>BSYO01000027.1:15000-1500152 GCA_033239525.1 Nepenthes gracilis | reverse complement strand
AGTCTAATCTTCTCAAAGAAAAAAATAATAAAAAATAAAGAAAAGAGAGTTGTTGTACCCGCCTCGTCTCAACCGTCTCTAGCTCCTATGTTGATGCAGCCGCTAGTGGGCACGGGTGAGCTTGGGCACTGACTCATCGCACAACGCATGCAACAGGTCAGTTATCTGAGTATTTGTGCAGGTAATTAGTGTGATTTAATTGTCATTTAGCCATATTTAGCTGTGTTCTAGTAACTATATTTGACCATATTGTAAATGCAGCAAACAGTCCAGAGACTTAGGAAATAAATCGATAGATATGATATCAGGTTATTTAAAAGTGCATTAAAATCCTATTAAGTATTTATGATTCATGAAAACATAAGCCAACATTGCTAGAAGGTGGTGCAGAAAAATTGGTCGCCTGAACGTTTACAATATGCAATTCAGTAGTAGAAGACGCATGACCTTGACGCATGACCTGAAGGAACGTTAACATGTCATATTGCTAGCAGGCACATATACAGCATGCCCTGAAGGTGACACATGACCGGCTCCGGCGGGGTGGGGCGAGGTGGGGTGGGGCGGAGTGGCAGCTGCTGAGCCCTGTTGTCCCAATAAACAACATGAGTTAAAAAATTAACTAAGTTAGCCAACTTTGCACATTGATTAATTTTTTATTTTGTGAAAGAAGAAAATTTTAAGCATACAATGAATTATAAAATAAGAAAGTAGGGATATAAAATTTGATGTCGTAATTTATATAGATTTGTTTTTACTTGTATCATGCCATCAAGTCATGCTTGAGCAATTAAATCAACACTATATTGAATCTTCTTCAACGGCTAAAGATCAGACCTTATATAAATAAATATTCTTTCTAATTTGTGACTTATTTTAACCTTGAAAGTTTCTCTTAGGTGTGACAAATTCATTTATTTTCTTACAAGAGTAAAATTATATGAGTTTTTCTCTTAAATAAAATAAATTAGTAAGTGACGTGTAATATCTCTCTTGTAATAAAAATATATAACTTTATACTCGATAACATAATACTAAAATATATACAATGCTTCCTATCATTTTTAGCCAAGGAAGTTGGGAGGGTAAGGTGAAATTAAGATAGGATCATAAGAAAGGAAAGGCTCTCCCTTATTAGATAAGGATAGCTTGTAAGAAAGATTACCTTTGGAACTAAATCTTTCTAAATTATGAGGGAAGTGTTATTCAATTAACCATGAAATTGTCATTCATTACTTTTCAATACTGCATATCTATTATGAAATCTTTACTAGAGATTGAATTGCTACACTTCACTTACATAGAGGAAGAGTGAAGAGCAAGGTCACTCAGCCAAGAAGATAAGAATCTTTGAATTGATATATAATTAAATGAAGAAATGTCAATTAATTTGGAACAAAATTAAAAAAAAGTTTCTATAATTTTTTTGAGAAATTTGTTAATTTATTGGATGAGAAAATGAAAGCTATTCAACAGTTTATATTGAATGGTATTTAAGCACTTTTCCCATTAAGTTTAATTTCCTTTGATAGAGGTGGTCCAATTCAACATAGGTTCTTGTACATTTTATATTTTTTAAAAATATCCACCTATTCCTTTGCCCTTTATATCGAGCCTAAGGACGAGGTTGTTCTAGTAGATCTCACACTCTCTTACATAATCGAAATTTTCCTTCTTCAACCTTAATAGAAAATTCCTTCGTATCCGAATTGGTTAGGAGGCATGAGTAATAATTAGTGCTTTTGCTCTTATAGATGTAAGTTATTTTTATCTCAATGTGAAATAAGTAGTCTTAGCCTTTCTGCTACACTTTCAAAAAGGGTTCAGTAAGACTCAGGCTTAATTCCGCAGATGTTGAAGGAAGAAGGACAAGTTGAGAGCTTTCACTAAGCCCAAGTTTCAATATTAGTCCTTTTTTCGCTATTTCAGAAGCGGTAGCTTTTATTACTCGTGTTAAATCAGTCAAAAATGATAGCAATTTAGATGAAATGTTCTTACAATGAAAACTTTGTACCGATGGTAAATTAGATACGAATGCCATTTCTGACTCTCAATCTTTTGTAATGAAATAACCCTGGGCTAATTTAATTATTTCAGCATAGATAAGGCAATTTGTTTAGGTTAGTAGAGCTCCTAGGAAAGAAAAGAAGCAAATGAGAATTTTTAACATCAAAGATTCCCACTAGGACAAGGCTACGAGAGATAAGGTGCATTTCTAATTAAAGTATTGATTCTAAGCCTTTATTCTATTCTATAGGAAGTTAGGTCAAAGCTAGCATTAAATAATTGTAAGCTCCAATTCTTTTTAGCGACTATGAACAAATGCTTTCCCATTGAACAAAAAGAATACCTAGCATTTGTTTTTGCTATTATAGTAGATGCTACTCTTAGCCTTTTGCTTAGCAATACAAAAAAAGAAATATCACGGGGTGAGGCCTTTTAGGCTATTTAAGATATCAGATTTCACTTCTAGAGCTCCCAAAAATAGCCCTGATTAACGTACGTGTGAAAAAAAATGCTTACTTTTAGTATTAGTAAAAATTCGTTGCTATTAGGTTTGTCTAGTAAGTCAAGAAAAAAAATTAGTCTTAACTAAGCTAAAAGGTTAGCAAATGAGGAGACAAAACCTTTTTTTTTTTAAAGGAGAATGGCTCTTGTTTGGTTCTATCTTAATACAAAGAAAAAGATCCTACATATTAGCTAAAAGACCAGTTAGGAATTTATATTCACTTGGTTCTCTTGCCATGTGGTTTGAAGAGTTTTATTGGTGGCCTGTTTTTCTATTCTTTTAATTTTTTTTCTTCCAAACTATTCTTATTTTGCATTGAGAAAGGCCTTTAATTTTGATCGACTAGAAGATATACTTGGTACCTATTTAGCTGAGAGGATATGTAAGGTACTGCTACATGATTCCTTCACCTAGTGAGATTAACACTTGAAATCCCGAGTGTGTCTAGGATTCCTTCTTTGCTAGGTTTCCAAATTGTACCAAAAATTCAAAAGGCCTTCTAGGCATGAGGAAACAAGTTAGTACGGTGTCTCGCGACTTAGACCTAATCCATGTCTTCTTAAAAATGGCCCTCTTACTCTTCAACTTCCTTCTTGAAATTGAAGATTATGAGAGTTGGGTGCTGACTTGATGAGGCTGGTTTCCAAATCTATCTCCCTGAGATTTTAGTATCTGAAACATGTCCTGAAACTACGTAACTATTGCCCCCATGTCTGGTACTATTGATGAATGCGTGCTCAATTGGTTCTTATCATTTTAAAGGACAATCTAAGAGGGAATATCCTAAGGAATTTGACTCAATTAGCCGTGAGTTTTAATGTTTACTACAACAACTAGCTAATAGATCCTTTTGAGTTTCGAATTATGAAGGAAAAAGTTCTATAACTCATTTCCTATAGACGATACCAATCATACATACATTAGATCTAAATTCTAATTTGAGATATTCTAAATAAGACTCTTGGACCCTTTAACCCAACCTCTACATATTACAAGCAAGAACAAGAGTTTTAAAAAATTTAGGATTGGTTCCCTGGGTATTATCTAACACTTAAGTTAGCGAAGAGCTCCTAATAAATGAGTTGAAGAGAAAGTATTACATGATAAGGCTTAAAGTTTTTTTTTTATTATTTTGTGGAGGAGATATTCTAAATGGCAAGCTTGAACCTGTTTTATGTGGACTAATTATTACAAGATTAAAACTTAGAAATTGTTGTGATTAATTAGTAACTAGATGTTCTAATAATTTTTATATCTTTTTTTTACAATGAGAGTGTGAGATGCTTTGTCCCCTGGATCATTAGATGCTCTTCTTATGGTAAAGCGGTTTAGTATTTATAGAGGCGTCAAGTTAATACTTAAATATCTTTTGCATAGTGAAGTTACAGGCTATGATTTAGGAGTAAGGGATTGCTAACTGTTTCGATCATGAAGATCATGGGCCATGAGAAGAGGCTCCTCATGTTGGAACGTGTAAGTCGTGGATGGATGTGTATTTCTGATGGGTTATTAGCTAAGGATGTAAAATTTTGGCTGAGCATCGAGAGTCAATTGCATAATGAAGCAATCCAACCTCCTTCCACTCGATCCCTTCGATCAACCTTAACTGTTTCGAAAATTATTTTGCACCGAAGTTTTCTATCACTTGGGAAACCGACCAAGTGGTTTTAGTCTCATAGACTATAGTTAAAACTTGTTTATCGGGCTTCTTTTTAGCCCGTGTACCCTCAGATCTGTGCCTAGTAACCCCATACTTAGTAATCCAAACTCTATTTAATCCACGGGTCAGATTAACACATATAGATCAGCTTAAATTAGTATTAAACTAAGCATATATTATTTTATTTAATTTGTGCATGAAACAATTATTCCAATTAGTCGAAGGGCTAATCTATTATATTAGCAACTGTCATTTAGGAAGGAAGGTTGGGTCCTCATCATTTCTGTTTTGGTTTTTTTTTTTTAATTTTTCAGGCTGACACGGGGAGATTTGTTATTGTCATTTTAAATAAGAGTCATTCTCTCAACTATTTAAAATTTGTTATTTCAATATAAAAGGTGATATAAAAATAACATATTAAAATATTTTTTTCAATTTCTATCATAGTCTCTTTTAAATTATTGCAACGATTGAAAGAATGATTGAGCATCTCATTTGGAAGAACCATAACAAAATCTATTATAGAATAGAAATCCTATCATTCAATTCTTTATGTTATTAACTTCATATTATATGTATTATTATATATGAATAACTGTGGTTAATTTTGTTAGACTTTGTATTATTTTTTTATGAGTCTTATATCTATTATCCATATTAATTTTTTACTCTGTCACAAGTGAAAAATTTTGATCATTGTTCGCATATTTCTTGTCACGCAAGTTTATAACAGCTGATATATGCATGATTGATGCATATGCTCGACTAAACAAAATGACGGCAAATGATACGCACATGAAGTTGATAGAATGATAGTGTCTGATCCACATACGAAGAGTGCATGTGCGTCATAGTATTGTTTGGGCCACTTTTCTCGTTAGTATTTAAATGTCAATTTCGTCATTCGAACATTAGGTATGTTTTTAAGTATTCTTCTATTTTGTTTTAGATAACTTGTGTAAATTATTTAAAAATTCATTGAGCTTATCTCAAAAAAAGGAAGAAGAAAAAAATTATGAGAATTAGCTAATTATTTGGCTTTGAATCGTGTTCTAATCTCTATCATTCTAAAATATATTGTTTTAGTTATTATACAGAATACTTTATTATTAAATTCCTTTCATTTGTTCTCTAATTATTTATTAGTCAATTTGTCTAATTTTATAGTGAATTTGTGGTAGTGATTTAGAATGGCTTATTATTATTACTAGATTAGCATATAGTAAAGTTGTTTGGATAAGTTCTTGTTTCATTAATTGAGTATTATTTTTAAATAATATTTGTATGTTCATTTTATTGTATGATTTTTTAGTTATAATTGTATATTATCATCTCTTCTTCTGATGAATTTAAATAAAAAGTTTGATAATCAATCACTATAGAGATTTACTATTAATTTTATATAATAAAGTTTGGATAGACCAATCCCAATAATTTTTTTTTAGCTAATTTTCATAAAATAGTGGAAAATTTGATTCATATTCAAACAATAAGATGGAAAGTATATAGTTCACTTGCTTAAATAATGGTGTCACCATGAAAGTTATTTTTTTAAAGGATTTTTTTTTATTTTTTTCGTATTTTCAAAATAAATGCCAATATATATTACGATTTTTTTACATATTTAAATTGCCATCAACGCCTTATTTCAATTGCCTTTTATTCAAATTCCGAAGTTACCCTCACTTGTTTACCATTTGACCCAGATGTTTTGGAAAGACAGGAGCCCATTTTAGCCATTTTATTAATTGATGTTAAAAAATTCACAAAAAAAATTCATGACCAAAATAGGTAAAAATGATGAGTTTAAAATAAAATACCGATCGTAGGATTAAACGGGGAAAGAGTAATAGCCATGGATACCGATAATTCAAAAAATATATATTAGTAAGTACAAAAAATTCTTCTAAAAATTCTAGCAATTTATTAGCCAAAGGAATCACTCTATTTGAAAAAACTATATAACATAATACATTAGTAGTATATTGTTATTTTTCAAATTAAAAATATTGGATATGATCTAAAATAAGATCGATTCAACTCGATAAAATACAGGGCCCACAAATTATAAGCTCGTAGATAAATATAAAGCAGCCAAGTTATTTGGCTCAAAATAAAAGATAATTAAGAATTTGTCTAAACATACAATTCTTTAAATGGCCGAATAGCTGAGTGATTGAAAGTACTAAAAATAATAATAATTAATAGCACGATAAAAAATTAAGTTTAATATTAAATTCTGACGAACAGTTATATCAACTGTTGGATAAACGATCATATTAAATGTGAAAAAAGTAATAGTCATGAAAAACAATAATAAAAAATATATATATATATGTTATTATGTACAGAAAAATCTTCTAAAAATTCCCGCAATTTTTTAGCCAATGGAATCAAACTATTTGAAAAAACTATGCAATATATTAAGAGTTTATTGTCATCTTCCAAATTACAAGTAAATTACTCAAATATATATACATTTATTTATATAATTATCAATAATTTTGATATCTTATCAAACACGCCAAATATCTTGAAACAACTAAATTGTATCATAGAGTAATGAGAGTAGGGCATTTGACCTTTAATTTTCTAATATAATTTCTCCATTATTTGTCAAAAAAAATGGATAATTATTGACATGACATCCCATTTATGAGTACTGTTTACCAAATGGTAACAAAGAGTAATATAAATTAAGATCATGGGATAAGCCAAAAGTCATTGAAAAAACATTGGTGCAAGGTTGAAATCTTTCCAAGATGATAAATCTTGAACTTGAGGTAGTTTCTAAAGAACAAATCAAACCATCTTCTTCAACACCTAACGATCTCAGATGCTTCAAAATCTGCTTATTAGACCAGCTCATGCCTGTGTTCTACATCCCAATCATCCTCTTCTATCCAATCAGAGATGGCATTCAAATGCTACCAAAACTCAAGGACGCACTCTCCAAAACCCTCACAAAGTTCTATCCTCTCGCTGGACGAATTAAGAACAACGTCGTCATTGATTGTAACGACGAGGGTATTTCATTCATAGAGGCACGAGTTAATTGCGTTGTGCTTGATTTTCTCAAGGACCCTACCTTTGAGTTACAGAGCCATCTCATTCCTTCCATGACACTTCATACTGATCAAGTCACTGAAATGGTGCAAGTCCAAGTTACTATCTTCCATTGTGGTGGGATAGCAATCGGAGCGTGCTTCTGCCATAGAATCATGGATGCGGCTTCTATCAGTTGTTTCCTCAACAACTGGGCTGCCATAACCAGCTCCCGCTATGATCAAGTAATCTGTCCTGATCTAACCATTGCGTCGTCTCTTTTTCCTCCCAATGACCATATCTCACATATCAGCTTGGACAAGCTCATGCCTGCTTATGCTTCCCCATGCATTTCAAAGACATTCGTGTTTGATGGTTCAGCTATAAGTAATCTCAAAGCCAAAACAATGAGCAAGGGGATTCCTAGCCCTACTCGTATTGAAGTAGTATCTGCGTTCATTTGGAAGCAAGCCATGGCTTCTCTCAACAAGTCGAGTAGTATATTGGGTCAAGGAATTAGAAGGCCATCGATGTTAGGCTTCCCTGTAAACATAAGAACACGAATGACGCCTCCAATTCCAAGAGGTTGTATAGGAAATTTGATCGTGCACATGGTTGCTTGCTGTAAGTTAGCCGAAGAGGAGGAAGAGCTACACAAGTTAGTTGGAATAGTGCATGAAACCATCTCCCAAGTTGATGGCGATATTGCGAAGAGAATAAATAGCCTTGAAGCATTTCATGTTGTTGATGAATTTCTACGGGAATTTTCTAGTGGTAAAAGAAACACCTACTTTTTTAGTAGCTGGTGCAAGATTGGAATGACTGAAGTCGATTTTGGGTGGGGAAAGCCGCTATGGATCGGCCTTCTTGGGTGGAGGCCAATTTCTGAACAAAGGAATTGTATTACGTTGATAGATACTACTGATGGCAATGGAATAGAAGCACAGATTATCTTAAACGAACATGAGATGGCCATATTAGAACACGATGAAGAGTTCCTAGCATTCGCCACCCCAGTTATTGGAATATCATCCTATCAGAGGGTGACATGATCATGAGATGCAAGAAAGATCCAATTTATGTGCTCTTGTTTCAATAACATAGAAGTTGTTTGAACCCAAAACCTCAAAATTATGATGGAGTAACTTTACTATATTGTATAAAAGTTTATCCTATGTATTTCTTCATGCTATAAATCATGTTAACCATCATTTTTTTAGATTGTAATGGGGTCATTCATAATCCATAAGAAGAGCAACTTGCAGTGGAAGTAAAATGCAGGTTACAATATATATACATATTTCTTGAGTTCATAAGTTATCCTTCTCTCAAAGATTCAAACCCGGCCTCGACAACTCGGTTCCCTCGACTTAGCCTCGGTAGATTAACCCCGACATCTTGGCCGATACAACATTAGTTTTAGCCTCGTCCATCCTCAGTATAGTTCAACTACGGCTTCTTGAAAAGTGAGCTCTAGACGTACCCTGGGAGCCAATGATCTTCTAGTTTCCTGCATGCCTAAGCTTGGAGTTTTCCTCTCCAACCAATCCAACTTTTCAGCTATGCATTGGCTAATGCTCACAACGTAAATAACTGTGTCAACTTCAGAACTGAGTATGTGAAAATCTTCCTAGCCCTCAAGCTCAAGCATAGCCTGAGTTTTAACTAATACAGTAGATATGGGATAGGGTGGAAAGTCATTTTCTTTGGCTTTCAAAAAATATATGTATAATTGAAATTTTATTTTGTCTATAGTCTATGTTTTTCCTGGATTATGCCAACCAACCATACATGAATATATATTTAGAAAATAAAAATAAATAAATAGTTTTTTTTCATTTAGAATGTATATCATATTTTGTTATTTGTAAAATACTTTGCTTAATGAGGGATATAATCACATTGATATTGACGATTCATTTAGTAGATGAGAATTTGAAATGCATATGACATGAAGAAAGATGAAAATTTATGGTTGTATAAAATTTATAATGTTGATAGTTTGTTACAAATTAATATTTAAAATTGTAAATAATATATTATTTAAAAACTAATTAATTGGTGTATTAGAATCGGTTAGATCAATTCACTTCATATTCTAGCTTTTGCCTAATTTATTTGGCCGATTCAGGCCGATAAAAAAAATATGATTCGATTATCCAAACCCTAAACATTTCGAAAAAGTTATTGTGTACTCATTAGGGCTAATTATATACGAGTTATGTTGAGTTGAGTATCTAGATATTCCAAATTGGCTTCAGTCTCATTTAGCAAGCTCGAATTTGAGCTCGGATTGTTTGAGTTGAAATTTTTGGATCTGTGCTCGCCTCAACTTGAGTGGTCGGTTCTCAGGGGGCTGAATCGAGTTCGAGCTTACATGTTGAATTAGGTGGGAGACTTCCTCATCTACAATTCTTTTATTTAGTATTGGCTAAGTAAATGGAATTAATTAAAAAGTAAAATTAGATAAATAAAGGAAACTATTCAATAGTGAAGCTATATATGAAATTATTTATTAAGCTGATCTTAAATAACTCAAAAGTTATTTCGTGTCATTTATCTTCCTCATAGTGACAATAGAAATTGAGGGATATAAAGGTTTGCTCGTGAAGAAGTGTATCTAATAACATTTGTGCTCATTCTTAGTAAAATCTAACATAATAATAAAAGCAATTACTTGTATCCCTCAACAACTAATAATTTTGGCAAAAATTTGGGTTTAAGATTTTGAAAATGGAAACAACTATGATATGAAATTTCCCAAATTTTATAAAAAAATTTCGGCTTTGATATATTTTTAGTGAGGTGACAACCTAAAATCTTAATTATATAATCCTAAAAACAATTAAAGTCGCTACACATTCTATTTTAGATTAATCAAGCAACATTTTGATTATACATGAAAGATGTTCACTAAAGTGACCAACATATATCCTAATAAATTAGACAATATTTTCAATCCTTAAGAGCCAAGTAATATGAAAAAAGGAATAATATTTTGAGTTTCTTTATCATTTCAATGATTAAATTTTTTTGATATAAAATGAATTATAGAGATATGACACCTCATTAGAATGAAAATTAAATCGGACCCTTTATTTTATATCTTGTAATTTCAATCACTAAAATGATAGAAGGGCTCAATTTAAAAAAAAAAACTAAAATTGGTAATAAGTAAGAATCTTGGCACCTATATAAAAATTGAGTTCCAACTTCAATTTTGAATTAGTAGTGGATTTATGCTAATTCCTTGTCTACACTTCTTCTAGTCAATTTTTGATAAGATAAATTAACTTAAAAGTAAATTTTAATAAATGAAACGAGTATACTATACGAAAGTTATGAAAGGAGTGAAGGAGCCTCTACTCATCTTGTCAAGATCAAACAAGCCATTATGTAATATAAAGATTAAAAAAAATCATCAAAAGCTCAATAAGTCGATGAACCAACCTAAGGAAACTCAAACTTTACTCGGCAGCATTTATCTCAAGCTCAGTCGAGTTAATCAAATTTCTTTATTAAGGTAGATTTGGATAAACTTATCAATTATTTTGCCTATGTGATAACAAAATTTGAGGGATTTAGTTAAAGATGGGCTAGCGGTGAAGTATATCTTTTTTTTTCTCCCTATTTCTAAGTGAAATCTAACGTTATAATAGAACGATTACATATATTGATTACATAAATCACTAAATAAGTTTAAATAAAACAGAACTCACTCCACAGGTAAATCATGAAAGATGTGTGGACTACATAATATTTTTACGAGTAGATTAAAAGATATATGCAAATCACAAAATATTTTTACAAGTAGACTGCATGGGCAACAGATTTTACAGCATAGTCTACTTTTCTAAATGGACCCCAAAATAGGCACGAGCTCCAACCTGGTTGCACAAGAGACTTGCAAGAGAGATTGGAATATTTATTGATTGAATGATTATATTCAATGCTTTCACAAAGTTTTATTATTTTATTTTTTATTGGATACTTTGTTGACTAGGTTAAGTCAATTATTTTTCAACCATACCTGGTTATAAGATAAAAAAATAATTTTGTACATAAAAATTTGTTAATTTATATAACTTTAATTACTTGATAAAAAAGATAGATATCAAAAAATAATATAATCATGAAAGAAAATTTTAACATATTGTATAAAATTTTCTAACTCTGATATTTGTTTTAGGTGGGGCTTTCCACCTAAAAAGCTAATGCCAACTCCCTGATGGTAATGACCACCACATTAATTATATGTGGGCTAGCATAATAGCCTTGGCAACTCACTACTTTAGGGTTAATCTATGCATTTAATGTTCTTTTCACAAAATGCTTTCAACTTAGAACTTTGAGAAATATTTTTCTAGCCTTGCAAGGATTTTATAACATCTTGGATCTTTCTAAACCACCTTACTAGTTGGTGGTTCAACTATAGTACAAATTTTGGCACATCTTAATGTCATATGTCCATGCTTGGTGAAGGGTTTTGTCAATTGCATGTAAAGTTTTAATTTTTTTTAATTTATACGTGAATAATTATGGAAAAAAATTCAACTCAATTGATAATTCAATAAGTTTTAGATAAAAACTTAAGTATATTGATAAGATAGAGTTTACAATATTTTTAATATGAACCGTTTAATTAAAAATGATAATTTCATTTCAAATATAGACCGTTTGATTAAAGTGGATAACATAAATTGAAATACGTCACTAAAACAAAAATTAAAATAAACCCTTCATTTTATATAAGAAAGCTAAAATATAAGATAGACAGTTGCCTCTTACATACTAACTTGCGTGCTAATCTGTATAGTGTTCTCCAGCTAACCCTTCCTATGACTTGGTCTAAAAAAATACTTCCAAATTGATAGTAAATTAAAACCCTACCACCCTTAGAAGAAGGATAAAAATTATGAGATTAAATCTTTTGTAATATTTAAATAAAATAAATGTGTAAGTTGATGTGAAATATAATGATTAAATTAATAATGGCCAATCGCATAATTGTCCAGTTTCTACAATATCTATACATATATTCTAAACTTATTGTTATATTTAAACTTATTAGTTTTCCAAAAACTAAATAAAATAAATACAAACTCTAAATTATATATACTAATAGTCATTTAAACGACTATTCTAATAATTATATTATATGAATTTTTATTCTAATATTTGTAAATTTTCTATTCAATAGCCAAAACAGTCAAATGATGTAAAAAAAACTATAAAATTGAATACCGAACAAAGATATCAAAATAAAGAGAGCATATTGATCACTGTTTTTCTTCCCATAGAGGGAGAATGTTCTCAAATTGAGATGAGCTTTTTATCTTATAGAGATAAAGGTATTTATTTTTTATATTTTGGTCATTTATTTTTTAATAAATGATTACATTTTTTAAAATTAATTATTTTAAAATAATTAATTTATAATTACATACTACTGTCAAGTTAGTTATTTATTAAAGGCTTGACAATGTGAACCATTTGAGCTCAATTGTGAGCGATTTAAGCGAATGCTAAGTTAACTATATACTATTATTAAGTCTTTTTTGAGTAACTCACGAGTTATTTCATATTATTTAAATGAAATCCCATTAAATTTGGCTTATACTGAAGTTGTCTTTTGAATAATTTGTTATGGTAAAATATAATCTAATTGTAGAATGGTTACACATGTGGCTCATGGCTCATCAAATTTTAGCTTTCCCATTCGTTTAAGCTTGATATTTTAATTGAATGGCATGTATTTAGATCTTATTTGCTATTCTGAATAGGGGTGGCTACCTAAAGTATTACCTATGTATAGAAAAAATCAATCCTAACTCTCTAAATCTAGTGACCACCAAATTAATTTTACGTGGGCTAATGTATTAGCCTTCTGCACATTGCCCTTTTGCCTTTGGTAAGGTATCCTAATCTTTTGGTCATTTTGGGAGTTAAACTACTCAATTAATAATACCTTGTCACTGAATTGCTAACAACATTGGATTTTGTGACATAATTGTGGCATAATTGGTCTCGTAAGTACTTAGACATGACCTTAGCTTTTCAATGCCCATTTTTGTGGATGTTAATGGTATAATCTATTTTTGGTGTATAATTTTGTTATTTTGTAAAAGAAGTGCCTACTTAATTATGTTGTAATGTGCATAATTCTAAATAATTGACTCATTAGACAATTTAATAAGTATTAGGAAAAGATTTTGTCATTTTTATTATTTTTTTTACAATATAAATATTTTAATAATCTATTATTTTAAAAACTTTTAGTAATATAAAATACAAATTATTAGATTATCAATAATTATCCTTGGCCCATAAGGTAGTGTCTCTCAAAGTACCCCCCCCCCCTCTGATTTTATCAAGTGTTGCCATTGGGTCTTATTTTCATTACATTTTCAATAAGATATTAAATCTATTTGGTGCAAAAAAATGATAATCATATGCATGGCATACTATCGACAATTAATAGTAAGAAAGAGCACTATAAATTGAGAATAACAAGCGTTTAGCCCAAAGTTAACTTGCAAGGAATTGGAGTAAAGTTGAACTTTTGCCAAGATGTTAAGTCTTGAACTTGAGATAGTTTCTAAAACACAAATCAAGCCTTCTTCTGAAACACCCGATCACCTCAGATGCTTCAAACTCTGCTTCTTAGACCAGCTCTTCCCTATGTTTTACACTCCAGTCATCCTCTTCTATCCCTTCAAAGATACCACCCAGTTGCTACCGAAACTCAAAGATTCTCTCTCAAAAACCTTAACCATATTTTATCCACTGGCGGGACGAGTTAAAGACAATGTCGCTATTGATTGCAATGATGCGGGTATTTCATATATAGAGGCTCGAGTCAGCTGTTCTATGCATGATTTTCTCATGGATCCTACCTCTGAGTTGCAAGGCCATCTTCTTCCTTCCAAGAAACTTGACAGAGATCACATCATTGAAATGATACAAGTTCAAGTTACAGTTTTTAACTGTGGTGGGATAGCGATCGGAGGGTGTTTTTGCCATAAAATCATGGATGCTGCTTCCATTAGTTGTTTCTTAAACAATTGGGCTGCCATCGCTACCTCTTCGTGCGATAGAATGATTTGTCCTGATCTCATCACTGCATCGTCACTTTTTCCTCCCATGGATCATATCTCATCTCCCAGTGACGAGGAGCTCAATCCTGTTCATGGTAGCTCGTGCAGCTTAAAGACATTTGTGTTTAGTAGTTCGGCTATAAGTGCTCTCAAAGCCCGAGCAACAAGCGAGGGGGTGCCAAACCCTACTCGTGTTGAAGTAGTGTCTGCATTCATTTGGAAGCAAGTCATGGCTTCTTTAGGCAAGACAAGTAGTATATTGGACCATAGAATTAGAATGTCATCAAAGTTAGCCTTTTCGGTAAATATAAGAACACGAATTACGCCTCCATTAGCAAAAGGTTGTGTAGGAAATTTGATCGTACTCATATTTGCCAATTGTAAGTCAACCGAAGAAGGGGAAGAGCTACCCGATTTAGTTGGCATAGTGCATGAAACAATCTCTCAAGTAAATGGTGATGTTTTGAAGAAAATACACAGCCTAGAAACATTTGAGACGATTCTCGAAATTACGCAGGATTTCTTTAATAATAAAAGAACTACTTACCTATGTACTAGTTGGTGCAAGATTGGGATCACTGAAGTCGATTTCGGGTGGGGGAAGCCAATATGGATTGGCCTACTTGGTTTGAAGCCAATTTCCGAACTGCGGAATACTTTCATGTTGATAGATACCATTCACAGTGACGGAATAAAAGCACAACTTGTCTTAAATGAAGAAGAAATGGCTATATTAGAGCACGATGAAGAATTCTTGGCATTCGCTACCCCGGTTCAAGGCATCAATAGTCAATATCTCACTTGAGTTTAGAAGAAGCCAATACACTATTGTTATAGGTATTTTGTAATACTCGATTCCCCTATTTATGTTTATAGTATCATAATTTTTATGTATTTGATAAATATATGGAATAATTGTATAATAAAATTTTTTAAAAAAAAATTAAGTTTTAAGGAATAAAATCTGACGTCTAATTGGTACAAGAGCCATCACTGATGGCCGCAAGAGCTACATCTGTGCATGTTTGAGGTGAAATTGTCAGGTCTAAGATGCACATGATGGACGCTTATATATGGGTTTGGCGATAAATGTGACACTTATATGTAGAAAGGCACTCATGCATGGTTTTGATAGAATGAGTTGCACTCATATGTGCATGTGACTGAACCTGACGCCTAATACACGCATAACCAGCATGCGACCGACATTCAGACACTAATCTGGATATTTAAAACCCTTCACCTATTTTTTGATATTTTTTGACACCCTATACTATTTTTATGATAGATTGATCGGTCTGATCGGGCCACTAGATTTTGATCAAGTCAAATTTCAATATTAAAATAAGTAGTGTGCTTCTATCTATACCTCGCTTAGACTACAACTATTTAATTTTGGGTAATGAAATATAAACAAACTAAAAAAGAAGTCCAATAAACATAAAACTACTAAAAGCTCCATAAGTTGCATAAGGAGAAAAGTCGAACCTTTGAAAACCCCATCTCGACTCATGAGTCATCTAAAAAATTATGACGTTATATACTTTTCTAAAACCTTTTGTACACCACATGGTTGGCAATGGGACAAAAACCTTTTTGTGGTTCGATGTTTAACACCCACTGGATACTTGTACTATTGCCTTTTCTGATTATATTACCCTTGACATTGGTATTTACATCAATGCAAAAGTCAGGCACTATTATCTGGATTAACTAGTGAAGATGGTTTCCTCTTGCTCTTTTTTCTATAGGTTCTTTCATTAGACCGTGGCCTTTCTTTGATCTCTACCTTTCTTCTGCATGCTTTTTATCAGTTGGGATCTTGAGGCTAATAGTCTCTACTCTATCCAAACAACTTGAAGGATAATCTAGCCAATGTGCCTAAAAGTGGCCTGGGCCTTCTTGGTTTGGGATCCTAACTACCACCCCTTTCACATATTTATTCTCTAGCTAGTTATTGAAGATAGATTCAAAATCTTAAACAAGCAAGGTTTCCTTCATTTTCCTTTCCTTTGTGCATTTTGCAAATCTATTAATGAATATGTACCACCTCTTCTTCAATAAAGATTGTCCAAGAATATTTGGAGAGCTATACAATCTAACATCAATTACTTGTGGCCATTCGACAATTGAAGCAGAGCCATTAGATGAACAACTTTCAAATGGACAACTCATTCCAACACCAACCTTTGCTTTAGGTTAGCCTAAGTAGTCATGACTTATTTCATTTTGAGAGATATAATACTTATATCTTTAATAAATCATTCTGTTTTGATAAAAATAAGACTATTGAATCTGTTATGAGTTTTCTATCTTACAAAAATATTTTACGTGACGACACCTTCCCTTGTTAGTGCTCCTAAGGAGAGGCACTTCTACCTACCTCTTCATGGTTTTGCATTATATTTACTTGCTATATTTTAGATATCCGCCATTATGCCTTAGAATGATGTGGGTTAGGTTGTTATCAATTTTTTTAACTCTCCATTTAGATATATTGGAGTCATATACATAATATTTTTTTTGTAAAATATACTGCAATATTTATCTATCTAAAAAAATAAAATAAAAAATAAAAAGGTTAAAATAGTTGAGCTTCTTAACGTATCAATCCAGGATAGCTCAAAGAATTATTTCATAAATTTACATTCCTAATACTCACAATAGAAAATGAGGGTGACCTAAATGTTGGGCTTGTGGTGAAACCTATCTAATATATTTTTCTCCATAAAATCTAATATGATAGCAACATAGTCTATATGTGGCTCATCAACTTTTAACTTTGACAAAGATTTGAAATAGAAAATACAACTAAAAAATCTAATTCCCATCTTATCAGATTTGAGTAATAAAACATAGAAAAGAGATTACTATAATTTTAAAAAAAAATCAATATACTTAATAAAATTTTTAACTTTGATGCATTTTTAGGTGTAGTTGTCACTTAGAATCATAGCTATGCATATCTCATATAGGGTAATAACTACCAAATTAAATATATGTGAGCTACATAATAGTCTTAGCTACTCATTACCACCCCTTAGCTTTGGTAAAGTATCATATTCTATAGCCATTTGAAGGTTAAGCCATGCATTTAATGTCCTTAGCTTTTGAAGGCTATCAACATAGAACATTTGGTTTGACATTCTTCTAGCCTTGCAAATAACATACTTATCCTTAGCTCTATTGAAGTATCACATGCTTTGTAATTTATTAGGGGGTTCACCTATATATTTTATTTTCAATACCAATTTGGTTGGATGTTAATAGTATATCTATCCTTAGAGTAAAATTTTGTTATTTATAAATAAATTATTGATTGATTATTATATATATGTGCCAATTTTTAAAAAATTGCCTAATCCAATAATAGATGAACACTTGGTGATGGCTGCAAATTAGTCCTATAATTTAATTCACATATTTTGTGAATGCTTTTCGGGTTTTAACTTGAAGAAAAAGGATCATATCATATTTTTACATTTAAAAACTTCTAAAAATGAGGGATTTTAAAATTCAAATTATAAATATTTTCATAAAAGAAACTTTAATCCCATGTCAATAAATTGATTCATATAAAAATATTAGATAATTGCTAAAATGGTTTTACACTATCATGTACTATCTCCAATGTTTACCTTTTGGCCTTAATGCATTATCTAAGTATAGGCTTATTTCATATCATATTCCAAATAATAACAATAAGGGCGGTGGCTTCTTAGGAATCAAACTACAAACTAATTGATTAAAATACTTTCTTATTATGTGTTAAGTGATTGAATTAAACATTGAATCTTTATAATGAAGTAAAAAATAATTTTATAATCAAATAGTAGTATTTAAATTCTCAAGTGGAATATATCAATGTTGGTTAGATACACTTCTAGAAAAGGCAACTAGCTTTATGGATGTCCACTATTGACGAGCAATCTCAATCCGATCTATAATCATTTATTGAGCTGAAAATAAAATAAATAAAAAGTTGTTTTATAAAATTTGATTACTATAGTACTCTTATTACAACCATGAACGTAAGATACAAGTAGAGCTAGCAAACTAACATCAAATAAAGCAAGCCAAGATCCAAAAGACTTCAAAATGAGTTCTTTGAGATCAAGATCAAAGAGTGACCAAACTCCCTAGGAGCCAGAGTCGGTAGGCCTCGGTAAGAGCTAGGCTAGATGGCCAAATTTTTACAAAGTTGATCATATGTTACCATAATAACAAAATGTACATACTAAAGGTGAAATTCACAATCGATACAAAAAGAATATATCAAGGAGCACCGAAGAAATTATCATAGCCTTTTGTTGCAAGAAGCACTTTCCAAATACACAAACTCTTCTATAAATGAAGAGGATTTCACATGAAAAAGGAGAGAACATTTTTCAAAGAGCGTAATCTTTAAAGATTCCATTGAGAGGTTATTGGTTTTGCTCTCTAAACAGCATTATTCAGTCCTTCATTCACTTAGCTAACTCAATTAGGTCTATGGGGTCTTCCGTAATCTTTGCGTAAGTCTTACTTGGGCATGGAGTAAGTCCTCACAATTATCCTCAAATTTCTCCTAAAAGAGGATCCTTACAACCTACCTATAGTTTTATCCATTTGCCAACATCAAAAGTCATTCGATCAATATGGCAAATATCATATCCATATTAAAGCTTTTTAGATTTATTGGCTCATTAAATTGACACAAGTGTCCTATGGGACTCATACTTCTTACTTTTGTATTGTGGTGTGTATTATATATGATTCCTTAATCTATGGCTTGCTCCTATTAGGTAATAATTTTTTTAGACAATTCATTGTCCACAGACATATTACAAAACCAATCTAAATGGATCAACCAAAATATCAATAACTATATTTTTATATTTTATTTGTAAATAGTCTTTTAAATATATTATTTCAAAATCAATTAGAATGTTTGTAATTCATGTTTCATATTCTAATTTAGACTAATCATCAAATATCTTTTGAATTATTAATTAAGGCAAACAGTAAATAACTCGATAAGTTATATAATTAAAAATTTTAAAAGAACTACGTATTAGTGGAGAAATAAACTCAACTTTGAACCAAAAGAAGGAAATGACTATACAATTTGATCAACTTCAAAGAAAGGGTAAATGCCACAAGGATTATATAAAGAAATGGAGTCATATCGGTAACATAACCATAACTTTTCACCAAATCCTAGGAACTTAGGCCCCATCTCAGGGAATTCATTAGCACCAAGGTGAATATACTTTTATTTAGATTGATGATTGGCATCCTTATCGTCCTCTACCTTGGCCCCATCCAAGTTTATGAATTCTTGTTCCTTTATCTTGTTGCTAGCTATCTAGTACACAATTAACACTATGGCCAGCATCCATCTGTTTTTCCATTTTAATCAGCTTTATACTTGCGCACTGGTTATATTGAATCGCAATCCACTTGTTTTTTGGTGCTTTTACTCTAATAAGATCTAGAAATTGAGCTATGTAAATAGTCGTTTGTTAAGTAGAATTGAGATCTCAATTTGGCTGCAATGTCAGTTGGATAGCAATCAAATGCGAAGGAAAAAACAGCGTGGCAACCGCATTTAGAATCACATTTCTAGTTTCTTTCAACTTCATTTGACAAAAGAGAAACAACTACTGGTTTGGTTCTTCTTTGCCCATATCTAAAAGTAGATGGGTGCTCATACGCAGGGCATTGTTAAGGTCAGCTGTCCACCACAATGTTCAAGAACTCCACCCAAGGGAAATCATTGATGAGAAGATGGGTCTACTGCTAGCTGATAGGATGCACCAAATTATGGCCTTAAGTGCCGTGATAATGAACGGATTGAGAGCACGACCTATGCAGAAGTGGCTAAATTCAGGGGCGGATGAGTTCCTTTTGGGGTTCTTGGTGATTGAGCCTGCCATTGGAGATTACTTGTGTAGCTTTTTCTTGGTCTTTTGTGTTGGGGTCACTCCCGAGTGGCAGTAGTCCACGGACTCCATTGGAAGAATGGACGAGGACTTTGTTGAAGCGTCATGTCCGAGAGGACTTGGAAGAGGACTCTAAAGTATAGGCGTTGACTCTATTCACGTAGGCCTGCTGCGGTCGTTTCTACAGGTGGGTTGGTCACCTACCCTACTTGGAAGTTGTGGCGCAACAACTTTCCAGGTGTCAGGTCTGTCATCTGGCACGCCAGGCGTGCGCCTGCCATGGCAGGCCTAGGGGCGTAGGTTCTGTAACTTACGGTCAGTAGGGTGGCTGGCTGTCCACCCTGTCTATGTGTATATATATATAGAGCTTGTGCCCTTACTTGATATAGGTGTGAGAGCTGAGACATTTTGTAAGAGAGTTTTGAGAGAGAGCTGTGAGCAAGCTTTGAAAGATAGAGTGAGAAACACTTTAGTGAGAGAAGTTGCACACTTGTAGATTGTTTTCTTTCGTTTGAGCTTGTATAGCTAACACTTGTAAACAATCCTTTATAGTGCATTCTTTCGTGGTTTTTTTCCTTGTGGAAAGAAGGGTTTTTCACGTTAAATTAGTGTGTTCTCTTTCATTCTCTATCTCTACGCTTGTGTCCGTCCGAGAGCTCTGCTCCGTGTAGCTGTCCGAGAACCTTGTCCGCTCGGTCACCGTGCCTTTCGCGCGTTTTTGCGCCAACATTTTGTTCACTTTTGGGAGCTGCCGTTCAACATATTTGACAATTGCTAATTGCCTGTCTCTCGAGGAGGATTTTTCTCCATGTTGATGGTGTTTTTTTTTTTTTTTTGTGGGAATTTAGTTTTTCTTTGGGCTTTAGGAAATGAATTGAATCACAATTACCTACCAAAAAACTCCTTGGATATCAATGTATGACTATTTGCAACAATATCCACACTATCCCACGCATAAAACAATAATATCTTTTAGAACAATTGTCATTGTGGCTCAATGCTAGAATGCTCTATTAGAATATTTAATTTTTTAAGAAATTTAATTAATTGTATATCTTTCGCGGTTAAAAATTTATAGATACTATCAATAGTAATAGCATTTTCATTATTTTTCTTTCATTAAAAGTCATGTTTCTTAATTTGTCAAAATAATAAAGAAACTAGTCAATTAAATAAAAAATTAATGTATATTTCGAAGGTAATATAATTTATTAATAATAACAGGCATCATACTGGTCATGGTAAATAAAATTCTGTCATTATACATGTAAGAATGATACTAATAGAATGGTAAAATATTGCCATCATTAAATTTTTTATAATAGCAAGAATATTTAAATTAAAAATTTACAAATAGTATTATTAGCAATAGAAATTTGTACTCTTGCTATTTTCCCATCGATAAAATTGAATTTCCCCAAATAACAAAGACACTTTGTCCAAAATAGGATAAAATCTCACCACAACAATTTACTTTTTTTGTGTCAAAATATAGTCACTATTATTTAAAAATTGATCACTTAAAGTTTAGTAATAAAATATAAATTTATTATTTAATCGTTAGTAAAATTGTGTCACTAAAACTTAACTAAAACATAGGTTGTTTTGTCACTAAAAAAATTTTTTAATAATAAAATTAAATCACTATTAAATAATATCTTATATTAACAATAAATAATTTCATTACTAATACATATATTTTAGTAATAATAAATTTTGTCACTAATATTAGGCAATCTCATAACCAAACATAGGTTTATAGAAAAAAAACTTTTCTCAATAAAACTGCTAATTTAATAAGAATATATTTTATTATGAAAGCTAACTTACAATTCGGATAATACAGATATGTTAAACCTAAGCTGATATACTTTTGACTTATAATCCCTACAAAAAAACTTTTTAGATTTACTTGTAATAGCAAAATTAATACATTCTTATCCTTTTATCGATTTTATTTCACTTGTACTAAAATCTTCGCACAATATTAGATCTCAATGTCTATGTCACTAAGCTTATATGTTGAAAGTAGTGTATAAAATAATGAAGAAATGTCGGTAAGAGAAAACCGTGGCAATTTATTGTAAGAGTAAGGATTTAGGTTTTTTCAATTAAAAAGAGCTTTGTGGTTGTAGCATTTATGCGCTATTTATTCTTTTTCTGTCAACCATTATAAATTTTGGAAGAAAGGTATTTATAAATAAGGTCAAAAATTAGGTCAAAAACGATCTTTTAAGAAACTACTCTCTAACGTACATGTACCATATAAGCACACATCAAGTGTAGAATCTATAGCGCAAGGGTTGTATCCCAGTGCACATCGCCACTCAGACAGATACAAGCAGAGGCATTGTGAATAAAATATGATCATATGCAGATCGGATATTTAGGATAAATTATGTACATATACAGCTTGGGAGATGATAAACTATTTAGGATCACATGCGCATATTAAGCGCATGTTAGGCATGTATACTGGGAGATGATTTATGTACGAAACAATAAATGTATATTTGGCACTTGATTTGATTGATACTTGAAAATTTTTTAAAGTAACCCTTTATTAAATTAGAGAATATGATAATACAAAACTTTTTTTATATAACTCAACATAAAAGACCACACCTAGTAACTTATTATGCTATACCAAACTTAATTGAATTTGCAGAGGCGAAAATGAGGAAACCTACCGCATCGCAAATCAATCTTGACACAAAAAAGAGCTGCTTGAGGTCTTCGTGATCAACATCACTCAGAATATTTACTAACAACAAAACCTAAAAAAACACATTCATAGAACAGTTCCAGAAGCTTCTCAAAGCAAAAGCAAAACAACCAGAAATGATACAACTACGAAAATTTAAAAATAAAAAAGAAAAAGACCTAAAAATTCAGTACACATACCAAAACATCTTGCAGCACTGCTTCAATCAACAACTCGTCTTTGCTTTCATCCTCACTGACGACTCCACCACAATGCCTTTTCTTCGGCCTCTTACATGACAAATTATCAGACACAGCATCCAAGATATTGTTAAGTTTAAAAGTCGTTTCCCTACTTGATGAGCAAATGGATCGTACTCCCAAACCGAATGGAAAATGAAAGGAGAGAGAGAGGGAATCCGTGGAGCTTCGAGAGAGATAGAGGAGAAGAAGATGGCGCGGGAGAGTAGGAAGAGACAAATGGACAGAAGTGCTTCCTGTAAGTGGGAATATTAGGGCCCAGTGAAAAATTGGATCTGTTTTACAATTTTTTTAATAGAAATTTTATTTTAAAAAAAATGTCGAAATCTGTACTTTTTATTTAAAAAATTGAAAATTAATTTTCTTTTTTTGTTTTTAAATTTAGAACTGAAATTTAAAAAAACACGAAAATATCAACAAAATATTTTTTAAAATTTTTCACTAGTTATAAAGTAAAAGTTCTAACATTTTTTAAATTCTACTTATTTTATAATATATGAAAAATATATGATTATGAAAATATTATTTTATAAGTTTATAAAATACAAATATGTACATTTAATAAATAAGAAAATTTTAATCTAATTTATAACCAAATTTATTTATTTTTTTTTTTATTTTTTTCAATCAAGTTTACATTTTTATAAAAATTATAGTTATATATTTTAAAATATAATTATTCATATGAAAGATTAAAATAAGGCTTTTTAATTATTATTTAGATTACTTGACAATTATGATATTTAAATTATTATTCAATGTTTTCTATTACTTAACAAAATAATGGATATTATAATTTAATGAAAAAATTATTTTACTATTATAATTGATGCGTCCTAGATCTAAACTCTCGAAACTCTCAAACATCCCAACGCTCCCTCTCTCTCTCTCTTTCTGTTACTAGTCCCCTACGAGTTCAGTACTTAGAGAAACTGCTTTCTATAAGCTTCCACAACCAAAACCACACTCTCCGCAAATGTATCTCCCACAATCATTCTCAAAACCCACTCCCAACATTCATATCTGTATTCTCAGCATTCACCTCCTCAGTCTCAGAAGGTTGTTTACTGATTTGAACGTCGAAATATTTTCGGTGGGATCAAATTTCGCCGTCACCTGACATTTCATTTGAAATTGTGGTGTGCAAGATTTCTAATTCAAAGGACGGTGACTAAAATCTGACAAAGTAGTTCGACCCGAATCTATTTAAAAATTAGATTTATAACGCATCAATAATAATTAAAAATATCATTGTTATTAAAAATAATTTACCATTAATGTATATTTTTAACTTATTAAGAATTAAATATATAGATAACAGAATTTTAAAAAAAAAATTATACATAAGCAAACTCAAACTCAAATAATTATTTTTTTGTTGATAAAATTAATTCAAGCTTGATCTAATAGTTTATTAAATTTAACTCAAATAAATTGAATTCATACTCCTAATAATGTAATAACTAATGATTAAATAATAAGTTGACATATTGCATGTATAAAATATATAAACATGTATTATTTTATAAGATATAATATAATTAAGATCATGTTTGGTTTACAATTCGATGTTATGCAATACATAAATTTTTTACAACTTGTTTTTGGTATCTTATTAAACTTTTGAAAATCTATTTGTAATCTTATAGAGTCATCTGTCTTTTTTACAAAAAAAAATAGATATACCTTAAGGTGACTTATTAAATCGAATAAAACATATCTTTAATAGCTCTTACAGTTACTTTTTTAACTCTTTTAATATCAAACTTGTCGTCCTATATGAAAACTTTAAAATTAGAACAAATCTTAGTATTACTTCTATCTTAAACTTGATCTTCTTATTTGTTGATAAATCAAGTAGATCTTCAAAAAAATACATTCACGAATTCCATTATCATTAGAATCACCTCAGTCGACACATTATTTGGGTGGCAATCGCAAAGGTAAGGTATGATTGACATCTATTTTTCATTTAATAATATGTTTATAGGGTAAGAATTATATAGGTTGACTCTTTTCATTTATTCTCTTAATAATAAAAAAGCTCACAATTTATAATAAAAAAATAGTCTCTTACAGAAATAATATATGCTGGCATGATAATATTTCAACTAACCCAAACCTAAAATTATATGAAAGTAAGACATATTCGGTAAAATTAAATTTAATACAAATATAAAATAAACACGTACCAACAGCTCTCACGGGCCCCTTAGGCATCATATTTTTATTTCAAACACGCTCATATATGGCTAGTGAGCCATTAATACAAGCATCATTACAATCTAATAATTAATTTTTAACTCAAACTAGTAATTAATCTTAATAATTTTTAAATTTACTTAAATCCAATACCACTATATAAATATTAGGGTTTATATCGTAAGTATTTTTTATTTGTGATTATATCTCAGATTTAAATTGAGCCGTCACCAATTATTAAGCCAACCCTAATATTTCTACTATCAGTGAAATCATAAGTAAATCAGTCTTATTTTTTACTTTTTTTATTATTTATAATCCATATTTTTATTCAGTATAATATGGTCTAATTAACACAAATGAGTACTAAATAGTTTCTAATTGCCCATATTGTGGAACCTTCAATAATCCTATCCCTTCATAAAAATAAAATAAGACATAATATTTGTTTTGCATTGAAGCTATTTTATATTTTACCATATCAAGGTTAGCTTGACTTTCATAGTAGGCTTGATTAACTAACATTCAAATTTTCATATCTTTATAAGATTATTAGTAATGACAATCAAATATTCTGAAAATCTCTCTAACATCTCTTTAATACATTTAATCGATATGCATAGATTTACTCAAATATTTTTCCTATTCTAGCTCAATCAAATTAAATACAAACATGTATTGGATTAATTTAAAATTTGGATAATTCATCAAGAATAATTATTATTTAAAAGAAATACTATTATAAATTTAAGCCAAACCTATTAAAAATAATAATTTGTCTTGTTGAGTATTTTTTTTAACTCAAATTAATAATTAATCTTAATAATTTATCAATTTACTTAAATCCAATATCATTATATAAATCTTAGGGTTTATATTACAAGTATTTTTCATTTATAATTATATCTTAGATTTGAACTGAGTCGTCACCAATGATTGAGCCAACCCTAGTATTTTCACTGTTAGTAGATTCATAAACAAATCAGTCTTATTTTTTATTTTTTTAATTATTTATGACTCATATTTTTATTTAGTATAATATAATTTAAATAATACAAATAAATGCTAAATAGTTTCTAATCGCCCATGTTGTGAAACATTCTATAATTCTATCCCTCCATAAAAATAAAATATTTGTATTGCATGGAAGCTATTTTATATTTCACCGTGTCAATGTTAGCTTGACTTTCATAGTAGACTTCATTAACTAACATTCAAATTTTCGTATCTTTATAAAGTTATCAGTAATGAAAATCAAATATTCTAAAAATATATTTAATATCTCTTTAATACATTTAATCGATTTGCATAGATTTATTTGAATATTTTTTTGTTATTCTAGCTCAATCAAATTAAATACAACCATGTATTGAATTAATTTAAAATTTGGATGATACATTAAGAATAATTATTATTAAAAAAATATTACTATAAATTTAAGACAAACCTATTAAAAAAATAATTTATCAATTTGTTGAGTGATTTTTTTTTATGGTTTTTCAATTGAGTCATGTTGTTTTTACTCAAATAAGCAATCATCTATGAATTATTATGCGTACAAAGTCATTATTAAGCAATATTCAAAACGTAAGATCCATAGTATTAGTCAACAAAGTGGGACGAAAACATACAGAGTTAACAATACTTAATTAAAATTAAAGAAACAGTTAACACGTAACTTACTCCATTACGTTAATCTAATGAACAAAGCGTGGAAGTGCTCAGATGTTGAAGCTGGCCTGAGGAGGGAGAAAATTGGGATTGGTGCAGATGGCTTTATTATCGTCCTCCATTATCGGCATAAGTTGATTCACGAAACCCAGATAGTTATTGAATTCCGGTTGATAAATGCTAATGCCGGTGTCTGGAAGGTCTTCACTTTCCCAAATCTGTTCAATTTGATCCTTCCAACCAATTTGATCGTTGTTTCCTTCCAGAAATAATGTCAAATCATCAGCTCTTCTAGCCACATTATTCCTTAATTCCTCAAGAGACGCCATGAACAGCTCAAGGTCATGGAGCCCTAAGTTATCGATTGGTTCCTCCCACCAAAATCCGCCATTATTAGTATTGGTGGTGTAATTACTGTTATAGTCATTAGAGTTCTTCTCCAGGTCAATCTCCTTTCTAACCCGCTCGTACTCCTCGTTATACTTGTGCACCATGACAGAGTAATCCGTGTTAATGACATTACTGTTCGACTGCTGCGCCAGTCCTAATGGCGGTGTGGACGAAGACGAGGACGACGACGACGACTTTCCGTGGAGGTAGCGCTTAATGACGGCATCGGCCGTAGGATGGCCGAAGCAGAAGACCTTGCCGGCTTCAGAGCATGTGATGATGGCGACTTCCGCGCCACACAGCACGCAGAGCTCGCTCGCTTTCTTAAACAGTCCTGAGCGACGCTTTGAGAACGTCACGTGTTTTTTGTTCTTGTCCGAGATCATCGCAATCGGAATCTTTCGCCGGCCTTTGCTCCGAGCCTTCGGTTTTTCTCCTGCTTTTTTACAACAAATAATTAAGGCGCAGTCAATTCATCGTAATAAGACGGGAAGACAACAGAAAAAAAAAAAAAAGTAAGATTTTCCTGAAAAAATTGATGCGATTGTGAATTGGCCTTCCAATAATCAATAGAAAGCAAAAATCAATCGAAAGCACTTGCTAAATTCACAGAATTAATGGATCGATTTGCATTCATTATGGAAAACCTTGTTGAAAAATCTCCTTCATTAAGTTCAACTAATGAAATTAAACTTCAAAAATCATGCATTGCTAGTCATTAGTTGGAAGAGTACGCACAATACACGCTTTGAAAACTTCTCTACTCGGGAAGAGAGAGAGATAGAGAGAGAGAGAGAGAGACCTGCTCCGGAGGCAGAGGGTGGCGGAGGAAGCGGCTGAAACGCTGAGGGCATAATTTCGACGACGGCGTTGAGCGGTGCGTTTGTTCGAACAGAATTGTGGAGGACTATGACAGAAGGCTCTGAAAGTTGCACTTATTTATAGTTAACGCGTGTAAGTCGTTTTCGGACGTATATTCTCCCGTTAATCATGGTCACAGTACTATTCATGAAAGCAATAAAAAATAAAAATTAGACAAATATTTAAATTATTATTATTATTATTATTTTATATTATGAAAATAAATTTCAAAAAAATCAATTTTGTAAGAACACCGTAACAAAATTCAAACTCACGGTCTCCGTCCTCTTAAGAAAGGAGTTAATTTAATTTTGATGTGTCATCGAATTCGTATTATAATATGGATTAGGAAGTCAAAATTTATCCATTGGGTTTAAAGCGGATCCGATTTTCGTACGCTCTTAATTTAAATCCTATGCAACACAATAGAATACGGTCAAAGGATTTGCGGGTCTCACTCTCCAATATATCATCCAACGCTCAATTCAGTATTTTTATTTGAGAAAATAAATATGAGTTTGCAAGTAAAAATATTTATTGAAATAATTTTATTTATGATTTGTATTTTTCTAAAAGCATCTTAGTAAAAAAGAGACTGTATTTTTAGTATTTTAATTTGTCATTAGTTTAGTTGAGCGTCGTTCCCATTTTCTATTAGAATGGATAAATTTTTATAGAAATTATGAGGTGATTAACTTTTCCTGTCAACCGTCTAAGAAACCATCAAATATATAAGATCCCGCTCAGTTGGCGGTTTCAATTGGCATTCGAGACTGTTAAATTAATATAAGAGAGAAAAATCGCTTCAACCGTTGATATTAGTTTCGTCTTCATTCAAGAAGAGAACTGCTCGGATAAGACTGACGGGCACATCCACTGATTTGGGTTGTATAAGTTTACTAAGCCTTCATATTTTGTGAGTCGAATCATTAGGCAGACTCTTTCCCTTAAGCCGTTAGTAATAATAATCATCAAACTCATATTAATTACAATTATTTGATCAATATTAAAAATATTTTTTTAAAAAAATAATATAACCATTTAATTAATATAAAATAATTATTATTTAAAAAATTTAAATTAACCCACTTTTTTTAAATATAAACTTCCTAATTATATCAAAACTCTAACAAACCAAACATATACACTTTCTCTCTCCCCCTTCCCTGTAATCTTGATGGATTTTGGAAAGAAATAACTGATGTAATTTTTGGACGTGTAATTATATTTATTTTATTTGAAAAATAACATGAAAAAAAGAAAAATATTGAGAAAAATAATAAATTCTTTTAAAAATTTTAATTTCTCCTTAAACAATAAATTTGGTTTTTTTAGAGAGAGAGAGAGAGAAATAACGTGATCTTATCCACGTGGACAATAATTAAATAGCTTAACGGAATATATCATGATATTAAATATCCCTCCAAGGATCATCAGTCAAATCTTTTTAAGTTATTTTTAAATTAATTTTTTATTCAAAAAAAATTTAGGAATAAAGAAATAATTAAATTATCACTAATTTGCCACGCGGAATAAATTATTTAGAGAAATTAAATGAAAAAATAATAATAAAAAAATTATTAATTTTTGAATTCGGAAGGCTTGATCGAAGGCTCGGCTGATTTGAACCATCCAGGAAGGTTCTCAACGCTTAGCCAATTGAAAATTCTAATAAATAGTTTTGGCAAGTGTCCAAACTTTAAAGTTCAAATATATTTGCATTAGATTTGAATTACTCCAAACTCAGAAACTTTTATTAATGATCGGTTGATTGAGACTGATTAAGATATTGATTATTTATTTATTTATTTATTATTATATATATTTATATTTTTAATTAACAGATTTTGATATATTAAAGTCCACTAACTTTAAATCTATAATGACTTACTCGATTAATTAGGCTTATAATTAAATTAACTTAATTAACGGTGTATTTGTTCTCACAGAATTATAGAGAATTACGACAGAAGACTTTAAAAGTTGTACTTATTTATGTAAAAATATTTATGAATGCAATAAAAAATAATATATAAATTAATATTTTAATATTTAATTTTAATTTTTTGTATATTATATAAAAAAATTTATTAAAAAATTAATTATTTAAAAATACCATAGCGAAACATAATTAGGGAGCTTATCACTCTAAAAATGGATAAGCTTGACTTCTTATAATCATAATCATGATATTGATATCATTCAAAAATTATGGAGATTTGTTAAAACCTTGTGGTTTATATGGAGATTTGTCGTAATCCAATAAATATCCTTTTTGATATTCATATCATTCAATGAATTGATATTGTGAATATTATTTATTAACATTATTTATTAAGTTTTGACATTGTTATTATTAATATAATTGATTATTATTAAGTTGTTTATCTTTAAACTTGAAGTATTTATTGATAAATGAGTTTCCTAGATCATTTAACTTTTATAATCGTTATCTTCGGTATAAGGTGCTTAATGGGAATTTAACTCACTCATATTATTTTTTTTCAGGATAACACAGATAATAATAATGGGTCCAATCATTGTAACTAAAGAGAACCGCAGAGTTAGAATTAGTTGGAGAGTCTAGCTTTGAATTTTAAATGTTTTGACATTGAGATGTATTCAATTATATTTTATTTATAATGTTAAATTTCGGAATGTGTTTTCTTCTCATGATTTGGATACATTTCGGCTAGTCTTAGATGTTGGTATTAATGCATAAGACTTAGATCATAGGTTTTAGTGTGGCACTAGGCCGGTTCAGCCCAAAAAATCTACAAGTTGAATTGTTATGGCATTTGTTGGACACTGATTTTTATATTTTTATTTATAATTATTTATTATTATTCTCTAAAAATTATTTAAAATTTTATAATTAAAATGTGTAAAGTTAAAATTTTAAAGGATTAAAGGATATGTATATATTTAAAAATATAAAATATATATATATTATAAAAAAAATAAGAAAATAAAAAACAAAAAAAAAGAAAATGTAAAAAAAAAAAAACAGAGAGAGAAAGAGAGAGACTAAAACAGAGGAGAGTGAGGCAAAATTTAAAAAGAGGGCAATATGTCGAAAGGCAGAGAGAAGAAAGGTGGTGAAATAAGATTTTATTCTATTTTTAATATTTTTTATTTTATAAAATTTAAAGTAAAAAAAAATTATTTTGGGGACAGCATTTCTGTTCTGCGGAACAGGACCCACCCCGAAATAAAAAGAAAGAGACAAAGAGAAAAAGGAGCAGAATGGGAAAGAGACGCGCTATAAGGTAGAAAAGAAGAAAGGGGGAAGGTGACATAGAAAGTTTAAGGAGAGATTTACCTCATATTTGGTTGCAGGAATGGGAGGAAAAGAATTTTAATTAAAATTCTTCCGTTTGGTTACTTATAAGGTAGAAATTGCTATTCCCACAAATGTACATATTTGTGGATAGAGACATAGAGGGTATTTTTAAAAATATATATTTTACGTACACATATCACAAATTTTTCAAAGTAAAATCATTGGTTTTTCACAAAACTTTAATAAACTTTTCATCAATGTTAGAAAATATTTAAAAATTTGCTCATTGCTTCTCTACATTGCAGTTTTAAAATATGGCATCTAATTAATTTTTTATGCGATTTATTAAATCTTTAGGCGCGTCAATCAATAGAAAAAAAAAGTATAATTGTGAATTCTTTAATGAGAATCCTTATTATGTCTATGATTTTTATAAAAATTTTGCTAAGAATGTTCAGGCATGAGATGCAACCTGTCCACCTAATTGTAAGTCAAAAGATAATTCTAAGTCTACGAAAAAATACGAATAAAAAGATTCTAAAAATATTTAAAATAAACTTGACACTTTAATTAGAAAATAAAACTCTTCAGTTTTATAATAAATTGAGCAAAATTGAGAAAATATAAGATAGAATTATTATTTTATTTTTTGAATTTATATTCTCTTATTTCTGTTATGGGTTAATTTTTTAATTTTTGTGAATCTAGTAACCTATCATATGTAGAAAGTTCAGGTATTATTCTTCTCTTAACTTATAATGATTGTATACTTTGATTGTTTTATATTATAGATAATATTTGATTTAGGTAAGAGAGAGAAATGTATTTTTCTGTATTTATGTTTTTATTTTTTAAAAACAAAAAAAATAAAAAGGAAAAAAATTTTAAAATTTTTCAAAAAAAAAAAAAAACCTCAGCAAATTAAAAAAAATAATATAAATTATGACTAGAGTACTATTTCTATAATTAATTAGATTTAAACAGTAATCTTTTAAATTTTATAATTGTGTCATTTAATAATATTATTTTGTGAGTAATTATAATATATTACTCGTAAATTTTATTTATGCTTACTTATTCTGTCTAAACAACATATATCACTTTAAAATAATTGAGATTTAAAATCTGTATGAGTTTTTTAATCATTCTATATTTGAGAGGATGTTAATACTCAATCCTATAATAATTATATTTTTAACAAAAGTCTTTCAATGATTTTATTATATTTGCTTTGAATTTATTATTTTTGATAATAAATTATCGTTAAATACAAATGGGTTATTATTATTCACCTTAAGGATGATTTTAACAGTGTATTTTTTTAATATTTGAGGCTAAATTTATTTTATTTCTTATTTAATGACAATATAAATTCAATTAAAATCTATTATGCGTAAACTTTAAGTTTATAATTATATTTTTCTTGATTTATCCGCATGAAAAAATTAATCTATATATATTAAATACTTATCTTACTCAAATATCCTGAGATACAAAACAATTGAGGAAGAATGATAAGATAAACATCTGGTGTAAAAAAGGGTACATATTTAAAATTTGTTACTTTTATTTTGCACTCCATAAAAAAGAAAGGACACCATAAAATCCTGGAGTTAATTATTAGTGAATTAATTATTTTTTCTTACATTTTTCTCATTTTAAAAATAAAATTAATTATTATCAAAAAATAAAAATAAATCAAAGAAAGAAAGAAAAAAAGTACAAGAGAGATATAAAAAAAGAACAAGAAAAAAAAAAAAAAAAAAGAAAGAAACAAGAGCAAATAGGGGAAATTAGTGAATTAGGATAATGTATCTTGTGGATGTGATTTTTAAACAAGAAGAAAAATGAGGGATGTTTGTATTAGAAAGAGATGATAAGTTTTTGTTATTGAATGCATTATTTTATAAAATTATTTTCACTTTATTGTAATTATAAATTCATAACCCTATTATAAGCAGCGAAGATCTGAAAGGATATTGGTAAAAATAATACATGATATAAATTAAAAATATTCTTACTTATGTTAACTAGTATTTAAAATAAGTTTTATTTTATGAAGTCATGTCAAATTTTCTTATAAATAGGATCTTTCATTATAAAAATTATATGATTTGATTTTTTTACTGCACTTACTTTTATTTTTGTAACTCTCAGTATAGTTTATGAGTTTAATAAATTTTTTATGAATATATATCTAGTAAGATTTTGAAGTTAAGCTAAAAGATAAATTATGTATATTTATAATTAATAGGTTATAATAAAATAAATGTACACACATTTAAACTCTCTTAATAATATATTGAAGACGACTAAATTTATAAATTTTAATATTTATGTTCATCTTATTGGTATTTTTAACTATTAATATGATTAACATATGTTTTAAATATCCTTAGATGTTATTAAATATCATCAATGAAAATATTCATGGAACTTAAATTTGCCCACTAGGGCCGCATAAGGGTTTAAAGAATTATTATATCTGCTAAATATAATCGTGATACCTATAAAAATAAAATTATTTTTAGTGTTTATCTTTTTTTTTTCTTTTGCACTGCAAAGGGGCTAGTAATGAATTGGTAGGGGATATGATGAGTATTAATTTTTGTATTTTTTATTCCTATTATTTATTATTATTTTAAAATATTTTTTAATTAAATTACATAATTAAATTATATATTTTAATTATACAAGTTCTATTCATCAATAAAAAAATTTTTAAACTAAAAATATGTGAATGGATCATATGGTGACTTCATTTTGTGAACCTACTCAACCAAATTAAAAAAATATAGAAAAGAGAGTAAATTTAAATTTTTAAAAGATTGAAATATATTATATATTTTAAAATATAAAATTTTCAAAGGGTTAAAATATATCATATAAAAAGGGCAAAAAAAAAAAAAAAAAGAGGGAGAGCGAGAATCGGTAGGAGACTAAAACTCTCTCACCGCCTCAGGTAAAATTAAAAAAAAGAGGGCAATTTGACTAAGAATTTAGAGATCCAACTTCTATCAATGATAAGTAGGATTCTTCTTCTCTTATTTATACTATTAAATTTAAAAACTTTGACGGTTATATTTAAACATTATATAATAAAGTAAATAATTATTTTTATTAATAATATTTTTAATATTTAACTTAATATTCAATAGATATTAATATTATTAAAAAATTTAAAAATATAATTATATTTAATATTTTTTATTTTTTAAATATTAAGCATTGGGTTTTGATTTAATAGTCTCATAAAGAAAAATAAGATTTTGTTTTCCTTAAAAAAAAGTAGGATCTCCAAATTCATCTGTCAAAAGGTAGAGGGAAAAACGGGGGAGGGAGGGAGGGAGAGAGGAGTAGAAGGGGCGAGAGACACACGACAAGGTAGAAAAGGAGAGAGGGAGAAGGAGGGAGAGAAACTTGAAGGAGAGATTTAGGGTGTTAGTTTTTATTTTAAAAATTTAATATTTTTGTATAATAAGTTTTATTTTAGATTTATTATTTTGTATTTTAAATCTCAATTTAATGTCAAAATTATTTTCAAACTGAATTGGTTCTATCATTTGCGTATAATTCGTCTTTTATTTTTGCATATTGGTTTAGTTTTAAATTGATACTAAAATATTACAATTTCACATTACATTATACTATGGGAATAAATACATTGCAATTAACTATTCAATCCTTCAATAACTTTATATTTATGTTATTTAAATTATCGTATTTTATTTTTCAATAACTTTATACGATTTTCAACTTTTGTCATTTAATTCTTGTACTTTATTTACAATCTTTTATTTTTTGAGTATCAGAAAATTGTGTCACAACTGCTCTTTTAATATTATATTTTTATATTTTAATATCTGTCACTGTCGAATGGCATAATCGTTACAAACATTTTAATTTTCAATGATTTAAAATTTTATTATTTAATTTTTTTTGTATATTTTAATTAATTTCATGGCCGTATTACAGTTGTTACGGATACTTCAATTATCATCAACTTAATATTTTAATTTTTTAAAATATTTTAAAATTTTTAAAATATTAAATAGTTATAAGATTAATTTTGCATAGAAAATCTATTTCATGTGAATACAATATTAAACTTATTGAAAAAATTATACCGAACTCTTATACATTTACGAGGTTAAAAAGAACCATACTTATTGAGGTTCAATCAGTATTAGTACTAGAGAATAATCTTGTGAAGACTCAATGATTCTAGAAATTGCTAATACTTTGAGGATACTATATAATTAAATAAGAATTGAGAACTTAGATTTATTTCTAATATTTCTAAGTGATGGTAGAGTATTATGCATTTTGGTGGCTTAGGATTTGTTAAAACTCATAGGTTTAATTTTTTTATTCAACTAAATCGGACAAAGTGAACTATCATGCTTCTAGTTCTTTTCGAGGCTTAGGCAACCATAAAGCAATGGCTTTGGCTGGAGTTTATGTGGTGTTACATCAAGATTATGTTTTGATAGTCAAAAAAATCGCCGTCATGATCCCTAATATGTCTAAACATGTCAAAGTGGGAAGCTTACATCTAGAACCTCTCAAAATCAACTAATCAAAACGAGCATATCCCATCTCATAAGGAAGAGAAACGGCCTCCAAGCTTAAGATCCCATTTGTTAAGGCCAATACCATTAGATTATTTTATATGATAGAATAGGCCAAGTCTTTATTTTGTTTCTTATAAAAATAGCAAACTTATCGATACAAGTCTAGTCATTATTGATATAAAGATAGTGGGCTTAACTTAAAATATTTTAAAACTAGCTTCAGTATACGTTAAAAAATAATGGATTTGGTTTAGGTTTTGTTGGGTCCGGTATTGATATAGCCCTAAGACCGAAAGTTTAACCCGAACAATGTCAACCTCGCAAACCAACGAGGACCAGAATATTCAGCAATCTATGTGGCGGCTCAAGGGCCGCGGCTAATCAGCGCCTCTACAACTCATTAATGCGGCTGCGGGCAGTAGGCTCTATGACAGAAGAAGCAAGCCAATGGGATAAGAGTCAACATTGCCGGTTGATACTCATGCCGTTGCTAACTATTGCCCAACCAATCCTCATGCAAAAGGTAGACCATTCGTGCTTGACAGTTCACGGCGGTCTCCTCGCCATCGTTAGGTGACAACTGACGTCACTAGTAACTGCTAGTGGTCAGCGGTCGGCAAATTCCCTTTCACAACCTATCGGGGGATTATCGTGCCCAACATTTATCTCCATGGAGCCTATAAATTTATTCTCCTTCTGCAAGAGAGGAGATTCCAATTCGATCTTGGACATTGAGACACATGTTCCCAGAGCTCCCGATCTCAAGCCAGCTCCTAGAATTGAACTCCAAAAGCCTCTCTCAAGAGCTCCCCTAGTGAACCACTCATCGCAGTGCAACCATGGAGCCTAGCCCCCACAAACCGCTCATGGAGTCATGCACTCTTTGCATACTTACACTCCCACCGCCTACATCGCATTTAGGTGCGCACCTCTACATGTGCGTTCCTTTTCGTTCATTGTAGGGAGTCATTGGCTTGAGCGTTGAAGTGTTTTCAGTTGGAGACATTTCACCGACCTCTAATATTTTATTTTATAGTATAGTTTATATTGTGTAGATTCCGGTTATTAGCGATGAAAAATCGGATTCGCTTGAGATCCGATACAGACTAGGGATTCAAAAGCTCTATAATCCGTACAATAATTTAAAATTCAGGATGCAACAGGTTTAGAAAACATTTTCAAAGGTAATAATTTTTCATTGTATTATTTTTTGATATCTAGTATATATAAGAAGTATAGATTATCACATTAATCAACTAACAATAATGGATATCTAGGGTTATTGTTGTTTTGGACGATTGTAATATTTAACAACAAAAAATATTTATATTTACCATTGATTGGTCTTTGGTATGCAAATTTTTTGATTGATAATAAGATTAGAAATATCAACTAGATGGACAAGAGCATCAATGGCTAGTGACCAATAGCACTAGTTTGGACATTGGCAACTAATGATTAGGAATTGAGGTTTTTGAGTTTAATTTTGACTTAGAACTAGTTAGAAAAGTAATAGATCGGGTTGAGGTAAGTACACCCATATATTTTTTTTCTCTCTTTGTACTTTTTATTTCGTTCTCTTTGGGTAAGACATACCATTCGATGACCAGTGATGAGATTGGGATATTAAAGCCTATCGGTCAACAACAAAAGTTAAGTCTTTAGCAGTCAACAGGTGACAGGCCAAGATTGGAGCAAGAAATTATTTTCTAAAATATAGATTTATAATTTTTGTTAATCAGAAAATACTTTTGATCACCTTATTTATATATCTTACCAAATGTGGAAAAAATATATAAAATATCATTCCATATATGTCAATCATTAAAAAAATAGAAAAAATATTTTTCACCGGCTTATTTCTTTTGCAAATAAATGGAAGCGTTACGATATTTTCTCTATTTAAAAGATCTATAATATATTTAGTGTCAATGCTGTTTAGTTCATTAATTTTTTATTTAGTTATTGAAAATTTGCTATATTTGTTGATTATTTGTTAAATTAAGAGTTTATCTATTATGTTTATTATTATTGCTTATAAATATAAATATAATATTTTATTAAATTAGTGTTAATTATTATTTTTAATATTAAAAAAAACCTCTAAATTTTAAGGATTCTTTGTGGCAGAAACTTCGTACTTAAATTATTAAATATTTAAATGAGTCGATGGGCCAAGAGCCGAGCAAGCCGATCATCCAACAGCCATCCTCAGCAGTGGAACCATTCCTTCTTGCGATTCCCCCAATCTTTCGCGACAATTTGAGAGAGCTCCTCGTGTTCTTCCCACCGCTACTGCCCCACTGCCGAGAAGGCAAAAATCTCAAAGGATCTCCAGAAATTCACAAGCTGAATGATGCTCAGGGTTGTGTCCAGGAGGATTTTCTCTCTCTCATCTTCGTCCTCGTGGAGGCCGGCCCAGACTTCTTCCGCCGCTATTTCCAAGTGCCAGTTATTCGGTGGCGTTGATTTATTCTCCCACGAGTCCAGATCCACACCTCTTTTCGATTCCTGTATTGATCACAGAGGTTATTTTCTGTTTAGTATATTTAGGGTTTAAATTTGTTTTTTCATGGCTTGATTGCATTTCCATCACCTTTATATATATATATATATATATATATATATATATATATCGCGCTTTTGCAATAATATTCATCATTCGGATTCTTAAATATTTAATTTCACGAGAGATTGTTTTAGGTGCTATTTTGAGTTTCCGGTGAATTTCTGTTCGATGTGAATCGCTGCTGTCGAGGCTGAAAGTTAGTTAGGAAAATTTTCTTAAGTGCGTTATTTTGATGTCCTTGAGGCTATTTGTGGGTCGTCTTAACTATTTGGCTGTCGTGGTTAGAAATAAATTTAACCCAGGCATGAAGGTTTGACGATTTTCTGCATATAGTTAGAGAGTTCCGAAAAGTTTTTCCAGTTTGCATGCACACTTGTGCACAATTTTGAAAGATTTCGTAACATAGAGAAGGATAGAGACCTTACTCTAATACTAAAAATTTTTAAAGTTTTTAGTAGTGGTCTTCGATATAAAAAGTGAATTTAAAGAGCTACAGTTTCTTTACAAGAGTCTAACTACAAAATCGAGTTCAGAGATCATGGAAGCAATCACAACGTGAAAACATTGTAATTGAAATAAAGGACTTAGCCTGAGAGCTCACCGATAGTGGCAGATGATTTTTCAGGTTTACGTGGAAATTTTATTAAGTTTCCTATTTTATTTGGCCATGATGTATCCTCAGTAGGACAAACAATAAATAAGGAAGACAATTTTTGGAACTTTTGCACACCAAACTGATACAAAGAAAAAAATGTATGCACCAAAAATTTAGTGTTAAAAACATCCAAAGCTGGTATTTCCTTTACAAATTATTATAGAAAAGTATAGTACACAACTGTTAGAATTTTTAGCTTGCTCTGAAATGGTGGAGGAAGCCAAATATGTAAGCAGAAGTGGTAGTAGTAATGTGACAGAAGGGTGTAGTGGTGGTGTTGAAGTAGAAGTGGTAGTGGCGGTGGTAACATGGGAAAATTATTTGAGAATCAAAAAAGGAAGAAACTGAATCATGCAGGGGGAAGATAAGTTTGGCATAGTAATGGTCGAATAATCTCAGAGTGCCGTCGAGAAAACTGAGTATTGCCCTGAACGGCAACCAAAAGGGCAAAACAACTTGAGAAAAACAACTGTCAAACCTTAAAAAACTGAAAGGGCTGTGATTGTCCCTTGGGTGAGGGATAGGAGCAAGGAAGAAGGAATATAGTTCTCTCCAAAAGTCCGCTATTCCTATTAGGGAATAGAATAAAGACTTTACATCTTCTATCATAGAACAGATTATAAGGACCTACTGATAAAGCTAATTTGTTACTCTTTTTCCCTTACTAGTATTAATAAAGGGGGCAGATTGGCTTTATATTCTGTTTCCTTTCCTTTGATTTATAAATTTGATTTGTGAAGCATATTGTTTCTTTCCGTGTTGTGGTGAAGACAACAAAAAGGAAGAGGGATTGATTGAAATCAAAGAAGCTTTAAGTCTTCAAATAGCATATATACATTCAAAAACAAGCAATCCAATTTGATTTAACAACAAAAAGGATGGGAGAGATATAAGGAGGAGAATGATATTAGACTAGACACTTATATTGAAAGATGGTTGCTTGCTGGAGGGACATGGATGGCTGGAGGGACAGTTGGAGCTTGTAGAGAAGATAATGTCAAATGACACAGGCATGTTGTGCAATGTGCCATTTGTGAGACACATGGCTATTTAAGAGCATGTATGAAGCATTTAACAGCCATGCTGCTATTGTGCGTAATATGCTGACTTTTGAAGATTATGGTTTGCTGAAATCATTGGAAAGAAGTCGGTTGTTTTGCAAAGTCAAATATTTCACAACAAAGAATTAGGAGGAAGGTGATAGCCATCCCTTTCTTGATTAGCTTTGAGTTATTTAAGGTATGTAGATGAAAAGGATTTGATTGGAGTTGCCAATGGGCTTGTTATAGCAAATAGAAAGGCTATAGCAGGACATTCAAAGAGTTCTACACCATAGCATCTGTGGATATGATATTGTTGGATTACTATGGTAGAATAGGTAAGCCAAAGCAGTCACTAATCTTAACTGCTAAGAAACAAAGACGTGATGAATCAAAAATCACCTGTCTTGCTAAAAGAGGAGCAAGTGAGCAGACACATTTAGAGATTCTTGGTTTCTTCTAATCTGAGCACTTGGCTATTTGGAGATTTGTCTGGAATTTGTTTAGTTGTTTGCTTTTACTTTCCATTTTCTTTTCAGTGTACCAAAAAAAAAAGTTACCATGTGTGACAATGGAACAACTTAAGTAGTTTGAGCCAAGAAAGAGAAGAAACAGAAAGCAAGGAGAGAACACAACTTTGTAGCTCATGTTGGTGATCATATATGGATGTTTCGGGGGCTAAAAAGAAAAAAAATCACATTATACATATAATAGTCACAAAAAAATTATGGATGCATTTCACTTTGTTGGCAGAAATGAAACCCACATTCCTTCATCCTTTATCGTCTTCCCACTCCCTGTTTGAATCTTTTTCCACAAATCCCTCTTCTCCCTGAATGGAATCCATTTTTCCTTTTGTAGAAATCTTCTCTGTGGCCTCTTTTCTCCTCTTCCCTGTCTTTTTCAGAATTTTCTTCCCAATCTCTGATTCCCAGTTCTATGTAAAGTACTTCATATTACCACCTTAAAGGTTGCCTGTTCTTAACTTTTGGGTAAATGTTAGTTCTATCTTTAGTTTAGAGATCATCTTGCCCTTTTTGAAATGCCAAAAATCAACATTTGAGAAAAGCTTGAAGATGCTTCTCTTTTTTCTCTCGTCCTTTTAATTTTGTAAATGGGAATCCCCCAACACGACAATCCCTTTTTGGGTTGATACTTGAGTCACTCTTCATCTCCCTTGATGTGATTCCATCCTTGTCTTTCACTTGGTTGTCTTTCTCCCTTTGGCAGTCCCATTTTTGTTGGGAAACTTGAATTTTATAGTGTTACATTACAATGCTACCAGCATTTCAAATTGGAAATCTATGCTAAAATTTTGATTTCAATTTATTGAAAACAAAGCCCAACCAATTGCAGTAGCTTAGGTGTGAGATTGATTGACAAGAACCAAAAATTATTTAGCTGCTAAGTATTATGGAATAGGGGGAGGAACTTACAGGTGATATATACAAAGGAATGAAGTCATCTCAGGCAATTGGTGAGGAAGTGGTGATTACTCTCAGTTTGTCAAATTTGCAAATTTGCTTTTCTGACAATTTATTGTGGCCTACTTTTTTGTTAAATAAGTTAAGATGAAATGTGTAGCATTGTTTTGTGACTTAAGATGAAATGTGTAGCATAATTATGGTAACTTAAAATTTCTATACCCAAGAATTTAGGAGAAGGTGACAATTGTCCATTTTTCAGGTTGGCTTGTATATTTTTTGGGTGAGAGGTGCTTGTGTTGGCCATCCGATTTATGGGAGTTTGCAGGAGTTGGGAGGTTCTTCAAGTGGGAGTGAAATTGAGTTTGATGTAATTGTGAATATTGTAAGAGGAACAAGTTTGTGACCATGTTTAGGTGGTATTGGCAACTTTTGGGGAAGGTTTAGGTTGAATAAAATTGTTTCCACCAGTCCACATTATTAGTATGCTAAATGTGATGTTCTTTTTGAGGAATAAAGTTAGGTTGGTGGCACTTCTGGAATGTTGTTTTTTGTGATTATCTTTACATATAAATAACATAGGAACGTAAGGGGTGCTTCTAAGATAATTGACTTGTGGTGTGGAGATATCATTTAGAAAAGTTCTTTTGATTCTGCCCAGCCAGCACATATTTTGTAATTGTTGCTCCAGCAACTTCATACAGGAAGGTTGGAAAATATAAATTCCCTTTGCAATGCCTATCTGGTCTGGTTTAAAAGTTTTGCATCATGCTAATTTGAAATTGTCTTCTACTTAAGATGGAGAAAATATTGGATGCAATTATAAAAGCATGGAATCTAGTTTAGATAAGCAGATTATAGCTTAATTTAATTAAGGTTTATTAACACAAGGTTGTGGAATTGCTTCAGCAGAAACCTGCCTACTGTCATTATGATGCCTGCATTTCTTGTTTTTATGTTTAGGGTTTGAGGTCCTGTGCTTGTCTCTGTTGTTTCCTGTAGTTTTAGTGTACAGAATGAATAAAATAAACAAAGAAAGGAATCTGCAATCTACAGCCCTAAGTGGGCTGTCTGTGCTTCATGTCTTATATTATTAAAGATCCATCTAGTGCCATGATGTAAAGTGACATTATGTCCATAGATGTTTGGAGTGGATGATTGATGCTTCCTATTGGCAGAATCCTCTATTGCTATTGGATGTAAGTAATTACACATTCCTTCATTTATAAGTAATGATATATTTCCACTTAGATTACAACAGTTTTATGGATGTTGTTAGTGAACAATAAGAGATATTGCTTAGGTACCTAGAATTTGGATGCCTACTTCTCTGTGTTGAGTTCTTCCCAAATATCAATGTTCAGTGAGGGGGCTATAAATCTGAAAGTGCATAATGGAAGTTAATTGTTTGTTCAGGAATATGAAAATGTATTCTGTTAGAATAGCATGAAAAAAGATATTTCCAATTTGCATGTTATCTGAAATTTGAAGAAGAATTTTGATTTACAAAGAGTGCAAGAAAGAAATGTTTTGATGATCATCATTTTAGGATCTCTTGCTGTTACTATTAAGTGGCACTAAAATCAGCATCTGAATTATATAGCTTCAAAAAATTATGTTCAAATAGCAAAAAGCAGCTCCCAACTCCATATGTCCTAACACCCTAGGGCCAAAAACATCCCACTGTGAAAATTGCCCTTTTTTTTCCCTAGTTGCTCAGTTTGTATAGTATTACTTTGTTGTTACAGTTAGGTGTTGCTGAAAAGGTTATATAGCAAACTAAGAATGTGTATATTTCACAATTTGTTATTTTGAACTGTCAAAATATTGAGATTGCGTTGAAAAACACTTTAAGAGTTGACATGACTGCTAAAAGAAATCGCATAATCTGTGTCAAATTCTCTTAGAAACTGAAAAAAAAAAACATTTTCCCAAAAATTTAATAAAAATGAGCATGAAAATGGATAAGATAACAGAATTTGATAACAATACAACTTTGCCTACAGATCATGAGTAGTTAATAATTGATAAACAAATGAAAGCTAACCTTTGATAATATACAACGCCACAGTACCAGTCATGAACCTTTCAAATATGCTAATCATACTTAAAACACAATTTTCTAGTGACTCTCATATTAGTAAAGCATTTATCAATGATATTGGCAAAGCATGTAGTGATCTTGAGCAAATTTTGGGGCAATATTTTCTGACATTAGTCAACATGTTGAATGATATTTAATGTCTAGAGAATTTTGCAATATCAAGTAAATATTGTGATTATTCAGTTTTTTTAAATGATATCAACAGTGTTTCACAACTTCGGAATATAGATATACCAGTAGATAGGATGGTCTATTACATGAGATTTTTCAGTATGTTGGGCTAAGGAGTGTCAAATGAATGAAGGTTCATCCCTAAATTGCAGAGGACTTGTTACTGTGGATTGGACTAGTGATTTTCTGGTTACAATGAATCTTGCAATCACATAAAGCTCACCCTTCATGTATATCATTACATAATTATGCGACATATACTATAAAAAGATTTAAAACGTTGCTTGTAGGATGGTTGATTTTTTGACATGATATTCATTCCAGGGATCATATTAAGAACATAGAACCATTTTTGGTCATTTACCTAACAATTTAAGCTTTTGAGCGGGTAGTTTTTTGGCTTGGTATCAAAACACATTTGACCACATGGTCTCAAGTTTGATACCTAGATCTCCATTTCTTTATTATTATATATCAACCCAACTATGAAATGAAGCCATGCTTGATTCATGCTTCTAGATTTGCTTGGCAGGGCATGCTAGGTTATAATACCATTCTTGTGCTTTCATCTAAGAACTTTAGCCTTTTGTTGGGTTCTTTTTCTTTTTTAGTTACCCTCCCATTGAGTTTGGTGCTTTATTGACATGGTATGCTACCTAATAGCGAATATTATTTTATTTTTTGACTAGATTTGTAGCCACTGTAGTCTTTTAATGGAAATCTTCACATATGGATTTTTTTTTTTTTTAAGCTGGCTTGTTTTCTGAATAACTTATTCTGAAAACACAATAGTTGAGTTCCTAATTGAAAAGGGCTAGTTTTTAATTTGAAAGGTTGGAATACATTTAGTTGTTTTCTTGTAAATTTCCTTTTCTTGATATTTCAGTTTGAAGACATGCAACAATATCTGTAGATTTGTGAAGTTGTACGTGTTGATTTCCTTGTTAGAAATTTGGGTACACGTGGTAAGAGAATTTGATTTTATCTTGTTTATTAAGTTTCTATTATAAAGATTCAGAAGTCCTAATACTCTTCGAATTTATTGACTTTCATCCACTCTATTTGAGTCTTTTTTTAATGATTTTTTTATCACGTTAATGATAATTTTTGCTCAGTAGCTAAATATTCCATGGTCATGAAGTTTTTAGATTTGACAATTGACTAGTGACTGCCATTGGATGTTGTTTCATTATGGTACATTGGTTAGTGGATCAATTATTACTGTCAAAAACTAAGATATAAGAAGCAGTAGAAAATATAGATGAAAAAAATCTGTGCAGAATATTTTCAATTTTCAAGTTTCATGCATGCTTTGGAAAATAACATGTATTATTTCACCAAAAATTTCAATCTTGTGTAAGGGTGAACCTTGGCGATAGGAAAGATTATTTCATTGTGCTTCAAAGGTCATGAGTTTAAAAAATAGAAGCAAACCTTTTGCATTGTAGGAATGAATTTGTACATATCCGACCCTCTATAAATTCTAAAATATGGGAACCCTTGTGCAATCTTCCCTTATTTTCTGATCTTGCATATTGGAAATAATTTCCTTTCTACAATAGATGTTTGAAGAACTAGAAATGAAAAACAGAAAATTTTTCTTTAATTCATCCTGGGTTGTTCCCCCGTGTACAAACAAGAACTACCTCCAGCCTAAAAAGATTTTAAAAAAAGGAACAGAACCCTATGCCTGCCCAGTGCTCAGGCTGTTTCTCGAATGTGGTAATCGAAGTCTCCACCTTTCTCTTTCGTTGATGTCCTGCAGTTTGTTTGAACTTCCACTCCTGCTTTCACTGACCTGCACTCTTTCTTGGAGAGGGGGCCGTAGCCAAACATAGTTTGGCTTATCACAGAAGAGTATACTAAGTAGTAGTACATTGCTTGAGCTTGCCTAGTTAGCATAACAAATGAACAAAGATAAAAACGCATGGACGCACACACATGCTTGTGCCCACACCATGGATAAAAATGTCGATTTTGGTATTGGTGCTGATCGCTGCCATATCAGTATTGAGTATATTAGATAATATGTATTGGTATTTAACATATCAAAAGAAACTTTTTTTGATAATCACAAACTGACTGGGCCTGTATTAGCCAAATATCTGATATCTTGCTAATATGACAACATATCATGATATATTTTTAATACAGTAACATGTCATGATATTGTCGCGGTATTTGGAGCCTCTATCAATAGATATTGACAAATATTTACATCTATAACGCACATAGATATGTCAACAACAACAATTTCTTGTCTTTGTTGCAGTTTTTCAATTGCTACCTTTAAACTACATTGATGTGATCATTCGATGCAGGCTTGTTTTATGTTGCGGTGGTAATTTTTGATGAAATTGTCTAATTCATTGGCTTCTGCTTGATTTGTTGCCTAATGATAACTTCTGAACTTTATGTACCTTTCTCATTTTGTTGCTGAATATGTTTCTGGCTGCAATGTCACAGATCAACTAATTACTTGAATTGCTGTGTGTAGAATGTCCTCAGTTTTTAAGGTAAATAGGCATATCGTTTAGCGCACAACCTTATGAGCTGTTAATGTTTTCAATATTGATGACGTTTTCAGGTTTCTCTTCCGAGTCCTTAGTCCCAAAAGATGAACACATACTGATTTCTGATATTCCAGCTACTGTGGCTGCTGTTAAGAATCCCTCTTCGAAAATCATTTATGACGAGTACAATCATGAGCGTTTCCCTCCAGGTGATCCGAGCAAACGGGCATTTGCTTATTTTGTTCTAACAGGCGGCAGATTTGTGTATGCATCCGTCATTCGCCTCCTCATTCTCAAGTTTGTGCTGAGCATGTCAGCCAGCAAGGATGTCCTCGCACTGGCTTCACTGGAGGTTGATCTTTCCAGCATTGAGCCTGGCAACACCGTGACTGTGAAATGGCGTGGGAAGCCCGTTTTCATCAGGCGCCGAACCGAAGACGACATCAAGCTAGCCAACAGTGTCGATGTGTCGTCCCTCCGACACCCGCAGGAGGACCGAGAGCGGGTGAAGGATCCCGAGTGGCTTGTTGTGATTGGCGTCTGCACCCATCTCGGCTGCATCCCCTTGCCCAATGCTGGAGACTTCGGCGGGTGGTTTTGCCCTTGCCATGGCTCTCACTATGACATCTCCGGTAGAATTCGCAAGGGCCCGGCTCCTTTCAATCTCGAGGTACCCACTTACACCTTCTTGGACGAGAACAAGCTGCTCGTCGGTTGAGAATCGATTTCGTGCATTATTTACCGTGGACAATGCCATATCTTACTGTCTATTTTTTTTCCCTTAATTCTTACCGAAACATTTAAATCAATTTCTGTGGGTGCCTGGAAATGCCATTAATTTACGATGATGAATAAATTTTCCCTGGACCAGCTTATTTCATCTCCTTCATTAGGGTTTAGTGCTTAGTTCAACATTCTTATGCCGCCCTATATTCTGGTTGGCATTTTGCCAACATTAGCATTTTTTATTTTTTATTTTTTATTTTTCTCTCCATTTTTCCCTTTCTTCTTTCCTAGTCAATTTGCAAAGTTGATCTGACTTTATAAATATAGAGCATAGTCAATTTGAATTGAAGTTGACACCTCAATGTGAGAATTATTTTGTTATTTAAGAAGATCTTATCCTCCTAATTTGGTAAAGGTTATAATTTTTTTTATTATTTTGTTTTAAAATATGAGTTTTTTTATATTTTAATATTTAAAAAAATGTATTATATCTTTTTTAAAATATAAAATAAGAGTTGTTAGATTATCACTATTAAATGATCTAAACTTACAAAGGACGGGCTCTCCCACTCTGAGTGGGAGAGCTCCATTTATTCCCTTAGCAAGAAGGCTATTTTGGAAGACTGTACCTCACAAGGTGTCCTGAGGGATATTTTATAGCACCAGGTCATTGGAAGAAAATGATTCAATAGCCATTATTTTATCTTATTATATACAATATTAATAAGTATTTTATTTCAATTTTAAAAATATAATAAAGTATATAAATCTTCATATTATAAAAAAATATCAAAAAATATAAATTTTACTATATTTTTTTAAAAAAATATTTTTAAGTAAGGATCATCAGATTTTAACCCAATGGCCTATAAGTATGGGATACTATCTAAGGTACAATCCCCTGGGATAACTCTCTCGAGCCTCCTTTTTGAGGAGCACCTTCTCTTTGGCTCATCTTATTAGAAAATATGGAAAATTCTTAATTATTTTAGATATTTTGTATTTTAGGATATATATATTTTTGTACCGTTATGTAATTATTTAGGTTAAAATTTTATTTTTCTTTTACTGATTCATTCTTTCCTTTTTTTTGTTGTTTTACTTTTCATTATAAGGAGCTGTGCCCTCCTTTGGAATCATGTACAATTATGAAATGTGATTAATGAGGCTCTGCGGTCCGCCTCTTTCCCATGTTCGCACTTGAGTGCTTCCAGAGTCTTCTTCTTCGTCGTATGTTCCATCTTCGTTTTCCTCTTCTCCATTTTTGTTTCGGTCTGATTTCTTACACGGTATCAGAGCCATGGCTTCCCATCACACCGAACACACATCTACCCATGGCAGTCCAGATCTCGAATGCTCACAAACCCTACGATTCCAAAACCTTTCAGATCCAACCAATCCCTTTCGGCTGGAAGCCGGTGACAGTCCGGCCCTCACTTTGGTCGCCGATTTACTAACTGTCGACAACTATTCTACTTGGTCGCGCACCATGCTCGAGCCTTGAGGGCTAAAAACAAACTCCAGTTTATTGACGGCAATATTCCTAAACCCGTCGATTCTACCGACCCTCTCTTTGAAGCTTGGGGACGATGTAATGACATGGTGGTTTCCTAGATTCAAAACTCTATCAGTCCTTCCATTAAATCCAGTGTTGTTTTTGTTGATGATGCCTCCGAAATCTAGAAGGAACTTCGGGACCGGTTCACCCAACAAAACGGACCACACATTTTCCAACTTAAGAAATTTCTGGCTGCCCTCTTATAAGAGTAAGATCCGGTAAGTATTTATTATGGTAAACTAAAAACAATTTGGGGCGAACTCCTTATATACGACCCTCTCCCGGATTGTGATTGTGGTAAACTCAAAGTGCTCATCGAGCGCTATCAGCGGGATTGCGTGATCCAGTTTTTGATAGGTCTCAATGACTCATATATTAGTGTGCGAGATCAGATCATGTTGATGGACCCCCTTCCGTCCGTCAACAAGGTCTTCTCCATCGTCCAACAGCAAGAACAACAACATCACATGTTGTCCGTCGTACATCCTTCAGAGACGGGAGCTTTGGCTGTGAAACGAACCACTAATAACCCTAAAAACACTGTGAGAAATAACCAACTGCACAAAAGGGATAGACCCTTTTGTGTTCATTGCCGTGTCCCTGGACACACGTTACAGCAATGTTTCAAGATTGGGAATGCTGAGATTCCCACATGTGCACATTGTCATAAACCTGGACATATTGTGGAAAAATGTTATCAACTTCACGGTTTTCCTCCCAACCACAAATTATTTGGTAAATCTGGGACCACAGCCCTTTTGGCTGATCACTCGAGTTTCACCACCATGACAAATCATGAAACTAATGAGGATGATAAGGTTGCACTGACCAAAGGGCAGTTCCAGCAACTCATGAGTTTGCTTCAATCCAAAGATCCTGTTACAGTGCCTTCTCTTCCACAGGGTAAATAGAATTCAACTCTGTTTGACCCACTCCCAGTGTAATCCAAGACGGCTGGTATGAACGGTAAAAATATCTGCTCTGTTTTCTCCCCTTATAATAGAAAGCAGACTTGGATCCTTGATACAGGGGCCACGGATCACATGATCTGCGACCCCTCTTTATACCTTCGAAAGGAGATTGTGATCTCCTACTCTGTTAAACTTCCTGATGGAAGTAGAGCCCCTGCTACCCATATTGGAACAGTTAAACTAACCGAGAAAATCACATTGCAAAATGTATTGTGTGTCCCTTCATTTACTTTTAATCTGGTTTCTGTGAAGCAACTTGCTGATATTCTCAATTGCAGCTTATTTTTCTTCTTTGACATCTGTCTCATTCAGGACCTTGTCTCTTGGACAACGATTGGGATGGGTGAAGAGAACAATGGTTTATATTATTTGACGGATAATGCAGTTCATCCAAATACCTTGACTGCTCTTCTCACCAAATACTTCAGTCACATTGCAAGGCCTTTTGCTAATTTTGTCAACCTTATTTCATCGCCAGTAAACTTATGGCATTGTCGATTAGGCCATATTTCACATTCTAGGCTAAAATTAATAGGCGATCCTCTTGTAAAAGGAGCAGTGCACTCTATTAATGATAATCCATATTCTATTTGTTATATGGCTAAACAACGTCGCCTTCCTTTTTTTCCAGAAGCCATAAGTCACACACCTTATTCGACGCGGTGCATTGTGACTTATGGGGACATTGTTCTGAAATTTCTTATGATAGGTATAAATATTTCTTGACCATTATTGATGATTTTTCTCGAAGTACCTGGATTTATCTTCTGAAACAAAAATCAGATACTAAATTGTACTTAGAAGCCTTTTACAATCTGGTTGCCGCACAATTTAACGCAAAAATTAAAGTCATTCAAAGTGACAATGGATCTGAATTTTCTCTCGGAGATTTTTACAGTAAAAGAGGTGTTATCCACTAATGAAGTTGCGTGAAAACCCCACAGCAAAATGGTGTTGTTGAACGCAAACACCAACATTTACTTAACGTCGCTAGGGCTATTAGATTTCAATCGGGTATTCCCTTAAGATTCTAGAGTGATTGCATTCTTACCGCTGCCTATATTATAAACAGAATTCCCACTCCCTTACTAGACAACAAGGCCCCATATGAAATCTTATTTAGAGTCAAACCAAATTATGACAACCTTCGTGTATTTGGTTGTTTATGTTTTGTTTCCACCCTCTCCCATGGACAAAAGAAGTTTGACTCCACAAGTAGAACCTGCATATTTCTGGGATATCCTTTTGGAATTAAAGGATACAAATTATTTGACTTATACAATCGTGTCACATTTCATTCCAGGGATGTTATTTTTCATGAGAACATTTTTCCTTACCAGAAAAACGAAATTGCTCCCAATAACACAATGCCTTCCGCAGTAACCAGCGCTGATCTTCCTCTAGCTCAGCACTCACCTCCCATACATAACTTCGATCTGTGTCCGGTCCCCAATCCGGTACCTTATAATGCTCCTACTATCATCACTCATCATGATGAAGAAAGCTCCGATTTGCCCCTTATCTCTGACCCACCAACAAGTAATCAAGACCCTTTAAGTGATGCTCCACAACCTAGCACTCCTCTCTAAAATATTCATTCTCCTGCAAGGGATACCATCCCTGTTCGCAGAACCACCAGGGTTAGGCAAGCCCCTCAATATTTGAAAGACTTCCATTGTCACCATACATCGCAAGCTGCACCTACCCAACCTACAACACACATCTCTCCGGGCCGGCCTTACCCCCTTGCAAATTCCATATTGTATCACCACTTATCCCATGCTTACTCTTCTTTTACATCTTCCCTCTCATCCCAAACTGAACCGCACACTTACACTCAAGCTGTTGGTGTTCCCAATTGGCGGGCTGCCATCAACGATGAACTACAAGCTTTAGAATCCAATAAGACATGAATTCTCACTGACCTATCTTCAGGGAAGAAAGCTATCGGTTGTCGTTACGTGTTCAAATTAAAGTTGAAGAGTGATGGAAGCATTGAACGATATAAATGCCGCTTAGTGGCTAAAGGATACACCCAAGAGGCAGGGGTGGATTACCATGAAACTTTTTCTCCTGTTGCTAAACTTACCACCGTTCGGTGTCTCTTGGTCGTCGCTGCCATTCGCGGGTGGCATTTATATCATTTTGATATCAATAATGCATTTCTAAATGGAGCCTTAGATGAGAAAATCTATATGCAACAACCTCCTGGTTACACTAAAGGCAAACCCCACCAGGTTTGCAGGTTGCTTAAAAGTATATACGACTTTAAACAAGCCTCTCGATAATGGTATACCAAACTTTCTACATCTCTTGTCATGTATGGTTTCATTCAATCTAAGGCCAATTACAGTTTATTTACCAAACAAAATGACAATTCATTCACAGTGCTTCTAGTCTATGTTGATGACATAATCGTTGCAAGCAATTGTCTGGATGACATTGCATCCCTCAAATCCTTCCTCAACCAATCCTTCAAAATTAAAGACCTTGGGATACTGCGATACTTCCTTGGCATTGAAGTCGCACGATCAACAAAAGGTATACATATTTGTCAGCGAAAATACACCCTTGACATTTTAGCTGATTCTGGATCCATTGGTGCTAAACCTCTCAAATTACCACTAGACCAAAACTTGAAGTTGAGTAAGAAAACTGGGGTAGCCTTATAGAATCCAAGTGTGTATAGAAGACTGATTGGTCGTCTTCTTTACCTCACCGTCACAAGACCAGATATAGCCTATGCAGTTCACATCTTAAGTCAATTCATGGACCAACCCACTTCGAGTCATATGAATGCTGCATATCAAGTTCTACGATATTTAAAATTAAATCCAGGACAAGGCATATTATTTTCTTCTACCTCTAACATTCAACTAAGAGCTTTTTGTGATGCAGATTGGGATTCATGCCCAGACACACGAAGATCTATCACAGGTTACTGTATTTTTATTGGAGATTCCCTCGTTTCATAGAAATGCAAGAAACAGTCTGTGGTTTCTCGCTCCTCTGCCGAGGCCGAATATAGATCTATGGCCACAACTTGTTGTGAATTAACTTGGCTACGCTATATCTTAGATGACTTGCATGTTTCACATCCACATGCAGCATACCTATATTGTGATAATCAAGCGGCACTTCACATTGCAGCCAACCCTGTTTTTCATGAGCGCACCAAACATATCGAATTGGATTGCCATCTCATCGGTGACAAGATTCAAGAAGGGAGCGTTCGGACACACCACATCACCACACATAATCAGTTGGCTGACATCTTTACCAAGATTTTACCGTCCCACCGGCTCAATTCACATCTGTCCAAGATGGGCATTATTAATATATATGCTCCATCTTGTGGGGGCGTCTAAGAAAATATGAAAAATTCTTAATTATTTTAGATATTTTGTATTTTAGGATATATATATTTTTGTACCGTTATGTAATTATTTAGGTTAGAATTTTATTTTTCTTTTACTGATTTATTCTTTCCTTTTTTTCATTGTTTTACTTTTCATTATAAGGAGCTGTGCCCTCCTTTGGAATCGTGTACAATTTTGAAATGTGATTAATGAGGCTCTGCGGTCCGCCTCTTTCCCACGTTCGCACTTGAGTGCTTCCAGAGTCTTCTTCTTCGTCGTCTGTTCCATCTTCGTCTTCCTCTTCTCCATTTTTGTTTCGGTCTAATTTCTTACACATCTTCCTAATCATCTTAATGATCTTATAACAGCTTCCAATTATTTATCATCATTATTTTAATCTTGATTTTTCCTTTCTTGATGCTTTCTTCTTGTGATAAGATTCTCTACAATGTAAATTATAATTGTAACTCCATATTTGGCTGTGATGTGATTTAGATTAATCTAAACAAGAATCCATACCCTAAGGAGTTTGACTTATATTTGTCTATGAAGATTACATTAGGCTTACAGTTGTCAAACATGATCTTTATACGCTAGAATAACCCTACAACAATTATTGTTCACTTAGTGAATGTACCAAGACAATGACAAGTAAGAAAGTCATATGGATAGGTATCACGACTCACCACTAGGGATTATAGGATCGTTAAGTATTATTCTCATTAGATCTAATTGAAATTGAGTTTGAGTGAGAAACTAGCCTACAAAGGAGATAAACAATCTCTAACAAAACACACATCTCAAAAGTAAAATACATTGATTTCTCTAAATCCTATTAAAAATTCACATGATTTTTATTTTATGATTTATTTAAACGATATAAACTCAATATAATATTTTAAATTATTTAATATTTGCAAATAGCATCTTATTGCCTTTATGTTGCATTAAGCAAACAATAACTTAAATACTATATTAGATGGTCCAAAGTGTTGAACATTAGACCCTAATCAATTAGGAGATGTGAAATAAGTTTGGTACAATAAGATGCATTAAATATATATTATTGTCTTGTCCTGATTAGTTTCATTTGGATTATTTCTTACAATTTGAATTTAAAATTTGAAAGGTTCTAACTTAACAAGTCCTTTAGTATTATATTAATAAAGTCGTTGCATTATAAAAAAATTATGAAATTGAATACATTTGAATAAAAATTTTAATTTTTTTTCATATTTATCATTTTATCCTCACTTTTCTTATATGGTGTATAGGTTTTTCTACCACTAACTCATCAAAATTGGTGTCAGAAATATCCTAAACACTTGGCTTCTAAACATAATTAGCCCAAAATCCTATCTTATGGAATGCTCAACTACCACCATCATCACACTACCCGGGAAGATTTAAAGTTCTAGATATTAAGATCCAATTAGTAGTTACAAAAATTTTCTTTCAATCAAAATTATCTATTAAAAAATAATTATAAGAATTAGGTTATCCAAATAAAATTTCTATTAGGGATTTCAAAAGTTATAGGATCTTATTCATAGCGACTTATATGAAGAGCACAACTCCTTGGCACAAGAAGATAATTTGTTAGAGAATCAACAAAATCAATTGAAGGAGGTGAGGGCGAAAGATAAAAAGCTGTTGTATTTCATTTATCAATGTGTAAAAGAAGCGAGTTTTAAAAAAAATAAATTTGCTGCTATTACTTTTGAGCAAATGTGAGATATTTTAAAAAGTTTCTTTCTATAAATTGATAAGATAATGAAGGTGTGACTACAAATTTTATGAGGCAAACTTGAGATATTAAACATGTGTGATGATGAATTTGTTTGCCAATCATTTTACAAAAATTACAATGAGTATAAATCAAATTTAGAAATAAGAGAAGAAACTTAAAAATGTAAATATGGTAGAAAAAAAATCTTACACTCATTTAATTTTAAGATTGAATATGTTGTAGCATTTGAAAAGTCAAAGGATCTTACAACTTTGACTATGGACAATTTGAAGGCACATTTGAAGTTCCTGTGTAGCAATGATCAAGCGAGACCTTTGTAAAAGGGTGACAGAGGACAAAAATTGTTATTCTAGGAAAAGGTAAAAGAAGTTAATGGTGGATAATGGCAACTATAATTATAAAACTTTTAGGTATTTGGTTGAAAAAAAGAATTGAAGAAACAATTCTCCGTTTGGTTGGCAATTCCCGGAATTGCTATTTCCTGAAATTGCTATTCCCACAAATAAACACATGTGGGAATAACAATTCCCACACACACACACACACACACACACACATATGAAAATTGCTTTTGCTTCTATTATTAATTATTATATTTATTATTATTATTATTAGGTATTAGGAAGTTCTTAGATTATTATTATTATTATTAGGAGGAAGTATTATGATGGTATTATTATTATTATTATGTATTATTATTATTAGGTGGATAATGGCATTATTATTATTATTATTATTAGGTAAGAAAATTATTATTATTATGTATTATGTAAGTATTATTATTATTATTTTTGCTATAATTATTAAAACTTTTATTATTATTAGGTATATTATTATTATTTTTGTATTATTATTATTGCTATAAATATAGTAATATTATTATTTTATATTATTATTATTATTATTTTGTATTATTATTATTATTAGGTATATCAGCATTACAACTATGAAAGATAACTATAAAACCAGTCACACCTTATTTTTGTCCCATAATAGGCTTGGTGGAGACAAAGGAAACATGTGGTTTTTGAATATCATTGTAAACAATCACATGACAGAGAAAATGAGAAATTTGTTGATCTTAATGACGTATCTCATAGGTAAGTTAATTTTGTCCACTTCTCTAAAATTTTGGAAAAGAAAAAGGTAACAACTTTATCAAACTTTAGAACAGTAATCATAATTTTTATTTTCAATGGTTATTATGTTCTAAACATGACAAATAATATCATGAGTTCAGGATGATATTTGAAAAAGATTTAAATATTAATATGAGTAAATTTTATCTTACAACCAAAGGTACTTTGATAATTTGATTGTAAATATAAAAATGTTGAACAATAAGATATTTTATGTGGACAAGAAGCATGATGTGCGAAAGTGCTTGAACACAATCTTGAAAGACAAAGCATGGTTATGACACTTGAGGTTCAGTCACCCCAATTTTGATGGGTTAAAAATTCTTTAAAACAATAAAATGGTGAGAGGTATGCCTCTAATTGACCATCCAAATCAATTTTGTGGAGTATGTGTACTTGAAAAACATTATTGATCTAATTTCTTTAAGGAAGTGAAGTGAAAAGCATTATAATTACTTGAGTATGTTCATACTGATTTTTATAGTCAATTAAATCTGATATCAAATAAAAATAATATGTACTCTATTATATTTATTGATGATTATAATTAGAAGACTTGGGTTTATATTTTAAAAGAATCTAAAATATTTGATTATAAAAGGGTTTAAAAGTGTTGAAGAGAAAAAAATGACCATAACATTGAGACTTTTTTTTAAATCAAAGAGGTGAGTACACTTTCAACACATTTATGAAATTTTGTGAATAGTATGGAATTGTTTATTGTGTTATATCATCATACACACCTCAATTAAATGGATTTTCCAAAAGGAAAAAATAGAATCATTTTTATATAGTTTCAAAGCATATTGAAAGGAAAAGAATTACCTAGAGGATTTTGGGCTGAAACAATTATTTGTGCGGTTTACTTATTAAATTGGTATCCAATAAAAAGTGTTTTAGTGATGACACCTGAAGAGATATAGGGGCTTTTTTAAGTCTAGTATCAGACACCTTAGAGTATTTGGATGTGTTGCCTATGCAATGATCTTGTAGCTTGGGAGGATGAAATTTGATGATAAATATGGAAAATGCATTTTTCTTAATTATGATCATAGAGTCATGTCGTTATAAGTTGTCTAATCTTCTCACTAAACAAATTATCATGAGTAGAGATGGGATGTTTGAAGAGGGTGATAAGTGAAATTGGGAGTAAAAAATAGATGATAAAAGTATAGATCTTACCCTTAAAATGAAGTACTAGAGCAAGCGAGTGAAGTTAGAAGGGAGATAAATCATCCATCCGATTTTCCTATGTTCCAAATAGTTGTTATTCCATCTTTTATCCGAATCATTATCTACTTAGTAAAGCATTCATTCATAATGCCACCGAGATTGGTGATAATAATTTTAATTTATTATGTTTATTTAAAGAATATAACTATTTATTTATGCAAAAACCTTCTAAGAAGAGAAGTGGAGAAATGCCATAAATAAGGTGATCGACGCAATAAAAAAAAAGAGCATGGCAACTCATTCTTTTACAGAAAAGCTTACATAGCTACTATTATATAGTGAATTTACAAAACAAAGAAAAATTGCAAATGGTGAAGTGCACCAATTAAATACGAGGTTAGATCTAAATGCTACATGCAAGTAGTCGACATCAATTATGGATGAAGTCCCAAGATTAATTGGATTTATGGAGGATGCTGAATATCAAACCCAAATAAATTAAAAGATTGGAAATAATTCAAATTTAATAAGATATATTAAATATATTTTATTATCTTGTAATTTGAATTTAAAATTTAAAAGGCTCAAACATTATGAGATATTTTGTAATATATTAATTGAGTCATTGTATCAAAAAAATTATAAAACTAAGTAAAATTATAATTTTTTTCCATATCTATCATCCCATCCTCACTTTTCTACCATAATATGTGGTTTTTCCACCATAACTATCATAGAGAAGAAATGGGTAGACCATCACTTTCAACACCATCATGTCTCTGCACCATCCAATATGGTGCTATTAAATTTGTTGGTAGATAATGCATTTCTCTTTTCCTAAGCACTTACCTTCACATATATAAAAATAAAGATGAAAAATGTTCACTTGCTTAATCATTCCCATGTAACAATTTATGATCAAGTTTTGTGTCAAATGTAGTGAAATTGAGGAAAGGGAAGAGCTTGCATTTGGGTTGTCTTTTGGGGGATGGGTAACATACACATAAGAACTTATTCCATTAAGTAATGTTTGTTCAAGCTATTCAAGGGATATGTGGATTATGTTCCTAAGAACTTGAAATAAAATAATAATAATAGGGGACCATATACCACTTTATTGTCATCAATAAAAAAATGGGATATATGGATGTATGGAGTAATGTTTGTTTTATAGGAGGTGGTATTGAGTTATGTAAGTGATCGAGAGAAATCATGAGAGTTAGAGAGAGTGAGGGAAAGAGATTTGGATGTTGGGATGGTGGAATTTGGGATTTGGGGGAGCTTCATCTCTATGAGAGATAGAGAGGCTCATTTTAATACCTTAATAATGTATTTTTTTATTAAATAATTATAATTTAATTGTTTAAAAAAATAAAAAATCGATTAAAATTATTTATTTTAAAATAATTAAATTATAATAATTTATTTAAAAATAAATAATTAAAATAGAGAGAATAAATGTCTTAACCCTTTTGAAAGATAAACCCCCACAATTCATAAGTGTTATGTACATAGAGCCTATAGTATAAGAGGATGGACTGACAACTATTTTTTAGACTTTTTGTGTTTTTTTAAAAAAGTTTTTGGGAGCATGTGGCCATACAACTTGTCAAGTAGTTGGTAAGTTCACTCGCAATAGGTGTCATTAGATAGTTCAAGGTAGAAATAAGGCTTAAAATAATATTTCAGAGATATCATTTAATAATTTTTAAAATTAATTTTAAATAATATATCGATCATTAATTAATTTATTATTATGTAGATCTATTAATATAAATATATACTAAATCTATACTTGACTATTTGGCATTCATATTATATCAGTATCATTTATAGTATAATATATCTTATACTATAAAAATTAAAAAGTAAGACTCAATTAATGGTAGGCTATCATTTTATGGACGACAATAGAGGACTAATTAATAGAAGGTAGGTGGCATCTAAATTGAAATATTGATATTAATGAGTTATGATTATTTGTTGAGTAAAATATAACACAATAAGACATTGATGGGTTCTGCACTATGGGTCGACTCATAACGTGGTTTGTAGGGGAAGCAGCAGCCGAGGGGGAGCTCCTCGTAGCTCAAGGCTTGAAGTCCCGACAGCAGTGCAGCTAGTCCAAGCTGGTCAACTTATAATTGTTTAGTAGGAAGTGGGTAATTAGGGTTGCGTAAAGAGCCACACCAGTGGTTGCCCTTCCTACAAAGGCACCAACTATCTTGCCAACCTTGTGAATATTTGCAGGATATCCGTTAGTATGTCATATCCCTCCAAATGGTATAGAGCACTCCTCCAACTTATCAACCAATCACAGTGCAGCGTCTCCCCAATCAGCCGGTGACATTTGCCAAAATCACTGGGACAGCTCAGTGAATCCACGTGAGCAATTGTTGCCAGTTGTGAGCCCAAAGGCAACAAAATCGGCTTCCACGCTATATATATACTCTGCCATTTCTCCATAGGGAAGAGGGGCGAGAGGAAAGAGTATTCCAAAAGAGTAGAACCCAAAAAAAAAAGGAGGAAAATTGCAGAAGAAGGCTCTCTCTAAGCTCGCAAAAATAGAGAACAATGGAGATGAACGAGGGCATGCAACGATCAATTTTAGAGCTATTTCCCGCAAGAGGCAAATTCTTCTTCCTTGCCAATTACCAATCCTGATCAGCGGTTGTACAGGTCTCACACTAGCTCCAAGTTCTCACGTTGTATTGTGACACCCTAATAGTTTGACCTAAATTATATAACAATGGATTTAATATAGTAATAAATAATATAATATATTGATATTATAAATAATAATAGATATTAAATAATTAATTATTATATAAATATTTATTAAAAATATAAATATATATATATTAAAATATATTTATAATAATAATAATAATAATAATAATAATAATAAGGAAACGAAAAAAAGAAAGAAATAAAAAGGAAAAAAAAGGAGGAGAAGAAAGAATGAGGAAGAAGAGGAAAAAAAGAAGAGATAAAGGAGGAACGGTGCGCAAGAGTTGTGGTAGGAAGGAAGGAAGGAGTTGATACTCTAAATGATTTTCCTTTCGTTATTTAAGGAGAGGGTGGGGAAGGTAGTCGAGAGAGGAAACCCTAGCTGTGCAACTGTCGCTTTTGTTCCTCGCCGTTGTCATTGCTACTTGTCATCGTCGACCGGTGCTGAAAGGAGAGTCGCTGTTGTTGTTCGAAGCCGTCATCGCTGCTGCCGCTGCCAAAGCCCAACTATGTTACAGTTACTGGCAAGTGATTTCTCATGACTTTCACTATCTCCTCTAATCGTAAGTAAATTACTCCCACTCTTGTAATAAATCCTTCCCTTCTTTCTTTATTGATGTGGAATTCGGGTTTGTATGTCTTAATTTTGGAAAAATTGGTGTTAGTTATGGGAGTCGAAAATTTGGGAAAAATAGAGTTTCGATTTCTATGATAAAAGAATCAAAAAAATTATGGGTTTCACATAGAAATTGAGGGCCAAAATTTATGAGTTAACAGCACCCGAACCTTATTTTGTTGGATGTGAAAAGAAAGGTTGGGATTTTCATTTATTTCAGCAAAAATCAGTTGGAGGCACAAGAACAGAGTCTTGTGCTCTGTTCGTGTATTTCGTATGACTTTGGCAACTTGATGGGCCACAGAAGAGGATATGTGTATTCGTATTCTACGGATAATTATACGGTATTCGTGAGGATGTATACCTACACATATGTGGTTTGTGCTCGTGTGTGAACAGATGGTCGTGCTGCTGCTGGATGTGGTGTGTGTGGAAACTATTGGCAGTGTTGCTGCCGTGTGTGCTTATGTGTGTGTATGCTACTGGTGTGCGTGAGTGTATTGGCTGTGTGTGTAGCTGTGTGAGTGTGTGGGAATGGCTGTGTGAAGCCAAGTATGGTGTGTACAGTGGAGTGTGGATCTGTTGCCGTGTGTGTATAGCAGTGACGGTGGGTGTGTGTGTGAATAAACAGTGTGCTGTTGCCCACGTGTGCAGTGTGTATGTTGTGTGAGCAGGTGTGTGTAGTTGGATGTGCAGGTGTGTGTGTGTGGAGAAGCAGCAGGGCTGCTGTGTGAGCACGTGAGTGCTGTGTGTGTGTGTTGGTGTGTGTGGTGTATGCATTATGTGTATGTTGGCCAATGATATATATATATATATATATATGGGCAGTATGTATTTATATTTTTTTGAGTAAGTATGTATGTCCAAGGATGTGTGTTAGTAAAGTGGAAGTAAATTATTTTGAATTGGGTTGTGTTTGGAAGAACCCATAATGTGATCGTGAATGTTAAATCTTAGATAATGGGGTTAAGAATATCATTTAATTTTGTTGTAGTATGTAAATAAAAATAAAATATTGTATTATATTATGTATGCTTAGAATCAGTTGATTTACATATTGACCTTAATTGTATGCATCGCACCTAAATAGAATGGAAAAACAGTTAAGTGGTTGAGTTAACCATATAAATTATATCTCCGTCTATATTCATCTTTTGTTCATTCCGTGATGAGTTCCTTTATGTTAGATTTGATGGAGTGAATACGGTTTGTATCAACACTGAACGACATTCTTATCATTGATATTGCAAAGCTTTCTTTGCGTTATACTCGATTGTGTGAGTATTTAAATTGTTAGCTTTCTACGGTTAAGGTTGAGGAGAGTGTATGAAAACATTAATGTATCTAGTCGAATAAGAGGTTACGATATTTTAATGTGGTCTATACTTATCCGATATTTATTTTCATATCATGGTGATAATGAAGTATATTTTTTATGATGGATGAATTCTTATAGCCATATGACCATTTTAGAAGATGATATTAGGTATATCATTTGGTGAAGGGTAACATGGATGGTATCGGCATACCACGGGTATAACCTCTCGGAGGATTGTAGGGGTAGTGAGATATTATGGATAACCTCGTTGCACTTACCCAACCGTTGAGGGCGTAAATACGTGGCTTTTGGTTCACGATGGCAGGATAAGGTCCAAAGATATTCATTGTGGTATTCCGTCATTGTTCATATCTCTCGAGTTTGGGATTTAGTGGAATTCACGAGTTATATTCGGTAGAATCCATATGTCGGATTTTCACGCTATCCGGATTCATTGGAATCCATATTATTATTATTGTTTGATATTTAGGTCGTTCATGCTGACATTCAAATCAAAAAATTCCTACTCATTCGTGATATCGGATTTCAGAGGATTACTGTTATTTATTAGTACTCTTATTATCTTTGTGATAAATGGGTTAGGTGTGACATATCTTATTTAGAGTCATATTTACTACATGTTATAATTTTCTTAGATATAGTAGATGGTTAGAGTGATGTTGAGACCTTTATAGTTGGTATATGAGATTGTTATTATTATATAATATTTTTAATTATTATCACTTGTTGGATTTTGGCTCACTATTGTGTTTTCTTAACTCCAGATTGAGTTAATTATAAAGTATGGGTCATGGGATCCTACTTTGGCTATAGAAACTTGAGATAGAGAAGCTCGTAGAGATAGAGGCTCGTGAGGAGAAGTTATAGAATCAGTTTCATTAATTGATATTTTATTTGGATATATTATTGGTATTGCATTCTCAGGATAATAATTATGTATGCATTTCATTATCTCGAATGAATTTATTATAAAAAATATAATTATTTATTGAATTTCATAATGTATTTATGATGATTATTGAAAATTTGAGTTTTCTTGTGGTCGGTCTTAATTGAATCAAATAACTTGGGTTCGGGTTGTCACATGTATAGCCGGCAAAGATGACTCGTAAAGTAGGGCACAGAGAGTCCCCTTTGTTGACAGTTGGGAAAGGACTAGCAAGCGACCTTTTTTGTACCCATCAGCTCTTAAGAATCTTTTCCTCATCCGGTTAGCCACCTCTCCACGGGTGTACTTGACAATTAGCCATTCTTTAACAAGTGTATCGCTCCTCTTCTCTTGTTGGCTGCTCCCTCACTAGAGCCACTGTCTCAAAGTTGCCCCCTGACCAACCGCAAGCAATGGAGCTTAGTTTTCCATCTCTCCAAGTCGTCCTTTTGTCAGGTACATTCAGTAGAGCCCAATCTTCCATCTCTCAAAATCGTCTCCTGACCGGATGCACCCTAGTGGAGCCTAATTCTCCATCTCTATAAACTCCCCTAGTCGGGCGCACCCAATGAAACTCAATGTTCCATTTTTCTAAGCGCCCTTGATCGAGCATATTTATTGGAGCCAATCCCCTATCTCAAAGCTGTCTCTTTGCTAGGTGCACATAGCAAAACTTTGTCCTTCATTTTTCTAAGCTACATTTGGCTGAGCGCATCTAGCAGAGTCTAATTTTCCATCTCTCAAAGTCGACCCCTAACCAAGCATACCCCAACAGAGCCCAATCCTCCATCTCTAAGCCATTCATTGGCCGGATACACCTCGGCGGAACTCAGTCATCTATTTTTTAGATCGTCCCTTGGCCGAGCACACCCAACGAAACTCAATCTTCCATCTTTGTGAGTCGTGTCAGGTCTAACCAGGCATACCCCAATAGAGCCTAATCCTCCATCTCTAAGCCATTCATTGGCCGAATGCACCTCGACGGAACTCAGTCATCTATTTCTTTGGATCGTCCCTTGGCAGGGCACACCCAACGAAACTTAATCTTCCATCTTTGTGAGTCGTGTCAGGTCTAACCAGGCATACCCCAACAGAGCCCAATCCTCCATCTCTAAGCCATTTATTGGCCGGATGCACCTCAACGGAACTCAGTCGTCATCCCTTGGCGGGGCAGTCTTTCATCTTTGTGAGTCCTCTGTACTTATCAGTCAATCCTCTGTCTCAATTCGCCCCACTGGGACGCACCTCTACGTAAGTCTAATCTTATCGAGTCTAATCCTCTATTAATACTCGATCTCCCATAACATGTATTCAATCGTTTCTCTCATATCCTTGCATTTTTTTATCAGTTGTAAAAGATTTCTGACTTGAGTATTAAAAAATATATCGTGGAACGAGTTTTGTCAATTTTCTAATATTCTATTTATTAGTCATGGTGTGCGGGATTCAGGTTCACAATATGACAAAGATTAGACCGCTTTAATTTGGCTCATTATGAAAGATTAAATGATTCTTAAATCCATACCGTAACGCAAATTTGGAAACTTATCATATATTAATTTTAATATCATTGGTTTAAATGATTACTTATTTAAAAATTAATAAATCAAAACCAAAATAAAAAGTTTATTTTGATAAAAAATTAACTGAACAGTTTGATTTTCTCAACTTTTAAATTGTCGCCGAAAGGAGCAACTCTTACTTTTTCTATCTCATCGGTTTAAAAAAAAACGTAACATGTAAAATTTAGCCATAACAAAAAAATTATAAAAATATAAAATAATATTGTTTTATTTTTTAATAAGTATTTAAATATTTTATAAAAATTAATAAAATATTTTTTATCCATATATTTTTAAGTAATTTTTTTGTAAATTCAAGGTGTAATTAAAAAAAAAAAAAAAAAAAAGAAAAAGAGAGCAGGCCATCGTTCTCGTATGATAATCCTCTTTGGCGGGTCAGAGGGAGGAGTGAGCGGGAGGAAGCGAAAAGACAGTGGGGGAGGGTGAAAACCTGCTGGCTGAAAGCCCTGTGTGAGCTCCGCTTGTGGCTCTTGCGGATCTCCATACCGTCTCCTCCTCCCGCGCTCTCTCTCTCATGTGTCTCTTCCCTCACTGTTATTTATTTTCCCCTAAGATGATTCTTTTCGCCATCTTTGAACCCTAACATTTCAGAATCCTTGTACTCCACTTTATTTTATAAGTAATATTCAGAAGAACCCTAATATTTAATAAGGCAATCTCTCCCTCTATATCTGCGTCTCTTTTGTTGTTGTTTTTTTTTTTCCTTCTATCACTTTCTCCCCTGAAACCGCGGATGGGAACAAATAAGCTTAAATATACCTTTTGTGAAATCTGAAATTGGTTTTTGCTCGTTTTTTCCCCTACTTTTTGGTGTCTTTTGGCCCATTAAAGAGGCCGAAGAGAAAATTTCTTTTGCAGATGAATAAGTTTTATCCAGTAATATTTAAATTGCTTCAATGTTCTTGTTTCGCTTCCTGCTACCTCTTTTTTTGATAGGTTGGAAACGGGTAGTGTGACATCGTGCATTTGGGCTATAAATCATGTTATTCACATTCTTTTGCTTCGCTGTTGTTTGCAGGTTTTTGAAAGCTGATTCAATGGTGGTTCCACCTCTTGAATGTTTGTATACATTGGAGAACAATAGGACCGGTAAGGACATGGTTCTATAGTAACTTATGTCATCAAATGCACGGTAAAGAAGCTAATGCCAAAATGGAAATGCATGCAATTGCGGGGTCAGATTCCTCGAGAAATGGTCAAGTTATAGCAAGGAGAACAAGTGCTAGGATTCAGAAATTAAAAAATGAGAAGGTTCGTAAGGCTTGCTTGGATGAGAAGTCGTTGAAGCGAGTCGATGATTGTGGTAATAGGAAGAAGGCTAGGTTGTCCCAAAAAAGAAATGGGAATGATGTGAAGGCGGTGGAGCACAAGGGGTCCGAGATTGTAAAGAACATGTTGGGGACAGATAAGGCCCTGGACTTGACGAATATAGAGGGCGGCGAGCTGATGAATCTGGGGCTGCAGATTGAGACTGTTAATGGTGAAGGTGGTGGTACTGTGGTTGAGAAGAGCGATAATCTCAGAGTGAAAATGACTTTGAGAACCTTTAACAAATATTATCTTCATTTTGTTCAGGTCAGTACCGTTATAATGACTCGCCCGTATCGATTTTCTTTCCCTTTTTTTTTTTTTTTTTTAAATTTCAGCTCTGGAATGCGTTAGCAATCCCAGAAGACTTGTTGCTATATGCCTTTTTGTATGTTGTTTCTGTTGACTTCATGAGGTCTGGCATGCTTTCCGTTGCTTTGCTTAATTTGTGGGAACTTTTTGTGATTTCTCTAGTATGTTATGACCTTCAGTATTTGGGCGTTGTGTGTTGTTATTGTGGCAGGAAGAGGAGCAGAGGTGCAAGAAATTAGAAGCCCAACAGAAAAAAAAAGGCAAGGGTTCAAAAGAGAAGGTCAACATCTACCCGCTTTGTACGACTGTGTTTATCCTGATCAACTTAACTGCGTGTTTTATCCTGATCATCTTAACTGCATGTTGCATTGTCCTGAGCCATTGCGAATCATTCCTTTCTAGTTGTAGAAATTTGTATTAGTTTGACATTATAATGGTTGTCTTCCTTAAATTTTATATTGCTTTTCCCTTGAAGTTTCTTTTTTCCCACCCCTAAAGTTTGATCCTCTTGTGACTTCTGGTTTCTAAGAGCAGCTCTGGTGATGAACTTCTGTTATGTCGTTTGTTATGGGATTTAAATTGTTTGATCGGTTGAATTATAGAGGATTTAATTAATTGAGGTAGACTTGCCTCTAAACCATCATTTCATTGATGGTACTTCTCAGTGGGCATACTTTTGCTGTTGGTTTACGAGGGTAATCATATTCCTTTAAGAATGAAGGCTTATCAAATGTTGTCTGTCATCTAGTTATTGCATAGAGGTCCATAAAGTTTTTCACTCAATACCTTCCAAGATATATCATTTTTGGCTGTAAAACAATCAATGTCTTTGTTTATAAGGGAAAGAAGAGAGACTGGACAACACATTTGTTTTTTTTCGAAACCAAGGGAATTGAGTCTTCGAAGATTGATGTGTTATAGGAAGAAACTTCTTGACATAGGGATCATGAGTTTGTGTGAATCATTTAGTAGTTCTTTATATGGCATTCAATTGAAGCTGTTAATCATGCACTTTCATTGCATTGAGCAGTGACCATAATGGTCCTTGCAAATATACTTTTCCCTTGCACTACTTTTATTTTCTAGGGAGAAGTTTTAATGCAGTTCAATTTATCAAAGTGTACTTGATAAACATGAGAATTCATGCACAGTTGGCTCCCTATGTAGACATGTACTATTCATGTGATTTGATAGCCCAATTTATTGTATTCCCATACTTAAATATAGAAAGATGGTCATCTCTTCATGTTGGAAGTAGATTCTTGTCTTTTTTGCTTGTTTCTTTTGTTGATTGTTGTTTGCTTATTTTGTAATGGTGCTTATGATTTTTATCAATGATGGAGGAGATGGGGAAACCGTTTTGAGCTTGTTATTTTAAGGGCTATGACAATCCTTCTTTGTTCCTAAGCTCCATTGCCATGCTCCTGTTGTCATTGGTGTAGTGGTGTCTATGAGGTGAAATTATGTATTGGGGTAACTTAGTTTTGCGGTTTGATTTCTTCATTGTTCAATTTCTTAATGCTTAAAAGCATGCAGTGGGTCTGTTGGAAGCAAGAGCGCAGGTTGAGTGTGCACTTAAGTTGCTAATATGTAGAATTTTAATGCAAATCAGATTCAGGTCCAAAGCAAGTGTACTGATTTCAATTGCAAAGCTGTCATAAGACAGCATGTTGGTCGCTAGTGAGAGTTTGAACCACATGCAAGGTATCGATAGCACAAAATGAACAATAAGGTATGAACGAAGATTTAGTGGATCATTTCCCCCATATAGAGGCTTATAAGTTTTATTGATCCAGCAGTAGTAAATGTTGAAAGGCCACAACTTCCACGGACAGTTAAATACATTTTCACGTTGGTAAAAATCGAACATGTTCTCAAAAAAATTCCGTAAAATATAAGCTAGCAAATTTATGTGAAAATTTATGTGATTTTGTCAGATTCTAACATCCTTCCTCCCAAAATCTGTTAACATCCTTGTTGACTTTATCCTTGACATTGTTGCCATTGTCATCTCCTTTAAACTACGAGCTTCCAACTGTTCTCTTTTGTTGGTCTTTATTTCCACTTTAGTAAGACTTATTTCTTCTTCCTCCTTGTTGACATGGCCACATCCCGTTCACATATGATCCTTTTAAATTATAATGTTGGTGGGTTGCTCCATTCTAATGTTGGTACATTGAGAAGGATTGCTTTAAGTGTCTTCCATGTTTGGTTTGTGTCATAGATGAAAATATTGGTATCAGTATAGGTTGTAGTCGGATCAGTATCAGTCATATCGGATGCAAATATTTTTTCATAATTATATCAAAATTGAGTTATATTAGAAAATGTAACCCTATCTGATTATATTTTTTCGTATTTGAAGTGCTTTGGTGAAATTTTACTCATTTGAATCGATGGTTCAAAACCAAATAATACATTAGGAAATAATAAAACACCAAAAGTAACACCAAATATAGAATGAAATGCCACTCACTACTGAATGACTTGCATGTAGATATTAACAAGGCAAGAACAAATGGCATTGTTGTAATTTAATTTCTGTGCATTAGCATAGCCAAGTTAGCAAACTCATTATCAAAGAACACAATTTGCACTTAATATAGTATAAGACAATTCGAGATTTATCTCACATTCAATCAAGTTAATACTAGTAAGTAGTAAACAAGTACACAATAAGCATCAAATATTCATAAAGAAATACGATTTTGCTAATATAAGTTGAAGTTGGGCAACTTACCTTTATAAGTCACCGCCATGTTGATCTTCGTCATGGAGTATATCCCTCATCTTCGTTTCTATGATTGGACAATTGATTTTGATATCTTCCTTTCCTTTCCGGTTGGTCATTAAAAACTTCCCACGCATGCAGCTACCAATCTTATCATTAGAAAACCGGTTGTATTTCTTGAATGATCTTGACTAGACTTGTGGTGGAAATTGAATTGGGCTGCTCCATAATAATCAGGCTGCATATGGTACTGGTACTGGTATTGGTAATAGGGATGCCTATATCCATAAGTTGACAAATCTGGGGCTTGAGGGTAGTTTAAAGTACTAGAACAACCATTGGCACTAAAGGATTTAGAAATCCTTAAACCGTTAAAACTATCTAATCCCTTGAGATGATGTAACTCTAGACAATTGCGTGTCTCTTTACTCTTCTATAAGTTTGAGACTGAGCCTGTGGTGATTCACTATCCATATTGTTGCCCATAGGGCGGCACATGAACAATCTCCTAGATTTTGGGAGAGAGGACGATTGGTTGTTTCAATAATCAGAGATACGGGCTCATCATCACTGTAACCATTAAATTGATTTAGTGGACCAATGTTAACTCCATCATCATCTTCACTACCTTCATTATCACTATTGGATTTAAGCTCGTCTGGGGAGTAGAACTATCATCATTTTTCTCCTCTCTTGGTCATGCAGGTGGAAGTGCATCGATACTTCCACCAACTTTATTTCCTTCCAAATTAGTAGTAAGCTAGTTTGAACTATCTTGGCAATCAAGAAGTAGCCACTTCCACTCGTCCAGCTAAGAACCCAAATGATCATCTTCCGTAAATATATAATCCAATTTGATTGGAATATATTTATTTTCCAATTTAGCTTCAGAATTTTTGTGGCATTTTTTATTTTTAGTCTTAAGTTGTAGTAGATATAGACTAATTTATTTTTCATATTTTTGTCTAATCCTTACTTATGTGTAAGGATAAAAGTACTCTAGTTTTCCCCGCATCTGAAAGAAGTGGTGGCTTGGCTTAGAATCTGCATATCAATTCTCAGAAGCTTGGGAGCAAAGATCTATAATATATCCAATCAGGTGCAAAATAACCATGACTAAAATTTGCAAATTTCAAATGATTGTTAAAGGGCTATACAAATTATAATACTATAAAAATATTAGAATTGGTAAAACAATCAACTAAACTGCCATATACCTGGATTCGTAGATAAAATTGCTCTCTATGTAAGGTGGGTTCCAAATGAATTTTATTTATCTAAAAAAATTGACTAAAAAGTTTGAAAAAGTCATCAATACAATAATGGATTCATGCATGGGTATTGTTAATACTAAATTCAAATTTTTGATGCTTGAAATTTAAAAGCAATATAAATAAATTGCATTCATGAATTATCATTCTACTTAGATTTTCTAAGTTGGGCTCCAATCCTTGAATTACCTTTTTTTTTTTTACGTTGTCCATCATCTCTAAATGGTTGGAAAGCTTGCCACCATATTGATACTGAGGGTTTAAATTATAGCATAACAATAACACAATATTAAGAAAACAAAAGCTAATTAAAATTTAATTGAAAAATTGAATTGTAAATATTTTCAAATTAAATTCATCACTTACGCATTGCATGTAAGACATGATGTAATTGAAAATTCTACTTTTGTGCCAATCATCTTCCGAACGTTAGGATAAGAGCGATAACTTCCATTGATGGACATCTTTGCACATTCCATGACTTTATAGATTAACCTGATTGCCGGTTACTCATCACCATCACCTAATCTTAGCAATTTAATCTGGGGTTCTTGCATTCTAATGACTTCCTTTGCCCTTATGGAAAAATCCTTCCCAAAACTAATCTTCCACATTAATACCTAGGCCATTTTTTGTGTTTCAAATCTAGAAGACATATGGTTATTTGATTTAAACATATTCTTCAGCCTCTTTCAATGTAGATAAGTGACTCCACTGCAATGAAGTTTGTGGAAAAACGTGTGATAATAGAGTACAACTCTTGCCCATTTAGTCAATTAGCCATGTTGAGCTATAGATATAGCTTGTTTTCTTTATATGCTTGCATAACATTTTGTTTTCCCCAAGATCCTTCAAAATAAGGTCTAGACAATGAGTTCCACTAGAATTCCAATAATGATGCCTCTTCTGTATAACGAGTCGCCTAGTGAATTTTGTGGCCCACTTTGTTGGTATTAACTTGGACAATTCTATGTTCGCCAATCTCATTAACTATCATGTCCATCAACTTGAAGTTGTACTATTTGTTTCTATTATGGACATTTATGGCATCAAAGGACTATTGAAAACTATTCTTAGAGGTCTTTCTATACACAAAAATTAATGGAAGTGCTTGTGTTGTACCTTTTCATCCATCGCACATGATGGTAACACTGCTTCAATTGTCAGTACTTGTCTTCTAAATGAATATTCAGAAGCTCATAACATGTAGGACCTTTAATTTCTACGCCTCATTCAGCTGCTTTATCTAACATAGGCGGATAAAAAAGCAATGTTTGCAACAACATTTGGTGGAACGTTACTCCACCACAAAAAACGACTAGTAACCTGTCCTAACGTTTTCCGCAAAATCTTCATTGAGTATTCTTTGTTCTTGGATTATTTTGACCACTTAATGCTCTGCAGAGTTGGTTCAATTTCCGTCAAATGAGTATGTGTGCACTGAAGATCAATGCATTGCTTCCCACTGACAACTGCATCTGGTTCCCACTCTCGGATAATAAATTATCATGGCATCCTCGGTAAACCCAAGCAAAACCATGTTTGAGCTGGACACCAGCTGAGTTTAAGTGAAAATTTGTCTCTCACTTGGGTGAAAAACCAGTGTCTTGCCTGTCTATTATCCAAATCCAGCCAGTTTGGATTGTCTATTGACATATTTTATTTTAGGTATTTTTATATTAAAAGTTCATATTTACATAAAAGAATTTTAAGATATAAAATATTTTAAAAATTATAATGTTTAGATTAAAATATTGGTTAAGTATGTATTTTAAAAATACTTTTTCCTAGGGAAAAAACTAGAAATTTATTTTCTAAACCTAAATTTAGAAAAAATGCGGCATAAATCAACATTCAATAATGACTAAATTTAATAGCAATTAATTACACAAATTGGTCTAAAAAGGATTTTAGAAATGTATTTTTTTCAATTTTTTTCTGAGAGCTAAAGAATTTGATGCAAACTCTGGAAAAAAAATCGGATTCAGAAAAAAAACAATTGGAAAAAAATGCAATATAACTTGACAATCAACAATGATGAAATTTAAGAACAATTAATTACACAATTTGATCTAATAAAGTATCTTAAAAATGATTTTTGCTGCAAATAAATTATTTTTTCCCATATATTAAAAATCTGAAAGAATTTATGGAAAAAAATTGGAAAAAGTTGAGGAAAAATGTAACATAAATCAACAACAATAAAATTCAAGTTTCAAAAATAATAATAAAAACATTCACCATTCAACATAAAAGGATGCAAATTCAGTTTTTATAATACAGATCTATAAATTTGAAGTATAAATTTCAATAGATCTTAAAAGTTTTACTTTGGATATAATTTTATGGTTTTGAAAATTATGATTCTGATCTCGTTTTGGGGTTTGAAATTTGTAAGATATGTGTGAAAAACACTAAGTAAAAGCTAAAACAAAAGTAGATCTAAGACAAAATGTGAGCTTGTTTCTTCTTAATCAATTTTAGGAATGATGTCAAGTTCACTAAAAAATCTGAGAATCCTAAAGATGGGAAATATTTGAAGTTTTCGGATTAAGGTGTAGTTATGATGAAGATTTTTATTTGAATAAAGAAAAATGATTGAATTTGGTGAAGTAGGAGAGAGTGAAGAGGCGTGTGTGAAGAATGAGAGTGAAGATGTGAGATAGGGGTATCAGGTGTTTGAGATACAGATATGAAAATGATTGGTGGTAAAGTTAAAGAAACAGTAGAATATATTGGTCGATATATTATCTCCTATCGGTATCTCGGCTGATAAACACTGAATCAGCTGATATATTGTTATAAAGTTAATTTATCTTCCCCACCCCTAGCCCAAAAAAAATAATTACTCCAAAAGTAATTAACCCCCCAAAGTATTACCTAAAAAACCGTGTAGACAGTGTCTCCTTTGTAACAAAACATAGTCCATGATTGCTGGTGCATTTGCTGATTTATTTTCTGATGTCTTATTTGAACAAATTGTATGATATGTTTGCTCCTTGTGTATGTACCTTTATTTATGACAATAAAGATGGTGTTTTTTGTTACAATAAAGGTGATGACATTGATGTGTGAAGGAGCAAATTGCTTCTCCATTTAAATGAATAGTAGACTTCTGTGCTTTTTTGTTGATTATTGCATTTACAAATTGCAAAGACAGTTAAAATTGTAAATTAGAATATCAACTTTACTAATGGAGAACTTGGTTCATGGTAGTACTGTTAAAGGCATAAGGTATAGTAAGGCAAAAAGGGGCTTAGCTATAGGCACACGCCTAATTGAAGTGGGCTACTTATTTATGAGATATGTATATAAGGATATTTTTATAATAAATTCTAATTGTCAAAGCTAATAATAGGATAAAAACACCAAAAATATTTATGACAATAATTATAAACTTATCGGTCAACAACAAGCATGCAACGTAATGCACAAGAATAATAAAATTTATTAAAAAATTTGAAATATTATTATTAAAATCAGTATAAACTAATAATTTTAAATTATCATTAAATAAAAGTTCATATTTCTCCTTCATTGGTTTATAGACTAGAATTACTTCTTCATCTTTGCACCTTTCAAAGTTAGAATCTTCATTATTTCTAAACTTCAATAGAGTAGCGCTATAAGTAACTAGTATTTAAGGTTACACACTATTTCTAAATTTAGTGTCATGTGTAGCTTTATTTATTCCAACAGTTTTAATTACCTAACCTTTTTTAAAATGATTTTCAAATGCAAATTCATTGTTTTCATATGGTCTTCACTCATTGTTTCAATTATCCACTCATTATTTTTATCAATTTTAATTTCACAAATATCTATTTAGTGTTAAAAGTAATAATTAAATATAATGGCTAATTTAAAAACAAACAATTGATTTTTTTTTCAAACCATGAGATGTTCTAGGCGTGTGCATTGAGCATCAAAAAAAGGTGTGCCTTAGAGGCTAGGCACGCGCTTGTTTGAATGAGTCTCATCTCGGTATTTTGAGGCGAGTGCTTGAGCCCGAAGCCTAGGCATGCCTTTGACAGCATTGGTTCACGGGATTGCCTAAAGGTGCTCCTAGTATTAAAACGACAAAGAGGAAAGCAGCGTATCTGTCCTAGACCAAACAGAGGGGAGAGTAGCATTCCTATCCTCCCTGCACCATTTATTTCTTTTCCTTCCATTCATTCAGTTGCATTTTCTCCTCATTACATAGCAAGTTGTTAATGGTAATGGACTTTATCATGTGTGGGCTATTGTCCTTGGCAGCCCCCACTCTTGCAATTGTTTTTCCTTTGACAACTCCATGCCACTATTTTTTGGCATTTGTGGGTCACAAGTTTTCGGTTATGCTTGATTCTATTTTTATTGTCATTTGTGATTGACAGTTGCAGGAGCATTGAATTGTGTGGCTTTGCCCATTTGCTCCTCCTGTTCTATGTTGGTTTATTTTATTTTGCAGAACAAAAGTGCTCTGGGAGATGAGAAAAAGATACCACACAAGCGTCCAGATCTGAAGGCAGTCACAAAGGCACGTAAATGTATCACAGTTTGTTATGATAATGTCTTGGTTAACTGATATTTTGTCGATTGTATGACATGATTTTCAAAATTTATTAGGCCGTTTTTCTGTTTCTGATGAATTTTTGCTATCCCACTTAATTTCTTGCTGGTAAATTTTGTTTTCTCGTGTCCTTGTCACGTCTATCTCATTTTCATGTGAGAGTAGTTGTTTATTGGTTGACAACCTGACCCCGTGATCCTCAGTTTGTTTCATTACTCAACCATATCTATAATGAACTGAGGTGTTTGGGAATTGTTAGGGATGGTCACTTTCAGGTGACAACCTGTCCATCTAGCCTTGCCTGTTCCTTTTGTTGAGTTATGAAGGCTAGTGCACTTCTTAGGGGACTGACTCCCCATCAAACGTTGGCAGAGGATTATTGTTGATGAAATATCATCTTCATTGTGATTAATACTATCAATTCCCTACTCCATTTGCCAGGATCAAATTGTTGTGTTGAAAAAAGTTATAACAAATTATTGTGTTGACATCCACATCAATGCATCTGAAGTTGTCTTCGTGATGAATACTACAATATTCTAAAATTATTCTCAGGAGCCCCTAAAGAACACCCCTATGGATTGATGTTGGGATTTCAACTGGGTGTATTAGGCTCTAATATGCAGATAATGGATGGGCTCTAATCTTTTGTGTAGCACATGGCTTGGTTTGTCCCAGATTGAGCTAAAATGTTATTCCTATAAATTATTGATCTTTTCGACAGCCATCTTCCTTTGATGGTTTGTGAATGGCAAGAGGCAGTTATTTGCTCTTGAACTACCTACAACCAAACATCTTTGTAATATGCCAGTTCTTATACCTTTCTTTCTCTCTTTTGTTTAGTGCTTTTAGTTGTGGTTCTTGTTGTGGAAATGTGGCCAAGGGCCCACTCAAACTTGGTGTAGCATCTTCATATCATATCAATATAAATTTTCTCATGAACAGAAATGTATTACTATAGTTGGTTAACTTCATGTTGAAGAATGCATTATGTTTGACTGTCTAGTTGTGCTTGTGTCATTCAGTGACTAGTCACAAGGATATTACATTCTAAATGTCTAACTTACATTTCTGGTAAACCAAGATGGATGGGCAAGAGTGCAATTGTTAAATCGATTTGAATAAAGATTAACATGAATTTTTTATTGTATTGCATAATACAAGGTAAGACTATGTATAATAGACCTAAAGTGGTCCCATCATTCATTGGACCTCACGAATTGCCGGAGCTTCGTGCACTGGGCTATCTCTTTATAGTTACTTATTAGATTGTTTTGTGATATAGTTCAACATGGAGCTTTCTTAGGGTAGTGCATGGTGAAACCAGAAAGGCAATATTGTTGCATATGGCGATTTTGGATGCTTACTTGGTCTCAAAGTAGATTTAGTTAGAAAACAGAATTATTTAAATTATTTTTTGACCATTTGTTCTTTTAGCTGCTGGCCCTCCCCTTCATCAAATAAAATGATAAAAAAAATCCCTATCTGAATTCATTACTATTGTATCACAATTGGTGTTTCCAAAAGTACCTAATGTATATACAAATTGATGACCAAGTGCAAAATGTTATGATGGTGAAAGTCATCAAAATATAGGGCAACAAAATGTTAATTTTCAGGAAAACTTCTTCTTTATTGCTGTTTTTTGTAACAGGTGTACTTTCTATATTTGGGTGATTGAAGTAGTTATAGGATTTTTTTCTCTCCGTCAGAGAGGGTTAGCTGTACTAAAATAGCTGATTTGTATTCTATGGACTAGCAGTACATCTATCTTCTGATTTCATAAATAAAAACTCTTACTTGAAATTCTTTTGTCACAATGCATGTAAACATTTGCATTTTTGTAGTGGGTATAAATTCTATACGAGTAGTGGCTAGTTAACCTAGTTAACTGTGTAAATTGTGACATTGGTGGTGTGTCTTGGTGCAATGATAAATTATTCCATGGTGGCCTGGAGGTATTGGTTTAAATTATGGAAATCTCTTTGCAATATATGGGCTTGGCCACATATATTCTGCGACTCCAGATCCTCTCTTCGGGAGCCTAACACATTTGGTCACCTTTTGTTTGCATGAAAGTTCTCTGATTTTCTTTTTCTTGTTGCTACCCATCCAGTCAGGAAGTTACCAAGTTGATGAAATATGGTGGCTTTGCTTTATTTGTGGCATTAATTGTATGAGGTTTCTGCAATTAGGTTTTGGTGTTATATTTGTTCCAATTTCTCTTTTTAATCTGTGGCAGATGATGGAGACCAACTGCATACTATATCCCAGTAAAAGGTTTGGGTCCATTCCAGGTTAGTTTTCTTCTAATTGCCTGATGTGTTATTTTATTTGATGTAATTGGTTAGATTGTACATACATAGGACCTTACCTAGAGGTTGCAATTTGGGAAGTGTAGTGCACTGGCCCACCTTTATATATATCTGCATATTGTTATATAGAATGTTTACTTCATTATTTTGTCCTTGTATAATAAAGGACATGAAGGAGTAGATTCTCTTTGAAAAAACAAAAACGACAAGCAAACAGCAAAAACTAATTGGTTGCCTTCTCTAGCAAGATTCCTTTAACTGAGTCATTTGCATTTCCTGTTGAAATTTAAAGGAAGTTGTGGCACATTTTGACTTGTGTATCTCGAAGCTTGTTCTGCATGCATGTTCAGAATTTTGATTGATCATTAATGCTTTTTAACCTGCTTTGGTATTGATAGGTGTTGATGTTGGTCATCAGTTCTTTTCACGGGCAGAAATGGTTGCAGTAGGTTTTCATAGTCATTGGCTGAATGGAATTGATTATATGGGGCAGTCCTACAGCAAAGGGGTAATTCATCCTTTTCCACCTAACACCTTGTTGATAGAGGGTATAGTCTAACAGCTGTCTATTGTCCTTGCTATTGGTGGTATACAAGGAAAATATGGTTTTCTATGAGCGTCTTAAGGTTGTGCAATCTAAAAAAATTTGATGACCTGTATTTGTGCAATGGTGCGTTATTTTATGGTCACATTGGTCAATGTCTGCATTTCCTACAATTGTGCCATGTGTATGTCTAATTCATCTAGTTCTTAGTTTGACATTATGCTATAAGTCAATTAATTCACACTTTTTTTTTTTTCGAATTTTAGATAAATAGCTGAAAAATTTAAAATCAATCATTTTTCGTTTTAATTTGAAATTTGAATATAGAATAGGTCCTGAAGTTGTTTTGTGTTTCTGTAAATGTATTAAGTTTTATATTGCTCCTGCATCTTTGAGCTATTAATTTGTAATTAACTTTTTTGTTCTGAAAAGATAATTCGAAAATCATGTTTTCATTATCATCAATAAAGGAAACTAGCTTGGACCCTATGGTAGCAGAAGTTAGACTGTTGCTGGTTATTGGAGGCTGGTGCAAGAATGCTATTGTAGATTACACTTGCTTCCTGCGTTGCACTTTGTCTTCATTCTTCAATACAAATACATTTCATTAGAACTTATGCTTTTACTGTAATCTGTCAAGTTCATTTTTCAGTTCTTGTCTTGATGATATAGGAATTCAGTGGGTATAGGTTTCCTCTTGCTGTAGCCATTGTTTTATCCGGCCAGTATGAAGATGATGTGGACAACTCAGAGGATGTTGTATACACTGGTCAAGGTGGAAACAATTTACTCGGTGATAAGCATCAAATACGGGATCAAAAGATGGAGCGTGGCAATTTGGCGCTTAAGGTGCATATACTCATGGCTGTTGCTTGACATTATGTTGTCCATTCCAATAATCTCTCTGTGTGACATGTCATCCATACCAGTGAACTGATTCCTTGAAATATCTGATAAGTTACTTCTTCTGATCCAACTTTATTGTGCATACCTTATAAATTTTCTGAATTTCAGATTACTTTAGTGGTGCACCTTTCTATCCGAATATAGAAGTTGTTTGCTCAGACTTGCTTGATTGCCATGATGAGATTGCTTGATCTGTGAAGTTTCTTGATAATGCCAAAAGGTGCTCATATATGAGGTTTATGAGTCAAGCTCTAGTTTGCATGGTTTATTGTTTGACAATTAATCGTGTCAAATCTAGTGGTATGTTGTGATTTTTGTGAACCAAAATGTTATATATTTGGTTTCATGAGTTGAGCTTCGATTGGCTTGGTTAGCTGTTTAACGATGATTGACAAATCTAGTAGTATGCTTCTTAAGCTTGGTTTGCCTGAACAGGAGTAGTTGAATGACTGAGGTATACTCGTTAAGCTTCATGAGTCATATTTGAATGGATTTATAACTGTGTAATCTTGAGTCGAATTTGAGTTGCTTGGCTTGTCTAATTCCCCCACCTGTAGGGTGGTGTGACATTTTGGTCATGTTGACTCCAAATTGGTTTAGGCAACTGGAATTGATGTCCTATCATCAACTGCATTTCAATGTCTGCATGTTTATTATAGGGTTCCGTTGTTGGATCTTTTCATTCTTTTATATTCTTGGTTATAAACCATTTTTTCTGAACTGGCGACACATATATGGTATTCTTTGAAATTGAGTTATCTGAATTACTTAATGTTGTTTTGAGAATGCGAAAGGAATTCCATGTGATCAAAGCTCTGTCAAATGGATTCTCTAGTTATGACGTGATTAAATTTATTAGTTTATGTCAATTTTGCTGATTAGTCTCCGATACAATCACTGGGCATCACTGGGTTTCGTTATATGGATTTTGGCAATTGCTGAATTGGGTAGTTTCAATAATACTTGCATATGCAGCTGCAATATCTTGTGTTTTAGGCTATGATGCACGGGTACCAACACGGGAGACGAACATGACACGACATTGACATGCTATTTTATAAAAATTAAGAATACGACACATTAGGGATATGTAAACTAAAATTATGGTTTATAATTTTTTTTAATTGATGAACACTATTATTTTATACTAAATTTGTGGGTTATCGTCTTCATTTGTGATGAAGGAATCAAATTATTGCTTCATGAAAGATAGATTATGTTATCGCCTTCATTTGTTTTACCTTTATATTCGTCTCCTATTTCTCGAGTTTTGAATCTGTATCTTATAAAAATTTGGTGAAAGAAAAGTGCCTCTTATCACGAAAGAAGTCTCTCTTGACTGTTAGATATTCTTGGGGAGTGAGACTATTGACATGAAAATGTGTTGGGACTTATTCGGAGCTTGTCTAGAATGTGTCCAAAAAAAAAAACAAATTAACATGTGTCGTAGTGTGTCCAATAACGTGTTCCAGCATGTTCGGGGTGTGTCGATGTCTGACACTTGCCTAATACCGACTCTTTTAGCCTGAAAGGGTGTCGGTGCCTCCGAGCTTTCAGGCCTTAAAAGTTGGCCCAGTGCATGAGGCCTTTTAATTTGGAGACCCTAGGGCGGGGAATGCGGGGTTAGAAGTGGGCAGTAGCTATGCTTGTGTATTGACATGGATGGGATATGTTAGATGCTGACTCAATTGCATATTTGTCTTTTTATTTCTATTGGTTGGCTATGTAAAATGCAGAATAGCATGGAGCAGTGTTTGCCTGTCAGGGTTGTTCGTGGTCATGATTCTAAAATCAGTTATGTTGGCAGAGTTTACACATATGATGGTCTGTATAAGGTAACTGTTCATATCAAGATTCTCTTTAACTTTTCATTTAATCGTATTGTCAGCGAGGATGTTATTGTGAGTAAATTGTTCCTATGATCTGTTGTTTTTCCCTATTGAAGTTTATTTTTTCGTTTTTGGATGAATAATTTCAATCTTATGTCTTGGAGGTTAGTCGCCCCATTCTGTTGTATAGTGAAATTTAATTTTACTAACTGATTAGGGTTTTTGTTAGTTTACTGAAATTCAAAGGTTATCTTTTTTTGGTAAGTAAAGAGATTGACTGGTTATCAATGCCCCATTTATTTCATTTCATCTTATTTGATCTGGAAGTTGACAAGTGCTTAAAGCTTGAAGTGTTTGATTGTAATTGGCGTGATTAGTTCTATTGATTTGATCTACGATGAAGTTATCTCTGGTTAATGTCTTTTTTGGCTGATCTTATCTGAATGTAAGCATTATGATTGGCAAGCAACAAAGAAATACTGGAGTTATGCTAGCAGGGAGAATCAGACAGGAACAAATTTATTTGATTCTCACTATATTTAATTTTGTTTTGATTGTGTTGGATTTTCTTGGGATTTTAGTATTATTACTGTTTTTAACGTTATCTTGGATAATTTTATTTTTGTGATTCTAGCATTTCCTTTTTGGTTTTTTGATGAGTACAGTTCAAATAGAGCCATCATTCAACTGAAAATGAAGCTTGGCTCTTAAAATAAACAAATGACTTGGTGATGCCCATTGAAGGGTCATATAATAAAGTGAAAAGAAGATAGGATTGGCTTATATTTACATTAATGCTCCATTTGTACAATGTATACAAAATTTTTTCACTCTCCGAATTGGGGTGTCTCTACCCTAATGTCATCATTGTCTTATGGATGATCCACCAAAGTACAAGGGGAATCCATTAATGTGAAGAACTTACACCTTGGAGTGAGCTTTAAACTCCAAGTCTCCCTGTCTGGAAAGTAGCTGGTAATGCCTCCATCTCTTCTGTAATCCGTTTATGGTAGCTCTTTAATTGAGAGGTTTTTTTACTTGTTCATCTACACTTAATCCTTATGATTTATGAGATATATTGGATCAGTAAAATAACCTAAGAAGGGTTTGTATTGGAGCTTCATCGTGTTCTCTAAGCTATTTCTTCAAGGATATATCTGAAATAATGAATTGGAAACCCATTTGGTCCACCTAATGATTCATCACTCCTTGATTTTTGGCTAACTATGTTTAGTAAAAAGCTCATATTTTGATGGCTTTTTAGCATTAATTATCATGCCAAAAGGAATTCTTGCCTCCATCCCTGGCTTGGACTCTGGTTAGGGTCTTTTTGAAAAACTTTGTTTCGGTTTGAATGTTTGTTTCAATGGAGACTTCCTTCATTAAATAACCAATACAGTTCCCTAATTACAATCTAATTACAATATGTGCATATCTATAATTACAACCTTAATCAAATTAATCCCTGATTTCAAGCAATCACAATCTTCTAAATAAGGAAACTAAAAATACAATATATTACACGGCTGTCAAATATTACATTGTTGATATCCCCTCAATTTGATACTAGTTGATCCAAAAGTATCAATTTGTCAATCATTAATTGATTTGTTAGGGTGGTGGAATTTTTGTGAACACATCAGTTGTCTGAATTTGTGTGGAAGAGTGATCACATTTTTGTCAAACACTTAATGAATGGAGGGATGGCCTACTTTAATATGTTTTGTGCGTTTATGGAAAAACCGGATTGGAGGCAATTTGAATTACAGTAGCGTTATCAGCATGAAGTAAAATAGCATTAAACTGAGAAATGCTAAGTTCTCCTATGAAATCCCTAAGCCTCTAATCTCTGAGTTGGATGAGGACTTTGTGCTTTACTCAGACTCGGTAAAAGAATTCAAAACTTGGTCTTGTTTCTTACTCTTCTAAGAAATATGAGAAACATTGAGGAACATACACCATGTAGTAATTGAATGGCGAGTATTTACATACTCAGCTTAGTGAACATCACTGGAGCTCATCAAATTTAATGAAGATCCTGTTGGAAAGAATAGGCCTCAACTAGGACTACCTTTTAGATAGTGAATAATACTTCATACCGCTGCAAGATGAGAAAGTTAGGGTGCTTGCATAAATTGACTGACTTGCTGAATTGTAAATGAAATATTCATCCTTTTAGTAGTTAGTAATACAAACTACTGATGAGCTATCTATACATAAATGAATTAGATAATATTCACCCTTATATTGTTGAAGTTTCAATTTTACCTCCATAGGGGCAAGAACGGAAATTTCGAACTGATGACCAGCTGAATTGATGATCTCTTTTGTACTTTTGTTGGTGCAAGAGTATGTCCGTAGGAGTGAAATGTATCTCAAGACCAAGAAAACATCAACAAACCGCAATGTTTCATTTGAAATGAGTTAACATGCTTCGAGGAGTCATGTAGATTTCTTCCTTGAGATTCCCTTATAAAAATACATTCTTCACATTCATTTGTTTAAAAGACCAATCTTTTAAGGCAACAAGAGCCATAATGGTGTGTACATTAGTCAATTAAGATGCGGGAACAATTGTCTCCTCGTAGTTAAGTCTATATTCTTGCCAAGGATGAAAATATCATTATGGATTGCGGTTTTGTATTGGATATATTAGATAGTACGTATCGATATAAAAAATTTTTAAAAATTGTAAGTTAATAGGAACATATCAACCGATATAATAGTTGTATTAGCTAATATATTGAATATCGGTTAATTTGTCTCCTATATCGGATGATACGAGAAATTATCGTGATATTATCACGGTATCAGGAAATTTTGGTATCTAGAGGCTCTAATATCAATATATATTGTCTGATATTTGCATCAATGATTTTTACCAATTTCCAAGAGATGCTAGGAGCGCCTTATACCCATCGATGGTTCCATTTGGTCAAAGTTTGATAGTATATATCCATTTATAACTAATAGGCTTTATTGTATCGAGATAAGGGTTATGTCCCAGGTATTATTTTCCTTCAGAGCATGGAGCTCTTCTTGCATAGGTTGAAGCCAACATGGTTAAGTGGAAGCCTGTGAGTGAGATGATGATACAGAGGTGGTATCCAAGGTTGTTTGGAGCTGTATGAGAAAAATTGAACCTGTTGAAAGGTCAAGTGATTCATTTTGACAATCGAAGTCAAGTGAAATGGAATCAAGTGTTAGCTCAGTGTGAGGAAGAGGTGGTGGGTGATGTCTTTGATATACTATTCTGCGCTTAAGTCATTCAATAGTAAAAGACATATCATCAAAAGTAGGAAGACTGACATAAGTGGAATCAGGAAGAATGCGTGATTGAAAGAATTATTGGTTTTCAAAAAATTCCATGTGATGAAAAATACGAAGCTTATTGGTATCCATATTGTTACATACAAACCATTTATGTGCATTGCTATTTCAAAGAAATGCACATTTAGCTTCTTGTAGCAAGCTTGTGATGTTTAGTAGAGTGTGAGTGAACCAAACACACAGCCATATATATGAAGAGAGTGGTATTTCAGGTAGCACCAAACAAGTCCAAATTGAAGTTAATAATGTAAATTTATGAGGCCAAGCAATTAATCAATTAAATAGCTGTAGTCAAGGTTTCTATCCAAAATTTTGTAGATAGAGAGGATGCAGTCAATAAGGTACCGGTAATATTTGAGAGACTACGATTTTCATGCCCTGCTGTCCCATTTTGTTGTGGAATGTAAGGACGATAATGTTGAGAAATGATATCTTATGTGTTTAGATAAATATGAATAGTTTTAGACAAATATTCCTCTAGAGTTGGATCATAAAACTTCAATAGAGGTAGAGAATTGTGTTTTAACAAAAGCAACAAAGGAGTGAAAAACAGAGAACACCCAATATTTCAAGCGAAGAAAGTATGTAGTTATCAATGAACAAAATGGACAATACAACTACAGTTATCAATGAAGAAAATAAAGTACTTGTTTTGAGCATGTGAAATAAACAGACTTATACCCAACATATCGATATGAATAATTTTAAAACTTGCAGAAGAATGACTATCATGTGAAAGAAAGGCTAAAGCTTTGCTTTTATGAAGTTTACAGGCGACAATTAGATGACTCTGGAAGAGATGAAAATGAATTTTAATTATCTAAGTAACCGTGTTTCACAAGATTCACAAAATTAGTTGAAGCAACATGATTTGGATGTCTAAATTTTTTATGCCATATAGTAATATCATTGGTAACGATGGTACAAGCTAGAGAGACATTAGTAGGAATAGAAAACTATAGAGGAAATAGACGTCATACTTTAGGCCCCTTCGCGATCGCTGTCGTTAACACTTGATTCTGCACCAACAACTCGTGCGATCAAAATGACCTACACAATTGTGATTTACTAATTGTCTAATAGAAATTAAACTACTAGACAATCCTAGATAAGCAAATACATTAGAAATGAGAGATTCCAAATTTCCAAATGTAACTATTGGAAGAGAATCACCGCTGACAACCTGAAAAGTGAATTTGCTATTCACCGTCATACTTAGGAACATCATGTAAAGCTTCAATGCTTCTAGCCATATGCTTTGATGTAGTAGAATCCACTAAGGGGAAGTGAGAGTTTTTAATTTACCTTTCAAGCCAGGGCAGAGATAGTAGACACAAACATCTATTGCACTATCTTTGGTATGAGAGGAGGTGAGTGAGTGCATACAGTTGGCTATGAAGTAGTGGAGTGGATCAGATAAGTATTTGAGATGGCTTGGACCCAGTGTGAAAACCTTAAGCTTGTCAATTTGGCAGTCATATGGAAAGAATCCTTAATAATTTTCTCCTGTTTTGCAATAATTACGTAATATTTTACTACAATTCTTTGTAAGATGTCCAAATTCCTTAGAACTATAATATTGAGTTTGAGACTTGAATTTGCCCTTGCCTTAAGCGGGATATGCCATGTTAACCATTTTAGAAGTTATTATCTCTTGCATTATGCTAAGCTGAGTGGTTGGACGCTGCTTCTCTTGAAGAAATTCGCCTAAGCATATATCAAATGTTGGGATGAGATTGCGATTCAGCAATCCAATCCAAATAATCTGAAATTCAGGTCAAATCTTCTTCATAAACTGATCTTGAAAACTTTCAGCTTGAACATCTCAAGGGCTGCAAGTGCAAGGTTTGGAACTTTTGAATGAACTATGGTGGTATATTCACTTCATAAATTTTGAAATCTAACATAGAATTATTCAACAGAGATATTATAATGTTTGTCGTTAGCAATCTCTAATCTTAATTAGAGTTTTTTCGCTTTATTTTTATAATTGTAGATATGTTAGTGATAGTTCCATATTTCCTTAGAAGTAGTGAAAGATCAAACATTATTGACCATATATGGTTCAATTGAACCACTAAGACAAAATGTGAATGTCCATGCTCTTCTGTTTATCATGCTCTATTGACTTGTTGAGAGATTCGGATCCATCCAAACGACTCTAGAATTCTTTCCGTCAGACAAACATTTTAAATTAGAACTCACATGTGGAATACCTAGAGAATGCTGATAGAATCAAGGAGAATGATTCTATAAGCCCAAAAGACGTCCACGAGAATTTCAAAGAAGGATCACAGCTCAAAATTAAAAATTGGTAATCAAGTTTGTGGGCTCGGATACCGTAACAAACCTTGTTTTTGTTTCAATGCCTCAATGAAAACTTCTTTCTTTGAATAATCAAAACATTTCTTTAATTACAATCTAATTTTAATAAATGCATATCCCTAGTTACAGCCTTAATCTAATCAATCACTAATTACAAGCAATCCCAATATCCCAAACAAGGAAACTAAGATTACATAATATTACACGGCTGACAATTATATCATCTAATCACACTGTAAATTCTAATTGCCTTCCACAAACGTATACAAAAGGAGAGTGGATTGGCTTTGACACCAATCATTCCTTTCCACTTCATATTTGTAGTTGATGACATCCTTCCACTTTGCCATGCCTTCATGTTGATAGTTCCTTTGTCACTTTGTTAGAAGAGCTTAGCTCATCATTTTCATGGAGTGAACACCAGGACCTCAAACTTCTGTTGAGTGTGTCACCATATAATTGCAGTTCCTTTTTCAGTTCACGAAAGTTCACTCTAATAATGTTTAACCTTTTAGGTGATGCTTGTGATTGTGAATGGAGAGATAAAGTAAATCAGTTAGAACAATGAATAACGGTAAGCCTAACCCTCTTGGACTAATTGTTGCAGTTCCAGTCTGCTAGCTTTCTGTCAAACATTTCTACCAGGAGTTCCCAAACAGCTATAGTTTTATTGTTGACTCCAAAAGTAATGTAATAGGCTGTTTCTAAATAAGCTAGCTGTCTCTTCTAAATTGTCCACTTGTCTCACTGTAATAAGAATGGTTTTGCTCAAGTTGATTATTGACTGCCCTATTCAGTTACAATACTAGAGGATTGATCTTAAGTAATCTAGTTGGATAAAATCTACTCTGCTGGAGATAAGAGACAGCTGAAAAAAGAGCCGTGTTTTAGGAATGTTTGCTTGCTCTTTTATCCTTTGAATATCCACCGATCAATCCTCCATACTGTTCCTTATTCACAGTCCTGCTCAATGCTTTCGTAAGGGAAAGAAAGAGTTAAGGTGAACTGGGATCCCCTTATGAATGAAAGAAAAAAATGAACTAGCTTCCTTTTGACGAGAATGGAGAAGGAACCTATAGAAGCGTAAAAGCTTATCCAATTCCTCATCATATCACCATAATACGCTATCCCCAAAACCCACCCTGTCAACACAAATCAGGAATATGCAAGCTGCTCCATCACGCACTATAGTTCTTTAATTCCTCACGAGAAGTCCTTTGATTTTCATGGCCTGGCCTGGTCAATGCCTCACTGGGCCTTTTTGTTCTCTAGATTCAGTTTATGCATTCCCCTGGGAAACTTGGCCTTATTTTTTTGAACATTCTAGTTCATCTATAATCAGAGCATCTGTGAATAATCTGTCTGCCTGATACAACTTCCTTCTGATTGCCTGAGTAATCATTTCAATGCATGGCTTTCCTCTTGCTGTTTGCTCCTACCTTTGAAAGAATATTATTCATATTTTCTTGTAAGCTTACAAGTTTAAAAGCTTTGGCCTGTGAAGCTGTGCGACCTCTAGCATTTTTGGAAGAAAACAAAAGTAAAACTTGCAAGCCCAAAGTTCCCAAGAGCCTTATGCCTCCCCAACCCCTTCACTGCAGTCAGGACTTCCATCTTTTGTTAAGGATCTTATGGAGAATCAGCTTTCTCTTGAGCTAAGGAATCATAAGCCAAGCTGTGTAAGCTCATGTAATTCTTTGAAGTACAACTATTTATTGAAGTCCGCGTAATTTTCTGAACTTACTGCTAATCACCACAAGTGTGTTATGCTCTTCAAACTGGTGCATGAAATGAACATATTTTACACTCTACTGGTTAAATTTCTTCTGTGTAGAAGTTAAAATTGTGCTAGCATCGTGACAATTTGTACTAATTATAAGCAAGGCATGATTGATTGGACTTTATTGAGCTTGGTATTCAGTCTCTCTCTCTCTCTCCTTGGTATTGCTTCCTGTCTCTCCCTTGGCAATCGCTTGATTTTTCTTCTCACCCTTCGCCCTTATTTCCTGCAATTTCACTCCCTTGTCCAGTATGGATTTGGGTTTTGAAGCTTAGTGTTTCGGATAACACATTTGCCTGCTCCAAATGCACCTAAAGGAGACACCACATGCCAGCATTTATAACCACCATTGTCCTCAAAACTCCAAATTCTAAATTTTGTATTCTAATGGTCGGTAGTATACATCCTTGCAAGTACCAATTGTGTAATAGCTTTATATTTTGTTCTATTACTATTTTCATTTCCATTTTCAGAATAACAATACCATATCAAAACCAAGCCTGTACTGGGTATGGTCCATTGTATGGTCTGTTGCCTCCATTCAGCTTTTCCATTGTAGATTTCCTTTTCTAGCATCAAATATGCATGGTTATGTTTTATGGGTCCTACTAAAGTTTTCTTTGATTTTTCTCTGTTCTCTTTTTTGAGTAGCTTATTCTATCACCACACATCTCCATATAGTTAATGGTAATTCTTCAGTTAAATGATCAAACCTCCTGTGCCTAACTCTCACAAATTTCTTCAATTGGCAGTCTGACTTTCTTCTATAGTTGTAGAAGTCCTATCGGTCCTGGTAGGGCTGCACATTTATCTTAACTTCTTTATGTCTACCATTCCAAACAGGTTCTCCATGGTTGTGTGTAGATGATGGGCTCAAGCAGTGGATTCAACCTTTTGCAATCCAGGGGTGGCTGCTTATATCTGACCCCCTTGACCCAAGATGTGGTAGCCTCTTGCATTGGGATGTGCTTTATCTTCATCTCTGCCAGTCCCAGATTGTTTTCATTTATATTGTTAATTGATTATCCAACACATAACCCCATACATTATTGCTGGCCTAATACCCTTGCTTTTGTATTTGCCTTTTAAGTTTGAACTGTATTTTTTGATCACACTATATATAATCACTCTCTACATCCAATCCTCTTTATTTGGTGCATAATATCATCATTTATCACTTTGAAATAGTCCTTTGGTTGGCATTCCATCTCTGTGACTAGCTTTTCATTATCCGTCCCTTTAAGTGACTCAAACATGCTTTCCAAATATTTAACTCCTGGCTTCTGATGTGTTTGTTCAGAGTTGTAATCTAGAATTATCGTGCTTCTTGTGTCATATGATGTTATTATATCATATACGAATTTTTGTAAGATGTATGACTCATTTTGACATGTCCAGTTATCCCTAGCTAAGGGCACCTTTGCTATCATCAAACCCTAATAAAAAAAAGCCTGAGTTGCCCCTGTTCCTGTAAACATTTTCATGGAAGTCACTAGTCTATTGACATGACTTTTATAATTTGGATGTAACATTTATGAAACGGAAGCACCATTTTTTTCTCCTGGATTCTCCATTAGACTTCTCTTGGGAATGCATACCTAAACCTTTGAACAACATGGGTAAATCTTTCCATAGTTTCTTAAATTGCTTCATCCGACTTGTTAACAATGATAGTTTTATTAGTAGTCCTGCCTAGTATAAATCCAAACTGGTACCCTGAGATACTTTTATCATGCCTTGAGATACATTCCATCTTTCCCTCCTATAAACTTCATTACATGACTACTCACTTAACCCCTCTACTACATTTGTAGAATTGAATCTCAATTTGGCCTCATAAATAGATATAAATGTGCTCATTCTCCATTTCTCAGGCATCTCCGTGCTTGCTTACTGTCTTTTGATGTACTGATAAAACCAGTGGTTTGCGTTTGCCAACAAGTCACTAGGCGCCCCTTAAAGCATTTCACTTGGTTGAAGCTTTTTGATTTTTGTGTTTTACTAGTCTAAATAAATCCTTTACTATCTCTTCCTTGTGAAGTTTCTTATTTTAGGATATCAAATTGTTTTAATTTTTCAGGTAATATCTGTTAATGCCTTCAAATATCTTTGAATATCTTTTACTAATTCAAAATTTGTCTTGAAATTTGTGCCTCTTTTAGGAAATAGTTTAGGAGTGTGTCAAAAAAACTATTTAAACTGCTTTGCTATTTTATTTTTTGAAGTAAATGGATTTGTACCATTTGGTATTGTGATGAGTTTACTGATGGACTGCAAGGTCTTTCCTACATCACTGGGTCCTATCATGGGTCCCTTGAAAGGTTTGTGTGTCACGCTTCTTAGCTTCTCATAAAACCCTCAATGTTTTTTTTTTTTTTCAAATTGTTGCCTCTTTTTTTCTTTTTTCTTTTTCTTTTTCTTTTTTTGTTGAACTTTCTTGAAATGCAATTTTAAATCTTAAATTTCTTTATAATGTCATTTTTGTTATTTTGTGTGGAAAATAATGGGTTTTGTTTGTTTTGAGTTTGCCCATGGAATGTGGGTTGTCCTACATGTTTGGGACCTACCATGTGTCACTTAAAAAGGTTGAGTATCAAGTTTCTAGGCTGTCTAAGGACACCCTTTGGAATGCTTTTTCTTTTTTTCTAAAACTCTCTCTCTCTCTCTTTCCCCTTGCTCCCTCCCTTGCTAACTCGCCCGAGACAGCAACCAATCTGTATTAACATTTTATTGACAAGTTAAAACGTTGGAATTACTGGATATGCAATTTTAGCTTGTCCCATTGTGTGAAAGTTAAGTTTTGCATCTGAGGGCTAGTTAAGGTCCGATTGTGTGCTTGATGTCTAGCTCCAGGTGGAAAATTATCTTGAGAAAATGCTCTTTTCTTCTTGTATTCCATTGTGGATCCCTGTTCAGAGGTACCACAATTTTGTCCATGTTCAGCTAAAAATCATTATACATTGCCTGGGCTATTTTATCTGATTATAAATCTGCTAAATTTCCTTTACAGTTACCAAAACCTCTCGCTTGTTCTATGAGTCATATAGTTCCATGAGTGATATCTTTAGTCTTGTGAAGGATAAGCTATACATTGCCTGGGATCTTGAGCAAATGTCCGATTGTGTGCTTGATGTCTAGTTCCAGGTGGAAAATTATCTTGAGCAAATGCTCTTTTCTTCTTGTATTCCATTGTGGATCCCTGTTCAGAGGTACCACAACTTTGTCCATGTTCAGCTAAAAATCATTATACATTGCCTGGGCTATTTTATCTGATTATAAATCTGCTGGATTTCCTTTACAGTTACCAAAACCTCTAGCTTGTTCTATGGGTGATATAGTTCCATGAGTGATATCTTTAGTCTTGTGAAGGATAAGCTATACATTGTCAGTTTCATGCAACTATAGTGTGCATGGTGGTGAATGTAAGTGCCATTAAGGAATCCTTATTGCTTTGTCTAGGGTCCTTAATCTATATATAGTTGAATCCATGCCATTTCTTGTGATGGATTTTGTAAGCGACTGCAGAGGAATTGATAAAAATAGAATAAAGAAGTCTTAAAGAGGACACAACTTGGGAAAAAACTTTTGAGAGCAAAAATGAGTTCTGCCACCGGGAGATAGTCGTAGTGTAAGGCTCAGAATCATATCATCATATTCATAGACGCATCTCTATACCCATCGTCAGATAAAGGATGATAGGAGCCATCATGAAGTTTCAGAAACAAAACCTCGTAAGCACAAGAAGAAAGGTAGCAGCTTAGGTGAAGAAAATCCCAATCTTCCCGGTGGAAGAAACTTTCAAAATGCGGCAACAAGATGAGCCAGGTGGAGGCAATCACAATCGCATAGGTGGCTAAATCTCCACCGTTTGACAAGAGAGTGGGGATTGAGGAAGACTGTTGTTGGAGAGGTTCAAACTTACATGAGAAGCACTTGCGAGGTGTGGCTGATGGGATAAAATGCAGCTAGCAGGGTCACGTGTGAGGCACATGATGGAGGGAAGCTAAATTAATTCTTTTGTTTTAATCTGTTTTGCTTCTTGTTGTAATTATCTTCTTTTAGAAAAATCAGAATTATTAGGAATATATTCTCAAATTTCAGTATAAATTATGGGAGGGAGATGAGAGTGGGACGAGAGGAATTTATCTAGGAACAAGAGTTCTTCTCCATTGTTTGGCAAGAGAGTGGGGAATTTAGGAAGAGAGTTGTTTGAGAGGTTTCAACTCACGTGAGAACCATGTGAGACACGACTAATGGGATAAAATTGCAGCTAGCAGGGTCATGTGTGAGGCACATGACGAAGGGAAGCTAAATGGACTCTTTTGTTTTAATCAGTTTTTCCTTTTGTTGTAACTACCTATTTTTAGGAAAATTAGAATCATTAGGAACATATTCTCTAAAATCAGTATAAGTTGGGAGGGAGGTCAGAGTGAGTCTAGAGAAATTTACCTGGAAACAAGAGTTTTTTGGGAGATCCTTCCCTTTTCAAATTGGAAACTCTAAGGGCCTATTCAATAAGTCCAAAGTTGGGGCTGTTTTCTATAAATTTTGAAGAAAACAAAATATTTAGAAAGTGTTCTCAAATCTGTCTGTTTTTTATTTAAAAAACTGGAAAAGAGTTTTTCAGTTTTTCAATTTTGAACCCAAATTTGATAAACTTAGAAAACATCAAAAAGATCTTTTCAAAATTTTAAACTAACTGTCGTGCATAGTTTTTTATAATTTTTTAAATCCTACTTATATAATAATGTTTTAAAAATGTATGATTATGAAAATAGTATTTTATAAGTTTATAAAATATAAATTTGTTCATTTAATAAATACTAAAATTTTGATCCAACTTATAATCAATTTTTTTGCATTTATCAATTTTTTTTATTTGAGTTAATATTTTTATAAGAATTATTAAATTGATGAGAATTATACTTTACATTCGAAAATATAATTATTGATATGGTAAATCAAAAAATATTGTCTTTTAAATCAATATTTAAGTTGTTTGATAATGACAATATTTAGATCATCATTTAACGTTTTCTATGACTTAAGAAAATATTATTTATTGTTAATTTATTGAAATAATTAAACTAACTATATTGTAATAATTAAGATATCCTCATTATTATAAATAATTTGTAATTAATATATATCTTTGACTTGTTGAGAATTCAATATATAGGTGAGGCCATAAAAAAATATGTATTAATATACTTAGACTTGAATAATTGATTTTATAATGATAAAATTGAATTTGGGTTTAACTGAGTACTTTATTGAATTTGTGTCAAATGAGTGAAATTCATATTTCTGACAAGCAATAGTTAATGAATAAGTAATAAATACATATATTACATGTAAAAATATATAAATCATGTCATTTTATTCAATAGATCATAATTAAAAATTAAATTCAATTTATGATTTGCTATAATACGGTACATAGATTTTTATGACTTTCGATAATTTTGAAACAAACTATTACAAAATGACTTTGATCAGTTAGTTTATTGTAAATGAATATATTTAGTAAATTTATCAGGTAATTTGACAATTAATAATTCTTATTATATATTGGATTATATAAAATTTAGAAACAAATATTAATAAAGATTAACTTGTTAAAATGTTTATATTTATAATAAAAATAAATGAACATGTTTTTCAGGAAAACATAGAAAATAGAAAAGTTGAAAAGGAAAAGAAAACTAGAAAATGGGAAACAGAAAATCGTTTCCCCAACTAATAGGGCCTAATTTTTTTCTTTCTAGTTTTCTAGTTAAGCTCCATTCTTGTACTCTTCACTGATTTTAGTAAAGAAGAAGTTCATTCCTCGGTCTGAGTCTTACAGATTTGTCTGTGCATAATTTGTTGCATTTAGTTTTGGTACTAGACTCAATAGAATTTTATATATTTTTTCTTTTAACTATGTGCAGGTTGTGCAATATTGGCCAGAAAAGGGTGTTTCTAACTATACTGTTTATAAGTTTCGATTAAAGCGGCTTGAAGGCCAGCCTGATTTGACTACTAATCAGGTTAGTGGTTTTTGGAATTTTTGTAATTTTTTGATTTTTTACTGAAGCTTTTCACCTATCTCTGACACCTATCATGTTTAGCTGGTCACTGTGAATTATCTATCTAAATAAATGACTTTGAGTCCCTTCTCCCCAATTATTGATTTTCTCTGATTTTTCAAATCATTGAAACATTCTTGGAATTGATGGACAAAATTGAATATAAAGGCCCCTGTGAAGTTCAAGTTGGGACAAAGGGGTTAATATACACAAGGTTGCATTGCAAGATTGTTTTCTGCTGCTTAAACATTCAAGCAACGTGAAATTTCCTATTAAATCAGCGGATGATAATGGGCTTTTAAATCAGTTGTCACCTGCTTGACCTCACTTTAGAATAAGTGCTGTAGATGCTGAAGGTGGGTTTAGTAAGGTTTCTGTTAGGAATTCGTTTAGCTTCTTAAGAAGGTGAATTGTGCTGTTAAAGTGATTTCAACTGAAGGACCAATTTGAAGCTGCTTTAAGCAACTTACCCGATACACCCAAATAGGAATTTGAGGCATTTTTCCCTGAAAAGAGCTTTCCCATTTAACACTTCAATAACTTTTTTCCAGAAGCTGTGCTCAACCAACATCCTTGCTAAAGTGCCAGCAGTCCAAATGGGCTCTAAAAGACGTATTATTTGGGGATTTTTTTGAAGTTCAGGTGAGAGAGTGTTTTGCTTTGGGGTTAGGGTTGGTGGAGGAAATTGGAAGCATGGCTCTGTAACTTCTTTGGTGCCTTCAGGCAAAATTAATTTTGTGTCTTTATTTTGCTTCTGGATATTAAGGGTCAAAAACTAGAGCTGGCAAAAGTCTATTTTCTCAGAAGCATGCACAAGGCTGCCCATAATCAATAGGTCGGAGGGAGAGTCTGCATTTGTGTCGTTTACCATGTTACCGATTTCTGTTCATTTGATATGGACTTGATATCTTATAGCCTTTTTATTGGGGGTGATCTTGTCTGATTAGACCTGAAATTTCATGAAGTTTTCAGGAGGTGCTAAACTTTTTAGAGGTGGTGATGTGGATCTATTTAGAGGTGCTTACTTATGGGCTTTGCTTATGCTTAAAAGTTGGGCCTATTTATGGTGGTTACTTTTGCTAAAAGCGCAAGTGATGAGAAATTTTTTGTGAAAGCTAGGAAGAAGTTGACAAGATCTTAAAATAAGAGGTTGAGAATTGCAAATGAAAATTTCTTGCTTGCATGGTGCTCCAAAATTAAGCCCTGTGGGCCTTATGTCTTGGTTTGTAATAGCAAGTAAATATTTCCAGACTTCAAGCCTTTTTGCTGTCACGGTCTGAATTTTCTAACAAAAAAAAGGGTCTGCGCATCCAGTTTCCCATGAGAACGAACGATAACCAAGTTGACCCATGAGCACACTTAAGGGTCGAGGTCGATCCCGGGATACAAATGTGAAAATGACACCATTGTCGAGTACGTAGGATGCAAGTAATTTGCTAATTAAAAGTGTAAAAATATAAGTAAGTAATCAATAGTAATAAGACAACAATTGGATATGAAAGAAAATTTCAAGAATTTATTCCCTCGTAATAGAAGGTTTTGGGTCTTTTGGTTTTTGGCATTAGTATACATTAAAAGTTCTCAACCTTCATAATGGGATATATAATTTTTTTATAATACTAAAACTTCAACCTATGATCTCCTGAATTCTTAAAAATTTAAACATATAAGAAAAATTATGTAAACATTTACATTGTCAGTTTGGATTCTAATATCCTCTTGTCAGTTTGGATTCTAATATCCTCTTGCTAAACTGTCGACGTTTTCGTTGACTTGATCTTTAATTTATCTTTAATCTCATGTTTTCAGCAAGTTCCCAACTTGTTTCTTTTGTTGGTCTCTCGCTCCACTTCATGAACACCTTTTTCTTCTTTTTCCTTGATGATGTAGTCACCTCCCGTTCCGCAATGATTTCTTCAACTTCTAGTGCTTGTGATGGCTTCAATCTAATGTTGGTGCGTTGTGACAGCATGTGTGAAGGGTCTTCTGCATTAAGATAATATGGCTTAAAGCAGTTCACATTGAAAATTGGGTGGACCTTCGTTGATTTTGGCAAATCTATCTTGTATGAGGCTTTCCCCACACGAGCAATGATCTTTATAGGGCCTTCGTATTTCCATAGGAGGCACTTGTCTCTTCCTCTAGGGTATTGCATCTGCTCTTGGAGAAACTGTACTAATATAATATCTCCAATATTAAATTGCACAAGCCGCCTCTTATGATTTGGCCACTGCCACTTCTTGTTCTTGTAAGACACTTTCTCCAAGCAAACTTTGGCAATCTTTGCATTTTGCTTCTACTTTTGAACAAAATTGTAAGCACGAGGACACATAACTTTTTATAGCTTGGTCACAATGTGTGGATGAAGCGGCTAGTGACATGTTATAATCTCGAAAGAACTTTTATTTGAAGTAAAGAACTTTTGAATGTTAAAACAAAATTGAACAAAATCTAGGGTATTCACCCAATCATTTTGGCTGGTACTCACAAAATGTCACAGATACTTTTCGAGTAGGCCATTAAATTTTTCTGTCTGACTGTCACTTTGAGAATGGTAGCTCGTTGTGATATTTAATTATGAATTAGGCAGTCTGAAGAGTTCTAACCAAAAGGCTCTAACAAAGCACTCGTCTCTGTTGCTCACAATGCCTTGGGGCACTCTCCAGTATATGATGATGTGCTTGAAGAAAAGGGATGCTAGCTCCTCCCCTGAACAATCTATTAATGCCAGAGCAAGTGGTGTACTTTGAAGAGCAGTTCACGACCACCAAGATGTACGAGTACTTACCAAAATTGGGCAGTTCTGTAATAAAGTCGAGGGAAACAATTTCTTAGGGTCGACTAGATATAGTGAGGGGCTCCAACATCCTCATCATCTTTTGACGTTCAAATCTTATCTGGTTGACACTTGAGATATGCCTTCGTGTAGCTCAACACATCATCCTTAATCTTGGGATAGTGATAGCCCTTGTGTAGTAGGCTTAGAATCACTGTCACCTTGGATGACCAGCACATAGAGTGCCATGACAGTCCGGGAGGATCATCCTCCTTAGTCTTCCAACTTTATGCATAAAAAACAAGGTTTCCTTTTGTGAAGATCAAACCATCGTCTGCCTAGAATATTTGAGTCTTGCCTTCCTGATAAATCAAAGCAGTGTCACTTCTATTGGGTCCTTCTCAAGGCTTTGCTTTCCTGTTTTTTGATGGTCATGACAATCTTGCTTGTTGATAGGTTCGGTCTTTTACTAAGGGCATCTGCAGTCTGGTTCTTGCATCCAAATTTGTGCTCTAGTTCCATGTCAAATTCCCCTAAGAGCTCCTGCTATTGAGTCTACTTTGATATTCACTTTAGTTGGGTGAGGATATGGCTGGCAATACTATTGATAGTTTTCACCACGAACTTGGTGCCAAGCTAATAATGTCTCCAGGTCTTTCTCATGGGCTGTATAATGTTGCGCGGCCTTGTTTAGTTTCCTACTCTTGTAGGATATTGGATGACCTTTGTGCTTAGTAACATCCGATAGTAACATCGGCTGCATTGGCCTGCACATTAAAATGCCTCATTACATCTGGAAGGGTTAGCACTGACTCCTTTATTGTTGCACGCTTGAGCTCCTTGAATGTTTTCTAACATGTTTTCGACCAATCGTACTTCTTATTCTTCTTGATTAATTCCATTGAAGGTGTTGCTTTCTTTGAGTACCGTTCTATGAATCGTCGACCATAGTTATTAGGGGCAAGGAATGGACGCAGCTCGCTCACACTTGTTGGGACTTGCCATTCTGGGATAGATTGTATCTTTTTTGGATCCATCTTAATTTGACCTTGTCCCACAAAGTGTCTTATAAACCTAATCTCCTCTTGAGAAAATAAGCATTCCTCATGCTTCACATAGGAATTATTTTCCTTTATCTTTTGGAATACTAATCTTAAGTGCTTGAGGTGATCTTTTGAGCTTGAACTAAATATCACAATGTCGTCCGAATAGACCCGCACAAATTTGTCGAAGTATTCGTGGAATATCTAGTTCATCAATCTGTAAAATATTGCCATGGTGTTGGTTAATTCGAAGGGCATTACGAGCCACTGGAAAATTCAAAATCTTGTAACACATATAGTTTTTGGCTCATCATGTCGATAGCCGAACCTCAAGTCTTTGTTAAGTACTTTGTGGTTCAATTGATCAAATAAGTCAACAATCAATAGAATTAAATAGTGGTTCTTCACGATCACCTTGATTAGGGACCTGTCGTCAAATGCAATGACGTAGACTCTTGTCTTTCTTCTTTTGAAATAGAACGAAGGCTTCATAAGGCGCTATTGAAGAGTGGATGAACTCTGAGCTAATCAACTTGTCCAATTGTTTTTGAAGTGTCGCTAACTCTAGAGGTGCAATCCCGTAAGCTGCTCGAGCAGGTGGCCTCTCCTCTACTATTAGCACAATTTGGTGATCCATCACTGTTTAGGGTGGAAGGACCTTGGGTAACTTAGTGGGCATCAACTTCTTGAACTCTTCTATAAGTGGGCCAACTTCTGGAGGTGAGACCTAACCTCAACATCTTTGCCTACTAACAACTTCGCGAGGAAAGTAGGCTCACCTTTCTTTAAGCCCTTTTTAAGTTAGAGTGTAAATAATATCTTATCCTGGACCTTTCTTTTGTATTCATTTGGCCTTTTGATGGAGCTAACCAGACATGAACTCCTGCCCATTAAGAGCATCGAGTTTAAGTGTAGTGTGGGCACTCTCCTTAAGAAAGTCCATCCTTGAAATCAAGTCAGAGTCATCCATAGGTTCTGCTGTGATGTTTAGCTTTTCGTTCAACTCTCCGAGTTGTATGGGGACGAACTTTGCAATACTTAAGGTTGGGTTTGCCTCTAAGTTCACGGCCTTCATGCTGCCGCCATCTCATTTCAACCACATACCTAGTCAACTTGCCTCAGTCTCAACCACGAAATTATGAGTAGCGTTCGTGTCAACCATGGCGCAAGCACTTCTTCCATTCACTTGAAGTTCCCCATATATTAGATCTGTGTACTTGGTGGATATCTAAGCATGCTTCTTCATGGCATATAAGGGGTGGACCGCACCTATGCGAGCTGAGACGAGGGGCTCTTGGTCGCATTGCCTCAGCTGTTCGGATCAAATTCGACTGTCGCGCGTTTTCTTTTTTTTTTTTCAATTTAAAAATAAAAAAAAAAGAAAAATCTGCACGATCTTCGACCATTGGATTTGATTTGGACTGTTGAGGTCGTATAGCGTAGGCACTGTGCCGTGTTAGTATGGCATAGGGCCTCTTGGCCAATGCGAGCTTGGTCCCCATCATTGTCGTTATGCCTTGACTATGGTTAATCACTTTTTCTTTGTAGCGTACTCAGTGCTTCTTTGTGCAGGCATTATGTCACCTTATGCGGCTCATCGCATAAGAAACATTCACCAGAAGTTGCCTTATTCGTTGACGTACTGACACTTCTCTTGGAGCTTTAAGAGTTCTTTAGCTACAAATTTTCTTGGGAGCTACTTCCCCCACTCTTGGCTTTCAATTTTGACTTGTTGACTCTTAATGTACTCTACGCCGTCTTATTTAAGGGATTACCACCATTCCTTTGATTATGCGTGCCCCTCTCAATGGCATAGTTAACAAGCCATTCGGTTGCATTTTTGGTTGAAGTCAAAAAATTGCACACATTGTTTAAACAATTCCATTTAAGTCCATGGCTGTAGGTTATCTATAAAATGAAAGAAGCGGTCCTTATCAAATGTGTCTTTGATATTTAACTTGTATGTTGAGAAAGTTATAACATAATCTCTGATTGTCCCCATGTTTGACCTTCCTTCATGTCGTGAACTCGGTATTTTCATGGTAGAATTGTTCCATTAGTTCTCTTTAAGGTTTTCCTACGAGTTGATGCTCAATTATCTCTAGGCAATTTCCTCATATTTGTTGCACCACCGTAGCTCTACATCACTGGTCAAGTACATTATCGTCAAGAAATCCTTTGCCTCATCCAATTTCATCTTTGCAGCCCTAAAGTACTGTTCCAAATTGAAGATGAAGCTGTCAAACTCCTTCAAATCTCGCATGCCATCATATGAGTGAGGTTTCGCTGGCTTAACTTTGTCACCGCCAAAAGCATTGTCAATCGCAGCAGTGCACACTATAAGGCTTACCTTACCGGTGAGCTTGGCATTCGGTTCTTGCAACACATTTATGGAGTCAGGAATATCATCCATTAGGTCTTTAACTATATATTCTAGGGACTTCAATTAGATGGCGAGGATATCTGCCCATCTTTTTATCCTGTTGAATGATTTATCTCGGGCTTTGAGCTCAGTCACCGTTCTCTCAATAGCTTCAAGACAAGTTAGTACGATCAGAAGAACTGTAGGTTTCATTTGATCAGCCGTTTGTGGTGTTGCTTGGGTCATTACTATCCCCTTGTATGAGATATTTCAAAAACCAAGACTTTTTTTATTATTTCTTTTGTGAATTTGTCTCTGATATCAAGCTTGGGAATGGACGCTTGCCAAATTGACACATGAGCACACTTCAGGGTCGGGGTTGATCCTGGTATGCAAATGTGAAGATGGCACCGGTTTTGAGTATGTAGAATGCAAGTAAGTCATTAATTAAAAGTGTGAAAAACACAAGCAAATAATTAATAGTAATAAGGTAACAATCGGATATAGAAGAAAATTTTAAGAATCCATACCCCCATATCGAGGGTTTTGGAACATTTAGTCTTTGGCGCTAGTATATATTAAAAGTTTCTAACTTTCACAATGGAGTATATAATTTTTTTGTAATACTAAAATTTAAATTAAATTCGCCTAACTTCCTAGAGAAATTTAAAATTGCGAAAAAAATTGTGTAACAATTTACATGGTTTGTTTTGGATTTCAACATTGACACTTCTATGTTTTTGCCATGTTAACCATATTGGTAAAATACAGCTGTATAATTGATAGAAAGAAAATGTGGTCCATAGTATAGCCCCGAGTGTTTAGAACTACCTTTTGTATAGTAGCTTCTTGTAAACATTTATTCATATTATTTCTCAGATCCAAACATAATAGTTGGTGGGGGCTTCTTTTTGCTGTGGTTTCTTTTTTTCTTATCCGAAAATTGTACATCTATTGATGTTAATTTACATATCTAATCCCTTTACAACCTGCCTACACAATAAAAGGGTTGTGGTTTACATTTTGTGACAATGAATGAATGGATGGATGAGGCATGAAAACTTTTGTGAGATTTTCTGGAAATAGAGAAGAACAAGTCTTATTCTTATTACTGTGGAAAATGATACAAAGTAATACCTGTTCAATTGGTATTTATATCTAAGAAAAACTGAACCAATCTAAATAAGAAAAACTGTACAATTATCAAATGCCGCCCCCTACTTGGGGTTTGCTAGCTGATATTCCTAGTTTACAACTATACAAAGTTGGTAAAATAAGAAATATAGTAATTACTAAGTATTCCAACACTTCTGCTTAAATTGGTGCATAGATTTTTTGCATCTCAAGCTTGTCAGCAGTACGTGGAAAGTTTTTCTAGATGACCTTTTCGTAAGTATGTCTGCAAGTTTCCTATAGGAAGACACATGTGGAGTGCACACTTGTCCACAAGTGAACTTCTCTTCAATGAAGTATCTATCAGCCTCCTTGTGTTTAGTTTGGTGATGATGAACTGGATTATGAACAATGTTTGTTGCTGCTTTATTATTACAATACAGCCTCATAGGTTGGTTTACTTCCACTCCAAGATCTGAAAGTGTTATTTTCAGCAGCAGCAATTCAGATAGTCCTTGATCCTGGGCTCTAAATTCTGCTTCTGCACTAGAACATGCTACCACTGCTTGTTTTTTACATCTCCAGATAACTCGATTACCTCCCAAAAAGTTCATTAGCTTGTGATTGACCTACTATCTTCCAATGAACCAGTCCAGTCTGTGTCTATATAGGCTTGTAGACTCATTTCTTCACCCTTTTTAAACAAGAGACCTTTTCCCGAGACCATTTTAAATATCTAATAATTCTGTAAACAGCATCATGGTGATTTTAATGGAGCATGCATGAATTGACTTACTACACTCACTGTATAGGCTATGTCTAGTCTTGTTTGTGAGTGGTACATCAATTTGCCAATCATTCTCTAATATATTCTTAGTTCCACCATCTGTCCTTCCAATCTTACCTGTTTCTTATAGAAGATCTTTAGTTTATTTCTGCTGAGAGATAACCCTGCTGATATCTAGCCATCTCACTACCAAGGAAGTATCTTAGTTTCCTCTAGTCTTTGATTTCAAGTTCCTTTTGCAAATAATTTTTCAATCCCACTGATTCTTGATCAACATCACCGGTCAAAATTATGATGTTGGCATTTACAATCAAGGTTGTAATCCACCATTGAGAGACCTGTTGATGAATAAGGTGAGATCGTGTTGACTTTGAGAATAACCCCTGCTGATCGTGGGTTTTTTTCCAACCACACTCGTGGTGATGGTTTAAGCCCATAATTAAATTTACTCTGTTTACACATTTTATTTCTCCATGATTTATTCACCTCATATCTTTGCATTATATCCATGTAGACAACTTACTCCAAATCTCCCTGAAGGAATACATTCTTCACATGAGTTGAAGTATAGGCCAATCCTGGTTTGCTGCCAATTATAGGAGTATCAGAATGTGTTCATCTTCCCCACAGAAGCTAATGCCTGATGGTAATCTATGCAATTGGCCTAAGGTGTATTCCTTGGCCATAAGTTTTTCCCTGTATCTATCTATTGTTCCATTTGCCTTGTATTTGATTGTGAAGACCCGGTTGCCGCCTACAGTCTTTTTCGCTTCTTGCAGATCTACAGTTTTATGAGTGTGACCCCTTTTTCCCCCAACAGTCTCATCTCCTCATCCGTGGCTTCCTTCCACGGTTCAAGGCCAAGGCCTCTTGAACGGGTGTGGAAATCTGTTTAGCAGACGTTGGAAAAGAAAAACATCTATATTGGGTAGAAATGTTCTGTATCAATACAAAATTATTCATTGGGTTTCAATTACAGGTTTAAACACCTTTTCTAAGGGCAATAGATAGATCAAGATCAATACTTGTTTGATTATTAGGAATTGAACTATAAATAAGGTCATTTGATTCCATACCTAAATTTGTGTCAACAATTGTAGATGGCAAGTTGATAGTGGACTTTTCCTGTCCAGCTCTAGAATCCAACTTGCATTGTAAGTGTTGGTGAACATAAATGTGCACTCAATACTTTTGGTGGTAGAGTAGTAGAGAACCTACTCATGGTAACCAGGAAATAATGTTTCCAGTTTCTTCACTGGTATTTGAAAAGTTAGAACTTTTGTTGGCATCAAGTTTACAAGTTATGTAGCTGTTAAAATTGCATCACCCCAATACCTTTTAGGCACCTTTATTTGAAACAATAGAACGTGAGAAACTCTTAACAAATGCCTTTTCTTACGCCCAGCTATCCCATTTTTGCTGTGGAGTGTTAAAACAAGATGATTGATATACATTACACACGATTTCAAAATAGTCAATTAACTTTTAATTGAAATACTCCCTATCATTACCTGATCTCAAGGTCTTGATTTTTTCCTTAAATCATGGATGAGTTTATGGATTTAGGGAACACACACAAATCCTGATACTTCAGACTTAGACCTTATTAGATAGACTCTAGAAGTCCTAGTACAGTTATCAATTAATGTAACAAACCAGCTAGTACTTGAAATATTAGAAACCCCAGATGTTCCTTGAACGTCTGTGTGAATAAGCTGAGTGGAAATGCAAATTGAGGTTCTTATATTAGAAAACTGACATGTGCTGTTTATCGGAAATACTCAATTCACAATGGAGACTACTAACATCATCCTAAAATAATTATTGAAACAATTTTTTTAATGAAGGAAATGGAGGGTGTCCTAAGCGGTAGTGCCAAAGGAAGATTTGACCATTAGAACTATTGAATGTTGATGCCAAGCGTTGAGACCCCTAACATTAAGCCTTTCAATCAGTCTCCACATGGTAAAGTCCATTTCTCCTCTTACCATGCCCAATTGTCTTCCCCAAACCGTCCTGCAAATTCAACCAGTAGGGATAAACACAACCAGACAATTCATGGTTTTGGTAATTTTTCCAGCTGACAATAAATTGTAATCTAGATTTGGGACATGTAGAACTGAGTTCAAGGGAAGAATGGATGATTTTTTCAGAGTCCTTCGCCTGCTACAAAGAAAATTTGACATCAGCTACTTTTAATCATTTGAAACTGGAAAACAGATTTGACATAGCAGTCATGTGATCCGAAACTCCTGAATCTATGTTCCAGGCATCAGATTTATTTCCAGAGCAGAGTAGTTTATTTGTACCTGATTGAGCCATATACAGAACCCGAGATTGTGGTGGAGGTTGAATTGTTGCTTTCTAGTTGATTAGCAGTTTTGGAGCCTCGAACCTTCAGTTTCATTGAATCCTGGGAGTCTCTTGATTTTCTTCAATAGTGAGTACTTGATTAACCTGCCCAATTTTAGATGAGTGAGTTCCTTGTTGCCAAGTCCTTCCAAGTTACAAGATTTCCTGTGTAGTTTCCAGCACAAAGTTTCATGTCATGGATTGTGGGAGTAGTCACACCACATTTTTTCTTTATCCACTGGCTTATTGTTTTAACCAGTTTGTGTTTTTGACACAGCTAATGCTCGGTTTCCCATTGGTTCACCATTGATTTCCCTGAACATTACTATGGTATTTTCACACATCAATTCTCAACAACTCTCCTCCCCACATTTATGTGTGGAAACCTCATCTAACTTGGGAGACAGATCCTTTCCTAGCACTCGATCACAAGCTTGATCATATTTAGGGTTAAGCGTTAAACTTTTAATAGGGACTTCATTTATTCTATGAATCTATATTGGACTCGAGATTCTGAGTCATCTCTTGGATCTTCTAATTGACATTTTGTGCACCATAAAACAAAACAAGATTTCGTAGGTATGGGAATAACTTCCTAGTTTACCTTCTGATGCTCTAGGTATTGTTGCACCAGACAAACTATGAAGCGAGGAATAAGAGAGGGATAAGGCTTTTGGTGGGCAGTGCTCTATTTCTTGGGATTTTTTTGTGGGAGAAGGTTTTCTGGATTTTTTCTATGGACTAAGTATTGTGGGACTTGTGTTTGAACAAGTGCCTTGGGAGTGTTTCGGCTGAGAAAGAGCACTCTAAACAGTGGAAGATTTACTTCAGCAAGCGTAGGATGCAAAAGTTGTCTTTTCTATTCTAAATTTTATGGAGGTATTGATCCTATGTTGAGGGTGCTTTATTAACCTACCTTGTGCCAATATCTACAAGAGCAGTTACTATGTAGCTGTTAGACCTTAATTATTCTTACTAATTCACTGATTTGACTATGTATTTAATCACTTTTCCTAACCACTCTTAATAAGTGTGTCTTGGCTTCTGGAATGTGATTCTTACTCATCTTCAGGTAGACAGTGAACCTAGACATGTCGAAGTGAAAAAGAACAATTATATAAGATGATGATTTTCTCTCTTTATCTTCACGCTTTGAAAGCTTTTGGGGCTTTTGAGCATTTTGATGACAGTTTTGCTGAAAGTGGTTTTAAGATTGTTCCACGTCTCTTCAATTTCAAAACCTAAATTGTCGCCTGGAATATTGTGGGCTTAGTGGCTTTGAATAACTTGAAACATGCTGAGCTCCTCAAACAACCCGTTTTTGGTCATGTGCCATATGGCATGCTGACTGGCTTGACCTCTTTGGTTTAGGTCATTGGCCTGTGCATATTTTGTGTTTTCTATGGATTCACAGCACAACTCTTTGACGGAACAATCTTTTGAGCAGTTTGCCTTTTGGTGCTCTTCCCTTCTGAATGCAGCTATCTGACAAACCAATTTTCTGTCAAGTCAGCTTTGATAATCCAGCAATTTCTGACAAGACAAACTGCTCTGACAGTTTGCCTCTTTGACAGCCCAGCCTGTTCTGTTCAATCTGAATTCTGTTATTTGGGTCAGAATCTTAATGTTCTCTATCTCGACCCATCAGGACTGATGCACTCAATGCTTTTTGTAACACATCATTCAGTTTCTTTGAATCTGCCGAAGACTCCATCTCTATGTTGTGATAGAGGTCTAGTTCAGTTAGTAGCCTCTTGATTTCATTGTGATCGTATGTGACACTCAAAGACCCTTGTTTGGTCTTAATAAATCTGCCTCTTTATCTGAAAGATTTGCAAGGCCAGTCAACTCAAGTAGATGTTTGTTACAACCTCCCATTTGTCTTTGGCCATCGGAAGCAGGCGATACCTTCTACATATCTCCGGTTGCATTGAATAACAACCAAGACATTCCTGGTTTTCATACGCAGGATCATCCGTTGATGGTGCTTCTGTAGTCTCAGTGACATAGCTAATCCTTCCCTTCCCAAGGCAATTTTGACTGATTGACAGGCCATTCCATAAAATTACTTCCAATTAGCTTTGACATAGCAATCTGCAGCTTGGGGTTTCGAGAGTGACCAAATTTGGGTTGTCGGTATTGGTCACCGCAGCAGGCATAGTACCATCGGACATCTCTGTTAAACCAAAGAAATAATCAGAGGAATTTGGCACTGAGTGCTCCAGATTTTAGGGCAATGAAGGCCAAAGAATGACTCAAAAAAAAAAAAAGCAGATGGCAAAATAGACCGAATCTAAATCTGGCAGCAATGAAAGCTGTTGGAGAAGACTCTTGATAAACTCAAACTGGCTCTAATACCATGTGAGCTTTTATTGAAAAAGAGAGAAGAACAAGTGTTATTCTCATTAATGTGACAATTGATACATATGTAATGCCTATAATAGGTATTCATATCTCAGTAGGGAAACTGAAGCAAATCTAGATAAGGAAAATATTGCCATTAACAAATCCCCTTAATTAGGGAGTGCTGGCAGATGTTCCTAATTTACAACTATACAAAATAGGTAAAATAAGAAATCTAATAATTACTAACTCTTCCAGCACTTCTAACTAATTATGACTCCTAAAGCAGGTCAATTTCATACTTTGTGATGAGAATATGCCATCAAAATGTTTGGCTGATGTAATTGGTATTTTGTTGTATTATAGAGATTAATTTGATCTGCTAGCCTTATTAGTTGATACGTGTATGATTGTTTGGCCTTACCAGAGAGAAGGGAAAGCTGGGGTAATTAAAATAAAAGAGGACAACGGAGAAATTTTGCTGCTAAACTGATTAGAGGTAATTGTGAAACCATGGGAAAGCCGTTTCTTTTTTCCCCTTATTCCTGTGTCCACAATGCCCTACATATTCAGCCCTGCACTCATGGTGTCCAACCTGACTCCAAGCCACAAATATTCCCTAGTGATTGTTAAGTGGCCTATGCCATACACAATCAACAAGCATCATGGGATTTTTAATACCTCTACTTGCGCACAATGACAAATGGCTATCTCATCCCCACCTCTATCACTGCTGCCACCGTGACCTCTGCCACCCTCCCAATCATCAAAATTGCAACCCCCAAAGGAAATATACATTAGAAATGCCCTTTTCTTGGTGGGGCTTGGGAGCAGGGTTGGCAGATTTGGAAGTATAATGCCTATCATGATGTGGTGCCTCAGTTTTTTAACCTATATGTTGAATTTTTTAATGATCACATGGTTGTCATTTTTATTTTTTTTGCTTGAGCATCGCTTTTGTTTTGATATTATAGAATTAGATTATTTATCCCTAAATTTCATTGATTGATGTGGTTTTCTGTCAAATAAAGAGAATTTGCTGTAGCTGTTGAGGTTTGGTGTTCTTCTTTTGAAAGTTGTTTGCATATATTCTTTGTGCAGCACAATAAGGATTTACTGAGGGAGTGCTTAGTGATTGATGCTTTTGATTCATGAAAAATCTTAGAGTACTATTAAGGTGTTCCAAAACTGTGTTTTTAGTCCTTCGGGTATTTTTGACAATGTTTTGTTGGAGCTTTGAGACTCCAACAAAGTCATCACCCTGACTTAGAGAACTTACCAACATTTCTTCCAGTATTCTTTTGTTTTCCTATTTAGCTTGGCCTTTCTATGGTATTTTATTTCATTTTTTAGTATATCATATTGTCTGCAGTATTTCCAAAATTGAGTGCTGTTGTGCTGGGAATATTATGGTTATGTGTGCATAAAAACTTCAAAGTTCCAACAGTTCACTTCACCCTCAAGTGCCTGTGTTATACACTAGATAATTGATGAGGGTATGACACTTGGGACTCTTCATGTCAGAAAATAGGAGAGCTGAGTCCGAGATTTGACACGTATCCATATCCATGTTATTAAATCGTGGTATTCAAATGCGGCATGGTCCATATGTATCTTGGTGTCCTTGTGATCGAAACCAGGAATGGATTGCCAAGATTATAGAACTAACAATATGGTGTAGAAATGTAGTAATTTGAGTAATTGATGATACTTACGGCATCTCAGGAACTATAGTGACATTTTTTTTGTTAATTGAAATATGATTTGTCAGGAATTGTTATTATAAGTACATGTTAATCTAATGCTTGTATATGGCACTTATATATTATTATAAATAATGAAAATTATGTATCCTAAGGCACATAACTAGCAAAACACTAGGGCATGGATGGAAATATTTGTATTAATATTGGTCGTGGCAATATTCGTATAATACATGTTGTTGTATGATATATCGGAGGCAAAAAAATAACTAAGAATTGTAAATTGACAAACAAATAACAGTAAATATATCGAGTATACTGGCCAATATATTGCGATATGTCACTAATACGATAAAATATCATGATTTTGTCATGTTATTTAAAAATTTCGTTATCCAAGTGTTCGATACTGACATATAGCCGGCAAAATATAAGATATCAGCCAATATTTTATTCCATGTATTAGGGTATATTATAACAGTTATAGTTAAGAAGTAATCACCATAGAGCAAGTAAATTCCAAGTTATAAATGGAAATTTGGTTAGTGATAATAAGAGGAAGTCACAGGGGCACATATAAGAGAGAGCCAAAGGGTGTGGTTGGTCATAATTGATAAAAGGATATTAGAGGGCAGAGAGGCACATTGGGGAGAGAGCGTGACAGTAAAAGGGTGGTCTGTTGTGATTGGTGTCAAAGGGAAATGAGTGGGGCTCATGGGGTAGAGAAATATACTGGAAATCTACATGACAGATTAAACAATTTGAAGTAGAGGAAGCTGAGAATATTGGCTGACATAGCCATAATCTTGGCTGTCTTGGCCGATATAGAGGAAGCTGGTATAGTGCATAATAATATTCTATGCCCATCTCCTGTATTCATATCCCAGTTCTAATACATAGAAACATCTCCCGCCGGCGTTGAAGATGGATTCTAGGAAGTTTTTTGATTCTTATCCTTCTGTTCTATGAGAGTAGAAGATAAGAGAAATGAAGTTGTGACATATGTGGCATTTGAAGTGATGAAGTTTAAGTGAACTACTTAGGCTACTTATATGACTAAGGTTAAGCCTTGAAGTTATTTTTAATGGCTGGTCCAGATATTTGTATATTCATGTTGTAAGAATGAATATGAATCAACCAATTAGGGTGAATCACAGCTTATAAGGGCAACTTGTGGCAATGTGGTCGTATACGCTATTGCAAGTTTGATTCTTCCTGTTGCGCTTTTGGATATACTGGGTGCATGGTTTTACTGGGTGTGGTCATGCACCCAAAATTTGTCCTGAATCTTCTATTGTATTATAGAAGTGGGGAAGAAACTAAAAAAAGAATGTATTGGAATTAAGTTAGATTATTGGATGGTGTAACCCCAATTTTTAGCCTGAAAGGATCCATATGTCATGATAATATGGGGCAACTCTATGATGGGACACCATTAAAGTTCTGCCCTGGGAAAAATTGGCTTTAGTGACATATTAATTATTTATGCGCAAAGACTAATTGGTACAAATACTTGCTGGGAATCTTTATTGTATTACATGGGCAATAGGTGGATGCTAACGTTCAAAAATGTATTCAGTAATATTGTCTGCAAATCACTTGATGTGAAATGTACCCAATGGGGTAGCAGTTTATTTTATTTTTTGTTCATTGTGGTTACATTTTTATGAGCACCTGTAACTTAATGTTGAATTTTTAACATAAGCTGGCTTTTCATTGATGACAGGTTCAATTCACTCGAGGGCGTGTTCCTTGTTCAGTCGCTGAAGTGCGAGGGTACTATTTATATTTGGGAAGATTATTATTGCTTAGCTTACTATTTTGAATCCTGTTTATTCTTGGTATTTGCATGGGGAAAGGTTGGTATGTGAAGATATTTCTGATGGTCAAGAGGATTTTCCCATCCCTGCAACAAACTTGGTCGATGATCCACCTGTTCTACCTACAGGCAAGTTCAAACTTCTGTTGGTTTCATGCTTTTTCATGATTTATGTTACTGAATGCATTCTGAGGTTAGTTATTGCAGTTATTTGAGGCTAAATGAATGGCTGCATGTTTTTAGTGCTATTGCCCTTGCATTCCTAGACATAGTTTTGAATCATGGTGTGCTGGTGTTGCAGTGTTACAGGCTCATTTTATTCACAGGACTATTTTCATGATCATGGCCCATTGAATGCTGAATATGTGTATTTCCTGCAATATTATGTTCTATGCTCCTAGATGTTTCTAGAATCTAGAGCAAGTTGGATGCCTTGCTTTGGTTTTACTGTTATTTTTCATTTTCAGCTTAATTCCTACCTTTTGGCTTGTTCAAAAATGCAGTTTCTCTATGTTTCTAGCATGGCTTTTATGGTTGCTTATGCACCATTTGCAGTAGCTTTCACCTGCATCCAGCACAGATTTATGTCATCATTGAACTGACCTGCTTGAGGTGACCTCTGCTGATCAGGTTCTACTATCCATCAGTTTGTATTTGACCTCTGCCTACCTAAGGCAGAAATATATCTCTCATGTCTTATAGGGTACTTTAGATAGATTTGTTTGATCAGTTTTGATGGGTCTGAACCATAGAAAGTTGGCCAATCACTAGATTGCCTGGGCCCAACAAATTGCATTCAGCAATTTGGACACAAGCTTATCGGCCGGCACTCTTGCAAGGTTAGGCTAAATCACCATTGTCTGAACTGAGTGAGACACAGACATCCAAAGGGCATCTATGCCAGCACAATTATCCTTTGTAGGAAGCTTGCTTATGCAACCTCCTCTGATCATGGTAGGAGTTTGTCAAATCAGGTCTGACTGTGTGACAGTATCATCATGGTCGGAGTGACAACTTCCTAGGAAACTCTCTACCTTCATCAAACAATAATTACCGTGTAAGTTAGTTAGAAGAGGTGAGCCATGACATCCTTAAAAGAGAAAGTTAGTTCTCAACATACACGATGATGAATCATGAATCCTTTGTGAACACATTCGACCCTCTTGGGAGGAACCTCTCCCAATGATGAGCCACTATTGAATCTAGCCGGCAAAGCTCTTCAGATAGACACCATGAGTTGCATTGAACATCAGATCCTTCGTGCAATGCACTCTTATCTGTTATAAATTACTTATGTGTCAGAATGGATGATTGAGTGGGTGCCTTGGATTATTCTGTGGGCCTCCACTAACCTTTGTCATCTTTCATTGTTGTGTCTTCAGGGAATGATTTAGTAGATGGTTGTAGGTGATTGGAAGGAGATCAGTTGACAAAGAAAAACACATCTGTTCAATTGCGGAAAATTAAGGCTTTTTTTGAAAACAATTTTAGGAAAATAAAATATTTAGTCAATGTGTTCAAATGTGTTTAGTTTCTATTCGAAAGATTGAAACTTTGTTTTCCAGGGTTCCTCTTTGAATTGAATTTGAGAAACTTAGAAAAATCAAAGTGATGTTTTTCAGTATTTTCCAGTAGACATAAAGTAGTATTTATGCAATTTTCTAAATTTAGCTTATATAACAATCTTTTTAAAAACTTTTATGGTAGAATATATTTTATGAGCCTGTAAATATGTAAAAAAGTTGAAGTATATTTAATATATAATGATTATTTGAATTAACTTCATAGTCAATTTTGTTTGTATTTTTTGTGTTCTTTCATTGCAATCACCAAACATTTTTTGCATGTTTTTAATCATTATAAATCAAAGATTGTGTACATTGAGAAATCTGGTTATATCACAAAATATGAGAAGCCAAAATTGTGGTACTCTTGTCAATTTTTTTCTTTATAATTTGTGTCTTTTTTGTTTCATAACCCAATTTTACTAATCAATTGTGTATGATCACCATTATTGAGAAGCACTTGACTTATTGACTATTAACTATTATAGGTAATGTTGTAAATGAATTTATATTAGTTTGTTTAGTCACTTCTCATTAATCTGGCAAGCTTGGAATTTCATTTGAGTTCTACTTGTTAACTTCATGAGTTTTAGCTCAAATAAACTGAGGATAAGCTTCTAAAAAAGTTATTGTAAATCAAGCAATTGATTTCTATAGATCAATATTATGATTAATGCATTATTTAAATTTGCTCCTCTCCTAGGTGGTCTCATAAAATAAGCTTCACTCAATTCCATAAACTTCTTTGCTCATGATGTAACAAGCTTAACCAACAATTTCAAACCGAATTTCTAGTAAATTGGTTTGATTAACAACTCTAATCATATATTAGTTGATTGATGAGTTGATTAAAAACTGCTAATAAACATTGATCGGTTGAAATATGCATGTTTGTGATTGGAACAAATGATTTTGGAAATGGAAAATTGTGAGGACAAAGAAACTTTTGCTATGAGCAGATATTAAACCTTCAGCACAGTATTCCTTGGTGTTCAGACTAGCTATTCCATTTTGCCTTGTTTTTCATTTTATATTTTCTTGTTTGATGAAAGGGGGCTTATTAAAAACACACATGAAATGCAGTTGTAGTCACAAATAAGCCTACTAATGACACATACCATCATTGGAAATCTTGGAACCCATTAAACCACACTGCCTCATGACATACAATCTCCAGCATAGCACCATGGCTTAAGCCTGAAGTGATTGTGACAGTTTTTGTATTAATCCTCCATTTTGGATCATCTAGGACTACATCTTTAATCATTGATGGGTCCCTTGGTTGTTTGACATGGTGTTTTGGCTCTCTTGATCAAGCAATAACAAATTTGATTCCGGAGACCCCCATATTCACAGCCCACACTTCAAGCACAAAGAAATACACATGAAACGGTGCATTACATCTTTCACTGGTAAACTTGAGCATTTTGGGGTGCTGGTATCTTGGCAGTAAATTTGTCAAGTTGCCTGTTTAGTGAGTCCCAATTTGGATGCAGCCGAGGTCATCTTTTATAACTGGTAACCAATGTGGTCAGGAATTTGAATGAACATGACAAAATTTGCAAATATTTATCTGCATGCTGATTGTAGTTAGCAAGTAGAACATGTATTGGTGACTAAGTGGGTGTAATGCTATATAATTTTTTTTTTAGAAATTCAAAAGGTCATGAAAGGAATCTGTCATGAGAATCACCTTCCTGTGGTGCTTGTTTTCCCCTGTATTTAACAGACTGCTGCTAATATGCTATCTAGTATATGCCTTGCCTTGATTTCAAATGTGGATTTCAGGTTTTGAGTACTGCAAATCACTCAAAGTTTCAGAGAATGTAAAGATCCCGGGCCCTACCATTGGATGCGATTGTAAAGGAACTTGTATAGATCCTAAAATTTGTGCTTGTGCTAGGCTTAATGGCTCTGACTTTCCATATGTCCACCGAGATGGCGGCAGGTGAGAAAATTACACTTGAAATTACTGATGAATTTTCCAGCAATATAACATAAGGAAAGAATACCTGTCAGAACCTAATAATATCCCTTTTATACAAGTAATGGTTTCCTGCTTTTCTTAGTAGATACTTTGGTCCTATGATGATATCTTAATGCTTGAATTATGGAACAGAAAGGCTCGAATTAATTTTCTTTTGATGTGAAATCAATATTAGTCTTTTATGTATGTGGCAAGTCAGTCTTTGCCAAATTGAATGTCATGTACTGACACGCACATTTAGGCTAGATGCTTTTAGGATGGTTTGGGAAGTTGTGGATGTAACAGAGATTGTTATAGGGCGACAATGGTAAGTTAGCTGCGTTTAGAGAAAATTGGCTATAAAAGCCACTCTTATTGAGAATATAATTCATTTGGCAGACACTGTATGAAATGAAAGATTGATATCTGGCCTCCTAATACTACGACTAATATATGATATATCACAAATTATTGGGTATATTCGTCATTGGCCAACAGTTTCTTGCCGGGTTCCAATTTGAATAAAAAAACTTTTTTGCATCCAATATGTCCGATATATTCATCCATAGATTGGATCAGTTGGATGTGAAAATGATATGTTAGCTGCATTGAAATACATAAACTGATTCTGATAAACGAAAAAAAGGTGTAAGTGATTTCTGTTTATTGGTATATTTTTTGCTTCATTGCTTAAGGAGAGGGACTCACTGACAGGCCATTGTCCTATTTACTTCTGATGTTTATACCTGGCCATGTGGGATGACTGTATCTTAACTACTGTTTTGCAGAAAGTTCCTTTGGTTTCTATGTGAGAAGTATTTTGAGAATGGAAAATGATGTAGTCACATCAAAATGTTGTTTAAGAACTGGATCAACTAATCTAAATCTTTTTCAATTCAAACACCAAGGTAGTTATTGTTGAAAAAAATGGAATGGAGCTGTGGGATGGGTCCCAATCGTAAGATGAAAATTCGGTGAGTAGCATAATCTCCAGACAAAATTATAACCTAGGTTTAACTGTTAGTTGGTAATATTAGAGAACTGTTTGCAGATTTTTTTATGTTTCTCATACTTCTGCCGAATGTATTGCTTGCTACTTGTGTTATCAGCATGCACAAACAAATTAACTCAGTATCCTTCCTACCTGATTTTACTTTCCAGGCTTATTGAAGCGAAGGCTGTTGTTTTTGAATGTGGTCCAAAGTGTGGCTGTGGGCCTGGCTGTGTCAACCGAACATCCCAGAGAGGGCTTAGATACCGCCTTGAGGTGTTGTGACCAAGCTAATCAACTGCTATGTTGCCTTTTCAGTAATTGTATTGACTAAATATCATCCACTGATTCTGGATTTTGAATCTCAACAGGTTTTTCGAACACCGAAGAAAGGATGGGCTGTAAGATCTTGGGATTATATACCATCTGGCGCTCCAATTTGTGAATACACAGGGATATTGAAGAGGACAGATGAAGTTGAGAGTTTTTCTGAAAATAATTATATTTTTGACATAGATTGCTTGCAAACAATGAAGGGGCTTGATGGAAGAGAGGTACCTCATGACTCCTATACACTTGCACCATTTGGTTTTTATTTTCCTTGGTTGTTATTGAATTTTTGTTAGCTTTGTTTTTTGTGTGTTTGCTGCAATGCTCGGAATTTTGGAATATATTTTCTCTATGATCAGTGCTGTTAATGGCACACGGTGCATCAAAACGTTTGGAGTCCGTGGGTCCTACGTGTAAGACATTTGCGGAGGTCTAATAAAAGTGAGATGCCTATTTATAAAACATATACATACATATACATATATACATATACATACATACATATATGTATATGTGTATATGTATATGTATATATGTATATGTATAATGTTTTTGGTAATAAATTTAAATTGTTAAAACTAATGATGTAATAAATCAAAAAATATTCTTAATAATAGTCATAAACTCCTAGTTCAATAATCAATCTAAAAAGATGGCAATGAATAATTGCAGCTCATCACAAACACGCAAACCATTAAATTCATTAACAAATTTGAAATATTATTAACAAGATGCTGCTAACAATGATTAATACTTATGGCAGCATTCATTAAAAGTTAATCTTTTTCTCCTTTTTTAGCTTAAAGGTTTGAATAACTTCTTTTTAAAATACTCTGTAAGTTAAGAATCTTTCACATATATAAACTCCAATTGAGTAGTCCTATGGACACTTTTCGTCAAGGTTCACTATTATTCTTAGTGTGATATGTAGCTTCATATATCCAATAATTTAGCTATAGAACTTGACGTCCAAGAGTCATTTTCAAATGGAAATTCATTACCCTTAGAGTCTCCATCCATTCTTCTAATCAACCATTCATTTTGCTCATCAATCCCATTTTCACTAAGACCAAATTTGTAATAAAAGTAACAGTTGAATCAACGGCGAATTCAAAAGGAAACAATTTTATTATTATTATTTTTTAAAAATCTGAGGATTCAAATGGCACCTTGAGCTTCAAGAAAGGCGTGCGCCTTAAAGCCTAGACGTGTGTCTTTTGAAATGAGCCTTGCTTAAGTATGTTGAAGTATTAGGCTTTGAGCACTGAACCTAGTTATTGTGATGAAGTTGAGTACTTACTAAAATTCAGAACATAGAAGTAGAAACTTAGATTAAGAAGAAATAAGATAGATTTCAGAAGGGGAGATTTAGACAATTCAGAAAAGAATGAGATAGAAATCGGAAAGAATGACCCTGAGGAAGAAATCAGACTTCAATTCATCCCATTCATGCTTCTTTCCGTAATAGATTCTACTCTTTATAGTATACAATGCAATTTTGGTCAGAACTAGCAGAATCAGCTAATAGGAGCTAACTAACATAAGCTTAGCTGAATTCTATAACTAATATCAACTAACAACTAGCAGCAGGCTTCAACAGTAGCAAAGCAACATCAGCAGTGCATCAATAAGCATCAGTAAGCTTATTGTGCATCACTTATGAACACCTCAAAAATCTGCTGTGATTTATAAATGCATTTAGATTCAGCAATCTTGGACACCTCACACAGCACTACCGTATTCCAGTAGCAAACAATAGTAACACTAATGCTAGTGATATACTAATCCAACTAGTAAGCTACTACTACATGACAATACTCCCGAGTCAAAAACATCCTTGTCCTCAAGGATGGTAAATTAGTCACATCTTGACAAACTTGTTCTTTGGAATCTGCAATGATATGGAGATGAGTTTCTTTGCACCTATGACCTGGCTGAAATTTCTCATTGCATTTGTAGTAAAGACCCAAGGTGTTTTTTTGTTCCATGGTCATAGTTGATTGCTGGGACTTCTTTATTACCTGGCTCATAGAATTTGTAGCAATTCTGGAATCTTGGAAATAATCAGTGGACTCGAATTGGATTTTAGTTAAAGCCTCCATTGATTGTTCATGTAACTGGGAAAGTACAAAAGCATCTGATAGAGTTGTGGCTTTGAGGAGTTTGACTATTTGTCTGAATTCTTCTTTTAATCCACTTAAGAAGCTAGTAATGAAATATGCTACAATAAGACTTGGATTGAGGCTTAGCATGTATGATTTGAGTTCTTCAAACTTTTTGATATGTCATATGGAGATCGTGGAGGTAATCTGGCTTTATTTGTTGAAATTGATATGTCATATGGTCTTCTCTTATTGCTATACTTTTGCTCTTTATGGCTCATCAATCCTTTGATTTCAGCCAGAAAACTTGAAAACTTCAGATCCAATTTTTGTTCTAATAGTTGTGTCTGCTTTTCCAAGAATATCATTTCATTGCTCTGAATGGTGCTGAATTGCTGCTGCATTTTGTCAAACGGCCATTGTTTCATGACTTATTGAGTGGTTTGCTGTCGTTCTTGGAGTTGTTCCTCCAAAATTTTCTTTGTTGTAGGAATGTTGGTTGTGCTTGTTGTACTGAGATCAGATTGTATCCCGAAAAAAAAAATAATATTGCAAATTTCGCTGATACCATGTCTATGATCAAGTGTTGTGGCCGTATAGGACAGATTTTGATGCAATTGTTTGTGAAATTCGTTCATGGGACGGTACACCCAACAAGGATAATCAAGAATGTGTTTCTTGAATGAGGCTTGATATGTTTTGGGGAAACAAAATTGTGCTGGCAGATTAAAAACAGTCTGTTGGCAGAATGCATTGTGAAAAAATAATTTTGGTAGAACTAAAGTATTTGGCCAAGGAGCAGACCTTTATACCAATTGTGATGAAGTGAAGAACGAACTTAGTAAAATTCAGATCATAGAAGTAGAAATTCAGATTAAGAAGAGATAAGATAAATTTGAGAAGAGACTTGGACAATTCTGACAAGGAGAAAAAAAAATCAGGAATAACAGACCTTGAGGAAGAAATGAGACTTCATTTCATTCAATTCACACCTCTTTCTATAATACAAGTGGGGAAAAAAGATCATTTACGGTATATCTAGCGGAAGTCCAGCAAACATTACGCTGAGCAAAGCAATTCAGATTTGCACTACTAATGCTCTAGCAAACATCACATAGAAGGAGTAATTCAGTGGTATGCTCAGATTCGGAATTCAAGTGAAGGCACTTAGGATTTACATTGCTTCTTCATTTAATTAGTGATCCATGTGAATTGTAATTAACCAATTGGTTTGCTTAGTTTTGGAGAGAAATTGTGTTTGCATTTTAATAGTTGTGTTTCCTCTGAGTCTTATATTCAGAAACTGGAATATTATAAGTAGGAATTTTTGTAACAGATTGTCACATTGTGGAAAAATTATCATGCAATTGCATACTTCATTTTCACTTCCATGCCTTTTCTTCATTTCTTCCAAAATTTCCATAATTTATGTAAAATAGCATTTACATATAAACATATACCTTGAAATATGCATTTCATTCTTCCAAATATAAATATTAAAACCATGCATACTTTATTTGGAATAAGAAGAAGATTATTTACTTCAAAAAGGAAGAACGACTTACAATCAAGCAAGGATGAATGAACTTATACGATTTCTAATCTTTAATTTATTATCTTTAATCAGTCTGATGCTTTCCTTTGCTTTGTTCTCCCACTTTTCTTGCTTCTTCTTTACCTAACTGTCCAATTCTCCTCTCATAGAAAGGCAATCTATGTCCCTCCCAATCTGACTTCCAGATTTCTTCCCAAAAATCCAACCCACTTTAACAAATTTGGTATCAAAGAAGGCTTACCTCAGCCATAATCATGATTGATTCAGCAAACTCAGACATCAGAAAGGTATTATGTGCAATCTTCGGTTTTCCATCTTCCATCAGAAGGACATGATTCAACCAATTCTGTGCAAGCAACAATCGGTTATACAGAATTATGTAGCCTTCTAAAGCCTGTTATATAGAATTTTAGCAGCCACCACAGATTCTGCACCAACTCCTTCCAAACCTGTTTTCTGAAAATCTACATCAGTTTACATCAATAATTCTGGCTTTTGGATTTCTATTTAACATTTAACAGATTCTACTTCTTGGATTCCTTAATTCCTGAATCAATACTTCTTTGTCATCAAAAGAAGCAATCTGAATTCTTCATGTTTCAAGATCTGAAGTTCTTGAGGATGTTCTCTTTGGGTGTGATCTTAATCTTGAACTATTCATTTTCAATTGGAAGATTCAAGAATCTTGATATACTATTCTGCAATCAGAATGGGGTTCTTGAAACTAGAAATCAGTCCTTGGGATTCCAGTTGATCTTGATTCTGGGCAAGATGGAACAATGGCAATAAGAAATGAAAGAATCTAATCAGGTTTTTCTCCAGAAAATGGATCAAATGTTTGATACCTTTACTATCAAATTCAAGGATTCATTGCATAACTCTTTGTGCAAACCCTATTGTCCTTGATGATATTGATTCTTTGGGTGAGAAAGAAGAAAACAATGATGATGATCTTGATAATCCTGAGTATGAGGATGATTGACCCTTATTCTCTAATCAATTCAAAGTATTAGCCTCTTTTGAAGATCTTGAACACGATCCTTCAGAAAATAGTGATTCAAATTCAGAGTTTGGAGAATGAAGTGATGTTAATGACCTTGTGGAACTGATTCAAGTGCATGAAACCCAAATTATAGTTCTTCCTTCCATTCCATAAATTCAAGAACAACAAAAACAGCAAGCATTAGGTGAGGACAGCTTATGTTGCTTGGTATTTCAACACTTTCAAGATTGCAACAGGGGCATACACCACTGCCACATTGATCTTCCACTTCTGTTTACATTTCAAACTCAGGGAGAGTGTTCATCAGCAAAGGGTCCTCATTCAGTTCTACCATTGGCTCTCATAAAGTCAAGAAATGGATTCTTGTTATACTTACAGGAACACTGTTAGGAGCTGCTGCTATTTAATTTTCCTTGTATGTATAGGATAATATTATTATAGTTTTGTATCTTGTATTGGCTATATAGTATAATGATAGAATAGGGTACAAGCTGCCACACAACTCTTCTATCCTTGAGGACATGGATGCTCCACGGGGCGAGTATTTTCATGAAGTAATATATGCGGTATAAGGCTATAAAGTCATGAAGGAGGAAAAGGAAGATCATTGACTGTATATCTAGTGGAAGTCAAGAGTACATCTCGTGGAACGAAGCAATTCATGTTTGCACTGCTAATGCTTGAGCAGTGATTGAGCAAACATCGCACAAAAGGGGTAATTCAGTGGTATACTCGATTCAGAATTCAAGTGAAGGCAATTACGATTTACATTGCTTCTTCATTTTATTAGTGATCCATGTTCTTTGTAAGTAACCAATCAGTTAGCTTAGTTTTGGTGGGAAATTGTGTTTGAATTGTAACTAAGTTGTGTTTCCTGAGTCTTATATTCTGGAAGTGGAGTTGTGTAATTAGTAATTCATGTAACAGATATTACCATTGAGAAATTGAATTAGTCTGATACTTTCCTTTGCTTTGTTCTCCCTCTTTTTCTGCTTCTTCTTTTCCTAATTTTCTGGATTTCCTCTCTTATAAGTCAATCTATCTCCAAAAGCAAATTTCTAATTGAACAAAGGTATAAGAAGAATTCTTGGAATTCCTTGGGGATTCATCCCAATCTGATTTCCATATTTCTTCGCAAATCCAACCCACTTTATCGCAGTGCCTTTAACAACATAGCTTATGATGCAGGCCACTCTCATTGTGACTGTTCTTTGTTCTTGAAACATTTTTCCTCTTTCAATGGAATTCCAATAGTGTTGGTGTATCACTTTGGCAAGGTACAAATAAGGGGCTTAGACTGACTCCCATGTGTGTTCATTAACTACTCTATTAATTAAAAACTGCATTAGCAACTCGCAACTGAATTTCTAAGTATCTTTTGAGCTTTTTCCTGTAACATGCACACAGTGTGTTTCTGTTGCCGAGTAATGAAATGAAAGTTTTTGTACCATAACACTTCTTTTCTTATTGGTATGAAATTTGGGTTTCAAGTGGCATTGTCCAGGTTTTGCGGATGGTATTTGGGTTGGTTGAGAAAACATCAATGGATCTCATTTGCATTTTCTTCGAGAGATCATTCTTTCTCCTCAAGAGACGATCTGATTAGCTTTTTAAATCCAGGGTCTTTGCACAATATACAGGCTTCTGGAAAGTATTTATTTTTTGAATGGTGATGCGGGTAAAAATTGAACTGGTGTGCGTGCATGCATTCAGGCATGAGTGTGCTAGCTTGTCTTAACTTGATAACTGGTGCGTGTGTGAGCTGGTGGACAATATTACTCCATGTTCTGTTTTTTCTCCTTCCTTGGATATCCTATTTTCCAGGAGTGCTATGAGTATTTTGTTGTGCCGAAGGGTGCTTCTGTAATTTTACGTTTGTTCCTTGTTCCTCGTATCATTTATTGTGCCATTCCTATATAGGCTGCTGGAAGAAGTGTGAGGGTCAGGGTTTGTAGAGACTATGCTGGACAATGTAGATAGCTGGGGGGATTTTTTCCTGTTTTTTGGATTTTAGGTTGCCTCTGGGACAAGGTGGGTGTCTGGCCTTGGTGTCTAAGATATTGTTTTGGTGGGGAACTACTTGTGGAAAGCTCCCCTTCGCATCCAATGACTAGGAACAATGACAATCTATTGAAACCAGTGGGATGCCAAGGATGCAGTGACCATCATTCATGGTAGTCCCTTGATGATTATCTCTCTTAATTTGAAATTTCCTTACGATCTTTTTTTGCAATTCCAATTTTATTATGAACTTAAAAATTTTACAGTTTTGGTCCTAATTTTTCAGGTTATGCCATTCTTATACCTCGGGTGAGATTTGACGAAATTACGTATACTTTAGCATCTTGCGATGCTGAAATTTTGGTATGTAGTAAAATTTGCTTATGCAGGAAGGAGAAATGATGAAAAATGTAATTAGCTTTTGAAAATTAAGATAAAAGAAGGAAAAATTCAGCAGCCTATTGCCCTCCATCTGGCCCAATCAATCATAACAGTATCTTCTTTCCCAAACCTCAGGTATAACAGCAACCTCTTCAATGTCAATGGTCACTCAACGGCCACCAAAACCCCTGCGTCTCTGTTCCTCTGCTCTTATTCTCTCTCCTCCACATCTTCTCTCCATCTGCTTCCCTCAATCCCTACTCATCACCATGCCACCATAATGCCTTCACTCACTGCTACCACCCTTCAGCCACCTGACTTACTGCATCCTCTCCACCTCAACAGCTACCCCTTACTCTTGGCCATCTCCATCTCGCCTCGTCTAACTGGGGTAGCGGAGAACGCCTTTACATGATAAATTTTGGGTCAAAGCCATCTTTAGACGAATGTGTCCATTAATTTGAGTGTTTGGTTGACTTTTTCTTTAGTTAGTTTGTCAATTGTGTGAATTAAGTTTAAATGTTTGCTTATTTCTTTTTAATTGAATTTAGGCACTTTGAATCAATTGGCTTAATTTTGGAATTGGTATAGTTTGATGTTAGCTGGTTTGGAGGTGTTATAGATTTGAAGTTAAGAGGCTTTGAATATCTTGATTAAAAAAGATTGAAAAATTCCATTCCTCCGTATCTCCTAAACTACCTGCCCCAACGTTTATTCAAATAGAATGCGCAGAAGACGGCGCATTGCTGCTACTGTTCTCATAGTTGTCTTGCTGCCAATGTGGAGCTTAATATGCACGATAATGGTGAAGGCTGGTGTGAACTGTGGAAATTTGTCATGCCCAAGCTTTCACTTCAAAAAATTGGTGGATATGTTGATATCATTATTGGAATCAATTAGTTTTTTGTTATCAGCTCATCTTCTATTGCCTCTGATTTGTGGATTTTTCAATTGTTGAAGGTTAGAGGGAGTGTGTGTGGAGGATAAGTGAATCAGGTGATAGTGATGGTGATGGGAGGTGGTTGTTTCACTGGATCTTGTTGGAGGTGTAAACTTGATTTCTCAAGTATCTTCTTGCTTGTTCCCCTTAGTTTCAAGGCTTTGCTTGATCTGATGTTTGGCTAGATTTGTAGTAGGGGCTGGCCTTTTCTTCACCCTTCTCTGCCATTGGTGTGGCTATGATTTTCACTTTATTTGAAACTTTCTCTAGATGGGGTATTTTCTGGATACTAGCAAGAAAAATGCGGGTTCTTCTATGTTTCATAACATCCTTGACTCATTTCATTTGTGTACTCTGACAGAAGTGTCTCGCCTGTGGATGTTTTGGGTGTTCAGCTGAAACTTTCATTAGATTATCTAATTGATGTCCATGTTCAAAAAGTTTTTCTTTTGATAATCATGTTTGGAATGCTATGGTGCATTATATGGCTATTGCTTGCTTGGTCTAGACTCCCTAATTTAATAGTAACAACTTGTAGCTGTTGCATCAAGTTAGACATTATCTTTTGATGGATGTTATATACAATATTTCAGTAGTGAGATGTATGTAGCTCTTCTTGGCTTCACGCATTGTTTTGTATATTCATTATTGCAATCGACCTTTTGACATGATCTATGAATGTGTCACCATGCTAAGTATTTTGATATCTTTGATGACGAGTCGGTTCTTCCAATTTTTTTAGGTTTTCTGACTTTCAGATGAAAGTGGGCATGGTTTTTTGAAGGTTGTTCAATGAGCTTAATGTGTTTTTGGTTGGAGAGAAACGCTAAAATCTTTCTGCCACTTATCATCTTTAGCTTCTATTCAGTATAGGGTAGTGTTTTTAGCATCATTTAGCTTTGTGGCTTCTTTCTGCCACTTATCATCTTTAGCTTCTATTCAGTATAGGATAGTGTTTTTAGCATCATTTAACTTTGTGGCTTCTATGGCTAATTCAGTTTGCAAGGGTGTTTCTGTAGTTTGATATCCGTATAGTTGCAGTCCTTTTAATGAAATGCCCTATTCTCCTTCATATACTCCTTTTCTTCTTGACGAAATACTCTTTTCTTATCAACGAGGAAAACTTAAAACTAGCAGAAACAGCGTAAAATCAGATTTCAAGTTGCCCTTTCCAATCACGCCTACACTATGCCTGGAACATGCATATCATGTTTTGATTTTGATTCTCTTCGTTTCTATCAGTTTGATGCCTCTGGGCTGCTTCTGACAAATCTGCTATTTGGTTTTTATGTTCCTTGGGGTCCATTTATATCCCTAAAATAGTGGAATTGGAATTCTAGGCCGAATTCTAATTTTAGTATTTAGCATCATACATAATTGAAATTCTTAATCCAAGTATCAAATTCTTAGAATTAAAAAATATTATGGGATAATTATTTCAAATTTTTAGGGTAAAGATATTAAATCATAATTTCAAGACTGAAAATTGTTGGTTAAGTAATATACTAAAAGTAATCCACATGGATAATACTTTGTGATGTTTGGGTATGGAAATAGTGAGTTGAACATATTAATATTTTTCAATGTATTTTTTTAGAAGACTACATCAAATTTTTTCTAGAAAATTAGAAAGCTCATATTGAAATAAAGATTATTTTCTAAAATAATTGAAATATTATTTATATAGAAAATATTACCTATAAGTTAATATTTTAGGCTGGGCCTCTCACTTGAACTAAAACGTCTTTTAGTGCTTGTCCATTATCCAAGTCAGATTAATTCAAACCGGATTGATCAATGGTCATTTATAATTAAAAAAATATAGAAAATAATATTTTAATAAAACGCAATTTCCAAAAAATAAAGATGAATATTTCCTAAAAACTTACAAAAAATATTATTGTATGAAAATATTTCTAAAAATTATTTTTATATGAAATTTCATGCTTTAAAAATTTTAGATTGTATTTATTTTAATTTTCTATTTGCTTTCATGAATGTATACAAAAATTAATCAGGATTTAATTTTTTATTTTACAATTGTAATTCCTTCAGTAATCAAAACATAATTGGAATTAGATTTATAATTTTTTAAATTTCCATTCTAATTTGGTAATCAAAACAGGAATTTCTATCATAATATTCAATCTTTAACAGTTTCGTGTTTTTAATTCACAGATCGCTTTTGGTACATATATCAGGCATCATTTTCGGACATATCAGACACCAATTGTTTCGTGTTATCTCATCAAAACTGTATTACATACTAAATTTTAACAATATTTAATTATATTTTATATATTTGAAGGGTTTTAGCTAATTTTATTTAGTGGAATCGACATTTTAATAATAAATAATACACTAGCAAGTAATAGAATGGCAAGTGACACAAACTAAAGTTTATTCTGACAATAATTTTGTAATAAGCAAGGAGTACCACTGAGTAATAAGCAAGTTAGGTATGATTTACTTGTATTAAAATTGAGAGAAAAGAAAAACATTGAGTGGTTGGATTGTTTAGGATGCTGAATTGGAAAAAAGAGAGAGAAAAACAGGGAAACAAATCATTTGTTTCTGCTGATTCATTTGAAATATTGTATCGACCAATATAACGACAACATAAACATGTTGTAATTTTTTCACACTGCCGGAAAATATTGATATCTGAGGCCGATGTTGATATATATTGGCCGATATATCATTGGTTACTGTATTTGCAATCGTACTAAATTAGCCTGCATCATTTTATTTTTTGGTTGCCCAAAATCATTTTGGGGTTCTTAAACTATGTGTGTTTATAATTTGTCATGTATATATGGGAATATGTTGTTGAATTGAGGCAACAATTTATGTCTAAGCATATTACTGTCTGATAACAGAGGCGACTGCGAGATGTATCCATACCGTCTGGTAGTGTGGAAAAGCCTGAGGAGAAGATATCCGAAAGCGCTCCAGAGTTTTGCATTGATGCTGGTTCCACTGGGAATATTGCGAGGTTCATAAATCATAGCTGTGAACCCAATCTCTTTGTTCAATGTGTCCTTAGTTCTCACCATGATATCAAGCTTGCAAGAGTAATGCTGTTTGCGGCTGACAATATACCACCTTTGCAGGTTTCACTCTAATCTCTCAATCCATTCTGTTTCACCTTAATTGTTTCCCTTTAATCTGGCGCAATTAGCATAACATACCCATACTTTTCTCTACTACTGGGAGGCTTGGAATTTGAAATGATGCTTAATGGGTGCCATTGAAGATGTTTTATGTTCTCATGTTTATACTTTGTGCTCTTTATGCTTTCTATTTCTCACTTAATTATCTATTGAAGGATGATATTATGGATATGGATAAAAATCCGGATAGAAAATGTTTTGATCGGAGAATTCTCAATTTTTTGGTCTTTAAAAAAAGACGACGTTGGAGTTTGGATCGATACCAGTACAACAGTAGTGCTAAAAATAGTAAGACTGAAATAAGCAATTGTCCAATTTTTGACATTTAAACACCCTTGGGGGTTTCCCCCTTGCTTTCATCCATCAGAATCATCAAACTCTGCAGTCATGCCTTCATCCAGAACTGACAAAGCAACCTTATTTGAGATAAGGGGCAGTCTGGTGTACAAGCTTGAGTTATGCGTGGGGGAGTAGTCAGACCACTTTTATTCTACGCAGTCTTACATTCTATTATGTAAGAGGCTGTTTCTACACCTTAAACCCATAACTACTAGGTTCCATCCTTATCGAGATGCCATTGTATGACACAACTATCATCTTGTTTGCTTTTGTTTTGTGCTCTTTTTTTTTTTCTTTTACTGAGTTGATACAGCTAGTATATGCTCATTGGAGAGGAGTCTATACAAGTAACGGATGACTGCTATATCCATGGGATACTGTTCAGACTGAAATTGGAAAATATAGTGAGAAGTTGTGCAGAATTTCGTAATTTTGATATTTGGACTGTGAATTGTCAAGGGAACAACTTTGGGGGCTGCGTTTGTAAACTTGACTAAAAAATATACAAGGGTAATATCATGCCAAAACCTTTCCTACTGTTTCTTCCGAATTGAATTTTTTTTCTGTTCATATCAATCAGTCTATGACCATTCAACCTGTTTTTGTCTTCTCTGCTTTAGTTTGAATTCAAAGCTTGCCCATATGCGTAAAATAGGAACAGAAATCTCATTTGATTCTTTTTTTTTGGTAAGTAAAATCTCATTTGATTCAGCATCCTCAAAGAAAAAAGCAAAGTGCTTTTAGTCTCATTTGGACTTGATTACCTATGTTTTGGTGCTTTTTTGTTGCACAATGTGTATTGTACTTCGCCACTAAGAAAATTGGAAGACACTGACACCCTTTTTCTTTTTTTTCCCTATTTTTCCTCTCACTGATAGGAGCTTACATATGATTACGGCTATTCCCTTGATAGTGTTATCGGCGCTGATGGCAAGATAAAAAAGATGTCTTGTTATTGTGGCACTGCTGGTTGTCGGAAGCGCTTATTTTAGTTGCTTGTCAGCTTCTTCAGCTAATTCTGGAACCTGAATTCATACCCATCTTCTTTTTGGAGGTAAATGGGTGGATTAGCCTATGTTTATTTTTTTATTATAGAAAACAGGATTAAATTTTGGGCCATCTTGAATATTTTGATCTTTCATTTTTGCCTCTTAGGCTTGGTGTGTTTGTCAGAAAATAGCTTATTGAAAAATATTGTTCTCATTCTTTAATATTTGGCTTTTATATTTTATATGTTTTTCGATGTTTGATATATATAGGAAAATATATTTTCCTAGTTGAAGGGAAATAATGTTTAAATTTTAGGAAATAATCTCCTCTTTTCAAAACTGAAGTTATTTCCTAGAGCTCGGTGACTATTCAATAATAACCAACTCTAACGAATGCAGTTTTATCCGAAAATGGTAGCATTACAGCCCACGATGTGCACCCATTGCCAGTCATCGGAATACATGCCTCAGTTGCCATCATCGTTTGCCGGATTGCATGCCAGCAACTGTTAGTCAAAGATGAGCTTGTGATGCCTCAAGCATCCACTATCAGTTGCTGGCTATCGAAATCCCAGGACCCGATCACCTGCTGCGAGGCAGGGATGTCTCTGGCCATCATTGTCATTTGCCAATTAGTGCACCTTGACTTAAGCTCGTTGCTCACTAGTGCTTTGACTAGTGCCGCCTGTCACTAGTCATTGGCCTCCTTGGCCCGCATGATTGATCAACGGTGGATGACCCCTTGAGCCTCCCCGTTGGTTGCTAGGCAGTTTTTCTCAACCCAATTTGGCTAGTTGTCAAGGATGGTTCTTAGCCATCAACATTCCTAATCACAATGTTAGTTATTGGGTGTCTCTGCCTACACCGTTAAGTTTATTAAATATTGACCGTCTCAAATAGAAATATTTTTTTGACCACAATACATTCACCTTTTAGAAGACATTATCATGACTAATAGTAGCAGACGTTCAGTGCTGATTGATTTTGTATTTTTTTATATGCGTTGAATGTGTATTTAGAAGAGAAATTGTTTTGTTTTTTTTTTTTTTTGAAGTATTTTCTATGAGAAATGTGGAGAAAAACTGTCTAGGGAATGTGTTTTATTTGATAAATATTTCTAATGCCAAAGGATCTTTGAGCAGAGGAGAGCAAGTCGGCTTTTTCATTCAGCTGCGAGGTGTTTTGTTTATGAAATTGACCATTTCACGTTTCAGGGCCAAAGCTTCATAATCTACTCTTTCCCGTGTCTCGGTAATGTGGGAAGCCTTATGCTGATGGCTCTGTTAAAACCATTTATTCCTTTCTTGGTTTGTAATTTTGAACTGCTAACAAACGATGATCGGGACAGTCATTGGTAATCTTCCCATCCTCGGCATAATAACTGAAAAAGAATTCTAGGAATGTTGGCTTTGATGTTCTGGAAATTGATAGTAATTAGCCCTAACTACTAGCAATTGAGGTTCATTACGAAGTCCCCAAGTTGGGAAGAGGGACGAAATGGTATGCAATTTGACCTTATGTCCGTGAACAAAAGGGATCGTATGCACGTATCATATAATATGTTATTGATTTCAGTTTTTTTTTTCTCTCTCTCAATTTTAGGTATTGGAATTCTCAGCAAATGCTGGCAGGAGTTCAAATTTTTGGAAGAAAATGTCTTTTGCAGGACAATCTTTATAGAAAATATATTAACTAAAATTACTATTTTTAACATAAAGAAAATAAAAGGAGTAAAAGTGAAATTAAGTTAATAAGTTCCCCCAATTCTATCTTAAGGGTGTGAATTCTTAAGTTGACAAGTTAGATCAGGCATCTGCTTAATTTATAATTTAAGGTCTTTTGTTTTCTCAATTTCATAGAAATTTAAATGATATTGGTTATAAAAAAATGAAAAGAGGACTCCATTTGATCCTCGGTTAATGCCGTATTCACATCCCACATTCTTCATGGGTTCTTAAAATTATTATTATATGACTTGATAGTTACGAATTTAAACTAAAAAACATCTACAAATTCTAGATGAAGTCATATATAATAAACATAAAAGTGGTTTAACTTGCGGGTATTACTGAGTTTGGCACACTGGTTGGCCATTACTAAATGAACAAGCAAATCTCAATGATAGCTATTGCCTGTTGAGCATCACTCATTCATCCAATTGAGAATTCACCTTTGAGCGATATTGCCGAGCTGCTTTCAGTCTGCTGCCAACTTTGGTAGCTTCTGGTTTTGGCTCATCTTCCTCCATTGCAAGAACCTCATCTCCTTGCATATTCCCATCTCCAAAGCTAAGTGGTGGCAAGCTTTTCTTATGCATATTACATTCCTCCATAGCAATTCCCTTCTTTTGCTCAGTGTCGTTGCCACTCTTACCGGAAGAAGCGTCCCCATCTTTCTGCCTGCGACTAAAAATCACGGGTTTTGAAAGATCTGCACGAGCTTCCTCCGTCTCCAGCTGCCTAGATCTCCTCAGAGCAGTAAGGACGTCCATGTAAGCTTGCCTATTGGACTGTTCATCCACATCACTTGTTGAATCAAATGTATAATGTGTGTATTTAGAAGGATTTTGAATATAGTCTGGCACTGCAAATGAATCTTGGAGAAGAGACAGCGCTGCTTCAGACACAATAGTTTCTTCATTTGAATAAGCATGCATGGAAACATCTCTATCTCCTTTAGACTCTTCCTCGACATGGTTTTTGCATCCAGGATCAAACCGGACGCGTTTTTCTGACTTGGAATCCATCTGATTTTCTTTCCTCTTCAATATGGACTTGACAGAAATATTTCCATCATCAGATGGAACAGTACTGATTTGAGCATTTGGATTAGCTGCCACTGTTTCATTGGAAACCAGCAAATAATTGAAATTTTGGGCTGCTTCTGCATCCTCTTTAAGCCTGATCTTTGCAGCTAAGCGATTTGCACGAGGGTCTCTGGTGGCCCCCATGAATGTGCTAGGAAGCTCAATGTAGGATCTAGTAATATGTGGAACATAATCAGTATCATCAGACATGAAGCAGCTATCACTGGCTTTCTCTCTCCCAACAGCTACTCTGTCATATTCATCCTCTTCTTCCTGCACAGTAAACTCCAGTTGGATAGATAACAGACGGCAATATGCCATGGAATCTCAACTTTGAGGTATTCCTCGTAGATGATGATAAAGCAAGGGCACATTAAAGATCATAGGAGCTCAAATTATATTAATTTTTCCTTTTTTTCCGATAAAATTAGGCGATTTAGGGGTATTTGGCAAAGCAACCATTCGGTTCATCTTGATTTCTGGGCATCAAGGTTGTTTGATAGCAATTCCCAACAGTGCTTTGGCTTGCTCAATATCTCAATAGCCAATCCCAAACAACTTGCCGAACACCATTTTAGACTCCCTCAAACTCTTCGCCGTATGTCTACCCTTTGTTGAAACAAATCCAGTGGTTTGATAACACGGATACGAAAAATTTTCTCCTCCTTCGTGTGGCTTTCGTGGAAAAACAATAAAATATTGAGAATAACATGCCTAAATTTTAAAGAAATTTCTCGAATTTTGTTTCCTTGTTCAAGGTTATGGTTTTCCACACTTCAAATTCGTAATCCATTAGCACAACTTCATAAGGAAGGAATCAGAGCCATCAACATCAAACTATTTAGTAGCAGCAACTGAGAGAGAGGGGGAGAGACATTTACTTCGTAATCAAGAGTGCAGTCCAAGCCAATAGAGCTCTTAACCTCCCACTCATCGTCGCCATAATCCTCCGGCTTATGCGATCTTCTCGAAGACGCACGCAACCGCTGTTCTTCGCCACCCTCAACAACGTCGTCGTCGTCGAGGTCATCGAAGTCTTGAAGGTCATTCCCGAGCACAACTTTAGAGTCCGTATAAGCCTCATCGGGGGCCGACAGATGCTTCGCGAAGAATCCGTCTACATTAGAAGGGTAAGGGATATCGTCGTCGCCGTCGTCGGGACCTCTTCGGTTCCATTCTCTCTTCTCTATGTCATCGTCCGTAAGACTCCACAGAGAGGAGCTCAAAGGCTGTGATGATGCTGAAGAAGAAGAGGAGGACAGGGAACCGAATGCTCTTTCGACGCGAACTCTAAAGCTGTCTTCCATGGCTGTGATTGATTCCAGGTGTTAGAATTCCGCTCTGTTGATTTCTACGTCAACGGAAGTCGGTGAAAGATTTGCGAATCGAGAGATTAGGGATTGTCTTTAGATAGCACGATCTTCTTTTTTTCTTTTTTTTCCTTTTTTTTGAAATAATATTTAAATTTATATTAATTTTTCATTTTCCTTTTTTAACTTATATTCTTTTTTTTTTTCATTTTATACTTTTTTTTTTTAATTTTTTGATTTATTTTCAATTTATCCTATTACTAATTTTATTATATAAAAATTCGTCAATTTTTTATTAAAAATATACAATTGTATGATTTAGCATGCACTTAATTTGGACCAAAATTTAGGCAATTTATTGTAATATAAAAATTGTGAATAAAATAAAAATTTTGTAAAAAATAAAAAGAAAATGGAATAGTTTGGTATTTTTTCCTACTCCTCCATATTCCAGTCTTAAGGCAAAGCATGTCTTTTTTTTTTTTTTCAAAATAAATATTTTTAAAAAGTAAATTATTAAAATATTAAAAACTTAAAATTGTAAATTTAGCATCTTTTCCTATTTCTTTTTCATTCAATTCTTCCAATTTAATTTTTCTCCATCCCTAATTACCTGTTAAATTGGCTAATCACCATTTTATTATTGTCACTCCTCTTCCCCCCGCCCCCCATCTATGTTTTTTTATTAATAAAATCACAATCATTATTAAACAATTTTTTCTAAAAAATAATTAACAATATTAATTAAAATCAATAATTTTTTTCTTGTTTATATAATATTTTTTTAGTGAGGTTATTGACCCCCATGATAAATAGGTAAATCAAAGCATGCCTCCTGTTGCGTCCTGGATCTCTGATTGTCATACGGATTATGGAGTCTTTGGATTCCTCATCGTTCGAGCTTAGCGCTTGAAAGTAGGGCTTCAAGTTTAGCGCGGAATAAAGTAGTGTCAGCACAATCCTCTCCGCTGTGTGCCCTCGTACTTTCTGACGAGCACTGAGCTTAGCGCTGTGTCGGACGCGGCCAGGTGGAGGTATAGGTCCTTACCTGCGGATGGCGAGCTCAGGAGAAGTGAACTGACAATGTACACCTTCAGCTGTTGGAATGCTTCCTCACACTAGTTCGTCCAACGAAATTTGGACGCTTTTTTTTCCTCTAAGCGCATTGAAGAAGGGCAGATACTTTTCCACGGGCTTGGTTAGAAACCGCGATAGGGTTGCCAACCACCCTGTGAGTTTCTGAACCTTCTTCACAATCCATGGGGGGCTCATATCAAGGATGGTTCTGATTTTCTCGGGGTTCGCTTTTATGCTGCGTTGGGACATAATAAAGTCCAAGAATTTTTCAGAAGTTACTCCGAATGCACAATTGGCCAAGTTGAACTTCATCCTGTGAGCTTGGAGCACCTGGAAGGTCTCCTCCAGATCCTGAACGTGGTCGTCGACTATTCTACTCTTGACAAACATGTCGTCAATGTATACCTCCTCGTTTTTCTTTATCCGGGCCTCGAACATTTTGTTCACAAGACGCTGGTAAATTACCCCAACCTTTTTGAGGTCGAAAAGTATGACCTTGTAGCAATACGTTCCCTGGTCGGTCATAAAGGTGGTGTATTTCTCATCGTCTGGGTCCATCCTAATCTGGTTATAACCTGAGTAGGCGTCCATGGAATACAGGAGCTCATACTCGGACGTGGAATCTACCAATTGATCGATTCGAGGGAGTGAAAAGCTGTCTTTAGGACAGGCTTTGTTTACGTCAGTAAAGTTTATGCACATTCGTCACTTGCCGTTACTTTTCTTTACTAGTACGACGTTGGATAGCCAGTCTGGGTACTGAACATCCTTTATAAATCCGGCGTTCAGTAGTCTCTTCACTTCCTCCCTTATAGCTATTAGCTTCTCGATGGAGTGATTCCTGCGCTTTTGCTTGATGAGCTTGTGGTCGGGATCGATGTCTAACTTGTGGACCATTACTTCGGCCGGTATCCCGGGCATATCAGCAAGGACCTACGCGAATAAGTCCGAGTTCTTTCGAAGGAAGTTAATTAGCCAGTCGCGGTTGGCCGTGGTGAAAGACGCGCCAATGTGCACGCACTTCTTCGGCTCGGCAGGGTCTAGAGGGACCACTTTGGTTGTTTCAGCTGACTGGGCTTATTGCAACGTGGCTTCAACGCAGAGATCCAAGTCTCCGTTCATACGATCAGGCACCGTTGGGGTGACTTGGGACAAGTAGCACATCCATCCCATCACTGGATCACCGAGCACCTTTCCCACGCTGTTTGGGGTCGAAAACTTCACCTAAAGATGAGGGATCGAAGTAATGGCCCTGAAGGACGTGATGAATGGTATGCCCAGGATGGCGTTGTAGACACATGGTAGATCGAAAATAAGGAACGCTAGCTCTCACGTTGCGATATGCGGATAAGTTTTCATTGTGATCTATGGCTGGATTTCTCCCTGCACGAGTACAGGTTCGTTATTCAAGCCGTAAAGAGGGCCATCGGCCGCTTTCATCCAATTTTATTTCAATCCAAGCCTGAAAAAAGTACCAAGATATAGTAAATTTTGAGAGCTTCATTTTAGCTGGTAATCAATCATACCGTCTGAAGTGAGGGCGGATACAATGGGGGGATCAGAATAGGGAAGGTTACATGTGATATATCGTCGTTGTTAAAGCTAATGTCATCACTCCTATCCCCTACTCATTCTCTCCGCTTGCTTGCTTGGGTTTTCTTTACAAGTACTTAGGCGGCCAAGTTAAGATCATGTTGATCACACTAATCTCCTTTATAAATTCCTTGGGGGCTTGCTTACCTTCCCTTTAGGTCCTCTCTTAAACCTATTAGCTTTTTGTCCATGAGGATGATTCTATCTTTTTCTATAAGGTCCGGCAATTTTTTGTATAATGTCCTAGGCAGTGGTGGTACTGGTAGTATTTCGTTTGATCTCCACCGCTTAGGCCCTTTGGCACCTTTGGTTATTTGAAGAACTTCTCATCTTAGGTCTGCATCAGGATGTTCGCGTGGGTATCGTTTGGAGGAGTTAGGGACATAGGTTTGTACTCCTTCCTAGATCCGGTGAAGGCTGTGGTTGCTTGTGGACGTTCTCCCGAAGCCATTCTGAGATTGTTCCTCTTCTTTTCATGAATGGCTTCTCGAGGCGGTTTGCACGTTAGGGATGCATCACTTTGTTGGCCTCTTCTACTTTGGTAGGTTTATGGCCTCAACTTTCCGGAAGGATTAAGGGCACTGGTGCGACAAGTAGATGAAGAAGTCCCTTGTTGCCAGCGTGGCAATGAAGGCGTTGAGCTTTAACTTGTCGGAGAGTTAGGGGCCGACGCGCTTTAGTGATAAAACAGTTAAGGAACAGCTTCAGGCTTTCATCCGTCCTCTGACGGAGGCGGACCAAGTGCCATGGTGTTTCTCCTCCATTCGATTGGAGGCAAACTGGCTCAAGAAGGAGTCTGCGACCTCGTTGAAGGAGCGGATGGAATTTAGCGGAAGGCTATGGAACCAAAGCAGCACGTCCCCCCTGAGAGTAATGTGGAAACACTGGCACATCGCAGCGTCGCTCGTTCCATGGAGGGACAGGCGAGTGTGGAAGTTGTTGAGGTGGTCCATTGGATCCTTACTCCCATCATATCCGACTAGCATTTGTATTTTAAACTTGTAGGGAAGTGGTTGGGTCCATGGCGAAGGGTGATCTCCGCAAGTCACCGGATACCGCATTGTAGATGGATGGTCCCACATCACCTTCACTTTTCCCTAAACAATGGTTCGGACTCGCGTTCTCCACGCTCTCGCGTTGCGGGCGTGTTGGTCATGACAATTTTCCGCAAGTTTTCATTGAGATCTATTGTCTCCTTTCAATGCGGGAGTTGCGGGGATTATACCGCTTTGGGCTCTCCTCCCGCTCGTCTTGGCTAGAGTGGCTTCCAACCGTTGTCTAGGCCCTGCTACTGAACGTCGCCTGGGCCTCAGCATCGTCAAGTCAATCAAATCGCCCAGGGGCTCGCGATGCCTCCCTTCAGGATGACTCCCGAGATTTCAATAGCCCCATCCACTGGGTGCCCGTTCGATTGTAGAGGGCTTGAAGCATGAGCCTTATGTCACCCGTTTTGGTGACCAACCGGTGAACGCCATTTTAGGTCACTCGTCGATATAGCTACCTCCGAGGTATTATCGCATCTAAAGCGATAGCGGATCTGTTAACCATATTGGTGTGAGGGAGTGAGTGTTGAAGAGAGACGCTAGACTTTTTATCACGTTTCCACAGACGATACCAATGTTGCTTCCTGGGTCCCTGGTTGTTGTACGGATTAGGGAGCCTTTAGATTTCTTGTCATCCGGATAGGATCACGAGAGGGTCTGGTCTCCGTCGTTGTTAACCTGGAACCTACATAATACAAATTACAAATAAAAGGTTAGAGATCGGTAGGATTTCTCCCACAGAAAATATTCTAATGCTCAAGTTAGTAACTTTCTACAATGAACGAAAATGGTCGAATGCTTAGAGGTATGTGGAAATATGTTGAGTGTGCGGTGGGAATGTATGAATGCGAGAGTATGGCACTCGTTGATCATGGGAGGCCTAGCCGTATTAATAAGGTGGCTCACTTTGAGGCTCCTGAGGAAGGCCAGAGATGTTAGGCATTGAGTTGTCTAAGAGCAAGAACTCGTAGAGTGCTACCTCAATGCCTGAGGCTCAAATTGAGTGTGATTTCCCACTTATCGCACTTACCGTCTTTAGGAGCGGGCTTGTGATGTGCGAGCCACATCACCCTCAGGGGGAACGAGCTACTTTGGTTCCATGGCCTCCCGCTAAACTCCATCCGCTCCTTTTTGTCGCGTTCTCATATCATGCGATGTTAATCTTTAGTTGTGAAAAGTTGGTGTTTTATATTCCTTATCTAACTTCAGAGTAGAATAAGGAAATGTTAAATAAAATATGACGCTGAAACTGCAAATTGAATTGATCAATTTCTTCATAATGTCGATAGATAAAGAATATAAAAGGGTTGTATATTCTATGTGTGGAAATATTCTATACCACTGTAGTGAAATGTAAGAATCAGTCAAACTGATGGCATTGACAAGGCTTGGCCACCCAATTGAAGGCTCACTTTGTAGATAGAGATAATGTTTGTACTCCAAATAAATCTAAGAGCAAGAACTTTAATTTTTGTAATTATAAATTATTTTTTATATATCATAATCAAAATAAATTAAATGTAAAAAGATAAATGATACTCCCCAAAGGAAATATATTTTTTGTGCGAGAAAATTTCGCAGTGATTTTTTTTAATATTAGTGGCAACCGGTATTTGAAAATATATTAAACCGAAATAAAATATAGTAAACGCTGAAAGAGGATGGAGATGAGTGTATATTTGACCTTCCCTCGTCGTTTCTTTTTGTATATTCGACCGCCCGATTGAATATTTTTTACCTCTTATTTTTTTGGGAAGAAATTTTATTTTTAAGCTGAATTTGGGCCGCCGCGTTTTTTGGGCTAATTCTTGAGCCTGACTGATACTGGACCCAACACCCCCAGATCATGCGATGTTAATCTTTATTGTGAAAAAGTTGGTGTTCATGTACTTATCTAACTTAGAGAAGAATAAGGAAATGTTGAATATAATATGACGCTGAATTGCGAATTGAATTGATCAATTTATTCATAATGTCGATAGAGAAAGAATATAAATTGATAGTATATTCACAAAAACAATATATATCAGTCAAACCGATGGCATTGACAATAGCCACCAAATTGAAGGGCTTTGAAGATAGCGATAATTTGTACTCCAAATATAAACGGGTTTAATTTTCATAATTATAAATTAAAATTTTATATATCATAATAAAATAAATTAAAAATAAAAGGTATATGATACTTGTTTTTAAATATATTTTTAACATTTAAATCAGTAATTTTTTTAATATATTTGAAAAGATATTAAGGAATAAAATATAGTAAATGAAGAGGATGGAGATGAGTGTATGTTTGAAAGTCTATATTCTTTTTTATCTCTCTTTTTTTTTTGGGAAGAAGTTTTATTTATAACTAAATGAACCGTTTGAATTATTTGAATGTATGTTATCTCGCCAGAAAAGACGTTTATTGACAACGTAACAACAATCCTATTTAATAATAAGTGACCTAACTTCCGCAATTACCCATTATCATAAAATATCTTTTTTATTCAAACGTTCAACGCTTATGTGATTAGATTTGTACCACATCTTTATCTAACTAAGTGTTGGGTTAGTCAGTTAATGATTGAGATTTTCATCGATCCTCTATTAGAGATTACCATAATCCACTCTTTATAATATTGTGTACTAATATTTTTATTAAGAATATTTTAAAATCTCTCACATTATCCCCCTCAAAAACACTAGAGAATAAACACATGTATCATCCATTTCCTATAATTCTTTAAATTATTATTTATTTTTTAAAAATTATCCGACCAATTACCTAAGAGATAATTTAGGGGGTTTTGCGTAAATTACAAATTATGCATCTAAAAAAATTATAAACCCTAGCTGCTTATTCTGTATGTGTCTTGTGGTATTGGACACGGCGAGTCTTCCGAGCTTCTTGACCAGACAACAACACAGCACTCCTCAATGGCGAATCGAATCTCTCACGCGCTTGTTTTCATCGCCATAGTTGTGAGCTTCTTTTTTTCGTCACCGATTGCGAGCTCTGATTCTCCGTTCATCGTCGCCCACAAGAAGGCAGCTCTTAACCGCCTCAAATCTGGGGCGGAACATGTCACTGTCTACATCGACATCTATAACCAAGGATCTGCGTACACCATCTTCCTTTCAATGATGCTTTTCTTTCATTCGTTCTTGATTGGGCTAGTTTTCCCTATTCCGAAGCGATATTTTTGCCCGATCTTATGAGTATGCATTGATTTCTGATATGTGATTACGAGTTTGAATTAAAGTAGTCTACTAATTAAGCTAATTTTATATTGGAAGTTAATGTGTTCATGCTTTCATTTCTCAATTTTCTATTTTGGTTGGTTATATGGTTTAACATGTGATAGGTCTTACTTTAAGATGCCCATCCAGTTGCATGTAATTATTTCCTAGGGGATCGTTTGCGTTTCAAGTGCCAGTTTATCTGCTTTTTTGAATTGGTTAGACATCGGTTGATTTTAGGTAAATTCGTCAACTCTTTGAATTTGTTTGACAAGAGATCCCTGCTGCCAAAGCATGCCGAGAGTTAGATTGCCGTATTAGCAAAAAATTGTACGTTGGAAATTTTTTGTGTTTGAATTTTTTCAGTGTGACTGCTTTCACAGGAGCATAATTTTGTGTGAGATTTAGAATGAGAATGAGATCTTCCTTGGATATGTAGTGTATCTTGCTTGTCAAATTAGAAGAGCCCACGGCCTTAGGGTTTTTTGGGTGGCTTCAGGTGGGGGTAGTTGTGCGAATGAAGAGAGATTTTAAGTTGATGTGCCAGAATTAAGGATATATGTTACCTTCCTCTCGTTCTGAAAGGAAATCAGTGTGCGTGCCTTCCCATCTCTCATACTTATTACTTGCCTGTGTATCACTCTTATCTCTCAATCTGCCAAGAGTCTTGAACTCATTCTCCACATCACGTTCCACATGTCTACATTTTTTCCTAACTAAATTTCTGGGTATCTATTAAGTGAAGAGAATGCATATGCCTCTCATTTGAAACTATAATTTTGAGAGTTTTCAACTCGAGAGTAATCCCATTTGAAAATTTTGAAGAAACCATGGCAAATTTTAAATTTTTTAGTAAAATCTTGAAATTATTTTTATCACTTTTAGCAATGTCTCTCTTTTTTCGGCAACAAAGCTGAAGATGCACTGTATCTTTTCAGCATAACAAAGCATAACCAATTACTGCAGTTATTTCTTATTAGTTATAAGTCCAACTGTTATGGACTCTGAACCCTTTTTGCACTCCCGGTTATAAAGTAAACAGAGCCAAGATATTTTACTACAACGTTGGATCCTTAATCATGCTTGATTGTTGGCTTTGTGAATCATCTTTTAGCATTCCATACGGTTTAGTGCAGCAGCTGCGAAAATTTGAAAATTTGCCAGATCCTCCTTCAACACTGCACCTTAGTTATTTATAGTTGTACTTTCTCTCTCTCTCTCTCTCTCTATTGCATCAAACTCAATCAAATCACATTTCATCATTGGTTTATTATTTAGCTTAGTTTTTAGGTGTTTAAGCCATCTTAAACCTCTTTTCTTCAAATGATGTTATATGCTGCTTCTAACTTGTTATGCAAATTTTTGTTTTCTCATTTTATCATGTGAAGCTATGCCTCTTACTGATCTTAATAGCCACATTTATTTGCATTTACTTTTTGTTGATGTGGTTTCTTAATTGCACCTAACATTGAACTTGAAGGCCTTTAATGCATTATCTCCTTATCTTTCACAATGGAGCTGTGCCTTATCACGATCAGTGTACATGAATGGTTCAAATTTATGTCAACAAAAGGATATGTATTGGAAAAGGATGTTGAACTAACTTACAGTTGAGTAGGCATTATGTTTTGACTTCAATTTCATGCAATTTTTGCTTCATTGAGTGGAGTTGTTTAGCCTGAAACTATCACAGCCATATTTGAATTTGTGTTTTTGAGGAGGGAGAGGATATTTTAGTTGCAATTTTAGATATTAGAGCGCAAGTTTCATGATCTTGGTGATGACCAATACTAATTTTCCTTTTTAATTCCCTCATCTTACAAAAGAGAATTAGGCAAATTGGTGCATTCGTATAAAAGCTCTGTTGAACCCAAAATGTATGGGAGATCGTCAATAGAGGCTATGACAAGGCTCGTGATCAAGCTAATCTGACTCATGTTCAAGGGAAGTTTTGCAAAAATATGCGAAAATGGATTAACAAGTTTTTGTTCTTATTCATGATCTTTTGGATGAAGCTATGATTGAGAATGGCTAATGTGGCCAATGACAAGTTTTGAGGTGATAAAGTGAAGAAAGAGCACCTTCAAATGTTATGAGGATGAATGCTAGAGTCTGATTGTATTACGGACTTTGTTTTGAGGATGCTGGCCATAGTAAATCAAATGAAGTGTTATGGAAAAAGATTGGAGGAAATCTGTGTCATTGAGAAGGTTCTTTGCTTGTTGACTCCTCAAAGTTCGATCATGTTCTTGCAGCTATTGAGGAGTCTGAAAATTTAGTGACCCTAACAATTGGTACTTGAGTCTGACAATCCATTGTACTGAAAGAATGCAGAAGGCATGGGAACCTTAAAGCATCAAGGACCACACACAAATCATCCATGAAGAGAAAGATTCCGTCAGCTCATAGGAATCCTACATGTTCATGAAGAGAGAATCAACTAGAAGCAGGATGAGTAGTTTGAGTGAGTTCTAACTGCTTCCGTGCTCTTAGTAAGGATGTAGGAAGATGAATGTGAGGCCGATTGTCAAGAGGAGGTGGTAGAGGAGATTATCCAATGAAAAATGAAAAGCTGAAAGTCTGGTGTTGCTTTGCCAAAAGAACTGGCATTGTGCTTGGGAGTGTTAGAGTTTCCATAGCAAGGTTGCAGGGAAGGCTAATTATTTTGAGAATGGGTTATTACTAGCCTACTTGGGAAAGGAGAGCAAGACAAATTTATGTTATCCTGGAAACACAAGACACAATCACATGTGAAAATAAAGCAAGTTTGTGGCGATGTGCAATTTTAATTGATATGAAAATGTCGGTCATCAACTTATGAGTGGTTTTGATTATGTTCCAATTACGAAAATTGAACAGAAAAATTTTTGATTAGGACAATGATTTGAGAACTACAGAATTCATATGAAAATCATAGCCTTTTCAAGATGATAAGAATGTGATTGCTAAGGTACCTATGACAAATAATTGATTGTATTTTGCTTGATGTGTCCTTAAATTTGTGCGAAAGATACTTCTTGGATTTGGCATTTGATTTGAGCATGTGAACTTTGGAAGCTTGGTGTCGAACTAAAAAGGGATGTTGAAAGGCTTGCCATCTAGTGGCTAACCAAATCAATTGTTTCAAGGATGTATTTGAAAGAGTTTTCCAAGTGAAGCTAATTCAAGAGCAAGTGAGCCACTACAACTTGTTAATACCATACTTAATGGGCTGAACAAGCCTTCTTTGCTTGGTAAATATACACTTCCTTTTCTCTATTGATGATTTTAAAAGAGAACTTTGTTCTCTTTCGTGGAAGAAATGTTTTAAGGAATTCAAAAGACTTGTAGAAAAGCAAAGTGGTTATTATATTAAGTCCTTACGAATGAATAGATGAGGATATTTTACTTTTAACAACATCAAGAGGTTTTGTGATGCAAATGGCATTTGGTACTTCTCAATTGTTCCAGGATGTCAACAAATTGGTGTTGTTAAAAGGAAGAACATGGCCATTCTCAATATGGCTTGAAGCATACTAAGGAGAAAGAAGTTGTGGAAAGAGTTTCATGTTGAAGCATTTGCATGGATAATGTATTTGTCCTATCAGTGCCTGACAAGAAGCCTAGGGGACATGCTCCTCAAGAAGCATGGAATGGAAGAAAACCAAGTGTCTCATTTATGCAAGTTTTGAAGCATTGGCTATGTGCATAGATCTAAGCTTGATGACAAAAGCAAAAGTGCATCTTCATTGAGTATAATTAATGTTTCAAGGGCTACAGACTCCACAATCCAAGTGTTGGCAAACCAATTATTAGTAGAGATATGGAGTTTGATGAAGAGATGCATGAGATTGGAGGATTGACAATAAGGAGAGGTGATTCCTTTCCTTTCCTTGATGTGGAGTAGCATGGAGTGAAGTTCAAGAGCCCATAAAACTTTCTTGGTTATCAACAACTTCAAGCAAAAGCTTCATCATCTTCTTTGGGTGGAAGCTCAAGTAAAAGGAAACCATGAATGAGGAGTCTCCAGGATCTTTATGAGGTGATGGAAAATTCAAACAAAGGCATCTTTATTTTCAATTTTACTGATTGTGAGCCTATAGTTTTTGAAGAAGTGATAAAATTGAGAAGTGGAAAATTTCTATGGACGATGAGATTAAGTTGATTGAGAAGAATGAGATTTGGGAATTGGCAACCATGATGAAGGAAGGTCAAAAACCCAATTTGTGTGAAATGGATTTTCAAGGAAAAGAAGAATGCTGACGGAGAAGTGGAGTGATACAAGGCAAGGTTGGTAGCCAAAGGCTTTAGCTAATGTTCCCGAATTGACTATAGTGAGACTGAGTGATGATCTAACTTGAAGCTCAAAAGAAATTTAAGATATATCAAATGGATGTCATGTGAGCCTTCTTGAATGATATTCTTGAAGTGCGGGCATATGTTGAACAACCATTGGATTATGTGATAAAGAGTTATGAAGACAAAGTATTGAAGCTAAAGAAAGTTTTGTAGGGCTTAAAGCAAGTGACTAGGGCATGAAATAATCCCGTTGACATGTACTTCCAAGAAAATGGATTTACAAGTGCCCATTTGAGTGTGCTCTCTATACTAAAGTGCATGAAAATCACTTTGCTGCTTAGCTTCTCTGTTTATTTACTTCATAGGGGCAATAATCCAAGTATGCTTCGAGAGTTAAGCAGGCTATAATTAGGAAGTTTGAGATGATTGGCATTGATCTCAGGTCTTATGATCTTGACATTGAGATCAGGCAAACAGAGAATGGAACTTTTATATCCCAACAAAAGGCTCGCCAAGGTGATCCTTAAGAAATTCAAGATGGAAGATTTCCAATCTATGAGCATCTCAATGGGATGTGGTGTGAAGTTATCAAAGAATGAAAAGGGAGACATGGTAAACTTGCATCCTTCAAAAGTTTGGTTAGGAGTTTGAGGTGCTTGATTTGCACAAGACCAGATATTCTTTTTAAAATCGGACTTATTAGTCAGTTTATAGAGACACTGACCACGACACAATTTAAAGCAGCTAAATGGGTCCTTGACCATAAAAAAAGAACAATTGGTTATGGTTTATTTTGTTCATTTTCTAATTAATTTGAGCTCATGGGCTATAGGGAGAGTTATTAGGGTGGTGATATAGATGATTGGAGGAGCTCTACTGCTTTTGTTTTCTGCATGGGAAATATGGCTTTCACTTGGAGTTTGAAGAAGTAACCAACTGTGACACTTGCTGCACGTGAGACTGAACATTTTGCTACTTGGTTGAGAAGTTCGTTGAAGGATTTGCAAATCTGCAAGAGGAGGATACTGAGATTTTTGTTGACAGGTAGATAATCACTGCATTGGCAGAGATCCCAATCTTTCACAATAAATGCAAGCATATTGATACAAAATATCATTTCTTGTGAGATTTTGTTGTAAACAACAAGGTGGAGGTAAAGTATATGAAGATCCATGATCAAGTTGTGGATATCTTCATGAAGCCTCTCAAGTCTGGCATTTTACCAAGTTGAAGATGATGCTTGGAGTTATAAGAGTAAGTTTAAGACAAGAGGGTGGTTGAGAAAATAACTTGTATTCATAGTTTATTGGATGCATCTGGTGGAAGGATCACTAAAGAATTTGTGTCCTCAACTTGGGTCACTAAAGAATTAAGGTGGCGTAATTTATTTTTCTTGTTAAAAGAAAGATACATTTTGCTTGATTTTTTAATATCGTGATCATTTTTAGTAAAACCAAATTGAAATGATGATTTTTCTTCCTGAAATGGACTAGATATGAAGCCCTCATCGCACCATCTGAAGCCCCCACTGAACCAAATCAAAATTCAATCATTTTTCTGTTTTCATTAGAATGGTGTAGATCGGTAATTTCATTTGTAAGATTACAACTAGTTCATCCTTTTAGTAATGGCTGATCATTGGCTGAATTCACTCATCTTTGAGGCTATGAAACACTGAAGTCAATTCTTAGAACTCTGCATATAGAAAAATATTTCTGAAATGCTAAAAAGTTTTTACCCCTATCTCATTCATAATTTGAATTGAAGAACTATTGCATGCATCTTATATCTCTTCTTACTCCAAGTTAGATTATTTTAGGTTAAGGCTTGTCCTGTGTTGTAAAAAATGACAGAAGTGAACATAAAATAAAAATAATATTGTTGTCTTCCTATCATTTCTCTTTCAGGACTGCATATGATGTAAACCTTGTTGACGACAGCTGGCCACTCGATACTTTCGATGTTATCAGCGGTAACACTTCAAATTCATGGGAGAGGCTCGATGTGTGAGTTCAACTATCTTTAGCATCTATCTGCAGGAAACCAGTCTTCTAAACTTCTGAGTCACCGACTTTTATTTATTGGCAGCGGTGCTGAAGTTTCACACACTTTCCAATTGGATGCAAAAGTGAAGGGAAGATTCCAAGGTGCACCAGCTGTGATTAAGTTCCGTGTGCCCACTAAGGCTGCCCTCCAGGTTTGATGTTCATTTTGATACTTAGAAAACAAAGGGTCTGTTGAATTTTATGCATTTCATTTTACCAATAAGATAGCTAGAGTTACCTCACATTCCTGAGCTTAGAGACACGCCCTTGTATATAGGAAGCATATTCTACCCCAATTTTACCATTGGACATCCTGGAAGATAGGCCTCCAGAGAAGAAGTTTGAATGGGTAAGTTTATTTAGGGTAGATGGAAGCTCTTGTTTGTTCAGACTATTCCTTTTTACTTCATTTTTTTTCCTTTTAAACGAAAACCAACCTTTTTTTTTCCTTCTCCATGGAATGTCAATGGCGGCATAATACATGTCTCAGGCAAAGGTATGAATTATTCTTTTTAGTTGCAATTCTTATTTTGTTTATTTAAATTGTTACAGTATTTTGTTGATCTATTTGTTTGTTTGTGCAATGACATCCTCAACTTGTTTGAATTTGCAGAGATTGCTGGCAAAATATGGGTCTCTGGCTTCGGTCATAGTTCTAGTGGCGTTGTTTGTGTACATCATGACAACCCCAGGAAAATCCAGTGCCGCCAAAGCAAGCAAGAAGAGGCATTAGTTGATATATACCCGAGAAAAATGGAGTAAATTGAGGTCTCTAGCCGTTAAATCAGCTCCATTTTCTCTTCAAAAATCTTCCCCCTTTTATTAGAGGACTATTAGATGCGGTTATTGCGCTCATTTGAAGTAAACTTTTTGTTGATTCGGCGAGGGTAGGAAATTAGCAAGTCGATTAATTGGTGTCAGGCTTTAAGCTGATTTTCTTTGTAGAAATTGTTGTTGAAATCTGAATGTCATACCGAAGTTGTGTTATTGTGCCTGTTTTCAATCAATAATCTGAAGACTAATTTTGTTCCTGCTGAAAAATTCAGCCTTTGATTTTGGTCCCATGGAAATATCGGCTTTACAATGGAGAAGAGATTGGATTGGATGCCTATAAACCCCATGTCTCTTATGATGTGGAGGCTCAGGTCACTACACTGTCTTTCTTTGTGTGATCTGACCATGAAAATATCAATATTGATCACTCTTACTTTATCGGACCTTTGTGTCAGAAAATCATAAATCGAAAAACAAATACTGGGTAATATAGTACTGATATAATAATATATAACGATTATATTTACAATATTGGAAAATTGGTGATGAAAGATTGGATAATGATGTAATATCGGCTGGTATTTGATTACATAGATCTCTCACCTAAGATTATACGAGCATAATCAAATGGCAGTTGTTTAGTTGGTGGTTTTACCTTTCATGTCCAGGGATTGTATCTATTAGGGTTTGTTTGGATTGGGTGAAGGAGGTATGTGGTCGGCTTTTGGTCTTCCAACAGCCGGTTAAAATGTTTGTTAATTTATTTTAAGTAAATATGCTTAACTAAAACTTATTAAGTAATTATTTGATTATTAATTTTAATAGTATATAAAATAATCAATACTTTTTTCATAAATATTATTAAATATTAAATTATTTAAGTGGTGGTGTTTTTAATCAATGAAATTAGATATTCTATATTCGAACTTTAAGTGACAGATATAGAGATTTATGGTCCTATTTAAGCACCGTATATCTAGTCAATTAGCACTCCTCGTACGATTCTGCCACTTTGGACATGGTTAGTAGAGTTTGTCGTTTGGCATTGATAGGGTTTGCCAAGTGCACTGCAAATCAATTGATCAAGTATGTGCAGTTTCTCATTGTCCCACGTATATATAGGTTCATTTTGTGTACTTTAGAGCACTATAGAATAAAGATGCAAGTTGGGTAGACAATTCCCCTTTAGTTTGGATTCTCATAGGTTGGTTTTATTTTAGAAGGCGCCCCAATCTCCTCATTGTCGTTACCAAATTCGAAGTGCATTTGGTACAAACACATTTGCTGATAAATAACTATAAAAATTAGAATATGAGAATTAAATTTAGACAGCATGACCAATAAGCCGTTGATATAATATCAATAAACTAAAACATTTGAATATTTTAACTATTAGATAAAAATAATTTGAACCAATAACTACATATTTGAATGAAATAACATTGTCGGTGCTCACTATTTGAACATAAAAACAAGAAGTGGTGACAAAGTGAAAATCAACAAATCTAAGGTGTAAGAATAGTACATGCTAAATTCTAGATGACATGTATTTGATGCGGTTTCAAGTGATAAAAACGAAAAAAAAATCTTGTCCTATTAATTGGCACATAAAATAGATTATTACAACTCGACATACATATTTTGTTGACTGAAATTACGAGCCCAAAGCCTTAGAAGATCTCAAGAGAATGGTGTACATCCTTATTAATGAACTTTATTATTATTAGGAATGACAAATGTTCGGGTTCAAGGTGTAAGAGTAAAACCAAAACTCGGTTCAATGCTTCAAAACTTTGACCTAAACTCAATCATAATATTTTAAAATGGGTACAAATTCTGTGGTTTAGATTGTGCTTAAAACCAAACTCAAACCCAACTCAAAGTCATTTCATTTCACCCTCACAGAAAAATAAAATAAAATTTGATAGTATCAATATAATTTTTAATCATTTAAATTAACAATATAATTTGACAATAAAATTTCAAATTCCATTGAACAAAATCTAGCTCATAAAAAGACCAAAAAAGAATGTTTAGCAAGAATATAAGTATATTTAATTGCATATTTAGAAGAAAATATAAATCTTCTTAGCTATTTCAATTATCAAATCACTCATTAACTATAACAATAATGATAACAATAATAATTATTATTATAATAATTATTATCATTAGTTTATTATTCTATGGACCAGATTTTGCAGATTTTATATGGTATTTTAGTCTATAATTGGTAGGTAGTCTAGTCCTGCCGGTGGGGCCACATGGCATAAAAGATGTAACAGGAAATTAACTTTATATTAAATATTCTCATATTTAACATTTACCCACACTAGAATAGTAAGTCAAGCCCATCTCAATGAGTTCCACATCCTTCACCTAATCTTCAAAGCTTCCACACTGTTGGGTCAAGAACAAGCAGCATGCTGATTGCTTTCCAAGGTTTGTTTTATCATCAAGTTGGCACTCGCCTTATCAATTGTTTTTCATACCTTATTTGATACTGTTACACTTAAAGTCATTATATAAAATCTCGTCGTATGAAACAGTCATGCCCATATCTATCATTAGACAATCACTAATTTACCAGTATACACCACTCGTATCTATTACACATTGTTTCATCCACTAGGGGAGCCAATCCTTATGCGCAATTGTGGTTAAGGCACCAATAAAATCAACAAACTTCATGACGCTTTTTTAGTCACGTGTGCATGATATGATGTATCAACAATCATCTCTTGATGAACCGTATATTTAGTAACTGTAATTTTAATCTCACGTAGCACGGTGTCACCCAATTTCATATACATAAGATTAGCAACATTTATTCAGTTTAGGAATCCCAACTCACCTCTTGGTCGGGAAGGCCATACCTCAAGTATAGCATATAAAATCCCATCCTAAAATGCAACCGATCTTCTAAACATTTTCCCAAACATTATCAAGTCATTTGGTCCTTAGCTAGATAGTCTTCATTCAATACCCAGCCTCACTGGGGCTCAAGGTTGTTCTTGAAACAGCCTAAAGCCCATCTTCTTTTGTATAGTAGCTCATTTAGGTGATGCATAACGCCTCATCACACTATAACATATCCAACGATAATAGAGACCTAATCACCAACTTGTGGATATTAGATATTTATTAGGTGTTTATAAGTATATATATATCAAAAAGTCTGACTTTTAAATGGGTATTAACTTTTTTATACTATTAGAATTCAAATTAAATTAACTAAAATTAGTCAAAAAATTCAAAAATACTAAAAAAATCATTTGAAAAGTACTATAGTTTCATGAAAATTTTGCCTTAGCTTTACCATTGCCAACCCATGATCAAGGCTAAATACCTCGATAATGACTGCATTCCAAGCATCCATCTCAATGGTTGCAAGTTGGGACAACCATCCATATAAATCCACATTAAAACTTGAAGTTGACAAGCAAGGATCAAGGGGTGCTGCTTTACTTTCATCCATTATATGATAAAAATCGTGACATCTATATTTTAAAAATAGTCATATAAATAGTTTTTTTTTAATAATTTATTTTTATTTTTAGATCTCTTATATTTAATAGATATTAACATTTAAAATTTTTTAAAAATATAATAAATTTTAAAATATTTATATAATATAAGTTGGAGTTGGAGGCACTACTGTCCCGACTCGACAAGGATTGTCTGGGCAAATGACAGCGTCACCATCACCATCACCATCACCGATGCCGCTTTTGATGGAGAAGGTGGAAAAAGGAGAAGACAAAGATGGCAAGGAAAGAGAACAAGACAAATGGGGGAATGTGTCATGGGGCATTGTGATGGGAACAGAGTTTGGGTTGTATTCTTCTTCTTGCCTCACCATCACTCATATTTATTATTATTATTTTTTTAAAATGTAAAATTATTTTTTAAAAAAATTAAAATATTAAAATAACAAAATTATCATATTACAAAATTTAGAAACTATTATTATATTTTTTTTAAAAAAAATTATAAAATTATATATATGTTCTTGGATCTTTAATCAAGCATGCCCCACTGTATTATTGATGAGACTTTTATATATTTCTGTCGTGCTTTTGATTCCTAAATTCTTAATCAATATAATGCATAATTTATTTAGAAATTTTAAATGTTAATATTTAATTTTTTTTGTAGGGTAGGTCAAATTAAATGGTGACAATTTTTTCAAAATTATTATAAACTGTATAATTGAATACTACATCATATTAATATAATAATACAGACAAAAATTATGACTCAAGTGTTATGGGCCCGACTTTTATTTCATTTACGTTGTTACAGTTTGATTATAAGACAACCAATTCCATTACTGTCTCTTGCTTACGTGGTTACGGGAGCAAAAATTTCGTTACGGTTTGATTATATATACTGTGTACGTGTGATTGGGGGTAACAATGAGATATTTCTTTTCCTGTCTCTTGCTGCCTCTCCCCCATCCCTCTGTCTTCTCTCCCTCTTTCTATGCTCTTCTCTCTCTTTCTCACCGCCTTTTTCCTCTACAGAACTCCCCTACTCGGCCGACGTTGCTGATTTCACCTTCGATCCTCACTTGTCGGAGCCATCACCGATCATGCTGGCATCATCAAGTGTCAAGGGAGGCTAATAAAAGATTTGTGAAGGGAGGCAATAATATTCAAACTTACAGCCTAATGAAAAAGATTTGGCTAATACAAAAATTTTAAAAAAATTTTAAAAATTTACTTGGTCCTGCGGATAATAATGTTATGTTTGAGTTCCATGGGACTTGGTTGGGGTCGAGGGAGATGATGGTGAAGAGGTTTATTAATATAAATTTAATTATATATTTTATAATGAATAATTATGATTTAATTATATTAAAAAATAATTAACTTATAATTATTTATTTGTAAATAAATAATCTAGATAAAGGGATTGAGTCTCTTCATCTTTTTAAAAGATACAGCCTATCTCATTCCAGTTTTTTATATCCCGACCATCTAATTTTAAATAGGTTAATGTAATTTATTTATTTAAAAAATAAAAAATTAGTTACTTTAAATAATTAGAATATAATTATTTATTTAAAATTAACGAATAAAATTTAGATGACAAATATTTTTACTTTTTTAAGAGATGGAGCTTTTTGTAGTTTGAATTGGATGTGTTTTAAATTCAATTTTGAATCTAAAGATCATCAAATTCAAATTCGGTCAAAATGAATAATATCCTATCCCTTTGTTAATTTAGGTGAGATAATGTCTAAATTTTTCTGTTATTTTTTAATTTAATATTCTATATTAAAGATTTGTTAAAATGTTAATATATTAAGTCAAAAAAATCAACTAATTATAATAACCTATGTAAAAATGTCCCTATCCAATTTTGGAAATACAGTTCTCAAAATTTTGATTTCTTACAAATTAAAAAAAAAATCAAATCCAACCAAAATTTCACATTCCCTCAAAAATGCAATTTTTATATTATGTACAAAATCAAGATTTCTCCATATTTGTGATTATACACAATGCGTGTTAGGGTTCTGCCGATAGCCCCAATGAACCAAGAAGAAAACGGGATTCGATGACAATAATAACAGCAAACAAATAATAATTATAAAATTATAGAGATAAGATGGAATTTTTATGGCATCTACTTTTCTCAATTCTTTTCTCTTTTTTATTATGCTCATTGAAATCCAAATCTCACTCAATGCCTTGAATCTAGAATTGTAAGTGGTATTTTTCACTCTTTGTCTCTGATCTCAAACTCTGAAGTGCTTCACGTGCTTTATGATGATGTTGGGCCCCGCTCAGGTGCTTTGGACTTGAAGTTCGAGCGCCCTATGACATCACCGCCCAGTCGCTCTTTAGACTCGATACCCGGTCGCTCCTCAACATTGGTAGCCGATCTCTCCTCAAGACTCGGTATCCCAATTGCCACTCGGCCTCAGCACTTGGGGCAACGTTTGCCTCTTTGACTCGACAAATCGGTTGTCCCTTAGTGTCTAAACACGAAAGCCCTCGGCCACTGACCGCGCGCGCTTAGCGTTCGTGAATACTCCAACCCTTGCACATACATTGTGCGATCTTCCGATAACCATCTGTTTATTTCGATACCTACAAGAGAGTGATCAAAACTATAATGATCAAAATTTCATAAATCATAATTCGATAAGCTAAATCAATATATAAAAAATTAAGATCAAAGAATGATAAAAATTCAGAAGTCAGAAACTCACCCCAAAATGTAATAAAAATTTAATTAATGAAATCCATTTCAATTTCAGTTAATAAAAGATAAAGTAAATAATAAAAAACTAATTCAGTTAACGAATTCTTAATCAATTATTAACTAAATTAATTTCGGTTGATAATAAGATGATTCGATTACCTAATTTGCACCCGATTAATCATCAAATGTAATCTAATTGATTAAATATAGTAAAAATTAATTAATTAAGTAAAATTATATATATTCCAACACCTAAACACAACCACACATAGCTGAAATTCTAAGGAATTTAGCAGAAGGAGGACCCAACATCAGCAACTCCTTGGCAGCCCCTATATTCATGCAAAATTTTAATAAATCCATGAGGAATCTAACTTATACATGGCATGAGAATCTCCTACACATATGGCAACATCAAAATTAATCAAAAATTTAAAAAAAAATAGCAAAAAAATACACACACTTCTCCAACAAAGAAAAATCAGCAAGTGCTGATTTAATGCATTCATCACCAAGGACTAAGTAAAAATTAAAAAAATAATTTTACCAATTTTATTATCATACGATACACATGGCACACATAGAACATTTAGTTAAAATCCCAAATTAAGAAAATAAATAAGAAAGAAAAAAAAAAGATGAAGAAAAGAGGAGCATGACTTTGAGGAGGAGAAGGAGGAACCTGGTTTCCACCAACTTTTTTTAATTAGTTTACCAATTAAATAAATTAATTAAAAGATAAATTTTGGTATAAAAAGAGTAGAGACACATGGAATAATAAAGGGCTAAAAACATATTAAAATTAACACCAATTAAATAAAAGAAAGTGGCACAAGTAGGACTCCCCCAAATCGGCCAAATTAGTTGATTCAAGTAGAAGGATAATTAGGAGATTGCCAACAAATTGGGGCATGTGATAACTTTTGAAAATAATTAAGCATATTTGGTAAGAGGATAAATAAAAGAAAGGAGGAAGAGAATGGTAGAGACAGAAGAAAAAATCAGAAAGAATAGAGGGAGAAAAACAGAATCAAAAGAAAATTATCAACTGAGGAACTTAGGAATTCAGATTTGGATTCTCCTCAAAATAGGCAAGAATACTACTACATCTTTGATTTGTTATTAAATTTTTATTGTTATTTTTGAATATTGTCTTTCCAATACTCAAAATTCATACCGTAACGATGTTAGATTAGGCAAAAATTAAAATCATGTCATGTGCAAAATCAGTTGTCGAACCTTGTTGATATTTGATTTATACATATCATATTTGATCGATTCATACCATAAAATTTATAGTGTAAATATTTTAAAATATTGGTTAAATTACCATATTTTTATAGCAAAATTATCCCTCATAAAATTGGCCAGTTTGATGGAAATTAAGTTGACTGGCAGATTGAACCGAGTGAAAATCGAGCAGCTACTAATGCTAATATTTTGCTAATGTTTTCACCAAATGTTCGATTGGTTCAAACTCCATAAAAATTAATTATGACACTTTAATGAATCGAAACTATGTCATAAAATTGGTACTAAAATTTCTTTTAAAAATTGGACCGATTTTGCCAAAAGAAAGGTAAGTGTCACTAAACCTGTCAGAATGTATTAGAATGCAAATTTTGATACCAAAATGACTGTATACATTAAACCAAATGGGTATAAAATTAAAATATTTATATGAACCAATTCAAAATTATGTGCTAATTCTAAAAATATAAGTGAAATAATTTTTTATAGTGATTTGACCACTGAATCGGCCCCAAAATCGGACACTGCTACTAAACCGGCTGCTACATCAGTTTGACAATTTTGTTAAATTTGGATAAATTAACCGGGATATAATTAATGAACCAGTCATATATGACATGTTAAGAGAGTAAATTGATTAAATATCAAGTGAATCGGCCTATCATTTTGTAACCGGTTGTTGAAAGTGGAAATCAAAACAATTTCAGAAAATCGGCTCAAAATTAGTAAGCAAATTGATTAAGTGAACCGGTTCATATATGTTCTTTTAAAATAATGAATCGGCCACTTAATGTATGGATAATAGTGAACTGACTCATGTGATAAAATCAATAAAATATTATTAAAGGCCAACCCAGTCCATGACTTGGCTTTATGATTAAATCGATTGAGAAAAATTGAATGAAACCAAACCGGTTAGTGAATCGGTAAAGTTGTGAAATTTATGGATTGAAAGTCAAATAATATAATGTCTAAAAAATTAGCTAGCACATGTAAAAATTTATATAAACTTATTTTTATGATATGTTTTATTGTGATTTTGTTATGAATATACATAATATATTTATGCATTGGTGGAAACTAATATGATATTATGAAAATATGAATTCCCTCTTTGAGATGATGAATTTAATAATAAGAAATAAGGATGAGTATAAGGCTTTTCACTAAGAAATTTTAAGAAGAAAATGAACCAATGATTCATTTCAATGGATAATATATTTTGGTATGTTTTAATATATTATAATGGGAGATCGTTGTCTAATTTAGTATCACTATATAATTTTAACACCGTCTACCGAAATTATAGGTAGTACTACCTACCTCAGGGTGCAAAAAGAAGTCAGGTCTTAGATTGTGTGGAATAACACAATTCACCCACATAAGGGTGTAAGATTAGGTTAGGCCTTTGATTATAAGGAATAACACAATTCAGGCTTCAATCGACCACTACTTTAACTGGTAAGGCTTATTAACCTTGGTTTCTTAAAATATGTAAGGTAAGAATATACTAACAAATAAAAAAAATATGTATAAGAAAAAAAAAAGTTAATTGCATTATGAAAATTATTTTGAAAGCGTATATGTATTTTTACATGTATCATAACTATTATTTCTATCTATGATGTATTTTTGATAAAAATATACATGTCCTTGATTTTTAGATTCTTATTGTGTATTTGTCTTACTAATGTTATTTTTCTTACCTTTCAGACACTTTATAGGAGTTTATACCCGGTGAACAAAAGTAAAAAAGAAATATTAGTTGTGTTGTAAATAATAATGATGTTACTAATTTAGTTTAAGTGATGATATATGGAGTTGTAAATCTTATAAGTGTTTGAGAAATGTATGTGTTTTAGTTTAAAAGTGTGTTTGCCAAATTTGTATGGTTATCTTGTAAATATCAATGAAATTTTATAAGATAAATTTGAGATTTTAGATGGCATCCTTCTTTATCACAAAGTTGACATCAAATTATTATGGAACGGGTGCTAGAACCATTAATGATATTGCATTAATTTAGATCTTATATATTGTAATTTGTTATGATGTACAGATGATTATAAGGTAAGCATACGTCCTTTCAATTGTAATAAGCAATATTATTAAGTAAAAAAGAATAATACATATGAATGATATTAATAATGGATATAAGAGTGCGGGATATGACAAAAGCCCAACAACATAGATCTAAATTTTAAATTGTTCAACTTAGGTTATGTCCACTATGTCCTATATGGCATATGAGAGATATGTCTTGTATGGCATGAGATTTGGAGATACACTATACTTAATCTTGAGCGGTGAATAGTTTGTTCTTTAGAATCTAGCTACTTGCAATTCAAAGTGCTTGATTATTCTTGTGGGTAGCAAGGATTACCCAATGGAGTTCATGCTATTCTTTTCTTTGAGATAACTAGAAAATGATTGGCTCTCAAAGCACTGTATTAGGAGAGTAAGGCTTTTTTCAATGTTGTAACTTTCTTATTCTTAATAATTTTTTAATTCTTTTATAAGGGTTGATAAAATATTTATAAATTAAGGGCCAAAAAAAGTTGCTTAAAGTAAGTTAGACTCTGATTGATTATATATTTTAGTCAGTGAAATAAGTGTATCTTTACATTAATTTGTGCAAAGTACTATTGTGCTGTCCAATTATATTATATTTTATTATTATTACTTTTGTTCGCAGTAGATGTCACTAAACAGTACTATAAAACATCATATGACGATTTTGACTTGAATCACCCAACCTGCCTCTGAAATAACTATGTAGAAATACTCTCATTGTAAACATTCATTATAAATTCATCACAAATGCATTATTTTTCATAAATATTAAACTTGTCAAAGTAAAAATTTCGTAATGTCTATAAAAATGAAAGAAGATAGAATAGGGTCCTACTATATTAACCAAAATCTATTAAAAACTCAAAAGAAAACTCCCATCTCTCAGACAAAATGCTTCTAATCTCAAAAATCATATATATACCTAAAATCTTCATAGAGTAATATGATCTTTACTAATATGTTAATAACCTGCTTTCATTGAAGTAAAAAAATATAATGGTGAGTTAAATATCCAATAAGTAATATGAATAATATAAGAAATCAATAATATGACACTAAAAAAAATTAATATACGAGTAATAATAATTTATAAACATCTTTCTAATACTTAATATCTTCTCAACACATGACTTATAGGACAACTATCAAGGTTTTCATCAAAACCAGAGATCATGAACACAATCGGGATTTTGTCAAATTTGAATGTCAATAAGAAAGTAAATTTCTTTGAATTTATCTAAATAAATATCATTGCTTATATGATATATCATAAAAATTATTTTAAATTTTATTCAGTCATTGTAATCAAATAATTATAAAACTCCATCAACGGTTGGGTAACATCTATGAACTACTGATACTTAAAAATTTGACAAGCGATTAATTTTATAGTCTTATCGTATTTACCTCATGAGGTGCATAAGTATTGAACTCCACTCTATAGAACAATATTTCTGCCGCCATTCAAGGTTAGCTTAGAATATGATATACTCTTATCCTGTGATTGAACTATCAATAATGCCCAAACAAGGAATCGGAACATTTTATCTCAATCTTAATCCCATATATCAAACCCAATATCCATCGGTCTAATATCCATCGATATCTTCTTGCTTGTTATTTATTAGACTATAAGAATCCATCATAAATATAAACCTCAATCTACGGTAATATAAAAATTAATATTGGATAAATATAAACTATATTAAAGTTTTATACGTTCTATATTTTTTAAAATCGTAATAATTTTTATAATTTTTTTATTTTAATCCTAGATATCCAAAAAGAATACTCATGCAAATAAAAGTAATCAATGACCGGGGATAAGAGAAACGACTCTCCAAGTATTATAAGTACTCAACACGTGACAATTAGCTTGTAGGGTATAATATTTCTAACATTCTGCTCTGTGAATCACCCGAGCCGAGGCAGACCCAATTCCATCCCCTCTAAAGATTTTTAGCATCTCGAGAAAGTTTTAAAATTTATGTAGTTTTACCCTCACAATTTTACTCAATTCTCTCTAAATTAAGCTTAAACAAATAAATGTCACTAATATATGAATTTGGACAATTGGGTTGCTGCGGTCCCCGATGGGCCATCGTCCCCGCTGGCCTTCTCACGAGTCGCGGTCACGTCTTGAACTAATTTATTTGCTACTTTGTCATTTTATATTCGATCATGCTATTGAAAATATTTTATATTTTTAAATTAAATTCATGAATTTGCAAAATGTATTTTTATATATTCGATGTTGATGATGATTAAGAATTCATAAATTTGCGAGATGTATTTTTAAGTAATAAATTAATGTTAGTCAGAATGAGCTGAATTTAAGTATTCATAATTTTGCCTAAATACTAAATAGTTCTGTCTGCTGCATAAATACTAAATACTTCCGTGCTAGAGGCGCACCTTCCTCAAATGACGGCAATCGCAGCATCTTCGCTCGCCGCCGGTTTATCTCCGGTTACTTGCTGTGATGTTAGGAAGAATAATACTAGAGTCAATCATAAGGGCTCTACTCCGATGAGCGGATTCCCTCCGTCGAAGAAGGAAGCTTCGGTTTTAGTTCCAGTTCCCACTGCGACGAACGGAAGGTTCGAGAGGAAATACGAAGCTCCGTCGAAAGCTTCGAGCGGGCTAGAGGAGTCGAAGCGTGTGAAGTTGGAAGAAGACGACAATTTGGGCGACAGGTTGGAGGATTACTTTGAAAAGGCCGCGGTGTTCATCAGATCGGACGGTGGACCGCCGCGGTGGTTTTCGCCGTTGGAGTGTGGACGGTCACGTTTAAATAACTCCCCTCTGCTTCTTTATCTCCCAGGTTCGTTTTTCTTCTCGGTTTTTTTGGTTATTTTCATTTTATTGTCTTCCGTTGTGGATAAACATGACTGGTTACAGTATGGCTGGTGTAAATCTTTATGAGAAAATCATTCTCTTAACTTTACCTGGAAAGGAGGGACTTGGGTCTGGAAAAGTGATCCACTAGGTTTATCAGAATGTAATAAATAAATAATAAATAATCTAATTAAATTTTTTTCGTGTCCAAATTATACAAATTCCAACTGTCTCAAATATTTAAAATCAAATAAATTCAAATACCATTGCAATTTCAAAGGATCAAATGATCTCGAAATATATAGGTCAAAATTTGAAAAATTCAAATCATACCAAATTTGAGAATCAAGGATCAGAATGCCAACTTTGAGAAAGGGTTATATATATTTTCGATAATTATAAGCTAAAATATTACTATTTAGACATGTAGGTGGGTAATCTACAAATTACTTTATATAGATAGGATTAAATGTCATTTTCTTTTACCACCCGTAGATAATATGTACGGTTATTAAATATGCTTGACTCTGTTAATTTCTCACAGTAGGCCTCAATAAAAATAACCAAATGATGTACTATTTAACAAATATCCAAAACTTTTTTATTCTATTAAAAAATTTTAAATATAAAACTTTTCATTTTAGGGAAAATCGCAAACTCATATCAAATCAAAATCAAGCCCTGACCAAGCATTTACATAGATTATTACATGTAAGAGCAAATACACAAATTTCATAACTTATCTTCACAAATAATTTTATATACGAACGTGATATTTTCCAAACACTCATTTTGTGAAAATGAACAAAATCTTTAAACCTTCGGTGAAACTAAACAAAATTTTAAATTGTTTGGTGAAAAATACACGCATTCAATAATATTTAAAAGAAGAAAGTAAAGGGTGATTCACATTTACCATAAAACAAGAAATGCAAGCAAAAATTGAAAAATTTCAAAAATAAACTAAAGAATGGGTTTAGAATTACATGTTTTAATATCTGATCTAACAGATTTGATTCTAAAAAATTTTAAAATCTCATTCATTTTCGTTCTCTCTCATCTTCTCTTCTCTTCTCTTCCTCTCCTTTTCTCTTTCTCCTATCTCTTTTCCTGCATAAAATGATTGACATAAGTGAAGACAACCTTAAATATCAAAATCGGTACAAAAGTACCAGATAGGCGTGTATCAAGTGTCACAATATAACATAGGTGCACATGAGCATCGTATCAGGCGAGATTCAATCACCAATATTTGTCAATTCTGTGTATGAGTGCCAACACATGACACATCGGGTGCCATCCATTTTGCACAAATGCACACGAATACCCCAGAGATACCCATCAAACACACGGCTCTTGCCTTAAATACACACGAGTATGGGACAGGTGCCAGCCAGGCGTTGGCTTGATTTTCTTCAATTCAATTTTTTTTTTAAAATTTATGTCATATAATTATTTTTAAAATCAACTTATATTGTCATAATCATAAATAAAAAAATTATTAGGCATCACAGGATTCATGAAATTTGTGAAAATTTAGTTGAATTAATTATATCTGAGTTTTCCACTTTACACCATTTTGATATTTATATTTCTGCCGCAGATGATTGATATAGCAGAATAGTAACTATCATTCTCTGGATGAATGACGGATAATTATCAATATACAAAGAATTGTAAATTTCACAGTATTTTACGTTGATACAGTAATGACAAAATATAAAATGGGTACACTACGAAAAAGTTACGACTTTTGCTTTTTCAAAAAAAAAAAAAAAAGAATTATTCTCAATTTATAATTTTCATAATTTTATTTTTAAATTTAACTTTATCAATTCTATTGTTTAAAAAAGTCAAATCAATTGATCAAATTTCAAGTTTTATGCTAATAGATATGAGATGTTAAAAAAATTTAAAATTGCAAAAAATATTAATATGAAGCCCAATTTTGGAGTTTTTTTGGAGCTCAATTAAAACAAAATTCTATTCTGATGTTGCTTTGGGCATTGTTTTTTTTTTTTTTTTTAACCATTTGATAGATTTGATAGTAAACTGAAAAGTTGAGGATTATGAAAGTCAGCATTGAACTGAGAAACGTAAAAGTTGATAACAAAATGCGAACAAAAATTGTATTTTTTATGTTTTTATTTTTCCTCATCATTACGGCTATTAAATGCTTTGTTTTTTACAGTACGGAGAAGAACGTGAAGCATAAATAAATGAAGGCAATAAATTCAAATTTGGGGGGAATCATGCCATGGGCGATTTTGCCGTCCTAAAATGAAACCAAGCTCTAACTTTATAATGGTTTTTATTTAAGGACTTCTCATTTCTTGCTATCCAAATCATGCAGACCACCGCAGCCAAGAACCAACATTTCTTTATTTTTTTTGTTGTATTTTTTATTATATTATGAATATTTGGATATTTAACATTTTGAAAAAAATAATTTAAAAAATTTTATATTGTTTTTTTTTTTTTTAAATATCAAATCCTACGCATTACAACTACAAGGACCTGATGGTTGGAGGGTAAACAAATAAATAGTAGGGGCTGCTAGCATCCCCCTTGAACTGTCTTACAAATCCCACCATTTGTAACGACATGCTAGAGCTTTTTAAATTGTGCTTGGGGAAATGTTTTTGCTTCGTTAGAGCAGCTTTTGTGCCCACAAAAATGCCGTCCGGGTGTTTGGTAAAAGGGAAACGGGTGGCTGCTCCATGTTTTTGTCTTGTAGTTTATGGCCAACAGCCGGCTATCAACTGTCTCAGCTTTCTCAAACCAAGCATATTTAACGCCCTGCAGTTGAAGGAAAGGAATGGATTCCACTTTCTATGAAAACTACTGTCGGCATCCTCTATACTATTCTTCTGTGTTTTCCATTTTTAGTGTACTATGTACCACAGATCTTTAGCCATGAAAAAAAGTTAAAATTGGCACATTGTTCTTCTGCCAAGTGATTTTTGCCTATGATGCATTGATTTTTCAAGGCCTTTTCTTTCCCCTATATTTTATGTATTGCTGTTGGAGATCTGAGCTATCCATTCCAGATCAAAACTAGCTGACGTCGAGTACTCTGCATTGTAATTTTCTGTATCTCTGTTGTGATGTTCAGCATGCCTCTCTGTGGCCAGCTTAAAACTTGTTAGGGTCATTTTTATGATTGGCATATTTCGTGACCGTATGTCGAACTGTGTTTCGTTAAAGTGCTGCATCAACATATTCCCGTGGCTGCTCGTTCCCAGATCAAATATGCTTCATGCCTGACTCCCTTTTGAGCCGAAAATCCAGAAGCCCTGCGCTCGCCTTACGCTTGAGCGCAAATTCTAGAAACCCCCCGCCCGCTCCTCGCCTACTCCACGCTCGAGCGCCGGTAGGGTTTTCTCCGTTACCCTCCGTGCGCTCATTGTGCGCTCGTGCGGCACTTGAGCGCTGCAGCAACCGGACATTTTTTTTTGAATTTTTTTTGCGCCCTCTATAAATAGTTGCCTTATATTTTTGAAACCCTAAGACCGCCGGGACACTTGTTTGGAGCGCCCACCTGAGAAGAACCTAATTTTTACTCCATTAATCTTGCTCCATTGGAGAAAACCAAAACTATAACATCGTGCTTCATGTTCTAACGGGTTTCTCAATGGTTCTCTTTATCAATCCATCATCTTTACCCTTCTTCTCTCGTTGGTGACATCGTACATTGAAGAAGGGGATCCGGTTGAGTTTGGCAATTTAAGTGGCTCGAGAGGGAAGATTAACGTGAAGACCGGAAGGTGTTCGGTTCCGTTGTCGCGGGTAAATCCAAGGAGTTCCTTGGTAGGGATCACAAGACGGGAGTAAGTCGGCTAGGTTAGCACGTCTTTACCACACGGTCTCTAAGTTGATTTTCATTGTGCATTTCTTCCCTGGCCATTGAAACCTGGAGGGTTTTTCTCGATTACTGTGAGTATCGAGTTTTCTCTTTCTCACCAAAAAGTTAGTCTTTTTATTATCATTATTGTTTTATTTTTATACTCATATCGCTCGTATCATCTAGATATAAATATTCTTTACGTGTATTGAATATTTGATTTTTGCATTACTTCCGCTAATTTATTGTGGGGGTCGAAACATTGTAGTGCGATTTGGGACTGAAACGGTTCTTTCAATTGGTATCAGAGACTTACCCCGATCTGCGACCCCCGATCTAGATGCATACGAGTGGATCACTCAACGTACCTCCCTTCTTTAATGGGAGTAACTATGCCTATTGGAAGGTTCGGATAAGAGCCTTCCTCAAATCTATGGATGAGCGCGTGTGGGTTAGCACACAAACTGGGTGGACTCCATCCAAAAGTGGTGATGAACCAAAAGTTCTATTTTTGTGGTCAAAAGAAGAACTTGATGCGTGTAATTGGAACAGTAAGGGATTACATGTTATTTTTATGGCCGTATCTCCTGAAGAGTTCAAACGCATATCCATGTGTGAGACTGCTAAAGATGCGTGAGACATTCTTGAGATTACCCACGAAGGTATGAAATTGGTTAAAAATTCGAAATTACAAATGCTAACTACGAGATTTGAAGAAATCCGTATGAAAGATGATGAAACTTTCAATGATTTCTATGCTCAGTTAAACGATATTGTGAATTCCACGTTTAATTTAAGAGAACGGATTCCTGAAAACAGAATTGTTAGAAAAGTTCTTAGATCGCTCCCTAAACGATTTAGACCTAAGGTCACCGCTATCGAAGAAAGCAAAGACCTTGATAAAATAAAAATCGAAGAACTTGTAGGATCTCTCCAAACTTATGAGCATACTCTTCCACAGTCAAGGAAAACTAAATCGATTGCTTTAAAATCTGTTAGGGAAGATAGAGACCGTGACACCGATGAGGAGTCGAATAGCGATGAAGATTTTACCTTATTTGTTAGAAACTTTAAAAAATTCTTGAAAAAAAATAAATCTTCATCTGACATATCAAGTGTGGATTTTAAGCGAACTTTAAAATTTGATAAGAAAGGCTGACGTGAATTTAAAGAATCCAAGTCGAACAATGCCCAAAGTGTTCAATGCCACGAGTATAAAGGTTTTGGTCATTATCGTGCCGAATGCTCAAACTTTAAACGCTAACAAGGTCAAGCCTGTAAAGCTAATGACCTTGAGCGATGACGATGAAGAAGATGCTGAAAAATGTTCTGAAAATAGTCCCATCAAGTACATGGCATTTATAACCTCAATGTGTGAAAATGATAATCGCTTAGAGGTAAGTCTTAAACTATCTGATGATTCTGAAAACGAGTCAGAATCTGATTTGTATGACCTTCAGGATGCTTATGACAAATTATTTAAAGAATGCTTTCAAGTTAAGAAAACGAATGTGTCACTCAAGCACAAATTGACAAAAATGGAAAAAGAAAAATTAGCTCTAAAGTCCGAGTTAGACACAAAAGTTCAAGAAGTTGAGAACCTAAAAAGCTCATTTACTAAAAAAATTACAACTTTTGAATCTGATCTTTAGGCTACTCGCAATGATTTGAAACAATTTTCGAATGGGTCCAAAAAATTAGACCATATGCTCGGGTTGGAAAAAATTAGAGGAAATAAAATCTGGTTGGGTTACTCAGAAAATTTCTTAAATGTTAATGTTAAATCTAGAACCGTATTTGGTCGACCCACTTCCACACCAAGACAAAGTAGCTCCTTGTCTAGCCATATTGATCAGCCGTCGAGAGTTTCCCCAGAGAAGTTGATCAATTTTCAAAACGTTAGGAAGTAATCATATAGCTCAGACGTCAATGCTAAATACGTTCCAACATGTCATGGGTGCGGTATTATTGGCCATATTCGTCCCCACTGCCCTGTCCCATTATGTCAAAATAAGTCTCGACAAAATTCTAAGATAGAGTTTCTAATTCACCACATCCAATATCTAAATGATCAAGCGATAAATTTAAACAATGCCATAAAATATGGTAAAAAATTATAGATCAAGAAGAGTGAACTCCATTACCTTTTGGTCATCCGTGACAAAAAGGGAGAGTGAAGATGTCTCACTGTGTGGTTTAAGGGGGAGCTAGGGGGAGATTATCTTGATAAGAGGAGACCATCTATGTTATTTTTCGTAGGGAGAGTCGGTTTTATTTTTGTTAGGGGAAAATATTGTTAATTTTGTGAGGGGGTGTTCTTTTATTTGCTGCATGTTGTCTTGTTTGTTTATAGCTACTGCCAATATTATATTACCATGTAATATACTGTTTGTACTAATCATATTTGACTAGACAGCACAGTTATAGTACTGGCGCGGCAGTCATTGCAATGGCACAGTAGTGCTAGCGCATTTTTGTTACGTTTACTTATTGTATTATTTTTATTTCTCACTAGGTGTAGATTTTTATGTACACGGGTTCTATCTCGGTGGTGTCTGAACTCGTGCTTTACTTGTATTTTTTATTTATTTGTTTTGTCATGGAATTGCCAGAGGGGGAGATTGTTAGAGTCATTTTTATGATTGACATATTTCGTGACCGTATGTTGAATTGTGTTTCGTTAAAATGCTGCATCAATATATTCCCGTGGCTGCTCATTCCCAGATCAAATATGCACCGCGCCTGCCTCGTGCCTGACTCTCGCTTAAACTGAAAATCTAGAAGCCTTTGCTCGCCTTGCGCTCGAGCGCAAATTCCAGAAACCCCCCGCCCGCTGCTCGCCTCCTCCACGCTCGAGCGTCGGTATGGTTTTCTTCGTAACCCTCCGTGCACTCGTCGCGCGCTCGTGCTGTGCTCGAGCGCTTCGGTAACGGGGCATTTTTTTTGAATTTTTTTTGCGCCCTCTATAAATAGTTGCCTTATGTTTTTGAAACCCTAAGACCCCTGGCAGACTTGTTTGGAGCGCCCACTTGAGAAGAACCTAATTTTTACTCCATTAATCTTGCCCCATTGGAGAAAACCAAAACTACAACATCGTGCTTTATGTTCTAACGGGTTTTCTCAATGGTTCTCTTTATCAATCCATCATCTCTACCCTTCTTCTCTCGTTGGTGACGTCGGTACGTTGAAAAAGGGGATCCGGTCGTGTTTGGCAATTTAAGTGGCTCGAGAGGGAAGATTAATGTGAAGACCGGAAGGTGTCCGGTTCCGTTGCCACGGGCAAATCCAAGGAGTTCCTTGATAAGGATCACAAGACGGGAGTAAGTCGACTAGGTTAGCGCGTCGTTACCACTCAATCTGTATGTTGATTTTCATAGTACATTTTTTTCCTGGCTATTGAAGACCGGAGGATTTTTCTCTATTACTGTGAGTATCGAGTTTTCTCTTCGTTACCAAAAAGTTGGTCTTTTTATTATCATTACTTATTTATTTTTATACTTGTATCGCTTGTATCATCTAGATACAAATATTCTTTACGTGTATTTAATGTTTGATTTTTGCATTGCTTCTACTAATTTATTGTGGGGGTCGAAACATTGTAGTACGCTTTGGGACCGAAATGGTTCTTTCAAAACTGATGTCTTTATTTACCACAACTGTGCCTTTTAGTTCTTTAGAGGAACCAGTTTTACTGAGTGTGATCATCTTTAGCAGTTGCTCCAAAAATATTGCTCACAGCTGCTCTGTTCTGCAGCCACTAGTCTTTTTCTTACTTTCTTTCTTTTTTTTTTTAATTTCTGAACCTCCTTTACCTCTTGAAAGAAGAAGCTGCTCCTAAGTCACTAATGCTTTCTTTATTTTTCCTTTTTTGTTTTGTTTTCCGGTCTAATTACAGTTTTGGACCTTATACACACCCTTTCAACATCTTGAATAACACATCTCTGCAAAATAAATACAGAATAGCCTAGCTTACCTACTGAAAGACAGAATTATCAAGTGCCAATTTTCTGGAGTACGAAATATTTTTCTTTTTCCCAAAAACTAATCCCTGTAACATTCTATCTATCTAAGATTCAAGCTAATGCTCTTTAATGACAAAGAGACTCAAAGGTACTTTACTGATAATGCTTCCTCAATCCTCAGTGTAGTCCTATTGTGCAATCAGGTTGTTGTTAATCCTCTTCTATCAACAGATGCATAATTTCTCGTCAAAATGTCAACCACCAAACACTTTAGTACAATGAATACAATACAACCAAGTACACAAAGTTGCACAATGAAATTTAACATGGAAAAACTCTTCTCAACTAAAAAAAAATCACAGAAAAATTTTAAATAAATCAATTATAAAATAGTGTCGGTTACAAAGGTAATCCCTCTGAAATCCCTTCACTACAACCCTAGTGAACACAACCTTCAATATACCTAGCAATCCATAAGAGAAAATATAACAATAATAAGAGTAATCAAATAATAATATGTCCTAGGAACACATTAGAGTAACGTATTCGATCTTAGCAAAGAATGGAATTCAAGTTAGACTTCAACCAGATGCTAAACTATTCCTCTTCTCTCTTTTCTCTCTTCTTTATTGTGTGACACTCCTTGTGATGCAAATTGATTTCATATTCTCCTCCTTTCATCTGCTAACCCTAAAATCACATCATATGTAGCTTTATAACAATGTTTTTATGTGCAATAGGCGTGACCCTTCTGGGCAATCTATGTATGTGCCATTCAGGTGCTAGTCCTACTAGAATTGACTCACAGGAATCACTCAGTATGTATTAGGTGCGCTCATTCCATTTAAAATTCACATAGCTGCCTATCGTGCACCTATCAGGTGTAGATACCACTTGTCCATTGGAAATGCCTTTTGCTTGGCTGCACCTCATAGAATATCACACAAACTTCCAGTGAATTTCGTCACTTGACTGACCTTTGAGCAATCCTCGGCCAACTCTCATATAGACCTTGTGCAACCTCTAGTGACCTCTGATACTTAGACAACCCTCTACTGATCTTTGGCCAACTCTCGCATGAACCTCGTGCGACCTTCCAATGACCTTTTTCGTTTAGACGACCCTTGACCGATACTCAGCCAACTTTTGCATGAACCTCGTGTGACCCTTACTTGACATATTCGCCCGAGCGTGTCTCGAGCGAATATTGTGCATCCTCTAAATGATCTGTCCATTTGGTTGTGGTATTCTCAATGAAGTTATCCAAAACCCAATATAGATATCTCAAGAAAATGATATCATAAGATTTGAAGAGGTGTGTCTGGTGCTACTGATTGTTAGCAAATCATTCATAATGCTTGAATAATCCCAAGCGTCTCACGTCTAGGATGGAGGTTGAATTCTGGTTGAGCTCTAATTGATGCAAACATCTTGATTTGAATTTCCTTGTCTTAAAGTTTTCTTGCCTGGGAAAAATGTCTAGTACCCCTGCAGATTACATAGTACCAAGGAGAAGCTTTGAAAATTCAAATCCTGCCATGAACTTACATGGGAAATGCCCGCTTTCTATGACCTTATCAATGATTCCAGTATATGAAATCAGAAGGATTTTCTTATGTCCGTTTTGACTATGCATCTCAGGCACAAGTCTCTCCTAGATTACCCTCAATGAATTTGTGCTATAAGAATATTGTGGTGAATTCCTTCCCTTTACGAAAGCCCCTTTTGCCTTACAAGTAAGATTACAAGGATATCTCGGATCTAGTTTGGATTATTGTGTCTGTAATGATAGTACAACAAGCTATTCTTGAAATTTGATGGGGAATGTTTGGGTATGGAACTTTTGGGCTTGAGATAATACTGATAGCATATTCCTGTTTTAACTACTGTCCAATTTAAGAAAGATCTTCAGTAACTACCACAAACTCTGAATCCACAATCTGCTACATTTTACTGATAAACAAAGAGCCAAAATAATATAGGCCTCATGCCTAGTCACTTGGAATAGAACTAAATGCATTGTATGCCTCCACATTTGTAATCTTCCTGATGAGCCATTCCTTTTGTGATCCAGTCACTATAATCCTTTCTTGAAGAACCTCAGATCTAATATCAGCTGTTGACCCAGTTACAGAGCCCTTCAATTTCTTATAAAGTTCCACGAAGTTGTCCTGCAGAACCATTTACTCATACATTTCCTCTCTGTTTGCATTGTGAGCACAAATGATCCTATTCTGCAAAGTGTTTTTGTAGAAATTGAGTTGACCAACTCCTGCCTTTTCTTTGTAGAATCTCTCTTCTGCTTTCACATGACTTTTTTAATGCTTTATCTTCTCCTTGTCTTTCTGAAACAAGGAGGAACCACACAGATTCTTGTGTGTGTGCCTTGTATATCATCTAAAAGGTCCTTCTGGCATCTTGAAATTCCCATAGGCCATTATATTTGCTTTATCCAGTCTGATGATAGCATTTTTGTTCTCTTTAAGTTTTCTTATCACTTTAAACATTAGAATCCCGCTCACTTCACAAGTCCATGGATCTTTATTTAAGGGTAGATAATTATCATTCTCTGTCAAAAAGCTAAATGATGCGAATATCTCAGAAATTTATGCAAACATATTTGATTTTATTTGTTATAATATTTTATCATATCTCGAAATTTTTAAAATTTTATAATTTTTATAGTCTTTAGGATACCCATAGAAACTTATATTTTATTTTTTTATTTTCTTATTTTAGATTATCTTTAGCAGGGAAATTTCCTAATTAACTAAAGAATAGGATACTTCTAAAGGAAACTCTAAATTTATTATTTGATCAACTATTGATGAATTAAATTATTATTGAGAGGTTATGTTTCTTCTTCACCAGGTGATCTCTTCTGGTCCTTTTTGTCTATTTTCTTCTATGTTTCTCCTCCTCCCCCTATTTCTTCTTCTTTCCTTCTGTATATCCCCTTGTATTAAGTTTGGTATTAGAGTCCATCTTCCTATTTTTTAGTCCTTCAAACCTCTTAGAGTCCTACACCAAGTCCACTGCTTGAGAAGCCAAACACCTCCCGCTGTGGTTTCAACCTTTGCCTCATAATAACACCATCAGTATCACCACCTAAACCTCAGCCCACCACCACCAAAAACCATTCACCTGTTTACTTCACCACATCAAAGCACATGAAGACCTAGTGAAGGAAATCCAAGCTAACGCAAAGCACAATAACCTTCTAGTGTGGCTATGACTTTTAGTAGATTCAAACCAAGTCAACATGATAATTTTAGGAGAGAGCTTGTCATTTAGGGTGTTACCACTCTTGATCATGCATATAGTTTGGTTTGAGATTATTAGTTGGTTAGAAGGGCAACCTATGGAAAGCGTAGTGATAATCGTCTTTCAACATGGAATGCCTCCACCACGTGCCCTAAGTTTATCTTAGTTCTTCCACCTCGTAAAATTCCCCATGTGAGAGAAAATAGAGGTGAGATATTAAATCCCTTAGAAGAAATTTTCAGGTACAATGTTTTAACTATAAAGAATTTGGATTCATTTTATCTAATTATCCCATGATGATTTACTTATTGGAGAGTGAGATGGAGTGAATGAGGATGAACCATTTGAAAACAAGTTTATAAATCTAAGCTGGAAGAGTTTGATGAATTTAAACAATAATGAGCATTACACCTTCTTAGGTTGTATTAGAACTGTTTCCTACAGTCTAGGCTCTCGTATCTCCAAACTTAACATGCCACTATTAGGTTTTGTGTGATGTACATGGGTAAAACTATTGGTGTTGGTATAGGTCATGATCATATCAATATTAGACATATTGAATAATACGTATTAATATTAAATATATTTAATGAGAAAAAAATTTTGAAAATCATAAGTTGGTTTGGCTGTATCATCCGATATGAAAATATATCGTGATATCAAAAAATATCAGTATCGGGGGTTTCGATACCAATACATATAGTATTGGCCAATATCTATCAATGGTGATGCACCTTGACCCAATCTAAAGAGGCCGATGATTGATGTTGTTATGCCATCTTCTATACTTACATTAAGGTTAATGAGAAGGCTTGTAAGATCATTGTGTACTGGGTAGTTGCATCAATGTTGTTTCGATTAATACTATTTCCTGTGTTGGGTTGAAAGCTATTCTACGTCCTAATCCATATAATGTTTAATGGATTGATACATGTTACATACCGGTTAAGGAACTTTAGCTTTTATGAATAAGGGCAATTCATATTCTAGATCATTCTAGGACAACTCTTGTTATATAACTTGGATGTGACAATCTAAAGTCGCTTCAATTCATATTCTTTTATGAATAAGGGCAAGAAGATTCATCTCTATATGTTACTTCCGAAACCCAGTAGACACAAGGTAAAGGACATGGTAGGGATGGAAGAGTTGTATATTATTAGCTAAAAAGTTAAAGTGTACAGTTATATATGAGTTTGTTATATTTGCTGTGGTGGTTCTAGAATCCCTTCAAACCCTCAAGTAGTAGTCTCTAAGGAGGCCCTTTAGTCCTTAATGACTTTTATGATGTCTTCTTTAAAGACCTTCTAAATCACTTCCCACATTTACGTGACATTCAGCATGCAATTAATTTTATCGCGGATTCATTTTTTCTAAATTTACTTCATATAAGATGAATCCTACTGAGCATGTTGAGTTTTAAAGGCAAATTAGGGAACTCTTTCACAATGTTGTTTGTTCATGAGAGCCTTAGTTCATGCGTGGTGCCAGCTCTCTTGAGCACTAAGAAAGATAGATCTTGGAGGATATATATGGATAGCAAAGCTGTTAACAAGATCCTTATGAAAACTATTTTCCTATCCCCTAGGCTTGATGATATGTTGAATATGATAGTTGGTGTCAGGATTTTCTCTAAGATTGATTCAAAGAGTGGCTATCATTAGATTAATATTCGCCCAAGAGATGAGTGGAAGACGTTTCTCAAGATAAATGACGATCTTTATGAGTAGTTGATTATGCCTTTTGGGCTACTTGAAGCTCATAGTATTTTCATGAGGGTCATGATTAGGGCCTCATGATTTTTCATAGGGCAATTCCTAGTGGGCTATTTTGATGACATCATATTTATAATAAGACCAAGAAGCAACACTCAAATCATTTCACATTGGTCTATACCACCCTTAGGAAAAAACTCTACAGGTCAATCTTAAGAAGTGCTCATTTTTTTTCAAATAGGGTTGCTTTTTTTTGGTTTCCTATTCTCTTATAAAGTGCAAAGATTCAATCTGTTGTAGATTGCCCATACCAAATCTACCCATGATATATGGAGCTTTCGTTATTTGGCTACTTTTTATGGTTGGTTGATTAAGAGGCTTTGCTCAATTATGGCTCCTCTTTGTAGTTCATGAATGAAGATGAATCCCATTGGTCTCTTGGTGCTGGTAGGACCTTTAAGAGTGTTAAAGTGAAAATGATGGAAGCTCTAGTCATGCAGCTCCCTAACTTTACTAAGGTGTTTAAGGTAGGATGTGATGTATAGTGTAGGTATATTCGGCGTTCTTCATTAAGAGCATCATCCTATTGTCTACTTTAGTGAGGAGTTGAATGATGCTAAGTAATGACACTCTAAAGGAATGGTCATTTGGATGAATATTTGTAAGTTTATTCCTTTGTATCAAAATATAAAAAAGGAGTGAAAAACCAAGTGACAGATTCCGTGGGTCATCAAGTGCCATTGTTATCGGCCATTCATATTAAGGTGGTTGTGTTTGAAAGTTTTAAGAAAGAATACGAGTCTTGTCTTAATTTTAGGAAGATTTTTTTAAATGTGTAGAGTGGACACCAAACACCAATGATGGTTTCTATATTTAGCATTGATATCCATTTTAAGCCAATAAACTTTGCATCCCTAAGCCATAGGTTTGAGATTTTATTGTTTGGGAGGTTCATGCTAGTGACCTTTCTAACCATTTTTTTGTGATAAGACAATAATAAGGGTTGAGTTACAGCTTTATTAGCTTAGTTTGAAGAAATATAGGGTTAAGATAATACTTGTCAAACATGTCAATTAACCAAGTATAAGAAGCAGAATACTAGCCTCTACACCATTTGCTAGCCTCTACACCATTTGCTTGCTCCTAGTGGTTTTTGGCAGGATATGAGTATGAACTTTGTGTTAGGACTTCTTGTACTTGCAAGAAGTATAATTCTAATTTTTTTTTTTTATTGTGGACCGTCTTTCTAAAATGGCCTACTTTATCCCTTGTAGTAAGAGTTTCGATACTTCTCAGGTTGCTAGGTTATATTTTGTTGAGATTGTCAAATTGTATATTCTTCCTAAGATTGCTGTATTTAATAGGAATGTTTATTTTATTAGTCACTTTTGGAAAACACTGACAAATAATTAACACTAAACTAATGTTTTTCACTCCATTTCATCCCCAGACAGATGGCTAAACAAGATTATTAATGAAGTCCACTCGACTTAGTGAGATGTTTGGTTAAAGAAAACCTTAGAAATTGTGACTTTATTCTTCCTTTCCTCAACTTTCATTTAGTAGCTTTGTGAATAGTTCTATAGGCAAAAGTCCATTTGAAGTTATGCATGGCTACAAACTTAGTAGACCTTTCGACCTTATCCCGATATCTCTGTATGTTAGTGTGTCTATGTTGTCTCAAGCGTTTGCACAACACCTTCATAACTTATATATTGAGATAAATAAATAACTAGAAGCAAGACATCATATAAACTTTGAGCTGATTTGTATAAAATATGTTAAATTTAATGTTGGAGGTTATGTCATGAGTCAAATTAGACTAGAGTGGTGCCCACTTTGCACCGATTCTAAATTGTTGGCCATAGTGTTGGTCCATTAAAATTTTATAGTGGGTTGGACTAAATGCCTATGTTATTGAATTCTATCTCACTTTAGTTTTCATCATACTTTTATTATCAAGGACTTAGTTGGTTTCAAATGCAGTTTTTGCACACTAGATGATCCTTTTGTAGTTCCATCAAATGAGTCTACTATTGTGACCTTATTAACTCCCACACAATTAGTAGCCCTACCTGCACACGGATGATATTAATACTATTTTAGATGAATAAATTGTGTTTACCAAAAGAAGAGGTGCAATGCTTCCTTGTTCATTGGGTAGGCCGATCAGATTTAGAATGTATATGGATTTCTAGAGAGACATTTTGACAACTGTACCCATATTTCGGAGTTTTATTGGCGTCAATAGGATTGACAATCGTCAAAGCCAAGCTTTTCTCACTAGGAGGAGTTGGAGGAGCTATCAGATACTAGCCACCAGACATTTTATAACCGTTGAAGGAAGACTGCATAATTACTTAACTTATGGTTAAGAGATTGACTATAAGAGTCTTAGAATCCTTACTGGACGGGGTCGAATTTATGTAATCTTGGAAGAGTTAATGCAAACATCTTAAATATTTGTGCATAGGGATTTGATTTGATTTTTTCTATATTTTGTCTTATATTGAGTATTTATTATATTTTGTAACTTTTGTAATCTTCAATATATTAATAAAAGGTTATATTTTGTCTTTATTATTTTTTATTTTAAGCTTTTATCAAGTAGAAAATTATGTCTATGTCAAAGTTAATCTAAGAGTAGGAGCCTACTGATCTTAATTTTATTATTTGACCAGCTATTGTTAAATTGAATACTTATTAAGCAATTGTGCTTCTCTATTTCATTCCCCTGGTAGTCTCCTCTTCCTGCTTTTCTCTATTATTGTCTTTGCCTCTCTCCTTTCACCCTTTCTCTTCTTCTTCCCTTCTCGGCATCTTTATGGTCATAAAGATTCTCTTGCCATGCTAAATGGAATATTATACTAGCAGGCAAATGATCTGAAAGGACTTCAGAATTCAGTTTCACTCCCTGTTTACGTTCACTCAGTGCACATTAATCATCGGTGCTAAGTTTATAACTTCCTGTTCTAGTGTTGAGGCAGCTCCTCAATTGTCATAACAAATGAGCCAATCATGACCCACACATTGCCTCAAGAATTCCACATCTGTCCCAGAAGCAGGTTTCCTATTGATTTTCCCCTCTTATTACACTTCCCATGGCACCCCGTGTTTGGTGTCTCTCAGTGCTAATGTCCACTAAGCTCTTAACACCCACCTGCCTCTGATTTTTGTTATTGAATGCATTGGCTGCGGACAACTTAAATTGCTTTTTCCTGTCCATGATTCTAACTGACCCTGAGCAACTGATATGGTTTCTCAAGCAACTGGTTGACTACTATGTAATCCCAAATAAATCAATTCTACAGTTGGAATGGTAATCATAATTATGAGCCCTTTGCTATTAGCTATCCACATTATTTGACACTTGTTTCAACTGTGTCCAGCACAGGGGGCTATAGCTTTTTATTAGCTTCCTAATTTCCCTTTGTTTGATAGCATCATTGAGGCCCCTATCATTCCATAATTCAAACTATCAATTTTCTGAGATCTCAGCCCATTTCACTGATATCTGGTTAGATTGAAGTTAGCCATTGGTAAATCATCCATAGCTTACTGGAATGAGAAGCTCACCACCGTACTTATTTCTCGTGTCATTTAGTAATTCTTTCAATGCTGGATTCAGATCTATAAAACTTGATTGAGGTTTTCAAATTTTGTGGGATGAACTTTAGGATCAATCTCGAAGAGCTTTCTTCCTCCTCATCAAGTGAGGATTCCCTTAGAATTGGTTTGCTATCTTGCGCTGAGATGAAAACAATTAGGGCCTGTTAATTTTATATTGATTTTGTTTTTGATCTCTCAAGATTATGCTACTTGGGAATGTACTCCAATATGTGATTTTCCGGGTGCAATATATGTTGCCTGAATTATTTTAGATTATTAGGTATGGCAAAGAAAAATGCTAAAATTGTAGGTGTGTTTGCTGTGAGCATAACATTGATTATTGTGGTTATGTGGCACTACTGCAGGGATTGACGGCATTGGACTTGGACTAATCAGGCAACACCAAAGACTAGGGAGGTAAGTGGTCACAAATTAAACTTAGCTGTTTTACATGTGATTATTGGAGTGCGCAGAGCATATTACATTAAAGGGTAAATTTTATAATGATGTCGAAAAATTTTGAAAAATTATTTATCTATGTTGAAGTATTGGAGAAATAAGAGCCTGTGATATAATTGGGTTGCAGTTTAATCTGATTCTGAGTTTATGACATAAAAAGATAAAAACTAAGAGAATGGATGAACAAAAAGGAAAATTAGAGGGAAGTGAAGAAGTTCAGTAATCAGAAAAGAGAAATTAAGGCTGGATTCAGCAGAATGCTAATATCAATTCTTTCAAACCTTACAGAGTTTACAATAACAACTTGTATAAAATGTTTTATTGTGATAATGGCTGATCACCTGCTATGCCACAATTCCCCACTTGTATAATTATTTGATCTTGGTTTCCTCTTGGTCTGTTAAGGCTGTTAGGATGGCTCTTGGGTGTTGTAACTTGTAAGTACTCATATTGTGATATCTGTTTTCTGATGTGTTTAGCTGATGTGGCTCAACGCTCAAGTGTTTTTGGTTGGCTTCCTTCTTTGAGCTCCTTTCTTCTATTATGTCACAAAGACACGTCCCTGCCTCCACAACTATTTAGCATCACTCTACTACTAATGTCTTCAGCTTCACAACTAGCCTACCACCACTAGGCTATCAAACTCCAGCTTAAGTCCCTGGCACCAGCTGCAGCACAACCACCAATGAAAAATCCTATCTGAATTTAATCTCAAATTTCAGGAGCTTTGATACATAAATTTTAACAAATGTCACTCACAATCTTATAAGAGAAAAACTTTGGATGATTTGCTTAGCTATACTATATTCCTGGACCCAGACTATCCATAACTAGCAGATATTCCAATTTAATCTGGGCTTTTTTTGGAAATCAAACCTCGATTAGAAGATGAAAAGAACAATCTTAGAATTTGACTGATCAATCAAGATAAACATAAAAAATCCCAAGCCTAAATTCTATTCCTGGAGAGTGGGTACCATGCTGACGATTTCCACGCAATAATGTTCTGGTCCAAAATTGGAGCTTGTTTGTTAGGTTGAAGCCTCTATGTAAATGCTGAGGAAATAGAATTTTCTGAGAAGTGGTGTAGAGTACCACTTTGAGAGTATTTCTATTAGGTAAAAAAGTTTCACTAATTTCCAATCAGGACAATCTATTAATGGAACTTTTAGCTGCAGCTTCAACTTTTCACATTCTGGAGATCTTTTGCTTATCAAAGAGTCAAATGCCTTATTAAGTAGTAAATCATGTTTTGCTTATTTTAGCTTCCGCAGGAGAATGCTGTTTAGAAATTTGGTCAACAGCATTTCTACTAATTTAAAATTGAAGTGGTGTGACACAAGCATTTCTTAAGTTATTTAAGTAGCAACATTCACATTTTAAAATCAGCGGTTGAAAATAGCAACCTAGAGAACATAGATCCCATATTGTGGGGTTTGGAGAGTTAATATGTACTTGATCTTTCCCTTGCATTGCAAAGATGCTAAATTGCTCATAAGAATTGTCTGAAGTTTGACACTGTTCATCAATGGGGATTACAGAGGTATTCAAGGATGAAAAGCAGTTTAAGGTTTGTAACTGGATTCATCAATAATGGAGATGTGAGAGGCAGTGTTGGATGGGAAAATTATGCTTACTAATTTAAGGTTGGAGCGGGAAGTGGCAAATGCTGTTTTTTGCATTTCAGGCTAGATGGGTTAAAAAGAGACATTTTGTAAACATAAGCTGAAAAGAACATTTTGTTACTGTTGAAAATTGTTGGCGAATGTTGCATGCTTGCAGCCTATTATGAAGCTAGTTCAAATCTTTAAAAACCATGGTTTTTGGACCCCGTAGCCCACCCGGTCTGGATAAGATGAAGCCATGCTGCAAACAGATGATCCTTAAGCCATAAAATTTGATGGCACACTGAATATATATCTGATGTGGGTGATACAGAAGGATAATAGCATGGAAAGTAGGTGGCCTGTAAAGCAAAGAAAATGTGGGGCATTAGGGTTTTCCTAATGTGGGACCTCTATGTTGTGGGAACTTGATGGTACTATTTTAAAACTTACCATTTACTTAAATAATTAATATTACGTGGTAGCTAAACCGACTTTGTAATAATTTATTTTAATTCAGCAGTTCTGAATCTACGATGACTAATGAGCCGAGATTTTTTTTGGTTTCTGAATGAAGGATCTTTGACGTATGGTGCTTGCATATCCCAGTAATGGATCGAACACCATTTACAGGTTAGGTTATATTGTCTTCTTTGTTTGTCATTTGCTTACTATTCTCGTCATATATATTTCATATTTTAGTGTATTATTTTTCATTATCTTATGTGGTTCCTTTATTTTTGTTTCTTAAATTATGATAATGTAGTGAATTCTGAATACTCATATTTTAGATTACAATAGAATATATATACACTTCTCTAGGCTCAATTCTAGGTAAAAATTTTAAATTGCCAAGATTTGTGGTAATCACTAAGATTGGTGGTCTTTATAATCAATCTTTTCTATCTATGTTCAAATTTAAAATCCCTTTAAATCTATGGTGCAAATATTCTGGGAAACAAAATTGAAAATTTTTGGGAAAAAGTATCCACACTCCCCTTAAGATGGTTTGAAAATATTCTCCATTCCCACCTTGCCTAAAATAGGTTGAAAATTGAAATATAGGACTTGGTAAGCCTTTGGTAAGAAAATTTAAGTTCTAAGTTGTCTTTTTGAAGCTACATCATGAATAAAAATTACTGGTTTCCAATTTTTCCTTGATGAAATGTCAAAAAACTCTGCATGTGGCAGTTAAATCATGATGAAGTGGATTATGGGCAATGCTTTTGGCTGATTTATTGTCACAATGTATTTCATGTTCATTTCTAGTTTTATTACCAAATCACATAGATGATCTTTATCCAAAGTAACTTACAAATGCCTCGAGCGATTGATATAAACTCAAACCTGGCCACAACTAATTGTTTCTTACTATTTCACGTTACAAGATCGCATCCAACAAATGTGCATATCCAATAGTAGATCTTTGGACAACAACAGATCTAATCCAATCTGCATAAGTATATGATTTTACCCTCATATTCTCATATTTTCTAAATAAATATCCTTTTTCATAGTGCTGACTTTAAATTCCTTAGTGTTATGTACGTTGTTTCTATTTGCCTTTCTTGTGGTGCAGCATAAAATTACTAATGAGGACCCCAACTATGCAAAAGAGTGGTGGGGTTGGCCCCAAAAGATCTGTGAGGTCTTTGTTGATCCGTGGGGAAGACTTAGGCCGCAGTTTTGTAGAACCAAGAGGCTCTTTAGTTACTATTTAGTTGTTTTCTTTTAGTGAGTTGATAATGATAGGTACTAAGTTACACGGGTACTAGAGTGTTGTTGATGCTTCAGCGTCAAGCTTCCAATATCGATCTATGCTAGAGGTGAGCTACCCCAGTGTTGAGCGATACTTCAATGGCTCATGGAAGGTCGGGTAGAGGAGCAAATATGTAGCTATTAGTTGAAAATTACTTTTCAGATTTGACAACCTTTGAATTTGGGAGCTTTTTAGATATTTCTTTAGCTCTTCTAGATCTCAATTTAGAAGTTGATTGTGCTTGCTTAGGGTCGTTTCATAATCCTATTTGAAGTTCCATCTACTCTTCCTAGATTTCAATACATGATTTCTTCGACTAATTGAGGGTCATCTATAATTCTTTCTCAGTGGTTTGGTGCAATATATCCTTTGTATTGATTAATCTATCTATATTCTTATTATTGCGTAATTGTGGATTTCGTGTATTTATTCTACAGAGTATTTGGTTCATTATTTGCATAAACTCTAGTTTGGTATTATCGAGTTTATTGCGGGATTTCGGAGTGTTGGTGGCTGATTGGTTTTGATAATGGATCTTAGAACGGTCTATATCATTGACTGATCACACTTACTATATGGGCTATATATTGGAATGAGTGTAGAAACTAGAAAGATACACTAGTTTGCTGTCAGTTGATACTTTGCTGTCAGCTTTAGTTTCTTTAGTATGCTCCCTGACTTATGCTTGGGCTCAATGAGACTCTGTTGGGATCATCCTTGTGTCCTTAAGTGAATTAAGAGTATACTGGTGTTGGGAACTTGGTCTAGAAATATCCCTACCCTTAAATATGCCACATTTATTCCAGGAAAATATTTAAGTCTTCCCAAGTCCTTTGTCTCAATTTTTTTTTCCAAGGATTGTCTGCTAAATCTGTAATTCCATTTTGTCCATTTCTTGTTATAATTATATCATTTACATAGCCAATTAAAGCAACTACCTCATTTGGAGACCTTTGCTTGATAAAGAAAGAGTGGTCACCTTGACTTCGTTTATACTCAAACATCACATTAGCTTCTTCTGAACCAAGCTCAAGGGTTTTTTTAAGGCCAGACAGAAATTTCTTAAGTCAGTAAGAACAGTTCCCTTTCATACTTCAATGTGAATCCTGGTGGAATCTCTACGTAACTTTGTTTTGTATTCCCATGCAAGAAGGCATTTTTTACCTCAAATTGATGCAATGTCTAATTCAGATTAGTAGCAAGAGAAATTGAAATTTGAATGCTATTCATTTACTCAAGAGTTTTCTTGGTTATCTATCCTTTAGATTTGAGCGAGCAAAGGTAGGGTTGAACCCTTGCTATCAACTTGGATTGTATCTTTGCAAAGACCCATCTGCTTTATGTTTAGTATCCAAAATCCTCTTACAACTTGCAACCTTCTTCTCTTCAGGTAAGGGATGAAGGAGATGAGTTTACTGAAAGGGATCTCTAGGTCCTCTATACTCTCTCTTCCTAATAGGCAGCTCCGGAGGTACTGCATGAATACCCCACAACATTAAAGGATGGTCTGGCCAGTTTGTACTTAAGAACAAAAAAATGCTATTCTTTTGGATGTTTCCCTAGTTTTGTTTTTATTTAAAGCTCTCATTTCTTCTATCGTGGCTTCTTTCTAGTTTGGATTACTAAGAATTGACATTTTTTGAATTTTCATCATGGAGAATTGAGAGATAAAAACATTACAATTTGGAGCTAGTTCTTTAGTTGACACAAAATTGCATCTGGAATATTTAGTCCACGTTCTTATTCCTTTCCTAAGTCTAATAGGAAGCTAAAATTTATTATTAGAATTACTTGAACCAATAGGGATAGAATCAACATTACCTTGTCCGGCTCCAATGTTAGAGCATCTATTAGGTCCATCATGAGCTTTTTCCCCCTTCAGTTTAGATGGCTTGGCTTGATTTTAAGCTGCAAGTCTTCATTTGGAAATTGGAACAATAGTCACAAAGTCTAGGTTTTTGACTGTGTGATGGAATGCACACTAACTATGGTTATGGACCTAAGAAAAATACTCTTATTGATAAAAGTAGACTATTTTGAGAATTCTTATCCTCATCTATGTTCTCCCCTTGAAGATTTGTGTGAAACATATGGTTAGGTCTCAACAACATTGTGATTCGTGGAAACATACATTCTCTTGGTAAGAGGATTATAGCATTGATAGTCCCTTTGGGTAAGAGAACAGCCAAGGAAGACTCTTTCGAGCTCTAAGATCAAGTTTTGTTTAGTGTTGGCTATGAACATGAATAAAGGCGACACAAGCGAACATTTTAGGAGAAAGATTCCCAAATTTCTTGAAGGACTTGACTTAAAAGCTCCAATAGACTTTCTCAACCAAGGACTTTATAGTGTAGTCTATTTATCAGAGATAGCTTATTTCCAATGTGTTTTTTGTACTTTAATTTGGCAAGTGCATGTTCTTCCTCTTAGTACTTCCATTTTGTTTACGAGTATCAGGACATGATGACTATCAATGATCCCATCCTTTTGACAATTGGATGTTTACTTATTATTGGAGTTCTCCCTTCCATTACATGAATGAAGGATATGGATTTTGCTTCCAAATTGATTGGAAATCATCTAGAAAATAGGATGATTTACCTCAAATTTGTGTTTAAGAAGATAAATCCATCCCACCCTAGTTTTATTGTCAATAAATGATACAAACTACTTTGTACCGGTGATATTAAAAATTTTGGAATTTCCCCATACTTCGATGTGAATAAGACTCAAGGAAGCAAAGATCTCATTTATAGGTCAAAAAGTAGTTTGGTGATGTTTAGCGAATTCGCAAACTTCACAATATAAAAGTAATTTATTACATTAAAAGAGGGAAATAATTTTTTCATTGAAGAAAATGGTGGATGACCGAGCTCGCCGTGCCAAATTGCTATATCTTTTTTCTTCAATAAACAGGCTGTATCTGAGATGTTACCATTTTTAGTAGATGTTTTAAGTTAGTAGAGCCCACCATTTTCCTTAGCATGCCCAATCATTTTTTTGGTTGCCCGATTCTGTGACAATGAGAGGAAAGAGTGAATGAACAATTAAATCTTTGCCAAGCTTTGTTATATAAACTAAATTACTTTTAAGTTTAGGAACATGTATTGATGAATTCAAGGACTTAGATTTGGACAAGGGAATCAATCCTTGGCAAACAATGTTACATTCGTTACAATAAGATGAAGAAACCTTTTTAATCCCTACAAATTGTGATTAGAGAATAAACGAGAAGAATTAATCAGATGATTTAAGGTCCCTAAACCAATGATCAAGGGTTTAGAGAAACAATATGAAGCTATTATACCTTTGACAATATCACTCGTTGAACATAGGAAAACACTAGTGTGGTTGGAGTCATTTGGTTCAATATGGTCTTTATAGTCTCTCCAATTGTTTACAGTTCAAGTAACTTGGAAAATAACAAGACCAATGTCCCATGGAGTTTGTATGCTAGGTAAACAATATGAATAAATAGGATATTAGGATCAGATAATGACAATGAAGTCCACAAGACAAGAAAACTGTTAAAGAAGGTTGGCTAAGTGATAAACAAACTAATAATTGGCCGCAATGAAAGATGATGTAGAAAAGATAATCACACTATGAAAATTCTGAAAAAATTTCGCTGAATCAATATTTAGAATGATTTTAAAAAAAAATAAACTATTTGGAAAATACTACAGAAAAAAATCGTTGAACGTTTAAGAAGGAAAAATTATGCTAAAAAAAATCACACCCAAAAACTTCTAGATAGCTGTAATATCATGTAGTTAATTCTGACTGTTTATTCATATCTAAAATGTTTGATTACAAGATAATATAAATGTACCTCTCTAGTATCTATCCTATGATACATTTCAAATCACCAAGATTTGTGGTCATTTTATGTAACAAATCATTCTAGAAAGCATAATCTATTTCCATTTATGCTGCGCAATATTATGGGAAACATAATCTCTTCCCATATATGTTACAAAATATTCTAGGAAACAAAATCCCATTCCATCTATGCTACAAAGTATTTTAGGAAACAATATCCCCTATTTTGAGAAAGATTGCCAATATTGATATTGAGCTAGAAAATGAGAAAGGTCAAGTTTTTGGGGCTCTAAGAGTGGATGTCAATCAAAAAAACTAAATATGATAAATAGCATGATGATTTCCATGTTGTGGAGGCAGTGACTTAGATGACTAATTTTTGTTTTGTGCTGATTACAAGTTCAAAAATTTCCTGTTGCATTGCAGACTTGGTGAATCTGGTTGAAAGCACAGTGAGGTCCGAATATAACCGCTTACCAAGAAGGCCTATATACCTTGTGGGAGAATCTGTAGGAGGATGCCTTGCTCTAGTTGTTGCAGCCCGTAACTCTGATATTGATCTTGTGCTAGTTTTGGCAAATCCAGGTATAATTTTACTTCCTGATAAAAGATATAGATATGAATTTTCTTCTTAGAAAAGTTCATATGCCCCTTGGATCATAGCTTAGGAAACAATATTTACTATTAAGTACTTACATAATTAGTTCACTGAATAACATTTATATTCGTTTATTAGTTTGTCAAACAATGGCCATATGAAGGAAAAATTAATCAATTCTCTAAAATGGCCACCAAAATATCTGCCATGCATATTGAGTAGTAGAACTTAAGAACACACCATATCATTGTTAGCATGACAGAGGCAAGTTGAAGTCCCCCCCCCCCAATTTGTGTGCTCATATTTTGTATTTTTTTAGTTTTTTTCATTGTGTGCGTGTGCTTGTGTGTTCAACTTTCCATCCAGTCATCCATTACGAGGTGCAAGGCTTCGAAAATAACAATACATATATTATTCCATCTTGTTTCTTTTGACAGCTACATCTTTCAGCCGATCTCAACTACAAGTGTGGACACCTTTATTGGAATTCATGCCAAGCCAACCGTTTCTGAACATTTTCAACCTTCTAAGCTCAGTAAGAGATTTCTCATGATAATTCTGTATGTTTTTTTAATCTTAAAAAATTTTTAGTTCTTGGATTATATTAATAGCAAAGAAGTTATAATAATGAATGCTTGAGATAAAGTACAACGAACTCACCAAGGGTGTTGACATTCTCCATCATGTGATTGAAGATTATGGGGATTTCATTGAAGATTTGATAAGCTTGGGCAATCAAAGAAAGGATTGGCATTCAAAGGATATGGTTGACTAATTAATCAAGTAGAATGTTATTAATTTAAAGTAGGATTGTGTAGTGATTGACTACTTCCAAAAATAGGCCGCCAAATAACTTGCTCCTTGTAGATTATTTCCTAGAGAAAATTTTTCCTTAAAATCTTAGATTCATGGATTAGGAATTGTATGAACTATAAAGCCTTTCTACCAAAGTAAAAACAAGAAATTCTTTTGCTTTGTAATATGTTATCAGAGACTACGGTTTGTTCCTAGTGCTACTACCGGCCTTCATTGCTATTAACCCTTATCAACCTTCATTGCTGAGAAAAAAGGGAATGAATCATAATTTCAACTATCCTTAACATCCCAAATTCACCACAAGTAGAGATCCATGTGCCCATCTAGAATCCATCTTAGGAAGTCAAGGTCATTCAACTATTTTTTTTTACCGAATGGAAGAAATTACCTTATTTGGTCCTAAGTATTTTGACCCAAATTGAAAGGGAGAAGAAAGCTTAGCCACTTGATAGGCCCTATACCAGTACCAAGGACCTAAAATCTGCAGTCTGGGATGTGGAAGACTCCTTGTTCATGTCATGATTTTGGGATTCAATGTAATTGGATATTAGTGGAAACTTTATGTTTTACTACAGCCAATGATATATGGGACACCATGAGGTGCACATATTCCAAAATCAAAGATGTTGCCTTGGCTTATGAAACCCAAACCAAGATTCATTCAACCAAATAAGATACGATGTCGATCATATAGTACTATAATGCTTTGAATGTTTTGTGGCTTGAATTTGATTACTATCAAAGCATTAAAATGAGGTATAGTGAGGATGCCTCAATCATGCCAGGTTTTATGGAAAAGAAACGATATTTGTATTTTTGGTTAGACTCAATATTGAGTTTGACCAAGTACGGGTGCAGGTACTTGGGAAATAAGAGCTTCCTTCCTTGACTACAATATTTTCAATTATTTGGGCCGAAGGAGGGAGAACTGTAATGCTTGACTCTCTTGCTACGAAAGGATTAGCTCTAGTAGTGTCCAAGAAACTATCATTCAAAAACCACAAATATCGGAAGAAATATCAGGAGAATAGAGAATTTTACAATAGCAAATGAATAAGGGCAATCTTTGATGTAACTATCTCAAGAAGCTGAGGAGCACCAAGTATACATGCTTGAAACAAGAGGGGAAACCCTCTTGGTAGTCTTCCACGACATGGCCAGGCAAATCCTGCCATAACTAAGGGCACAACAGATTCTCCCTTGTGCACCAAAATGAACAAGACTTAATTGCTTTAAACCGAATGGAGATTGGAATAATTTGAAGCCTTCTCACTTTAATGAAGGAACCAATTAGTTCATGCTCTCTGAGTCACTTAGGTAACCATTTCTTATCTCATGCTATTTGTGCCCCAAAGGACTACACTAGATGTAAAGTCTGAGTGATTGATTCAAGGGCCATTGACCACAAGACAAACTCATCACATCACTTCACCACTTATACCCTATTTCTCGAAACCCAAAAATCGGAGTTGCCAAGGGCACAATGGCATTAATTGCCAGGAAAGAGACCATTCCACTCACTTCCTCTCTCCATTTGAAATTTGTGTTTCATGCATCTAAACTTTCTTTTAATGTTTTGTCCATTCACAAATTAATCAAAGATCTAAACAATAAGGAAACTTTCTCCTCTAGGCTTTAACTATTGTGTTTTCCAAGAATTGTTTACATGGAAGGCGATTGGACTTGTTAAGGAAAGGGAAGGACTCTATTTATTGGATTCAAGCAATGGCTAAGATGTAGACTACCCCTGTCCATTTCTCTAAAACCTCTCCCTCTTGAAGTATCAGTTCTAGCTTCATCACTTACTATTGGACCACCTATCTTTTTCAATTTTGAAAACTATTTTTCCTTCATTATTCAAAGGTGTGAATAATAAATCATTTCATTGTGACCCATACCAGTTAGATAGACATCATCGGATTCCATCCCCGATAAGTAATAATGACAAATCTTCACATCCATTTACTCTTATATTGATGTGTGGGGGTCCTTTAGAATTTCTAACATTATTGTGGCTGAATGATTTATCTCCTTTATTGATGACTATACTAGAGTTATTTGGCTACTTCTTATGAAAAATAAATCTAATGGGAGTACAATATTTCCAATATTTCTAGGCACAATTGGAACTAATTTAATACTCAAGTTAAGATTGTTAGATCTGGCAATAGGAAGGAATATTTCAACCATTTGTTTCAAAAAAGAAGGGATCATTCATCAGTCATCATGCATAGACACACCACAACGGAGTGGGAGTGCTCGGAGAAAAAAAAGACTCCTCCTTGAAGAAATTGAGCCCTACTATTTGAAAAATTTGTGCTTGAACACTATTAGGGGAGGCTATTCTAAAGTCAACACACCTTATAGATAGATGACCTTCCAGACATTTGAAAAATAAAGCTCTAGTAAATTTCCTAGTCGGATTTCTACCTAGACTTCAAAAACACAGTCACCTACCTTGTCAAGTGTACAGTTGTGTCTCCTATGTCAATATTCTTACCCCATATCGTAAGAAACTAGATCCTCGAGCTCTTAAATGTGTCTTCCTTGGGAACTCTTTTGTCCACAAAGTATATAAGTGCTATCATCCAAACCTGAAAGTTCTTTGCTACCCAAGATGTTGCATTTCCTGAAAACAAATCCATTTTTGGTGAATCTTATCTTCAAGGGGAGAGTTCATTGGAAGATAAGATTAGTTTGAGCCCTTATTTAAGTCCAAGCCTTGATATGCTAAAGCCCTTAAACCTGAAATTTCTGACTACTTGAAAATGGAAATTCAAACCATAGCCCCTCTAATGGCTGTTACATCATCCTACCCATGTCTCGAGTCTTCTCTTCCTTCTTCTTTACTTCACAAAGTGTTGACAATGAGCAAATAGGGAAAGATGATACTACCTTTACTCCGCCATTGCTAGTCTGTTCCATGAGAGTTGTACCCATACTGGCACATGTCCAAAAGCCCAACGCAATAACAGGTATTGATATTCATCCGAATTTCTCCCCACCACAAAATTTTTCCACCGTTGAATTCATGGATCTTGACATTCCTATTGCTATTAGAAAGGGCATAAGAATGTGTACACTACACTCCATGGTCAATTGTGTTTCTTTTAATAAACTCTCTTCAGCACACAAAGCATTTCTTGTAAAACTACATGCCACTAAAACTTCATAAAAAGTTTAAGAGGCACTTATGAGAAAATAGTGGAAAGAGGCTATGAGTGACAAAATGAGGGCCTTCAGAAAAATGAGACAAAGGATATTGTCAAATTGCCAAATGGAAAGAAAGTAGTAGGATTAAATGGGTATATTTCATAAAATGTGGATGGGGATCTTAGAAAGATAGAAAGGGAGACTTGTAACAAAAGGGTATACTCAAACTTATGGAATGAACTACTAGGAAACCTTTGCCCCAGTTGCAAAAATGAATACTGTCTATGTCTTGCTATGTTTAACGGTTAATCTTCGGTGACCGTTATAGTAATTTATGTAAAAATGCCTTTTTACTTGATAAACTTGAAGCAGATGTCTATATGGCACCTCTAAGCTTCAAAATATTGATAGTAACAGCGTGTAGGTTGAAGAAAGCCTTGTACGGATTGAAGCAATCTTCTAGAGCATTGTTTGGAAGATTTCCTAGCGGAATGAAGAAGATGAAGTTCAAACAATCACAAGGTGATCATGCTCTCTTCATTAAGAAATCGGGAATTGGTAAGATTATGGTCCTAATTGTGTACATTGATGAAATAATCTTGACTGGGATGATTTTGATGAGATTGAGTAACTTAAAGGGTAGCTGACAAAAGAATTTGAGATAAAGGCACTTGAGAGGCTCAAATATTTTTTTTGAAATTAAAGTTACTTACACCTAAGGTAAAATATTCATTCTAACAAAAGTATATTCTTGATCTATTACAAGAAATAGGAAGGTTGGGATGTAAACCTTCTGAAACTATCGTGGTGCAAAATCACAAGCTAGTAGATAGGGGGCGGTAACAATGGCTAGTAGGAAGGCTTATCTACATGTCCCACACACGGCTAGACATTGCCTATGTAGTAAGCGTAGTAAGCCTGTTCATGCAATCTCTGAGGAAGTGTCATTTGGAAGCTGTTCATAGAATTATACAATACTTGAAGTTTACTCTAGGGAAAGATGTTTTTTTTAGAAATAACAATGAACTCAACCTAGAAACCTACACATATGTGGATTGGGCACGTCCATTGATAGATCAAAGGTTAACTTCCGAATACTGTATCCTCTTAGGAGGAAACCTTATAACCTGGAGGAGTAAAAATCAACAACAGTAGCTAGATTAAGCATTGAAGTAGAATTCAGAGCTACGACACTCGATATTTATAAACTTCTATAGCTCAAAATTATTTTTGAAGATTGGATATCAAATGGGAACGGTGCATGAACTTGTATTGTGACAAGTCTAAATCAATATAGACCACAACCCGTGCTACATGACCAAACCTAGCATGTAGAAGTAGTCCTATACTTGATAACTGAAAAATTAGATAGTGGTTTAATCTACACCCCTACATCTCAATGGATGAGAAACTTGTGGACATAAGGAACTACCTAGCCGACTCTTCTAACAAATCACTAGTAAGCTGGTAATGAACAATATTAGTGTTTGGTTTGGTCACTCCCTTGCGGGTAACTCAACAGACGGAAGTGTCATCGGGCAGTAGAAGACGGTCAACGAGAGGTTGACCGGCTGGAAGTAAAATCTGGTCAACGGGATGTTGACCGGCTGAGAAAGGAGAGGATTTCTCTGGAGTGGGTTTCCGTAGAGCAAATGGAGGAGTGCATTTGCCGGAGTAGAAATCCGGAGAATACTAGTTGTGCAAGGAAAGTTTGTGGATGGGCAAGAAAGTGGCCAGTCAGCAAGAGGTTGACAGGCTAGAAGCAAAATTGCCGATCAACAGATTGACTGGCTGATCATGATTCTGCCTGGTTGCGCCATTTTGCCAGGAATGGCAAAACGGCCAGTTTGTATAAATTTGCCGGTTTGCATAAGATGACCAGTATAGATGAATTTACCGATATGGATGGATTTACTGATATTGCTGAAATTGACAAGTATGCTACAGTGCTAGGTTTGGGGCAAAATGGCCGGTTGTACCATTTTGCTATGTTTGGGCAAATGGCCGGTTTGCCCAAAACGGCTAAGGTGCAGCCGAGGACATGGGGTGAGCACAGTAAGGACCGAGATCGTTGTTATTGCATGGAGACATCAAGGAAGGCCCAAGGACCTGGGCACAGAAAGCACGCATGGATGCTAACTTAGAAGATTTACTGAGCATACGTGATCTCAGGGAAATATACGTAATCTCTGCAGAGTGGGCGCTGTTTCTGTAGAGCACGATGATTTGCAGTGTATGGGCTGTCTGTGCAGGTGGCAGGTTGCAGAACTGCTGATGGTAGGTGATTGTCCAAATGCAGTCTGCCTATTTGGTAGATGGTCTCTAGGAAAAGCAATATATAAATATGCATGCTGGGCATGCGGTGAAAAAGCACAAGTGTGAGAGCTCAAGGGTGGTAAAGTCCAGTGAGAGAAAACAATTAAGGTGGTGAAGTCCCAGCGGTGAAGTCTAGGAGTGTGTGAAAAGAAAAAAGAGAGTGGAGTGCACCACCGGTGAGAAGAAGGAGAAAAAAAAAACAGAGAGTAAAGAGTGAAGTGAGAGTTTCCTTGCTCTGGTATTGTTTTTCTCATTCTGTTTCGAGCGTGTAGCGGATACTCTATCTCAAACATTTTTTGTAATCAATTTTCATATAGTGGACTTGTTGTGGACTAAATGTCTCGTGGTTTTTCCCTTCGGTTGTGAAGGATTTTCACTTAAAACTTTTATGTTTTTTCTCTCCCTCATTGTGTGCTTGTGTACATTCCTGGTTGACTGGCCTTTTGCCCCAACAATTAGCATACCTACTTAAGGGGAGTTTTGAAGTACTATGATTTGGTTGAAGATTGTGGGGATATAATTAAAGATTTGATAGGCTTAATTGGCTCAGGTAATCAAGGAAAGAATTGGGCATTCAAGTGATTTGATTGACTAATTAATCAACAAGAATATTCTTAATTTAAATTAAGTTTGCGTATGATGACTGTTTTCAAATATAGGCCGTTGAATAGCCAGCCCCTTGTATATTATTTCTTAGAGAAAAATTTTTCTTTTTTCTTTTTTTTTTTATATTCTTAGAATCCTAGATTGATGAAGTAGGAATTGTATAAAGTGTGGTGAGGACTTCATGTGGCAGCATTGGCCAATGACTGGAGATGGTGGTCTGTTGCATTGTTTGCGGATAATCACCAACAGGGGTTGAAGATGTCATTGGACGAGGCCTGCAATGGGGCTTGATGGTGACACCGGCTAGCGATAGTATGATATACTAGTAAAAGCTTCTATTAATGAGTGCCGATGGTTAATGATGGTAGTGGATGGCTTCCTAAAAATGACTTCCTATTTTGAAAATGGAAAGTTATTTTCTGGAGTTGTAAACTTAAGTTTTCCATTGACTGAAAAAATAATTTAGGTTGACGTATTTTTATTTACATACCAAACACTTAAAGATATGTAAAATATTTTCCACATTCCACCAAACAATGGAAAATGCGAAAAACAGTTTCTATCAAGTTATTTTCTTTTGTAACAAATGGAGCATTATTTTTCTATATGTGCCAATCATTAGAAAAGTTGGAAATTATTTTCTAATGCACTGCTAAACATTGAAAAATATGAAAAATACGAAAAAATTCTTTTACACCAAACAAATGGAACCTTGGTTGCTTGTGATATTCAACTTGAGAACATGAATGCTCAATATGTGACACAAATGTCAGGCATGCGTACTTTTTGAAGACATGCGAGACCTCCCACGATTGTGTTATATGTTGTGTTTTATCACTTATGTTTTGTGGTCATCAATGTTCGGTGTTGAGTAGTACATCAAGAGGTGTCTGACGTTGTAAATATATGAAATTAAAATACAAGCGCATAACTAGATGCTAAAGATTACACCCTCATTAATAAAAAGATGTAACGGTGAATATTTATATGCACTATATTTGTGATACTGATGTTACCAAAATATGGTACCCTGCTGAAGTAAGTATTGGACTCTTACACTGCTAACCTCTTCTTTTTCTCTTACTCCTAAGATTTTACATGTCTTTCGGGTTGAGGATTAAAGTCTGATTCTTCCTCTTAAAAACACATACAAAGAGGCCTGGAGGGAGGGCGAGAACAAGCACTGCTTGTTTTGGTTTGAGAATTTCTGAATTTCGCTCTCTAAAACTGGGGAGTATGAATTTCTTCAGGATTTAAGAAAATTTTGTTGTCATCACCCTTTGCATAGGTTGTCTATTGCTGACTGGCAATCCCCTTCCCAACAGAAAAAAAAAGAGAGTAAATATTGCCTTTTTTGGTTGCATTGAGTGCTGAGCATGGAGAAACTCTTGAGGATTTATTGGTTACATGCGCACACTGGTGTCATCATTTACCCCTGTCAATCTCGCATGCTTTTTGCTTCGTTCAATAAGATTATGTGGCTGTCAGCTTTTTGAATAAAGGATTACAGGTTGTGGCCAATGTTCAACCTGGAGATACATTAATGTGGAAGATGAAGATGCTCAGGTCATCCTCTGTTTATGCAAATTCGCGTCTCCATGCTGTCAAAGCACAAACTCTGATATTATCCAGGTTACTATTCTTTTGCACTTCCTCCAATTGACTCCTGCTTATTCCTGAATGGAGAAAATATTTTGATGCTGCAGTGAAGTAAACTGTGAGCAATTCTTCTATTGGCAAAGTACATAAATCTTTTAAGTTTTGTATTGGATGCTACTTGAATATCAATCTATAAATTGGTGGTCATGTAAAATCCTTCAGCAAAAGCGATTCTTAGTGGTTTCAAAAATGAAAGGAATTTGCATCATACAACTTTAAGAAACATCCAATTTTTAGTGAGTGAAGGAAGGAAAGATGGGATTAAATTCTCACTTTTGAATGATGAAAAATATATACCAGCTCCTAGCACCCTACAGTATCTTTATTGTGAACTTGTAAGAAGGAACAATGAGTCGCTTTTTGTTGAGAAAACAGGGAATCTTATTTGGATTAGAGAAAAAATACGACAAAAAATCAATGGATATGTTAGGCAGAGCTCTTTTTTAAGCCATTTATAATTATAGTCCTTATAGGATTAAGGCAACATTAACTTCACAAATTCTAAAATGCCTCAATAACCAAAGTGTACCTTTGTCTGGGTTGTTGATTTAGGTCTTCATATTGCAATATTTTATTCTTAAAAAAGTATCTAAATCTATTAAAAAGTGGGAATTCAATGTTTTTTCTGTAATTTATATCTAAAAAAAATCTGTTTTCTGTAGAAATCACGTCTCTCATTTCTCTATACTTGGCCTATTGTCTTTGGAGTCTGGACTGGATGGCATATCAACCAGTTCCTCCCCCATTTTTTTGAGGTTATCAATGCCTAGCAGGCTGCCAGCTGGAGGTGGGTGTTTTTGCAAATAGTGATTAATGCTTCCCCTTTCCCTTGTACGGACATCAAAAAAGGGGAGAGAACACAACCAAGAAGTATGGGGTTTATAATTTAGATGTTTGGTTGTAGTGGAGAAATTTCAGATTTTTCAGTTGCTTTTATTATATGAGGGCAAAGTTTTTCTGATGGTCACTTCTTGATCTTGGACTATTTAAAGCTATATAGGCAAAAAAATAAGTGTAGTTGATAATGCTAAGATGGATGAGTGATATAACATTAAGTAATAGTGAAGAAATGAATACACTTGTAGAATCAATTCTTAAAAAAATTGACAATTAAATTGGGTATGGGCACTTGATATAGCTCCTATAGCTCCTATAGTTCACTAATACGATGATTGATTTGGTAGGTATTTGAGTGAATAGGGGGAAGACAAGTACAAATAGGGAATTCTGGAATACGGTAATAATAGAGGCTAACAATTCGTCCACTTAATCTTTTGCTTTTGATTGAGTAGGATGGCAAAACTACCAAACCAAGCCTTTTCCCGCTCAATGGATTGGCTGAAAGGGAGGCTTAGTGAACAAGATTCTCACATCGTGGGGTAGAAGTTAAATAAACGCAACCTTACGCCTACATTGTAGAGAAGTTACTATAATATTTTGAACCTATAACCTCCATATCACAATGGAGCAACCTTAGCATTGTGTGATAGGATTAACCCATTGACACTCAGTTTTGTCCTATGATGCTCCCACTTCATCTTCTTAGAATCTTAAAAAGAATTTGATAAGACTTCTTGTTGAATGTATACTAGCAACATATATAATAGTTGAACATCTCCCATCTATACATGGATGAAAATATTAATATAAGTATTGGTTATAGTTATATCGTTATCAGATATATTGAATAATGCGTATACGCGTCGGACAAATCAAATGAAAAAAAAATTTCTAAAAATCGTAAGCTAAATGGGCCGTATTGGCCAATACGAAAATATATCATGATAGTATTACTGTATCCCAAAATATCAGTGCCGGGGGGGCCTTGATACCGATACATATCTTCTGATACGATACATATTGCCTGATATATTCATCCATGCATCTATATGTATTGTTACCTTATTAGATACCAAATATGTCCCTCATATGTTCCTATACTTGTTGAATGTGTCCAAAATTGATGCTTAAAAATCTTAATTTTCATGTGCATTGGACACTTTCAAATATTTACCGGATATTTCTAGGATGTGTTCAAAATTATAAAAATTTAATCCTCATGTGTCTCAGAATGAGAACATACCTTTTCTAAAAGAATTGAAAATATGGATGATGACATAGTTTACCTAGTATGGGTAATGAAACCTAAAATTGTTGCAAGTGAACGCCAGATGAAGCGAGGATGGTGCCCTTTTGGACAAATGGTCAAATGGCAACGGTGAGGAATCGTGAATGAAAATATTGGCCGATATTTGATATATTGGTATTGGGGGCTTAATAATGATATTTCTAATACTACGATGAAATCATGATATGTTATAACGGCTATATATCAACATAATATTCAAATATTGGTTGATATTTCTGATATTAGGTGGATATTTCGGCTAATATTTTCCTGTCAGTTTATAATTTTTAGAAATTTTTTTTTACACATTATTCAATATGTTTGTTATCAATATAGTCTCTATTAATAGTGATACCGATATTTTCATCCATAGTGAGGATGATGTTGAAATAGCATAAATAAAATAGTTACAATAACTACTTGAATTCAGCTTTTTGGGTCACCTGTTATCATATATGATTTGAAAAAAAGCTCATCTGGATGATAATTTATTTAGAAAACACAAATGCAAATTAGTATAAAAATTATTTGTTGTTAATAGTGAGGATGATGTTGCAATAGAAGAAACTAAAGAGGTGCTAAATAAACTATCTTATGAACTTGGATTACTTTAGACTTTACTTATGACGTACTAAAGCTACTTGAATTTAGCTTTTTGTCAATTGTCTTCATATATGATTTGAAAAAGAAGCTTGAGTGAATGATAATTTATATAGGAAAGACAAATATAAATCAATATAAGGAAGATTTGTTGTCCCAATTATGGTTAAATTGTCCAAGAAGAGGGGTAAATTTGCTGTACTATCTAAAATGCAATGCAATTAACAAACTTAAAATGTTTGATGAAAGATTGAACAATGAGAACGAAATGTGCTGCAAATAAATTGAGATAATACCAGTGATCTATATTGGTTAAAACGCAATTTTCTTACTCCAGTACCTTATTCACAGCACTATTTGGTTATCCTAGTAGTATATTCTTTTATTTATCAACTTTTTATAGAAAAGGGTTACACCACTTATCAAGTCTCTCCCTAGATTCGCTTGATTAGCCTACACCAGAAAACATTATGCTGTAATTTTCTAGAGAATGTTAATTTTGTCTAAATGCCTCCCAATGGAGGATTACTTCTCATTAAATAGCCAAAAGAATGCCATAATTACATCTTGCAATCAATCTATAAATCTGGTAACCATTCAATGGCTAATTACTGAATGAAAGAACCTCCTAAACTAGGAAATTGTACTATCAGTGGCATATTCTTTTTGACAATGTATGCCTTAATATATCCTTGTTCTCGTTAACACACCTCTCAAATTGATGTGAGGAAGCATAATCACATTCGGAATAAGTGCTTGACAAATAAAATGATAACCCACCTTAACATATTTGGAGTACTAATGAAATACTAAATTGGTAGCAATTTGAATTACATTGGTATTATTAGCATGGAGTTGAGTAGAAAGGAGTAGAGAAACACCTAGCTCGGTCAACGGTCTTTAAATCCATATAATTTCAAAATATCAGACTCTAGGGCCTAATATCTGACTTAGTAGAAGATTTCATGCACAGTCTTGCTTCTTACTCTTCCAAGCAATAAGTGCATCACCAAGGAACATGTACTGATCGATAATAGAATAAGTATTTACTCAACCTGCTTAATCTGCATCATTATTACCTTCCAATTGTAAGAAAATTGTAGAAGAAAATAATAAACTGCGACTGAAAGCACCCTTGAGATAACGAAGCCGAGGACGAAAATCGGCCGTATAGAAATGGCAAGGATCTTGTATAAATTGATTAATCTACTAAATAACCAAATAATTATCAAAATGGTCAAATAATTTAAACTCTACCAATTGTGGATACATTAAGGGATTTGGTACGGAATTGCCATCCCCTTTACATAGCTTTAAATTGACCTCCATAGGTTTAAGAACCAAGCTATTGTCCTAAAGATTGGCAAAGAAATTAGCTCTTTGGTGTACTAATGTTGATGCAGCAGTATGAAACCAAACAATATTGGTCCTCAAGTTGAAGAAAATACTGTAGTTGACCATGATCTTTCATATGAAATGAAAATTTGTGGTGTTGCTACTAGTATTGTTTAATTCACTTAGGATTAGGTCGAGCACGGGGGGGCTGCAATGTGGGAGGGTGTCGCAGCCCCTCTGGCTCCCTCAGGGGCCGTCCGATCAAAAATCGGACAGCCCCTATATTTTTTTATATTAAAAAAATATGTTTTATATATATATATTTTGCTTTTATGATTTTTTTTAAGAAAAGTAAAAAAATGTTTTCCATTCTTTTTGTTTTTATTTTTTTTTTACAGAAAAACAGGGGCGTTGGATATTTAATCCAACGGCCCCCGAGGGCGTTGCAGCCCCTCCGATGCCTTCCTGCATTGCAACCCCCCCGAAATCAAATTAGGTCCTATAGTCACAATATCATCTACATACACTAGAAGTATAATAATCCTAGTAGTAATTGAGTGGAAGAAAAGAGATGAGTTATGCTAACTTTAGGGAGTGCCTACTTTAAACCATACAAAGATTGTTTAAGCAACAAATCTCATAAAAAGGGAAAGAAAACTTGCCAGGTGGAGAAAACATAAAAAATTAGTCCTTCAAATGACCATGTAAAAACATATTTTTTACATATATTTGGCGAAGGGGCTATTCTTTTGAGGCAGCAATGGACATAACAATGTAGACAATATTCACCTTGGTGATAAGAGCAAATATTTCTTCATAATTAATGCCATGTTTCTGCCGATCTCCGATAGCTACCTAAAGAGTTTTATATCTTTTGTTAGAAACATCATCATGTAACTTTATGGTGCATATCAATTTACACCAATCGGATGAACTCTAGGAAGATAAAAAATGATACCCCAAATGTAATTTTTCTAAAGAGCTTGAAATTTGTCTTGCATAGCTTGATGTTAGTACTCATGAGTAAAAGCTTTGGACTAAGATTTAGGCTTAGAAGTATCAAGCATGGCCTGAAGAGCAGAATGAGGGAATCCATAGTTATTAGGCGTTGTAGAACGAGAGCAGACCAGTAAGGCTTATGTAAGATAAGATCATATGTTGGTTTAGAGGTATGTAGAAGAAACAGACGGCACCGTTGATACACAAGACCGAGTTAAAATGATTAACAATACCATCCTCATCATTAAAGGATGGAAGCAAAGTAGACGAAGAAGCCGGATCACCCCAAGATAGAAAGAAATATTAACCTTCAAAGAAAACTACATTAGTACTTTTTGGGAAATGAAGTTCGATAGCATCTGCAACATAGCTCATAAACCATTTTTCAGGTATACTATAGTTAAGTAAAGTGCATTTAGTAACTTGAATAGTAAGCTCGTGATGTTTAATGGGAGGTAAGTGAACAAAGTAGATGCAACCAAAAATATATAGAGAATAATAGTTAGGAGCAATGCCAAACAAACAAGAGTATGGTGAATCGAGATGCAAGTTTGGGAAAGGCAGATAATTAAATAAGTACATAGTTTTAGGTAAGGCTTCTATTCAAAATCTAAATAGGTCAAATGATTTAGGCATCAAGATACAAATGATAGTTAAAGATGTCAATTTTTATGCTCGGCCACTCCTTTTTGTTGAGGGGTGTAGCGACATAAACTTTGAGATGGAATAGCTCTTTGTTGTAGGAAGGAATAAAAATCATGAGGTGCATATTTTTTTCTCCAAAAATTAAAATTGAAGATTTTAATACATGTATAGCACAAAAGTTTGGAAAGTAGAAAACACCTCAGTTTTAGAGTGCAGAAGATAGATCTGAATAGATAGACTATAATCGTTAATAAATGTTAAAAAGTTTTTGTATTGAGCACGATAAAGAACATGAGTCATTCCCCAAAAAACTATATGAATAATTTCAAAACATGTATAAGCATAACTACTCTACAAAGGAAATGGTAAAGACTTGCTTTTACCATGTTTACAAGGTTCATAATTAAATGATAGATGAAATAAAAATAATTACTTATATTACTCAAATAACTGTATTTAATAAGATATGCTAAAATGATAAAATTGGGATGTTCCAATTTATTATGCTAAAAATAACTATTATGAGTAACAGCAAAACAACCAATATAGATAGAATGAGGAATGAAAAATGACTAAAGAGGGCAAAGACATCTCACTTGAGGCCCATTCGCTATCACTTGTCTTGATGCCTGATCTTTTACACAATAACCATTATGATCAGAAATAATAGCATAATTTTTGTCTACTAATTGGCAAACAAAAATTAAACAGCCAGATATTAGAGGATACAAAATCATTAGTAAGAGAAGTCCCATGCTTCCCAACCACAGTAGTGGGAAGAGTACTGCCATCATCTATTTGCATATGCTGTTTTCCATCATACTTATAAACTTCATGTAGGACTTTTGATTACAAGTCATGTGATTAGTACCTACATAGTCAATAAGAAGTTTTTCTTTTTACCTTGGAGATCTAGAATATATAGCACGGAAATAATCATTTGTTGAACTTGCTTAGATGTAAGGGAATTCAAGACATTGGACTAAACGTTAATATGAAAAGTAGAATTTGATCGGTTTTAAAGTCCTTAATAAAATGTCATTTCTTTTTACAATAAATGTAGAACTTTTCAGTGTTGTTTTCTAATGTGCCCAAAGTCCTTACAATTGTAACATTGTGGCCACATGCATCATCTTTTTTCTTGATTAGCATAGGACACTTAATTATCTCAGTACTAACATCATCTGAAGGGATACCATGCTAGGAGACAAGACACTATTCTTCATACAAAAGTTCTCCCAAACTGACACTCAAGGATGAAATAGATTGTTGGTTGATTAACCCAACATGTACACTTTCACACCGGGTAATTGCTTCATCAGAAATTGATGTTGTCGGCTTTCAAAGTGGACCTTTTGCAGCTCCTATTGCCTCTTTGGAAACCTTAGATTGCACTATCCCAGAATAATCGCTTTATCAATTAAGAAAGCTAAATAAAACTGTTCAATAGACAAATTTTCTTGGTAGTAATTTCTGATCTCTAATTCCAATTGAAACTTTTAGGTATAATCATCTTAATGAGAACCTCACAATGGTAGTTCCAGATCTTCTTAGCAATTTAGGAGATTGTTGACTATATGTAGCTCAATAGAACTATGTAGCCAAGAAACAATTTGAGCATCTTTGCTTTCCCATGATCTAAGTTTTTTGGCATCAATAGGAGCTTTAGTCGATCCATCCACTTGTCCTCGTAATTCCTTGCCTTTAACAGACATTGTAAATTGAAATTCCTAAGTATATTATTTCTTCCAATTAAATCGAACAACGAAATTCTCAACTGCCATGTTGCAATATAGATAGTGTTTTGTGCTTAGAAATTCCACAAAGGATCTGGCAAATCTAAATAGATGGTAGCAAGTCGATGATTGCAAAGCATTGATGATAATGAAACACATGATCCCAGGACGATGAAAGCATTGATTTTCCGAATGGGAGATCAAATTGAGATGAATCATAAAAATGGATCCAAAACACAGACCCCAAAAATGAAACTCTAGCATACTCCTAAGAAATTGACAAAATAAAGAAAAAATGATTCTGACAGCTCAAAGCTATGAATGCTTAATACAGAACCACAATGCAAAACAGAAAATCAATGATCGAGTAAGAGAGCTCAAATACCATGTTAATTTGGTCTGTCTCAATGGAAATTATTTCTCATTAACGAACTGAAAGTATTCCTTAATTATATCCTGCAATCAAGCCATGATTATGATAACTATACAATAGCTAATTACCGAAAGAAAGAATTTCCTAATGTAGGATATCATAGACAATCAACAGCATATTCTTTCTGGCAATATATGCCTTTATATATTCTTTGTTCTCGTTAACAGATTAGACACTCCAAACTCTCCTCAATGAAGTGTCTACAAATCATTTGATTTCTCAAACATATGTCCTTCGAGCAAGCACCACATGCAGCCTCAATCTCAATCAAGAAATCATTATAGAACTTCTTAACGATTGTGTTAATCAAAGTTCCATCAATGACATGTTATTCAGTTAATAAAACAGAATTCTCTAATTTATCCCAAATATGTCCAGTAGCCATTACCAATTAAGATGCAAGCATGGAAATGATTTGTAACTCAATTTTTTTTCCCAAAATAATGGAAGAATCCAATATTGTAACTGCCATGAGTCAGTTTGCAAAAGAAATAGGTCAACTTCATGATGCCAGGTCCGCCTTCTTCATTGTCCAAAAACACTACTTCACTTGTCCACTTGATTCTTGAGAAGAAACTATCTATGTTTTTATAAAACTAGTCAGCTTGTCATAGTTGCAAGTCACTTTGAGGTCAACTACTATGAATCTTTTTCTACTTGTCAAAACATTTTTTTTTTCCCAATTATGACCATCATGTTTAGAATTTTAAGCTTTCGGATTGTGATTACAAATAGAAAAAATAATTTTAAGCATTCAATGAGGATAAAACACTGAGTCTACTAATGCTTGAACTCTTTATGCATCTAGAATGAAACTTTATGCATAAATCCCCCCCCCCAAAAAAAAAAAAGAAAAAACACTCCAAGAAAGCTCATATACTTGAATTTGCTTCATCAATGCCCTTGCTATGATCAAAACTTGACATTTCACAAGGTTGGGGACAATAACTTATACTGTCATATATTTTAGTTATTATGTTTTTGCAATTTCTATACCTAGATTTTCATATCGTGCATATAGTAGAGGTGTATAGGGCTCACACATAATAATTTCCTTGCTCGCACCATCGTTGCAAATGTATTGCTGAATTTTTTATTTTTTTTAATTAGTATTGAAGTTTTATTGATAGCTTATATCGATAAACAGCCACTGTCATATACTTTATATTATATTCCTTCCTGAATCAGCTTGCAATTTCTCAATGAGTTTCCAAGGAAAAACAAGGTTAACTGTGCTATCTTTTCAGCGGAAGGGATCCATTATTACCCAGCCATGAGGAAGGTGAAAGGCTTCGTCACCTGCTACCAAACTGTGAGATTCGTAAGTTTAACAATAATGGCCATTTCCTATTCTTGGTATGATAAACTGTCTCTTTCTCTCATGTGTTTGTGTGTGCGTGCAAGTGAAACTGTTTGTCTATCTTGAGTGTTCCTATGTGTATTTGACTTCATGAGTCTTTAGCTTGTGCATTAACTAAAGAATTACACCTGTGAGGGATTTTTCATTATGAAGTTCTTTAATTACTCTCATGTAAGTGTTTTTATGTTCACAGTATTAGTTGTTATGACTAGATACAGTTTGAATGTGGCAAAGGCTGCATGTAATACACAATAACTATCTCTTGCCTTCGGCAAAGGTAGCACTACTAGTTTCAAATATCAGCATTTTCTCAGCCTTCTTGCGCTATTCTAGCCAAGAATGAGCAATATATAGTGTCACTGTTGGCTCAACTCATCTTTTCAGAATGAAACAGGAACCTGGAAAGCAAGAAGACTTTGTCATGTTTTTTGATGAAAAAATGACCAATTAAAACATCAAATTTTGATGTGACGGTATAAATTAGCGCTTTTGATGAAAAAATGTGCATGCAAGGAAGACTTTGTCGTGTCTCCTGTATGTATATGCTACTTAGCTGACTGTCTAGGAGAAAAGAGTTCACAAAATTTTCTTAGGCATTCCGATGAGAGGCATTAAGGAAATAGCCCAACCTGCACTACATTGTCAATTCAGGATTTGTCCAAGACAGGCTGCATAGCTTAAGAGAAACGACATGAATTATCTTACTAAAAATTGCATCACCAGAGGAACCCTTCTTTTGGAAGCATCTTTTGTTACTTTCTAGCCGGAGGCAATAGATTCTGGCAGCAAACAAAGATTTCTTGGCCTTGGCATACTCTAATCTTGCTTTTGTAATTTCTTAGCATCCAGTTGATCAAGTAATCATGACTGTAGATTCTCTTGGTAGTAGTATGTCCTACAAGCCAATCTGATTGTCTACATTCGTACTCAATTATTACGAAAAAGAATTTGAATTTATTGTGATTTTTTATTATTTATTTGCATGTATAAATCCATATATTTGAGCAATGCATTTACAGAATTATGGAGGGGCAATGCTTTGACTTCTAGCCACTTATAAGCTCAGATCCTTAATATTCCCAAATTTCTCAATTATAGGTCTACTAAAATAATAGTGACTGGTTAAATGCGTAGATCAAAGCTATTGACTTGGGATTGGGTACCTAAATTGAATTCGATTGCGTTTATCTTGTCAGACTTGCCTATGTGGTGAAATTAATATATTTTTTATGGCTAAAGAGTTCAACTGTCACACTTTTTGTTAGTTACTATTTTTATGTTTTCTATTTTTCCAGTTTTGTTGAAATTTGATTTTGGTCTTACCTTTTCAATATTAATTGTCAGTTAAGATTTTAACATTTCTATATTTCGGAAACACTAGTTTGATTTCTTTTTGAAATATATAATTTCTTACTTGCCAGTCAAGAAAAAAAAGGAATTGAACTATGGGATCAAGTTCCTTAAAAGGTATTCTTGATAAAGAGCTCAGTGGATCTTATGAGTGTCTGGAGCATGAACATGTAAGAAAAGAGGGGGTTGCAGGATATGATTTGTCTTCATTGGACTCTGGAAATCAATGGGCTAGGAGTACTAGATAGGCTTCAAGAGGGATGATTAATGTTGCAGTTTTTTCAGGGATGAGTCATCTAGGGATGGAAAATTGCTTCATGGTACGAAAAGTGGACAGTATATCTCCTACTTCTCTGAGATAGCTAATGAATCAGAGGAGGACATTGTTGAACTCAAAACAATATTCAGAAAATAGGTATTATGTAGTGTATATGGAAAATCTTCTTCAAAGAAAATGAAATTAACGGTATGGAACTTATTGTTGCTTGCCCTGACTTTAAAAACAGTTAGCATGTGGTGAATTTTATGTGGACATGGTGATAGATTGCTGGGAAACTGCTGTAGTGGTTGCATCTCTGGTCGCCAGTGTCCTCAAGACTAAGGGAAAGTTAAATTCAACTATTTCGAGGAGCATGGGGGATATAAAGTTTCACCCATCAGGGAAGGAGCATTATGTTTCATTAATGTGCTGAATTCGGGACAATTGCTGTTCAACAATGGATGATTGTTGATGTGGAGCCAGATCTAGAGATGGATTTAGTTTTGCTATGAATTAAAACTCTGGGGGTAGTGATGGATGCAATCTGGGATACCCAGATGTAACTCTGGGGTTAGTGATGCAATAGTTTGTATCGATTAGATGCCTGTGACAAGTACAAGCTTGGAGTTCAATTGGAGTGCTTGGTTGATGTTCTTAAGTCTCTTCCTATCAGAAGCCTTGAGGGATAAAATGGGAACTATCTGAGCAATGTGTTTAATACTGGACGAAAGCCATCATCTTGCTCTTTGTCTCAGGCAGGCTGCCTTATCACCTATCTATGAAGCTTAGACTTGTGCTAAGAAGAAGAAGAAAATGCTTGCTAATGTATGGTAAATAGCCAAGTGGCAAACATTTTAAGTAATGTTATTGCAAGTCTGGTGGTTTTTAGTTGCTTCCATCACTAAAATAGAACAATGGAATGTTGATTTGCTTCTCTATACTCTGATCTGATAATCTGATTGCACAATGTCCCTGTAGACACAGGCTGCTTGTTGGTACATAGTATTTGTAAATCAGAAGCTGATTTGATTCTGCAATAATGAGATTAAATTCTGCAGTAATAGTATTTGTAAATCAGAAGCTGATTTGGTTCTGCAATAATGAGATTTAATTCTGCAGTAATGAATGGTTGCTTGTAGTAGTGGTTGTATATGGATTGCTGTGTCCTTTAAAATTGTAAGTACTGAACATTATAAACAAGTTAATAAGCCACTTATGATTAAATGCCATGATATATAAACGTTCAATGCAATAAAGGAATTTAGTGAAGAAAAGACTTAGTTCATGAAGTGATCAACCTTTAAAGTTCAGTGGTACATATTTCTAACATGTGATACTATTAGTTCAGACTTCAGAAGAAACAACATGATGAGCTACAGAAGAGGAAGCTAGATATATACCTGAAAGTTGTGTAATATCATAGTGACTAAAAAGATGCTTGGATCATAATGTGGGTCTTGTAAATATTACCCAACTTCAGCATATTTCTGAAGGTTTCTATTAAAGCTACACAATTTAGTATGGGATTTTACCTGACAAACAAATTTTATTTTGGTGCTTGTATGTTTTTATTTTTGAATTGTGAACAAATATTGTTGTGCTAATATTTTTGACAGGAGGATGGTGTTGACTTGGTCTACACAATCAAGTGCACCAGCTTTTATCGCCGTGGAAAACAGCATGATTTTGTTTCAGATTACATTGCACCAACTCCTACTGATTTTAAGAGAGCTTTTGAAGAAAACAGGTAATGGATTTAGAAAATGATTAACATATTGATATTTCATTCATTGAATTTGACAAATATTGACACCCATGTTGTATGATTTGATCCCTTTTAGTTACTGTAACCCAATTTTGAAACCAGTCTTAAGTGGCACAATTTTTAATTGCATCTGTTCAGTTTTGCAATGATATACATGTTTTACAATTCTGTTGAAAGTTACCATGAGGAATAATACCTTTTTTTGTCCTTTCAATTTCATCCTTAAATTTATCAATGTTGCCAATCTAGTCCTAAACATTTTATTATGATTTAATTTAGACTTGCACTAAATTTACGATCCAATTTGACCAAAAATTCAATGTCTATGATGGCTCGGCATTGATGAGTGGGATGGAAGACAACCAATGGTGAAGCCATGTTTTGTTTATAATGGAAGAGAAAAATGTATTCCTTTGATAAAGTAGAGTTCTAAATCATGCATTATTCCATCAATTTGGGTCAGAGATGACTAAAATGACCGTGATTGAAAGTTCGGGACTAAATTGACTAGTTTGAAAATTTGAGGATGAAATTGATCTTTTGATTAAAGTTTGAGGACTAAAAGAGACATTACTTCTTATTATTATCTTATATGGAATTATCATGTGGACTATTTTTACCAATGTGGTTTACACCTTGCTAAAGAGGATTAAGCTCCTATATTTCCATTCTTTGTTCTCTCTTCTCCAATATTGCAATGAATGCATGAGAGTATTGAATTTGTATTTATTAGATGATGTAAAACTCATTATCTTCTCCCTTGTAATTGTCGCCATTCTTTCGTTGCTTTTCTTTTGCTAGGTAAAATTTGGGGAAACGGGATTGAACTAAAGACCTTTTGGTCCTATTGCCTTAGCCCTAACCAACTCAGCGAAAGTCTTATTGAATATTTAATTGATCTGTCAAATTTCATGCACAAAAACTAATTGTCTTGATTGTCTTATCGATCGATAATCTTTGCACCTTATTACTTGATCATTTCGTCCTTCAAAATTTTTGGTTGAGGCCTTATCTATTGTGTTATATTTGATAGATTGCCTTCTCATACATCGAATTTTGACTCTCCATATTATCTTCTCTATAATCAATCTCCTCATTATCTTATTCTACATAAGTTTGGTTGTATTTATTTTATTCATCTACCTCCTCATGGATGTCATAAATTATCTACTCAATATGTTTATTATGCTTTTATAAGTTATGGTATTTTACATAACAATTATATTTTTTTTATAATACTTGCTCTAATAAAATTCCTGTTTCTCAAAATGTGGTATTATTTGAGAATCAATATTTTTTTCTTACTTATGTTGAGTCCGTTACTCCTACTCCTATTCTACCTCATTATTAACCTCTTCTCGTAGTCATTCAAGCTAGGCCTTGTATATATCAATGTTGTCAACCATCAACCACTTCCTAGGATTGATTGCCTAAGATTGATCAGTTTGCTCTTTCAAGATCTACTAGATTAACTTAGTCTCCTGATTGGTATGGTTTTTCTCAAGTTTGGTCTCAATGCCCTCATTTGAGGATTTCTTCTCATTTAAATAGCTGAAGGAGCTCTTAACTACATCCCCTAATATAGCGATTACATCTTTTCTTTTAAGGTTATAATCCTTCTATTTCTATATATGAAAACTATACAATATATAAAAAATTATTGAACTAAGAAATGATATATTTGGTTGATCAAATCGGCAATTGATTCTTTAGTGATGGCCATCAGTGTATCTTCAGTAGCATTTCTCCTCAAAATGATGCTAGGTGACGAAGAATGAGTTGATATTAGTGATGAGATAGAGGCTTTGCAAAAAAAATTACAAGTTGGTGTTCAGTCGAAATATTGGAGAGGGCAATCAAATTCTGAACAAGTGCTTTACGTCTGTATTGGAAATCTACTTTAAAATACTTAGTACGTTCATGGAATACTGGATTGGTAGCAATTTAAATAGCACTTGTATTATTAACATGTGTGGGAGGGAATAACGGAACATTAAGCTCACGCAATAGTCTCTAAAGCCATGCAATTTTTGAAATGCAAACATGCCTCAATATTCAAATTCAATACAAGAGTTGGATACATGATCTAGTTTCTTACCTTCTCAGGTAATGAGAGCATTATCAAGAAATATATACCAACTAGTTATAGAGCAATGAGTATCCATGCAACCTACCCAATTTATATCACTAAAGCCTTTCAACTGTAAGGGAGCGTTGGTAAAAAAAGAGCAAACAGTGACAAAAATACCCTTGAGATAGTGAAGTAGCCAGTGTACAACAACCATATAAGAGTGGCATTGATCTTGCATGAGTCGACTCATTAGCAGAACAACAAGGGAATATCAGGGTCAGTAATACTCAAATGATAATGAATGATTAGATAATGAGTCGCCATCCTATTTTCGGAGCTTCAAATTCACCTCCATAGGTATAAGTACCGAATTGTCATCCTGAAGGTCGGCTAAAGGTAAAAGCTCTTGAGTATGCTTATGTTGATGTAACAATATGCTAGTGGGACAATACTGGACCTCAATTCCAAGAAGGTACTATAGGGAACCAAGATCTTTTATATAAAATGAAGATTGAAGATGTTGTTGGAGCTGAGTATTCAATGGTGGATAGAATCCTGACTATGAGTAAAATCATTAGAAGTGTTGTCCGAAATTTTTCAAACTAGGCCCATGGTGCTTATTGCAAACCCTACAAAGATATCTTAAGGCAACAAATCTAATTAGAAGTAGCAAAAAACATGCTAGGAGGTGCCATAAAGATTTTTTTTTTTCCCCTTTTAGATCACATTGTAGAAATGCATTCTTTACCCTCATTTGGCAAAATGGCCAATCTTTCGAGGTGGCGCTAGCATTAGCCATGTGAACTATCATCTTGGCCAACAAAGTAAAGTTCTCCTCATAATCAATTTCACGTTTTTGTCAATTTTCAAGAGCCATCGGTCTAAATTTATAGTTGTAGATTAAGTTATCAGTATAATGCTTAATGGTATATACCCATTTGCACCCAATCGGCTTAACCCTTGGAGGACAACAAACAATATCCGAAGTGTGGTTCTCTTATAGAGTATTAAGTTCATCTTGCATAGCTAGCTGCCAACACTCATAAGTAGATGCTTAAAGTAAGCCTTAGGTACAAAAGTATCAAGTGTGGCCTAAAGAGTAGAATGAGAGAAGTCATACCTCGTAGGAGGTTGTGAAAGCAGATCGATGGAGCACATGTGAGATGAATTAAGTGCTGGTTCAAGAGTAGGAAGAGGCAATGTGCGACATCGCTGATAGACAAGACTTAGGTTGAAATGATTTAGCATTTCTAATCTTTAAAGGAAGAAAGTGCAATAGATGAAGAGATAGTATCACTTCGGATGGAAAGAAGTCTTGATTTCAAAGAAGGCTACATTATGAGAGATGTTGAGTGTGCATTGGCATCATAGGATATGAACCCTTTTCATGAGTTATCGTACCTAAGAAAGAGCACCGATCAACCTGAGCTAAAAGCTTGTGTCATTCATTGGAGGTAAGTGAACAAAGCAGTCACAACCAAATTATGTAGATAATCATAGCTGAGAGGAATACCAAACAAATGATAGCTTGGTACAGGGTTGCCGAAGAGAGGCGATTAATCAAGTCCATTATTGTGGACAAGGCTTCCATCCAAAAACAGGGTGGGACATACGATTCGAGTAAAAAGGAATTGACATATCCAAAAGATATTAATTCATTCATTCTTCTGCTCCATTTTATTGATAGGTGTAGTGGCAAGATTGTGATGTCTCACATTGGATGGGAAGGGGAACGAAATGTGCCTTATAAGGGCGTGGATACCTCTCCCTTGTTGACGCGTTTTGGGGGCGGTGGAGGCCGTTTGCGAGGAATAAAACCGTGCGTTGTATGGAAAAGCAGACAATATTAACAAGCGGGTGCCTGGGGACGTTACAAATGGTATCAGAGATGGGTCCCGGTTCGGTGTGCCAGCGCGGACGCTGGGCTCCCAAGGGAGGTGGACTGTGATGTTCCACATTGGATGGGGAGGGAAACGAAGCGTTCCTTATAAAGGCGTGGATACCTCTCCCTTGTGAACTCGTTTTGGGGGCGGTGGAGGCCGTTTGCCAGGAACAAAACCGTGCACCTGTGTGGCAAAACGGACAATATTCACAAGCGGGTACCCGAGGGCGTTACAAAGATCTTTAAGGAAGAAAACATTTCTTTTGTAGAAAATAATGAAATTCTTGAGATCCACATTCATCTCCTGAATTAGAGCAAAGAATTTTAATGTATATAGAGAATTATGTTTCTACATATGCAACAAAATCTTGGATTTGGAAGATCGAGAATACCTCATATTTTGATCTAAGAAAGTAGATCCAAATAAACCTACTATAATCATTAATTATTGTGACAAAATATCTATGGTGGGTAGGACAAAGTACATGCCTCATTCTTCAAACATTAGTATGATAATCTCAAAACATGCAGCAATGGCTGTGTGTAAAATGTAATTTTTTTTTTTCTGCTATTGAATTTACAAGCTTTTCAATCGAAAGGTAGTTCGGAATACAAGATATTATTGATATTAATCAAATAACCATTATTCATGAGATGAGATAGTATAACAGAATGAGGATGTCCTATTTTCTTATATCACAGATGACTATTATGAGTAACAATAGAATAACCAGCAATGCCCAAGGCCAACACAGATAGGATATGGGAACAGAAAAGATTGAAGAGGAAATAGACATTTCACTTTAGATCCCTTCGTTATCACCTGTATACTTTATCCTATACATAACAACCGTTTTGATCAAATTAAATAGCGCATTGTTGATCTACTAATTATTCAATAGAAATTAAACTAGTTTATAAGCTAGGAGATATAAAAACATTAGTAAGTGAAGTCCCAAGATTTCCAATTGCACAGCTAGATTATTGCTGTAAGCTATTTATTTATATTACTCACCATCATACTTTCAAATATTATGTAGAACTTCTAAATTTCTAGTCATGTGATTGAAAGCAATAAAGTCATTCAACCATGTAGAAGTATTGTGCTTATTCTACCTTGGTGACTAACAGTAGATAGTATGGAAATAATCATCTGTTAGATTTGATTGATGATGAGCATGGATGAAGGACTTGGGGCAACAGCTGGTTTGGCTGAAACAATGTCAACTCTAGACTAAACAGTAGTATGAAAAGAATGAATCGATCGATTTTGAGCATGCACACGACAATCTTTAATATTGTATCCTTTCTGATGTAGGAAGAAGGGGAAAAGTAAAGAGAAGAGTAATAGAGGGGTAGAGATAAGAACAAAGATTAGAGGAGTAGAGGTAAGAAAGAGATCAAACCGAAGGGGAGAGGAGGGGGAAGTCATAAATAGCCAATTGTATTCGATTTCTCAAAACATTCATTCATTCATCAATACCATTTCAAACAATAAAATTAAGGTTTTTTTATAGAGAACTCTAGTCCTAGGATAATTTGGAAACAAATATAAGTTCTTAACTAAATATGACAAAATTTTCTAAAATAAAATAAAATTAGATCAAATAAAGGCAAATTAAATAAAATTACAACATAATAAAATCAAATAAAATAAAATCAAAGAGAATCAAAGTAAACTTTTTTAATTTGGTATAATTTGGATATCCGCATCAATTCTTCTCGGGTGGCTGGAACCTCGACTTGTCGAGTTAAAACTTTAGTAAATTTCCCATCTACAAGCTGAGCAGCGGTACAAGCAGCCGCTAACATTGATAGACATGTGGGAGGGGAGCCGAAATTAGACTGAGCTGTTAATGTCATATGAAGATGTGCAATAAAAAATGGCATTTGAAACTGTATTAGAGAGGGGGTTTTTTTTTTGTCCTTTTTTTCTGTATTTTTTTTGTCTCTTTTTTTCTCTCCCTTTTTTTCTCTCTCTTTCGTTTTTTTGCTCTTTTTTTTTTTTGCTTTTTTTTTCCTTTTTTTTTTTTTTCCACGCACCCTTCTTCCTGTTTTTTTTTTTTTTTTGGTTTTTTGCTTCTGTTTTCACCTATTGCCTTTTACCTCACTCAGGCTTCACAGCCCACTTCACACCTCGCACAAAGGGTAAGGGTGTGAATGCTCTACTCACGGCGGCGACAGCAACCGACGCTTTTGCTCGGTCAGGTGAAGGCAACGGCGGTGGCGGCATGAACGATTTCAACGGCTTTGAAAGCAACATTGAAGATAATTACAAAGAGGATGGTGAGGAGGTGAAGACAACGAGGATGCAGACGGAGAATCAGCTCAACCCGATTCCGATTCGGGCCTTTTCTCTCAACTCCTTCTCTGTTACGTACTCGTCCATACACCCCCGGAAGTTGGACAATAATCTTGACACAAGTAACTGAACCGGAGGCGTCTTATTTTCCGTTTCTATTTCTGTTGGATGTTTTCCCGTTCCCGTTCTATGTTCCCCGTTCCCCCTATATATGTACTAGATGCACGTAATGGAAGATATTATGAATTGCCTCAACTCTCTGTCTCACTCTCTCTCTTTCTCTCTCTCTCTCCCTATTCACTCTCGTTCTGTTTTTCTCTCCCTCCTTCCTCAATCTACTTCTCTCCCCCTCTGTTAACCCAAATCTTTCTTCTTCCTCCACCAGAAATCCCCTCTCCGTTCACTCCAGTCGTCTCCAACGATGACTTCGCCAGCCACGATCGAGAGGCACGCATCATTTGGTGCTCTCATTGAGACCCACACGGAGGAGAACGAAGAACGCGCACTCGACGCACTTAAAGCGGCCGTCGCCGAACTGGCCAGCATGATGAGGGACCTCCGACGAGCTACCAACCGATTTGGTGCCTGCCTGTCCACCGCTGTTTCAACAACCTTACAGCTTCAGTCGTCCTGCACCGAACTCGGCTCGTCCATGGCGGAACTCAGCAACTCACTCCACAGCTTCGAGCAAGACACTAGACGGTCAGTACACTCTTCGCTTACTGTAGCTTCCTCTACGATGGCTTCCCATCGTCACGTTTCTCTTCCTGCCATCTCTTCCATCACTGGTTCCGTACCACCATCCGAACCTCGAATAACAGTTCCTGCTCGAATCTCCGAACAAATTAGGTCCTCACGTCCCAACCGCCTCGACCGACTACCAGTGTCAACTACCAATTCCTCGTCGTCTTCAACTTCATCACCGTTTTCGGCTTCCTCCTTCGCTAATTCCTCTTTAATTTCAAACTCACTATCGGTTGTGGCTCCCACCACTAAACTGCTTCGAACCTCCTTCACTGAGTCTTTGCCGACTCTGACTCGAATCGAGAAACCAGATCCACATGTGTCACCTGATTTCCAATTCGAAGAGCTACCTACCACTGCTTCTCGGCAAAAGCTTCCTCCACCACTGCTTCTGAACTAGCGACTGCAAAATCCATACCACGCCTCACCCGACAAGCTCCCCTCGCTGTCTGCAAATTCCTCTTTATTTCCCACTCCACCCTCGTCTAAGACTCACATCTTACCCCGAATACCACACACATCGATAGAGCCCAACTTGGCTAAGTCACCTTTCACCACAATTCTGCAAAATTTCCTTACTCCACACAGCCCTTCGCCAGAATTATGGATGAAGAACTCGAATTCTGCACTAATGGCCTCACACAGAACACACGGATTGTGTTCTAACTGTGACAGGTTACACAAAACTTTTCACGGTCCCCTCCAGAGTCTCGTTCCATATACAGAGGCCGCCTATAGTGGCAATGAAATTCCAATGGATCCGTTTTCCAAAACCGTTCACCACCATTTCTCTGGCCATTTTGTTTCCAGAATCGGGTTAGGGGTTCCTCCAACCATATATCTTCAGGCCTTGGAGGGTCCTCTTAGCTCGTCCACTCTGCGGCTGCAAGGAGTCGTTTGTGGCCATCCTGTTGTTGTTTCGGTGGATGGGCCTGAAGAAGGATTGGCACCACCAACTGCGGATAATTGGGTACTTCATGCAGTGAGGTCACCATGGTGGTTGGCGATTAAGGATAGAGAAGTTCCTGGGCACTGGGCGAAGTTGAGTGAAAATGATACTATGGCGAATATACTGAAGAGTAATGAGAGTCTTAGGAGGTTTCAGGCCTCACAATTTGATATAGTGAAGGCTGGCCTGAAGGATGAAGGTGATGTTGTTTCCATTAACACAGTGGTTCTGAACGCTGGCACCCCTTCTTCCACTAATTTCATCATGAAATTACAATTCTCCAAAGCTGGAGCAAGTTTTGACAGTTGGGTCCCTGTAGCACGCAACATGGCAATTGAGTTTAAGCAGAAGGTTCCCGTGTGTGCTAAATGGGCAAAATCTGCCCGTACACTTAGCAGGTCGATCAACCCTCATCTGCATAGTGAAGGTCTTCAAATTCGTGCAAGGCCTGAGACAGGGCATGCATTTGATGATACCTCTTGGGAAATTTTAGGTGTTGTGGCCAATGCGTTGGGTAATGTAAATGCTCGACTCTTTAGCATCGATCACAAGCAAAGAGTTTACAAACAAATAGCTATCACTGGCTCCCTCCTCATTGCCTTAGAGGCTGGTGCTGGTGTGGGAATAACTACCTGCCCTCCTCAAACCTGGGCTGGTGAAGAATGTCACATGGGGGTCACGAGCTTACAGGTCAATTGCTGGTGTGGATGCTCTCTTCATCCCAATAACTTTAAGATAAGAAGCAATTTGCTATCAATTGCTAATCGATGCTTGGAATCATTGACCATCCCAGAGGGGCCAAATGCACTTGTCTTAGCTGGCGAAAATACTCAGATGTTTTCTCCAGGGTGGGAGCAGTTACCAAAGCGATGGGTCCTTGTACTGCTTTGCTTTACATCATTTCTGTTGTGCCACCTGGATCGGGTGAACAGGAGCACTGCAATACTTCCAAAGTCACAAGAGTTCAATTGGAAGAGTGCAATTGTGGGTCTGATTCAAATTTTTTCCTTCTGGAGCTACCTTCTTACTCAAATAGTTGGCAGCTTATGGGCAAATAAAATTGGTGGAAAGCTTGTATTGGGTTTTGGGGTGATTGGGTGGTCAGTGGCTATAGTTTTAACACCTATTGCTGCAAGGATTAATCTGCCCTGTTTGCTTATAATGCGTGTCGTTATGGGGATGGGTGAGGGTGTTGCTATGCCTGCTATGAACATCAATTCTAAGTGGATTCCTGTATATGAAAGAAGCAGAGCCCTTGCCTTGATATACAGTAGCATGTACCTGGGTTCTATCGCAGGATTGGTTTTCTTACCATCTGTGCTCCACAAATTTGGATGGCCATCTGATTTCGGTCCCTTTGAGTCTCTTGGAGGTGCCTGGTTTGTCTTGTGGCTCAGTAAAGCATATCGTTTCCCAAATGAAGAGTTAGGACTCAGTGGTCATAAAAATTTTTTTATCCTGGGAGGCAGCATCTCAAGGGAACCTGTCATTCTATCAAGAGCACCAGTATAGGCACTGAAATTCGCCCACTTCTGCCATAACTGGGGAACATTTCCCCTTCTGATATGGGTGCCTACATATTACCATCAGGTGTTGAAATTTCACCTCATGGAATCTGGTTTAGTCGCTGTTCTACCGTGGCTGACCAGGACACTGTTTGCAAATATAGGAGGTTGGATGGCAGACACACTTGTGACCAGAGGCTTGGCTGCAACATCAGTCCGGAAGATCATGCAATCAATTGAGGTTCTGGGCCTAGTTTTCCTTCTTGGGCCGCGTTATTCGAGAGTTGAATCCAAGGCTTTTGGACAACAAGAAGCTGACAGTGGGGGATCTTGGGAGCCTCACGTGACGATAGTTAACCACAACCATCTTAAGTTGGTGCACTCAGAGCGCGGGGGCCAAGTTGAGTTTGAAGACGCGGACGTTGTTGATGAAGCAGCTGAGATTGATTCTGCCGTTCGATCCTTCAATCGAGAACAGCGTGGTTGCACCAAGATCGGGACTCCTGTGCCTAAGTCTCTTAACCTTGAGGACAAGGTTTCTTTGATGGGAACGGCAATGTTACGTACTCGTCCATACACCTCCGAAAGTTGGACAATAATCTTCGACACAGTAACTGAACCGGAGGCGTCTTATTTTCCGTTTCTATTTCCGTTGGATGTTTTCCGTTCCGTTCCCGTTCTATGTTCCCCGTTCCCCCTATATATGTACTAGACGCACGTAATGGAAGATATTATGAATTGCCTCAACTCTCTGTCTCACTCTCTCTCTTTCTCTCTCTCTCTCCCTATTCACTCTCGTTCTGTTTTTCTCTCCCTCCTTCCTCGATCTACTTCTCTCCCCCTCTGTTAACCCAAATCTTCCTTCTTCCTCCACTAGAACTCCCCTCTCCGTTCACTCCAGTCGTCTCCAACGATGACTTTGCCAGCCACGATCGAGAGGCACGCATCATTCTCTCACTTTTTTTTTTCTCTTTTTTTTCCCCTGAAGGAAGGTGAAGGCTTGGGTTTTGGGTTGGGCTGTAATTTGGCTTGACTTGACAGCGACTTGAGTGGTGGTGATTGCAATGGTCAGTGGCGGCGTGGGGAGGTTGGTGCGCCGGCCTCTAGCGGTGGCAGCTCCGGTCGGCTATAGCGGCCGCTTTGTGCTTTTCTGCCGTTGTGCTCTCTCTCTTTTTTAAACAGAGACAGTGAACGTCTCCTTCGTCTGCTGCTTCCTTCTTTTTGTTCAAAACAGAACACTGTCTTTGTTTTTTGTTTTTTTGTTTTATGTGACAGAGGGGGCGCTCAAAAAAATTACCTTTTTTTTTTGTTTTTGACAATATAGGAGGAGGTAGTGGTAGTGGAGATGGACCGGCAGATATACAATAAGACCTTTGTAGGGTGTGGCCAACAGATGGTGGGACAGCAGGCGGCGGACTTTGTGATGCTGCTGGTTGCACGGGACAAATGTGGCAGGCTGGACAATGGATAGCGGTGCTGGTGGAGTGATACCGATGCTGGTGGGGATGTGGATGTTACTGGTGGAGATAATGTAGTTGCTGGTGGGGTGGTGATGGTGCTGAAAGCAAAATGGTAGGATTTTAGCTGTGATATCAATTTGATATAGGGAGGACGGGAAAAGTAGACAGAAGAGTAATAGAGTGGTAAAGACAAAAATAAAGACTAAAGAGGTAGAGATAAGAAAGAGATCAAACCAATGAGGAGAGGAGGGTTGAGTCACAAATAGTCTATTGCATTGGATTTCTCAAAACATTCATTCTTTCATCAATATTACTTCAAACAATAAAATTAAGGTCCTTATATAGAGAACTCTAGTTTTAGGATAATTTGAAAACAATTATAAGTTCATAACTAAATATAACAAAACTTCCTAAAATAAAATAAAAGCAAATCAAATAAAAGCAAATCAAATAAAATCACAATATAATAAAATCAAATAAAATCGTAATCTTTTAAATAAAAGGAAATCAAAGTAAATCTTTTCTTATTTGGTATAGTTTGGATGTCTGCATCAATTTCTTATTACAATAATTATAGAATTTCTTACTATAATGTTTTACAAGGTGCCCAATATCTTTGCTTCTATAACACTATTGTGGAGATTTGAATCATCTTTTTCCTTGAGTTGTATAGGCAATATTGATTATCTCTGAGCCAACAATGTCTTGAGTGATACTAAGATGGGAAGCGAGGAGCTATTCTTCTCGCAAGTGTTTCCCTAAGTAGACATCTAAGGATAGAATTGGTTGTTGGTTAATCAGCCCAGCTTGTGCACTTTCAAATTCCATCTCAACTTCATTAGGAATCGATCTCATTGGCTCTCAAAATGTACTTCTCATAGTGGCGTTAAGGCCTATGTGGGAGCTTTAGACTATACCAATTCGGGATAATCACTTCATAAATTGATAAAAATTAAATAAAACTTTTCAATAGACAGATTCCATTGTCTCTAGTTTCTAATGCGTAACTTTAATTGAAACTTTCAAACTATATTATCTTTTTAATACACCTTCAAAAATACTCTCACATCTCCTTAGCAGCGGAGAATGAACAGAGCTTGTTGATCATAGGAGGGTCAACCGAGCTTAGTAGTTAGGAAACAATCCGACTATCATCACTTTCCTAATATCGAAATTCTTTGAATTTAGTAGGGGTGTTATTTGTTCCATCCACATGTTCCCATAAATCTTTATCCTTAACAAATATTTTAAATTGAAATTCCTAGTTCGAATAGTTTTTCCCATTGAATCTAACAACAGAATTTTCACTTGTCATGTTACAAAATAAGAATTTGGTACCTTTAATAAATTCCACTTCGTTAACGAGGTCTCCACTGAAACAAATAAAGAAAGCACTCCATACTGGCTTCAAGACAAATCACATAGGCCCCTTAAAAAGAAAAAAAATCATCTAGACGATGATACCTAAGAGAGCGAGTGAAGTAGATCTCCACACAATTCTTCGGAAGCCTTGGCAACAAAGGGATCACACAATCCCTTCCAAAAGCAATTTTCACTCCAAGAATTTGCCTAGTCTTAGCCCTAGAGAGTCAGCGAAGATGCTTCATAACCCAAATGATTCGATATAACCTATTGAACCCTAGAAGCGTTTTCAAATAGTGCCAACAAAATTAGGACTGATTCTAACTACCCAAGCCACTTGAACTCAATGAAGAGTTGCAACTGAAATCCAAAATTGACAGAAGAGTGGGAGCTCTCTGATACCGTGTCAAATTTTATCTCAATGCCCTCAATTGAGGCTTTCTTCTCCTTTAAATAGTTGAAGGAGCTCTTAATTATATCCTATAGTTTAGCAATTGCATCTTCTTAAGGTAAGAATCATTCCCTTTTTATACAAATGAAAACTATGCAAAAATAAAAGAATATGTTGAAATAGCGACTGATATACGTTTGGGGAGATATCTTTGCTTGGTTAAATTAGTTGCTAATTCTTCAGTAATGATCAGAGTATTTCTTCGGTAACAATTTTAATACTTCTTTATCTACTATTTTGATTTTGTTGAGCTATCTCAAGCTATCAAACATGACTATTTGCAAAAGGTAATGTAGGAAGAACTCTTAGCTCTTTAGGGAAATCATATACGGGACTTGTTCCTTGTACTTCGATGTCACACCCATTGGATGTAAATGGGTTGACTCAGTTAAACTTCCTCGTGGGACTCTAGATCAATACAAGGGTTGGTTGTCCTACGCAACAAGTAGGGTTGTGGTGTGGACAATGAAGAAACATTTGCTCCTATAACAAAAATGGCTACTACATACAAGGTTGGCCACTTCATCAAATGGACATAAAAAATGTCTCCATTGTGATCTCAAGGAAGACATTTACATGACTCCTCGTTTGTTCTTCTTCCTCACCTCTAATTCATATACATTGAGTAGATTTCTATATGGCTTGAAGCGGGCTTCTCGAGCATGGTTTGAGAAGTTTGGCTCTAAATTACTTCACTTTTCTTTGGTGTAGAATCAATATGATTCCTCATTATTTCTTCTCAAGACCTTTATTTGTATTATTCTTGTTGTTTATGTCAATGATATAGTGATTACAAAGACTAATTCCTTATTAATTACCTAGCACCTCCGAGACTCATTTATTATGGACTTAATTCTCTCACATCTTCTTGGATCAGAGGTTCAAACTGCTCTTAGTGTATTCTTGAATCAACTGAAATATATACAAGATTTGGTGATATTAGTTGGTCTTTAGGATTCTTCCTTCATGGATATTTCTTTAGAAGGGAATGTTAGGTACCATTGAGAGGAGGAAGATCTTCTTGACCCTACTCTTTTTCAGTGGTACGTTTGTAGTTTGATTTAGTTAACCATTACTCGACCTCATATATCCTTTGCAGTCCAACAAGTTAGTTTATGCAAAGCCCGAAGCATCTGCATTTGGCAGCTGTTTGCTACATCATTCGCTATCTACATGAATCACCTATTCATGGCCTATTCTTACCCATTGGTTTCCTAATTCATCTTATTGCTTTCAGTAATGCCATTTGACAAGATATTCTAATACTCTATAATATCTTGGAAAAGTAAGAAGCAAGAATAAGTTTCCAAATCTTCTATGGAATCAAAAGATTATGTGATTCATGACCTATTCTTACCCATTGCTTTCCCGATTTATCTTACTGCTTTCAGTAATGCCATTTGGTCAAGATGTTCTAATACTCTCTAATATCTTGGAAGAGTAAGAAGCAAGAACAGGTTTCCAAATCTTCTATGGAATCAAAATATCACGTCATGTTTGCTGCGTGCTCAGATATTGTATGGCTTCGAGGCCTTATGGCGGAACATGGCTTTCCCTAGGCCGCCTTTATTTATTTCCATGCAAACAATACTAGAGCTATTCAAATTGTCATCAATCCTATTCATCATAAACGCATTGAGCACATTGACATCGATTGTCATTATGTTTGGGAAACCATAGACACTTGTGTGATTTCTCTTTCACATGTTTCCACCATTCTTTAAATCGCTGCCATGTCTATGAAAGCTATAACCTCCCACGTCAAAGTTTCTTGTTACCAAATTAATGCTTCTTGACCATCCAGCATTAATTTGAAGGGGATGTTCAATTTAATAATGTGTAATATATTGCATATATTACTGTATCTTGAATTGATAAAATTAGAGATTGTAACCACAACTAGCAGTCAATTAGGCAGATATCTAGGCTAGCAATTAGGCAATGTTAATGTTGTATAATTTGTTTTTGAAGAAAGGAATTCTCACATAGAGTGCATTTAGCATTTAGCACAGTTTGTCATGCCTATGTATGATTTATACTAGAACTAACCAATCACCTATCACCTATCACTACCTTCTGTGTTCTTGATAATCAATCTTTGTCTAAAGTAGAGTATTTTATGGTCATATTACAATCCTCATCTGATTAGAGAGAAAAAGGAAGTCATGACCTCTATATTATTGGATTCTCACCATTCATAGGTTGGATATATTCATACGGTAAATAGGAGCAATCTTTTTTATTGAGCTCAGAACTTATTGGAAGAAATAGATTTTAGGATAGAATTAGCAATGAAATCATTGCAGACAAAGTGTTCGGATATTGGGTAAAAAGTGAATCCTTCTGCTATTGAATCAAGATCAACTAAAAATTAAAGCTTTAGGTCAGACTCTTATAAGGTGTGAATTGCCAAGGTGATGGCTATGATTAATCATGGACTCCAAGGAAAGGTTAGAATAACTGGAGGAACAACATGGCATACAATGCATTAGAGATGTCATCCTTACCACAGCTGTAATTTCTATATATTAATTTTTCCATTCTTGGATTTAACTTTGCTAAAGTACAGCATTGTTGCTTTTTGCTCAGGGTAGATGTTTTCCGTAATGCTAGTGCCATCCTCTTCTGTAGTTATACTAAACAAAGCATTCCTATTTCTTTGCCAAAAGTAGCAGTCTGGGAAAAACTACTCAATATTTACTAAAGTCAGATTATTTTGAGTCCCCTGTGTAGTTGGTAACTTATGTTGGGCCAATTTTGTAAAATGTGCCATTTTCCTGTCTTCATTACTTAGTAGTTTTTATCTACTCCCCTTTATTGTAAGGTGTAGGGGGACATAGTGAATAAGAGAGTGATCTGTGAGTGCTAAGATGCAACCTGCATGCTTCTTGGATTGCATTAGAGAGGGGCTAATTTTGCTGGATTATGGCATTCTAAACAATTTTGCATTTGAAGAATTCAGGTATAAGGGATTTGATTTGAAATTAAGTGTAAACTAAATGACCCAGTGAGAACCAAAGGCGGGATTAGCTTGATGTTAAAGTTGGAGAGTCTCGCTGAAAGTGTGGTTTGCAAATGGTACTTAACAACATGAATGACAGAGGAGTTGCCAAACTTGATAATGAGCTATATACCTGACTACATTACCCAAGTACAGTATTCATTCATCAAGATAGCTGAGTAGCTGTTTTTAACTAGTCATCCCTCTCTGAGTATCATATGTGATGTGTACCTAAACTGAGGTTTATCCAGAGCAGTGGTAACTCGATATGCAATCCAGATCCAAATGTCTCTATTTGGGTCTTGTGCACCACAAACAGTCCAATGAAAGGGGCCAGTTATTGTCCTAGGAAAACTCCTCTGATATCTAAGTTAGTATATGTTTAAGTTAGGTAAGAGGGTTAAATATTATTGACTCTTAGAACCTAGACCATGAGATTCTTGTTTCAGGCTGTGATAGAGAAATTGAGCTTGTTAAAGGAGCTCAGTGAAAATTTAGTAAACTGTGAGAAGAATATCCTTGACAACCTGTGGTACCGAGGGAGACCTCCCTAGAATACTGACTATTAGCCAATGAGAGGATTAAATTCCACTAATGGGGCAACTTAGTCTCTTGAGAGGATTGAATGCTCTTCTTATTCTTAGAGGAGATCCTGAGTAGTAAAGAATTGAGAGTGTATTTTTGCATCCCTTCTCTTCATTGATTTTCTTTTTATACCTTCCAAAATAAGATTTCTTTTATGGCAGGTTGGAGGAGTATTCATAAACAGAGCCAAAAAGAACCGTTAGGCTTGTGCTCCGTTTCTGATTAGCTGTGTATCATGGGTTAGGATGCCAATGATCTGTTTCCATTATCTGCCATTGAACTGTCAAATGAACTTCTACTTTGTCAATCTCTTTTTGAGCATGGCAAGCATCCTTTCGGCATGATAGGCATCGGTAGACGGCGTGGCAAACATACCACCTGCTGGCCAAACGGGTGGCCAATGGCATTTGCTTTTGGGCAGGTGCTGACGTGTCTACCCACTCGGTCCAGGCTTATGTCAATCGAGCTGTGTTGATGTTTGTGTTTAGATCAGCCAGCTCTAGCCTGCTCGGGTCTTCTGTAACTGAGGAGGTACTTCATTCATATCCTTGCTTTTGTTGTGTCTAAGGTGCATGTGGTTCCAACAATGTGCGATAAAAATACCCATAATCTTAATCCTTGGTTTTATCTAGTGCCTCTCAACGTGCCATGCCATGAATAATATGATCATTTGATTTTAAAATTGCTTGCATCAACATTATGAAATTTCGTTGGAACTTCAGCCGACAACAATCAATAGCCCTTGAAAAGGTTATGCTAACCAACTCTGAAAAAATTAAGCATATTGGTTGGTTAAATTTTCAAGGAATTCTAGAGAATGTCAATCCTATCCATGATTGTCCATTGGTTTTCCTCTGAAGCAGGTCTAGGTACTGCACAGTTGTCCAGTCACTTTCTTTGAAGCCATGTTATTTTCAGCATTTACTCAACTTAGTTCCATGATGGAACGTAATCTTCTAGGAAATCCTTATTAAAGAATTCATCCCATCTTTAAATAAAGTTGGAGCAATTTAATTTTTGTTTCTTTGCATTTACTATGATGCTAGGTGGATTGATATAGCTACTTGCCCTGTGATGCTTTCGACATTAGCAAATGCGAAGATTGTGAGGGGCCTGGCTGGAATTCCTTCTGAAGGACCTGTGTTGTTTGTTGGATATCACATGCTTTTGGGATTGGAATTGGCTCCATTAGTGTGCCAGATTTTCACCGAGAAAAATATTGTCATACGAGGAATGGCACACCCTCTAATGTTCACAAAGCAAAAAGGGGGAAGATTACCTGATATATCATCATATGACACTTCCAGACTTATGGGTGCAGTTCCTGTCTCGGGGGTCAATTTGTTCAAACTGCTTTCTTCAAAATCTCATGTCCTGTTGTATCCAGGAGGTGTCAGAGAAGCTCTTCATCGGAAGGTAAAATTCTGGCTTGGGTGTTATATATTGATTTATATTAAAAAAATCATTAGAAAGTACTAATGACTACTTTCTGTCTTTTTTTTCCTTCCAAATATCGAGAAAAGAAAACCCCATGAAATTTATGATAGTTTGTCATTCTATGCTTCTCTATGTTACCTCAATTTCCTAGGTGCATGGAAATCAATCTATTTACTTAAGTTTATGAGAAATTGAAATATGAAGCTAGTCTTGTCATCATGATTGACTTTGACTAGTTTACAGGGTGAGGAGTACAAGTTATTCTGGCCTGAACAGTCCGAATTTGTTAGGATGGCTGCTAGATTTGGAGCCAAAATTATACCTTTTGGGGTTGTGGGTGAAGATGATATTGGCCAAGTAAGTCTGAAACTTTTTTTCTTTATGCATGAAAGAGCTGAAGAGAGCAATGATTGTTCATTTTTGGACTGTGAGATGAATATCAGTATCCATTTTACCTATCAGATCTCAAAAGTATTCCTTTTTGCAATTTGTATTTTGTGGCTGGGCATATAAATGGTGATATATTTCATATTTATAATTTCCAGATAGTTGTGGATTATGATGACTTGATGAGAATTCCATACTTCAAGTCACAAATTGAAGAACTAACAAATGAAGCAGCGAAGCTAAGGTATCTGAAGATTCCCTTTTAACTTCCAGTAATTGATTCTCTGAAAGATTATATTTTGCTCAACTGATCCTTCAAATAATGCCTTTTTTTGGGGCTCATCAGTCCATTAAATAATACTTACTGACTCATTTGTACTGCTTGCTGTAATATTACTGATGACAGGACTGATATTCGTGGTGAAGTCTCAAACCAGGATATACACTTGCCACTAATATTGCCGAAAGTTCCAGGTCGTCTGTACTACTTGTTTGGAAAGCCAATAGAAACAGAAGGTATGCCTACTGATGGCGCCTAAAATCTTAATGCATATAGAGTAATAAGGATTGTTAATTTTTTCTCTCTTTTTTCTATATTTTTTTCTTCAAGAGGTGGGATAAGCAGCCATTGACATCTATTTCCTTGCATTCAAAATAAGCTCATTTGAGATAAAACTAAAGAGAAGTCCACGAAAATGTTTGATGTAACGCTACATAAAAAATTATCATGCTGTTGTAAGCCTTAATTTGCTTTATTTTTATGATTCCAGCTATGGGATTGGCCATCATCTCTGTGAAACTTAAAGGCGAGTTGCGTAATAACTTAAAATGAGAATGATTCCTTCTATATTACGTAAATGTTTGGCTCAAAATTAAAGCATTGGCTGATTTTGGCCACAGGAATCAGTGATATCTTGCACATATTTTGTTTGATGTCGTTATTTCAGCCATACTAAACTGAACTATTATTTGCATTGTGATGGAAATTTACGTGATCTGTTAAATCGCAGGGACTAAATGGGAGCCATTTGCTAATATATCTAAATATAAAACATTGTCATCTTCTGTGTGTGAATTCAATTACACGTTGTGTGGTGTATGAGAGCACTATACACGAGGCTCTCATGTAGTGGAGTTTTGAAAAAGGCTAGATTTATATAATTATACTTCTGCAAGGCATAAAATTTCCTTCCATGTTTTGAACCCACGACCTCGATGTTACAGTACAATAATATTTCCATTATATTAAGGCGCACTCTTCAACACATTGCAACATTTGTCGGTTTTGATTGATCATTATTTCATTCCTTCATGTGGGCTAATTGACTTATTTTGCACTGATGAAGGGAGGAGGGAAGAGCTGAAGGACAAGCAAAAAGCTCATGCATTATATCTGCATGTCAAGTCTGAAGTTGATAGATGCCTTGCTTATTTGAAGGAGAAAAGAGAGAAAGATCCATACAGAAGCTTATTACCACGAACATTATACCAGGCTGCACATAACTTCACCACCGATGTTCCAACGTTCGAACTCTAGCTCTTTCCTTGTCGATGGTTCGAAAGATTGGCATGTAACTCGGCGCAATCATCATGTTTGCCCAATCATAACAGGACGTGACAGACATTGAAAAGTTGGTAAGATTATTTCAAAGCTCAAGAACACGTCCACGAAGTTTGATCATCGTTTGGTGACGTGCATTGGATACGAATACGAGACATGACTGTTCCGAAGTTTGAAGTTTCCCTGCAGCTCCCACTCCTTGGAAGATTTCAGTGTCGAGACACGACACAGAGGGGCTGATGAAGTCTAGTAATTTTCTGCACTGCTCCTTGATCATAATTTTCAGTATGAATACTGCGTCCACCACAAAACTTGTGATTCGATGGAAAGATAAACCAGTAGCTCTTTCCATTGTGCAAGCCGGATTGTTTTAAGTAGAAGCTATGAATTGGAAGATAACCACTTCCATCATTCCACGGATTTGCAATTTCAGATAGTCCATTGATTTGAATTTTGCAATGCTAAAGTTTGTAATCCTTGTTAAGTAAATTGGACTCAATATTTAAGCTCTTGATTTTTTTTTTAATTCTTATTTCCAAAATTGGACTTGTGGTAGGGCTTTGAATTATTATATTCATTTGTTGTTAAATTATATTCTTTGATTTATTATATTTAAAAAAAAAGGATAAAAAATCCAACGGTTCATTAAGGCTGGTTATGCGATCACACTCACGAACTGTGATCATAGATCCCAATTAAAGCAAATTATGCGAGGGATTTATCTACCTTTGGAAATATATATTTGAAAAAAAAAAAGAAATTATGTTCATTTATAATTTTTGAAATTAATATTCGAAAACCCTTGTGAGAGTAATTTCCTGAAAGAACAAAATGGTTTTATTTTAAATTAATAAATGTATTTTAAGGAGCTTCGCTAGATATCCCACTAACATAAATATCATGATATATGTGGCTTATTAAAATTTAATAAAATAAATTATGAATTATAGATGGACATTATGTGGGTAAAATAATTAGTATTTTTCATATTAAAATAATGATTAAAGCTTTGATCTTAGAAAATTAAATGAAGACTTGCCGAGGAGTTGTAACTTGTACCACTCCATTTGTATCTATGATTAAAATTACCTTGACATTACATCCTTGGTACCATTCTAAGATACCAAATTCTAAGTATAACATAACATATCTGATTTGTACTTTATGACATCAATAATTAAATAAATTAAATTAACTATTGAGAATAAGTATGTATTTGGATAAAAAATTAAGGATTTGAGGAATGAGAACTAGCGCTTGACCTGCCAATGTGCAGTGCTCGGATATAGCTAGCAGAACAGACGGCGCTTGTTTGTCGTGGAGGCACATTTATGTGTGGCTAGAAGTATTGGCAGCATTCGTGAATGCATATGTTATGTCCTCGGGTTTGATAAACATATGACTGGTTCTCGTGTGTCAATTTAGATATTTAAAATTATTTTTTTTATTTTTCAGTTATTTTGGCATGAGATTTTGAGAGTGAAGAGAGAAAGAGATGAAAAGAACGAAAAGACGATAAGTGGAAAGATTAGAAAGTTGATTTCAAAGCTAATTTATATTATTATCTTGGTAATATTTAAAATAACATAAGTGCATTTAAATTTTATTTATTTATTTATTATTGAGATCTTCTTGTTGTTTTAATTAATCTTTGTTTAAATGGACTACATGTGATCATTTATTTTCTTTCTTGACTTTATTTTGTATGTATGCCTATCTTATTTGAGAATCTTGATATTTGAAAATTTTAACTTTATAAAATTTGTTAAGAAATCATGAAATCTTTAAATATTTAATAATATATGTCATTTTTATGTATGTGTTTCTACTTTAAATTTTGCAATGATTATTCCATTTTTAAAAATTTTACATATTTATTGTTTATTATATATTTCTTTATTTTGATTAAATAAGATCTATTTATAAATAATTGATGAAATATATTTAAATATGTTTAAATATATAGAAATAATAAAGATAGAAATACACACATAGGTGTATATATATATATGTATGTGTGTATGTATATGTATGTATGTAGAGAGAGAGGGAGAGCTAACGGCAGGTAGAGGAAAGAAAACTAGGCTCTGTAGAACCAAGTAACCATCATTCATTTACAATCCAAACTTCGACTCCAAAAGCTAGCTCATCTAAACACAACAATTCCAGTTTTTTTTATTTTCCTTTTTCGGCAAGTAAATTCAAATCAAATAAACAGTCGAGTTGATCTTACCTATTCGCTGAGTTCATAGCTCCATTTTGAGTTATCATCTACCATGAGAAATCCAATATCATAACGTGAAACGATGACCCCCCACCCATAAACTAAGTGCTAATTCAATCTCCAAATCACTACCTCCTCCAAACTAAACTTCTCCATTTACAAATGCAACCATGCCCAGTTTTACTCCATGCTGTTCTAAATGTTGGAGTTGAGAGGTGGTGTCACTGTACAGTAATGTAGTTTATTGTTTGTTTTGAATGATTGCTACGGCTGAGACTCTTAGCTTAGTCAGAGGTTATAGGACGAATGGGTTATATATATGTATAACATCCTTCTCCCATTGGAAGAAAGGTACCACAAGGCAAATTTATGGAGCAATATTTTATGTTGAAGGGAAAGTGACGTTTTGACGGTGCATGAAATAAATAAAATAACAATTTTTATCAAACTAGATAAACCAAATTTGTTTAATTTTACACCGTAAACGAGATTATATTTCCAACACATATTCAACCTTACAAAGTTCAAATCCACTTAATTACAGAAGCAAGAAAAATTTTGAACTGGAAAGAGAAGCCCAAAAACTGAACTAGAAGGGGAATGGGGAAGACGGGGATAGAGAGATTTTTGTGCCCTTATAAATGAAGTGTAAGGTCAAGTTTTACCGAAGATTGATCGGCAGAAGGTGAGCGTGGCTCGAGGTAGACAACTTCAGAGCCACCGTGAACGGCGAATGCCGGCGGCGGAGCCGAGCCAAGGCACTCGTAACATGGAGGCAGCCAATGCTCGAACAACCGGACCGATGAAGGCGGCGGAGGAGGAGACGCAGCTTGAACTTGCAGCGGAGGAGGAAGCGGCTGGTAGGGGAGGCGGGAGGCGGCTCTCTCCCGCTTGTGAGCGTTCTGGTGGCCACCGAGAGCCTGGGAAGTGTGGAACTTGCGAGGACAGTAGAGGCAGGAGAAGAGTTGGGACGAGCTGCTGTTCTCATTTTTCTTCTCGTTGCATGACTCCGCTGTGATGGTGGTAGTCGGCCGGTTCAGGAACTCGTGAAGCCCGGTGTCCGCCATCGCTGCTTCTTGAAAGTTGACAGAGAGAGAGAGAGTGGGGGAGGCGTAAGGAGGATTTTATAGCTGTTGCATGCGTTGGGTTTTCTAAGCCATTGCTTCCTTCACGCGGGCACGATTTGATGTCGATTGTAAATTATGAGGACGACATTATTCTTATAAAACGATGGATTCTAAAGTTTTAAGCATTGAGTAAATGCTCATGATAATTTAATACTAAGAAACCCATAATTTCTAAATGATTCTTTTAGACTTAAGACGTGTATTAAAGTACATATGATTAATTCGTATCATTTATTAAAAAATAATATTATAAAATATGAATTTGAGGGTTAACCAGTAATCAAGAAAATTATATATATATATATATATATATATATATGGATTCGGGGGGCGTCTAGCGCCCCCAGTGCTGGATGCCATCCAGCGCCCCATTTGGGCCGTCGGATTGAAGAAATCGACAGCTCAAATTTTATAATAAAAAATATATATAATTTTTGTTTTTTATTTTTTTAATATTTTTTTATATTTTAATTATAAAAATATAAATTTTAATATTTTTTATTTTTAAATTTTATAATTATTTTTAAAAAAAAAAGGGGGCCGTCGGATTTCAATCCAACGGCCCCCGTGGGCGTTGGATGGGGCTCTGCGCTGGACGCCCCCTCATTCCATATATATATATATATATATATATATATAATGGAAAATAGGGTCATCTATTTGGTATGTAAGTTTAAAATAATAAAATAAATGACTGTTTTTAGATATTTTTACGTTACATGCAAATTAATTACATCATACAGAAAGTTTATCTATTTGTTGAAATTTTTTCCATATTATGAAATTAAATTTCAGAATAACTAAAATAATATTAAGATTAAGATTAATATTTCTAATATCTTTCTCATATTGAAATGAATCTCGAAGAATTGATATACTGGCTAGCTTGGTGAGCAAGAGAAGGGTGTCAATTAAGAACTGCTATAATTTGCATATTTATTCATTTCAATGCACGCCTTTATAATCGAAATGCTTCATTAGAAAATAGCTTAAAGCATGAGATCTCTTTTCAAATCTGTTTGTTAAAAATTACACACTTTGCAAAGCAATAAGGTGATGATGGGATGGTTGGTTTAACGATAATTATTATGCCAAAATCGTAAAAATTGAATGGTCTTTTTATTATCATAATTAAACAGATTCAGATATTATATTATTTAAGATTTCTAATAGATTCAAGAGAAGGTGCCAAAGGTTAAAGTTACTCCACAGTGACTTAAATGCCTCAGATTCAACCCACAAAATAATCATTTTATAAAATTTGGTGCAATAAAATACCCTAATTTTATACATTAAAGTTTATAAATTCAATCTATAAGAATAGTTTCTATACAATTGCCCTTCTCTAGATTTTATAACATGGGGCATATTAACTTGGGCTAAGATTTTAGTCCTTAGAATAAAACAACTAGGATTTTTCAATATATTATTCATTCAACTTCAATATGAAGTTATAAGCTCCCATATTAACCTAGTGACCCGTAAAACATCTAAAATAGGGTGTTAAAACATTGAAGAAGCCATCGTTCACTAGATCTTAATAAATTTATATAAGTTTCTATCAAGAGAAATAATAAAGAAGTTTAGCCAAGAGCATTGCTGTTAGAATTTTTATCAAGAGTTTGATTATAACTTGAAAAAATTGGATAATCCTAAATTGTTATAGTATAGACCATTTGTGATACAGACTACAAATTTTATAAATATTCAATATACTTAAAGTTAGATACTATAAAGGCAAGTCAATAGTTCTTATTAATTATGACTAATATCAACCATAAATAATGCATAAAATAAATTAACACAATATATAGTGATAAATGAGCACCTTAGGAAACAAATAAACCCTTCAAATCCCTCAAGCAAGTCAAAATAAACCCACTAACAAAAATTAACTTATAAATTAGGTGGTAGTGATACGTTACATATTAGCCAACCCACTCTTGACAATAATTATACTAAAGAACTAATTTAATCTCCAATAATAGAATTAGAAATCTTCCAATCTTCTCAAGGGGCTAACTTCACTGTCTTTAAAAACATGCGATGCTTTTGAAATTGTAATATTTGAGCCACCAATCATACTCCGAATTCTCAAGATCTAACTAGTGTTTGATGTTAATAAGAGTATTTTGGGATGAGAAAACAAACCTTTTTAAATCATATAAAGTGAAAGAGGTTCTTTCATTTTTCTTAACATTTCTTTAGCTCTTTCTCTTTTATATTGATCAAGGGAACAGTTAGATTAAAAAAAAAGAATAATATTTATAAATATGACTAAAAATTATAATTTAACAATTAACTAACAGATATTTCATGCTAGTTGAGCACCCCTCATATGCGCTTCATGCATGAAACTATTGAAAAGTGTGCATATGTGCCCTTTATGCGTGAAAATATTAAAAATTGTACATGTGCACATTTTATACAATGAGTTGCATTCCCAAATACACATGTTTATGTGTTTGATCATTTTCATCTTCTGAAAGCTAGTTTTAAGTCATAATTGATCACCATTAATCAATAAAAGACTTCAAAAATAATTTAATTAAAACTAAATTTTGTTAGAAAAATGAGTCAATATAATAAACCTGTCAATCTCTTCCTTTAGTAATTTAGTAATAAAACCACTAACAAACTCAAATAAAAAGTAAGCTTTAATTATCACAATATTAGATCTTGTAGCATTGCAAATAGACAAACCCTAGATAATTAAATATGATGTTGATAGCATGCACCATTCAATAGTTATGTTTTCCTATAAAATAGACACAACTAAAAAAATATCTATGATGTATTAATATATATTAGTATAAAAATAGTAGAACATAATACATTATTGTAGGAAACTAATTGCATAATAGCTCGCAGCATATTTAAGGTATAAAACAGTAATATTCATAGTCAATAATAAAATATAATGCAATGCTCTCACAAATCTTCCCCTGTATAGTACAAGTCTCCCCTGCCCCCAAGGAGCCATTTATTATCCTAGCTAAAAGAATAAAAAAGCAAAAGTAAAGTAGTAGAGACAATCAACCTTGGTAAACTATCCTTTTAATATATCCATAAAAAATTATCCCACTTTTTTTACTATTTAATAATGTGATGAACTTATCGTTTAAAAGATAAAAAATAATCAATTTTTTAACTATTTAAATGTCATCCGATAATACTATAGCATGTCCTTCTAATAGTTAGATCTTTGATGAATTGGACTCTAACAATGCGACCGTCTAATAGAATGATTTCTAACAATCTAATCTTATGATAATTTTGATTCTAACAATAGTAATGTCCATCAAGTGTATTTTAAGTGCCACTATTTTAAAATAAATATACACAAGAGTTTCTTCTGAGCACCTTAGGTATAGCGATTTTTTATAAATTACGTTCATACGTAAATCAGACACAATTTTTACCTGGCCCACTATAGTCCAACGCTTAATCTCTAACCTGAATCTATAATTAATTTTAATACTTAACTAATTTACTTAAATTTAGAGTTGTTATATAAACGTTAGGATTTAGATATTATAAGTAACCATAAGAGTAGAAAACTAAATAAGGATAAATGATGTCATATAGCCTGGGAGAAAGAATTGTTATCGACTGTATATAGTCTAAAAACTTGGAGATACTATTTGTTCAACTCAGCATTCATGGTGAAAACTGATAATACTACTGCCAGCCATATTCTCACATAGTCAAAATTAATTTTTAAACTAGCTCGTTGGCAGAAGTCCTTAATGACTTGAAGCCAATATATAAAGTTAAACACCACAAACCGGTAGCAGATGCCCTTAGTAGAAGACTGAATCTTGCCGCCTTATCTTGAGTAGTTTACCTATCGACAAGTGGTATTTCCATAAACTTTAAAAAGCAAGTAAAGTTAAACTTTGAGGGGGATGTAATGATTGTGATTCTATTTTAACTTATTCTAGAGGGTAAGACTCAAAGATTTTGAATTAATAACGGATTAATCTTTACAAAAAAATTCCAAGTTTTCATACCTAAAGTTATAGGAGGACTAAAACTGATGCTCTTTTAAGAGGGTCATGACACTTTATGGGTTAGTTACCCAAGTTGATAACATACCATCTTTAAACCAACTGTTAAACTAAAACATTTAATAACCTACTCTAGAAGTACCTGTGATATTTTATAAGTATGAGTTAGAAAATTTTGACAAAAATTTTTAATATTACTCAATTTTATTTTAACACTCAAAATTATTATTGTTTAAATTAGAGAGACTGTAATAAGTCAACAGTCACTTCTTTTACACACTATAACTTAGTCATATAAAAGCAAGTGTTTTCATCCTTACAGCTTTGCCCAACAATGGAATCAAAATACATAGATTGTCAAAATCTACCTAAAAAAAGCATCGAATCTAATAAAAAAAATAGGCAGATTAAAAGATGCAACTTGTATAATTCAATATGTGAGATCTTATATTGGTGAATTTTCTCTAAGCGCATATTTGGTTCCTTAGAAAAAAAGTTAAGTACCTTATATGAAAATATGAATGTCTTATCTAGATTATTGTTTGTGCAGGAAAAGCCTCAATATGATGAATCCTCCAAAATATATAAAAGTCTACCCAATCTTCTATCTTAGCTATTTGAAGCTAGGTTATCTTGACATGAAAAGCCACTCACTCAATGATTTGCAATGCATCAACATTAGACTAAAACCACCACTAGTGTTAAAAACCCAAGAAATTATTATTGTACAAAAGGTGATCATGTCAACCAGAGGAAAAAGAAAAAAAATACTCATTAAATGGAACGATAAACCAATTAAAGAAATAAGTTAAAAACTCGTTAAAAAACTGATAATATGAGATATCAAAATTACCCTAAAAATCATGTCAATGAAAGCATTGATAGTTTAATAGGGATGTGATATTATAATCTAAATTGAGTCATATAAATTTTTATATAATTTTTTTTTATATTTTTAAATTTTTTAAAAATTTAGTTTAAATTTTAGTATTGCCAAAAAAAAAAATTTAGATGCCTCATTATAAATACTAGGGGATTTCAATACAAATTAGTACTAAATGCCAAAAGGCTTAAAATCTTCTTCATGAAAAAATGAACTCAAATAATTTTTTTTTACATTTGATTGTTATCTATTATCATTAATTGCTTGCTTGTATTTTCATAATTTAAATTAGCGACTTATTTTTAATATACTTGACACTGATATATTTTTTGCAATTGTGTCATGGGATCAACTCCGAAATTTAAATGCACTCGAGGGCCAATTTAGTTTGTGCCATACTCTTAACAAAAACAGACGCACCTCAAAGTTTTACGATTATAAATATTAAACCATGAGATAGGGCATCGACATGGAGCGACAAGCCAAGCATTGGCATAAGGTGGTGAGTCAGGCAGTGGAGTAGCTAAACCGCTGTCGACTGTGGCAGACCCTTGCCCTGTCGGTTCCACTCTCTTTACTAGCCCCTCTGTTGGCTTGCTAGGCTGGGCTTTTTTTACTATCTTTAACCGTTCTTTAAATAAATAAGGATTAAATAAGTTTTAATAGTAAAATTAAAAATAAATCCCAATAGTAAAATAAGAAAAAAATCTTAATTTTAAAGTAGTTTTTTATTATTAAACAGGCAACGCAATTAGAGCCTTTTGATTGATCCATTTGCATGGAGTCTTCATATTAGCCGAATGACAAAGGTGAAAATTCTTGATTAGCTTATTTATTAAGGGTAGGATTTAGGGTCAAACCTTAGAACCCACATTTATTTGTCTATTTATCCAACTAAGTCTTTAATTTTGTCCTCATTTGGGTCTTTTATTTTTTTTTAATCCGAGTCTTTTAATTTTTTACTATAAGGGTCGGGCCTATTTTACAGAGATCAACAAAATTACTAAGAATGATTTTACATATTAAAATTGGGTTTATGGTGATAAATTGGACTCTTAACTATTATATGCTTAAATTTAGCCAATACATACCCTGTCAATTGACAATCCTCGCCAGGGTTTGGAGCAGTTTCTTATGCATTTAAAACTTGGACTAAATTTATGAAATGAGATTTTCTTAAACGTCTCTTCTGACGATGGATTTGTCATATACGAGGATCTGAGAGAGAGAGACGAGGGAGATCGTCAAAAGTGAAGGTGGGGGGGGGGGGGGGGGGGGGGGGGGGTTCTGATTTTATGCTCTTTCATCCTCATCCTTGAAAGCAGTGGCTGTTATGTCGGACCTCCCCAAATTGGCAAATAACACGAGAGAGAGAGAGAGAGAGAGCTTAAAAATAATATGCTGACCGCGTAGGGCTCCCTGCCCTACGGGCGCTCGATGCATCACCTGCTGGGCTGCAGAATGTCAGTGCTGCACTGCCTCAGTCGTCGTCGGTAGAGGAGAGGCGTCGCCTCCGTCGCAAACGCACACGCCAAGCGACGGAGCTGCCATCATCTAGTCATCCAACACGTCTATGCTAAAACTATTTTTAAATTTTCATTTTTTTCTCAATTTTTGTATATTTTTAGAGCAATTTAAAATAACTTTGAATATGAGACAGCATTTTTCTAACATTTTGAAGAAAAAAAAAAACTAACAATCATATGATTCCATTCTCCGATCAGAATTTTGCTTTTCTGTGTTTCACCGATTTGGGTGCTCTATCATTGATTTTTTGGACTCCCCCCAGCAGTCCAATTTAATCACAGAGCCATTCAAAAAGCTAGAGAGAGAGAGAGACAGATGACCTGTGAAAGATTAAATAATTGCAAGGTTGTATATATATCCAACAATATTTTAGCTCTATAAAACTTCAAATTATTCAAAATTATATAGTTATTCTTATATGTTATTGAATTTGGTTAACTATTAAGCTATATGATTTTTAAGTTTTTTAGTAATCAATTAGCATTACGTTAAGATTTAGACTATAAAATAAAATTATTACCGTGTAATTTAGTAATCATTAGTAACAGTTATAAAGATGACCTATTATACAGTATAAGATAAAATTTCACACAATAGATAATTATGATCCGACCTTAGCCTAAATCTCGCATATTATGGGAGTTTCTAATGTCAATTTTTTTTTTTTTTTTTTGAAATATGGGTTAGTTGCAGAAAGGAGGATAAGAATATGGATTTTATGGCTAACTCCTGAGTTCAGACCTACTCTGTTAATTTCCATAAATGGGGTTTTAAGCTATTACTCTCACCTTCACAGTCTCTCTCATTATATGACACCCACACACATCACTTCCATTGATGCAACCAAACTGTAGTCGAATAAAGCAACTAAGCTCTTTCCTCCTCCCCAAAAGCAAGCAACAAAGGCAAACATGGAGGCATGAATGATTTTTAGATCCTTTTGGATTCTAACTAGAGTTTACTTAAAGTATGACTCTTTAGGTAAGATTGTAATGTGAATTTAAATTTACCTAATATATAGTTTTTTTGAAAATAGAATTTGGCATTGTTGAAAACAGATGATTCTGATTATGTAATTTTATATATATACATATTATAAATATTTTGTTTTCTAGTAAGTCACAAAATTGGGAATGTTTATTTTTGGGTAAGATGTCCTCATTTATATGGATCATGGGTAATAATTTATTAATATCAAAAGAAAATTATAAAAAAATAAATATTAAAATTAACATAACACATCTTATAATTAATAATTTATTAAAATAATTAAACATTATAATTTTATATGATAAAATTATATTTAATTAAAAATTTTATTTTTTTAATTGGTTAAATCTTCAACAAAAAAATGATATTTAAATAATTAAAAAACAAATCCTCTTCTTATCTAATAATTAATAAAATTATTCCTCCTTTCTCCATGTGTTCATAGAGAATGTTAATATTTCCATAATTGGAGAAAATGCTTTTAGGTTCATTTCAAAATGTTAATTACTTCATCTTGAGCCATCATTGTTATTTATATTTATTGATAAAGGTTTAATTTCTATCTAAAAAACTCGATATTTTACCCTTAGATTTGAAATAAAAATCTATCATGCATTATTTATTCGACATTTATGTCATTATCTTACTATTAAAAGCAAAATTTTACTTTCCATTTTCCCTACTTTTGATTTTATAATACGTAAAATCGGCCTATTTGCATAGGCAAAACCAATATTAATTGAGTATGATAACACAGCAATATGATACCCCATGAACTCAAAACTCTAGTGGGAAAACAAGTTTAATTGAGTATGATAATGCTCAAATTTCATACAAGTCTAATAATTAGTAAATAAAAAAAAGATGCGACTCAAACTTATAAAACTTATATCAAATACAAATTCATTGAAAAGACTCTTCTAATGCTTACAAATTTCGACACAAGACGACTAAGCATACATGAACCCGGCACGTGATTTAAAAGTTCAATGTTTATAACTTTAACCTCACATTATAAAAAACTATACCAAATCCAACCAATCATTAAAAAGAACAGACAACATAGAACACGAGGCTTAACATTTAAGGGTCAATTAAAGGTAAAGTATCTATGGCATTTACCCCTAACAAATAAAAACGTTTCTGTAGTTTGAATCATCAACCTATAAATCATGGAACAGTACAAACCGAAAATTATTCATAAGACATCATGTATTCTCACTCATTTGCAGATCCAAAAGCTACGGAATGAGAATCTCTCAATCAGTGTGCTACCTGTGTGAGAGGAATATTTCGATCGTCGTGAAGCTTCGGCTTATGCCAGCAGCAAATCGCCAGAGGAACTCGTCATCAAGGCTCTTCTCAATCATGGCTTGATGTTCCTAAATATGATTAGATTGATTCGAAAAATTGCAGGGAAATTGCTGCTGATGTGGGAAATAATATTTCATGCTTCAATAGCACAAACGGTTCAAGTTTCTCATCAAAATGGGTTGCAACCACACAAACAAACTGAGACAAGAATGGTAAACACCACACAGCACGGTACACTTACACACCTGTGCGAGTGCGGAGTTAACGATTAGCGGCAAAGAGATCCTTCGCTGGATCCAAAATTGTACCATCATCAAGGCATCATGTCAAACTTCGACCTGGACAAAGATGGAGATCGGGAAACTGAGCATAAAGATGATAGAAACAAATGATTAATTGGCCAAGCAACCACTGTAAATTCATGCCCGAGTTCGAATTTACTACTACGGGAAAAAACATCTTCAGATCAATCATTTACTGATTGAAAAGCTCTATGACCTTTAGGAAGGTTAAATGAACCGAGCTACTTACAGCCTGTCTTATTAAGTTGGCAGATTTAGCTTAGTTTTAAATTCATCAAGCTGACGAGTCGAGTCTAAGCAAAGCAATAGCAAGCTTAACTCAGTTCATTTATAGCCTAATCACCTAGGGGCAATTCTCCCAACTTAATTCCTATCCACCCATTATCTTCTCCTCCCCTCCCCTGATAAACTCCCAAACACATAATTAGTCAAATTAGCTCCAAGGCAACAACGAGACACACACAGATAAATGATGATGAGAATTTGTTAATCTTGCCAAAATTGGGGGATCCATAAACTGTTTCCAATCCAGGGATGTGTTTGAAAAATTTGACACTAAGATTCATGGGAATTAGATGTTTAAATGAGGGAGAAAGTGTGGGGTTAGCTCTATTACAAAGTGTGTATGATAATAGTGTGTAGGATATAATTATTTGGTCATATTATAGATTTCCGGTCACATTTCAGCCCCTAGCTATACGAAGTACCAAACAACTCCACAGAATGAAAGAAACATTTAAAATGGACAACAAATATCAAAATAAAATCAGTAAAACAATGCCAGCAAATGGTGCTACACCTAATCTCTTCCATATATCAAATAATCTTACTCAAGCATCCTGCAGAAAAGCTTTGACTTGGTTCAGCATTAGCATATATTAGAACTCAGCACCAACAATTCCCAAGTTTGCATCAGCAAATTGAACATCCAGGGATTGCACGCATTTTTCGTAATTATTAAAAACAGTGGAAGGTAAGCATGGAGCATCTCATTTCTTCAGAAGACTACATAATGGATGGCTAGAAAATCAAGTGCATGCAGTAGTAAGCATTATGTCTGCTTTGTATTTCATCATGTAAGTGGTACCAGATTCCAATATTGGTGTCCCATTTTCTCACCTTCTTCATTTTCTTCAAAGCAAATCAATAATAGGATGTAAATGCAAGCAATCACCAGAAATCTTCCAAAGAACACAAAAAAAAAAAAAAAAAAAAGAAGATGACTCAACCTAACAGATAAGAACGTATCTCTATGACAAGGCATGGACGTGACATAAAAGATGTGATATTAATTACCTCAAATAGAACCAGACTGAATTCCCAGCTAGGAGCTGATACAATTTCACTTGGCTAAGGAAATAGGTGTTAGTGGAGGAGAAGTGATTCCATCAGCTTTTTCTGCAAGCTGAGGTAATTCCAACGGCTTGCTGAAGTGTAATGATGTCTCTCTCTGATTTCGGGAGGGTATGGAGAAACTTCGAGCAATACTTAATGGTGGAGTTGGAAGTGGAGATGCTGCATTCGAGTCAACAGCACTATTTTTATTTGTCACTGAAACCTCGGTATTTTTAGATACTAAGGGAGATGAATACTGAATTGAACCAGAAGGCCGTCCCGATTTAGTGGCTGCAGTGCTTGGAGGCCTAGGAAGCTCATGCAGCTCGCTTATTTTTGGCGGAGAGACGGAGGACGACGAAATGCTGGGGGATAGTTTAGCTGATGAAGGTGGCTGATGTATTGATGCTTGAGAACTCGACCGCTGATGTATTGATGCTTGAGAACTCGACCCAGTTGCAAGCCTTTGATGCTCCAAAGAAACAATTGGACCACTGGCAAATAAACCGGGCTTCATCAACTGAGGTTCACTTCTTAAAGGACCAGAGAAAGCTTGTCTCTTAATTTTCTTATGATCAGAGGCATCGAGTGTATCATTTGGTGAAAATGAATGTCTGTCTGCTGGAGGCAGCAAATTTGTGGAGGCTTCATTGCTGTTTCCATCATTATAGACTGACTGCAGTTTAAAGATAGATGCCGACAGATTGTCTTTGGAATCTCTCTTATGCACCTTGTTTTCTAAGGGAGAAGAATGCCATAAGCTGGAGCTTTGCCCTTTGAGATCGGTTGGCCTTGTCCAAGGAACTGAAGTAGTTCTCAAGGTTGAACTCTTTGCATCAACAGGTGTGGGCAGTACATATGCAGGAAATCTGTGTGTCGGTGGACGACTTTGTCTGATCCTGTCAGCTGGTTCAAACTTCTTCTCTGCAATGATCGGTGCTGAGTGACTGCTCACTCTAGGTTCAGATTCCACTGACTGAGATTGACCTTGAAATTTGTCCAGACTGACCTGCAGTCAGAGAATAATTCTAATTTCTGCATACTCAAGAACTCACTTCTTCCCAGCTTACTCGTGTAAAACTAAGACATAAAACCTTATGCACAAGTTATATTACCCCTGCACTTTCTGCCATTGAGACCTTTGGAAATGACTGGTCGTCTTGATCTAACTAAACAGTAGCCCACATAATTAGAACAAAACAGAAACCATCAATACGATAAATGGTAACAAGTCACTATCAAAAGAAAGAGAAATATAGGTCACCACAGCTACTTTACCGAGCCAAAACTACAGGGGATACAAGAGAACCAGGTCTATGTGAATGTTTTTTGGATAACTCTTGACTCGAGGATGAAAACTGAATTGAAGCAGAGGCACATTCAGTCTACCCAAAACCAGAAAAAGAGAAAGCAGAATCTTCTGCTTAATTAGAATAGGAGAAAGGGGATCCCAGAGAGAATTTATGAGTGGCAGCATTTAGCAGTGAGAAATTTTTTTATTACCCCCTCAACGAGATTGAATTTCACAAAACTTATTAAAGGTGCTGGGATTAGAAAGATAGCTATAGCCAGGCCCAAGATGGCATGCAATTAAACAAATTTCTCAGCTACCATGAATAGAAGAATAAAAACTAGTAAAAAACTCCATTTAGAAAACAATCATTAATAAAAATATCAGTATCGATATTGATTTCGGTCACAATCATATTGGAATCAGACATATCGGACAATACGTATCAATATTGGATATATCGGACGGAAAAAATTTTTAAAATTGTAAATTGATACAGCATATCAAGCTGATATTTAAAATATTGACCGATATATATGCTATAGACCGATATGGTAACAAATTGCGGTATTGTCGTAGTATCAAAAAATATTAGTATCAAGGATCTCTAATACTAATAAATATCGGCCAATAGAATTAAAATGCACTCACTTCTAACTGCAGCTAAAATGTCACAAAGATCAACTTGATTATGTAGTCCCAAAGAAAGTAAATGGATCATTCTAGGACTGACTGATCCCCTTGTCGTAGATAGATAAGTCTCCCCTTCTCAACTATCTCAAAAGGGTCAATGTGCAGAAATCAAATCTGTGCTCTCTCCTATTTATTCAGGAATGTACAATGATATGGAAAACAAGATTTCAACCAATTCAGTAAACCAACCCCCCATCCCAAAAACAAACCCTAGAAAAAGAAAAAACAATCAAGGAGCTTATCAATATCACAGAATTTAATAGATTGCATACTAGAAGAAAAATGAAGCTAATAAGATGTCCAATGAACACAATCTAAGTAACCCCTTCCCCCTAAAAAGAAGGGAAAAATAAATATAATTATGAACCAGTTGCATGCATGCCCAAATATACAGCTCAAGGATTCTTCAAATTCCCAGCCCACAACGGCAAGTGGCCCACAATGTGCTGGGCCGGGCATCCCTATGGGCCTTGCCATGCCACAGATTGGCACAACACAGCTCATATATTAAAAATATAAAAACTACATATTAAAAATAAAATTACTTTTGATCCTCCTCCCTCTCTCCTACTCCCATCCCTCTCCTGAATCCCATCCCAAACAGACGATGCCAGGCATGGCTTATTCCGTGCCAAGGACTGCCTAATCGTGCCACGAGCCAGTATGGTCTGTGGACCATCTACCGCATGGCCTAGCACAATCTGAAATGTTGGGCTGTACTATACATAGTCTAATACTGTTCACCACGAGCCGTGTTATGCTACGAGTGGCCCGACTCATTTAACACCTTTATTCAAAAGCACCAGCATCATATTGATTTGTACACTCCCGAAGCCAATGAGCCATGGATGAATTTCCTTTAAACCTTTGAAACGAGACAAGAAGTTCTAAAATGTCCAAGCTCATTCAGTACTCACCTCCATTGTGTTCATTGAGGATGAAACCACTTCAAACCCTGGCTTATTTGGCTGTTCATCAAATCTTAACCTCCCATGCTCTTTAGGATCATATTTATTTTCACCATCATCCTCATCATCATCACCATCATTGAGCCCACTTACTTGGAAATCTATACGATGCTTTTCTGAAACTAGTTTCACATGTGGGTCGATTGCCTCAAGCGACTTGGCAGCATTGCTAAACAAGTTTAACTGCATCATGAATATACAGTGATATGATAAGAAATACACACCCAAAGTTTACGAGATTGAAAAGGTTTGGTTTTGCTGTCATATGGTTTACCTGAGCTGCATGGTGACGAGCTGCTTGTGTTAATAAACTCCGGGACTGTCCTTGCTTCAGGGATTTTAAACGAAAAACACAGTGTGTCACCTCCTCTTCGTATTCATCATGAGCAGTCTGCAACTGCTGCATAGTACAATCTTCCCCTTTCACGCTTTTGGAATGTGCCTTTTCTCTCTGTTGTACCATGTATTCATATAGAATTCTGAAGATCATGTATTGAATTAAAAGAAATCTAAATTGTTAACACAAAACAGAACACATAACCAACAGTTATACTCTTACCTCTTTTCATCACATTGTTGTTTCATCTCCTGCATCAGCAAAACAAAGTCTGATTTAGCTGCATTACAAGGCTTAGATACTTTCTCGTAGCTAAAGTGGAATAAGGTAAGAATGAAATAAGTATTACCTAAGATAAGATAGGAATATATATACAATAATGGGTTTGTAAGAGGAATAACAATTCCATCCGGGAATAAGATTTTGGTAAGGTGAGAATAATTATTCCCAGTGTTCCATGGTTGTGACTGATTCATTTCCAGTAGTGGTGGGTTGCAGAGGCGGCTGGCCAGCAGCTTGGGTTGCAAAGGTGGAGTGGGGGTCATCAGCAGATAACAGGGTGGCTAAGCACTGGCAACCAACAGTTGCCCACAGCTTTGTGGTGCGTGACCGTAGTGATGGGAATACTTATTTAAGTTCAGGAATAAAAATATCATCTCCTCTGGTATTAGTTATTCTCACTTCTCTAATAATAGTTATTCCCAAAGAGAAACAATTTCTATCACAAAAAACCAACCAAACAAGGTATGAACTAATTTTAGGGACGACCTTAACTCATCCAACCAAAGGTACAGTTAAAGAGTATGTTACACCAATTATTAGAATCCAGGGTACGCCCTGCACCAAATAAGGATCCAAGTCCCAATTGTGTTACCTACACCACACAAATGGCATATCTGCCTATATCCAAAAAGACATACCAAACAATGTGCATGGCATGTATCATGTACCTCGCGGTTGCTAATTACTGAGTTGTGTAAAGTACAGTATAAAGCTCGTCAATTTAATCAACTCAAAAGTACTAACTATTCTCTAACAACAACAAGCCTCAGCATTCCAGCCACCTGTACTGACATCCAACCCAGCTTCACCACCCCAGCTACCTTGCTTACCAACTGCACCAGCACCACCACCTCTGCTACCATCACCTCGCTCTCCCCATCCCTACCCCCACCTCAACCCATCACTGCAACAAAAGAAAATCAATTACACCCAATTATACTATGATAAAGCCTCAGACAATGCATTACGCTTAAGTAATTGTTAATAATAGCAAGTACTCTAATCAATGCCTGAATAATGTCAATTGAAACAAGGTCAGAATAGCTCTGTAGAGGCTCAAGCTGAAGGGATATCCGGCTTCTCTGGGAGTCATAGAAGTGCTGGTTTCAAAATGATGTCAGAGGAAGGAGTCGGTCAGCAAACAGAAGAGTGATTCATGCTTCGATGATCTATCAGCTCCGTATTGATTGCAACATAAAAGTATTTTTCTGGAAAGAAAATGGAACCAGCAATCTGAGTTGAGTATAACATTGTAAATGTTCCCCTTCCTTGGGATGGAAGTTCATGATTGCTAAGTTAAGAGATGCTTGTCACATAAGGTCAGTTTGGTTTATGGGAATGCAAGGAATGGGAATCGAGATCAAAAATAAGAACCAAAATGAATAAAAGCAAATACAATGGTTCGATGGTTATAGAATGGTGGCTAGAGAATGCTGATTTAACATCTCCGCTCTTTTATTTCCATTTTTTTGTTCCTATACCAACCCCCACATCTCTGCTCTTTTATTTCCATTTTTTCTTTCCTATACCAACCCCCACATTATGCATTTGCTTTATTGCCAGTTTAGGGTGCATGACTATCTTTATACCTTTTACTTTACCGACCATTGTACTCGTCAAGATATCATGGGAGTGGTCCCAAATGAATGATAATCTATAAGGATTCTAATTTCCACTAAGTGAATATTAAAATGTGCATGTAGTATCATCACATTCCCAGTCCTTACATTCCTCATATATGATATACCACATCGGCTGGCCCTTAGTTTCATTGTGTTGTAAGTTGTAACACTCAGATCTCTGCAAGGATGCTTACTTTGGCATGAATCACAAAGCTTCGTTTCACCAATTAAAAAAGATAATTTCTCCAATTGGGTCCTAATATAAATAAAACACAGGAAGAAAGCCAAAACCCCAAAAACCTAAGTCACACCTGAATCAAACCTGACACACCAAAATGAAACTCAAAACCTAATCCTTGCTCAAAAAAAAAAAAAAAGATCACTCTTCAACAACGATAAATGTGCAATCAGTAGCTGTTTCCTTCAGGCAATACCAGAAAGGTCAACTATGTAACACCACAAGGCTGCAAAATGGAAAACTAGAAAGCCATTATGCTAAATAACATATCCTTATTGGGTCTAGCATTTCACACACCCAATAAATTCTTGGTTGCTGAACCGGATAGTATTTACATGTAGGCTTCAAACTGGTTCAATAGCACTAACATTGACCCTCAGGCCCACACAGTTAGTGCAGATCAATTCCATAGGAACTATGTGGCCAGTTCAAACTCCTACCTCTATCTAGTTCAAACTCCATAAAAATAAGGGACACTTGGGCTCATCATACTTTTTGTGATGACCCACCAATACCATCTCCTATTTTGCTCAGCTTTTATTCTGTCCTTTTCCCTTATCTGTAAAGTTAAGTTGCTCACTTGATCATCGTTTTTAAACCTTCAAAACTCTTAGTCCATTGCAGATTGATGCTGAAACTCAGCACTCAATCAGACAGCATATAAGACTTCAATTCTCACCATTACAACGATGAGAAACCCAACCATACATAGAAGAATCCTATGGAAAGCACTTGTGTGATACAGTTCATTGTTAGCCTAAAAAATAAAACGAGAGACCAACCCATGCAAAGGAGAAAATTGTTGGGATGGGTTGCTCACTTGTGAGTTTCGTATCCATTGTAAATACTTACTATTTTTTTTACCGGTTCTTCGAAAACAATGGGTGGCCACATGACATTTTCTCAAACGAACCTATGGGGTGCAAGGTCCACACAACAACAACTTGAGTGCCCGTCTGGAGCAAATTTCCAGTGCGTATTCATCAGATGACCTCAAGCTGGCTGCTGAAGAGGCCTGCACAGGCTACAACTAACTTGTTTCGGATTTAGGTCATTTAATTGCATGACTATTGCAATCATTTGGCAGCTAACTTGAGAAAATAAGGGAAGAAGATGGAGAAGACTCTTGCCATCTTTTTGGGCTCCGATTCTTGTTCTAACATTAACCATGCATGGGTACATTGTCCTCCTTATTGTTTTGGACATATTTACAACTGTTCCTCTTACATTTTCATCTCTTGTTGTATTTATTTTGCTTTACCAATATTGTGGTACCCACGAGAAAATATCATGTGTTTTGTTTATATTTGTCATTGTGTTGTTATGATTATTGTTATATTGTTATTGCCTCTCCTCACGTGTCCAAGAAAAGGAACTCGGTATTTTGATCATTGGAGAGATTTGTTCTCAACTAGACTGTAAAGCTTTGTATCCTGGGGTCCCACTAAAAATACCTAGGCAATTATATCACACACATAGGATGTAACTAATAAAGGGAAAAGACAAAAACATAAGATGGCCAGTCTAGAAACAAGGGCAGCTGCTGGCACCATCAATTGCTCCAATTCAATAGTGACAAGCATGTAAATAAACAGAATGTTCATAGAATTCATGTGACACACCTCGACAGTTCGAAGTTCATTGAGAAGGGATTCTGATGGGTTCGAAATGGTGAGGATTATATGGGATCGCTGCACATTTGTAAAGAACAAAGACAAACATCGGGTTTTTCATTAAGATCATATTGAAAAATGATATACCTTAAAGTTACGAAAGCAACAAATAGCACTCACATAATGATCAACAAGTTTGTGAAGCTCAAACTGCACCTTTGCCAACATTAATAAGACCTTACCTGCACATTTATACTTATGAAGCTATCATATAATATATTTATAACTGAAATAAGTTCAAGAAATTCATAAAGTTATCAAAAACAACCAGCAGGGTGTCAAAATGCAACAAAGTCATAATATAATCTTCTACTAATGTTTCCCACATTCTTCAATTTTTGTATGAAATATAGTGAATTTGGGCGGAATTTTAGGCTGCAAAAAAATTACATACATCATTGTGAAAGATGGACATTCCAACATATACTCCTAGAAATTCCATAAATACCTAATATCATTTATAGGGTAACATGATGTTTAAGCTCTCCACTATTCTTGGGGATTTCGTAGAATGCTGTTGCATTACACATCACCTAAGAGAGCTACTTTGTGACAAAGGAAGGACTCTCAAGTATCACAATGATAGCCCAAAGTCTCCATAGGGTAGGGTGCCGAATGGAAACTATCTAACGAGGGTGGAAAAGCTCGGTAGTGCGGATAAAGTTTGGGATGGAGGCTCATAATCATGGTTGCATACGAGACAAGTTTCTACATGTCGCACTTGAGGGGATGACTTTCACAGGGCGAGAGACAAGTTAAGAGTTTCAAGCCAAGTAAACACTCACGACGCTATAGGTGAGGAACGGGGCAACACTATGCTACTCAAAATTGCATTCATGGTTGTCAAGTATGCTACTTGCCAATACATGAGGGTTGACAAATACGAGTATGCTTGACCGAATAAATCATCATTACACAACAAGTTACTTTCATTAGTGTTGGGACCGCTACTAGTAAGGCTTCATTGCCCAATTGTTAGGGATTTTGTGTTGTCACGAATCGCATATACTAGTGGATTTATGAGTTCTTGGTGATGGACAAGAGCATGAACGTAGTATGCGATGATGTGATTTATAATGACCCTAGGCAAGCGAGTGCTGAGTGAGGCATAAAAACCTATCAATAAAACAAGCCTTAACTTGATAATCTGCCGAATGCCAAGAAGTAATCAGCCCAATACTAGCTGCTTGGCCAAGAGGTGTGGGATCCTTGAAGTTATTGTGAACGATGCGGGATTCATTGAGAGGGGTTTGATTGGCTAGCCTTGTGTGGTTAAATATTAGACATGGGACAATTGGATCCTCAAGTCAAAAACTGTTGGCTTGACTTGGAGAAGTCTCGTCGCTACACAACTAGTTGTTGCATAAATTTGGGACCGTGACGGACTAACATCATAATCGAGTCAATAGTGACTTCATTGCTTCACTTTGATGCATGAGATATGGTCAAAAGATGCATTTGGCTGCAAGTGATGGAGTTGATTCTTTGTTCATATCAATCAGGCTAATGGGAGCTTCTATAAAATCAGAATGCTCACTTTAGCTTTAATGGTATTTGGGAATTGAGACCGTCATCAAAACTCGATCGGTCGCCATGTTGGGTTTTAAGGGTGAGGCATATTCAAATTTTATCAAAGAAATTTGAGAAGCGGAGCCATACTCAAAAACAATATGTGCTTACTAGTTATTGGTAACCCGAGGGTCGATTAACTAGATGTTGAGTATTGTTTTGGTGAGCTTGCTTAACAAAAATCTTATATCGAAGAGTCAAATTTAGTATCATTGATCAGCTTTGCCATGTTGGGTATACTACAAGTGACATGGTCACAAGGAGTATTGATTGTAGAGTTGACAACAAAAGAAAAGTGGCATAATATGGTAACCAATGCGTCGGGTATTACTATGTTACATAGCCTTGTCGTGGTTAATACACTTGGAGCGATGTGATCACAAGGAGGAATACTTTGAAGGGTCGTCAACAAACTTACTGGGGCATGCGATGTTGAACCATTAATAGTTTATGTGAAGTCTTGTTCCAATTAATTTCAAAATTGTAACATGTCAATTAAGGATACTGAATGGTCTTGAGAACCATGTTATCTGAGGACGACCATGTCAAAGTTGTCATAGGCAAGCAACATTAATTGATGCAATTGATTGGCGAGGTGACATGTGTCTAAAGCATCTAGGTTCGCTATAAAAGCCTTAATAAAGAATTATTAACTGGTGGATGTTGGGTGACTTCATGCAAAGTCTTGTCCTAGTTGAATCCTTAAGGAGGCATGTTAGCCATGTGGGTTGATGGTTAGGTGGACCAAGTTATTAAAGGATGACCTTGTCAAGGGTGCCACCAGGCAAATGGCATAGATGAGCTACTTGGGAAGAAAACGACTGCGTTAAGGAACTTCATTCACTAAGATAGCCTTCGTAGAGGATTATCCAATTAGATATTGAGTAGGTACCCTTATTGTGGGAAGGTCATACTAGCGAATGTTCTGCCTCGGTAAAGTTATGGGCACAACAATTATCGAGATAGTTACTCGATGGGTTGGCAATCCATGAGTCTGCAAGACCAATGTAAGGCCAAGAGGGCCATGAGATTTGTTACCCATAGCAGGTAATGGGTTTACATGATAAGAAGGGGAGACCACTTGCACAAACCTGGAGGTCGATTATTGTTGGCAGCGACAATTTAAAGAGCACAATGTAAGACCTCCAATGCAGGGCATAAGCAAAGGAGTGGCATAAAAGGATGTATCCTAGACGGGAGCCTTCAAGATATCTCCTAGAGAGGACTATTGAAGATGGATCCTTGATGGGAGTATCATGTTTGGATTAAATGGATTAAGTGCTTGGGAACAAGGCGTTGGCCTATGAGAGTTGATCCTAGGAGAAACTTTTACAAGTTGCATTGAAGTTAAAAACACATCCTCAGTAATATAAATGCCAGCAAAGATTGTGTGGGTGGGGACTGGAAGCATGTTTGGTCCAACTGAAAGAGCAAGTCAGATGGAATAGTTGGAAGAGTCGATGTACCTGGGTTAACACACTCCTGTCATGGCTAGACATTGCTGAGACGAAGCTCATCCATTCGAGTGGCAATGAGAACACATCTAGAGGGAGGCATTCAAACCTGCAGAGGAAAGCAAAGTCCTTCATATGAGCAACAAAAGATTGTGAAGGTGAGGCTAAGGACATCCTCAACCCTTTCAGAAGTGTCATTAATGTTGAGTGGTTGGATGAGTCCAAGCCCTACGGAGAGCACACTGTTATGTTGAGTTGGATGCTGTTTAGAGGAACGATGTTCATGTTGCAAAGGAAAGATGACTATGCATCCAGAGGGAGGCATCAAGCCTGCAAAGTATTGTCTTGTTTTCACAGAAGCAAAGTGAGATTGTGCATACAGAGTTAGAGACAGCTTTGTCCCTGGATAGAGTGTTGTTTAGGTGGATAGTTGGAAGAGTCCAGGTCTCAGGGTGGACACACTATTTTGATGGGCAAGATGTTGTCTAGAGGAACACCATTCAAACTACTATGTAAATTCTTGGATGTATCCCTAGGGTGATATCAAACCTACAAGGCGATGACAAATCCTTTAGATAGAGGCAATATGTTGTGACCTCTTCGAAGAAGCAAAGAAGTTTGGGACAACATTGTGTGGTGATACTACTGGGTTAGGGCAAAGATGATGATGTCGTATGTGGCAAGTAGTTCCTTTTTGAGGAAGGCCAACTTCTTTTGTTTGATGACAGGAAGGATGTGGTTTGATTAGGGAGATGGTATCCACGTGGAAATGAGTAAGGGCTTGTGAAGCCTATTTGGCCTTTAAAACCTTTTGGAAAAAGCTATAAATTGCCGCTTCCCCTAAAAGCTTCCTAAAAAGCACATTGAGATTCTCTATAAGTTGCTCTAGATTCTAACAAGTTTCAACTTGAAACTTTATCAAACGCACCCCCAACAGACTTCTGACAAAAGCAACAAAATATAGATCAATGAAGTTGACAAACTTTGTTCTGAAGGCATCATTATATTGCGCTCGGAAGAGCTTGAGTGTCCAAACCTTCTACCACCCCAGGGGATGTAATGCATCTAGGCTCTACTCATCACCTAAGTGAGACAAACTTGTGACAAGGATGAGCTCTCGGGACGTCACAAAGACAACTAAGAATTTCCACGAGGCTGGATATAAAGTGGACACTATCTAGTAAGGACCAAAGGGTTGGGTAATGTGGATAGAGTTTGGAATGGAGGTTTAGACAACTAAGAATGAGCTCTCGGGACGTCACAAAGACAACTAAGAATCTCCATGAGGTTGGATATAAAGTGGACACTATCTAGTAAGGATCAAAGGGTTGGGTAATGTGGATAGAGTTTGGAATGGAGGTTCAAACCCACGACTGCATTCTGAACGCGTTTCTATATGTCACACTTGAGAGGATGACTTTCTCAGGGTGAGAGACGAGTTGGGAGTCTCGATTCGAGTGAACCCTCATGATGTTGCAAGCATAGAATGGGGAGGCTATGCTCTCAAGATTAAGTTCATGATTGCAGAGCATGCTACTCATTAAGACCCAATGGTTGATACATGCGAGAATGTTTAGGTAACTAAGTTGCATAATAGAGTATGTTGCCTTCATGAGTGTCGGGAACATTACAGGTCATAATGCTTGATTACCCAAGTGTCGAGTATAGAATGTTGGACATGAGTAGCATATACTGGTGGACTAGTAAATTCTCAATGACGAAAAAAGCATAAACGCTCTATGCAATGAGGTGCTTTATAATATTCTCAGGTGAGCAAGTGCTAAGTGACGCGTGAAAACCTATAACTAGGGTAAGCATAAGCATGGTCAGTCGGACTCTGAAAAGCATCAATATGTTGCTAGCTACTTGACTAAGAAATTGGAAGCCTCAAAGTTATTGTGGATGATGTGGGACTCATTGAGGAGTTTGACTTGTTAACCTCATGTGGCTAAATATAAAAAACGGGACAATTGTATCCTCAAATTTAAAAAGGATAACCTTGGAGAACTCTTGGCACCACAAGGTCAATTTCCATAGCGTCAACATGGGACCATGGCACACAGATATGCATGAAATCCACCATTAGCTAAAATATCTTTATTTTTTATGGTAGCACAAAGGATAATGATGATCTGAGAAGTGTATTCAAAGCTTAGATCATACAATCGATTGATCATGAAGCACATGTTTCTATGTGAGAGATGGTACGGTCAGGAAGTTGAAATCCAAAGGAATCGGCCGAAGATGTGATTCCAAAAAATGGATTTGTATGAGCAAATACACTTGTCAAATTTTATGCCAGAACGTAGTGATCAAGAAATGGCGGTGATCTTTTTCGGTGGCAAGATACTGATTCATGGCAATAATGTGATGATGGTGGTGGATGCAATTGTACATGGTGGTGGAGACTGGAGTTGACAGTCATGATAGTGATTGAGAGCAATCAATGACTAGCAGTGGTATCTATGCTAAAGGTGGCAGTTAAGTGGCAGCCATGGAAAGGCAGAGGTGGAAGTACTGGTAGTAGCAATGGGTGTTGTTGGAAGCAGCAAAGGCAATGTACTGGTTTTGATGACAGTGAGGTGGGGTGGTAGTGGTGCTCCTTTTCTCATGGTATTTGTAAATGGCACCTGTTTGAGTCCATAAATGACTTGAAAAAGAGATCCTAAACTTTAATATTAAAAGAACTTATTTTGGTTATCCAAACAAGGGATTGAAAATGCAATGAGTAAGTCTAGCAACTCTATTTCCTTTTTCAATAAACCAATCCAGCAACGTCAGGGTATTATCTCTCCAGCAAGTTTTACATATAAAACTACGACCAAGTCTGAGATGTTAAACATATCGAGAGTGAGATCTACCACAAGTTGCATAAGGACTGAGTTAAACAAAACAAAAAAAAGAAACACAGTTTCATAAATTGCTACGTCCATTGTAAATTATCTGCCTTCTCAGCAGAATGAAAGCAATTGTAGCCTATGTACAAGAGCTCGTAGGTGTCATATCAACTTATAAAACTAACACCAATCAATCTGAGATGTTAAACATAAACAAAGGGAGGGAATCACCTCAAGTTCTGTAAGGACAGTGTACATAACAAAAACACAATGTTATAAACTGATAAGCCCCCTTCAAATTATTTGCCTTCTCAACAGAACAAATGTATGTAGCCAATGTAGAAAAGCTCAATAACAATTATGCTTCAATTTTATAAGCATATCTTTTTGATGGTTTAGGTTATTTGAAGGGTGACAATGACAAGAAAAATGCTATCATCGGATGACTTTCATCCAGGATCGCACAAAAGAAAGGTGGCACGTATTACTAATTGTCTTTTAATAAAAGGGTAAGTCATAAAGTAAACATTTGGGAGGCCCTTGCACAACAGCTGCACCTGATCACAAGAACAACCAGCCGCAATAGCCTATAATCTACATAATAGAATGCCCCTGACCAATTGGAAACAAAAATAAATAGAAACATAGTCCCAATAATCGAAACCCGGCACGAACTCATCACGAGTGGCAGAGCAATTGAGAGCAGTTAACAAGTTGTTGAGTTGTTTACGAGAGTTATTGAATGATGAAGGCTATAAATACCTCTCCTAAACCATTGTGGCAGAAACGAATCAGTAATTGGAATGATCTCTCTCTTGTTTCTCTTGTTTCTGTCTTTATACACTTCATCTCCCACGTAATGAATTTCCCAAAGCAAATTCATCACAAAATTTCAAACTTCATTGATCAGTGGGCAATCTTTTCCCCATACCAAACCCCAGTACAAGATTCCAGTTCTATGGAATCAATGCCCTTAAGCTCTTAGACAAGGACCAACTAGTATCCTAAGATCTCTGGCCAATTGCATGAAATGCAATTAATCAGTTGTGAAAAAATTTAGTGGCCTATTGTTTCCACATTTTAATCAAGCATTTACTCTATCCCTCCCTTACCCTTCCTCAACGTACTCCAAAATACTACAAGTGAAAAGACTCCAAACAATTGTGCAATATCATATAAAATAGTGAATAAGAATAATTGAATGAGATTCACAAACAAAATGATATCACTGTGTGCAGAGGCAGAAATGCAAGGCAAGCCTGAAGAACTAACACTATCCTGCAACTTGGGATTCTCCCACAAGGATCGAAAATAGAAAAAAAACAAAGCACTAATACTGGATCCAGCCTCCAGCTAGTTTTCTAAGGAACTGATGCAAGAGTTACCATATCAGTTCACTCACCACTTTCTTCATCATTGAATAATTCTTTTTTCTCCAGTAAACAATCTCCCATCTCCCGCAGATTCTCAGAGAACTCTGAAATAGAAATGGCATTTCCATTTAGCTTAGGCAGCTTAGTGATGCAACGCTTCAAAAATATAAACAATGCCAATATCAATAATTAAATTAGCAGATAGTTTTACAATAAAATGATCAGGTTACAGGCACAAATTAAAATATTGGTATTGGTATTAAAATACAACACTAGATGTTGCAAACGCAAAAATTTTGTTTTTTTCTTATAACCATATCAAGCGTAAGTTATATTCGAAAATTAAACTCTTTTTATCATATTAATATATTGAGTAATGCCATATGTCCAACCAAATTATCCAACTTTCATCAAATTTTATTCTTTATATTTAAAATTGAAATTATATTCAACAAATATGGAACATTTGTAAAAGATGGTATAAAAAATATATTTTTTCAATGTTAATTTCAGAGATAAAATTTGTACCTTGAAATTAAGGTATATTTTTCATGCTTAATCTTCTATAAATTTTGTTCCACATATGTTGACTTAGAGGTAAGTTCATTTTTGAAAGAAAAAAAAAAGTTGGCTAAAGATGGGATAATTTGGTTGAACAAAAACTATTTCTCGAATATAATTGAAGCGTTTCAATGAACTTTATCAAAATTAAACTTGATATCCTTCTAAATCTATTGAAAAAGCATCATAAACTTTTTATATATACATACTTTATACTTCCACAAAATATGTTAATTTAAGCTTCCTATAATACTAAACTGTATTTAAAACATATAGTTTTAAGCTTACAACAGATGAAACTACGATAACAAAAAAAGAAATTGATCAATAGATATCAGTCATATTGGTTGATATTTGGAATATCACTAATATATCATGATATGGCATTGATATGGCATTGATATGGAGATATATTGTAATAATTTCCCAATACATATATTTGGATTAATATTAGGACCTCCCCATACCAATACATGTCAATTAATATGTAAAATGTTGGCAGATATTTGGATCCATGGTGGCAAGCTATTCTTTCCATTGAATTGATTGCTTTGCTTGAAGTGAAGAGCGCTGGTAAATAATATTAAGTATAAGAGGTTTCCTTACGTATTTTTTTTTAATGAAGGGGGGCAAATGAAGTTCATGATTTCATTTTATACAGAAAAAAAAGGGATTGAAGAGAAAGAATCCATCTTCCTACATCCCCCCCCAATATACTACTCCAACTAACCCTTTTTATGTAAAATAATTCTATTTGGGGATGTCACAGTTCATGAGCCACTTAAAATCGTCACACATGTCCAACTTCCACTTTCTACTCTTCCTTTATATATCTTAATTTTAGGTCCAGTAGCTAGAGATAAGCTAGAGATAGCTAATTTATTCTCAACAGAAGTGCATTTCTGAAAGTGCTACAAAAATTTAACGCTCCATAAGACATAAGGCTAAATCCCATGCAGACAAGCCATGTCCTTGAAAAATAATTTAGCCACTGATAAAGACACATTACTACTTCCCCATGATAACAGAACAATGAATAAAGTGGACCATTTTAGAATATATAACCATAACTACAATATTGAATCAAGTCTTATTGTTGTTGTCTGTAATCCAAACTCAAAACCCATGTTAAAGCACAATAACATTGAAAGGAGAACACTGAGACTTACAATAAATCAATATCAGAACTTAGAATTCCTAAAAGATATGGACATATTTAAAATTTGATTTAGAATTTCACGAGAAAAAAAGTTAAAAAAAGGAAACTAACTAAAATTTAAAAAATGGCTGAATACATATTCCCCAATACCTAGAATGTTGCCGATATATCTCGACATGTCACTGATATGGAGACATTAGGACATTTTTTCATTATTAGGAAATATCAATATCGGGTGCTCCTAAGACTGATACAATTCTAATGATATTTTTCATCCATATATGGGATGCAAAGACACGTGCAAAAATCAAAGAAGGTAGCTAACAGCAAATACAATTACTAAATAAAGCAATGCATAACACATGATCATAAAAAATATAGAAATAGATGGTAAAAGTAATGCATCTAACTACAATGATATACTAGCACTCCCTAACACTCATATTATCATTCAGTAACATAGAAATAAATGGTAAAAGTAATGCATCTAACTACATTACTATCCCAGCACTATATAACACTCAGTAAGATTTTTCTTTTCAACTTTCTTGAACACCTTATAGAAGCAAAAATCCAATAGATCCTAGACTAATATAAGGAAAATTAAAAGAAGTATGTACCATATGCACTGTTTGCAGTTCCAGCAGCAGCTGAGAGTAAGCTGTCATAGCAGTTTCTCATATCCTGCATTTCCTGGAAAGTGGATTGAATGGAACAAGAAATTAGTTTGTTACCTTTTTTCCTTTCTTCATTTTTTGACAGGAAAGTAGATGTATTTTTCCTTTTACTTTTTGAAAAAGGAGCAAACTAGCTGAGCTATGGACAGAAAAACAAGACCATTAGAAGTTTGCAGGAGCACACAACCATCTATGTAATAAAACCAACTGTGGTGAAGCAGCTTGAATCATACGTAATGCATACTTTCATTTCTTCATTTTCCTTTTTTTTTTCCTTTCTTCATTTTTTGACAGGAAAGTTAATGTATTTTTTCTTCTACTTCTGAAAAAGGGGCAAACTAGCTGAGCCATGGACAAAAAAACAAGACCATTAGAAGTTTGCTGGAGCACACAACCATCTATGTAATAAAAGCAACTGGGGTGAAGCAGCTTGAATCATTCATAATGGATACTTCCCCAAAGCATCAATTTCAGTGTCCACAGTAAGCTGCTAAAGGAACTTTTTTCCAACACAGGCTATCCTCGGTTAACTTTATGCTATACAGAAGTTTTTAAAAATAATTTTGAAAGGAAAAGTTTATGTGCTTGCATGTATAACAGGTGATTCCAACAACTTCTACATTGATTCACTAAGTTACAGCAAAGCCAAAAGTTAACCTTTGGGTGCTTTTCAACAGGTTAACAAGGTTCAAATAGTCACTCTATGGGACTTCCAAGGGAAACCAACCAGCATCAGTCTGATTTTTGACGCTTGTTGCATTTCAACACCTAGTTTAAACTTAATTAGTAATAATAATTTTAACATTTCTTTTAATAAACTATACTACCTAATTCTGACACAGACAACATATTCCTCAACATATACTTCAGCATGTTCCAACTTTCCACATTAAGTGCCTATTTGGCCTTTAAAACCTTTTGGAAAAAGCTATAAATTGCAGCTTCCCCTAAAAGCTTCCTAAAAGGCACATTGAGATTCTCTATAAGTTGTTATAGATTTTTTTTAACGAGTTTCAACTTGAAACTTTATCAAAAGCACCCCCAAAAGACTTCTGACAAAAGCAACAAAATATAGATCTTTTAAAACACTTCCCAAAATAAAAAACAAGAACCGAGACATTTTTTTATGATCAAGAATCTTCTATCACTACTCTATCATCCACCAAAAAAATTCAAAGCAAACTCCGTATCCATACCCCTCTTGCAAGAACCATGATCAGGTAAGGCCAGGTAGCACGAGATAGAAATAGAACCTATACCACAGACCCAACCATGCAACTCAAAGTTAATGTACTAACTGCACTATAGGGATGCAAGCAACAATTTGTCCATGGCTATACATGAGCAAACACCAGTTTTTTTTTCTTCATTTTATTTCAAAAACCATTATACATGCCAGGAGGAGATTCAATAGCTTTCTAATGGACAAAATGGTGTCCATCCTAAATGTTAGAGAAATAATGACTGATTTGACGATGAATTCAAATGCCTCATACATTTTTCAATGATTTGAGCTTCATTACCTAGGCTACAACTAAGCACCACTTATCATTTCCAAAATTCTCAACTTTCTGAAACTATTCAACAGTTATTGATCTGCAACATAAGGAAATCTTATCCTTTGACAATCCCATATCTAACAGTATTTAAATGGGTAGTGCCCTTGACACCCCATATTATCATATTTCTTATAACTGATCAAAAAATGCTAAGCAGGCCAATAACATGATCTCTTTTCTTTCCTTTTTTTTTTCCTTTAGTTGGAGAGAGGGTGATCCTAGCATAGCAGTAAGGTTACTCAATTTTGACTTGAAGGTTATGTATTCAAATAATAGAAGGCCGCAAGGACGTGCAAGGGGATAAAATATGTCTAATCTAGCACTTCAACCCCACAATGTGGGACACTTTTGCTATAGGCTGCCTTTTTTTATTTTAAGCTATAGCCTTGATGGAACTCCAATGTCACACTCATGAACCAATCAGCAGAAACAATGGAGAAAGAAAGACAAAATTCTTGTGTCATGGAATGCCTCGTTTAAAATAGAGCACAACCAACAACCATATTTGAATTATAATCAAATCACCATGTTGAAAAAAGAAAAAAAAATTTACATTCACTGCAGAGAGATAACCTCACAAAGTGCATAGATTGCCAGAGAATTATTTGGTGGGCAATATATCAAAACTTCACACACTCAAAGTCAAGAATAAATATTTATAATGATCAATTACCATACAACTTGTTTGAATTTGTGGATGCAAAATAACAACATGCATACACAAATCAAATCACACAATAAAAGGATGCAATGATTTTTAGATGGAAAACGCCTTTGTGAATAAAACCACATCCTTAATATCTTTACCATATGTATGAGTTCTAGTTGCAACAAACCACCAAATACCCAAGGTTATAAGATCTTATAGCAACCAACCCGAGCAATGAAGTATATAAGAGCAAATGATTCGAAAAAACAGGTAAAAGAATTCTACAAAATGACCAAAACAACATATTTGATGTTGACGAAAAATGAAACACAATCAGCAGCCCAATTGGATAGCTAAATCTTCATTTCTTTTTTTCTATCTTTTTGTCTCTCGGTCAGCACTCAAAGAGTTTGAAAGAGTTTAAAATCAGATTCAAAACTGACCAAAAAATCAGTTTTTCTTTTTTTAATAGTACGTCTAACATTCTATCACCAACTTAAACAGCTCAAACGTAAAAGGCACTGTTCATATGCGAGAACTAATACCGGAAATTGGCGTTTGAAGTTTAGAGCTCTGCCAACAACAGTTACAGCAAAAAAACAAAAAGTACGGATATGAAACTCACCAAGAAATTATGTTCGGTCTAGTCACTCCCTTGAAGGTAACCCAACAAATTGGAAACGTCATCGGAGGCTGCACAAGACTTGTGCGGACTGCTGCGGACTGGCTGCAGCGGAAAGGACCGAAGACTTTATGCAACAAAGGGATGAGGACTTTACGGAGTCGGACGGGTAGCAGAGCGGACGGCCAAGGAGCGCGGATGGCCAAGGTACGCGGACTTGCCTTGATGCACAATGGACACGGACGGCTGAAGGTGCACGGACGACTGGTAGTGCGCGAACAGCCAAGGAGGCAAAAAAGCCGACTGATGAAGTACACGGAATTTACCTATTGGTTTACTGGTATGGAAACGCCCGAGGACATGAGCTGTGCACAGTGAAGAGCGAGGACATGGGATAATGCCTGAGGGCCGTTGTTATTACCGGAGACATCAAGGAAAGCCTAAGAACTCTGTGATGACCAATGGCACAGAGAACGGCTGATAGTCCACAGACTTGAGAGCAGCAAGGACCAGGACATCATGGCTGCTGATAGTTGGCTTTGCAGGCTTTGCAAAGCAGGTTGCAAAACTGCAGCGTATGCACCGTCTGTGCAGGTGGCAGATTGCAGAGTTGGTGGGCAAAGTTGTTGGCAGGTTGCAGAGTTGGTGGGCAAAGTTGTTGGCAGGTTGCAGAGTTGGTGGGCAAAGTTGTTAGCAGGTTGCAGAGTTGGTGGGCAAAATTGTTGACAAGTTGCAAAGCTGGTGGTAGGCATTTGGCCACATGCAACCTGCCTATTGGTAGATGGCCTCCAGACAATATCCTTATAAACATGCATGTTGGACATGCAGTGAAGAGTGTGACACACAAAATACACAAGAAGCTGTGAGAGAAGGGCGGCGGTAAGAGTTTCTTATTTACTCATGAGAGGTTTTTCTTTGTTCAGCTGAGTGTGTAGCAGATACTTCATCTTGGGGGTTCTTTGTAACCAATTTTCACATAGTTGACTTTGTATCCCGTGATTTTTTCCTTCAGTTTATGAAGGGTTTTTCACGTAAAACTTGTATGCTTCTCTTTCTCCCTGTGTGTGCATTCTTGTCCGACCAGCCACTTGTGCTAACAAGTTGGTGCCTTTGTATCCAACTAACCTTGCTGGCTCCCAACAAGTGGTATCAGAGATTGGTTGTGAACCGTCGATTAGATGACGTCGTCGACGAAGAATGTGCCGTTCAGTGTGGAGCAGTTCAATGGGTAAAATAATTTTATCCTTTGACAGAAAATGGTGAGGAATATTTTAACCAGGGAAAGAACGGTAAAAATTCTGTGAAAAATGGAGGAGAAGTCAGAGAACCTGACAGAGGACGAGTGGCAAGACAGGAGAGATCTTGTCAACTGCACTATTAAATTGTGTTCGGCGAACAACATACTCAAGGAGGTTCTCGGTCTATCATACCCGGCGGAGGTTTGGGAGAAACTTAAGAGCCTATATAAGTCCAAGTTCTTAACAACCAGGCTGCATGTGAAAAAACAGTTTTATGGCCTGCGATTGTCTTAAAGTGAGTGCCTTCAGAAGCACTTGGACGAGTTTAACCAGGTAGTAACGTAGATGTTGACCCTTGATGAGGAGATCAAGGAGGAAGACAAAGCGTTGGTGTTGCCGGTGTCCTTACCGGCCTCGTACGATCATATTGTCACAACATTACTGTTCAGGAAGGACACACTGAGACTGGACGAGGTCATAACTTCCCTACTTATGAACGAATCAAGGCAGAGAAAAGCAGTGAGGCCTCAAGCTCTCGGCCGAGTCTGCTAGTGACGACCAGCAGTCGGGTACGAGAAAAATCAAAGAAATGAGGCGGAGGTGGCAAAACAGAGAGGAGCAATAGCCGAAGAAAGCTTGAGGAGAGGAGTTGCTTCTTCTATGGCAAGAAATGCCACATAAAAAGGAACTGCCCACAGAGAAAGTAGGAGAAGGGGAACAAAAGCAATCATGTGAAAAGACCTGATCATCATAATGATCAGGAGACTATGGCTTTCTGTGGAGATCTCTTGGCTGTCCACGAAGGAGAAGCACGGCGCCTGCCATGCCAGGAGATGAGTTGGGTGATGGACAGCGGGGCCTCACACCATGCAACACCGAGGAAGTCCCACTTCAAGAGCTATTCGCCCGTTCGCCACGGGATATTAAAAATGGGTAACGGTGGCTCATCTAGGGTTGCTGGCGTAGGAGATGTTTGTTTGAGGACAAGCAACGGGAACAAGCTCGTGCTGAAGGGCGTGCGATATGCCCCAAATTTGAGGTTGAATGTGATTTCAATTGAGAAACTTGATGAAGAAGGCTTCAAGAAGGCGTTTGGTGACGGCCAGTGGAAGCTCATCAAAGGCGCCTCAATTATGGCAAGGGAGAGTAGAAAGTCAGGGCGGTACCTAATGAAGGCCTGTGTTGCCAAGGAAAATGCCAAGGTGACCAAATGGGGCATTAGTCAAGGTGACAGGAGGAGGTTGCCAGGGTGGAGGGTAAGGAAGAATGATAAGTCCGCGGTAAAGGAGCTGAAGGGGAGTAGAATTACTCCGGGCTCAGTGGAGCAGAGAAATGTGTCATTCAGGCTTGCGAAGACTAATGTCGGAGTCCCAGTTAAGGAAAGTTATCAAAAGGAAGACGATGACGGTCGCCGAGTAAAGACGAAGGTGTTCCCCACAAGGTTATGAGAGGAAGTTTATTGAGTCTAGTCACTCCCTTGTGAGTAACCCAACAAACTGGAAACGTCATTGGAGGCTACACAGGACTTGTGCGGAGTGTTGCGGATTGGCTGCAACGGAAAGGCCCGAGGACTTTATGCAGCAAAGGGACGAGGGCTTTGCGGAGTCAGACGGGCAGCAAAGCGGACGACCAATGAGCACAGACGGCCAAGGAGGGCAGATAACCAAGGTACACGGACTTGCCTTGAAGCAAAATGGACACGGACGGCTAAAGGTGCACGGACGGCTGATGGTGTGCAGACGGCCAATGAGACAAAAAAGCCAACTGATGAAGCGTACGGAATTTGCTAGTTGGTTTACTGGTATGGAAACACCTAAGAACATGGGCTGTACACAGTGAAGACCGAGGACATGGGATAATGTCCGAGGTCATTGTTATTGCCTGAGACATCAAAGAAAGCTCGAGAACTTTGTGATGACCAAGGGCACAGAGAAAGGCTGATGGTCCATGGACTTGAGAGCAGCAAAGACCAAGGACATCATGGCAGCTGACAGTTGACTTTGTAGAACAGGTTGCAGAACTGCAGTATGTGCACCGTCTGTGTAGGTGGCAGGTTGTAGAGTTGGTGGGCAAAATTGTTGACAGGTTGTAAAGCTGATGGCAAGCATTTGGCCACATGAAACCTGCCTATTGGTAGATGGCCTCCAGACAATATCCTTATAAATATGCATGCTGGGCATGCGGTGAATGGTGTGACACACAAGATACACAAGAAGCTATGAGAAAACGGAGGCAGTCAAGTCTCCAGAGGAAAGCTCACAGCGATAAAGTCCAGGAGGATGAAAGGAAAGGAGAGGAGTGCACCACCAGTGATAAAAGAGAGAAGAAAAACAGAGAGTGAAAAGAAGGAGAGTTTCTTGTTTACTCAGCAGAGGTTTTTCTATGTCCAGCTGGGCGTGTAGCGGATACTCCATCTCGGGGGTTCTTTGTAACCAATTTTCATATAGTGGACTTGTTGTGACTTTGTGTCCCGTGATTTTTTCATTTGGTTATAAAAGGTTTTCCACGTAAAACTTGTGTGTGCTTCTCTTTCTCCCTGTGTGTGCATTCTTGTCCGACCGGCCACTTGTGCTAACAAGTTGGTGCCTTCATGTCTAACCGACCTTGCTGGCCCCAACAAATTACTCAACCCAACATTATCCTCACTGGATTAACAACAGCTCCCAAAATTCATTTTTCAAAAACCGCCAAGTTTCAATTGATCCAGTATTTAAGCATTCTAATTAACCGAAGCATAGGAGGAAAACAACTGAAAAAGTTCGATGAGTCAAAACCAAAACTTTCTAGTGCCTCATGCAAAGAACACTAACAAAATCACTGAAAAGCGGAAATCTCACGCATCGAATCGAAACTAAAGAAGAGAATCATCAAGGTGACAAATTTTTGGAAATTACCTGAGAAACCTGAGCGAGTTCATCCAACTTGGCTAGCGGCTGAAACTCTCTCCTTACCTTTCCATCATTCTTCTGGAAAGCCAATCGCTTCAGCTTCCCCAAAGACATCATTTCCCCTCACCCCCAGCGTAACCAATAGTGCAGAAAGAAAGGAGAGGGAGAGAAAACGAAGATAGAGTGAATCTTAGTTCAATTTCCCAAGTATAATACTTTTATGGTGTTCAAGCTTCGAATAGAGAGACAAACGACTTCAACGATTCATACAACCGATTGATTCAAGAGAGACGCAGAGTTGCGAGGATGAGAAGATTGCTGCGAGGATCGGTAACATCAGAGAGAGCGAGAAGACGAAATGGAAACCGTGCCGGTTTGCCTTGAGGGCATATGAGATAAAGCAAAACAGCAACAGTGACCGTGACGACGGCCCCGGCCCACGCTGGTGATATCAAAACGGCCCGCCCGAATTGGTCCAGACCGGGTCCGCATAAAATTGGCCGCAACGGGAACGACTCACGGGCGTGCCATGTTCCCTGTACTCAAGCCGTTTATTGAAAGCCGCATAAAAGCCGGTTTGCTATGTTGCCGTAAGAAACGGTCAATGTTTTGAGAGTAGAACTATAATTTAATGGCCTGGAATTGATTTTTATTAAAAAAATCAAAAATATATAATAATAGTTATTTATTTTTTTATAATATGAATAATCTAACATTTAGATATTTAAAAACCCATAAAACTAAATTTTGAATTTTTTAATAAAATTAAATAATGACAGTTAAATCACCTTAAATATAACCACCAAAATATGTGAAGCAAGTGGGAAGCAACTAAGGGGGGCTACAACGCGGGGGGGCATTGCAGCCCCTTCGACGCTCATGCAGCTGTCGGATGAAAAAATCGAGAGCTGCATATATATATATATATATATATATATATATATATATATATAAATAAAACAGTTTAATATTATTTTTTTTGTTTTGATAATTTCTTTGATATTTGATTTAAAAAAAAATGATTATTATTTTTTAAAAAATTTTTCTTATGTGTTTTTTTTTAAATATCGGCCGTCGAATTTCTCATCCAATTGTCAAAATGGAGTTGAAAGGGCTACAACCCCCCCTCTAATTCTTCCTGCTTCCTAATGAACTTTCATAGCATCTCTGAGTAGAGCTTTGGCTAGGGGGCATTAGTCCCTTAATTTCTTTCATATAATAATTTAAACTAGAAATGGCTGTGACATAGTGTTATTTATAAATAAATGAGTATAATTATAATTTTTATATATCTCAATAAATAGAGAGTGTCAAAGAGTTTAGAAAAATTTTTTTGTAAAATTTATGTGACATATAAGTCAAATTAGCACGAGACCATCAAGCTGGTGAGATAGTTTAAAAATAAAAGATTTTTATGGCCAATGTGAGGTGTAAGATGAGCGTCGGTTAAAATTATAAAATGGTTCAAAGATTTATTGTTGAAGGGAATAAGAGAAAATTAGTTCTATGTCTTAATTGTCTCTTTAGAAAGCATAAAAACACTCTTGGTCTTCCACATTATAAATAAAATTATAATTTTGAATGTATAAAGTACAATTTATATTAATTTAATTTTTATATAAAAATATTAGATAATTTAAATAAAAAAGATATTTAAAAATATAAATAAATTTTGATTATAAATTTTGTTAGAGACATTTGTCTACTTGACATATTTCGTGACGGTAGGTTTTCATATGTATTATAGTATCGATGTCGGGTTGTGGGTTGTCGGTTTAAAGTCCGTTCTATCCGTCCTCCAGTCGCTCGAGCCCGTCCAAAGCCTTCCCACTCGCCATGAGCTTGATACCCGCTCGAGCGCAAAAAACAGAATGGTGTCCGCTTGCCACTCGCTCGATACCCACTCGAGCTTAAAAAACAGAATAGTGTCCGCTCGCCACTCGCTTGATAGCTGCTCGAGCGCACATAGGGTTTTGCTGAAAACCCTTCGTGCGTTCGTCGCGCGCTAGCAACGGGCAAAATTTTTGAACGATTTTTTACACCCTCTATAAATACTAGGCTTAAGTTTTTGAAACCCTAAGCATTCTGGAGAGATTGTTTTCGTACCTCCTTGAGAAGAAAGCCTCTTATGCTTCATTGTTATTGTACCTCTTGAGAAAACTAAACACTACAAGATTGCTCTATATGTTCAAACAAGTTTTCTCACCAACCTTCTTTAACCATTGAAATTTTGCCTTCTACCTTCGTTTGGAGACGTTGGTTCGTGAAGAAGGAGACTCGTTCGTGATTGGCAATTCAAATGGTTCAAGGGAAGATTGACGTGAAGACCTAGGAAGGTGTCGGAATTCCGTTGCGGCAAATCCAAGGAGTTCCTTGGTAGGGATCACGTGACGAGAGTAAGTCAGGCTGGGTTAGCGTCGTTACCACCGGTCTGTAAGTTGATTTTCATAGTGCATTGCTTTCCCTAACCGTTGAAACCGGAGTGTTTTTCTCAATACCGTGGGTATCGAGTTTTCACTTCGTCACCAAAAATCGTTTCTTTATCTTTATTGCTCATCGTTATATTTATATTGTGCATGCTTGTTATCTCGTTAGCATCTAGTACTAAATATTCTTTACGTGTATTGACTATTTATTTATTATTGCTTCCGCTATAATTTTTCGGGGTCGAAACTTGATTGTTCATGTTAGCACAAAAGGTGCTTTTTTAATTTGTATCAGAGACTTACCCCGATCCGCGACCCCCGATCTAGATGTATATAAGTGGATCGCTCTCCGTTCCTCCATTCTTTAATGAGAGTAACTATGCCTATTGGAAGGTCCGGATGAGAGCCTTCTTAAAATCTCTAGATGAGCGTATTTGGGCAAGTACTCAAGTTGGGTGGATTCCACCCACTAGTTCATCTGGTAACGAACCAAAAGCCTTATCTTCATGGACCAAAGAGGAACTCGATGCATGTAATTTGAACAGTAAGGAGCTACATGTTATTTTATGGCTGTATCTCTCAATGAGTTTAAACGTTTTTTAACGTGTGAGACTTCTAAAAATATGTAGGACATCTTAGAAATTACTCATGAAACCCTACATTTTTCTCAAAGAAACTCTTTGGCCCTCCTATAAATAAATGACTAAAATTAAATAAAAAATAAAAACTTAAATTTTATTTTATATTTTTTTAATTAATCATACATTGTATAATTTTTTAATTTCTGCACTCAAATTTTTTTCACTCAATTTTAAGTTTAGGAATAACAAAAGACCTCTATTTTAAGAACATTATAATACACCCTTTCCTCTGCATGCTACCCACACCCAACAAGTCTACTTAACCCCTCTTACTCTCTCTCTCTCTCTCTCTCAGAGATGATAGCATTATATAATCCACAAGGGCTGTCTTAATTTGTTGAGAGAGACAAAATTTTGCAGAGACAGAGAGAGAAGGGGGTGGGAGGGAGTGTGGCAAATTTGTATTTTATTTCTTGTTCTTGTTTTGTTTCTGCAGATGGAAAGGCAAACGTCTGTCTGCAACGGAGTGATCACATTACCAATTGGATTCAGATTCCGTCCCACAGATGAGGAGCTTCTGGTTCACTACTTGAAGCGCAAGGCTCTCGCTGTCCCTTTACCTGCTTCTGTCATCCCCGACTTCAATGTCTTCCTCTATGACCCTTGGGCTTTGCCAGGTTTCTTCCTCTCTCTCTCTCTCTCTCTCTCTCTCTCTCTCTCTCTCCCCGCCCAATTCCCCATCTTCATGGTTCAACTTGGTACTAGAAAGCAGCTAACACAATGATTAGATTTTTCAATGGGTATCTGAAATTTGCTAGATAAATGGTGCCCTTGTTGAATTATTAGCAACCATTTTGACTTGATTTTTTTGTTTAAACTTTCTGGGTTTCTTGTTTTTATATGTGGGTCTAGGTGATTTGAGGGAGAAAAGGTATTTTTTCTCGAAAAGAAAATACAGCAAAATCATACCCACTGGTTCTGGCTTTTGGAAATTTATGGGAAAGAGCAAGCAAGTATTGGCCAGTGGGAGGAACCAAGTAGTGGGCGCCAGGAGATCATTGCCTTTCTACAAAGGGAAGCATCCCCACGGCTGTAGGACTAGATGGATCATGCATGAATATCATCTCTTGGAGTCGATCTCAACGCAGGTGACAGCGAACGACAATGCATATTTTCCCATTTCGAGATATCGACTTTTGATGTCATCTTCTACTTACTCATGTTAATCTTGCCAAACGGTCGTTTCATACTTTTTCAACTGATCTTTCTAATATATTTTATCGTATAATATTATTATAATTTCATAGGTATATAGGATGCTAAAAAATTGAAGGAAACTAATGCAGTCAAATTTTGCATGTTTCTGTAGAGCCCAGTTGGCAAGGTTGAAGATTGGGTTGTTTGCCTCATATATCAGAGGAAAGGAAGGCCAAAAGGTGATGAGAGCTTTGCTGGTAAGAGAAGGAGAGATTGCAACTTGGGAATTGGTAGGCCAAGTTATATTGATTTTAAGATGGAAGACAGCTTTGATTTAGCTCCTCCAAAACCTTATTCTCCATCTTCTGATGATATCGATGAGGATGAGACAGGTCCTTACATTTAAGGCAGCTTCTTCTTCTGGTTCTTAATCCTTCCTGCACAAGGGAGAAATTCTACAGTAGTTTGTACCGCAAAATCAGCTTGTGGCCTTTGAAGTTGAGAATGACCCATGAAAATGAAAAGAGAATTGATTGAAAATTACTTTTATTCAGCAATTTTAACTGCATGGGCAATTTTAACTTGCAAGCAATCCCTAAAGCCTTTCATTATTCTCTGTGTTATTTTCATGATGAGTATCTGGTACTATGCGTTGTAGAAGGCAATGATTTTTTCCAGTTGAGAATCACCAAGTCATTACCTAAAAAAATGACAATTACTGTCCACAATTAATAATAAAAAAAATTTAGTTATAGAATAAAAAAATGGCCAATTCTTTAATTACGTAAATACTATCTTTTTATAAAAATCAGATTAATTAAAAAAAATAATTTTTTTAAAAAAATATAACAATATTATAAAACATTATAATCTTTATTTATTTTAATAAATTATTAAATATATTTTATATTATATATCATATTTTTTATATAACAAAAATATGGGTTGTACTATCTTTAAATCTTGAGCTCAAAGTACGACCTGGAGTCCTAGAACCAAAAAAATTCTGTTTCCACAACTGAATCCTTACAATCTAACAGTTGAAATGATTCATAATCTAAAAACCAGAAAATCATAGGTAAATATTTTATACAAATAATATGTTAAAATATCTGTCATTATACAAAAAATATATATATATTATTTATTATATACCCATTAGTATCAAAATTTGTCAAAAATAAGTATAATTTTTATACTATTTTAATTTTTACTTTTTATTTTTCTCTCTATCCATGCCAAAAAATATCAATTTCAGTCCAAATAATATATAAATAATATTACTTTGTACGTAACTTAGGGCTTAAAAATTTTGCAGACTCATACCAGACGAGCCCTAAACACCTATCAAAAGCTTAGTCTAAAAAGTAACACAAAATAAATGCAAATAATGGCTTTCAATTATGTAAGTAAATAATCATGTATTCTCTTGGTTCTTTAGTGTGCTAAAATTAATTGCCTGTCGATGTATGTGGAAGCAGAAAGGTTAAATTTCAAGGGTATCCTATTTGCCAGACAGGCGTTGTGCCCTTATAATCGTTCTGTACATAATTATTTGACTATACCTTATTTATTTGTCATTACCAGCCGCAATATACTAAATAATAGAGCTGGTTTGAGCTATAGGTGTAAGGCCGGTTGAGAACAGGGAGACTGCGACGCGTAATAATTAATATATAAAAAATATTTTAAAATTATAAAATGGTATATTTTTTGATGTTATTATTTTTTTTATGCTAGTATTTAGATACTTTAATATTGTATAAAAAAAATTATTAAAAATATTTATGTATCATATTATTTTAACATATTTAGTATCAACCGTTGAATTGAAAATGATCCAATCTGTTTAAGACTGCGTCGCTAGTATTTTGTGTCACAGTCCCCTACGATAAAGGCTAATACAAGTGTGTAACAACGGTTGAAGGCTACAAAGGCTGATATAAATGTGTAATAGTCTCTAATATTTATTTTTTATTGCCTAATTTATAATAATCTAATGCTTAAAATTTGATATTTTAAAAAAAATAATATAAAATTTTTATTATTTTTTAAATAAACTAAATACCCATACTACAATAGTTAAAATAAAACAAAAATAATTCATATTTTTGAAACTTTTCTTAGTTAAGGTTAAATCACATTTTCGATTATAATCCCACGAGGCTACGGACCCTTCATGGCAGCCCTCGGATCGCAGAAAAAACGTGAAATACGAATGAAATTACAAGGGGAAAAAAAAAGGAATTTTATTGTTTTTCCAGGAAAAAATTGTTAGAAATACATACTTTTTGTAGTTATTATTAATTAGAGGATATGAAAAAAATATTTTTTCGTATTGTTATTGTTTGGCAAATAAAAGAAGAATAAATTAACTAAAAATATATTTTTATAGATTTTTATATATTTGTATTGATCAACTAAGAATTCAAATTTAAATCTCAAAAAATTAAATTATAGATTTTTATATAAGAAGTCAAAATTTATAACTCATTAATTATTTATTATCGATCATTAATATTAATTAATAAATGTTTTACTTGAATGTGACGCTAACAATGACCCATGGTGCTATGGCCCCGGTGCCGGTGGATCGAGGCCAACACCTTGGCTAGTTAAAAAATTATTTTATTAATAACTAATTAATGGTTTCCAAAAATAACTCTTTGGTAATAAAATATTAGCCAAAAATAGTAATATCTACTGTACTGTTGATCTATATGATGGTCCATTATTTTGATTTATGCCAAACGTGAAAAAAAATATGAAAATTCTAAATCATATTTGATGCGTACCAGGATCCAAATTCGTGATGGGTCTCGATTTCGTCTTCTTTGTGGATTGAATCTCCACTCCGTCTTCAACGATTCAAGACCTGCACGCCATAACTAAATCAAGAATCAGAATACAATCGGGGTTTGTTCCCCGAAATACACTCCGACACTCAAGTCAATTCTCGCTCAAATAATAGAAAGAAAATTCTAAATGAGAAAAATAAAAAATGAGTATCTGATTCAACTATTTTAGTATAGTCCATGTCTCAACAGTCCAAGAAAGGGATTCTCACTGTAGAGTGATATGATCCACTCTTTTTCTCTGCCCTTTATTTTGGAAGCTTTTCCCTTTTATATCATGTCTAAATGTCCGTTTTTTCGTAATTAGTTACGTCACAATGGATAAGACTAATTGGGTAAGACTAACCGTAGCGGTTGAGGCTTTAGAAGTGCAACTGAAGCAGTTAAAGGCCTTCGAATTTAACTTGAACGGTTCTGATCTCCAAGATCGTGTGCATAACCCATGGGAGCAGTTCAATGAATGGGATGTTAGGTTTGTGAGTTCTTGGGCCTCAATACTGTCCACCCCAATTTATATTATGGCCTTAATGACTTTTCTTCATGTATGTCCATTAATAGCCGTACCAATCACTAGTCCCCATTTGCTAGAGATTTTTAGCCATAAACCTTTGGTATGTTCACTGATTGTGAGCTCCTTTCCGATCTGCTCTCTACCATTACCTTGGTGGAAATACCTTGTAGCTGACTTCCTTGAAGTCAATCAATGACGGAACTGGTTTGGAATGAATAAAATCTCGGGAGACATATGGTCTCCAGAAAGATAAGATCTCCGAAAAATCAATGTCTCCAGAGGAATAAGATCTACGGAGAAAACAAAGGTCTTTAGAGAAATCAAAGATCTCCGGAGAAAAACGTTTTTGAAAAATTTAGAAGAAATAAAATCTCTGGAGAAAAGATAAGGTCTATGGATGAATTAGAAGAGACAAGGTCTCCGAAGAAAATGGTCTCCGAAGAAAGGATAAGGTCTCCGGAGGAAAAGGTCCCCGGAGAATTAGAAGAGACGAGATTTTCAGATAAAAGGGTCTTTGGAGAAAGGATAAGGTCTCCGGAGAATTAGAAGAAATAATATTTTCGTATAAAATGGTATTTGGATAAAAGATAAGGTCTCCGAAAAGGTTCTGTCAGCAACAAGCAATCAATCATGATTAGCTTTGGGTGCTATTTTTCATATCATTAATGGGGATGATTTTCAACGTCATTTGAAATCGTGTCATACCTCAAAACCATGTGTCCTTTCAATTCGAAAGTGACGCCCTTTCAAAGCTAGAAATTTCGCTATAAATCCGGCACTGTTGCTTGTTAGTTTTCATCCTCGTCTTTAGTATTAAACCCTTTCTTTCGGGCCTCTTTATCTTTCTGTTATTTCTTCTCTTCCACTGAGTATAACTCCATGGCCACCATTCGTATTGCTGATACTCAATCAGTGCTTACCGAGAGAAGACATAGAGAGGTTATGTTCTCAGTTTGGAATACCTAAAGATATTACGTGCGTGGTTCCCAGCAAAGACGATATAGCTTGCGCTCCTCCCGAGGATTTTGTGACTATTTACGAAATTTACCTCAAGAATGGTCTTCGCGTCCCTATTGCTCACAAGTTGATTTAGATACTCCAAGATTTTGGTGTTCCTATCGCCAAATTTCATGCAAACACGGTTAGGTATCTCTACATCCTTTGTATACTTTTTCGTTTTTGTGGTTTGAAATTTAACTCCATCACTGCAAAGGTTATTTTTCAATTTGTGCAAAGCAGCAATTGGATTTCATTGTCTCCAAGGGAGATAAGTATTTTTGGACGATTCATGAGTTAATAAAGGATTGGAAGGATAAATTTTTCTTTTTAAAGTTATCTGTTGATATTCACGGCGGTCGGGGAAGAGTCACCTACTAATTCACCGACTCATTCACCGATAGGGTTACTCCTCAAGATGAAGCGTTTGCAAAATTGTTCACTAAGATTCTTAGGGAGAAGGCAGATACTTTTACTAATAAAAATAAAGACCACCTTCTATCATTGGAGTTGATGGTCCTTACTAAATGGGTGATTGGTGGAGAAGAAACTGTGGTTGTCCCTGCGTCTCCATCCAAAATTCGCAAAAGAAAAACCGATAGCACAAAATCCAAAGCTACTTCATCACGGCAACAACTAGTTGCCTCTTAATCTGTTGTGGCAAATCCTTCTGGGCCTGAACCAGAAGTTTCACGTCTCGAGAGCCTAGCTTTAGACCCTCTCATTCAAACGGGTCTAAAGCTAAAGTTGGGGACTGATTTAGAATCCGAATTTGTTGCTGGTGAGGACCCACCAGTAACTGCAGTGGAGCCCCCGAGCGTTCATAAGGTCATGGACCAACCGGTTACTGCTGGGTAATCTAGCGAGTACGGCCAACAAGTTGAAGCTAAATATGTTTAGATTGAAGAGGTGTTATTGCTTGTCTTTTTGCACATGCAAGTTGGGCCATCAACATATCAGGCCACTGCAAAGAAAGCTATTGGGGTGGTTGGCGGAGAGGGGATCTCTCATCAAGAGTCTCCAATGTTAAATCAAAATGCTCCATCATTTTGGCTAGAGGAGGCCAGAGATCAACCGCTTACGTGGCCGATTCTTCCGGGCTCATCAACCTCAACTCCTCACCTCAGTCCTACTGGGAAACGACCTAAATCCACTTTGGCAACTGGGACAAGAATTTTCTTGACTAAGGCAACTCACATAGAGGCATTCCTCAATGTAAGAATTTAATTAACCCTTTTCATTAAGTAGAAAAAGCCTTGATCCTTTTACTTACCTATTTTTGTGGTCTCACAAGATAATAAAGTGGTTGATTCACTGAAGATTGGCCTTCACCAAAGGAAGCTGTGGGTTCGTCAATTACATGATGAAATTAACAATTTGAGGCTTACCCGAGTAGATCCTAACACTTTGCAACAATACCAAGAATAAATTTCCAATCTATAAGCTGAATTGCAAAACACCAAGGATGCTCTTGAGTAAGCTAGCCAACAGATCGAAGATCTCTGGAGCGCCAAGGATGCCCTTAAGTAGGTGATTCATCAAGTTGAAGATCTTCGGAGAGAAAACGCATGTCTTCGTTTTGAGCTAAGGACTTGTCTTAGACCGGAGGAGTTGGGGCAAGTGCTAAACGCCCGATTTTTGGACGATGTCCACTTATGCAAATAGGTTGCCCTGGTGATTGATCTACAATTTTAATCAACTTCTTTGGCGAAAGAAATAGAGGTGTCCAACGTTCATCTGACTTACGGGGTTCTTCTAACTCCGGAGAGCCAGGCTCTTCCTATCTTGAGAAGTCCCAAGGATGACCACTTATTTAATTATGTAATTTTTGAGTTGTACAAGATTACTGGCCGTACAAGATTATTAGCTTAATAATATATCAACACTTCTTTTAATTGTCTACTTGTTATGTAGATAGTAATTTGATGGCCAAGCCTTTGACTTTATTCTTTATTGATGTCGGGCTTTAATGAAATTGGAATCATAGACAATTCTAATCTCCAATTTGCAAGCCATGGTTGATTGAAGGTGCTCATCCCTGAAGAACAGAGTCGAAGCACACATGCTAAACATCGCCCTAAGGTTTAATCATTCAACCGGTTTGGTTGATTGGAACGGATCCAAATTTTTGATCGCTAGTGGATCGTTCGATAACTGTATTGAGGTAATTTTGACCGCCATTGGGTCAGGAAACAAGTGAGGTGAAAATCTCACGAGACTTAGAGGCAATCTAGGCTGGTTTTGCTTGATGTAATTTTACATGTACACACATTCAAATAAAATAATAATAAAGATGAAATGGATAGATAAAAAAGAAGAAAGGCAAACGACATTATAAGAACACAAAACATTTCATTGATGCTGAACATAATACAACTACATGAAAGACTTACACTGCCCACCTGGATCTTCAAACACTATTGATAAAACTTCTTTAAGTTAAATGCATTCCACTATCTAGGTACTAATTTGCTGTCTTGACTGCGCAATTTGTAAGTGCCATCCTGGATGATAATTGACACTATAAATGGACCCTCCCAATTTGGAGACAATTTATTTCTGTTGAGGATCTTCCCAGTGCCCTCTATGTTACGTAAAACTAAGTCTCCAACATCAAACTTTCGAGCTCGACCCTTTTATTATAGTAGCATGCAACTCTTTGTTAATAAGCAGCAGTTATCACCTTGGCCATTTCTCGCATTTCATGGAGCAGGTCAAGATATTCTTGGAGTTTCTGGGCATTGCTAAGAGGATCAAAGTTTTTAACTCTTAGACTGGGTAACCCAATCTTCACCGAAATCACTACCTCTATGCCAAAATATAGACTGAAAGGAGTTTCTTGAGTTGGTTTCTTGGGCGTAGTTCTATAAGATCACAATATCGAAATCAATTCATCAGCGCAGGAGCCCCCCAGCATCTTCCATTTTTGTCTTCAACCCATGCAATAGAGTCCTATTAATCACTTTCACCTGTCCATTAGCTTGCGAATAAGCTCTGAAGTATGAGCCAATATGACGCCTAAACTTTTACAGTATCTAGTGAAGCGCTTTCCAATATATTGAGTCCCATTGTCGGTTATTATAACCTCTGGGATTCCAAACCGACAAATAATACTTTTTCGCACAAATTCCACGGCATTATACTCAATTATTTTTGCCAAGGGAGAAACCTCCACCCATTTGGTGAAATAATCGATTTCCACAATAACAAACTTTCTTTGACCTGAGGTTACTAAAAACCGGCCAAAAATATCAAGCCCCAGCTGCGCAAAGGGCCATGGTGTCTGTAAGGTCTTCAACTCAATGTGTGGTTAATGGAGTATATTCCTGAACAGTTGACAGTTTTCACATCTCTTAACAAAATCTGTAATGTCTCTTTTTATTGTGGGCCAGAAATAACCCTACCTCATAATTTTGAAGGCTAAATTTTTATCTTCAATGTGAGATCTACATATGCCAAGATGGACATCACTCATGACGTAATCTACTTCATTCGAAGTGAGGCATTTGAGGTATGGGATTGAGTATACTCGACAATATATTTTTCCGTCCACAATAGCATACCAACCCGCTGTTTTTTCTCACATTTGGCATCTTTCGGGATCTCCGATAGAATTTCATCAGTCAAGTACTTCTAATATGGGGACACCCAAATCCCTTGATCCATAACCTGCAAAACTTCTTGCTCACGCCCCTCAATACTTGAAGTCTTTAGAATTTCTCGTGGGCATCTTGAATATTGCTCAAGGTTTTCATGGCTACAACCTTTGCCAACTTGGTCTACTTTTCCATTATCTGCACAAGAGATGTGAACTATCTCCAATTTATCAAAGCCTTACTTTATGCTTTTTACTTTTGCCAAGTAGCTTTTAAGCAACGAACTGGCTACATCAAAACTTTCCTGAACTTAGTTCACAATCAATTCAGAGTACACACTTCGTCGAACATTCTCTAGCCAACCTAAGCCCAACCAACAAGGGTTCATACTCAACCATGTTGTTAATAGATGGGAACCTAAGCCTCAAGGAATAAGTGATCTCTTCGCTATCAGGAGTCTTCATAACTATTCCGACTTCGCTTCCGGACTGCGTTGATGACCCATCAACGTGCAAAGTCCAACTGGGCAGTTCAACCGCCTGACATATATCTTCATCTCCAATAGAGGTGATCAGAATTGAGGTTGTGGTTTCAACGATGAAGTCTACTAAGGCCTAACCTTTGATTGCCGGCCTTGGTCTGAACTCAATGTAAAACTCATCAAATTTTATTGCCTACTTTAGTAATCTTCCAGATATGCCAGGCCTTTGTAACATTGCTTTCAAAGGCTGGTTGGTGAGGACAATTATCCTATGAGCTTGAAAATATGGCTGCAATTTTTGACCTGAATGAACAAGTGCCAAGGCCATTCTCTCTCAATGTGAGTAATGAGTTTCAGTGTCCGTCAATATCTTACTAACGTAGTACACTGGCCGTTGTACATCTGATTGTTCTTGGATTAAAACTGAACTCAAAGCTGTTTTCGAAACGGCCAAGTACAGATATAAATCTTCATCTTGCTTTGGTGAAGTCAATAGATGAGGACTAGACAGATAGTCCTTCAACTCTTGGAAAGCAGTCTGGTAGTCAGCTGTCCAGATAAAACCCTTTGCTTTCATTCCCCTTAAAGCGTTGAAGAAGGAGAGGTTTTTTTCCTCTAACTTGGCCAGGAAGCGTGATAGAGTTACAAGCTTTTCAATTAATCTCTAGACATCCTTCATTGTCGCTGGTGGTGTCATATCTATTATGGCCTTAATTTTCTCCGAATTAGCTTCAATCCCACGCTGTGAGACTATAAAGCCTAAGAACTTTTCGGAGGTCTCTCCGAAAATACACTTAGTTAAGTTCAACTTCATTTGATGTTTTTGAAGTGTCTCGAAGGTTTCTTTCAAATCTTGGAAGTAGTCACATGTGACCTTACTTTTCACAAGCATATCATCCACGTAGACTTTTATATTTTTGCCAATTTGAGCTTCAAATATTTTATTTACCAACCGCTGATAAGTTACTCCTGTGTTCTTGAGACCAAAAGGTATCACCTTATAATAATACATGTCTTAGTTAGTCATGAAGGAGGTATGTTTCTCATCTTCCCAGATCATCCTAATCTGGTTGTATCAAGAATAAGTGTCTATAAAGCTTAATAATTCGTATCCGGCTATGGAGTCCACCAGGGTATCTATTCTGTATAGCAGGTAACTGTCCTTCGAATAAGCCTTATTCAAATTAGTGAAGTCCACGCACATTTTTCATTTTCCATAACTTTTCTTCATGAACACCACCTTTGACAGCCAGTCAGGATACTAGAGTTCTCTTATGAACCAAGTGTCGAGCAACTTTTTCACTTCTTCACGGATTATAATAAGTTTTTCTATAGAATGGTTTCTCTCTTTCTACCCGACTGACTTGTGATTCGGGTCAAGTCCAAGCTTATGGACCATTAAATCTTTGAGATTCTAGGCATGTCAACGGGAGACACGCAAATACATCCGCATTCTGCTTGAGGAAGAAAATAAGTTGATCTCAAAATTGTTCGGAGAAAAAGCTCCCAACTTGCACATACTTCTTCAGATCATTTGGGTCAAAAAGTATACGCTCAATTATTTCACCGGATTGGGCCTGCTGTAACGTTAATTCATCTCGATAGTCTAAGTCTTCGACTGGCCATTCTAGAACTGCTTAAGTTACTTGCATTAAGTAGTATGAATGACCAATGACTTAGTCACCTAAAACTTCACCAACACTTGAAGGTATAGGGAACTTCATCTTTAGGTGCAAGATTGACGTTACTGTCCCAAAGGTCGTTAGATAAGGCCAGCCTAAGATGGCGTTATAAAATGAAGACAAATCCACCCCCAAAAAGTGAGCATATGAGTTGCTGTTCTAGGATACGTTCTCAACGTAACTTCCAGTTGCATTATTCCCTGAACGGAGACTGATTCATTGTCCAGTCTGTAAATGGATCCACTGGCAGGTTTAAATTGATTTTTCTGTAATCTCAACTTAAAAAACAGCATCCATGTAGAGCAAGTTGTTACTACTTTCATTATCAATGAAAACCCGTTTCAATTGGTAATCAATCTCACCATCTAAAACGAGCGCAGTAATTACACGTGGGTCAGAATGGGAAACTTGTACATGGCTCATATCGCTCTCATCAAATAGATTACATCATTTTGCCTCTCTATCCTTAGCCTCTTTTTTCCTACAACTTCTACTTTGTCCAAAGTGTGCTTCTTCTACGGTATAGTTGATATCATATCAACCACTCCTACTACTACTCTATTCCTACAACATTGTTAGTCCTGCTCTTCTCCTCCTTCTTCTCTACTAACTTGTCTTGGATTCTTCACATATTTCTTAAGGTAATCTTTTGATGAGTTTCTCAATTTATCTCTATAAGGTCCTACACTCCTCTGTGCTGTACCTCGAAGATCGATGAAAATAACAGTACTTTGATTGATTACCTCCCTTGGGTTCTTTACTGACTTTGGCCATTTCAAAAATTTCTTTCCTTTTATCTCCATAAGAATATTTGCTTTGGAGTTATTCAGTGGGGTCAAACCTAAGGGTTTGTATTCCCTTTGAGCCCCTGGGTCAAATCTGAACTACTTTTTTAGATTTTCACGAGTCTTCACGATCCCCACGGTCTATACTCCTTTTCCTTCCATCTGAACCATACTATGAGCGATAATCTCTTCTTGGGTTCCCAGCCTTGTTCGCTTCTTCCATCGCTATATGAGCTCAAGCGATGGCCTCCACCTCTAAAAATATTCTAGGATTCTTGTGAGCCAGATACTTAAAAAAGTCACCGGACTCCAAAGTATTCACAAATATGTTCAATTTAACTTCATCAATAAGCCGGAGAATTCACCGGGCTTCTACTGTAAATCTGCCCAAAAAGTTCTTCAAACTTTCCCTTAGCTCTTGCTTGATATGAGCCAAGTGCCAAGGTTGTTTTTCAATCTTCCTACTGGAGGCAAATTGAAATAGAAAACAATCTGCTAACTCCTCAAACAACCGGATCGAATTTGGTGCCAAAGAATGAACCAAATTTGAGCATCTTCCTTCAGTGTTAGGAAAAAACACTAACACATACTCATTTCGTCCAGACCTTGAAAGCTCCAGTGTGTATGGAAGTTGTCCAGGTGATCCATTGGATCACCACTCCCATCGTAAGCACCCAATGTGGGCATTTTAAATTTGAGAGAGTTGACAAGTTCTAATATCCAACGTAAAAGGAGATCTTCTCAAATTTGGATAGTGCTTTTCTGCACTATCTCCAAATACGCGTTGGAAGACTTTCTCCAGCCTGTCATCTGCATGATGGGCTACTATTGTTGCCGATCTTTTATCGTTGAGGTAATCCCTCAACTGTGGATGATTTGGCCGGTTAGATCGACGACTTCATTCAACTAGCCGTATGTTGCAGGAGACCACATCGTGATCAGGAGGTCTCCATTCGTTCCTCAAATAACGAGGATTTTGCCGCTCAGGGCTTTCTTCCTCAGATCTCAAGCCTAATGGGCCTTCTAACCGTGAACGACCTCCATCTCTATTGTTGGAATGCTCTCTTACTTGGTCAATAGGTTGCTCAACATTTCTCACTGGGCGTTTCCTCCTCTGACTCCTTTTTTAGGTAGGAATGCTTGCAATTGAAACTAGAACTGCTTGTGAGACTTCTTGTTTTTGTTGTCCCAACTGAGTACAAAGAGTTTAGAATGCCTCCGCCATGTTCGTCATTCGATCATTCATAGTTTCCATTAAAATCATCTGCCGATCTTTCCCACGACTACTTGTTAGAGGGTTGTTATCGGGGAAAGTTATATCTCCGGGTGTCTTGTTGTGACTTTTGGTGTTCACCATGGTTGAATGAGCGTGGTGTTAATTTGGCTTTTTGTTCAGATTTTCACAGATGGCGTCAATAATACATATCAGGATCCGAATTCGTCATGGGTATCGATTTTGTCCTCTTTGTGGGTTGGATCTCCACTTCATTTTCGACGATCCAAGACCTACGCACCACAACTAAACTAAGAATTAAAGTATAATCGGGGCTTGTCCCCCAAAAGACACTCCAATGCTCAAATCAATTCTTACTCAAATAATATAGAGAAAATTCTAAAGGAGAAAAATAAAAATGAGTATCTGATTCAAGTGTTTTAGTATAGTCCATGTCCCAACAATCCAAGTAAGGGATTCTCACTATAGAGTGATATAATCCACTCTTTTTCCTCCGTCCTTTATCTTGGAAATTCTTCCTTTTTATATCATATCCAAATGTCTATTTTCTCGTGATTAGTGACATCACAATAGATAGGACTAACTAGATAAGATTAATCGTAACGATTGAGGCTTCAGGAGTGTAACTGAAGCAGTTAAAAGCCTTCAAATTTGACATGAACGATTCTGATATCCAAGATCGTGTGCATAACCCATGGGAACAGTTCAATGACTGGGATGTTGGGTCTGTGTGTTCTTGGTCCTCAATGACGTCCACTCTATTTTGTATTATGACCTTAATGGCTTTTCTTCATGTAGCCCATTAATAGTCGTACCTATCAATATTCTATATGAAAATATTTTCTACTGTATTAATAATTTTGGTAAATAAATGAATATTCGGTGAATTATTTGAATTTAGAAAAATTTTAAAGAAAATAAAACAAAATTAAAGGAGAATGATTTTTATAATTGAATTATAAAAAAACTCACAACAAAAAAATATGATAAAAAATATATTAAAATATTCATATTAAGAAATATCCCTAAAAAATTATTTTAGGGATATTTAGCAGTAGGGTTTTCTCGATCCAACAGACTTGGCAACCAACATTTAGTTTTTAGAATTTTTTTTAAAGGATTACAATATTCAATTTTTTTTGAATTTTTTTTCATAATTTGGGCATATTAATATTTTAATATTTTAAAAATTCAAAACCTTATTCCATATTTTAAAAGAAATTATATTTAAGTCATTGGTTTTGATATTCTAACGATATTGAAGAGACTTCTATGCATTTATACGTAGAATTATGATTAGAGAGAATGGCCTTTGCATATGAGCCCTTTTGTTTTTGATTTTTAAATAATGGTGGTTCGAATTGGACTTATCTTGTCACTCTTAACATGACGAATCATATTGTATAAAATTTTGTCATTGACAAAAATTTGATAATTAAAATTCATTTCACGAATAATGGTTTATGATAAGAACTAATAAATATACCGAGGATACAGACAATATAGATAAGAGAATTTATATATTTTTATGTTATATTAATTTTATAATAGTAGGCCACTTATGTAAAATAGTCGATATAAGATTTATACAAAAAATAATAATTATAACAATAAAAAATATTAATAAAATATTTTAATTTTGTAATATTATATATTTACAAAAAAAATATTACAATATATAATATATATGTATATTGCTATATTTAATATCTCCTTCAAACTTAAGGAGGAAAGGTAAAGCTCAACTTGAATTCGAAAAGTAGATTAACAAATCATCCCGTTATATGAGATTTGGTGAAAATGTTGATGGGCCAGCCAATCAATAGTATATAACAAACATGTATATTACCTTATTAAATGTATTGGCAAATAAAATAAAAATCATTTTTAATATATTTGGTTCACTCATAAAATATATAATTAGGAGTAACGTGATCAGCGTGCTGGTGGCTTCAGCGTCGAAAGCTCTCGGCCATATCGCGTTGAATGAGATCCGGGCGCATGGCAACGTGGACCTCTCGAATTAAGTACTTGTCCTTTTGCCCATTCTTTTAAGGACCGGGTATTGGGATGACACACTAGCCCCATTGCAAAGTCGAAGTCCTCGACCGTTGTGAGTCTCGTAACCTTGACTTTCTTTCCACGATGGCATTTTCCATGAGAATGCAATAGCGTGCATAATGGCCAGTCCAGGAGGTGATGGCGCTTGAGAGGCTGTCTTCGACTTAGTGGGAGTGTATCGTGTCACCAAGGGTATATAGCCAGCAAATATTTGAAGCTTGAGTGATGTCAAGGAACTCCTTTGGAGTCAAGGATTTGTAAGCCCTTCCGTTTTGGGCTCCTGTGCAGACATTAAATGCGTGATTGGCAGACTATGTACACCTTGGGAGGTAAGGTCATTATTTCTAGCATCGAATGTCCGGGCGACGTGGCTAGAACAATGATGACGCCCCTTTCAAATTTTCACACTTATAAATGGTTTTCTTTCTCAGAGTGGGCCACGTTTCTCGCCCGTTTCCTTTGTTTCCTCTTCTTTGCGTTGCCTTCTCATTACAAATTTCCTTGTGCCTTTTCACCTTCACTTTTCAATGTCGAGGGCGCCGGATGAGGGAGATCAAGCCACGATGACCCTTGGTGGCCGAAGATTCGAGCTCAAGATCATTTCGAGTCCGCGGTGCTTTATTCCTAGGAGCATAGGATGTGGCGCTGAGCCTCCGAACGGCCATCACCGCTTACGAGGTTCATCTTAAAGGAGTGGTCAAGGGTTCCCACCGCCTGGCAGAAGTTTACGATCTTACGAGGGCACTCTTAGGTTCCTTTCGCGAGACTCACCCAACGCTGTAAGGTACTTATCTCAGGCGTTTTCGAGATGCTATAACAAGCTTTGAAAATACTTCGACCGTCAAGGTTATGTTTCGCTCACGCATAACTCGATCGATTATTTTAATGCACTTCACAACCGGATTTTCACCGATGTAAGCAACCTGACTCCACCAAACGGCAAGGATGCGATTTTCCTGAGTTCACTGTGAATGGGCTATCTCCTTGGGCTGGGCCGGGAGAAAGGCCGGGCAGGGTGTTCCCGAGGCTGGCCGAGGATGGGGAGACGCGGCGAGCCTGCTGCACCCGCTGCCGCCAATCTCGGGAGCTTTCAAGGTAAACGCAACATTCGTCTGCCGCCCGAGAAGTTTGTGGAGAGGCTTATGGGAATCCTGTCGAGTCTTCCGCCGCAGCCTCCATCCAAGAAGTCCAAGAAGAAGAGGTCGACGGGAGTACGCGGCCTTGAGGACAGGGGTCCTACTGGTCTTCGCGAGATGAAAGCCACGGCCCAGCTCAAAGCCGGCGCCCTGCTGGCGTGCTTCCTCGTGGCGATGGCGGCGGCGCTTTTGGCGTGTGGTTGATGATGTAGTACCCACTCTTTCCAGAGGCGAGTGACACTAGGAGTCTCGGAGACGGAAGGTCTGCCTTGTGTCCTCATACGGTCCTCTGCTTTGGGTCCTCGGAGTCAATTCTCCCGTCTTTGCAGAATCACGGGCGTCGGCCTTGTGATGATCCGGTTCACAGCAGATTTTCCCTCTCCAGAGACATGGTGGCGTGAGCTCTCTGCGGCGCAGAGGAGGCGACTTTGAAAGCGGTCGAGAGAAGTGAGACCACTTAGCCATTTGATGCAGATGCTCTCGGATCGCCAGGCATCCCGTTACAAGTCAAGTTCGTTCTGGTGAGTTTTGTGAAGCGGGGAGAGACGGCGGCGCCTCCTATTGAGGCCTTGAGCCACTCTTTGATGCTCCTTTATCTCGGTCGGAGGTTGAGGTTCTGTGGCGCCGCTGTGAGGCCAGCGCCGTCCCCAGTGGGAGGCCATTGTAGTGGCGACTTCCTCGTTTCTCGGGTACTTTCGTTTTCTACGGTGTCAGGGCTTTACCTTCCGTTCCTTCCTCTAATCATTTTTGCCCTTTTGATGCGGCTCAGAGACATTCTTTGGTAGGATGTGCCGGTAATTGGAGAGAGGTTGTCAGGGCTTCTCCCAAATAGAGGCCTTAAAGTCTGCTAGGAGGCGCACAAAAGTCCGAGATGGAACTAGGCTGAAGCCGAGGAGGAAGGATAGCCTCTTTGGAGGACTGCCGTAGAGCTCAATGGACAGTATCAGTGTGGTGAGCTCTATTTCACGGAGGAGAAGTTGAGGTCTTGGCCACCGTCAGCGGACATTAGGGGAACATGGCGGAGGGCAAATCTTGAGACCAGGCGTCAACATGTGTCATCGAGTGTTGCGCGTGATTGACAGTTCTAGGCGCCCTTCATGACACGAAACGCCAATGCAGCGGTGGCGGACTTATAAGGGTTGGCCAGGAGGCCCTTTCCCGGCTCTTCTCGGCCCGGGGCCGTGAGGCCTTCGGACCTGTGAGTCCCGATTAACTTCATGAAGATCAGCCTCGCGGTGAGCTCTCGGGGAGCTTGACCCGAGGCGTCTTAGGATGTGTATATGTATTTTTCCTTCTTTTTCTCACATGATGTCGTCGTTGTTTAATAAGTAAATCTTTGAAGTCTTAGGCGATTTCTCGTTGTGTTTGCTTCTTTTGTCTTTCGTTATATTCGTTGAGGCTTTGCTTCCCTTAAGATTGTTTGAGATGGGCGGAGTTCTTGAATTCGACCCTTTGGGCCACTCGGATATGCTTAGGTTGGCCACGACTGGGACGTACGGACATGAGTCTTTTGATTACGACCTCTTGGTAGCTCCGGCGGGCGAGTTTTGTTCACGACTCTTGGCGCTCGGATGGGCCGAGTTTTCATTACGACCTCTTGGGCAGCTCGGCGAGGAACAGGATTTTAATCCACGACCTCTCGGGCGCTCGGACGGAGGCGAGTTTTTAATTCTCTGACCTCTTTGGGCGCTCGGACGGGCAAGGGATTTTTGATCTGACCTCTTTGGGCCGCTCGGATGGAACCGAGTTTTAATTACGACCTCTTGGGCGCTCGGGCCCGGAACCGAGTTTTCCCTCCGAGGACATGGCTGGCGTGGAGCTCCTTCCCCGCGGGCGCAGAGAGGGAGACGACTTCAAACAGCCCGAGAGGAAGTGGAGACCTCAGGTCGGGTCTCATGTCCTCGGATCCTTCCGAGCATCCCGTTATAAACAAGTCTGCTTCCGTGAGTTTTGTGAAGAAACTCGAGGAGGAGAGCGGCGGGCGCCTATTGAGGCCTTGGGCGCCACCGCTGATGCTCCTTTATCTCGGGGCCGGGAGGTTGAGGGTTTGTGGCGCCCGCCCGTGAGGCCCAAGCGCCCGAGTCTGAATGTGGGGAGGCCATCAGTGGCGACTTCCTGCTTCCTCGTGTACTTCGCTTTTCTTCCGAGTGTCCGTGCTTTCTCGCCACCCTTCCTCTAATCATTTTTGCCCTTTGATGTGTACTCCAAGACATTACTGGTAGGATCAACGCAAAGAACCGGAGGGGTCAGCCCAGTGGCCCTACCGCAGGCCTTAAAGTTCCGCTAGGGAGGCGCACAAAAGTCCGAGATGGAACTACTGCCGAGGAAGGATAGCCTTCTTCGAGGACACCGTGGAGTCTCAAATGTGACTAAGATTGTGTGCTTCAAGACAAAGCCTATTTCCGGGAGGAGAAGCCGAGGTCTTCCCATACCGCCTCGTCGACATTAGGGCCGACCGGAGGGCAACACTGGGACTGGGCTGGCCAATACGTGTCATCGAGTGTTGCGCGTGATTTAGGCCGCGGTTCCCGGAGAGTGGTGAGGGATGGGATATTATGGAGTAGTGGACGGCATGGGACGAGGGTGGGTCGACTTGAGGCTCCTTCTGCCTCTTCGGCCTGTGGCCGCTGGGCCTTCTGACCCAGCCGAGTCCCCAAAGGTTTCGGCGAAGATCAGCCTCAACAGCCGAGCTTCTCGGGAGCCAGCCCCTCTGGCTCAGGATGTGTATATGTATTTTTCCTTCTTTCTCACACGATGTAAAGGTTGTTTAATAAATGATATCAAGTCTTAGACGATTGCGGTTTGCTTCTTCCGTCTTTCAGCAGGTATTCGAGGCTTCGCCCTTAAGATTGTTTCCGAGAATTTAAATCAGTCAATTCGATCCCTGGGGCTAATTTATTATAACTGAAGTTCTCGAGCACGACCTTCTCGGGACGCCCTTGACTTAACCGAAGTCTTTTCGAGCCACGACCTTCGATACGCCGGCGAACCGAAGTTTTTTTTGCTACGACCTTCTTGGGCTTCTACGGAACCAGTTTTTCATTACGACCTTCGCCGCCGCCGAACCGAAGTTTTTGATCACGGCCTCTCACGCTTCTACCGAACCGCTTTTAATTACAACCTCGGGGCCGCCGACGTGGAACCGAAGCTTTTGATTACGCACTTCGGGCCGCCGATGGAACCGAAGCTTTTAATTACGACCTTCGGGCCGCCACGAACCGAAGTTTTTGATTACGCACCTTCTGGGCCGCCGACGAACCGAAGTTTTTGATTACGACCTTCGCCGCTTGATTTTAACCGAAGTTTTTCATTACGACCTTCGCCACCTTGGACGGAACCGAAGCTTTAATACGACTGGGGCCGCTTCTGACGAACCGAAGCTTTAATTCACTTTGGGCCGCTTCTATCGGAACCGAAGTTTTTGATTACGACCTCGTTGAATCAGTTTTATCAATACCTTCGGGTGCCTCGACGAACCGAATTTTGTCGCTGATGAGGGAGTCCTTTGAGCGCTTTTGATAAACACAACGTAATGGACGTTTTTATTGATGGGCACGTGTTACACCGCTTAGCCTCTAGGGCCTTCTTGAATTCCTCTTGTCACATTGGTCCATGAGCTCAGATCTTGGTGGTCCTTTAGGCGCTCCCTTAGTCTTTTATCGATTATATTTAGTTCTTGGCCTCACAAGACCGAAGTTGCTAGGGACGGTCAAAGGTGTTCCCAAGCCTATCCTGCCTTGCCTCTCGAGTGGCGCGAATGGGCTGGGTTGTCCGCTGTCTGGGCCGAGGCCGAGGTCGTGGCGTAAACGGTTAAGATGGCCTTCAGCCGCTAGACGATTGATTCAGATCCTCAGGCCACTTAAATGGCCGCGCTGACAACAATGATAATGACAATATTCCTATTGGTCACTCCTTACCCGGGTTCTTCAAGGCCCAGAGTATCTTAGAACTTCTCGTCCTTGATCTCGCCTCGTGATGTTAGGGTGATGGAGTGGTGGTGAAGGCCCGATGGCCTCGAGTGTTTTTCTTCCCAAAGGACCATCCGCTCGGCGACGCGCCAGGACGGTCTTTGGGTCTTCCGGTGGGCGCTCGCCCTTCTCCCTCCTTCCCCCTGTCCTCGGGGCAAGGAGTCTGTCAGTTCCTCGGGTGAGTTGCTCACGGCCTCAGATCCAAAGACGCCTTTGAGCCTCATGAGCCCCCTCCTTGATGGGGCTTAGCTCTGAGGAGGTAGTCCCTCAACTCACCAGAACTCGGGCGGTCCGCGCGTCCCGAGACACCGGGTAGACGCGAGTTTGTGGCGTCTTCCTCTCGGATCGCTCGCACACCCTTCGCGTAAGGTACATGGATGGTTCTTGAAAGGTTATCCACCTTTTGTTTTAGCTCTTCGCATCTTTGATCACCATTCCTCATGTTGCTTGACGAGAGACACACACAAAGTGCTCGCCCTCTCGGGCGACGTCTTTGCCTCGCCGCTCATCATCTTTGGGTGTTGGCGGTTGTGGAAGAATCAAGTGTTTATGCAGGTGTTGTTTTGGAAGGTGAGGAGGCGACTTTTAGTCCTTATTCCCACAGCCAGGCGCCAATGTTGCGTGAGGTTTTTGGTCCGAGCAACATAAGAGTTTGGAAGTTCGGGGTTAGAGAATGGAGAGATTAAGACAGTTTTACGGAAAATCAGCCCTTTAAAATGAGGATAAAAACTACTTATAGGAGAGCTCCTCGAGAAAGATCTTCACTATCGTTGGATGGTTTTGCACAAAATACAAAGTAAAAAGAAAAACCTTTCTTTCCTTCTTTATCCCTTATTTCTCGGTTAGAGAGAAAGATCTCAGAGGGATTGGATGCTTGAGAGATGTCCAGAAGGTCCAATCGGGGATCCTTTTCTTGGGGCTAAAGTAAGTGTTTACAGGGGAATGTGGTGGTTGAAGTGTGGCTACTGCACCCGCGGGAGGCTGTCCACCTCGCCGACACGGCCATGCCGTGTCGGACGATCCCAGCGTGTGCGGGAAGCAACGGCCAACGGCGCTCGACCGCCATACTTTTGTTGCATCGCCACGGCCTTGAGCGGCAAAGCGTTCTCGAGGGTTTGATGGTGTGGCGTGACGCGTAGGTTGCGTGTTCTTTGACGACCGGTGGAGCCGAGGCATTCTCGGACGTTCGGGAGAGTCCTCGTCCCTTTAAACTACTTTGTAATCCGACCAGTCCGCGTGCTGTGGGCTTCACGTAAAGAAAGCTCTCTACCATATCGCTAATAATGAGATCCAGAGGCGCATGGCAACATGGACTCTGGTCAAGATTTACCTTTGCCCATTCTTTTAAAATGCAAGAGGTATTTTTATATGTGTACATACATACATATATATATATATATATATATATAGAAAAATAATATCTTTTTTATTGAATAAAGGTAATATATATATATATATATATATATATATATATAATATTCTTAATATTATTTAATATAATATATATATTTTTATCATATAAATACATATTTAATAAATATTTAAATAATTACATATATAAATATATAATCATATAAAATATAATTACATATTATATAATATATTTTTTAAATAATTATATATTTAATAAATTATATATTTTAATCATATAAAATATGTAATATATATGTTAAATATGTAATAATTATTATAATATATAAAATACATATTTATTCCTTGTTATGTGTAAATACATAGTTATATATAAATAAAATACATATTTGTATATATACATATTTAATAAAATACATATTATAATATATAAAACACATATATATAAAATATATATAATATTTAATAAATATTATAATATAAAATACATATTTATATAAAATACATATAAAATATAATTAATTGTTGTAATAATTATTATAATATATAATAATTATATAAAATATATATTTATTATATATATTAAATGTGTGTAAAATACATATTTGCCCCCAAAATTTAAAATTCTTTTCTTCATGATACTTTTAGAAACATTTAATCACTCTTCTCGAACATCCAATGGGTTGTAAATCTGATCTCTTATTTCAATCCTCAAATCAAATCTTGTGACTGATAACCGTACATCTCCATGCTTCCACTGTACAACCCTGATCGATCATTTGCTTCCAATTGCAATCAAGGGCTTCAAAATTAGCATACCTTCCAATCTCATCATCTTGATAATGTGTTGACGGCCAAACTTAGAAATGACATTATGATCAGCAAACAATGGGCCAACTTCATCAGCTTATCCATCGTCATCTGAATTGTCACCAAATTTCTCGCTGTCCAACGCAGACCAGAAATAAAATTTCGAAGGCTTTTTCTTATTGGCTTATACTTTTATGCACGATACGCATGATCAACTCGTCACTCCGCTAAGTAGAGAATTTTCAACGTTTCTTATGAATTTAAACCACTCCAACTCCACTATAGCTGCTGATAACCTCAATTGCTCCCTGAGCTTTCATCCACCAATCGAGATTCTGCTTGATCGTGTCCAACTTCATGATGGCTCAACCAAAATGACTTCATCTCTGATCATCACTAGAAATTCTTCCGCAAATAGGATCTTGGTTCAGAATCCAATCTTAATAGGGATTATTCATCGATAACTCTACAAATTTTTTGCTCAAAACGAAGACAGAAGACATTGTAGCGCAAACTCCTAATACAATTCTGATCCTGAACAGCATACGCATAGGCTGATAATGGATCCACATACCTACCACTTTGTCGGTAAAAATCTCCTTCTACCCCGTGAGATTTCAAATCGATCCAATCGAAATTGCCACTTCTCCAAAATCACAGGACTCAACAAAATCTCCACATAATCAATGTACTCAAACCGGATTTCAAATTAGATTTTCTACCTAAAATCCAAATTGAATCTTACAACCATGGGCTATGGACCAACATGCTTCCGCTTCCTCTTATGAATATATGACACATCAAATCTGAAGACTTTCGACCCAAAATATCGCCAATAATAATCTCCCTTTTGGCTGATACCAAAACTCACAATCATAGCCCCCAAGCGATCAACCAAATTATATTGCTACATGATTAACTCCTTTTGTGAAATAATTTTTTCAAACCCCTATGATCACTGAAACCACAATTCCCTCTTCATGCAACAACACCTCTAAATTCACGGAGTAAAGACCTTAGCTGCTAACTCCTAACAATTAGTGGAGTAATCATGATCATAGATATTCAACCGACGTAACCCATAGACAACTACCCGAATATGTTGCATCAGAGAACAACCTCAAACCTTCCTCGGAAGTATCACAACTTACTACAGATTAACTTGATCCATCAAAGATCGACCAAACCGACATTATTGGTAATTCGCCTTTTATTTCTTGAAAGCTTTCCTCACAATTACTATTCTAATAAATACCGATCACTTCGAAGCCAAATGTCCAACAGAAACTATAATTCTCGAGGAATTCTCAACAAATTGCTTAACCGATTCAAACAGACCTAGGAAATTACGGACATTCGCAACAAATGACGGCCTTTCCCAATCGGCCACTCCTTCAATCTTCTACAAATCTACAAACATGCCATCGAAGAAGTAACACACCAAAAATAACACTATTTCTAAACAAATTCATATCTCCTCAATTAGGCAAGCAATAAACTACCCTTCGCAATTATGACACAATCCTCAGACGGACCTCATACCCCACATAAATTTCTTGAACAAATTAAAATATCATAAATGAAGCCATCACAAATAAATCCAAATACAACCGAAAGATCCGATACATAAGATTCATAAAAGACGTCAACGAAATCACTAACCCAAAAATATCATCGAAGCTCACAACGATCGTACATTTATCTTGAAAGCTATCTCAGGCATATTCTTTTGTTTATCCTTAATTAAAATACTCCGAATACAGATCGATTTTAGAAAATATCGAGCCCTAACCATTGATAAAAAAAAATCACCTATCAATTTTAAACATTCACTTATCAAATGATTTATTTTCAAAACGAATTAAATTTTTAATAATTCATAGATAACCTCATCAATTCATCTAACTTATCCCAAATGCACTAAAGCACCCCACAGTAAAACACTTGACTGATATTTTATTGATTCTATCTAAGATTCTCAAAATCGGTACCAATTCTGGTGCAACCTCAACAACAGCCTCAATTATTAACTAGAAGATAATTCAGACTAATCATCTCCTCTAAAAAAATAGCCTCGAATTACCATACAAATAGAAAATTCTTAATGGCCACATATACCAAATAAACTCGGTACATATCTTCATCAAATACTTGCAAGTAAAACGATATCAATTTTATTGCCTCTCGATCAGCTCTTTTTCATATTCAAAATTAATAACCCAAATTGTAAATTAAAATATTCTTACTAAATAATTCATACTAATATGGTGACTCGCCAATCAAGACACCCCTATTATCACATCAAAGTCCGACACATCAAATAAAATTGGATCAACCAATCATTCATATCTACACACCAAATCGAACACCAGAGTATATAATCTTAATAGATCAAAGGTTTCCCATCAGGGGTAACTATCCTCAAAACTCATTTTAGAAATTAGAAAAGCATACAACATTTATATATAATCTCAAAGGCCACAAACTTATTTTCGCATTTTCACCAACTAAATTCACCTTCCTTACTATCTCAAATACCATATAGGGTGAAACTTTTTCAAAAATTGTCTCCATAAAAATATCATAAGAAATGAAATATGGCACTAGGAAGCCTACCACCAGCTTACCTCACTCCCCAGCTTATGGGTAGTAGACAGAATTTTATTTGAACAACCAAAATTTCAAATATATCATCTACTTTTTGAAGCTCAATTGAAGCCTTAATTGGATAAAAAATTAAAAATTTTAGAAATTGGTTCACTCTTAATCAATTGAATAGCACTCAATCTTACCCCTAACAGACTATCTTTCACATGGCAAGATTCTCGTCGATTCTGGTCCAGTATCCCTGATTGTGTCACTCGTCGACAATGCAGCCCGATTAATCGACTTTCCTGATTTGAATTCAATTATTTAGGACCCAAACTTGCATTTTCTTACTATGGTATTACTTGTCATGTAAAATATTCAATCAATTTCTTCCTCAGGATTATCAAAAAATACCTCACCTCATGACCTTTTATCTAATACTACCTCTATCACGACTTAGGCACATGATATAAGTAGGCCAATAATAATAAAAATTTTTAATAATATAAAATCATTACATCAATAAAGATAAACTTAACCTGGGCGTGACAATCCATACATATATAGGACCTAATATAATATCCGCGCGCGAAGGCCTTGTTGGATATAAATAAAACGATAAAATATATATGACACTGTGCAAACATACATGAAGAGACATCTAAAATATAACAAAAATATTTTTCGCAAGGATGGGGCTATCATCCGATTATAAATAATATCCATAACACATTTACGGGATTAAAAACATACCTAACATAAATATCTCCACTCACCGATCGAGATATTCTACATCAAATTACGTCCGAACTTCTGTAACTGTATTCATGCCACTAATCTGAAGGGATAAAATATGAAAACGTGAGACAGTGGCTCAGCAAATACTATCATCGTATAAAATAGTATACACAAATTATGGGATGGGATATTACGTAACAACCACATAAAATAAAATACAATGACCGTGAATTCTCTGAAAATTGAGGAGATCTCTCATATTAAATCATCATTCGTATCAAATAGTTCCTCCAGGACATAATTATAATAAATAAAGATCCGATCAAATCTCATATATGATATCATATCATATAATTCGATTTCACATTATATAATTGCGACCGTCGCCATATCCATATGGGACATATACCATCATTTGGATTTAAATCTTATATATCATATGCTGAAATCAAAGAAATCGGAACCAAAATATATAAATATAAAACATATTCCGTGATTTAACATATCAATACGTACGAGACATTTCTATCGCCCATCCGTGAACCAAATCACATATCTCGACTCACAATCCACTTAAATACATACAGAAATATAAAATATACATGAAATCAAAAAACTAAATATAAATAATAAAAACTTGAGGAAGGATTATCCTCATCCGGTAACTACGGCTATATTGACTGCGATTTAAGCTAGCAGCTCAATGCTCGGTTACGGTTTAGGCCAACAATTCAAAGTAATTCATGTACTCTATCTCCTATAGATTAAGAACTTACTCATTATATTTTACCATCAGCAGCTTTGGATACAACATAAAATTTAATTATATATATTAGGACATCCAAATATATTAGTTCCTTCAATTCATTACGATAATTCTCATTTAAATACACAATGAATAGGTCAACTACTAAATATATTAACCTTCCTGTCGGCGAAAGTAATACAATATATCACATACGTTCCCGTCGGAACTAAGTCTCCCTGTCAGGAGCCGTACAAATATCCCATACCTTAGATCATATATAACAACCTTTTGGATCTCGGCCGCCATGGTCCCATAGTGACCCCGTCCCCAATAGCATGCGTGTGGAGCCGATGCCGCAGTGCGATTAAGCTGATTTTCCTGGCTTATCTGAATCTGAATATATATATATATAACATCCAGGTGTCAAAAAACCCTCTAAATTATAAATACCCGTGTAAAATCACTATACGATCAGTAAAATATATATGTATGTACAGAATAAACAGATTTGTGTGTATATAAAAATACGTGCTTATTTATAAAATCTCCAACAATAGTCAAAATGTATCAGAAATTAAATTAGATGGAGAATTAGGTTGAGATCTTGTCTCACAGCACACTCATGTGAATTTGAAGAATGAGTACTCAAGAAATCATAGATAAAGACCTTTCTCTCTCTCTAACACACGTGTGTCTCTTTCTCTCTCATCCTCTCAACTGCCACACTCTCATTTGCCATTGCCATCACGAATGGCGTCTTCGACTCTTCAGTTGTCAATTTTCTCAAGCGTTGCTCCTCCTTTCTCCCTTGGCTGCAAACTCCGCTCCATTTGTCATGATTCTGTAGCGCCGCTGCTCTGCAACTTCCACCATCGCCAGATGTCCTCTGTCCTTCCCCCTTTCCCACCTTCTTTCCTTCTTCTTCTCCACCCTGTGCAAGCTCTCTTCCCACTTCTCTCCCTCTCCTTTTTCCTCATTTTCCTTTTCTCTCAATCCCTTTTCTCTTTTTCTTTATTATTATTATTATTATTATTATTACTACTACTGGGATTGCTCTATATATATATATGTTTATTTGCTTTCTATTTTTATTTTTTTTTTTAAAAAATCAAATCGGTATTCCTTATAGCAATAAGGTGGCTCCCGGGTGCCAATTCAAATTTTAGACATTCTTCAAAATTTTATAATATTTTAATTTATTTTTATCACGTTTAAAATATTCAATATTTAAATAAATATTAAAATAATTCAAATAAAATTTAAAATATTACAATTTAGCTGCTCCAAGGGGGTTTAACATCAAATAAGCCATGCTTACTAGAGGATGATAGCCATGCTTTACTCATGATAGACCACGAGTAAAGCCACCCCCAATTCAGCTGAGTCAGGGGACGAGGTGTAGGAGGCTAAGGCAAGTAAAGGTAGAGCCACACAATCATGATGCCTTCTCACAACAAGGGCTTCGTGAAAGCAGATGGAGGAAAATGTCACAAATGATTGGGAAGTATAGAAATTATGTACAATTTAGACATTAAATGCCTGCACGCATAGCCTGTGTATAAAAGATGTATTTGTAAGGTACACAATTGTTTAAAAACTTCTAGATAATTTTAGAGTAGTTTAAAAAATTATAAAAAAGAGGAAAGACATATTTTATTATAAAATATCTTTGAGTAGAGAGAATGTGATAGATTTTAAAGTTTTTTTTTATAGGAGTTATTTAAGAAGAATATTTGAGAAGATGAATCCTAGCCATTTATTGTGAAGGATGAAAAGATGATCCCAATCATTAATTAAGAATATAGCATTCCTATATAAAGAGATTGAAATAATTGAATAGTATGTAACCGAAAGAATGGGTAGCCTTTAAGCACTCACGGGGTGGGCTTTTAAGGTAAACTTGTAGAAGTGAATATTAGATAATTGCTCTATATTTTTATACTCAACTTCTATAATAAATAGTATTTTTTCTAAAAAGTCTTATATGTATACATATTTTAAGATAAAATATTGAAAAAGGCCACCTATCTGCATCCATGGATAAGTCGTTGAACATTTCTAACTTTATAGTGATAAAAAGTACCATCGCATGACAATCTTCTTACCTCTTATCTTGGAATTATATTTTATTTTCATGAACTTCCTTAAACAAGTGTCCCAAAACTATATCAGTCTTAGTCCATTCTACCAAGGAGGCCCTTGTCTTTATGTAAAAGTTATAATATTTTGGATAGCTTTTTTGTAAGTCTTATACCCAATATACGAGTCATTTAATGGTTTGCTAAAATTTGTTACAAGAATTCATTCATGCAATGAATTGGAGTGATGGAAGAGATCAAAAGCTTGATGAATGTATGAGAGGACACTTATGTTGGGAATTCGGCACCTGGATACACCCAACTAACGCAGCGGAATAAATCCAAATCCTTCCATCAACCGTCAGCCATCAAATTTGTGAGTATAAAAAATAAATAATGTACAATGATTTTTAAAGTAAAAAACCATTTTCAATAAAAAAAATCACTAGGCAAATTTTAAATAAATCCACTATAAATAGTACCAGTTATAAAAATTGCCTCCGAAATCTATTCACTTGAATTTGAGTAAAGAATGGTTGAATATAACCTCCTCTCAATACACCCGACAACCTACAAGAGAAATATAACGAGAAAAAGAGTAACCAAATGAAAACATATTTCTAGAATTACCTCAACAAACGACGTACTCGACATTGGCGAAAAACAAAATTTAAATCGGACCTTAATCAGATTCCGAACCTCTTCCTCTTCTCTCTTCGTCTTTCCTCTCTCTATGTGCGGCGTTTCTTGTGGAAAAAGATTTCAAAAATCATGACCCTAAAACGCGCAAGCCGAGTTTTGTATTGCGTACCGGCGCTCGAGCGCCCGGCATGCACGGATCGAGCGCACTGGTTTTAGATTTCGCGCTCGAGTGCCCGACAAACGCAGATTGAGTGCACCAACTTTGGAATCCATGCCTCTCTACCGGATCGAGCGTCCTTCAAGCGCCTGACTTGATCTTACTTCCTGGCCCTTCACAGCGCACGCTTTATGGGTGGGAACACTTCGATCCTCACAAGAGTTTCGTGTGAACCTTTAATGACTTTCTTTTTATTAAACTATTTATAAAGAAGTAACCAAAATCCAATAATTTATGTATAAATACTAATATTAGATATGTCTAAGGTGGCATATACATTCCAATTTCAGTAAGTGTACAAAGGTATTTTTTTGCATGTGGCATTTGAATATTGGCTAGGGTATGAAAATTCTATTGTAATTGTTATGTCAAAATCTGAAGCATTAAATACAAAGGGTCCACACAAAGAAAAAGAAAAGAGAAAAATAAAAAAAAATTTAATATCTTGTTGAAAATCGAGTAAAGTTATATTATTTTTTAAACTCAAATATGTTATTTTAATTTTAATTATAAAATATATTATTAATTAGTGCCGTATTTTTTATTATATTCTGTTATTATGTGTTATTAAAAATGTTAGAATTTCATTCATTGACGTGGAACGCTGGAGCTCCGACGGCCACGTCCTGAATGTATTTGAAAATTGTGTCCCGGGATGAAGTTGAAAGCACGGCAAACTACAAGCAGCAGGGAGGTGAGAAAGGAACTCGTAATCTCTCCTTCCCCAACCCAACCCCTTCTCTCTCTTTCTCTCTGCATGTGAAAAGTAGGGGAGGACATTAATGAGGAGGACAAGGTTCAATAAATTGCTCTGAAGGGTAAACTTAAATGCAGCGCGTTTATTACTGCAATTGTCTGCTCCCCTCGTCCTCACTCTGCTTTCATCGTCACTGCCTTCACATTTCTCTGTCTCCACTTTCTCCTCACTCTGTATTCTCTTTCCCATCCGCTTCACTACTAATCAAAGCTTTCATTTAATGCCTTTATCTCTCTCTCTCGAAGGTATCTCTCTCCCGCCTTTTGCTGGGCACACCCTGTTTCTTACCGTGGCCGTCAATTAAAAATAGGAGCAAAATGTACATGCTAATGGTAAAGGATGAAATCCTGTACTTTCTTATTACCAAATTACTACAACACAAAACTACACTTCTTACACCGCATCAACCATCAAAGACCAGAAAAAGGCAGAGAAACACAAAAAAGGAAGAAAATGAAAATAAAAGCCCAAAGAGATTGCTCCATATCAGTAGTTCAGATCACTATTCAAAGAAAATTGGCAAAGGTCTTTCAAATCACTGATACTAAGAAAATATTCAGCTTCTAATCATCCCTCATAATTGCAGCTTTATAAACTCGGAGCTTAACTGGGTGGAGTCTGGCTCTTCTCTGTTGAAATTTGTGGAGGATGGTGGGACCCTTGCTCCTCCTGTGTTTGTGGACATTGAAGAAGACTGATATGGAGACAAAGTTAATGGTGGAGGGTTTGATTTTAAGGGTCTCATTGATGGTGAGGGTGCAGAACAGACTGGAATCACGGACCTGATTTGAACTGCTGGGGCACTTCTAAAAGCAGCTGCTTTTGAAGCCGTTGCAAGTGGAGGAGGACGAAAAAGGCCGAAAAATCTTGTTTTTGATATGTTCTTGTTGAGTAGTACTAGTACTAGTGCTAGGCATAGTGAAGGGCTTGCAAGTATTACTCCAAGTAGTCGTACACTCCTTTCCCGCCCACTTCATACTGCCATCAAACCTCTCTTCATCTTCCCTTTTACTATAATTTGGGATTTCTTGCATGGTGACCTGCGATTGTGTTGCGATTTGGGCTGGGCTATTCCTGTGCCTTTTGTGGGGAAATGACGAAAAAGTTAAAGGCAAGATCTTTGATGTTGTTCTCGGTGGTGGTGGTGGGAGAAGGTCTACAAAGCTGCTGCAGCTGCTGGTCTGTTGCTGTGGTTGAGTTTCTGATGAAGCGGAATTTAACAAGTAATCCAAAGGCCTCCATGATTGATACTTGACGGGTGACGCAGAGCTATTTCTATTATCCTTATGGAATCTCCTCACCGTTCTTCTTACGGTTTGATTTTCAGTTCTCGGTCTTAAATTTGAGAGAACCCTTCTCACAATTTCTTTATCTTGCTCTTCATGATTGTCTGTCTCTTTCTTTAAAACAAAGTTCGGCACTGCAGATAGTAATTGCACTGCTCAATGTTGAGAGACAAACTAACAATTAGTGATAACAGAGACAGAGGAAGAGAGAAACTACTCTTCTTCAAAGCAGACCAAGCTGCAATAGCAGCATTCTTTTCAGCTTGCTTCTTGGTCTTAGCAGGCTCTCCAGTGAAATCCATGCCTGCGAGCTCCACAGTACACGTGAAGACTGGGACATGGCCTGGCCCTGATCTCACTGTGGTATAGACCGGCAGGTCAAGACCAGCCTTATGCGCCGTTTCCTGAAGGAGGTTCTTATAAACTCCGGTCTCATCCTTAATTTTGCCATGGTTGAGAGAAACAGAGACACATTAACAAAACAGAGGTGGCAGATACTGAAGATTTAAGGGTTATCTTTCAAAGTGGAACTTACAAGAACTCTGGCAGTAAGAGACTTCGAGCCTCTGGTGGAGAGAGCATTGAGGGCGACTTCAGCTGCGGAATGCTCAGCTTGTCTTAAGGTGGAGGAGTAGCCAGGGCTTTCAAAAATCTCGCCATTGAAGTTGACAGAAGCTCTGAATCTTGGGGCATGATCTGGGCCTTCCCTCATGCAGGCGTACGATGGAAGATTAAAGCAGCTTCGTTGGGCTAGCTCTTGCAGCTGATTCTTGTACATATCTTTCCTCCCCAAAAGACAAATGCAACCAAAAATTTAAATAAATAAAGAAAGATGAAATTGCATACTAGTTAAGCTGTATATGCATATAAATAATGGGGAAGAAAATCAAGAGAGTACCTGCTATGCAAGGGAGCTTTACACCTCCCTCATTAGCACGGCGATAAGGTTGTTGGAAAGTAAACTTATATCTTCTTGCTCTTCTCCTCCTCCTTTCGGGAAGAACAAAAGCAGAAATTGGACAGCTGCTGCTGACCCAGTGTAGTGTAGTTTTTGTCGACTGAACGTATGAACTATTCTAATGGAGGAGTTTTGATATAAACAGACCGAGAAATTGGATTTCGGATGGGTGCCCCGTTCTGATATAAAAAAAAAAGAAATTATGCTTTCTGAATTTTTATTAGGATTAATCTGAAAAAATGGCATATTTTATATTTATATTTATATATAAATATATGTGTGTAAAAAAATACATGGTTTCCTAAGTAGAGCACATTTGCCTAGCAGTGAAGGCCGCACTGGTCAGCTTAGGCCATTAATGCTGTTGTGAAGCAGATCTGACGCCTACGGGGGTGATGGGTCCACCCTCGTGTCTATACATTTATCAAATTCAGTCTTCCATTATCAAAAATAGGGCTGTAATAAAACAAATAAGATTAGATATATAAACTTTCTATCTACATTTAATTTTAAAAATATATTATATAAAATTTTTAGACATACTTATAACATTTTTTAATAATATAATACCCATTTAACAAATTATTTTTATATGAATCATTAGTCTGAATAAAATATCATATTATTTAATAATAGCCATTTAGTATTACTTTTAGTTGAAATATAAAATCAATAGATATATATATATATATGTATTTTTAAATTCTATTTAGCATTGTTTTTATTACAAGCCTCTTGGGGTCTTTAGAATCTTTTCCTAATAAGCCTAATTTAATTATTTATTTTGGATGTTCAAACCATAAGTGTAGAATCATAATTTTTCTTATATGGGTATTACTAGATTTAGTTCGCATGACATTATTACAAATCTGATGTAGTCTGGCTCACAAGATCTTCAAGTAATTCTGAATTACTTGTGAAATTGTAGGATCCCATAGCTGAAACAATAGTTCTAAATAGCAAAATAAATTTTAAATTATGCATAGCGCAGGAACAGTAGAAATAGCAAATTAGACCAAAGTGTAAGATAAGATGAAAGGCAGCAAATTGTAGAGTTCAGCTTCAAATTGGCAAAAGTTCAGATGAGTTATACTCGTAGTTTTAGAATAGAGTGTAACAACAAAACACTATAGAAAATCACTTACCCGGTAAGAAAAAAATTCCCAAACTTTAATAGTCTTCTTAAAAAATCACTTATTTAAAGTTTAAAACCTACCCATCAACAATCAAGGACTAACATAGTGTATATGCAAATCACCCACCTATAAATTGAAACCCACTCATCAATTAAAGGACTATACATTAATAATTCTCACTACTGAGTTTTATAACTGGTTGCTCTTTACGTAATTGAAGTTTTCTGTAATTGACAATGTCTGCTGAGAGTAAGCTTTAGTGACTGAACATTATTAAACCACTAGTCTTTGGGAAATTATGCCTTCATAAACTGGCTCCTGTTCTACAGAAGAAAAAAAATGGAAACTCGTCCTGAGGTTGGACTTCTGTCCGGTCAATCCAGAGGTCCCATCAGTTAACCAATTTTCCTTTTTGTTATTTGATTCTCAGTCTCATCACCCCCTTTCTCTTAAACCACTTGATACGGGCCCCTTACAAGTTGGTCAACTAATTCTGCATTGTCTGTGAAATTGCAGGAGCCCGTGGCGACAGCAATGGATCTGTGGAGCACAACAGACAAAGACAGACGTGTAAGATGGAAGGCAACAAATTGCAGAACTCACAAATGGAATTCGGACAAGTTCAGAGACGCAATGCTACTGGTTTCATAATAGAAAGTTACAACAAGATAAGGAGAAAATCTTATCTTATTAGGAAATTATTTAATTTGGATGGCCACGTCACGTCCCATATCCCAAAGTCCCAATATATTAGTCATTGGTCCTTATTTAAGTTAATTATCGACTAAAACTCAATAAAATATCGTCAAAATATTAACTTAGAAAAAACAAATATCAACAAATAATTTAAAATAAAATAATTAATTTAATCATGAGATCCAAAATACCATACACAAAAATTGCTCGAATTACAAACCATATATATCTACGAAACATATATAAAGAGATATGTCCCCACTAAAATTTGAGTCAACAAAATTATAACTTAAATATGCTGTTGGGTGATACCGAAATTAACTAAATTACTAATAAATATATCCATAATTTAATTATTACAACACTATAAATTATAGTATTATATGCTCTAATTCTACTATTTTGAACAAAATACAACATCTAAATTTTTAATTTCTAATTTTATTTTCTCAAACAACCTTTCCATAAACTCTCATCACTTGCAGGTATATCCTAAAATTTCGAATATGAAATATTAGTATAAATTAAATTAAAAGTAAACTAATTATTTAATGAAGCATATAAATTTTATAATTAAGCCTATACTTTTCATTAAAATATATTACAAGGAATATGATCTAAAGTAAGATGTAATGTCATATAATTTTTATAATATCTTATGCATAATTTTAACTTGATAATCAAAATTCTTTACTTTAAACTGTATATCCTTAAAATATATTCAAATCATATAAATTTTGTAGATCAAGGATTAATAGAATCTTATCAACAAATGAGTAAATGATTAAAACATAAATTATATATATTTTCACACAATTAAAAAATATATATTACTATTTAAGACCCATAGGTAGGTTATTATACATATAATCCTATAAATAAAGACGAATATCATATGTAACTCATTAATAATATGTTTGAACCTCGATTATTAATATAATATATTAAAACATATTATAATATATCATCATCAATTTATCTACAATGGTCCATGTATAATCAAATATAAAACTATATACAAATACGAATAATCTTTTTATATTTTATCATATCAAAAAATATACTTATCTTTTAACTAATTATAGAGTTTTCTTTATTTTTTTTAAATACTTGCCATATAGAGTATCGTAATTTTTGTAGAAGCATAAATATGTAATTTTAAAATATGTAAAAATTATATTATAAATTTTTTAAATATGTGAGACTATTTATGACAGTAATCCCAGAAAAATTAGTATATTTATATAGTTTTAATATTTTTTTTTAATTATAAAGTATGTTATTTAAATATATAATCAAGATGTGCAGAATATACACTTAAATATTTAAGACATACAAGAGCTTACATATAAAAATTAACAACATGTAAGAGTATTTAATTGTAATTTCAAAACACATATAAATATTATTATTGGAAATCAATTTGAAAATATAATATACATGAAATGATGGCATGTATTTCATAAAAGTTGTGTGAGATGGGAATAAGATCATATGCATATAAAATATAAATATTTAAACTACACAAACATTATTTGTATGACTATTTATAATGATAAATATTAAAAAAAGTATAAAAAATTAATAATAAATAAATAAAATTTTAGATGCACTTACTTTAAATTTAAAATTACCAAAGGCTTCCTTAAATTCACTTGAGGTTTCCTCCTTTGGCTGTCTCTCTCTTCGTCTCTCTCTTTCTCTATTCTATTTCTTTCTCTTCTTTCCAAAATCGAGCAAAAAATAACTAAATTGGTCATATGTGACTTATATGGATGATCGGCATACGTGCGTTTATTAGGCATGTATCAGACGATAAGACAAAAACCGTTTGATATATGAGTGTCCCTCAAACATGCATCAGATGTATGCATTTTATCACAAACATACATGTGCGTCTTTCAAGCACAATCGGGTATAAACAATCTAGCTAAAATATATATGAGTATATGTCGATGTCATTTGGAAGCGTTTTTTTATCCAAAATACACATATGCACGCTTCAGAAGCTAATTGGGCATCACTTAACTTAATATAACCTAATTAAAGTATTGACTCTAACCAAAATTTTCATTTAATTTTAATAATTTTTTATCTTAATTTAATTAATTATGATTAAAATTATAATTTAGAAGTCATGCCTTATAGTCTATTTAAAAAATTAATCACCGAAGAGTTAGGACCTACTCACTAATAAAAAAAACTAACATATTCTTACAATCTACTTGGAAAATCACATCTCTAATGTAATAGTCGAACACTAATTATGATAAAAAATAACGTTAAAATTAAATTTATTAAGTAAATTATTAAGGATAATTATATATTTAAGCGATACCCTAAGTATTGATTTTTAAAATTTGGTGCATGAGTCACGCTCTCGCACCAATAGCAATAGAGGCTTTACTGAGGTGAACAATAAGGGAGCTCCTGTGTATCTAACAGTAAGGTTGGCGCCCAATAAGCACATGGAGGACATTTATAAGTATTTCTTTCAATTACGCCATGCAATAGTGTATCCCAAGCCAAGTTCTTCATCCCTGCAATTTTGTTTATTTGATTTAATTATATTTTTAATATTTTAAACTCTCATGCATGTATTTTTTTGATACATTTCTTAAATTTAACTCGCATGCATGGTACATTTATTTATAAATTCTAATATTTTTAAAGCTTGTGTTTAAATTTGTGATGATTATTGAAGAATCCTAAAATATTTTTATATTATATCTTGTGTAACCATTTTTATGTAAGAACTTTAAGAATGCTCTATAATAAAACTTAAGTTAATTGTTTCCAAATTATAAAAATTATGTTCATCACATATATATATATATATATATATATGTATGAACTATTATAAAGATCGATAGAATATGATTTGATACGTTCTAATAGATTAATTTGCAAGTGAAAATTATAATCTTAATATTTACGGATTAGAAAAATGATATTTTATCATAACTAGATAGCATAACAAATAGTCAGTTATTTGTGAGTTGAAAATATTAAAATATGACCTTATTTATTGGGTAAAATAATTGTTAGACTTTCAATATTTTAACTTGTCAAAAAATTTTATCCTTAACATTTGATTCTGAATTTTCAATATTTTTACATTTTCTAAATGATACTTGCTTTATTTATACATTTATGATAAATTTTTGCCATTCTTCATATTTTGTCACATATTTACGTATATATGCTTTATTAAACTTTTCATTCACTCTTATCAAATATGCCACATTTCAGATTTTCAAGACAGTTTTGATAATTTTATATATATAGCGATCAGAGGACTTTGAAAAAAATATATTAATTTTAATAATTTTAGAATATGTGTAATTGTTTAAAATACAATTTAAAATATTTTATCATTGGCATATATATTATATTTGAAAAGACTTGTGCTAGCAAATGGGCTATACAGTTAGGTTGATTTAGTGGTCATCTTTATTACCAAGTAATGAGATATTGTTATGATCTTAATGATTTGAGTAGCTATAAGAAGTTAATGTCAATATGAAAACAGTATAATGATATCCTTGGATGAATATAAAAATTAATAATGTAACTAAAATTATTAACATTTTGGGTAGCAATTTAACCTAATTTTAGAGTTTTTAATTATTATTATGTTTTATATTATGTCATGGGTAGTGATACTTAAAAATTTGGATTCACTCAATAACTAGAAGACTGTATAGTCGATCAAATTTATCATTAGTTGCTCTTTATATTCTCTAATGTTATTTTTTTAATAGTCAATTTATGCTAAGGGTAAGCTTTGGAGACCATGACTCTATATATTTATTAAGGGAACTAATTTTTCTTCATTAGCAATGTTTCATACTTTCAACTTCTCTGGAATTCCCTAATTTATAGAAATTATGCCTTTATTGATATTAATTCTCATGTGATCACATCTATTTCAATATTATTACTTTTGTTATTGTCATTTTCATACATAATTTAGATTTACATATAACTACCTTAATTTTAATTAAAGGTGCTTTAAATACACATGGTTCTAAATTAAAGCCAAATAAAAAGTATTTTGCTTATAATTTTTTCTTATAATAGGCTATTTAACCGTCTAGTATTATACTCCATACAATATAGTTTGCCTAATAGCCAACTTATACTATTTTCCTTTCGGTTTGAGCGCTATGATCTACTCATGACGTCAAAAACACTTCTCCACTTGATCTACTTCATCATGTTTGTTTTTATCTAGTGAGTAATATTCTTATCAATCTTTCAATCTTGTTGAATAATTATGAAAACCATTATGAATCTTCATGTAAACATAAAAATAAGTGAAAACTAATATAAAGATGTTAAATTATCATAAGTTTTTTTAATAAACTTTGCAACAAGCATAATTAGTGTTTCTAAATCCATAAGGGCAAACATCAAAAAAGCACACCCATATCCCCTAGAGAGCACAAACATAAGGAAAATAGTTATTTCTTTGGAAAGCGATTTCTTTTTTTTTTTCAACTAGGCTATGATATTAACCCACAATAATGTCAATATCAAATAGAACACATTTAATAAATAAAATGTTAATAAATATTTAACATAAATATGTTAATAAATAAACATAAATAGAATATGTTTTCTTAAATTAAATTTAGGATGTTAAATTAATTAAATTATATAAGATTGAGACATTTAATAAATATCAATAACTATTTAATATATATTATGTTATGCGGGGTGGCTTCTTACAAATTAATCTAAAATATTTAAAATAATTCCTGTTGGGATGATTGCACTCACTGGCCTAATCTTCTCACTAATTGCTTCTTTATTGTTACTAAACTTATATTAGATATATTCTGTCTTAACATCATTGAGTTTAAATCTTTTAATTTTTAAAAATCACTCTCCAGACTTCTAATTTATTTCATTAGGAAAACAACCATATTTACAAATAAATCAATAATCGACGGCCCCATTTAGTTAGGATGTATATGAAGGAATAGCACTTGAGGGACAAATTCATTTCCCACTGTTAATCCCCAGCACCAGTTCATAAGCATCCTCATCAACAGGTACTGACTTAATCACTACAAAGAGATATAGTCACTCTTGTTAGCTCCCTGAATACATTAGGGCTACCCTTAGAAATGGTTAAAGACCCAAACTTAATACGATCCATTACGGCCTGGCACGGCCTCACACTAATTGATCGGATCTGATGGATAGGAGGGCAAAGGCCTTTGGTGTACCATCCGGTCAAGAGTCTTATATTTACTGACCAATATACTTTTCTTTTATACGTTTTTTAGTTGGCAGTTCGATATTCTGATATTTTAATAGTAGAAAAATTATACTAGTCCATCTCGAATTTGGTGGGAAAACTCTATATGAATTAAAGTCAATAAATGGGAATTAGTTCAAATATCCACATTATCAAAAAAAAGTAAAAGATCTCAAAAAAAAAAAAAAAAAAATTGATCTTATTTGACTATACATTATTAACATCAGAAAATAGAATAATCAAAAATATTGAGTAACAGGCCAAGCTGCTAAAATCGCTAAAATAGTAATGAATCCCGTTTATAATATGGATTTTATAGAAATGCCATCTATTCACAATTTTCAGTGAAAATTGAAAAAAACCAATTCATTTACAATATTCTACCAGTTGGATTAATTCACAACTGGGTTTGGATATATTTTGTTCTAATCCAAGTGCCTCTCCCTCTCTATATATAAACTAACCTTACCATACTATAAACTTACATATATATTTTAATTTATTTTATATAATATAAATTTAATTTTAAAGTAACACATACTAATGATCTACTTGATATTTGATAAATTGAGGAAATTTCAATTGTCTTATAACTTTAATAATCTAAATATTATATTCTCATTTAATCTTTAAAAGTATTTTCTTTAACTTTATATTTAGTTGGAGGGAATAAGGAAAAAGTAGAAATTCTATTCCCTGATAATAGATATTCTTTCATTTGATTATAAATTTAACCAAAAATAAATATTTTTATGAAAATAATTATTTTCACGTATGTGGGAATAATAATTTATATATATTATTATTATTATTACGTTTATTATTATTATTATTATTATTATTGTCACTATTTTCACATTATTCTTTGTACTATTCTACAAACTAAATAATAGAATACTAATTTTTATCTTATTCTATTCAAATAATTAAATACAGAAATAATAATTCCAACTTTATTCTCATTCTATTCTATTTTCTAAGAATAATTATTTTATTCTCATATTATTTCATTATAACAATCAAACATATCATAAAAATTTTTATAAGATAAGGTATATTTAGTAGATTATATTTAAGAGCATTGGGCTGAGTTTGAATTTGATTCGCATGACCAAGCCATTACCGTCGTTATCTTCCCTGACGCTGTTCTTGCTGCCGGAAAGCTCCGACGCGGCATTTCTCGATCTCAGGATCTCGACGCCACAGCAGCTGTCGTAATCTGAATCCCGGCCATGCAGAAATCACCTGTTTCTACCGTGCTATTTGACTCTCAAATATAAAATACACTATTTGTATATTTATTTATCCACCCATTTTTTATTAAAATCATTTATTTTAATTTGAAAATATATAATAAATATTGAAATAAAATAAAGGTTATATTTAATTTTAATATAATTAAATTTATGGATAGATATATAAATAATATTTTGAATATAATAATTAATAATATGATAATAGTGGTGATGATAAGTGCCTACCTTATGACTGGGTGCTCCTGCTCTCTCCAATGGCGTTCATATCTTGACACGTAAGACACGACCATACTGTCTCCACATTAAATGCTTTGAGAAAAACCAATATATATATATATATAATATGATGTATGATTCATTTATTTATATGATTAATTTGTTTAAAGATTTGTCTTGATTTAAATTTTAAATTTAGATTAGTGAGGCAGTAGAGGGACCGAATTGTATATTTTGGGTTTATTAGTTATGTTATACAGAGAGTATGGACTAGAATTTTAATTGTGACTTTAAATATATAATTTGTATCGGTCACTCTTCTTATAAATGTATTTAAAATTGAGAAATTATTTTCCTTTTATTAGTGATTTTTTTTTTCAAAAAATTCATATAGATTAGTATAATATTGATGGGTATGTCGGAATACAGGCTAACTTACAGTCAATGGAGGCCCCAGAGGAATGCCAAACGGTTAACGTAAAAACGGTCTGACATGGCCCAAAGGCCCAAAGCGTGAAAGGCCCAAGACGGTCAACGCCATCGTTGACCATCCGGGCTCCAGAAGACGGACAACGCGCGCATAGACTGTCAATGCGAGTGTCGCAGCCCCTTTGACTCCATTTTCGGCGGCCGATATTTCAAAAAAAAATTAAAAAATAATAATAATCATTTTTTTAAAATTAAATACCAAAAAAATTATCAAAACAAAAAAAATAATATTAAACTATTTTTTAAATATATATATATACAGCCGTCAGATTTTTTCATCCGACGGCTGCATGGGAGTCGAAGGGGCTGTCGCCTCGAATGGCCGTCGCCGACCTTCCCGGTGACCCCCGTCGCCGCTGCTGTCCCCCGTCCGGCTGCCACCCTCTCTCCCACGCGACTTCTCTCCTCGCGCAACCGTCGTCGATTTCTCTTTCCTCGAACTACTTCTCTCATTCGCACCACGCCACCGCCGCCTCAACCCAAAACCGCCGCAACAATCACGGCCACACCCACAACCACCATCGACGGCCGATTCTCCTGCGACGCCGCCGCCGTCGCCCTCTCCTTCCTCTCTCTTCTCCTCTGCCTCCTCCTTCTTCTTCGCGCGGGCAAACCCTATTTCCCCCTTCTCCCTCTCTCTCCGACTCCAATCTCCCCCATTTTCTTTTTCTTACCTCTACGCCCTTATTATAAGGCACGCTTCGTTTCCCATTCCATCCGATGTGGGACTCTACAGTCCACCCCCTTTAACGACGCGTTTTGGGGGCGGTGAATTTCGTTTGCTAGGAACAAAATCGTGCGGGCTGCGTGATGGCCTGGGACGCCGTGAAGTTCCCCCAGCCCAAAGCGAACAATATCGTCATACGGATGTGCCAGGGATGTTACAAATGGTATCAGAGTCGGGATCCGGTCCGGTGTGCCAGCGGGGACGCTGGGTCCCCAAGGGGGGTGGATGTAGAGTCCCACATCAGATGGAGGGAGGAATGAAGCGTGCCTTATAATAAGGGCGTTGATACCTCTCCCTTGACGACGCGTTTTGGGGGCAGTAGATTCCGTCTGCGAGGAATAAAATCGTGCGGGCTGCGTGATGGCCTGGGACGCCGTGAGTTCCCCTAACCCAAAGCGGACAATATCGTCATACGGATGCGCCAGGGATGTTACAGATGGTATCAGAGCCGGGATCCAGTCCGGTGTGCCAGCGGGGACGCTGGGTCCCCAAGGGAGGTGGATGTAGAGTCCCACATCAGATGGAGAGGGGAACGAAGCGTGCCTCATAATAAGGGCGTGGGTACCTCTCCCTTGACGACGCGTTTTGAGGGCGGTGGATTCCGTCTGCCAGGAACAAAATCGTGCGGGCTGCGTGATGGCGGGACGCCTGAAGTTCCCTCAGCTCAAAGTGGACAATATCGTCATGCAGATACGCCAGGGACGTTACAGATGGTATCAGAGCCGGGATCCGGTCCGGTGTGCCAGCAAGGACGCTGGGTCCCCAAGGGGATGGACTGTAAGGTCCAACATTGGATTGGGGGAGGGGAACGAAGTGTCCTTATAAGGGCATGGACACCTCCCTCCTTGTAGAGGCATTTTGGGAGCCCGTGGGGGGTTCGCCAGGAGAAAACCTTGACAAGGGGGGTAAGGCAAAAGCAATAAGCAGACTTGACCGACATGGAGCCCTGCTACTGGGACGATTAAGACAAATTGGCCATCCACTTCTCCCATAAGCTTTCTTCATCTTTCATTGACAAACGAGTAAGGGTTCTTCTGTCACTAAGTTGATCTCAATCGAATAATGGCTCTTCCAAGTCCTAATAGTTGGCTTAGTGCATGGCTAAGGACTCATTTCCGGTCGCCTAACTCTAAAACCCATTAGGCCAATCTATGGTCGTATTTTCATCTATTCAGATATTTCGTGCTCTATAACTTGTCTTAATGATTTGCTTACTTAATCTCACATCATTTTACACATAGTTTTCAACATTGAGCAATGTATTGAGTTAGGTGTCGGAGAAATCTCCTAGAAAATACTCCTTAGACAATTTGATGCCATTTCTCAGTAATGTAGATTTAGAATCTAGGATTATAAATATGCTTTATATTAGATGAATTATTTTAAATGTGAACTTTTACACTATATGAACATGTAACCCCAGTATAAGTTGACAATTAAAAAATATAGCACAAGTGCCACCAATTTTTAAAGTGTGTCTACATCGGGTTGTTGGGAAAGAGGGCTTCCGACTTTCTCGCTTGAATAACACAGTAAGGAATGAGAAAGAAGAAGAAAATCGAACACCAGAATTTTACGTAGAAAAACCCTTACCAACTAATGAAAAAAAACCATAGGGACGATCTGTTCACGAAACTAATTCCACTATATGTGAGATTTGGGAGCAATTTTCCTTGTTACACAGGCAGAAGAGAACAGAAAATGAAGAACAGAGTACAAGCAAAACACACCACGGATGCTTATGAAATTTCTCTCTCCTCTCTTCACAGTTTTCTTCTCTCTTTCTTTTCACCTCACAAACTTTCTCACACGCACACTCCAAACAAATCACAATACTTGCTTTTAATATATTAAGATCTCCATACTAGAAATCAGGGGCAATATTCCATACACCAGAACAGGATCTGTCCTTTCTAATATATGAATATGCCCTGTCCAAAACTAGTTTTTGCATAACCGTCTGAGATCATGTGTCTCCAAAGAATCTTCTGAGTTGGCGCCGTTCTGGATTTCCTAGCGGGCGGCCAACGATTATCCGTTCACGTTTTCTATAAGACCGGTCAACACCCTTATTGACCGTCCATAAAGAATCCGGTCAACATTGACCGGAATGTTGACCTAAATGTTGACCAGAATTTCTTTCACTTATTTTGAACAAATAACACATTTGTGCTCTGCATAAATCTTCCGATCAACAAGACTTTCACACGGGCATGATTTCCAACACGGGTTTCCCACCCTAAGGCTCTCCTTGCAATTGCCATCACCAAATAACACCTCACCCATTTACTCCCAATGGCTTCCAATTTTGAAACTTGAGTGCTTATTTTTTATTGATTTAAGAAACAACTCTAAATTAAATAGAGGTATTTGCGACTATAAGCTTAAGACTTTAGTCGAAGAAAGCTTAAAATTAAGAGTTTTAGTGAAGCTTTCAAAAGTGATAAAAGAAAAATGGAAAACTTCATTCTCCAGGTGAATCTTGGATTTGCTCAATGGAAGAAAATTCACCTGTAACTTCAAGTTTGGCTTTTCCGAATTTGATTGGAAAAATTAGCTCCAGATGAATGTTTAATTTAAGGACCATTGAGCTAATAACTGTTTTGATTACTGTTAGATTTGTAGTTAATACTAACATATTTCGTGGCATTATATTGTACATTAAGTTTAGTATTTTGTTTTGTTTTTATGAACCTATCTATGTTTTAAGATGTATTTAGTTAAGTGTAGAAGGATGACCGTGGTTGCTCATACTACAGATGTCCAAAGGTGATTTGCAAGACGGCAAAGTGACGACTGTTAAGCCGGTTTTGACTAAGGGCTTGTGTAATGTTTGCATGGTGTTCCATTTGATCAAAAATATGGTGTCCATTCCCCATTTCATTATACTGTTTTAACCAGAGAAATTTTTTCTTTTGTTTTTTTTTTATGACCCAAATCTGTTTTACATATATGATTGTAGATTGCTCAAAAAATGTGGAGAGAGCCTTCCTTGAGACTTGAAGTACAGCCTTGATATTTTGGAGAGAACCACTATGTTCTTGGAAAATCTTCCCTTTTTATTGATGGTGTAAGATTTGATGACTTGAAATCTTTCACATATTTTAATTCTAAATCTTATTGTTATTAGTTTGTAAACTTATAGAGTTTCGATGAGATACCAATACATAAGTTTGATGCATGTTGTGGCTAGGAGAGTACTGTCCACCAAATATCCACTAGAATGGATCAAAAGTTGTTTAAATAATTCAAGTGTTATGCCACCCCATTATGTGTTTTATCTATTTTTATAATTTATTATATGTTATATACATGTGGATAATAATTGTTAATATTTGAACATTTATATTCGTAATTTTTTTAAAAATGTATTAAAGTTTTATTATTTTAATTTATACATTATTTTTAAGGATATGTTGAAACATATATTTTATAAAAAGAATATAATTTTTGCGATGTGCTATAGAAGTCTGATATTATTTGGTGTTGGGCTTGGAGTGTCACGGTATGGATGAGTAGGTCGAATTTTCAGGATATAACACGGACGGGCAAACATGATAAGTGCTAAGTAAATATAATTGATCAAGGCTAATGAGGGATGTGCAGTCAGTAATAGATACAACTCACAAGTTGGAGCACGAAATTAAGAGCACAAATACATGTAAAGCATTAATATATAACAACTATTACTATTTTTTAAAATAATTGATTACTTTTTGTGACAAATAATATGAAAGTTTTATAATTATAATTTTATGTTCTTGTCCTATGGTCATTCACGACCCTTGTATTAAGATAAATCACTTCATTATGAATTTTATATTCATTATACATACATGGCATTTTTTTTAATAATTTCTGAAAGTATAGGCCTCTTTACACGATCACTACCTAAGCGAAATTGTTGACAAAAGTTTCTGCATGAAGTGTGCCAGCCAGTGGCTCGAACGCCAAGTTTGAGTGCATTTCCATCAAATACCTCATTTTAGATTTAGGTAATTTATTATGCGTATTTAAATATCTTTTGGCAGTTAACTTGAGAGATTAAGAGAGGAAAGAAGAATAAGGAGATATTTGTCAACCATTTGAACTTGGATTCTTATTTCAACTTTTACCATCATTAGGTATGTTATTTCATTTAATGTTTTGGACATTTTTACAAGTGATTATCTTTTTTTTATTTCTTATTCTATTAGCATTGATTAACCAATATTATGATATAATCAAAAGATGTATTTGGGGTTGAAAAAGGACTTGTTGTCCTAAATTATATAACTAAGTTTCGACCCTGTACAATAATAACGGAAGCAGTAAAAATTAAATATTCAATACATGTAAAGAATATTTATTTCTAAATGCTAACAATAATAACAAACATGCACAATATATATACTGATGAGCAATAATAAAAAGACACGATTTTAGTGATGAAGGAAAAACTTAATACCCACAGTAATCGAGAAAAACCCTTCGGGTTTCAACGGTCAGGGAAGCAATACACTATAAAAATTAACTTACAGATCGGGTGGTAATGACGCGCTAACCTAACCAATTTACTCCCATTTTGTGATCCCTACCAAGAAACTCCATGAATTTGCTTGCAGCAACGGAACCGGACACCTTCCGATCTTCACGTTAATCTTTCCTCTTGTGCCATTTGAATTACCGTACACGATTGGGTCTCCTTCTTCAATGTACCGACGTCACTAATGAAGGTAGAAGGGTAGAAATGCTGGATCGATAAAGAGAAAAGTTGAGAAAACTCGTTAGGACATGAAGCACAATGTTGTAGTTTCGATTTTCTCCAATGGAGCAAGATTAATGGAGTATAAATTATGTTCTTCTCAAGTGGGCGCTGCAAACCAATCTGCCAAGAGTTTTAGGGTTTCAAAAATATAAGATAAGTATTTATAGATGGTACAAAATAACAGTTCAAAAATTGTCCCATTGCCACAGTGCTCAAGCGCGTGGCAAAGTACTGAGGGTTATGGAGAAAACCCTACAGGAGCTCGAGTGTGGAGGAGTCGAGCAGTGAGCGGGGGGTTTTTGAAAGTTGCGCTCGAGTTGCACTTGAGCGCACGGCGAGCACATGGGCTTGGGAATTTTTGCTCGAGTGGGTGGAGAGCTTACAGCGAGTGTCGCGTTTTGGGTTTTTCGGCTCGGGCAGGTGTTAGGCAAGAGGCAGGTGCGGTGCATATGTTGATCCGAGAAAGGGCAGTCATGGGAATATATTGATGTAGTACTTCGACAAGTCATAACCCGATATCGATACAATATTATATTTAGTCACGGAATATGCCAATCATAAAAATGACCCTAACATGGGTTTATATAACCATACTCATAATAATAGTAAAGTTTATATGGATCTATAATCTCATGGTTTTACCTTTCATTTAAGGGCTTTTCACAAGAAATTTTATATGTTTTGTTTTATCCGTTATTGTAATTGTTTATAAATTGTTTGTGAATTGTCATATATATCCGCATATGTTCAATTAATGAGCTTAGAAATTCTATCTATGTAGATATTAGTTGTAACGGAACGATTTTTTTTTTATCATCAGAATTTTTCGTTATTATAGAAAACAGAAACCTAAGCCTCGTTAAAAACTTAAAGTTCTAGAAAAAAATGAATAGAGTCTTTCCTAAAATTTGGCTAAACAGAAATACAATTCATATTTGTAGCCCGTAAACATACAGAATATCATCATCCTATTCATCAACAGAAATTTTCATTTCAGGCATAGGATTACAGACGCCGTATATTTCTTTACAGCTTACATTTCACATTTTTTATCCACTATATTGACAATTCATAATTGAGATGTCATCTAAGACCTATACAAAATTCTAAAAATATACAGCGGAAGTAGTACTATAAACCTGCGAAAGTATAATTTATTATTTCATCATATGTATCATATTCATTCTATATACAAGAATCTATATGTATAAGATCCATATACAAAACCATATATAAAAAATCAGGTCTTTACAATTCAACTGTTTCTTTTCATGATCTCTAAAATATTTCAGGTCTCCGAAATCTTCATGCTAAGCTTTAATTATTCATTCTCGTCTGGTACTAACTTTACCGTCTTATCTGGAGGAAAAAAATAGTAAAATAGTGAGTCGAAACCTAACAAAGTGCATGCAGACATGCAGTAAAAACTTTCATGCAGAATAGAATGCAGTAAAACGGATACAGTTGCATATTAAAGTATAAATGTCATAAAACAGTGACTTACAGAAATTATAACAGAATATAATGTAGAAGATTACAGAACTGTTAGGAAATAAAAACAATCAAATTTTAAAAATCAAAAATCAGTGTAGTCATACTTCGTTAATAATAAATCGATAAAATATGCTTCTGAAAGTAGAAATTGGTATCAATTCTATAACTTATAGAAAATTCCTTTTCTATCAATAAATGACCAAACTAGTAAACCCTACTAGTAGAGGGGGTAAATAATCAAAGATAGATTGTATTCACTTAACATAATCTAAGGCCAAAAATAGGAACAGAAGATCCCTCATCACGGGAGCTATCCCCTCTCAGGGGATTATATACAAATACCTCCCGAAGGATGGTGGATCATCAGAATTTACCATCTGAAACTTACGCCCTAAGGAAGGGTGGACCATGTGTAATTCTATGGATAGAGTTATCTTCGATTATCACCATAACGTTTTAAGGTATAGCAGAGAACCTAACTTGATTGTATATCAGTTACGAATTCTAATTAACAATGTTATAAATATTTTTCTTAACTTATAACAGTACAGTTTTCAGAAGTCAATCAGAAACATTTTAGTTAACTCTTCAATTTTACTTCAGAAGTCTATAGTAATTTATCAGTATAGATTCATATAAAATTTTCAAATATAAACTACATTAGAAGCTTTATTTCAGTACATATTAACTTTTATATAACAGATTTGATAGGTAAAAATCATTAAAATCCTTCATTTTCGTACCTAGGGTTTAGCCAAAACTGTCGGACGATAAATAGACACCGAATACATGTATTTTCATAAAATCAGAGGTATAATCGGTAGTATATACAAGTAAACTTAAAATTTGACAGATTAATTGGGAGAAACAGGCATTATTTACAGTAAATATGCAGAATCATATATTTAAAGAATAAATACACTTTTAGAGATATAGAAAAATAGTAAAAATAGAAAATAACATTCAAAGTACACTTGCTTGAGCTGATTCACAGTTATCCTTACTCTAATCAGAATAGATCGATAGATTTTTTTCCCTTTTTTCTTTTTTTCTTTCCTTCCTTTTCTCCTCTTCCTTCGTTCTGCATTGTGGCTGAAGACAATAACCCCAATTTTCCTTAAAAACATGAAGAAGAAGGAACCACGTGACTTACCCGTAGAGTGCCGCTTGAGCGCCCGTTTGTGCAGAAGTGCGCTTCAGCGCCCTGCTCGTAACCGAGGGCTGCTCCTGCCTCGCCTCGAGCAGTCCGTGAGCGGTTTCTCGCTCACTTTTGTGCCTAACAGGCGCTCAAGCAATGCTCGAGCGCCCTGCGCTCCATTGGCTCATTTCACTTTATTTTATTTCGATATCAAATTTTTTTCACATTTTGAAACATAAATATGATTTTTAATCATATAATTATTCTATAATTATCATATTTTAGGATCGGAATCTTACATTAATTCTCAATTAGATTGTAAATTTTGGCATCTCGGGCCCAACAGGTGGTATTAGAATGTTAGTTTGATGAGAACTGGGTTACCTATAATAATTATGGTTTGACCATAATTTTTCTAAGTGATATGAAATATTAAACAATAAAAATAAGAACTATTAGAAATTAAATTGCTTACGGTAGCAGTACCGTCAAATAGCGATAGAAATTAAAATGTAAAAAATTAATGTAAAAAATATAAAAGTAAAAGAGTAGTGGTAGCGAACCATTCAAAACTCAAAAAATGAGAGGATAGTAAATAAGTGTAGAAACTAAATAACAAAAATATAAAATTATAAGAGTAGTGGTGGCTCAATTATCTAATACTCAGAAAATAAAAAGACAAAAAATAAAATTATGTAATATATTAATTTTTACAGTATAATGTAACATAAAATTATAAAATTATAATATCAATTTAAAATTAAACCAATAAAAAAATAAAAAAATAAATAATATTGTTGGGTCCCATTATCAGGGGACCATAAAAAGAAATACGAGATAGGGACGAGTCTTTGACCGGTAAGCTCAAAGTTTCAAAATGACCGAGAACTCTCTAACCGGTCCGATAAACCCACTGGGATAATAGTCGCTGACTACCAAACTCAAAAACGGCCAAGAAAGGACGAGGACTCCTCTCCTGTATCCGGAATGCTGCCAAAGAACTTCACGATTCTGCGAGAGTCAGCGTAAACCTTTCTGTACACGCCGCCGCCGCCACAAGAGAATCCACTCGAGCATGCCCCGTCACCTCAAGATTGACATTCCCGGCACAAGATGTAGCCGTTGGCGCGTCGGTCTCTAACTCACCAAACACGCGGCGTGCACGACATGACATGGGCGTGTCGCCAGAGTTATTAGCCGCCCCCGCTAGGTCTTAGTAGCCGCATGGGCATTCTTAACTACATTTGTCCCTATAAATATTCACTTAAGGTATTCGGGAGAGGATCCGGGTGGCGAGTAAAAAAGCTTAGGAAGAGATAAAAGAGTGCTGGCTTTTAGAATTTGTAAGAAACAACGATCAACTAGTGAAAATCTTTTACCAGCCGGTATGCGTGGTTTCCTCGCTTTCAAAGGGTTTCCGTAAAACTGCGTGTTCGCTTCTCTCATAACTCTCGCCGCCTAACAGCCACTTATTCTCTTGTGTTGCGCTTGTTTGGTCAATACGACGTCATCACACGCCATACGTCGTCACTCCTGACTCGACGCAACAAATATAAATCGATAGAGTTAAATTATTCTAAAAATAAATATTATATTAAATTAAGATTTATAAATACAAAAGGATGAATTTAAATAAAACTCAGTGCGCTACAATATTAAATCTGTAAAATAAAAACTAATAAACTCAATTTTTACCAAACTTTTTTCCACCTCTCTATTTTTTTCTCACTCCTTCCTTGCTTCTAACTTGCACGCTCTCCCTTTCTCTGTCCCCCTATCTCTCCCTCTCCCTCTCCCTCCCTCCCTTCTTCTTCCTCTGTTCACACCTCTCCCTCTGTTTTTTTTCTGTCGAGCTTTCTCTCTCCTTTTTTCTTCTTCCTCTCGCCGAAATAGCTCTCTCTCTTTTTTTCTCTCTCTCTTCTTCCTTCTGGTTCGCACCACTCCACCTGTTTTCCTCTCTCTCTCTCTCTTATCCCTTGCTTCTCTCTCTCTCCACACTTTCTCCTTTTGCCTCGAGGCAAACACGCTGAATCCAGCTCTGCCTTCGGGCAGAGCCACCCCCCAACTCTCCTCGCTTTTTACAGTGGGGTGGTGGTGAATTATCTTCTTATCTCTCTCTCTCTTTTTTCTTCAGTTTCTCCCCTCTGTACAGCTTTCCTCCCAGCCTTTCCTTCTGCCTACTGTCTTCCCTGCTGTCAGACGCACACTTCGTGATTACACTTTTCTCTTTTTCATTTTATTTATTATTTTTTTCTTAAATATACATACATATATATATATATATATATATATATGTATTATATTATATCTCCTCTTCTTCATACTTCTTTAATCAATTAAATAAATTGACAAAATAAAAATTTTATATGGTCCATTTATCAACTTTAATTTTAATTTTTTTTTAAAAAATAAAATATATATAATTAAAAATATAACTTAATTATATAATTTAAATAAAAATTACTATAAAATTACAATAACTAAATAAAAATACAAATACAAAATTTCATATTTATCAGTTATTTATATTCATTATTGGTTGAATTGATAAAGAGTATTAATGAAATGATTTATTTAAATGAGATGAATTTTGATGTATCGAGGAGTAAAATGAAGAATATTTTATTCCTAAAATTCTTGCACCTCCCAGTGTTCATTACAAAAGTTGGAGTCTAACTTTACCGCACATAGTACTTTTAAATATGAATAAATTTATAGGTATATTTGATAATTTATAGATAACAATGCTTATAATTATTTCTGAAACAGGAAGTACACAATGACACTATAAAAGATGTTCAAAGTATTTTAAAATTTAAAAAATTAGAACTACAAACTATATTAATTGATAAATTTGATGTGAATGAAGTATCGAAAAGGAAGTTCCATAGTTTATTATTTTAATAAGTTTCAAGGCAGCGTTTATCAATTGTGTAGTATAGGCATAAAATTCGATGATAAATTACTTGGTTTATGATTGTTGACCATTCTACCAAATTTTTAGGAGGTCATTCAAATTACCATTGCCAACAACACATTTAAAGGTATAGTAATCTTAGAGATATTTATGAGTGCAGTTCTTTATGAGAAAATAAGGAGGAGATTGCAAAACTTTAGGTCCTCGCATCCCAAAAAGTCAGTCTTTTCCTTCTGGTTCGCACCACTCCACCTGTTTTCCTCTCTCTCTCTCTCTTATCCCTTGCTTCTCTCTCTCTCCACACTTTCTCCTTTTGCCTCGAGGCAAACACGTTGAATCCAGCTCTGCCTTCGGGCAGAGCCACCCCCAACTCTCCTCGCTTTTTACAGTGGGGTGGTGGTGAATTATCTTCTTATCTCTCTCTCTTTTTCTCTCTCTCTTCTTCCTTCTGGTTCGCACCACTCCACCTGTTTTCCTCTCTCTCTCTCTCTTATCCCTTGCTTCTCTCTCTCTCCACACTTTCTCCTTTTGCCTCGAGGCAAACACGCTGAATCCAGCTCTGCCTTCGGGCAGAGCCACCCCCCAACTCTCCTCGCTTTTTACAGTGGGGTGGTGGTGAATTATCTTCTTATCTCTCTCTCTCTTTTTTTCTTCAGTTTCTCCCTCTGTACAGCTTTCCTCCCAGCCTTTCCTTCTGCCTACTGTCTTCCCTGCTGTCAGACGCACACTTCGTGATTACACTTTTCTCTTTTTCATTTTATTTATTATTTTTTTCTTAAATATACATACATATATATATATATATATATATATATATATATATATATATATATATATATATATGTATTATATTATATCTCCTCTTCTTCATACTTCTTTAATCAATTAAATAAATTGACAAAATAAAAATTTTATATGGTCCATTTATCAACTTTAATTTTAATTTTTTTTTAAAAAATAAAATATATATAATTAAAAATATAACTTAATTATATAATTTAAATAAAAATTACTATAAAATTACAATAACTAAATAAAAATACAAATACAAAATTTCATATTTATCAGTTATTTATATTCATTATTGGTTGAATTGATAAAGAGTATTAATGAAATGATTTATTTAAATGAGATGAATTTTGATGTATCGAGGAGTAAAATGAAGAATATTTTATTCCTAAAATTCTTGCACCTCCCAGTGTTCATTACAAAAGTTGGAGTCTAACTTTACCGCACATAGTACTTTTAAATATGAATAAATTTATAGGTATATTTGATAATTTATAAATAACAATGCTTATAATTATTTCTGAAACAGGAAGTACACAATGACACTATAAAAGATGTTCAAAGTATTTTAAAATTTAAAAAATTAGAACTACAAACTATATTAATTGATAAATTTGATGTGAATGAAGTATTGAAAAGGAAGTTCCATAGTTTATCATTTTAATGAGTTTCAATGCAGCGTTTATCAATTGTGTAGTATAGGTATAAAATTCGATGATAAATTACTTGGTTTATGATTGTAGACCATTCTACCGGTTTTTTAGGAGGTCATTCAAATTACCATTACCAACAACACATTTAAAGGTATAGTAATCTTAGAGATATTTAAGAGTGCAGTTCTTTATGAGAAAATAAGGAGGAGATTGCAAAACTTTAGGTCCTCGCATCCCAAAAAGTCAGTCTTGGAGTCATGGAGAAGGGGTAATAGGAGATGTCTCAAATTGTGCGGAAAAAGCCGAAACAAATCAACACTAATTTATTAAAATTTCATGTGTCATTTTTGTATGAAGAAAGATCATCACCTAAAACATTGATATATGTGAAAACAAGATAATGAAGATAGCAGCAAAAGGAATATTGAGAAGACCTATGATGGATGGAGGCTTCATTTGTGATCAAATTTGATTATCTAATTGTGTGTGTGGAAGAGGCGATTCTGGTCGGTTGTAGCTGCTGTTGGCGTTGGTATTGATTTGTTGGTCTTGTTGGTGGAAGATTTGTCCGGGTGAAGGTTTTCTCTGGGGTAAGTGAATGGGAAAAAAAAAAAAAGAGGTGATTTTGGTTATAGCTGCTGTTGGTGCTTGTATTGTTTTGCTGGTCATGTTGGTGGAAAAATTTATCCGGGTGAAGGTTTTGTCTGGGGTATATGAATGGGCAAAAAAAAAAAGTGGCGATTTCGGCCAGTCGATCGACTGGTCAAAATTGGTTGTAGCTACTGTTGGCGCTGGTATTGATTTGCCGATCTTGTTGGTGGAAGATTTTGTCTGGTTGATGGTTTTGTCCGGGGTAGAAAAAAATGGACATTAGAGCTGGTCAACGCATTGACTGGCTGCAACGGTTGAAACGACTAAGGTTTTGGTTTCAATGGAATTAACCGGTTGGGCCGTTTTAGTGTTGAAGCTGGAGGGGTTTACATTTTGGCCGGGTTGAGTTTAACACCATTGACCGGTTTGATTGAAGGAAAATGGTCGATTTGGTTGATTGTAATTTGGCCGATTGTTTCCTGTTGTAATTTTACTTCGATTTCATGATATGTTCAATGGTGGTGTTCGGGGAATACCCTAACGTCTATATTCTATTTCTAAGTCGGCAAAACACGTAAAATTAGAATATATATTTTTTATTTTAATATAATTTTACGTACTTACAAAAAAAAAAGTGTATGAAAGAGGCTATCAACTTCATCAGTCATGAGATAAGTTAGGTGAATGACAGTGGTACATCACTTCATACAATGTCAGTAAGTGAGTACGTCACACTTATATGTTTGGTAATTTTGGGATACTAAATATGAGCAATAAGGCCTTGTCAGGGATCGTGAAACATAATGACATGTGTTTGATCACTAGTGCCATCTGAATCTTGGGCTTAGAAAGATTTCTATTGAGCCATTGCTATTTAGATTTTTTATTCTTTTACGGATTAAGTTTTGGATTGATCCGTGTGCTACCATATTTATTAGAAAAAAGTAAAATAAAGTCAATTATTACATAAAAAAAAGATTCTTGTAGCATCGGTGATGGTGGCAGTAATTACTTCGCCTATGTGTGATAATGGTTGTGCCGAGACATTGTTATATTTTCTTTTTTTGGTCTTTTTCACGTGGGATTATTTTCATTGGAGTGACATTTAAGAGAGAAAATGGTTATCATTGATTACCTATCTTGACTTGTTATTTTGAGATCTTCCACCTTAATTTCTTGGCACATAAATCATAAAAAGCAAATCTTTTAACATATGCAATGTGCTACCATTCAATAGCATATTAAGTGCTATTTCTATCGAAATTTTAGACATTCAATATAAGGGCACATTAAAATTTCATCAATAGGGTCATAACAATTGAATTATAGATAACCCAATTGTTAACATTTAGTTTATTCTAAAAATATTAAAGTATTCCCATTAGAAAAATTAAAATGGAAAAAAATATCATCCTATATTTTATGACATTTTTATAAATTATTAAACTTTAGATTCAACCGTTTGCGGTGTGCTTATCCTTTCTGTGTAAGCGCCGGTCCGTCGGTCTCCCGCAGGTGGAACAACCGGAAAAAACCGAAAGCTGATGACGGGAATTATTACTGCAAGGGCAGTCCTGGAATTTAAGCTCTCACACGTTTAACGCCGTACTTCAAAGAAATGCGAAAGGGAAAATCTCAGGCTGCTGGTCCTCTGAAACGCTGCTCTATCTCTTTGTCCGATTTATCGCTCTTTCATCGCCTCACCATTGACACCCCCGACCTTCGTTGTCTCGGTCAGCGCTCCTTCTCAAATAAGCATGGAAAAAATGGCTATTCGTCACAGTTTTGATACTGATCCCTAACGTAGAAGTAATCGAATCTTCGGTGTTTTGTCTTTTTGATCTCCGTTGTTGTCGGTGATTATTGGAGCCTTTTCGACTACATTATTCTGATCAGGTTCTTCACTCTTTTCATGTAGTTGTTTTGATTGAAAGTGTTTAATTTTACGGGGAATTATCTCTCTTTGCTTGTTAGATCGTTTCTTACTCGTGCGGATTTAGGGTTTTCCTCGTTTCATTTGCGAAGTTGTTCGGATTTTCATTTAATTTGTGTTATTACCTGTCTTTTTTTTTCTCCCTAAAACTCATTTACTCTTTCTGTTTGCATAATTTTGTTCGTTTACTGCATTTTTGTTTTGTTTTCTGTTCCTATTTTTGTACGTTTTGCCTTTGTGTAATTGATTGGCTGCCTTGAACAAATAGACGGCTTGGAAAAAGTGGGTGTCATGTGGTTAGATTCAGCCTTTTGATTTCAGGAATTGAGCTTCATTTGTGGTTTAGGCGACAAAGAGAGGCAGCTTGGAAGTTGGTTTGTTGCTATTTTGTTTATCAGGGCCGACTCCAGCAGTTGCGAATTGCAATCATTTGGAGCTTTAATTTCTAGCAAATCAATGTGGCGTTGATTTTCTCGTTTAGTCTGTATATGCTTGAATTGGTGCCCATTTCAGCTGCCTGCTGCGATGAACTGAAATCGGCATTGATTGGTGATTATTAGTAACAGACAGACGGTTGATTGTTTCTGTTGCTATGATGGAATGTGTTGTACAGAAGGGGAGTTAATGTGCTATAATTGACAAGAATCCTGTAATAACTTTGTGCTTTGGCACATGGTGATTGTTTCACAACATATGTTAAGGCCATGTTGAGAGAACATGTACGTGAATTCTAATAAGAATTTGTTTGGACACTTTGTTAGCATCTTGGTGTAATGCCAAAATTGCTGCAACTGTTTGACTGCGTTCTTTTATCGTTTGTGTTCTTTGTGACTTCCAACTCCCTCTTTGCACACGTGGAATCCTCCGTGCTACTTGGACATTCTTTGATGCCCTTTCATTTTAAGTAAAAGCTAGGTGCACTTTGGTTTTAGTCATAGTTATCTAAACATGAACCTTTGTTATCTGGTACCTATTACCATTCCCAATGACAATGATCTATGAAAGTGAATCTTTTCTCTGATCACACCATCGCATGCTACAAATCTAGTAGCTATGGAACTCTGTAGTCTTCTGGGTGGAAGCATGTTTATTTCCTTTTTTCTCCTCATAGAAACCGTGCAAGAGGGTGGGCTGTTGATTCTAACTACCATCCATATCAGATTCGTACTAGATTTGATCAACTGTCCATCCCTACCTGCTCTTTGTTTATGCCAAATTTCTGCTTCTCCTTGTCACAAGCTGCAAGAAAAGTGGAAATATTTTTCCAGTTTGTAATGTTTTTAGTATTCTTTCTCTTTTTCTTATTCAAGGTATTGAATGGTTTTAAGGACTCTTTCCTTTTCTTTTCCTTTTTTTTTCAAACGATTATGTTCTTATGAATTGAGGCTATGTCCTCTGGGGTATGAAATTGGGCATCAGATCTGACTCTTGTTGCCAACTCATATGATTTTTTTTTTTTTTCTAGAAGCTTCTTTTTTTTTTTTGGGTTGTCAGGGCTTGGGGAGGGTGCTTTGCTTTTTGTTAACTGGATTCTATGAGTACCATGCTCACAAAACATACTTGCATTAATTAACTATTTCTGAAAATTTTATCCTAGTGGATATTTGATATATAATAGCCATTTGTTATTCATATTGTGGACATTCAGCTATTTGGTCAATGTAATGGAAATCACATTAGTAGGACTATAAGCCGAATGTCTCCAGAGTGGTTCTCAATTGTTGGTTAAGTGGTCATACTTCCTTTACTTAAGCGTGTACTTGAATGGTTTGCTCTAAGCATTGAAGTGGGAGAGAAGGGATGTCATAATTGGGTTAAGAACAATATTGCACATTGTAAATAGACTCTTCTCATATCTTAGCTAGAAAATTAACAATAGCCTTTTGTTCACTGTGATGTCAAACTTAGTGTTTGCGATTCACTCACTCGCAGTGAAGGAATGTTTGCAGTGATGGAAAAGAGAATGGAATGGGTGATATGACCATTGGATATCATGTGGAATATGACTGGGACAGTTTAAAATGTAAATGCTTAGTCTGTTTGTAATTTGTATATAGATCTGGATAACTTCAACTTTGGAAGGACCTGCTTGCGTGAAACATTATTTGGTAAACCAGAATGTGTTCATGGGTGTTCCTTATGTTAATGTGCATATTATGCATACAATCTTCCTTTCCAAGATGTAGCTTTAGTTAATTTTCTTGGTGGTTGTACAACTTTGTAAAAATGTTGAAATTTTGGGATTGATTTGCCTCAAGTTCCATTTTAACTCCTAGTTCCTTGATAATTCCAGTGATTCTTTTTGGTTTTCAATCTAGTGTTTCACTTACCAAAGAAAATACAAAAAGGAACTCAAAACGGAACTATGTTGTTGTTTAGTGTACAGAAGGGAGAGAAATGGAAGAAAAGGCTTAGTGTACTCAATGAATACTAAACATCTATATTTATAGAATCATATAGGTATAATTACGATATTATCATTTACCCTAATAACACTCTTCCCAAGTTGGTGCACATATATGTGCCAAGTTTGTTACAAATATGTTCAACTTGAGGACCTCTTAAATATTTAGTGAATAAAATGGCAAGTTAATTTCTTGAACTAACATATGAGGTGGCTATCTCTTTTGTCAGTAGTCTTTCCCCTACAAAATGGCAATCAATATTGATATATTTAGTCCATTCATGAAATATAGGATCTGAGTTGATGTGTATGGCAATTTAATTATCACACATTAGTTTCATAGGTGAAGAACAGTCTACTTCAAGTTTTATAAGAACTTTTATCTATATCAACTCACACCTGGTTAGTACCATCGAGATGTACTCAGATTTTGTATTAGAATGCGATACTACAACATGCTTTTTGCTTTTTTGGGATATTAATTTTTCACTAATGGATTCACAACACCCAGATGTAAAGCGATGGTTCATTGGAAATCTTGCCCAACCAGCATTTAAATAACTTGTAATGTCAAAATGTCATTTATTCTCACATAGTAATCGTTTGCCAGGAGTTTGTTTGATGTATCGAAGAATATGCATAATAGCTCCTAAATAACTTTTGCATGGAGAGTCTAAGAATTGATACGCTATTCTTGTTGCAAATGAAATATCTGGGTGAGTTATTATGAGATAATTAAGTTTGCCAACTAATCTTCTATATTGTCCTAGATCTAATATCAAGTTTTCTTCATCAGGTAATAACTTGATATTAGGATTTATCGGCAAGTCACATAGTGGAGAGCCTAGCATACCTACTTCACTAATGGTGTTAAGAGCGTACCTACGCTGAGAAATAAATACCCCCAATTTCGATCTTGCAATTTCAATCCTTAAAAAATGCTTCAATGATCCCAAGTCTTTTGTCTGAATTGTTATTGCAGAAAAATTTTTAACTTTCTTATACTTTGTACATTGTTTTCAGTGATAATTATATTATTCACATAAACAATTAGTCATAGACGTTTTCTTGTTGATGAATGTCGACAAAAAATTAAATGGTCGATACCACACTGTTACAATCCAAATTGTAAAACAACCATAGTAAAACGACCAAACCATACCCAATTAGTTTGCTCTAGGCCATGCAAAGAAGTTTTAAATGACAAACCTTGTTAGGCTCTCCTTGAAAACAAGCTCATGTGGTTGCTCCATATAAGCTTCCTTTTGCAAATCACTATTCAAAAAGGCATTTTTTGGTCCAATCGGTGTAATGGACAACAGTAAATAGTAGAAAATGCCGAAGAAGACACGAACAGAAGACATCTTATCAACTGGAGGAAATTTATCACCATAATCTAGCCCATAAACTTGGTTATAGCCCTTAGTTGCTAAGCAAGCCTTAAGGCAATAATTAGTCTCATCAAAGGAAAGCTTTATGGAGTAGATTGGCCGATAACCTATGGTAGACTTGCAAAGTAGTCTCATTAGAGGAAAGCTCCATGTACCATTAGAATGCAAAGTAGATATTTCATTGAGCATAATAGTGTACCGCCCTAAATGGGCAAGAGTTTCACTAATAAATTTAGGTATATGGACAGAAGATAAAGAAGAAATAAACAAAGAAAATGTTGGTGACAAGGGATTATAGGAGATGGCATTGGAGATAAGATGTGAATTTTTACAACGCTGAGTAACTTTACGTTGTGTAATTGGGAGGTCCAAATTGGATGGATTGTGGATTAGTGAAGGATCTAGAAGAAGTGAGGTGATCGGTTTTTGCGTCTTGCGGAGGAAGGTGAGGGCATCGTACATACACATGGACATCTTATATGTTCAATCGGGAGGAGTTATTTATAGGTTTGGACCCAAATATACCTTCTAGAGTAGCAGATGGGTCAGGGGAGCCTTGAGGAGAAAATAAAGGAATAGGAAGAGGAAAAGCCTCAACCATAGAATCTAAAGAAGGTGAAGCAGAAGCAAAGTAGAGGACAAATTCAAAGGATATCACATTTGTACAGATGTAGAATTTTTATAACTAAGAAGAATAACTCCATTCCCCTTCTAGTATCTGGCTTTCCCAAGACAAATATATTTAAGAGAATGTGGAGCTATTTTGTCCTGATTGGGAGATAGATTAAGAATGAAGTTTACATGTCCAAAGGCACGTGGAGGTAGCAAGTAGATAGAAGCATAGGAGAAAAGAATAGAAGACGAAATTTGGTCGCGGAGCACATATGAAGGCATGCGATTAATCAGATAATAGCTAAGTTGTCAAAGGCACACCTAGACTTAAGGCGCACGACTGTGCGCTTAGTAGACGCTAGACGAGGCATAGACCATGAGGTGTGTGCTTGGGCACAAGGTGCCCACCTATTGGACTTGGGGTGAAAGGCCCATGTTTTGTAAAAAAAATAAATTAAACTTAAATTTAAAAAAATACTCATTTGCTGTATCTTGTATTTCTCTCGGTCAAAGTTGGGTGACAAGCTACTTTCTCTGTCAATCCAGGTATCTCTCTTTCTCTTTCACGCACGCGCGTGCTCTCCCAAGTTCATTCTCTCTTGCATGGTCACTCTCTTGCACACTACTATCTCTCTCTCGTAGCTTTTTTTTTTTTTTATAATTATTTCTTTTGTCTTATATTTTTTCTGTTGTTCCCTTTTTTAGTTTTATTGCACTTGGGACTATAATATTGATTCCAACTTTTTACTATTGATAGAATTGATGGAATCCTAAAATAACCGCTTGAATAAAAAAGATTTTGCATGGAAGTATATAAATTTGGTGGAGCCTAATAATATAAATAATTTTATCTATAATTTCCTTGAAAAAAATTACCAAGGGAGGTGTTCAGAGAGTAATATAGCATGTTGTTGGTGATTTTAGAAATATAACAAAATATATTAAATATTCAGAGCACGTTCGTGAGAACATTAGATAATATTTTAATAGAAAAGCTGAGAAAAAAACTAAAAACAAATTGTTGTCTAATTTTAATCAGATCGATGATTATGGTGAAGACAAAGAAGATGAATTTAGTAAAATTAATTTTGGTACTAATAGAAATTTAAGTGGTGGAAGTAATAGCAAAACTATTCAATCTCTAATCCTGTGAAAGAAGCCAAAGCAAAAGGGTCCTATAGATGTCTATTTTATATCTAATGCAGGAAAAGTTGTCCAAAAGGAGGAAAAGTTCAAGCAAACAATTATCAACTAAGCATGCAATAAAGAATTACGGGAGAAAGCTTGTAGAGATACAGCTAGGTGGATATATGATGCTGGAGTCCCATTTAATTTGGTAAATTATAATAGTTTTGCGGTGGCTATCAAATCCATAGGACAATATGGCTTTGGTTTAAAAACACATAGTTATCTTTTGGTGAATGTTCTTTTATATAGGAAGGAAGTTGAGCAAACTAAAAACATGATGACAGCCCATAAGGATGAATTGGCAAAATATAGATGTTCAATTCAATCGGATGGCTGGCATGATTCTGTGGTAGAAAGAGATATAATAAAATTTTTGGTAAATTTGTTGTTGGAGGATATTGGAAAGATGCCTAGAATTCAATCAATATTGAGAAAGACATTTTTATTGAACTGTTTTATCAGTAATTGTATAGGGATAGTTAATATGATGAGGCAATTCAAAGGGTAAAAAGAATTGATTAGGCTAACTATTATAAAATTCACACCTGTCTTTATCACTATTTGATTAATACATCGGTGACAAAACAATTTAAGAAAACTATTTGTTGTGGAAGAGTGGACAATTAGCAAATGGGTAAAAGAGCAAGCAGTAAAAGAGGGAAACCAACGTTGTGTTGATGCCTTTCTTTTGGGAAAATATTGTCTACATCTTGAAATTGACCAGTCTTTTTGTTAATATTCTTCAATTGACTGATGGTGAGAAGAAACCTGTTATGGGCTGTATAGGGTTAAAGAAGCTATTGTTAAGTTCTTTAATGAGAGAGTGAAAAAGTATGCAGAGGCCTCTGAAATAATTAATAAAAGATGGGATTGTCAATAGTATCGCTTTTTGCATGCTATTGGCCATATTCTGAACTCAGAATTTCTTTCTATTCAAATAGGAACATTAAGCAAGATGAAGAGATCGTGATGGGTTCATATAAACATATACAAAGGCTCACTTTATGTGCAGAAATATAAGATAAAATCAATGTGAGGGACAATTTACGAGAGAGCTTAAGATCTCTTTTGGATGAATATAGCTATAAGGCAAAGGAAGACAAAAGCAATGGGTAAATTAGTTATTTTTATACAATTTATTTACTTTAATTGCCTTTTTCCTCAAAAGTAAATACATTTATTAATTTTTCAATGAACAGCTGAGTGATGGTGTTCATATGGATCTTCAAGCCTGAATTTGCAAAAATTTGCCATAAGAGTTCTTAACTTCACATGTGCTACCATTGGTTGTGAGAGAAAGTATAGTTTATTCTAACAAGTAATTAAAATTAGTTATTTGAAATTAACATCCAATCAAACAATTGGGTATAAAATAATTCATATATTTTCTTGTTGATTTACTTCTTGTAGCTTCATAGCAAAGGGAGTAATAGATTGACATAACAATGCTTAAATGATTTAGTGTTTGTGAAATATAATCGAGCATTGAAGCACTGATACAATATGCATGATAATATTGACTCTATTCTTTTGAAAGGCATTGATGAAAGTAATAAGTGGCTAATTGGAAGAATAGATGAAGACTTTGATGAAGATAATGAATTTGTATTTGAAGATGATTATTTGACATAGGGTTGTGTTCTATTGTTGTTGGGGTAAATGATTCTACATATGTACTAGATTAAGAATTAGCTTGAATGCCTCGTGATGGAAAACTTCATCATCTTTGATGAGTGTCTTTATAATTATTCCATTAGAGCTTATAGATTAAGGATAAGTAGACTTAAAGGAAATGGATGAAGAGGAAGAAGACATTAGATGCCATAAGTCTAATGAAGAAGAAATTGAATTTCTATTTGATGATGAAGAGTATAAGTTGGATGCCATAAGTTATGACTAGCTTGTGAATATTATGTTAAATTTGTTAATTAATTATCTTTTGTCTGTTGATAGTGAGATATACTAATTAATTGCTAAATGTTTACATTATTAAGCTCAGTTAAACAAAGAGTCTATGATTATTGTCGAGTATGTGTTTTAGTGCTTAACTACTTGTTCGATCATTAATTTGGACAATTGGAATTATATAAAAAAAGAATCTTATATACATGTTTTATAAATGTGTGCCTTGATTCCATCAGACTTGCGCCTATGCCTTGTGCTGCATGCCTAGGCTCTAGGGGCCCTTCACGTCTTGATGTGCCGTGCACCTTTAACAACAATGGGTAATAGGCACTAAGGGCTATATCATCCCAAAATATTAAAGGGGTATGCATATAAAAGCGTAATGTATGAGTAGTTTCGATAACGTGTCGACTTTTTTAACCACCTTATTTTGTTGTGGATTGTGAGAGTAAGAAGACTAGTGGACGATACCTTGTGTAGACATGAAGGGCTGAAATGGGGTAGAAAAATATTCCTTGGCATTATTGTTGAATTAAATTTGAACACAAGCATCAAATTGTGTGCGGACATTATCACAAAAAGCAGAGGAAATAGAAAACACTTCTGAACATGTCATTTGTGAGTAGTTTTTGACAAATGTGACGAAATAATGTCAACCAATATGGGAGAAGACATAGCGAGGACCTTGGACATTAGAATGGATTAACATGAAGAGGTAGGAGCCTGTTTATTGACACTACTTACAAAAGGGCTACGACTATGCATTCCTAACTAGTAAGATTGACATAAAACTTTAGAAATATAACTAAGACTTGAAATTATCTTCTTTAGTGAAGGAAGAGATGGATGACAAAGATGACTATGTATTTGCTTAGGTGTGGGTGAAGTGGTACAAGTTGTAGGAACTTCAATGTCTAAATAATACAAGCCGCAGAATTCATGTCTAGAATCAATTTTCTTACACGTCCTCAGATTCTAAGCAATAACATAATTAGGAGTAAAAGTTACAGAGCAGTTAAATAGTTTGGTTAATTTGTTAATAGATAACAGGTTAAATGAAAATTTGGGAAGATAAAAAACAGATTGTAAAGAGGGCAAAGAAGTTAGACAAAATGATACAATCCTGCTTATAGACTTAAAAGAGCCACCTGCAAGCATGACATTGGTTAAGGTACCTAATTGACGGATATGGAAAAATAATTTGACATTATTGCTCATATGATTGGTGGCACCGGGGTCTATCATCCATCGGTTTTGATGTGCTGTTGTCTGCGATAAATGTGCTATTGAGAATCCATGACTTGTTTAGACAATGAGGCAATGGGTGGTTCAACTGAATGAGTAGCCTACTACGCAGCCTGAACTTGTAGGAACCTAGTATATTTCACCTTGGATACATGGATGGAAGGTGTAGATAATGGTCATTGGGGTGGAGAGATGATCTCCACAGTATTAAGTTTGGCTGCATTTGCTGCACGAGGTGGTCGACCTATAATTCCCAGTAAGTGTCACGTTTATGGCCTAACTTATTATAAAAAAGAATACTGAGTGGTATAACCACCATTTCCCTTACCTCTAAATTGTCCTCCATCACCATGGCCTCTATTATATCCTCCTTGTGAGCTAATCTTATTGCAACAAGTAGGATGCATTGTGTGAGCTAAACGGTCAACAAGTGATTGTATTGTATTCGATTGAGGACTGGCATGGATATTTTGAGAGAATGCATCGGTAAGGGTAGGAAGTGTGGGGTTGTACAATATCTAGACATAGAGAGCTCATAAACAAAAAGAAAAAAGTTGGAGCATATGAATGATTAATAGTTGTTCACGTTTTGTCCGCAACGTGCGGATGTCTCTGCTTAATAAGAAGATCTTATTTAGTTCCACTGTTAATTGTCTAACTTGTCCAAACAATCTCGCCGATCCACAATCGTCTAGATATAGCCGACTCAAATCATTAAACATGTCATAAATATGACTGACATCGCTAGTGTACTTATTTCGGTGGTGGGCCATATAGAATGACACAATCGACAAACCCGGAATAGATCTTACAATTTATTATCAATAGACTGCCACAACAAACTCAACAGTTGAGTATCAACATACTTTCACAACTTACCATTAGTAGGAGCCAAGCCGTCAACGAGCCATCTTCTAAACCTTAACCAATAAACAAAATCTCAATGGCAGCTGCACAAGTGAATAGTTCTTGCCATTTAATTTGGTTGTAGTAATAGTCAGAGTGTCCAAAAAACTAATCGTGATAGTAGATGTTGTCACATCACTAGTTGTAGTATCAACAGTTTATCTAGAGTTGTTGACAGAAGAAGACATCCACAAAAGAGTACTCACAATATAGAATGAACAATATATGTGCGATCTCCTATATTATAAAAGATCACGGGACAACACCCAATACCTAACAAATATGAAATAGCTTTTTGCTTTTATTGTTAAATGAGCTCGTTCTTAGGGCTTAAGCATGTGGCAAGAGTGCATAAAAAAATGGTGTGAGAGATATCATAGGGATAAAAAGCAAATTAGTCACCCAAAAGTTGGAGGAACAAAACCACGATGGTGCATGTAAAACATGTGTCGATCTTCAGGCTGTCCATAGGACTCGCGAGTCTATGGGCAGTAATGCATGTGGTGGTGAGGATAGTGGCCATGGTCTCTGATACAACTCCTCAAGTTGATTAGTGTGGTGCAAGCATTTTTTCGATTAACCTCGTGGTTTGTTGTAGATTTGAGAAATAAGGGACAGGTGATACGCACTAGGAGAGAAATGGTGTACAGTGGTGTGTGCAATGATGAGGAGGGTTCGACTTCCAGGCTCTAGTGCAGCTCTCAGGTTGACCATTGTGTTAAGGTTAATTTTCTAATTAGATTTGTGGTTTGTTGTAGATTTAAAAAAATAAGGAAGAGAACAAGTGGAGCTTCATGTGTGTGTTCGATGGTGCATAGGTGGTCGGTGCCAAGAGGTGATGGTGCGCTGACAGCAGCAGTTTGGCTAGGGTTTTGACCCTAGCTCTAATACCATGTTAGTAAATCGAGAATGACCGGTGATAGCATGTGTTTTTTACTGAAACATTCTCTACTTTTTTATCACCAACAAAATCATCTTTTCAGCTTGTGTGTTTGCATATGTAATGTTTTTCTTCGGGAGTGAGAGCCATCCAAATGGCCGAAAACTGATGGTGCTTAAGGTTTGTGATGGGATTCAGTTGGATTTTGTGACAATGAGGTGTTGTAATCCTAATTTAATAATTAATCCATGCAGCATCATAATTTGTACACGATTCCTCATCTTCTTTGACCCTTTCTTCTGTTCTCCATACTATGCATATCTTTTGGCTATGAAGTCTTGATTAACTGCACAATTCATACAACTTGAACACATTTTGGTGTTGTTCTAATCTAGTATATTTACTTTTGGTGCTAGTTTGTCTATTGGTACTGTATTGATCTTTGTATGACACCAATGTGCAGTGTAGCCATGTTATTGATTATCCTTACAAGTAAATTCATCACCATAAAAGAAAGGAATCAGGATCAATACTTGACATGAAATGGAACCCAGCCTTCGAGTAGGAATCTAAGTATATGGTAGAATCTTTGTAACCTAATTTCCATTTATCTTGAGATTGGGAAACATTTATAAAGCAAAATATTGGTTATTGTCAATGTTTATATGGATTATGTTCTGAGCACACTGGCTTTGCTGATAGTCTTCTTATTCCGTGAAGTTTGGAGATTCCCCATAGTGCTTTGGGGTGGGAACCTATAAATTTGCTGGGACACAACTGCTTAGAGTTTGTCCTTGGTTTTCCTTCAAGTGGGCAATTGACATTGGCATGTCCCTTTGCATGTGCAAGTACTGTGTTTGGTCAATGTATGCATTGAAAGACATGTCTTCCCTTGGGAAAGTCCTAGTAAAGCTAAACCACTTTGTAATAGATGTAAGTTTCAAGTTGAAAAGAAATGAGTGCTTTTTTTTTTTCTTTTGCTCAGTGCAAAGCAAAAAATAAGTTGGGTTCAAGAACTGAACAATAGACGGTTAAAGTTTTGATAATGCACATTCTTCAGGATTGTATTCCCTGGATTTGGTTTACAATGCTGTTTTGATACTTCAAGAATTTTTCTTGGGGGATACAATGCCTTAAAATTTTTTTTTCTATCAGGAAGCTTGTGCAGCTATTGTAAGCACCTTTTGCTCATAGATAATTCTCAAATAGAATGTGCATTCTTTTAATAGGGTCACTGCTTTAGTTTGCTCAGTTTAGATACTTCTGAAGAATAACAGTTATCAATTCCTGTATTATGGTGCTGCATTTACCTTTCTGTCTTTTCTTTCTTCTTCTGGAGATTTTTAGTTTATTCATCAATTTATGAATATGCTTGCAAAAGTTTCTGAATATGTTGCATCATCTTTCTACAAAATTTTGCAATAGTCTCTGTGTTCACCATTGCGTTATCCTTATCAGATGAAGATTAATTACTATCAAGAAAATTTTCCATATACTAATTTTTGTTTAAGTGGTAATGTATTTTTTACTAATCTTTTCAACCCTGATAATGTATACTACAATCTGTATTTTTTACTTTTTAACTAATCAGGCTTCCTACCCTGATAGTAGAAAGGGTGTAAATAATTTGGGGGTTACTAGGATATTTGGATTATTGAGACTGATTAGGCGATTTACGTTCCAGATTTTCATAAATGATATTGGAGAAGGTCTAATAGCCTTATGCTATCTGGCAGTTTTGTAGATATTTTTTTCCTTGACTTTTATAGGCGATTTGCTTCCTTAAATTAGGTGGATTTTTGTAGTTTACCTAAAGAAAAGATATGAAGAGACTGAATAAAAAACATGAACCCTGCAATAATTCAGTCTTACGCCCCTTATTTAAGTTGGACCTCTATTAAGAAATTTGCTTTTTCTTTTTTAAAAAAAGAAAAAGGATTGTGTGACTTGCCAATTTCCTAATTGTACAGTTGTCTTCAGTATTCATGCTAACATCATCATCTTTGTATATTGTTCTGACACCTGTCTTGTCTTCTTTTACCTTGTTCTAAAGGTGTCTCTTCATGTGCTAAAAGTCTGCCGATCCACCTTCTCTGCAATTGGATTGGTGGTTGCATTCAAAAGGATAAAGGCAATGGGCAGTACGTTTAGTCCACAGATTTTGGTAGACAAATTAACAAAGCTGAATAATTCTCAGCAGAGCATAGAGAGTATCCTTTCAATCCCACAAACAGAATGTGTGCTATCATTCATTTTTTGTTTGCTCAGTTAATGCAAAGGACTAACTTAGTGGTATTCTCATTTCTATGGACATAAAGTACTCTGCTGGGTCGTTGAAGCTTAGCAAACATTGATGTTCCTTGCTGTCATATTCTCTCTGTTCATGATTGTTCTCCTGAAGATCAATTGCTGTGGTGTTATTGACGGCACTCCTTTACAATTCTCCTTGAGTACTATCCCTTGGGAATTTCATTTGGTTTAAAACTATGATTTTTCCTCATCAGCCATCCATTTTTGTTCTGTTGGTGCAAATTTTTTTTACTCTGTTTTCTATTTCGCTTGCTTGAATTGTGGCATGATGGTCAACATATAATCTTTTCTATGATAATTCTGTGTCTGAATTTTCATGGGCATTATTTTTTGTAGTGTCCATTTTGGGATTCAGTCATTGGTTCCGTCCCAATTTCGCAGCTATGTTTGTCAAAATGCACATTCAAAGAAAAGGCTGGCAGAGATTAGGTAGTCCTAGCAAGTATACCATCACCTCTTTGGGTGTAGTTTATGCATTTAGTAATTGGTAATGATGGAAGAAGCTAAAGGAAATATTTCACGAAATACTGGAAAGGTGGTTCTTATTTTGGGATGGGGACATTAACAACCACCATACGTGACTACTAGGGGAGTGGATGCTTCTGATATGAAAATGGCTTACTATATAGCCTGTGAGTTAAACTGGCGCTGGCTCATTTGACTACTAACTGCATTTCTTTGTTTGCTGCATTTGAGAGTTTTCTTACCAGCCCCTCCCCTTCCCCCTCCCCCCTAAAATACCTTGGTTTTTACAATCATCAATGTGTTGCTGTGACTACTTTCTTTATCATTTGATAGCACTAATATGAAACAACCTTGATTCTATGTCTTGCAATCTGGATATTGCTTGAGGCTTTTTTTGATTGGGGAATCTGGCTTGGGAAAATTTGTCTATGACTTATTAAATCGCAGCTCTGTGCATGAAATTTCCACCTTATGGAGCATGGTGAGGTTAGATGCACTAACATTATCTTGATATTATAGAGGAGTGGTTTTAGCTGATTGAACACATAATCTCTAGGTCACAGTGGTGTAACCTTACCATTTGACAAATGCTTACCCTACCAACCATGACTTGTCAGTTGTAAATGTTGCAAGCCATTTTTCTAACATGCTATCCTTGACGTGAAAAAGCTCTTTCACATTGGTGTATTTTTCATATGACTAAAGCAAAGCAAGTTGTTGAGACCTGGGATAGACAATTTCATTGCTCTCCACGTGAGCAAAAGTTGGCATTTTTGTACCTCGCAAATGATATCTTACAGAACAGTAGGCGTAAGGGTGCAGAGTTTGTTGGTGAATTTTGGAGGGTTCTTCCAGAAGCTCTTCGTGATGTGATCGAGAATGGTGATGATTTTGGAAGAAATGCTGCACTGAGGCTGGTATGTTTTCTCTAATATGGCATAGTTGGTAGATTTCTCTTTCTCTGCTGGTATGTTTTCTCTAATATGGCATAGTTGGTAGATTTCTCTTTCTCTGCAGCATCTGTTTTCACTGAATTTTTATAGTAAACAAATAATTCCTCATATAGTGCTGCAAACATTGCCATGTTATCTGACTATTGGTCACATTGCATGTGTTGTTATCTTGCCGTTGTCTTCCATATCTTTGCATGATTTATTTGGCACATGCAAATATCTATATGCTTTATTTGCATGCAGAAAATCAATTGAAAACACACCATTTAAAATATTTGTAGACATCCCTGATGAAAATGGGCAGCTGAAAACTGCTTCTCTTCCCTAAATTCTTCTCTCTCTCTCTCTCTATGTATATATATATGATAGGCTTGAACTTCCTTGAATATCACTTTAAAATGAATTAATTGGAACACAACTTCTGGGCTGCCATGTTTCCTAAATAATAAAAGATGCAGTGCAAATAATTTACTACAGGTGGGAAAATTTTATGATTCACTTCTGTGCTGAAAAACTTTAGCTGTAGGTATTTTTCTCACTGCATAAATATTGCATTCTATGAATGTAGACAAGCTACTTACCCGTCCTTCCTCCCTCCAATTGAGAACCTTGTTCGAAGACTTCCTGTATTGTTTAAGGATTTAGCGTCTTGTGTTGCTAATGGCTCAGTGCAGACTACTCTTTTAAAACAAGTGAGCAAATTTTTTCTATTGGAAATTTGAAATGCTGTCCAGTATTAAACTGCTCTGGAGTTGGGAAACATAGCCTTGTATTTCATACTTCTAATAACTATTTATTCCCACTTTATTCCTAATAATACTTATCCCATTTCCAACTTATTCCCATCCACTAACCAAATATGCTGCCAAGGAAAGAAATGATGTCCCCAAATAATCCTATCCCTGAAGATAATTCTACTTCTGTCAAGCCATAAGAACCTAAGAATAGACAAACGAATAGCAAGGATAAATTTTTCTTTCTTATTTAGAGGTGTTGAGTTTTGGTGCAATAATGAGGCTGCTCCATTATGATCCATAGATTGTAGATATGACCTTCCCCAAACCTCAAAATATGGGAGCCTCTTGCACTAAGCCACTATTTTTTCTTCTTGGTATAAAACTATTCCAGAACTTGAAGTTCTGCATTGATCTTGTTTGCTTGCAGCCGCTGCACCCCAACTTATTTCATGCTGAATCCCATGCTAGATATAACAGGATGCAAAATTAAGTGATTTATTCCAAATCATTCCTGCACAGAACACAATGATCGGCCTGCAAAATCCTCTCTTTTTGAAGATTATCTGAAGTTAAATTCTTCTCCCAAGTGTCTTTCCATCATTTCTAGAATCCATAAGCCATCATATCCTTATCCAATTCAGCAGCCTATCTTTCCAAAAGAGAACTGAATAACCAGCTCCATTTTTTAAGCTGAATTGATATTTCTGATTGGGCAATATGATACATATTGGCTGGAATGTATTGGTATTTGGCTCCCCGATACCGGTATTGTCTAATATTGCTATAATATTGTTATATATTTTCGTATTAATTGATATTCAAAATATTGGCTGACATGACCCTATCAACTTCCGATTTTCAAATTTTTTTTTGTGTAATATATCTGAAATCAATACATATTGTATGATATCGATATGATCACGACTGATACCGATACGATCGCTACCAGTAGTTTCATCCATTCATAGTGGTAGAAGTTTTTCCATCCATTTGATTTAAATTTGCAAGCCCACTTCATAACTTCTATTTGATTCGTCATACGGCTTTTCTTTGATTCTTCAATATTTGATGATCAGATGGAACTACCAGAGAAAATGTTCCCATACTTTTATTTAAAAGGAAGAAAAATCAAAACCTCCTCTAAAACTAATAAATAAAATCACATGGTGTGAAATTGATATCATGTGATAAATATCATGCTTATTTATCTTAAAGGCTACCAAGTACAAACCTTATTTTGCCATCTCACTTCTGCATTCTTGATGAATGCAGTATAAGAAATGTAGCTGTGAGCCATCCATCATGAATCCCTCTCTAGAATCATGGTTTCCTTTATCCCCACTTTTTTATATACCATTTGTCCATGCTCTAAATGTCTTCTTTTTTTTTTTTGAGATCTGGTATTATTTTATTATTTTAATTTTGGGAAGGTTCCGAAAATTTTATTTCTTGCTTCGAACTTTTTAAGTGCCTGAATTTTGTATTATATTTTGGCAACTGGGTAGAATGGTGTAACATGTGGGGAAGATCACTGTCTCTTTAAACAATGTCTTATGGTCATAATAACTTGGAATACGCAGTCTTATTTATGTTTTTTAATCCTTTTAAACTAGCATTCTTGACGTAACTATTATCAGATGCAAATATCTGGTTCCTTTTGAGCTTCTTTATTGAGAATTGATTCCTTCGGTTTCTTTGGAGCATCAAGTTTGCTTGTCTATCCTTTGTCAATGCAGATTAATATATGGGATGATAGGAAGGTTTTTGGGTCTCGTGGGCATATTCTGAAGGAGGAGTTCGTGGGAAGGCAATCAGAAAACAGTCCAAAAAATGGGAGGCAATTCAGCCTTAAATTGGTCAGCAATTTAATTTTTGATTACTAGCTGCTTTCTTAGATACTGTCTGTTAGTGTTCACGTACTAATTACATAAATCTTTTTTTTTTGCGTGAACCAGAGACAGTCTGTCGGAAATACCTTGGATAAAATAGTATCTGGCTACGAGGTCACTTATGGAGTTCATTTGGATGAAGATGCTGTATTGAGCAGATGTAGGAATGCAATTAGCTGTCTGGAAAAAGTAGAGAAGGATATTGGTGGTGATATGAGTTCGGGTACTCCTCTCTCCTCTCTTCTGTCTCGTTTGTGCCTGTATGTATACTTTCCTTCTATGCTCTCTTCCTAATGGTTTCCTGATTGTTCAGTAGAGCCTTGTTTGCTTTTTCATGTTGAATATTCTTCAGTGTCCTTTCAAATTGATGGTAAGACTTCTATTTTAAATTAGTCTTAAAGGATGGAATAAAATGGAGGACTAATATGGAATTGCACGGGGAAATGAATGGGTATCCAATATAGGTGACTTTTTGCCAAACGAAGTCAATGTTTATTCATTCTAGCGGTGAACTAGATAGTGCAGCACATGGTCATGCAAAATGAAGTGTGTGTTGTAATGAACTGGTGTGTGATTAAAACTGTGGGCATGAGACATGTATGACGTGCCCTAGTTATGAAGTGGATATGGGCTCAGGTTGTTTCAAATTGTAGTATGTTATTCACTTGGTATGTTTTTGATTCTTGCTACACCATAAGATGGGCTAGGTTTATGATCCAACTGTTGAGTGTCAGCTTAGAACTGTTAATGAGATTTGGGTTTGGAAGTTTCCTGTCAGGGGGTCTGGTTTTCAAAGATCATGTTGGTTCTGTAGGATGAGGTTTAGGTTCAACTTCGAGGCAAGACCCACGTTTTCTAAGTAAGGCACTCAAAATTAAATAGATGAAACTTCGATGTTTAAAGAATGACAAGCAGTTCTTTTTATAAGATCCCATGGCAGTACCCCAAAAATAACATTCTAAGATTCCAAGTACAAATCATGATCATTTAAGTGTATAAATCTACACAAAAAAAGAACCACACAAAGGAAGCAGCAGTAATTAAGACAACTAGCAGCAGCGGATTATTTTTATGGAGTAAAAGGAAAAAAAAAAAAAAAACAAGAGTGGAAACAGCATAACAACAGAGGTAGATTCCCATCATCATCTGTTTATTTTTAGGAGGGAGGGGTTGAGCAAAGGCATGGAGGAAAAACAGTGGCAAAGGGAGAAGTAAAAAGCAGAAAGAAGTTGGAAAAAACGAAAAAAATTGGCATCAGGACCACCAGAGAGGAGGAGGCGGAAGCTGCAAAATCAGGGAATAAAACAGAGAGGAGGAGAGTCATATATGTTTTGAGTCGACTCAGTCACTGAAGTTGAACAAAGAGGAATGTTCAGCAGTCAAGGAGTGTTCTCTACCTTGTTGCTACTCAAAATCGGTTTCCCAGAGCCTTTAGTCAATTTTGGGCTTGCATAATTTCTTTTTTGCTGGAAACTGTTACCTTATGTTCTTGCTGTGAAATGACTCTTAATTAAGTGTTTTAGCCAGGCTCACCATCCTGTGTTCATGGGGCTCTATGCCTCAACCACGCCTTGGTGCTTACACAACTTTAACAACTATGATACCATGCATTTATTTGCTTGAATTATGTTTGGTGAGGTCTACAGGGTAATTTTACCCTTTTCACAGCTTGCTCTGAACTCCTCTATGCCCCCCATGATAGCTCTCAATCTCTCACCATCTCTTTGAATCTGCACTGGAGGTTGTGCTTAGCAGTGCACTCTGATTGTTTGTTCAAGGTGTAGCTTAGAGTTGGCTGTCATGACTTTGGATCTTCTTGGACATCCTCCAACTATTTCTTGAAGCTCCTAGCATATCCCAAGATCTAATTATGATGCCTTTGGTGATCACATTTTCGCATGTTCCCTTGGTGAAGCCTGTTATTGTTCTGACCTGGGACATAAAATAATCATTAACACATAATCACCAGGTCATTACACTGTACCAATAACCTTTGTCTAATTGTCAAAGCATTAAATTGCACACTTTTGCTATGCCACTCTGATACCACAAATAATATAATTTATATCATCATATGACATCCGTTCCTTAATTATCCATCACCATAAGCATCTAATCCACATATATACATAACCATACACATTCTTGATAACAAAGGCTTCAAAATAGGAAATAATTGAAACCTTCCACAACTAACAAAAGTCTTCGACCTTTCTACCACTGAAAATTCATTGCCATCCATCGCACTTGCCACAAAATCTGAAAAGGAGAGAATTTAAGCGTGAGCCAAAAGCTAAGAAGTATATACATGCATATTTTCCATGAATATATAATGAATAACAGAGGCCCTCAAAGATGACAAAGCTCGAAGTGTAAACAAAATGAAGGTAAAGAATGCAACGAACAAATCTAATATAAAATCAAGCTTGAATATCATAACCCGAAGTTGACAAAATACAAGTGCAAAGAATGAATAGAATATCTCTCATGTGCTTGGTTGATGTGGGACAACACTTTGTCCAGGGGTGCCGAGTTCCCCATGGCTTAAGAGGTGGCTCGTCAGGAGCACCATTCAAGGGAAACATTGAGCCATACAAAAACCATTAAAAGAACTCATGGATGTTTGAACCAAGGACCAACAAGGATAGGGGTGCAGAGCCAAAATGGAAGGCTGACATGTCTATATATTATACTCTTTATATGGGGCCATATGTCACTATTATACATGTGTATGGGGCATCTCAAACCTTCCATGATAAAATTATAGATGAACATGTTAGCAACTATATTAACCGCCAATTCATCACAATGTTTCGTGCTAACAACAAATGTTTATACTTTGAGATATTTTCATAACACAAGGGAGCAAGATCTCATTATATGGAAATAGTATATGTACAAACTGGGCATGAATAAATTAGAAAGAATTAGGTTTTGTACAATGTCAATTACACTAGGGACCCCTAGGTTCCAAATTCCTGGATTCCCAAGCGTCTTCCCACAATTTCCTTATAATGATCTATCTTGACAAAAGACAGAGGAAGCTCCGCAAGGTGATTCTCATAAGACTAAGAGCAAGGTTCATAGCTATGGAAATCTAACAAATCGGCAAAACATCAATTTTAGATTATAGCAGCCCAAGTTGTGGAATGAACTTAGGCCAAGCTCTAAAGAAATCATTCAAAGTTATGGCTTAACAAGGTATATGCCAATATGGACAAATATGACTTTGATTCAGTATTAAATTGAAATATTCTCTTCAAAAGCTTCCTAAGGTACATGGAGTTAGAATCCATTTGGAGACGTACATGACGAATTCCAGGGAAACAATAAGGCAAGCAAAGATTGAAGTTGTACTAAGTAGAATTTTGAAGGTACAAAGACAATACTGCAAGACAAATACATAAAAGAATCCAAATATGCAAGAACATAGCATAGTCAAACAACAGGAACAAATGCAATAAGGAAATGATCAACTTGAAAACAAAGGAGATGGCGTGATATATACTTACAAAACAAATAGAAGGTCATAGGATGTACTTGCCTCGCTAGTCCCCATCTTTGCAAATGGACCTTGTTATTTCATTCACTAATTACTCTCTCCTGTTTTGCTTTTGCAGAAGTCCTCCAGAACTGATTGCATACTTGTATTGGAACTCCTTAATTACCCATACACAGCAAAACTCCTTGCATCATCACCTCAAGCTTTCTCACAATTGGGGTTAGTCAAAAGCCTCAATTGGGACCCACTAATGATTCTTAATATTACTCAATTGGATCTCAAAATAACATTGCCAAAATGAAAGCAATAAAACAACTTCCAACAAAACTGCCTGTTGCCATTGAACAAGCCTTGAATGCCACCAATACTTTGAAAGTGTCCCATTTGAATGCAGTTCAACATCCCTTTAATGCCATGGTCTGGAAGAATCTCATTCGAACAAGCCTCGAATGCTCATTAGACGAAGGCTTTTGGGAACTTGATTTAACCATACTCAACACAATCTAATCATCAATTTACATACTTAATCCAACATGCAATACAATCTAATCATCTATTTACTTCCTGAATCCAACATGCATCACAAATCATCTATGATTTCCTTGTTTAAAAACCGAATCTCCTCCAAATACTCAGTATACCCAAAATCTATCTTAAATTTGATATGAAATTGTTTGAACAAGCCTCAAATGCTCCTTAGACAAAGTCTATTGGGTATCCAATGCAACCATATGCAACACAATCTAATCTACTTCCTTAATCCAACATGTAATACAATCTGACTGCCGATTTACCTCCTTAGTCCAACTTGCATGACAAATCATCCATGATGTCCTTATTAAAAAAATTACATCATCTTCAACCAAACACAATGTACCCAGAATCTATATAAATTGAAGATGCAATCAAAATACCCAAGAGTTAGAAATTAAGGAAGTGTGGATATGAATATCTTACTGTAACTAGGATGAGATTATCAAATTTCTAACCTTCCTTTCCTCCTTCCCTTTTCCTTCTTCCTTCTCTTCCTTTCTTCTTCTTCTTGCCTTCTTTCTACTCTTCCTTTCTTCTCTCTGCTGAAACGGAGGTCTAGGAGCATCTTTCCTTTTTTTCTCCTTTCTTATTCTCTTCTTCTTTCTTTCCTTCTCTTCCTTTCTTCTCTCCTTGCTGCTCTCAGCTGAGCATGTAAAATGAGGCCAAAGGCTTTTATTTTTCTTTAATATGGTACGCCACCAGATTCTTCCACCACCACCAATAATAAATTGTTCCACTTACAATTACCTTTTAATATAAACACCACCAATATATTTTGCTATCTGCCACTTCAAATTTTTGAAAACCTGGCATAAATTGAAGGCCCTTATAAAACCAATTAACATTTGTGTCATCCAACTATCGACCTCCAAACCTTAATTAGCCACCCTAAAGGCTTCGTTTAGCTTATCCAAGAATAATTCTACTGAATCTAAATATATTAAATTCCATTCATGTTCTTTTCCAAGCTTGGAAATGTGGTAATTAATCCCAGGTAATAAAATTTATAAACCCTTGTTAAGGAAATATAAATATCATAAGCATGTCCTAAAATATATCCTTATCAAATATTAATTTTCAACCAGAAAATAGGGTATTACAACCTTAATGATGCCTTTACCATAACAACCAAATCTGAAAATCGGGGCATACAATTACTGTCTTGGTCTGGGTAACAGTTTGAATTTGTTTTTGCCAGCTAGGAGAGTTGCTTCATAGAGATGTTATTGGGATAGCGGATTAAATTTGGCTTTAACAAGATATTGGACAGATGATTTGCTAAGGAAAGCCTCTTAGTGGATGATCGTAGTTCAATAGGTGCTTCTGTATTCCTTACTGGTGGATTGAAATTCTGTTTAGGCCGTATGGTTCCCCTTGGAGCTATCTGGTTCTCATAAATAATGCCAATTATATTATTTCCTGAAGTGGACAGGTTAGGTTTGCTATGAAGTCACGCTTGTAGCTTGTTCCTATTCTTGAAATCATATGTATATATTAATACATAGGTAAGGGGTCCTTGAGCTTTACTGAGCAATGACCATTTGATTCCTAAGTTGTCAAAGCCATAGTTGTGTTGACTCATCATTTCCCTCTTAAGTGCCCACATCAAACACCTTGACACTCAAGCATGAACATGACACAGATTTTATAAATCAATGGAAAAAATTGGATAATTGAAGTTAGGCTCTTGAGACTTACCCATATCTGACTCTCCCAAGGTCACATAGGTTAAGGGGAAGTTAAGATCAATAGTTATCCGAGTCAAATCGGGCATTGAATTAGAGAAGTTTGTCAGAAGTTGGAGGTACCTGATGGTATGTTTGTAGGTTTTCTTAATATGTAGCTTACCCTGACTGCCATGGGCCATCTCGTGTCAAGTGGTAAGGCTGGCCATTGGTAAGCCGTTTAATATTAGCAAACTATGTGTCATACTCTGATTGGAAATTCTTACTTGAGGTAGCAACAGTGTAGTTGTAATTGAAAGAATTTATTAGTCTTCACTCATTCAACATAGATTACGTTTCATTTTATTGTGAGGTTTGCTCAATTTCTTATTGTGGACACTTAAGTGTAGTATAATTACTGTTAGATTGTGTATCAAGATTCATTTCATCTCATGTGTTGTTTAGAAACTGTCAGTGAAACTGGCTGTGTGATTACTGAGGTACAAAAGTATGTACTTGCTGAAAACATTTTATACTCTGCCTGTATGTACGAAAGCAGGGACTCATGGGAACCTTTTATATGGACTAATTGCTATATCCTGTTCAGTCACTAGCATTTCCAGTTATTTCCCCCTTTCCCTCTTTTCTTGTTGTCTTTTTTTTTTTTTTTTAATTTCTTTTGGGGATGGGAGTGGAGGTGGGATTGAGTTCTATGATCCATGCCCACTGGTGTATTTGTTTCTTTATTTCTGGAACATAATGATGTTTTACGGTGTTGAATTGCTTTGGGCCTTGTTGTAATATCTACTCATTGATTACATGTTTGATCTAGCTCATCTGTGTTCCTGAGGAAGCGCTCTGCATATCCTTTCTCACAATCTATTTTATTTTTTGAATCCTCAAATTTCAAACAGGGCAATTAACTGGATTTCTCAAGGAGTTGCAGGGGCAGCATGCAGTTTTAAGGGAGTGCATTGAGCAGCTCACAGCAGTTGAAGCCTCAAGGGCAACTCTTGTATCGCATTTAAGAGAGGCTCTCCATGAGCAGGTTGATTTAGCATCTTTAATTTCTGTGCCATCATTGATTTCTCTTATATGCTTCTTCTTTTACCCTATTTATCTCTGTTTTTAGTCCTTTTTTGGTATAAATGTTGCCATCGACGGTTAACTTGGTTTCATTTTTAGGAGTTCAAGTTGGACCAAGTTCGTAATCAACTCCAGGTAAGTTAACTCCATTTCTTATCATAATAAGCTGTTTTTAGATTGTAAAAGTGGTCTTTTGATGTTATTCACGTTTTGCTTTGTTTTTAACTTACTGTTTAGAAACGAGAACTCTTGAAATAATATGATAATTTATTTATCATGCTGTTATTAAGATAAATTATCATACCAGTTACTAGGATTCTATTGGAATTAAATTGTGTCATGCATCATTATCATGTTTGTTCACAGGCGGCTAATATATGCCAACAATTGCTGAATTCTGGCAACACGCAGCTGCTAGACGATCAAGGTTTGCATGAACCTAGCAGTGCCACAGTGTCGCAGGGTTTTGTGGTTGAGGACAGAGGCAGAGAACATTCTAATGCAGTGGTATACACGAGGCAGCTGCCTTTTCCTGAGAAATCTGATGTCATCGAAGACGACCCACGAAAGTCTACAGCTGCTGCCATGGCAGCCAAGCTTACTGTATCCACATCCTCTGCCCAGATGCTGACCTATGTTCTATCTTCACTAGCACAAGAGGGTGTTATTGGGAATCCAGTGAAAAATTATCCGAGTGATCATCCTTCTGAAAAGAGACCTAAGCTCGAAGCTGACCCATCTTGTGTGCCGCCTCCTGATGAGCAGCCGCCATTACCACCCTTTCCACATCTGAATGCACTCCAACAGAATGGTACCACAACCAACCAGCAATTGACAGCAGATGGGCAGCCGCCGCCTCCATCCTCTTCCCCTCCACCACCACCACCTTTGCCACCCATGCCGCCATACCCAATGCCTCAGCTAATGCAGGCAGGGCCAATATCTACTGTACCTTACAACTATGGTGCACCTCAACAACTAGGGCCTTCTTTGCCCTGCTATCCTCTGGTTGCTCCACCGGTGACTGGCATGTCTCCTTATGCCCTCCCACCGACTTTCCCCGGATCTGAAGGTGCTTTCTATGGTCAGGCATCGTCCTTTCCAATGACACCAATATCTCGTCAATGAGTTTTCTGTCTTCCTGGTGCCACTCAAAGTGGATATGGGCTACGGACAAGTGAAGTGGGTTGCTTGTAGGACACTTTCTTCTTGTATTTGTAACTTCCATACTAGTGAGAGCTAGATCATGCATATAATTACCCCAAAAATGTTGGCAATTAAAATATCCTAAGGCTTAATATTTATAGATTTCATCAGATCCTTTTTGTTGGTATGGTCATTGATCTCGCATTGATCCTGATCCAACTGTTCAATTCTCTAGTAGAAGCCGAAAGGGAAAGGGTAAATAGGAGCACCAAGGTTCTGATGGGCTGCCGCCGGTGGTTTAATGTGCGTCCTTTTCAATGGATAGAAAATGAGAGTAGTGGGGGTTATATTTACCAAATATAATAGCTGCGTGATAAGATTGGAGAACCAATTTTAATTGATACTCTTAACTCCACTAAAACTACAATGGATACAATGAAGGGATTAAAATGGGATAAGTCATACGACTATAATCATAGTCATCAAATGTAATTATGTCCTTTCCCATCCTCTATCATCTGCTAGGTAATTCTAACTCTTCTTGTCTCATTACTTTATATTGTGGACACCATATTGATGACCACGGCATCATGTGGTTATGTGAGAGTTTGAGTGTCATTTTGGCTACTCTTTAAAATCTATGGACCTTATTTAATAAGAATTCTTGAGAAACCCTTATGGATAACAATCTTAATTTCCTTATTAAGATTTTTGTAATTCTCTGTATTGTGCCTAAGTCTCCCGTGAAATTGGCTATTATCGTCTTATTTAAATCCATTGGGCTTCACATTTATTTTGTCCATATCAGGTATTTCTAATCATAAACCTGCATGAGGATGTTGGTGCAGGCGTTAGTGAGGTACATTTGGTAATGAGAAGGCCTTGGAAACCATTGATCCTATTTAAGGGTTGTGAGGGAAACTCCACCTTAACCTTGGCATTCCTTCTGTTCTTGTACTGGCATGACCCTCTATCGTCAAGAGGTTTTTTCCATGGTCTACAAGTATGTGAAGGTGTTTAGCAACTGTTGGATTAGTTTCTTTAAAGGCCACCAAAATGCATGACCCCGATAGAGGAGGCTATCTTCACAGGTGAAGTTTAGGTTCCTTCTGGACTTAGCATTGAAACGAGCCAATTATTTCTTTAGGATTTCTTTGAGCAATGGTTCGATGCTATAATGAGATGCCATGAGTACTTCTCTTTCCTCTAACTAGATGTGAATTGAGACAAAAAAACATGTTGGATGGCTTTTGAATGGATCAACATAGTTTAACCTCAGTCAATGAAAACTTATCCAAATATCTCTCTTCAGTGACATAGAAAAATATTAGAATAGAATAGAGACTCCCGACCCTTTTAGTTTGAACAGCGTCTTAAAGTAATTTACATGTTAAAAATGATCTATACTCCCATCATAGGGCCCAATTTGGCATCTTGACTTTTTTGGGATTTAAACTTTCTTAGGATCTCGACTATCCGTAGTTTAAGCCGGTTGCTCGAGCTCTAATATTTTTTTCAAGATAGGCAATCTCGTTCGCCGTTGGATTAGAGAGTACCTCAACCCACAAGTAATGTGCCTTCTCTCTCTAGCATCCCTACACACACGCAATTCAATTTTATCATTCTCTCCTCTATATCCATGGAGGAGGCTATTTTCCAAGTATTGAGAAATATTCTCAACTCAGCATGGTTTACCTAGACCTTATGACTTGATGCTAAGGTTCAGATGTGCTACTGCATTGCTCATGTTCATGATGTGGTAACCGAGACCAAGAGTTATGACACTTGGACGTTGACTCTTTGTTCCTGGAGTTTACATGAGCTTTAAGTCAGACGGCATCCACCTGCACTATGAATGCTTGTATGCCATATTCTTCCCCATTATTTAGAGAGAAATTAAAGGTCGTTTAAAGAGAAAGGAAAATGAATGGAAGCTCCAAAGAGTCTAGCTTACTAGTGAGAAGATTTTTCTTGAAAGATTTTTAAGCAACAATTACATGGGTGCATTAGTGATGCGTATTTAAAAGTAGAATCTGCCTAATGAGCCGTGTAGTAAGATGTGAATCTCTTAATCACAAGCCTTGCACGCCATGAGTAGGAGCTTCGACTTAGTAGTTCAGCCCTCCAGAGGTAGGTCCCTAGGGTCGGCCTTCGGATCGATCAGTCATATCCTTTTTAGTATCATTTTTTTTTGTTTTAATCCAAACACCTTGGTCCATTAGCTATCTGGGTCATATCATATTTTTATTGGGCTATAACATATTTTTTTAGCATTGTCTTTTATTAGTTTTGTTTGAAATTTTATATGCTTGATGAATATAAATTTGATTTTTTTTTTAAGAAAAAGGATCAAAGGGTGAGGTATAGGTGGGACAAAAAATAAAAGAAAATCCAGATATAAATGCATAAATGAGACAGAAGAAGGCTACATGATGGGGAAATATTTGGGGCATCTTTTAATTATTTTTGAGCTATTTATTAATATTATAAAATTTATTTATTTTTATGATGGTTAATTAATATATTTAAATAGATAAAATATTATATAATTTAAATTATTTAAATGGTCGGCAAAGGATAATTTACAATTGAAAAATTTTCTTATCGGTAAAGAGGGATCCAATTCGATACGTTCCAGGCAAAAGAACTATGCATAATTTATAACCCCACAAAAAAAAAAAAAAAAAAAAAAAAAAAGAAATTATAAAGATGGTTCATCGACCTTTAAACGACGTCGTTAATATTTTAACGTGGAAATTGATGCAAAAATAAAATAAAACAGGAAATAAATGTTCGGAATTTAAAAAGAAAAAGGAAAATGACCACCATGCCAAATTAATTCGGTCTGCGTGGCTGTCCTTGGACTCGAAGTATATAATAAATTATAATAAATTTTATATTATTTTAGAGTGATATTTCAAAAATATTTTTTTAATTAATTTTAAAATAATAAAATATTACTTAATATGATTAATTACATTGATATAATTAATTTTATATTTTTTGAAAAAAAATATGAGTAGTCTGAGATTGAAAAAAAATAAGAATTTAACAAAATTAACTAAGTCACCCCATAAAAATTAAGGACATCACTTTTCAAAAATCTACAAATATATATTTTTTTCTTAACATTTATTATTATTGTTTATGCAATAATGTCAAATATAATCTCTTTTTCATGATCTCATTTTGCTTTTTTTAATTTAATATTTCTTTTGGACCATGTACAACGTGTTAGCTTAGGGTCCAATAATTTAATACGCAATATACCACTGATAACGACATATCGTGATATTATCTCAATATTAAAATTTTTTATTTCCAGTACCTCTCGGTATCATAATACATCAGGCAATATATAATGTATTGGTCGATATTTTTAACCTTCAGTAGTGATCTACCACGCATATTTACTTGTCTATAATTTTACAGAAAGATGTAAGAACTCTTTTATTTCATATGTGCTTTGGTTGACGAAAAAGATATGCTACAATTTTTTTCCTACCAATGAAAAATTGTGAAAATGACTCTGAGTGTATGCAATAATAGTATAAATATATTTTTATTTTTCATTTCAGCCATCTCATTTTTTGTGTGTAGGTGGGTGCTAAAAATGTCAGCTTAGATGGGCTAAAAACCAACTGTTAGGTTATAGTAGATCTTTGCTAATTTTAACTTTGAAAATTCTAAGTCTAGCCAGTCATCCTTTAACATGAAAATTTTATAATCGCTATCATTTTTGTTGGCGGGCAACCGGAAGTCTACTAACCAGAATACAAGAATAGTTTCTTTTGTTGGTCGGAATGGACGGCCAACTGATAAATCACACAAGCACCGTGAAGTAGAGATAAGAGAAGAGAAACGAATATCAAATTTACGTAGAAAACCCTTCTGAAATGGGGAGAAAATCATGGGATACTAAATCCACAAAGAATTACTAAGTATGAGAAAATTATAGGAGACGAAAATAAGAATAGAGCAAAAGTAAACTAGAGCCTTCTCACTTTGTTTTCACTCACTGATATCTTTCTTTTCACTTTCACTCCTCTGTTACACACACTCTCTCAACTTGGCTGGTGTCTTCTCCTTCTTCTCGTTCTTACTTTACGCATTTATATAAACTATGTGTAAATTATACATACATATATACACGCCCCTCATCATAACCCAACTCGGTGGTTGGTACTCAACTTTCAAGGTCTGTTTGCATGCGCACGCCCTGTCCTGCAGCAGGCGGCGCATGCCTCCTTCTGCAAACCGATCAGCTTTTGGAGTCCCGAATATGACTTCTACCAACCATCCAAAAGGGTAGGTCAATTGTGCACTTTTTGATTATGAAAGTCGTTCAAGTCTCTCAGATACAGCATGTCAATTCTATTATCCGTTGCTTCATATTAGCCGGTCAACCACACCGTTGACTGGTCGAAGTAGCCCCTTCCGTTTTTTCAGACGACTCACAACTTATGATGGTCAACATATTGACCGGAAAAGTTGACCGTCCAGAAGACTCTAGTCAATAAAGTTTTGACTGGACCGGAATTCTTTCCTCCTAACACATTCATACTCCGTCCAAATCCTAAGGACCTCCACACGGGAGTGATCCCAACAATTTTAAGATGGAACAACCATTTTCAGAATAACTCACATCATATCATTCTATTTATCATATTATTAACTCCCCTAATTTTCATATCATGATGTTATCTAGCCATTCACCAGGTTGCCTTGACGTGTGACAGTAGCTCGTAGGAGCTGAGTGTTGAAATTCCATTAATGTTAAATTGTGTTGTTGAGCTATTAGTGTGATTATGATGACAACAGCAGCTGCAATAAGGCAATTCACCATTTTATCTGCACTGAAACTGTTGTTAAGAAGTGAAAATGATAAATCTTATTGACAGGTGAGACCGCTGTTCAAAGACCAGAAGAGAATTGCTGAAATGGCCGACCCAAGGCTTCAAGGTCAGTATCCTACGAGGGGCTTGTACCAAGCTCTTGCTATTGCTATAATGTGCGTCCAAGAGCAACCCAATTTGAGTCCTCTGGTAGCTGATGCTGTCATGGCTTTGGATTACCCTGCTTCTTAGCCATATGATCCTGTCAGTTCCATCTATGACAGCCGAAGAAACCCATCATCTATGAGGACCCAGGAAAGGGCAAGCGTCGTGAAGCAAGATTTTTTTTTTTTTTTTTGTGGGCATTTTTTTTCCCATACATGACGTGCCTTGTTATCAAATTTTGTATTAAGAAGATAACAGGTGTTATTGAAAATATGATAGGAGTCTTCTGCGATGGACATGGGAGCAGTGGTTGTTGTGTGTAAAAAGTAGCCTAAAGATGTTTTATTCTAGTGTTCTTCTTGTGTGGACTGTATTTTGTGCCGTCGAATTTAAGCTCTATTTGGGGAATTGAAAACTTGTGGGACAAAAAATAAAGATTTAAGATTGTTTTCTATTCTAGTGTTCATTATGATTCCTATGCTAGGAGAAACAGCTCAATTGTATATCATTCCATTGCTAGTTTACTTACTAAATAACATAATATACATGCATGGCATAGCATGAATGTTAATCAGTTGAATGTATTTACAGGTGATGGGTATACCGGAAATGAGCTAGCCCAAAGTCAACGGAGGCCCGAAACTATCTGCTAGACGGTCAACTTAAAAACGTCCCAACAGGAGACGCAGGTTCAAATCCCAGCAGACGGCCAACTCGAATACAGACGGTCAACTCGAGCGTTGACCGGATGTACTATAGCGGCAGGCCCAAAAAGTTTTTTACGGGCCTGGCCCACTTGAACCCACGATCCAGCAAACGACTAGTAACGGCTCTTTCAGCACCTTTCATGATCTCAGCCAGCACCCAAAAAGGATATTGACAAAATCAACGCCCTTCTCATAAAGAAGACGCCAGATTTTTTCAATCTCCTGCCAATTGGGGCTCTCCAACGGTAAAATATATAGAAGGAAGGTGAACAACTTAGAAAGCCACTAATTGCCGTGGAAGGAAGCAATCTCAGCCAGTTTGGCAACTGGCGCCGTTTGTGGAAGGAAGGCCAACCAGAATAACGTAGGGGATCACGCATTCCAATCAAGGAAGATTATCCTACCATCTTTTAAATAAACCCTAAACCTCTCACTCATGGTATGCATACTCTAATTCACACAGACAATCTCTTACGTACACAAGCTCTTACTTTCACAAGCTTTTACTTACACAAGCTTACTTACACAAAAAGCTGACTGATACAAGCTCTGATTCACATAAGGAAAAACCCTTACTCAAACAAGGCAAGCCCTTATTGAGAAAGACGCCCACGAACGCTTACAGAGTACTGGACAGAGGCTTATCGTCTCTTCCACTCTACCCAGGCGTTCGTCCTCCAATCCCACCAAAGGCCTCCAGATTCCCGGAGACCTATTCAACTTTTCGATAGTCGTTTCCGGAAGTTTCCACTCTTTCGAAACTTCGTTTCCTCATGCTCTCTGTGAGTAGGAAGCAATAGTTCACGTTCTCGACAAGCCAACACTCCCAACCAGTCAACTCGCTCTCTTCCTCTCTTGCTTTCTAGTTTACCTTCCCTACTTAGAAGGCTTTACTGGTTTGAGTGTCGGAGTGTTTTCGGTGGGATAACCTCCCGCCGACACACTGACCTCTTGTTCGTTTTAGTGGTGTGCAGGATTCGAACTCAGTGAATGGAGTCAGGTCAAATAATCCAGACGAATCCGAATCTGTTCAAAATCGGATTCAGGTACGTATCAATAGGCATGACATTATCTACAACAATCCAAGCTAGATGGAGAGGGAGAAAAAAATTTGAGAGTTATTTAGTGGCAAATATACCGGGAATTATAGTTTTATTTATTTCTAAATTGACACGAAATTGTATTTAATTTAAAAGTTTCAACATGACACGACAATATCACGATACTATATTATTTAAGACTTCTAATCAATCTATTAGAGACTAAAATCACTTAAATATGAATTGACTCAATATAAATAAAAATTAACAAAAAAAGACACAACCTCCTACATAAGAATTTGGAAGTTATATTAATTTAAAGGCATACAAAACTATTGTATCTAAAATATATTTTCATGAATTTGACACCCATGTCATGAAAAATATATTTAAGCACCACACACTACTCGTAGAACATTCTTTTTGGGTGTTCAACATGAAAAAAAAATAACTAAAAAACATTCCTTTTAACCTAAAAAAGATAAGCCAAACACATTTCAAAAAACAATAAATAAACAGATGTTTATACAATTAAACAGGAAATAGTGATGAATTTTAATGAAACAATAATGTTATATATGTTATGGGTCCAAACCATATAAACAGTAGAAGTTCATATATTGACCACTGTGTCCTTACTAAATTTGTATGCATCACTGAAGTTCACAATCTACTCATTATTGAAGAAAATTTTGTAGTTCACAATATGCATGGCATGGCTTGCACTTATGGGCTTCAGTAGAAGTTTAGGGCTAGTCCTGCAAGCATGATGAAGAAAACATTAGAAGCCAATTATAGAGAATCCATAATAGAGACACTTAATGCTATATGAATCTGCAGCTTAACAGATCAAAAAAATTAAAGCTGTTATGGATCTCAAACATTACACGACGACTGCCAAATGTGCTTTCTAGGAGATGTGAGAGCTTGGAATATGCTTATTGTAGAAGACGCAAAGCAAGCCTTATAGATAAAAATATTGATATGACTTATATATATATTAGTATTTGATATATTAGACAGTAAATACTTGTATCAAATATATTAAATAAAATTTTATAAATTATAAACTAATAGGCAAATAGTATCCGATATATCGGATATATAGTATGAGATATTAATAAAATATCGAGTATATCAGTTAATATTTTAAATATCGGTCGATAAAATAAGATATATTATCGATATAGTAATACATTGCGATTTTTCTATAATATTAAGAAACATGGTCCCGAAGGGCCTTAATACTAATATATTGTCTTATATATCGGATATCAACCGATATTTTCATTCATAATATTAAAGAATTTTACACATTTAGACTTAGCGAATGATACAATCTACAATAGAGTTGAATTTATACATCTAGCCCAATTAGTGAGAAAAAGCTTTATATGGCTCGATTTAGCTCAATTTATGGACCTAAAGTATTATCAAAATCATAATCGAACCAAAACACAAATAGAAATAGATTCTGCTTTGATGGGTAAATGACAAAGTAATAATATGTGTAATGACAAAGTATTAAAATATAAATTTTTTAAAAATTAATTTTTACATAAATTTTATCCATTTAAATAAAGTCCTTATGATACGTTTGATTGTTGGAATGAAATAAGGTAAGAATAGAATGGAATGAGAATAGAGTTAAAATTCTTATTCATATATTTGATTGTTAGAATAGAATAATGTGAGAATTAATATTTTATTATTTGATTTGTAGAATAGTATAAGGAATAAAGTAAAAATAATGATAATAATAATAATAAATAAATAAATAAAAATATTTATTCTCATATATATAAAAATAACCATTCTCTAATGAAATATAAGAATAATTATTTTTATATAATAATAATAAATAAAAATAATAAAAGGTAAAAGTAATTATTTTCATGTATGTAAAAATATTTATTTTTGATTAAATTATAACTAAATAAAAAAATATTTATTTTTTTAAAAATAAAAAAAAAATATAATTTCTATTATCTTCAATCAAATACTATCTTAGTATTTTTTATTTTGGAGGGTAGTTAGTAACTGTTGGATTAGAAACGAATCCATCAGTTGTCAACGTATTTTTAATAATAAGAAAATAAAAATGAAATTCGTATTTAACGCAGCGTACGGACACGGCGTTAAATACGCAAAAGAATTAGAAAAAAAAAAACAATGTTTGGCGGCTGTTGGATGTAATCCAACGGCCGTGAAACGGCACACATCCAACGGCCGCGAAACTGCACACATCCATCCAACGGCCGCAAAACCGCGGCACTGCGCCCCAGGGGCCGCCACCATCGGTTTCCTATAAAAAATTCCCTGAATTGAATCCCATCAGATATAACAAGGTCTTCAAGTCACCCACAATCTGGTAGATTTCGCTACCGATGAATTCTTCTCTGCAATTTCTTCTATTTTTTTGTCTCTTACTAGTTAGTTTGATGACTAGTGTGAACTCTTTTTTTCCCACTTAAACCGCTTCGGAATTATTGTTATTTTTGTTGGCTGACCGAGTATTTGTACTCGTTAATAGGTCGCTTACCGCTGTAACAGCTTTAGAACATGGACAGCTCTGGGAAGAAGGTGGTGTTAACCTCCGATGGAGACGACATATCTATCGGCGTCGCCTGCTGCTTGGCTAAACATGGTTGCAGGTGACTATTTTTCTTAACCTATTTTCTGCGCGAAGTTTTATTTACCAAGCGTGGATCTAGCTGATGGGTGTGCCAATTTGTATAAACGTCTGGGTGTCCCTTTTTAGGCCACTTCGCATAATAGAATAATTGAGTTTGAACCAAATAATGGGTCTTTTTTAAATTTTTGTGATGAGGTATATAAAATGTTGTATGGTGTTTCTCTTTTACAACATGTGCAACTGCTTGTTTGGTATATCGATAATTTGATAGATACATATGAATTATATGTGTCCAATCACGCGGTTGTATTTTGCTATTTATCTATTTGTACATATGCTTTATTGAACACAATTGCAAAATGATTTTTTTTTTGTTGTTTATTTCGAAAATTTCAGAGAAAAAGTTTGGCAGATGAGTTTCTCCTATATGATTCCTAACTTCTGCTACGTTCTGGCTAGTCCTGCTCAAATTAAATATCTAATATGTTGAGATCAAATAAGAATTAAATTATTTTTTGAAGTTTTGAGTATGAGGAAGTTCGATTTTATGTCAACTTCGTCCTTATTTTCACTACTAGTATCATACTGACATCTGTTATATTTGATTGCTAGTCTTTCTGAATTGAATTCTAACGAAGAGTCATACGTGATATATTTTTGTTGTCGGACATTTAATGCATTTTTATAGAGGGAATATTAGTGCTGAAAAGTATGTTGCTAAAGTAAGTGGAACTAAATGAGGGGTTGTCTGAATAGGTTGATTTTGATGGGCAATGAGAGCCGTCTGTGGACTGCAGCCAAGGAAATATCCGAATCTTTGAAGGGTATCCATCCGGTTGAAGTGATTGGGGTGGACATGGAAGAGGATAAAGAGGCAGTCTTTGCTGCTGCGGTGGAGAAAGCATGGAATATATTGGGATGTATTGATGCTTTTGTTCAAGGTTTTGCTTACGAAGGTATGTTTCAATGGTTCTACAATTTCCGGTCCCAGGTTGGATCGTACAAGTGATTGCTAACATTTGGAAGTTTTCATTTGCTTATATCAGAAATGTGCCCTGTTAATCTAACTCATCTCACCTCCATTTGCTCATGGCTCACTACTCTTTGATATCGAATTGTATGTGATGAGAAAAAATGCTGGGAACAGCAATATGGAATGGCTTGATATGGTGGAGAGTTTGACATGGTGACCTCAAGATAACAATATTTGTATATGATGCACAGAAAGCTGTAATGTGGAGGAAGCCAATTTCAGAATATAGTACAGAAGATAAAAGATCAGAAATCTTTTACCAACCCAGAGGAACTCAAAATTTCACTTTTATAGGACCATGTTAAACTACTATCCACATGACAGGACATGGTGGCACTCTAAAAGCATGCTTTGTGATTCTATGATGCAGGAAAAAATCAAGAAGCTCTAGTGATGGCTGAAGATGAGTTCAAGAAAACGCTAAAAGTAAATTTTATGGCTGTCTGGTTCCTAGTGAAGGCTGTTGCAAGAAAAATGCGTGATCAAGGAACAGGCGGATCCATTGTACTTATGAATTCAATTATTGGAATGGAGAGAGGGATTTATCCAGGAGCTGCTGCTTATGGTTCGTGTTTGGCGGGTGTAAACCAGTTAGTTAGGGTAAGTTGTAGCACTTGATTCTGATAATGCTTCCTCTATGTGGATTTGTTTCTTGCCTTCCCTTACCTGCCATCAATGAGTTATCGATTTAAGTCAGTTTTACTGGCTTCTGTGTTGGCCTGGGAAATTGAGCAGCCTGGTGGTGATATCTAGGAACCATTGCATCATGTCGTAGTTTTCACTGACCTTTTCCATGTTAAAAGAATGAAATTCTTTCACTTAATGCAACATGGGTTTACATGAGAATCCATTTTTGTAAGGATGGTTTTCTGTTTTTAAATTTATCAGCCAGTAAATGCATCCTTGGTGTCGTCACCGTCCCATTTAAAACATTTTCACGTTGCATGGCCTTGGGTGCCCCCCGCTGATCCCAGTGTCTGACTTATCTTTTGCTTGATATTTAGAACATGCAAAAACGGCTACAAAGTGCCTTTTTGTGCAATACTCTGAAGCATCTTATAAGCATTTCATGTTTAAACATAAGGGAAAACAAAATGATGAACCTTGTATCTTATAAGCATTTCATGTTTTGTCAATTATTGTAACCATAGCACAAAGGCCAAGTACAAGTTCAAGGAGAATAATTGAAAGATCCTTGTCATCTGTTTTCTTCGGTTTCCTGCTCTAGCATGTATAGTAGATGGTAATCCCTTGTTAACTGTTATCAGATGACGGCATTGGAGTTCGGGAAATACCATATCAGAGTTAATGGAATCATCCGCGGCTTACACCTTGAAGACGTGTACCCAGTCGCGGTGGGGAAAGAAAGGGCAGAGAAGCTGGTTAAAACCGTGGTTCCGCTTCAGAGATGGCTTGATGTCAAGAGCGATTTGTTCTCAACCGTTATGTATCTAATCAGCGATGGCTCGCGATATATGACCGGAACCAGCATATATGTGGATGGCGGTCAGTCTCTTGTAAGGCCTCGGATGCGATCCTATATGTGATGCATCCAATTTGGAATTAGATATTGTCAAGCAATTTGTCTGCCGCTTTGATGGGAAAGCATTCTTATTGCTTCTTATTCTGTGTCTGAAATCTAATAATCCCAAAATCAAGCTTGAGATTTTGTTATGGACAACCTCTATCCCTTCATATTGTGCTGGTAGCACAAGTACTAATTATCCATTTTAGCATGATTAGTTGGTTCAGCACTGTAATCTGAAATCATATTTAATCCGAGATGAAGTCTCATCATCATCTCATTTATTAATTTTTATTCCTGCAATTCGAGAAACAAATTAAAAAGTGAAGTAAGCAGTGGAAAAGATGACTTGTCTTTCCTCGGAATTGCTGATGGTAAAATAATGTTCAATACATCGACATCATTAATAAGTAATAATATTAAATAAAAAAAATAAATAATTATATAAATTGATAGATGAATAATCAAATCAACTTAATAGTTAATAAATCTAATAAACAAATGCTAACTTTTAAATTTTATATAACGGTTAATTTATTTAATTTTTAATTAGTATAGCTCCTCAATTAATACACAATTATAACTCTTTAAAAAGGGTACGTTGATTGATAATAATTTTATAAAATTACATATTTCTTCTAACAAATAATTTTATAAATTACATATTTTATAAAATCTTACATTTTCATTTTTATTTTTTTATAGTTTTTTTATTTCTAAGAAAGATTTCTAACTTAAGTATTAATGAATATTTTAAGTAGTGATCCAAATTTAAAAGTATAACTCGATTCTATTTGAACAATTATTGAATAATAATAGTTAAGAAAGGATATAAATATTATTCAAAGGATATTCAATTTTTTTAATATAAAATAATTATATATATTATTAATTAATAAAAAATGAATATTTTTAACATATTGAATACTGTTTTTAAGCGAAACACGGTAAAAGATATATTTGCGCAGTGGGCACCACCACTTGGGTTATGTATGATGTAATGTTTAGGATAAAAAATAATTAAAAATTAAAATAGTTCTACATTTTTGTAAAATGATAAATTATTAAAACATTTACCACATTAAATGATTAAAAAATAATATTATTTAATTATCTTTACCTTAATCAATAATTTTTTAATTAAATATGATTAAAAAAATAGACAAAGGGGCTTATAATTAAAAAATAATAATTTTCCCACCTATTTATAGATGGTTTGAATAATTTAAGTTATTTTCTAACTCAGAAAAAGACGTTGGCGCTAATTAACACAAAAAGAAAAAAAAAATTATGGGCAAGTAGGTCGCGATACATTCTAAGCCACTTGTTCCTTTGGGTAGGCCCACTAAAGCCGTCCCCATCAAATATAAAAAAAAAAGTAAAAAAAAAAAATGGACTACTTTCGCCACCCATCATTATTAATATTTTAATTGACACTTAGGTCAGACAAGATAATTTTATTTTTAAAAAAGATAAATAAATTTATTCTTTTAAATTTAAGTTATTTATTTTTAAATAAATAGTTATAATTTAATTATTTTTTAAAAAATTAAAAAAATAATTATTAAATTATAACTATTTATTTAAAAATAAATAATCAAAATATTTAGAATAACGATCTCCATTTTTTTAAGAGATGGAGATCGTCTCCCTTCCCTAACACCACCCTTAGATTTGTCAAATTTTTATTCTTTTATTTTTTAAAATCTAAAACATTATTATATAACACTGAAATATGAATGCGATTGATATTAAAAAAATCTCAATCTCGAGAAAATATGGAAGATTATAAAGTTATAGTTTTTAATGGGATAAACTAAATTAGCAACGAATTCAGCAGCAAAACATTCTTTCTGATAGATTTTTGAGCTAATGGTTTGTGAATTTTATTAGCTGATTGTTGTACTTAATTTTTACCGCTTACCATATTTAAAAACTGACCGAAAGTGTAAAGTACTGATCTGTTTTTTTGAAAATTACAGAGCACTGATTTAGTGCAGACAAGGAAATGGAATTTAAAATGTCAATAATATTTCTAAAAATGTCATTATCACATGCATATTGTCATATGATGTATCCGGTTTAAAATTTTATGTTGTATAAAATTTTGAAGTAAAATGTGATGGGTATGGCCTGAAACAAATCAACCCAACATTCAATTGGATAAGAAGTCCAAGTGTAATGGTTTAACAGAAGAAGTCACAAAGTCAATCGTGCAATAGTGTTTGGATGCATGAATCAACGGATAAAATCGAAACAGTTAGATATTAAAGGAATATAATGAACCATTTAAAACCCCGATATAAAAAGTGGCCGAAACGACTCTACAATTGGTAGCAATGTGGCGCTCTCATTGCATGGGGACGGCCGTTACACAACGCAAGTAACTTTTCTTATTGCTGATCTGAAGTTCGAAGCGGCATCATCTATACATATTGATTTTAGGTGCCAATGAACAAAACGACGTCTTTGGTTATAAACAAAACCTCTTCAAAAAAGAAAGAAGGGAGAAGAAAAAGCTACTCAATCAAATGAGTGCACAGAAAGGAGTATAACCTTCAAAATGCACACTTATCCCCATTCTCTTTAACTTTCAACATTTACATCTTTATCATCTTTTTAATCCTAATAGAAAGATTACTAATTTAGGAGTCGAAAGATATATTGGGGATTGGGTCTCATATACATCTTATTTTTAATTTATTTTGTTATAGTGTGTAGGATTTAAATTCATTGTTATGAAAATTAGACCCATTTACAGTCGAATGTTTAAGTAAAGTTGTTGACTCCCTGATTTGTAAATCAATTTATATTCTCGAGATGTATCATTAGCACCATCTATGAGAAGAATATATAAACAAGCCATTCATTCTAATCGGATAGTGAATATGGTGAATACCAGGGCCCAATCCAGTATGCCACCCAAGGATGTCATTTCTCGTGATGACGACCCGACAGAGGGTAGCCATGAGAATGTCCTTCTGTCCACAAATGTAAATGTGGAGATGCTAGCGGTCCAAGTCGACTCTATGTCCAAGGTATTCAACTCCATTTGGAACAGATTGGAAGGACACCCATTACAGGGCTCTATCCTGCAATTTTCAAAATTCTGCATCAAGAAGGAAGAATTGGAGAAAAAAGCATCCTACAAAGGAGATAATTTAGCAGTTGAAAGATCTCAAAGCTCGGGAAGTCACGAGTGACAGGATCCTAACTTGACTTGAAGGCCAATTAAATTTTTAATTGACCGTTCTAACAGGTTCGACAGGAGATGGAAGCCTTTAAGAGACAGATCTCTTGTGGTCTGGTTGTTGAGAGACTCGGTCTTGTGTTAGATGGGCAATATAGCAGGCATTTGGAGAGTGTTCTTTACACTTTTCTCTTGGAGCTGTAATAAATGATCAAATAACACATGTGCTTTCTCCCTCATTCCAGTGAGGCAATTTAGCTTTTAGTTTAATCCTTTATGGATAATCATCTTTTCAATTTAGGGATTGGATTCTCTTAATTATTGGTGGATTATTTATAGATAAAAGGACAAATATAGTTGCTTAATTAGAATCTGATTGATTATATATTATAGATTAGAAAATAATTATATCTTTTTTTGAAATTTTTTTAGTTATAGGCGTAACATCCAATTAATATCTATTTTGTCAACTATCTTTTCAAACATGTTAGACACCTTTTTGATATATTAGGCATTACCATGCTTTAGTATTGTCTTTGTATCCTTGTGTGACAACTGGACTCATTCTTTGGGGTCATCATCTTGTAGTAAGGTCGGCCGATTCTGCTAGCTTCTGAGCAGATGCTCCCTAAGAAACTCTTCAAATCAGCATTCTTTTTGTATTTGGATATTAGAACACATGATCCCAGCCATGTTATAAACGGCATAGGCTATTTAAACCAAACCAGCACGAATTATGATGGTTTAGGTAATTTGTTTTAACTGATGATTTGATTCAGTTTGATAAAAATTCAATCTGTAATGTGCAGTTTGGCTAGGGATTATCCTTTAATTCATACCAAACCAATCCTTGTTCAGCCCTACGTTAGTTTCCTGCAAGATTCATAGTGGAACTACTCTTTACGGTTATTGTCTCTCTAGCATGTAAGATAACTCTTGATATGCAATTATGGTTCAGCTTTGCGAACTGATGGTACAGCATAAAGTGTGGACAACGGTCAGGAGTTCAGCAGCAAACTGAAAAACAGATGTGGACAGTACTTGATCAATTTTTTTTTGGAGGGGGGCCTGGAATCTAAGAAAATTGATGGAGCATCATATTCAAAGTTGGTGATGAGATCAACTTGTAATGCGGATTAAAGTTTGATGCATTAGTTAATCCTCTTGCACTTCAACACAAGATGTGAGAAATAAAAGGGCGAGTTCCTGTGCCTGTTTATGGGAAATATCTGTCAACTCTGTTGAGATTAGATTCTGACATTATTCGGACTCGACATTGTAAAAGCTATTCCGATAATCATAAAATTTAGCATGTCTTTGAACATGAAAATTTGTACGCATTTCGTAGGGGAAGCTTAGAAAAACAATATGAAAAAAATGATTGAATATTTGAGTATACAATACCCTCACATTATAGGATTTCAATATGTGGGGATGGATGATTGATGAAGAAATTTCAGTCCTTAATCTTAAATAGATGTATGAATAAACCAAACACAGTGTATCTAAAAAAAATAGAACTAGTAGAACGTTGAAATCTTTATATGAAAATGCTTTCAAAATAAAACTATAACAACAGTAGGACATAGAGTTCGAAAACATGTCATATAACAATAATGGATACACAACACAGCATCTTCAACTCAAAATATTGAACTTCAACAAGTGAAGAACTCATTTTCTCTCAATCTGTGTTAATAGAATTATTCATGTGTGTTTTTTACCCCCATATAAATCTTTATACACTCACTATATTTATTAGATTCTAACACTTTAAAATCCAGAATATGGAGCATTTCTAAACTTATAGTCCTTGACTTATTTGTATAGAGCAATAAATTGTCCTTTCCTTGAAACTCTCTCAATCACTTTACCTCCGTCGCAGGGAAAGTCTGAATTCTAGAAACTCAGTTATTTGTATACGATAGTCTGTCTTGTTTCTTTGCTGAATGAATATGCTTCTTGAATATAGTTATTTTATTTATATTTCATTCAGTCATTGGTATTAATGAAGTCGCCATTGATGTGTATCCAAGCTCATGCAATGAAGATTGAATGTCTTGAAGCTCAAATAGTATTTTTAATTCTGATAAAAATTTGAAATAATGAATATACTGAGTGTGTATAAGATGACATTGTGTTTAAGAATTATGCTTTAGCTCGCTTATTGCTAGTTATTTTTATTTCTATATTACTAATAATGTTTTTGAGTAAAAACTCGATCAGCCATTATTATAACATGTAGGGAAAAAAAAAAGGATAAGATATAAATAGAATGATTATTTATAAAAAATTAAATCAGGCGAGAATAAAATTTAGAATTAATGTTTAATTTTTTAGTCATTTGGAATAATAAAAATCAAATTAAAAATTAATTTGGTAGTATGGTATATAGTAATTGCAATAAGAGTAGTTAATGAATTAGTATAAAATAATTTTTTTATTATTACTTAAAGAAATAATATTTTAACATATGTTAAAAGATTTGAATGGATTTGATCAAAATCGTGTCATCTAATTTGTTTATTATTATCGATTAAAAATTTTATATAATTTAATTAAGATATATTAGCATTATGGGTGGATAGATTCAAGAAATTAGGCTTATTTATTCTTTTGGATAAGGTATGTTCATGAGTGAAAATAACCGATTTGGGTTCTCTTATTCTTTATCGCAGGGAAGAACGTCTCCGGGGTTCCATCTCTTCTCTTATTCTTTATACTTCTTGTACGGGCTGTCCACAATTAGTTGATGTTATTTTTCGTGATTTGAGGTTTGTGTAACAGATCAACTGCCGCTAGTGAAAACTTCGGACTCTGTGTCCCGTGGTTTTTCTCCCTCGTTTCATAGGGAATTTTCCACGTAAAAATTGCGTCTTTCTTGTTTGTGTGTGCTGTTGGTGCGCTTGACATCGTCTATCACGTATTTTAGCGCGGTTCAAATAAGCTTTTAAATCTAACATGTTATACTTAATTTTTACTGCTTACCATATTTAAAAACTGACAGAAAGTGTAAAGTACTGATCTGTTTTTTTTTTGAAATTACAGAGCATTTATTTAGTGCAGGCAAGGAAGTGGAATTTAAAATGTCAATAATATTTCTAAAAATTTAATAATAGCATTCTCAATTTTATATTTTTATACTAATGTTATGCCATATGAAAATTTCGGCACAAAAAGATTCAAATCAGATAATTTGTGCATACTCTTGAAGTTTTCATTATCATATGCATATTGTCATATGATGCACCCGGTTTAAAATTTTATGTTGTATAAAATTTTGAAGTAAAATGTGATGGGTATGGCCTGAAACAAATCAACCCAATATTCAATTGGATAAGAAGTCCAAATATAATGGTTTAACAGAAGAAGTCACAAAGTCAATCGTACAATAGTGTTTGAATGCATGAATCAACAGATCAAATCAAAATAGTTAGATATTAAAAGAATATAATGAACCATTTAAAAGCCCGATATAAAAAGTGGCCGAAACGACTCTACAATTGGTAGCAATGTGGCGCTCTTATTGAATGGGGATGGCCGTTATATAACGCAAGTAATTTTTCTCATTGCTGATCTGAAGTTCGAAACGACATCATGTATACATAGTGATTTTAGGTGCCAATCAACAAAACGATGTCTTTGATTATAAACAAAACCTCTTCAAAAAAGAAAGAAGGGAGGAGAAAAAGCTACTCAATTGAATGAGTGCACTGAAAGGAGTACAACCCTCCAAATGCATGCTCATCCCCATTCTCTTTAACTCTCAACATTTACTTCTTTATCATCTTTTTAATCCTAATAGAAAGATTATTAATTTAAGAGTCAAAAGATATATTGAAAATTGAGTCTCATATATCTATTATTTTTAATTTTTTTATTATAGTGTGTAGGATTCAGATTTATAGTTACGAAAACTAGACCCATTTACAGTCGAATGTTTAAATAAGTTGTTGGCTCCCTGATTTGTAAATCAATTTGAATTCTCGAGATGTATCATTAGTACCATTTATGGAAAGAATATATAAACAAGCCATTCATTCTAATCGGATAGTGAATATGGTGAATACTAGGGCCCGATCCAGTATGTCACCCAAGGACATCATTTCTCGTGATGAGGACTCGACAGAGGGTAGCAATGAGATTGTCCGTCTGCCCACAAATGTAAATGTGGAGATATTAGCGGTCCAAGTCAACTCTATGTCCAAGGTATTCAACTCCATTTGGAACAGATTGGAAGGACACCCATTACGGGGCTCTATCCTGCAATTCTCAAACTTCTACATCAAGAATCGGAGAAAAAAGCATCCTTCAAAGGAGATAATTTAGCAGCTGAAAGTTCTCAAAGCTCGGGAAGTCACGAGTGACAGGATCCTAACTCGACTTGAAGGCTAATTAAATTTTTAATTGACTGCTCTAATAGGTTCGACGGGAGATGGAAGCCTTTAAGAGACAGATCTCTTGTGGTCTGATTTGTCGAGACTCGGTCTTGTGTTAGATGGGCAATATAGCTGGCATTTGGAGAGTGTTCTTTACACTTTTCTCTTGAAGCTATAATAAATGATCAAATAACACATGCCTTTCTCCCTCCTTCTAGTGAGGCAATTTAGATTTTAGTTTAATCCTTTATGGATAATCATCTTCAATTTAGGGATTAGATCCTCTTAATTATTGGTGGATTATTTATAAGTAAAAGGACAAATGTAGTTGCTTAATTAGGATCTGATTGATTATATATTATAGATTAGAAAATAATTATATATTTTTTTAAAATTTTTGTAATTACAGGCATAACATCCAATTAATATCTATTTTATCAACTATCTTTTCAAACATATTAGACACCTTTTTGATATATTAGGCATTACCAGGTCAAAATCCTCCCATTGGTTTGCAATGTGACTAATGGTTATACTAGTGATTAGATGTCAACATGTCTTTCATGCTTTAGTATTGCCTTTGTATCCTTTTGTGACAACTGGACTCCTTTCTTTGGGGTCATCATCCTGTAGTAGGGTCGGCCAATTCTGCTAGCTTCTGAGCAGATGCTCCCTAAGAAGCTCTTCAGATCGGCATTCTTTTTGTATTTGGATATTAGAACACACGATCCCAGCCATGTTATAAACGGCATAGGCTATTTAAACCAAACCAGCACGAATGATGATGGTTTAGGGAATTTGTTTTAACTGACGATTTGATTAAGTTTGATAAAAATTCAATCTGTAATGTGCTGTTTGGCTAGGGATTATCCTTTAATTCATGCCAAACCAATCCTTGTTCAGTCCTACGTTAGTTTCCTGCTAGATTCATAGTGGAACTACTCTTTACGGTTATTGTCTCTCTAGCATGTAAGATAACTCTTGATATGCAATTATGGTTCAGCTTTGCGAACTGATGAGTACGGCATAAAGTGTGGACAACGGTCAGAAGTTCAGCAGCAAACTGAAAAACAGATGTGGACAGTACTTGATCAATTTTTTTTGGTAGGGGGGCCTGGAATCTAAGAAAATTGATGGAGCATCATATTCAAAGTTGGTGATGAGATCAACTTGTAATGCGGATTAAAGTTTGATGCATTAGTTAATCCTCTTGCACTTCAGCACAAGATGTGAGAAATAAAAGGGCGAGTTCCCGTGCCTGTTTATGGAAAATATTTATCAACTCTGTCGAGATTAGATTCTGACATGATTTGGACTCAACATTGCGAAAGTTATTCCGATAATCATAAAATTTAGTATGTCTTTAAATATGAAAATTTGTGCGCTTTTTGTAGGTGAAGCTTAGAAAAGCAATATGAAAAAAATGATTGAATATTTGAGTATACAATACCCTCACATTATAGGATTTCAATATGTGGGGATGGATGATTGATGAAGAAATTTCAGTCCTTAATCTTAAATAAATGTATGAATGAACCAAACACAGTGTATCTAAAAAAAATAAAACTAGTAAAATATTAAAATCTTTATATGAAAATGCTTTCAAAATAAAACTATAACAACAGTAGGACATAGAGTCCGAAAACATTTCATATAACAATAATGGATACACAACACATCATCTTCAACTCAAAATATTGAACTTCAACAAGTGAAGAACTCATTTTCTCTCAATCTATGTTAATAGAATTATTCATGTGTGTTTTTCACCCCGATATAAATCTTTATACACTCTATATTTATTAGATTCTAACACTTTAAAATCCAGAATATGGAGCATTTCTAAACTTATAGTCCTTGACTTATTTGTATAGAGCAATAAATTGTCCTTTTCTTGAAACTCTCTCAATCACTTTACCTCCGTCGCAAGGAAAGTCTGAATTCTAGAAACTCAGTTATTGCCCCTCGACCCTTCTAGGACGTACCTTGCGCCTCTGTCTTTTTAACAATCCTACACTTCAAGCAGGCACCTCGAACACTAGGCACTCCGAACACCTAGCAGCTCAATCATCTGATAGCTCAACCCCACCCAACTCATACAGCTCAGTCCTAGCAGGCCAGACTCGTCAGCTTGGTGTGATAGCTCAGACCCATCTAGGCTTGGAAAATTTTTTTGCAGTATATCTAGACTACATTCTACAGTTTAACTGAAGTAAACATGGGCTCTTTACTTCAATGGAATCAAGGTAGACATGATGTGACACTCACATGAGAGTGATCTGTAACAATAGAGGAGAATCAAACTTCGGGAGTTTCATCAATGCATCGTAGGAACACTGCTTTGTGGTTTTTAAAGGAAAACACCCATGAGAGATTTTGCAATTTAACAAATATATCCATGCACAAATTTGCACAGCTGATTTTGTTGTTGAGAGATTTGATACGAACAATTGGAGTACTTTGGCCGGAGACCATGCTTTATTTTCCGGCGATGAGAGACTATAGTTTGTGAGAGAGTAGGTACCATTAATTGTCTAAGGAGAAGCCCTTTGATGCAAGAGCTAGTCTACTCACTTATAGGTTGCCCATGGATACCCCCCACCAGAAGTAATTGAATGTTATAAGGGGATATATTAGATGATATAATAGTTGTCATATCACTGTCATGTATTATAAATTATACAGTATTTATTTTTTAAATTTATGTTAAAATTAATTTGTTATTATTATGTCATAATCTTTTCAATGATATTTTAATTTTAATTCTCATCATTGTTATCATCGTATTATTCTCTAAATTATTATGAGAAACATAAATTGATGTATTCGAATCCACAAATACGAAATCTTTATTTTGCGAAATAACTTGTAAAATCAATTTACCGATTTGTTTATGTACCGAAGAATTAGAAAATGATTTTTTTCTTTTCTCAAAATGTGTTTGGATACGATGTAATACTGATGGGAATGTATTGTTTTTTTATAGAGATAAACAACCATTTTCAAATTGCTAGAATACTTATATTTTCATCAAATATATGCCACATTATGTGATACCGATGGGAATGGATTGTAATATTTATTAATTTAATAAATAAATAAAATATATGTTACATTATATGAGATATTTTTTACATAATATCCATGATAGTTAAGTGTCTTTCAATGGTTATATGATATCTTAATGGGCTCTTAAGAAGGACAAAATAGAATAAATGGCCTTGAAAAATAGAGAAGATAAGTGGTACTAATGGGGTGTCATAGTCTCTCCCTTGAAAAATCAGTTGGTTGCTTGTGTTTTATTGTATTTTTTCTTATATGATTATTATGTGTGTTAAAAATTATATTTTAACTGGTTATTTTGATAAATTATTACGAAGTGATCTTACATGGAATTATCTATAATCAAATACTTTAGAGTGAATTTAATTCAAAAGTTGTTTCATAATTTTTTCTTAATTAAAAATAATTTTTTATATTAAATATTATTGTGAAACTTGTGTATTTAGTCTTGTATCATTTTTTCTTGTATTCTTATGGAATTCAGTGGTTGACAATTGACCAATAATTCAGGTTTTCTTCTGTTGCACAGGTGTTGTGTATTTTGAATCTCAATAAGTAGTAATAGAGAATATATTTTTCATTATGAAAAATATAATATAATAGTGTCAATGTCAAAGAATTTGCCATTTTATATTGAATAATTTAATGAATAAAATAATTTTAATTTTGATAAAAAAGAGTGAAGAATATTTTAATCGAGAGATAAATAATAAAGGCATTAAGAATGAAGAAAGACAAGTTATAGAGGATGAAGGATAATGAATTACTGGACAAGAGGAATCTTGTAACACTTTAATGTTTTAAATTTTAGATTTATTGAATATTCAACTTGAAGGCTTTATTAATGATGATAATTAATAAGCTAATTAATTATGGGTGAGTTTAGATTCATTTAGTGTGAGGCTATTCAAGCTTGATTTTTAAAAAATTTTAGAGGGGCATTTTGATAGTTGTCATATCGACAAATAGTAATTAGTTTTAGTATATTGGAATCATAATCAAGACTTGGTGTGGTATTAATACGTGTGCTATAGGTATAATTAATAAAAATTAATTAAATAGAGAATTAAATATAAACCTAATCATAATTTTAGTGTGCATACCCTAAATTTCCACACTCGATCACTTCTGCCCGCTTTTACTCATACATGTATATAGGGTGATTTTATCTCATAATTAATCTATTTAATAAATAAAAAGTGTGAAATTAATTAAAAAATTAAGTGCAGTACTTCTTCATCCTCTACTCACTTTTCCTTGACTTCTTTCATCTCATTCATCTCATCACCTACTCTCTTATAATTGTTGCCATATTATCTTCTAAATGTTTGAGAGAATAGAGAGAGAGAGGGAAAACCACAAGTTAGAGAGAGAATGAGAAGAGCAACTATTTTAACTTTCTTCTTCATTTTTGACTGATCCTTTGGTAGTAAATTTTATTTATCCCATGAATAGTAGTTTTAACTTTTCATGTTTTTTGAATCACTATTTTTTCACATTTCAGGACAAGTGAATATTTATCATTCTTAAATATTCTTATTATTGTAAGTAAAATTTCTTAATTTCTCTTATTTTTACTACATACAGGTGTAATCTTTACTATTATTGGGTACTTTATTTCTTAAGACTTATTAATCCGAATTTATGAGATTCTCATTGTCTTTTATTAGTTTTGACTATTAATTAATGTAACAAGTAAAGTATAGGAATTATACGCTTAATTTTATATTCGTATGACTTAATTTTTATTATTTTTAGTGTAATGTTTGACTAGCACGCAAGTCAACATTCCGATGTATTCGGTTTGTGTGTTGAATGAAGTTTAGACACTAACATGTGCATGGATAGGAGGAGTATTTTATACTTTTACGATATAAATATACTTTTTATCTATTAAAATGTATGATGTATGTCTGTTTACATTCGATCTTATGACTGAAGATTGTTTTGATGCATGATGTACTATTTATATGATATAAATTAGTAAATTTATGATCTGTATATTCAAAATACGATCGGCACGACCTACGATGATTATTTTAGAGCCATGTTGAGAGTTTAGGATAGTAGTGGACTAGTAGGATGTCATATGCTGAGTACTTACTGTACTTAGAGAGTGATTTTTCTTATTTTTAGTCATTTGTTACCTTTCTTTGCGTGATTTTTTGATCCAAGAGTATATTTTTGATACCTATGGTGAAAGTAAAAAAAATTATATAAAAATATTACGATCTTAAAAAATATAAAATTTACAGAATTTTAGTTTAATATATAATTATTTAATACTAATTTCTATATCATGGTGGCATAATGTTTATATTCATAAATGGGATACTTATGTCTTGTGAATAATATACGGTAAGATATCAAGATATATCACACTAAGAGATGTAGGATTTAACATGTGGATTGAGATAGAGTATTTCAATTTACCATTTGGGTGTGGCTCACAGTTGAGCCATGAGAACATAAGTGTTAGAGACATTTGTCTTATTGGCATATTCCGTGACCATATGTATCATTGTTTTGATGTCGGGTTGTGGGTTGTCGGGTTATAGTTCGTTCGGTCCGCTCTCCACACGCTCGAGCCCGCCCCAAAGGCCGCCCGCTCGCCTTGTGCTCGATAGCGGCTCGAGCCTTAAAACCAAAAACCTCCCCGCTCACGCATGCTCGATGGCCGCCGAGCCGAAATCCTGAATGGGGGCCGCCACCGCGTGCTCGATCCCGCTGAGCGCCCGCCAACGGGCAGATTTTTCAAACGAAATTTTGGCTCCACTATAAATATTGGACTTATATTTCTCAACCCTAAGGATTTGTGGGACAGAGCAATTTCGTGCCCCCTTGAGAAGAAAAGGCTCTTATGCTCCATTGTGCTTGTTCCTTTTGAGAAAACCAAAAACTACAACTTTGAGCTCCATGTTCCAAAGGTTTTCTCATTACTTTTTCTATTTCTTTCACCATTAAAGCTTTCATCATTCTACCTTCGTTGGAGACGTTGGTGCGTTGAAGAAGGAGACTCGCTCGTGATTGGCACTTCAACTGGCACGAGAGGGAAGAGTGGCTTGAAGACCGGAAGGTGTCCTAGGTTCCGTTGCTGGCAAATCCAAGGAGTTCCTTGTTAGGGATCACGTGTCGGGAGTAAGTCGGCTAGGTTAGCTGGCGTTACCACCCGGCTGTAAGTTGATTTTCATAGTGCATTGCTTCCCTGGCCGTTGAAGCCCGGAGTATTTTTCTCGATACGGTGGGTATCGAGTTTTCATTTCGTCACCAAAAATTGAGTCTTTATCTTTATCGCTCTTAATTATTGCTTGTGATTGTTTATATTGTGCATGATTGCTAGTCTCGTATGCATCAAATGTTAAATATCTTTTACGTGTATTATATATTTAATATTTATTGTTGCTTCCGCTATTTATTTAACGGGGTCGAAACACGTTAACACGAAACGTGCTTTTTCAATAAGCATAGTGGGCATCGATCTATTAATAAGAGTTATTGTACAAGTATTGATAGAACCTAAATTATAAATAGGATTTCCAAGTATGTTATTCTAGGATGATCCTAATTATGGTGGAAATATTGTTCGCTAGAATTAAGTTTAATACTTATACATTATGGGTAACAAGTATTATGCGCTTATAGTGTTGGTTGCTTATTAAAATTACTAGTATCAATACCTCGTAGATGTTATCCAACCATTGGTGACGAACACGCAATTTTTAATTTACAGTGATAGAATAAAATTTGAGAAAATTATTATAATATCTCATATAATTATAACATTTATTTAGATAAGTTAGAAGGGACTTATTTCCATATTGATATTTGAATTTGGCAGAATCCTAAATATGTTCATGATGTTCGATTTTGATGGAAACCTTGATAGTTGTCAAGTCCCGTATGTGTTGTGATGATGTTGAGCCTTGGATAGAAGATATTTGACTACTAATTGATATTTCTTTGTATATTGATATTGTTCTTTGATATATCCTATTAAATTCTAATGTAATAAATTTTATTATTTGTTAGGTATTTGACTCATTATTATATTTTCTTAACTTCATTAGAGCAGATTGATAACATATTAGCGGAAATCATATTACTGCTATGGAGGTTTTTGGTAGAGAGATGATTCCCAAATTTATAATGATCAAATTGAGAGATGGGAGTTTTTTTCTTTTGAGTTGTGATAGAAGTTTGGAGTTTTCTTTAATTTAATTTTGTTTGAACATTTATATATTTTTTATTTCAAGAATCTTAATATTTATGATAGATATTATATTAATGATAAATTTATAATTAGGATTCTTTATGTCAATATTTTTGCATATTGGTTTGAGTCAGGTCTGATGATTTAGATTGAGCTTGTCATATTTATGGTTTTAAAGAAATAATATTCTATAAGAACTAGTGAGAGCTTAAGAATTAGAAATATTTAAAAAATATTATGATTTGCTAAGTGACCAACAATTTAAGTTATTCTAGGGATATGCTAGGTTTAAAGGTTTTGATTTGATTGATAATTTAGAATGGGTGAGATTCTAAGCTCTTATGTTGTTTTGTAAAATGTGAGAAAAATGTAGTGGCATTGCTTGTGAATCTGTAGGAGCAACTCTAAGGACTAATGCCAAGGAGATGGTCAAGGTATGTGGAGAATTTTGTGAGATCACACTCTTAAGTAATTAAGTTTGTAATATTTTAAATATTTTTATCTAATTTAATTAGGTTTATTTTTTTTTGAATAATTTAGATATGAAATAAATTAATTAAAAATTATAAAAATTTTAAATAATATTTAAAATTATTGAGCCGGTGTTTAAAGTGTGCCCATCCGGTTGCTGAGTATCGATTTGGGTTTTAAAATTTAAAAAGAAAGTGTTAAGCGTATAATAATAATAATAATAATAATAATAATAATAATAATAATAATAATATACAAAGGCAGGGAAGGGGGGATTGGGGGTTTAGGAAGAAAATAGAAGCGATGAGGAAGCACAGGGGGCTTTGGGTAGAGAGAGAGAGGGAGGGAGAAGAGAGAGAAACGAGTAAATGAAAGGTCTCGGATTCGATTTCGTTTTCGAGCTAGTTGAAAAATCGTAGGACGGATCGAGGCAAGTGCATCTATTCCTTTTTTCTTCCATTCTCTTTGATTTTTGTTCGATCCTCTTTGCGTATTATTGTCCTGATAAGTGATCAATACAAGTATATGTGTTACCCATGATCTAAGTATGAAAATATTTCAATTTCGTTGTCCAATTCAATATTTTCGCACTGTTTTGCACGACTGAAACCCTAACCCATGTGTGTGTACTATTTACCTATGCCCGGATGACTTCAGCTCCGATTTTTGAAATTTTTGTATAAATTAAGACTAGAATATTATTACCCATATCCTAGTATAATTTATTTGTCGTTTGATATTCGAATCCCCTTCCGATTGGCTCGGTTTGGCTTTGCCAAACCCTAAACCCACGCCAATTCGGGATTTCCCCTTTCCCATTGAAATTTCATACTTTTGCCCCCTAAATATGAATTATCATGTTCCAATAAGGCATATATAAGAATCCGGCGTCCGATTTCACAAGTATTGACCCATTTATGACGTCTAAAAACTTTAATAGTGACACTGATACTGTTCACCCGAGGTTAAAACTAAAATTACATGTTTCTATCGTAATTAAGTGTTATAGAAATTATATCTAATTGTGCATGTTGAATTGCAAGTTTCGAAAAAAATATGTATGTAATCCATTGTAGAGGAGAAATGGTCTAGAGCTCTCTTATGAGGTAATTGCTCATTGGTGGTAAGAAATTCTAATATCTTTCATAAATTATGATATTCATGCATATAAATTGAATCGTCATAAAATATAAATCCAAAGGGAAGATAAGAATCGTACAAGTATTCAGAAGAAAATTTACAATGTATAATATGATCAAATTGATCTTCTGAATGGAGATAATGTGAATGAAATATGGTGGACTTTTCTTCAAAATAATAAGGAATCATGAAACCAGGACCACGGATTTATATTTATAGGGTAGTATTCATTGGCTTGCCATTTACATCACGGTAGAAACTCAAGGATTACCTTGGCCGTGTATCCTGACCGCTTATTGGATCGGGTGATGTCAGTGGCATGCCCTAGGTTACTACTGTAGAAGAATGAGGACTGCACTGGTACCCTGGGGTATATGAGGAGCATCGTTATCGGCCAATCTATAGGCATAATATGTAGATGACCCCTCGGCTGGGTTTAAGAATAAGCTTTCATAGTATTAGATCATGTGGAGTACCATAATCATTTCATCGTTCTCTTGTATCGTTAGCTAGTATAGCCTACTGGTACTGATCCGCAAAGATTAATATAAATAATAAAATGTATAAAAATACGTCTAATGTTATCATGCGTCCTTACATGTCTCTTTCCTCTCATATCCCATTTCATTTATAAATATATGTTGCTCCCATCCCATTATTGTTTCCTTTGTTCATATATTTTTTATGATGTGTGTATGATGCACTTGCTGAGCCTTGGCTTACCATTACTTTTCCCTATCTCTAGTTAGTACAGGTCTGATATACTTGATGGGCTAACGTAAAGATTGAAAGTGGACTAAGTTTGGATTTGAAAGGCCATGTCGAAGACTTAGAAATTATAACTTTATTTATGTAACGGAGATTTGTATATATTTGTATTTATATTTCTTTTGGAATCATTAATGTATGAATGACTGATGAGTAAATAGTTTAGTTTTCGCTATCGTTTGAAATTATTTGTACTTCTGTAAATTATTGTGATTTATAATAGGTACATGATGGCATCTCTTTGTATCCAATGTTGTATCCGGAGATATGATATTGGAGCCAGGGAAGGATTGTCGCAATTTTGGGATCCTATGTTGGATTTTTGTGTTGTTTGAATGTTGAAGTTTGATGTTGATGAATCGAGGTTGTATATTTGTTGTACAATGTTGTACAGGCTATTGTATTTGGCAGATATCTATTTTATAGACGATATTCTATTGAATTTTTGACAGAAACATATGGTCCATTACAAAGTTATCAGTGCTTAAGTCATTAGACCTTGAGCAGAGATGATGCCATCCGCAAGGGAGCACTCACATGTTTAGGATGGTGTGTGACATCCAACGAGTGACTTCATGGATCAACAAATCCCTGAGTTTGTAGGCCTGTTGGGTCCCATGCTTACAAAGGCATGGATGACTCTACTAGAGAAGGTGTTTGTGGTGATTCAATACGGGATGGGAGACAAGGTTTGCTTGATGATTCAACGTTTCATTGGAAAAGCTGATCACCGGTGGAAGATGCTTAAGCAAAAACTTGTGATGATTGTGGAGGACATTAAATTGGAGAATTCTTAGTAGTATTTCTTTGATAATTTGTTCCCTTCATGTGTACAAGCAACGAAGGTGGCTGAATTTTTCATGTTGGTACAAGAAGAAATGATCGTAGCATAGTACCAGGCATGGTTTCAGCACTATTGTGTTTTGCTCCTTATCTCGTATCCAATAAGAAAAGAAAGGCAAGACATTTTTAGGAGGGATTGGTAGATGCAATCTAGATGCAATTGACTTCTTTCGACCTAGTTTAGTATGATATAGTATTTAAGTGGGCCATGATGATTAAATAGGCAATGATCAAGCAATGATAGATTCAACCAGCTATTTTGGTTCAAAATGGAGGTGATTTTTCTCATGGCAAGCACTAAAGTAGATCACAGTGGGATTATTCCAACAAGCCTCGAAAGATGGGTCAATTAGGAGAAAGGCAATAGTGCCTTGCCTGTAAGAAGTTTGGTCATATCACACGAGATTGCGAGTCATTTGTATAGAAGCCAGATACTTCTTTAGTTGCTACTCCTAGGTCACCACTTGCCGGTCAGTAGGAGCCACTTTTATGTTACAATTATGGGAAGCCGGGTCACTTTGCTAGGGATTGCCGTGCCTAAAGTGCCGAATCACAAGATAGTAGAGACTATAGGTTCTTAGACGAGTGTACGCTATGACTGTGAAGGATGCTCAAGGCTTCCTTTTCATGGTGTAAGGTATTATCCTCGTTGGGGTCATTTTAGTGTTGGGATATTCCGTGAATATATTTGGTTGTGTGTCGATATTGGATTATATTTATTGAAAAGCTACATCAACTTATTTTCGTATCTATTCGTTCCCAGTGTCTTGCGCCTACTGTTCAGCTGATCCTTGCCCGAGCCTAAATTCCAGGAGCTTCGTGCCTACTATGCACTTGACATTTGCTCGAGTCCAAATTCGAATAACCTCGCGCCTGTCGTGAGCTCACCATTTGCTCTTCGCTCGAGCTCAAAAACCAGTAACCTCGAGCCCGAGGCTCGCTGCTTTCTCACTCGAGCATTCCTGTGTGTGTGCGTGAAATCCTAGCTGCGCTTGCCGCGCGCTCGAGCACCACGACACGCATTTCTCCAACGGCTTTATTTTTAAATGTGTTTTTGAGGCTCAATATATATAGATGTCTTATATTTTGAAACATAATTAATTCTGGAGGCTTTTAAGAAGCTTTTTTTCTTGAAAAAAAAACCTATCGCTCTTGTATTCCATTTTTGAGAAAATTTCACACCAACAATTATGCTCTATTGACAAAGTTTTTTCTCTATATCGTGCTTTCTTATTTACACATCTTTTCGCCTGTTAACCTTTGTGGTGACGTTCGTGGCATGGATACTGGGCTCCAGTGGTGTTTTGCAATTCAAGTGGTTCGCAAGGAAAGAATGACGTGAATATTGGAAGGCGTCTGGTTTCGTTGCCGTGGAAAAATCCAAAGAGTTCATTGATAAGGATCACAAGACGGGATTAAGTTAGTTAGGTTAGCGTATCATTACCACCCGATTTGTAAGTTAATTTTCATAGTACATATTTTCCCTGACCGTTGAAACCCAAAGGATTTTTTTTGATAGCCGCAGTTATTGAGTTTTTTCTTCGTCATAAAAAATTATGCCTTTCTTATTATTTGTTATTACTTTAATTTTTATGCTATTATGTTAATATTGATACTAGTATTATCGATATCATATAGATCTAAGATTTTTTACTTATATTGAATTTTTATATTTGTACTGCTTTTGAAAAGTTATCAAGGGGTGAAAATTTTTGTGTGTTTTGGGACGTATAATTTCTTTTAATTTTTTATTAGAGACTCACCCCGATCTACGATTCCAAAATCTAGATGTATATAAGTGGATCTCTATCCGTGCCTCCCTTCTTTAATTGGAGTAACTATGCAAATTAGAAGGTTCGTATGAGATCCTTCATCAAATTGATAGATGAGCGAGTATGGGCTAGCACTCAAACCGAGTGGACACCACCCAGACAGTCAACCAATGATGAACCAAAAGTTTTATCTTTGTGGTCAAAGGAAGAACTTGATGCTCGTAATTGGAACAGTAAAGGACTACATATCATTTTTATGGTTGTATCTCCCAAATAGTTTAAACGCATCTCGATGTGTAAGACCTTTAAAGATACGTGGGATGTACTTGAGATTACCTAGAAAAGAACAAAATTAGTAAAAAATTAGAAATTATAAATGCTTACCACTAGATTTGAAGAAATTCGTATGAAAGATGACGAAACTTTCGATGAATTTTATGCACAATTAAATGACATTGTGAACTCCAACGTTTAACTTAGGAGAATGAATTCATGGAAATGGAATTGTTAAAAAAGTTCTCAAATCGTTCCTTAAATGATTTAGACTTAAAGTCACCGTTATTGAGGAAAGTAAAGATCTTGATAAAATGAAATTGAAGAACTTGTAGGATTTCTCTAAGCTTATGAGTACACCCTTCCGCAGTCAAGGAATACTAAATCGATCGCTCTAAAAACTGGTAAAAGAGAGAGAGGTCGTCCATTGGATGTGGAGTCATGTAATGATAATGACTTTGCTATATTCGCAAAAATTTTAAAAAAATTCTTCAAACAAAAGAATAATAAACGAGCCTTTAAAGAAAATGACCTGACTCACAACTCGACTAAGGAAGAGAAAAAGGATACCAAAGACTCCAAAAATAAAAAAAATGTCAAGGAATCCAATGCTATGAATGACAAGGATTTAGTCATATCCGGATGAAATGTCCAAATTTTAAACATAAAAAAGGAAAAAAGTATTAAATGTGTCTCTTTTAGATGGTGAAGTAGATGGAAAATTTGAACAATCTTCTAAGGACGAAGAAGTAAATTATATGGCATTCAAGACTTCTATTATAAATGACAATGAAGTTACTAGTGCAAAATCAAAATAATCAGATTCTTCTCATGAGGAATCCGATAATGAATTTGATGGCTTCAAGAGGCCTATGATAAATTGTTTTGGGAATGCCTAAAAGTCAAGAAGATCAATAAATTTCAAAATAAAAAATTAACTGAGAAGGAAAAGGACAAAGCAGATGTCACAATAAAACTGGAATGGGTTACCGTTGAACATCGTAAACTGGAAATAACAAATGAGTCATTATGTACTAAAATAAAATCCTTGGAATCAGAGTTTGAAAATGCTAAAAATAATATTATGAAATTCTCAAGCGAAACTTAAAAATTAGATCACATGTTGGGATTGGGAAAACTTGTAGGAAACAAAAAGGGCTTGGACTATATTGAGAATGCATATAAACTTGATAAACATTCAAAACTTATCTTTGTTTCGACTGCAAAACCTCATCACAAAACCATGGGTACCCCAAAAAATTTCTACAACATTGCCTAAAAGTGCTGAGAATTGAATTGGGTCTAAACCCATACCAAAATACAAGAATAACACGATTGTGAATGAACTTGTAAGACCTTTTCAAACATTTTGGTTTAATACTTATTTTTGCCAAGAATATAGAAAACCCAACACCATCTCTAAATTTGTGCACACATGACATGCGTGTGGATATATTGGGCACATTCGTCCCCATTGTCACACCATAAATCTACTGGATAATTAAAGACAATGGGCAAAAATACAAAACTTGGTTAACCGTATTCAACAGTTAAATAACCAAGTAAAAAGATTAGATTGAAAGGTAAATTCAGGACGCAAAATATGGGTAAAGTAGAGTGATTTAAATAAAATCCTGAACTGACTTATCTGCCAGTTAAAAATAAAAATAAAAATAAAAATAAAATAAAATAATAATTATAATTATAAAAGGGCCGCCAGTGTAAATTGCGTGCGCCGGCCTTCCATGCGCTCGAGCGCCGTTGGCTCCCTCTTTATTTTCTAGCGAGCAGCGAGCATCTCGTGAAACCCTCATTCGGTGCTCTCTATTCTCGTTCAACTTCTAGTCTCTCTTGGCTCCTCTCTCTCTCATCCACCTCTAGATCTGACTTCTTTCCTCTTATTTGTGGGTATCACTAGAGGTAATTCTTTCCTTCCTCTTCGTTTTGTATCTCTGTGCCCTCTTTTCCGTTCATGGCGGCGCCACCCCTCATCCCATGCTTATTTTGCTTGAAATTTTCATGAGTCACTTCCATTTTAGCCGATTTTACCGATTTCTTACCGATTTGCTCCAAATCCACCAGTTTGTGCGTGGATTTGGTGCGCCAAGCCATGGATCTGTGTGTGCCTTGCTTCCCTGTTTCCATTGCATTCCGGCGCCCACGGCGCCTTCTCTAGCTTGTGCCTCTTGCTGGCCTCACCATGTTTGGGTATTGCCAGCCGTGGACCAGATCCGACTTCTCCCGCACGCCCTGAGGAACACGTGCTGCCATGGCCGCGCACTGCTGGTGCGTTTGCCTTGTTTCTCAGCGACGCCTTGCGCCCACCAGGCGCTAGGTGCTGCCTCTCGTCCGTACACACACACAGCACCCTACACGAAAAAAAAAAAAATCAAAAGAAGAAAGGGGGCCATGTGTATTTTATTGGCTCTTAAAATTGACTATTCTTGTGTGCCTTTCAGATGTCGGGCCCACAAAAATCCCTCTCGCAAATCTATTGGTAAGCACAATAGGCCGAGTGGGATTGCTTCATCAGTCCCGAAGTGGAGGCCCTATTTACCTCACACGTGTCTTAGTGGCAACTCTTCATTAAACAGAAAGTCTGCCTTGCCTCCATCGACTGTTCCATCTCTTATGTTTTCATTAACCGTCATTGGGAGCCGGTCCTCACCAGTTTGATTGCTTCCTTTGCCACCATCATTCAAAAATTTTATTCTAATATTCATAAGTGTTCTCTCACATCCTTCTCGACCTTCTTGCGGGGGCACCACCTCTTGATTACCCCGGATGTGATTGCACGGGTACTTAGCCTTCCTCAGGTGGATAATCCTGCTTGCCCCTACACCCCGTTCTCCAGGCCACACCCAAATGAGATTGCTTGATTACAAGCAATTACAAGAGTTGCTTGATTTAGGCTTCACTCGGCCTAATACTTCACCATAGGGAGCACTGGTCATATTCGTTAAGAGAAAGACGGATCTATGAAATTATGTATTGACTAATGAGAGTTGAACAAGGTGACAATCTAGAGTAAATATCCATTTTTGATAATCGATGACTTGTTTGATCAATTACGTGGAGCACAGGTATTTTTCAAGATTAATCTACAATCAAGTTATTATAAGATGCAAATTGAGGTGGCGGATATTGCAAAGACGGCATTCATGTGAATGTGTGGGTACTATTAATTCGTAGTAATGTCATTTGGATTGATTAATATATTAGTAATTTTTATAGATTTGATGAATGGGGTATTCAAGTCTTTTCTAAACCACTTCATAATGTTCTTCATTGATGACATCTAGATGTATCCAAGGAATGATACCAAGCATTAAGAGCATCTTCGGGCAATATTGGAGACTTTGAAGAGAGCTCAGCTATGTAGTAAATTCAAGAAGTGTGACTAATGCACCGATTAGTTGCTTGCTTTCTCTTCATATTTTCTTTTTGTGTGATTGTCATGTATGTTGTGGGTTGTGTTTTAATCAATTATTCACATGAATTTTCTTGTAAAGGGGTCCAGGAGGAGATAGCTAAACACTTTATAGTGGATCTATTTGGAAGCTATTTCGTAATTTTTTTCTTACTTGAGAAAGATTTTTTACGTCAAATATTATTGTGTAATTTTTGTATACTTGGCTCTACGTAATTGTTCCATGTGCTTACATCGGGTTTGGTGATTGACAATTGACAGATGATTTGGATTTATTTTCATTGCGCCATTGTTGTGTATTTTTCGGATCCCAACAGGTATTTCCCTGCTAAAATTAGCCGATGCAAAAGGTTTTGATTTGTCAGGACTGATGCACTGAGCTGATGCTTGACAGAAAGAATTCAATACATTCATGGCATTCTTGGCTTGAATCTTGTTGGCTTTAGCAAAAGGAAATAGATCATCGGCAAAGAAAAGAGCTGGCCCGTTGTTGCAAGCCTAAATGGTCTTCTAGTTGCTTGCCAACTTCTAAGCTGGTAAGTTGGAAAATATAAGAGATTTGGAAGATTAATGGTATTAAAATAATAAATAATCGCACAATAAATTACCAAATTTATAAAAAAAATCTGAAAAAACAAAACGTGGGTAATTAAGGAAATGTTTCCCTGTTTTCTACAAATAGGCTTACAAGGGGAGTTTAATGGCAAAAAATTATTTTTTGAAATCATCTAAAAATACTTGGTGAAATATAAATAAATAAATAAATATATAACATTACTTGTGAATCTAAAAGTATAACATACTAAACTCAATTCAAATTTATATCAAATTGTACAGTAAATTTTAGATTGTACCTTTAAATGAACCGATTATATAAAATGAATTCAGATCACAGTTAATAGTGAGCCTCTAAACAAAGAGGATAAATAAATAAGACGAGAGTAGGTCTCACTGTCTTGATCTGCATATGGGGAAAAGTTTCAGTCAACTCTCCATTCTAAAGTATTGCAGTGGTGGTTGATCAAACGCATCTCATGATGAGGGCGATCAGTTTTTGTGTAGGCCATTGGAATGAAGGGGGCATATACAAAATTTCATCTGATTTTATCGTATGCCTCAGTGAGATCAATTTTCAAAACCATGACATGTTCTCCAGCTTTTGCATTGTTCAGTGTCTGCATCACCTCTTGGTTGACCAAAAATGCAGTCATGCTCTGCTCTGCCATACCGAAAACATATCTCGGGATTTCCTTCAAACTCAACCATAAGAAATTCTCCTTCCAGCATGAATTGTGCAGGTAGAGGCTTATTGAGGTTGATTTGTACATCAATGCTTGCAAATCGTCCATGGTTAGCCATTGGTGTGACAAGAGTCTTTTCGTACTGGTTTTCTGATCACTTTTCTTGTGACCCAAATGACTTTCTTTCAATATTAGTGAACAGTAAGTCCTAGAAGTCTCACCCACACAACAGCAGTGGCCAGTTCAGTCTCAGATGATCGAATATCAAGCCTCCATGACTGACTACTAAGTTATGTTGGAAAAGCTCTTCCTGCGATGACAACCAAGCAGAGTCTACAGGGTTCAAGAATTAGACTAAAAAGTAGTCATAATCCATATCAATCACTTTGAATCCCCCATTAGAATTTCGAAACAAAGGGATCTTATCACACAATGCTTCATAACCAAGGGGGAATCCAAATGGTTTGAATATCTCCTTCCTCAATATGTTTAGAGTTTCATTGATACGCTCCTTTAAAAATTGAAGATTGACTTGTTTATAAAACTGGTCTCAACAACTAAACTAAACTTGGCTCCGCTGTACTAATTTATGCCTAACAAATCAAGTTTGAGATCAGAGTTTAATCTTGACTGGTTTATACACAAACAACCAAGCTCTAAGCCTAGAATTTTTTATATCGAATCGAGTTTGACCTGAAAATGTATGGATCAAGCTCATACATAGCACAACGAAAAATCCATATTGTGAACATTGGTTATGCACGGAACAATCTTTTTTCAACCTAACAATCCAAATTAAGAATTCTTAGCGAAAAATTAAAAAACCAATTGAAAAAAGTGATGAAAAAATGTAACTTTCTTTAATACGAGGCAGGGTTATGTTGGGTCAAAAAAGATCGGTCGGATAAAATAACACAATGTCTTACACAGTGAAGGGAAAGAGGAAGAAACAAAAGCAGAAGAATACTAAGAAATTTTACATGGAAACCCATTCTCAAATAAGGAAAAAAATTACAAGACACTTAGTCCACAAACTGATCCACTATATGAAATTAGTTACACAAACCACACGATTACATAAACCTAAGAGGTGAAAACCAAGAACAGAGCACAAGAACTCACACTTTGTTTTTTTTTTTTACACACTGCTCTCACTTTTCTTCCTCTCTTTATCTTCTCTTTCTCACATGGTTGGATGCTTTCACCGTTTATAGTATGCATATATATATTGTTGATATACCGAATATTCTATTCTTGACAAAATCTATCATTACTAACAATATGAATATACTTTATAAAAAAACGGTTCCAACAAATCCTCCTGAGAACACACATGCTCAGAAAATCTTTTGAGTTGACACCCTTTTGGATTCCTTGGTGGACGGTTAATCATCCATTGACTGGATTCTCTTCCAAGCCATTCCTCCTTCAGAATCCTCGGGCGATTCCATACCGGTGACTCCACCGGTAAATTCTCGCACCTTCCCTTTTCCTCCCTAGGCCGTTCAAGCACCAATAAAACGGCACACCTATTATGCTCCTTGGTCGGTCAACTCATTAACCGACCAAATTGCTTTACAGCAAATCCACATGTCTTGGCCGTCTGTGTGCCCATCAGCTTCTTGACCGTTTACCTTCTTCAGCCAGTCAACTCTCCGTTGACCGGTTTCCTTTTGCAGTGGATCAACATTCCGTTGACCGGATTCTCCTTTGGTTTGGCATTACTCTTGCAAAAGCATACCGATACACCAAACCGGTAAATTGTAACCCGTCATTTTACTTAGGGTATTCCGAAATGTCCATTCCTGCCACATGCACCAAACCAGGCAAGACCGCATTCCTGCATTTTGCCCATTCCGGTACTTTGTTGCATACCGGGCTAAATCGCCAAACCAGCCATCCTTACCAGTAAAATCATATTGGTAATTCATTTCACAGGTAGCCGGTTTCCATCTCGGGCAAATAGCGCATTCCAGGATTTGCCCAATCCTAGAAAATCTTGCCATCCTGGCACTTTTGGCTCAATAGGCCACTCTTGCCAACTTCAGCCGGTCAACTCTGTTGACCATAATCCACAGTCGGCCATTTGCCTTCGGCCAGTTAACCTCCGTTGACTGGTTAATATTCTCCGGACTCCAACTCTACCAAATAAACTCTGTTATTTACTCTCTAAAAATTATCAAATGACAAATTAATTTATTGGGTTACCCACGATGAAGTAACCAGACCCAACTGGTTAGGCTCGTGCCATTAAAATATGGATGTATCAATATGCCCAAGGATGGCTCTGTCTCTTACTACACATTTACATATGATTGTTTTCACTATTATCAAGTTAACTCTTTACGAGTTTAAATAAAGGGTTCAAAAATGATCATTGAAAAGATTAAAACTCGATTTTATGAGTCAAGCTTTGACATTTGGAAGTCAATATTATTTACGATCAGTGGAGGTAAACAGACCATCCAAATAAGAGAGGAGTTATAGTGATTTTAATATAAATCAAAATCATCTAAGAGAAAAATGTAAAGAAATATCAAAGATGGAAAATATTAGGAAGTTAAATGGACTTCCTGACATCTTAAGAAATTCATTAAAATATATGGTAGAGGAAAAAAATTGCGTGACTAATCGAATTGTTCAATAAAATCAAAAATATTGTGAAAATAACAAAGGAGTATTGGACAAGAACATATACGTTGGTATCATTAACTGATGCTTATAAAGACATTCAAATATATATATATATTTATTTATTTTTGGGTAAGTGACATTCTAATAGTTGTTACCATTCACCTTTACTAATTTTAAGTATAACCCAAATTTGTTTTTGTATAACAGACACATTTTAAGATATAACCCAATTATTTGTAATCTGATTTGATGTAAATTTTGAATTGTGGTTAGTGATGGTTATATGATAGTGTTTATGGATAAGTTTTTTTTTTTTGGTCTATCTCTTTTCTTGACATATATCTCCTTTTGTTCTTAGATTTTTAAAGAGCTTTCAAAGCACAAATTATAGCCACCTCTTAGAGTGAAAGCTCTCATCCTTTATTCGTGAAATTTTTAAATTTTTTTTATATAAATTTAATATTTATTATATGATTATTTATTATTTTATTATAACTAATCTCATAAATTTCTAGCAACAAAAATAAAAAAAAATGTAAAATTGTATCGACTTCAAAAGTTTTAATGAGCTATACAATGAAACATAGCCCAGAATGATTGAGTTTTTTCAATTGTGATAGGTTTACAACAATGTCTTATTTTAAGAATTTAGTTTTTGCTATAGATATAAATGAACTCACTAGACACATGATGCATCTTTATTAGAAAATTGTGTAGTTGATTAATTTGGTGTCTAGGATAGAGTTTTATTGAGTTATTTGTTCTCTTAGGAAAAGAAAAATCAGTTAGTATAAAGATTATCATTACTTAATATTTTATATAATTGTGGGACTCAAGGAGTCCAAACATTTTTAGTGACCCACATGAAAATTCTTGGGTTTAGGGCATGAGGGTTGATCATGCGACCAAAGACTTGGTTATTTGCATGTCGACCACATATATGCGATTGATAGTATGTCTCATCCCTGATGTGTGCTTGTTGCCCACAAATGTGTGACTAATAGTATATCTTACACTATGCATGCTTAAGGTGTGCATGTTGTTAGAAAATTATAATGAGATAATACTTTAATTCACGGGATCTTGATTATTATATTTCTCCATTAAATTTTAAAGTATAAAGAATAAATATATGTACCTAGATCCATAATTATTAAACTTTTATGCACAACTATAATTATTCTTGCCTCTCGAAAAATCGGGAGATGATTTTCCTCTCTTCTCCTTATAATTTGTAAAATGTTATACAAATTTGTGTGTCTCCCTCAAATGATGATCAAGGACGTCCTTTTATAGAGGGAGAGAGGACCATTCCTAAATTATTAAAATGCCCCTCCTTTCGCCCAAGTGATACGTCTTGAACTGATATAACTGTTGAGAAGTGATATCCATTCGCTCAACGGGTATATCTCAAAGAGACATATCTATTTACCAAAGGACACATCATTTGAGAAATAACACATCATTTTTATCAAAGGATACGTTTTGAACAAGTGTGTCTTTTAAAAAATTTCTCTTTACTATTATATATATAAATTAATAGGATTATTTAATTTATTTAATAAATCAATAATTTAAATGTCTCGTCATGTGGGATATATTTCTAACACATGTGTGTAATGGATAGTATATCTTGCACTTGGTGCATGCCTTTGTGCCCATCAATTAATAGGATGATACTTGATTCATGCTTGACTGACACTCATATGGTTGTCCACCTAGATAGATTTTTTGATATATTTTTTTTACCTAATTTTAATTCTATAAATACATACATACATATATACATACATACATACATACATATGTATATATATATATATTCTAGGATTAGGAAAAACAATCGTGTACTAGCAAAATCAATTGAAATTTTGTATTTATATTTTGTAAATACTTTATATTTACACATGAGTTAAGTCAAATTCTTTTGTTTCCTAGTTTTGGAAAAAAATATTTATATTTTGTAAATATTTTCACATGTTTTTTTTTCAAATAACCCATCATAGAATTTAACAAAAAGCATATATATTATAATATATTAATATAAATTTGTATAATATTTTAACTTAAATTGTTTGAGTTTACAAGCTTGGTCTTTTGATGAATTTTGGATTTGGGGTGTTCACTAGAGTTTTTTTTTATACAGATACTGTTATTTATGTAAAAAGAACAATTTGATATGTTTAACTACATTTTGGCATGCATGTACCAGATGCACTGCAGCTGATGGGCCATGTACCATTTTGATTTTTATAGTATCATTTGTGAGGATAGTTTGTAATTAATATATGATAGCCATTGAATTATATGGTTGATCAAGTTGAGAAATAGAAGATCAAATTAAAGCAAATTTGATCGTATTTTAAAGTAATTATCTCAATTTGCATGTTATATTATTATTAAGTTTGGCAAAACGTCACGATCTTAATTTTTGGGCTAAATTTTATGATAATAATCAAAGCCGTGACATAAATAATGAGATATTATATCATCAAAGCTATTATAAAATCACTAAAAAAATATTTTTTAAAATCAATATTTAAAAAAATTATTTATATGATAGACGTTAAAATCATTTTTTTAAGGAAATATTATACGAAATTTCAACAATGATGGATAAAAATATTTATCTCCAAGTTCAATAGGATGCAAGTCCTTTTGAATTCCCATATTCCTCAAATCCAGATGAAAATTTAAATTATCCTTTGTCTTTCCATCAATACCTAATACCGTGCCTATGATACTTTTGCAGACATTCTTTTCAATATGTATAACATCTAAATTATGATGAACTAAAACTTTATTCCAATAAGGTAACTTGAAAAAAATACTTTTCTTTTTCAATTATACTTGAGAGTATGTTCAGGTTGCTTTCGCTTGGTACCAGCCTTTTCAAATATCACATTGTCACATCCACTAAGTTGATCAAGGATATCATCCCCCGAAAATAGATTGGGAGCATGTCACATTTCTATAGTGCCGTTAAAGGATTTTTTGTCAAATCTTTATTTATGATTAGTATCTAAGAATCTACGATGACACATATAACACAATTTATGACCATGTGACAATCTATAAGAGGAAGTGTCAACATTGCAATTTGGACAAGCCAATTTTCCTTTCGTACTCCAACGTGATAAATTTGCGTAAGCTAAAAAATCATTGATAGTCCACAATAATAATGCATGTAATTTAAAATTGTTTGAACTGAAGACGTCATAGGTTTCAACTCTAGCATACCATAATTTCATAAGCTCATCTATTAATGGTTTCAAGAATACATCAATATCATTTTCAGGAGCTTTTGGACTAGGAATTAATAATGACAGTATAAAGTATTCACTTTTCATGCATATCCATGGTGGGAGATTATATGGAACTAATATCACTAGCCATATGCTGTAAGATGTACTTAAGTTGCCAAAAGGATTAAATCCATCAGAAGTTAAGCCAAGCCTTACATTTCAAGAATCTAGTGCAAAGTTCAGGTACATTTCGTCAAAAGATTTCCAAGCTTTTGAGTAAGCTGGATGTCTCAAGACTCCATCATCAGGGCGTTTCTCCTTATGCCATCGCATTGAGATGCTATTTTTAAAGACATATAAAACCTTTGAAGTCTAGGTATTAGTATGTGAAACTTTTTTTCCTTCATCATTATCAATTTTCCACCTCGAACACCCACAAATCGGACAATTTTGATATTTTTTATATACATTTTGATAAATGATACAATCATTCTTGTAAACATCAATCTTAACATAATCCAATCATAAATCTCTTGTATACTTCTTTGCTTCATAAGAGTTATTTGAAAAATGACTATCATGAAAGAATACTGATTTCAATAAATTCAGTAGTATTGATAAAAATTTATCACTCCAACCATTAATTCACTTCAAATGGAGAAGATGTAAAATAAATTTTAATTTAGTGAAATGATCACAACCCGAAAATAATTATTGTTCAACATCTTTCATAAGTCTATAAAAATTTTCGGGCACTGCATCATTTTGATCAGTTTCATCACCTAAATGGTTGACATCCTCACTGAAATCTACATTTCTAACATTTGTGGCATCATAGATCAAAGAAATAGTATCATCATAATTAAAATCATTATCTCCGCTTTCTTTCCCATCATCATCATCATATCCTTCATCACTAGTAGAGTTATTTTCTTCTTCTTTATGAAAAATTTATTATTTGTAATCCCTTAATATTCCATATATGATTAAATGGTTGAAGATTATTTTTCTATCTTTTAAAAAACGATTGTTACAATTATTGCATGGACAACATATCTTATCCCCATTTCCAACTTTTAAAAATACAAAATCAAGAAATTCGATAACTCCTTTTCTATACTTTGGCTTTTGTCTATCACTAATAGTATTATAATTTATTCAACTCTTATCCATCCTAAAATGTAAATAAAAAAAAAGTTAGTATTAATAAATTAATTTTAGGTTACCCATGTTATAAAGAGATAAATAAATAAATATATAATAAAAATTATATTTGGGCCATATTACCTAATAGTTTTGGTGTGCCATATGGAAACTTGAAGGTAATGCATGTATCATATCCAGTAATTTTGGCAACGATAGGATCGGAATACAATGGGTTATAATCACCAAAGAGTTGGTGTGTGCCTATATAACAACAATGGAGATTTATTAGTATCCTTGGTAAATAAAATATGATACATGTTGTTTCTTAAGTAATTTTAAAAATAGAAAAATTAGTTGAACAAAATAATGATGCTGTATCTCTAACAAACCAAACAAGTAAAAGATAGTCAAAGTAACAGGGTTGGAGCAAACAATTCCATCAACAGGCCGATCCTGATTTTCACAAGGATAAGCAGATTCAGATCTAGCATGCAAACAGGCCGATTCTAATTTTCTCAAAAATAAGCCAATTCAAATTTAGTATGCAAGCAAGCCGATTATGATTTTCTCAAGGGTAGGCCGGTTTTGATTGTGCAGGTAGGTCGATTCGATAAGGGCCGATTTCGATTTTACCATACGAAGGGGCTGATTTTGATTTCAATGAAGTGGAGGCTGGTTTCATTTTCATCAAGAGGAGAGGCCGATCTTGTTTTCATGCAAAAGGAACCGGTTGTGATTTCATGAAGTGGAGGCTGGTTTCATTTTCTTATAAAGGAAGGCAGGTTTCGTTCTCTTACTTAGGAATGCCGGTTTAGATTTTTATGCCTAAAGTGATCGGTTTAGATTTTCATTAGAGAATGGCCGGAGCTCTTTTCACATCAAGGGAAGCCGATTTCATTTTCACCTTACAAGGCCGGCCTTGTTTGCATTATAAGGGAAGGCCGGTTTGGTTCATCACTCAAGGCTGGTTTAGATTATCACCTCACAAGGCCGGTTGTGATTTCTTGGTATGGGAGAGCAGGACTTGACTTTCTTCACACACAAGGCCGGTTTTGATTTCATGAGAAGGGAGGGCCACACTTGACTTTCTTCACACAAAAGGCCGGTTGTGATTTTCATCACACAAAAGGTCGGTTGTGATTTCTTGGTATGGGAGAGCAGGACTTGACTTTCTTCACACACAAGGCCGGTTGTGATTTCTTGGTATGGGAGAGTAGGACTTGACTTTCTTCACACACAAGGCCGGTTTTGATTTCATGAGAAGGGGGCCACACTTGACTTTCTTCACACAAAAGACCGGTTGTGATTTTCATCACACAAAAGACCGGTTGTGATTTTCATCACACAAAAGGCCAGTTGTGATTTCTTGGTATGGGAGAGCAAGACTTGACTTTCTTCACACACAAGGCCGGTTTTGATTTCATGAGAAGGGAGGGCCACACTTGACTTTCTTCACACAAAAGGCCGGTTGTGATTTTCTTCACACACAAGGCCGGTTGTGATTTCTTGGTATGGGAGAGTAGGACTTGACTTTCTTCACACACAAGGCCGGTTTTGATTTCATGAGAAGGGAGGGCCACACTTGACTTTCTTCACACAAAAGACCGGTTGTGATTTTCATCACACAAAAGGCCGGTTGTGATTTCTTGGTATGGGAGAGCAGGACTTGACTTTTTTCACACACAAGAGGTTTGATTTCATGAGAAGGGAGGCCACACTTGACTTTCTTCACACATTCACACACAAGGCCGGTTGTGATTTCTTGGTATGGGAGAGCAGGACTTTTTCTTCACACACAAGGCCGATTTTGATTTCATGAGAAGGAGGGCCACACTTGACTTTCTTCACACAAAAGGCCGCTTGTGATTTTCATCACACAAAAGGCCGGTTGTGATTTCTTGGTATGGGAGAGCAGGACTTGACTTTCTTCACACACAAGGCCGGTTTTGATTTCATGAGAAGGGAGGGCCACACTTGACTTTCTTCACACAAAAGGCCGGTTGTGATTTTCATCACACAAAAGGTCGGTTGTGATTTCTTGGTAGGGAGGGGACTTGACTTTCTTAACACACAAGGCCGATTTTGATTTCATGAGAAGGGAGGTTCTTTTCTTCACACAAAAGGCCGGTTGTGATTTTCATCACAAAAAGGCCCGTTGTGATTTTCAACACACAAAGAGGCCAGTTTGGATTTTTCATCTTACAAGAGGCCGGTTTGGATTTTATGGAGAAGGGAGGCCGGACTTCATTTTTTTCACACAAGAGGCCGGTTGTGATTTTCATCACACAAGAGGCCGGTTTGGATTTTTCATCTTACAAGAGGCTAGTTTGGATTTTATATCAAATATGACTTGATATAAAAGTATGAAATGAAAGAACAATATTTTACACATTATTGAGTTATATCAACATCCGCATCAAGTTATTCTTTTCTGTGAACAATATGTTATCCTTGTGCACTTTTCAAACAATATAAGTAACATTGATATAAATGATGAATATGAATATGTGAACAAAATAAAAACAACAAAAATAGAAGCAATGTCGACATAAATATGATGAACTTGTAAATCTGTGAATAAACAAAAATAGTGAACAAATAAATCTCGACAACATAAAAATCGGGAGATATCTCTTCAACCTCGACACACAATCGAGTCAAAACATTGTGAAACATAGTGATATAGGAATGGAAGATACCAAAATCAAAGTACCGTGAGATAGAAAGTGTCGATTTGATGAACAATTCGTTGATTGCGAACTTCTACAACTGATTTGCTACGAGATAATGGAGAAATTTATCGATTGTGAAGGAAAACGGCCGATTGAACCCGCGAGATTGAAAAATGTGAGATTCGTTTGCAGAAGAGCTCAAGTGGTTTAGAGTTTCTGGTAAAGTGAACAGAGAGGCATAGAGAGTGAGAGGCGTGAGTGGAGTGTATTTTGTATGGCGCGGAGAGAGGGCAGTGTGAGTGGAGCGAGTTTTGTATTTGGTGAAGGAGTAGGATTTTGTTAAAATGTATTTTTAATAGTATAAAATTTATTTTTCGTTAAAATTATATTCTTCACAGTATTTAATAAGTCACACTGGAGTTAAAATTCATTAAAATTTATTAAATTAACAGTATTTAAGAAATTTTATCAGAATAAAATTTATTAAAATTTTTAAATTTTTAATATATTTTTTTACAATGAGTGACATTATATTCTTGTCACTCTTATTGTTATTACTTATTATTAATTATTTTATTTTTTATAAAATTATTTTTATTTTCTCTTAATATTTAGTGACAAAATTATATATTTATCACTAAATTATATATATATTTATTAATAGTGACAAAAATATATTTGTCACTAATTTTTCATCACTAAATATTAGTTTTTTTGTAGTGATAAGTGAAAAAAAAAAAAAAGGTCACCTCAAGGTTTGAGCAGCGTTGTGACATGTGCTCTATATGATATCTGTATAACACGATATCACAGTCGTTGAATGAAGATCCAATCTTTCTTGTTAATTCTTTTATTTTAAAAAAATTAATTTGGGGGCTTCTTTGCAAATTATACAAGTAGTCTATAATTTTTCTTAATCTTAACCGTTTATCAAGATGTAGATGGCTATAATATATATCATCTTACAAAATCACAGTTTAAAATCCATTTTCTTGATTAATAATTTTTATAAAATAATTTCAATTTGGGGCTAATTATTTAATTTTAAAGTAGTCTAATTTTTCTTAATTAACTCAAGATGTAATGGCTATAATATCACCTGACAAAATATAAGTAAAAAGAAAATCAGCAATCTTATATCAAGGTTTTATTTTTATCAAAAATTTCAATTTGGTATTATAAATTATTGAAAGAAGATTTTTCTTAATCTTAACCGTTCATCAAGATACAGATGGCTATAGTATAGTCATCTTATAAAAGTTTAAAAATTGTTTAGATTAATACTTTTAAAATAATTAAATTATAATTATTTAATTTTAAGTTAGTAATTAAAATTAACTCAAGTAAACTACCCATCACCCGACAAAATATAAGTAAAAAAGAAAAACAGCAGGGTTATATCAAGGTTTTAGTGTCCGTATAATATGGTATTATAATTATTTGACGAAGATTTGACCTTCTTCGTTAATTAATTAATTAATTAATTTAATAAATATATATATATTTTATTTTTTTATAATAATAAATAATAAATTTTTATCTAATAACTGTAGACAGTCATCGTCCTGTTCGGTCACCTCAAAACCTAAAATGCATGTGTTATTCTGACAGTCATTTTACGTAGTACATGAAGCTTTTGACGTTTAACGTCCAGAGCTTGAAAAGAAGAATCGAGACGTTGCAGTCATTTCGATCAAATCAATAGACTGATTCGGCAAGAGTATCGACGTACATCGACAATTATCTGCATCAACGTACTGCAATTCATTTAATATCCGAGCTCCAAATTCCTATTCCACGAAACATCCATTTCATAATTCCTTTTTTAGCTATTATTTTAATATAAATTTTAAAAAAAATAATTAAAAAAATAATTATAAAGTATATACTTTATGGTATAAAATCTTACATTGATTTAATGTGCTACATATGCCCCCTTAAAATATGGATAAATTCTAAAACATTCTTTTTTAGTATTCATCTTTATCTATTCAGTATTAATAGTATTTGAGATTTGTCATCTTATAAATGTCTTGCTCATAGTGGATTAATTAGGGTCATTCGAAATGTGTTCAAGTAGGAATCTATCATTGATTTAATATGCTACATATGCCCCCTTAAAATATGGATAAATTCTAAATCATTCTTTTATAGTATTCGTCTTTATCTATTCAGTATTAATATTATTTAATATTGGTCATCTTATAACTGTCTTGTTCATAGTGGATTAATTAGGGTCATTCGAAATGTGTTCAAGTAGGAATCTATCATGAACACAGATTAAAAATTTTTTAGATAGGTTAATCTTTCAAAATGTTGCTAAATCTGTAAGCTTGTAAGAGAAAATCTGATGAAATGAAACATTTAAGTAGTGAGGGGCCAAGCACGTATTTGTTAGGGAGGAATTTATCCGATTTAGAATTGTTGATGCTTCTACCCATTGATCATACAAGAAAATTTCTAATTTATTTTGATTAGAGCTTCCATACATCCTACTAACCAAAAACTTCTTATGAGTAAGAAAATAATTCTATTTCATAACTGTTAGGATATCTTGAAAATAAAAACATATATGCAATCAACATAGCAAAATAAAACATTAAATCTCATCTTAAATCGTCGGCTGTCAAATATCATGAGAGAATAAAAAATAAAATAATATAATTAAATATACACAAATTATACGATAACATTTAATATAAAAAAAATCTTCTTAACCAAGAAGAAATCATGGGATTAGCTCAAAAAATCTCTAACAAAAGTGATTATTTATAAATATAACTTTCTCTGACATTTCTCCACAATAATTCGTGGAAATGATCTATTAAAAACAAATCTCAACACTTTTAACAACTAACCGGAGAAAATATACCAAAAAAATGAGTAACTAAATAATAATATATTCTATTAATAAGACTAGACAAATACACTCAAATTTAGCAAAAAATGGAAACCCTTCATTTTCAACTGGATGTCAAATCTTATCCACATTGCTCTTTTTTCTCTTTATGCATACAACATTTCTTAGTGCTAAAATGATCTTAGATTCTCTGAAAATATTATCATGAATTTTCATATTCCGCATAACTGTTTGAGCAGTTAACACATTACCATCTTGCAGGCACTACTGCAAATTGCTCCCAATCTTGATGCTTCAGTGGGCAACTGACATATAGTTATTGCAAATCTATCATAACCTAGTGTTTAAACTGCCAGCTCGTAGCTTTTATGTAAAATATCTCACGAATAGTCTCTCAAGCGAATATTGTACAAATTTTAGTTAATAAAGTTGCTTGATCAAGCCTTGCACAAATTTCATGCGACACTCCAGATAATTCATTTAGTGAATGTAAAATTCATAAATGAGTGACTTAAAACCTAATAAATTTTTTATTTTAACCATGTGAGAGACCCCTTACTACTTTAACAATCATCATCTTTTACCCTCTTGTAAATTTCACTCTACGAAGATCCCGATGTCTACTTCCCCATACTTCAATGACACATTTTTCTACTCCACTGAATTCAGAGTATTGCCACTCCCATTTGGCGTCTTCAACAAGGTGGTGTCGCTCCCCTTACACTTCTTAGATTCCTCGTGCCATCTTAATTGAATTGCAATTGGTCATCTTAGTGTTATCCTTGGAAATCGAAGTCCCTATCAAGTACCAACTCAAATGCTTATTTCTCTAGCCACAATTGAGGTACCTTTTGTGAGTTTTCATTGGCTTTTATCAAATTTTTCAATTAAAATCAAATTTAACCTCACATGTAGAGTATGTTGCAAACCCCTTAATACAAGTTTTGTCCCATTATTTGTTCATAAGCTAATGTCACTAATACCAATTACCTTCGACGAAACATGATTACTAATTTTTAATATCTCATAGTTTTTGAGCGTATAGGAGGTGAAGAGAAGCTTCATTGATGTTACATGGTGCGATGATTTGCTATCCATACCCTAAGTCATCTTGTGGCTCGTAAAGCTCCCTATATTCCTCACATAGATGATTAGAAGGCTTTCGTAGGTAGTAATAGAGGCCTATTTATTATTGCCATGATCTCTATGCTCTTACTACTCGCTACCATAGTCCTTCTCATGCTTCCTCTAGCAATTCCAATTCATATGACATTTCTTATTACAATAAAAGTATTCGATATTCATAAACCTTGTTTTCTCGATCTCCCATGCCCTCAATCGCTAGTAAACACTAAATCACTCTACTTTTTAAAAAACTCATCACTTCTCTTTCATCTAAACTTATTTATAAAAAAATAAGCGATAACCTCATCAACACTAATTGTGTCATTATTAAAAAGTTGTGTCATGATAATATAATTACACGTGATTGGTAACAAAGCCATTAACACCAATGCCTCATCTTCGTTTTTAATCTTCTTATTAAGTGTTGACGATTGCATTAAAATCCAATGAAGCTGATCTAAGTGTTTCTTAAAATTTTCTGCTTCTAACAGCTAGAGGTTATAGAATCACATCTTTACATGCAATCTCGACGTCAATGATTTATATTTATATTGGCTCTCAAATTTTATCCAAACTTCCGCTAGATTTAACAAATTGATGAATTCTTACAGAGTTATTTACAAAATACAACTTGATTGTGTAATTTACAAAATTCCTAATGTCTTGCAATTCCTCAGCTTTTCATCCTATCTGGCTTTTCCTCATTTCTTTGTGCTTTTACTTTTTTTCTTAGGAAAAAATGTTACTTACTCTGTTTTGTCAAAGAATAAAAATTTTTTACCCGTTAAATTACTTAATGTGGAATAGCAAACACTTTGATATTGGTACCATCAAATTGTAGTCTTCACATATTAAAAAAATTTACACTTTGATATTACATGTTTGGATTCCTCGAGCAAAAGCGTGCACACAGTTGGCATAGTGGAAACGAGTTCCCAAATTTCTTCATCAATCGTTGGCTACTATATACTGTGATAACACAGAGGACAAAATTATGTAACCAAATGCACATAAGTTGTATGACAATATTTAATATGAAAAATTTTTCTTAATAAAAAAATCACTGAACAAATATCGAAAAAATCTACAATAAAAGTGATCGATTATAAATATAATCTCCTCTAAGGTCTTTTCATAATGATCCATGTGAATGGTCTATTAAAAATAACTGTAACACTCTTAGCAACTCAGTACTGATAAAAACAAGCAACCAAATGGTAATGTGATCTAAAAATAAGACTAGAGTAATGAATTTATATTTGGCAAAGAATAATACTTGAGTTAGACCTCAACTGGATGCTAAACAATTGTCTGTTATCTTTTTTTTTTCTTCTTTTTTTTGGTGTGGTACTCATTAGTATAAAAAATGATCTTGGATGACCTAAAAATCAGACCATGCCTTTTTTTATATTCCACGTGGCCTCTTGAATTGCTATCTCATAGCTATCTTGCAAGCACCATAAAGAAATCCTGCCAATCCTGGTGTTTAAACCACTTGCTCACAATAGATACTAGAAATCCTCCTTAGCCTTCTGCGAATAATTTTGCTCGAGCAAATCTCAAGCGAATATCACACAACCCTCATGATGTCCTATCATTAGATGTGAAACTTACAACAAGTAATATAAAATTCAACAGTAGCCAAAGGTCATAGCTCATGAACGAGCAATCAAAAAGATTTTGAAGTTTCCCTCAACTAGAGGGTAGAGTTATAAAAACACTTATTTTAAAAACCTATGAGGATTTTGTTGTGAAAATTTCAAGCAAATAATTTCCAATAAAATCTTTTAGTTTCATAGTTTGCTATATTCAACCGTACGCATTTCTCTATCCGTAGGCTATGTTAAAGGTGTTGGGTCTGGTCACTCTCTTGTGGGTAACCTAACAAATTGGCTTGTCATCAGAGGATTTGTGGAGAACAAATCCAGAGAACTGTTTCCGGTCAACGGGACGTTGACCGGAAGAAAATAGTGACGGTCAATGGAGATTGACCGGCGGACGGCCAGCGTGAATCCGGTCAATAGGAGGTTGACCGTCTGAGGGTTACAGGAGTGCTGCTGGATGGCAGACGGGTAGCAAGGAGACGGTCAACAGGAAAGTTGACCGGATCCGGTTAACAAGAAAGGTTGACCGGTTGGCTATGGAGAACGGTCAAGTTCTCCGGTAACAGCTGGGCCTTGGAGACTGTGGAAGATGGCAATTGGCAGTGGACAGATGTCTTTTCAGGATTTGTCGACAGGCTGGTAGTTGGGCTGCAGAGTTAGTAGGCAAGTTGCAGAGCTAGTGGGCAGGTTGCAGAGTTAGTGGACAAATTTGTGGATGACAGGTGTCAGATCACATGCAACCTACCTATTGGTTGAAGGTCTCTGGGCAGATCATGATATATACGCATGTTGGGCATGCTGTGTGGTGTGTGCGCAAGGAGTGCCCGCAAGGCGCCATGAGAGTGACCATGGGTGATAGAGAAATCACCATGGGCAAGCATTCGCCGGGGCTTGTGGCCAGGGGCTTGTGTAGTCGGTCGCTGTGTGCGGGGGTGAAACGGCTGGTTGATGTTTTACCAACACTTGTAAAATGTAGAGAGGAGTGCACCACCAGTGAGAGGAAGAAGAAAAAAAAATAGAGAGTAAAAGAGTGAAGAGTGTTTCCGTTTACTCCCGGTGAGGTTTTTCTTTGTCATTCTCAGGTGTGTAGCGGATACTCCATCTCGGGGGTTTGTAACCCATTTTACATAGTGGATTTATTGGTGGACTATGTATCCCGTGATTTTTCCTCTTCGGTTTGGGAAGGGGTTTCCACGTAAAAAATGTTGTGCATCCCTTGTTCTTTGTTCCTACTGCTAGATCGGGTTTTCCGCTGCTGTCAGATCTGGTGGATCCGGGCCTTCCGACCCCAACAAAAGGCTGTTGATGTGAAGACAATTTCTATTTTTTTGTTTAATCCGTTCTTGATTTGAGATGATAGCAAGTCCGTACAACATGGATACATCGTACAACCAAGGCATCCTCCACGTGCAATATGTTCCCATCGAGTAAATCGGATAGGGATTGAGCTTTGCTAGAAGTAGAAAACCAGAAGGCTCTGTCAGAGAAGCCTGATTCTTCAGAAGTTATCCAAACACCTAGAGGAATTTGTGCTTCTGTTAATCCTTATCAATGCTATTCATCAGCTCGTTTTCACCACTTGTACTTTCTACCACTTGTTTCATTTATTTGGTTGCATTAACAACGCCACTCGGTGCGGCGTTGCATTTATGTTACAACCTTGCGCTTTTAGAGCTCATGGGAGGCTGCCATGAGTGCGTCGGGCAATTTTTTTTCACATTTTTTTCGTTACTTTTTGGCCAATTGGAGAGAGATAATCAGCATTTCTAAGCAAAATGTTGTCTACTTTATGTTTGTTTTGTCCCTTTAGAAGAGTATATGCTCTCCACCTCAAGTGCTGCGTTATATACTTGGGCATCAACTAAATATGGATGACAAAGTACCCACATCTAATTTTGCATGCTTGAAGTTGAAAAAGGGGGGAAAAAGACAGTTCTGTCAAACTCATGAGTGAAGTGTCTCTCGTGGAGGCATTTGTAGAGATTCTTGATTTTTCGACTTTTTCTGTGTTGTCGTTCTTGATGTCACCTTCTTCTTTCTTTCTATTCAGTCTTTATGATCTTTGACCATGGCAAAAAACAGAGACCCATAAAAAAATCGAACTACATCAAACCAAAATGCTATACTTATTTTCAACAGATGGGGCACTCCTCTTCTAGCTCTAATTATATCAGATCATGTTTGATTGTTTCCTCCAAACTCTTGTTTTCGTTTCCCTTATCCTCATGGATAATGAGCATCATCTTCTGAGATATTAGGTGGTATTCATTTCACAGGATAATATCAGTTTAAATTCATCTCTGGTATTTTTCTATTGGAGACCTCGTATTTTCCATCGTATAACATTATTTCCTATCATCTCTGCTTTAGTATGATGACACTTACGACTCAGTATTTGTATTATCATCTCTGCCCTTTTCCAATATGTTGTCACTTAGCTAATAAACATTCACAAAATATAAAAATAAATGTTGCTACCTTACAATTTATTCTTTCACTTGAGTCGAATACAAAGATGCCACGTGATCTTATCTGTACTGATTTATTTTATCAAATTTGCTGTAATCATATACGTAAAATTGTTACTAACCAACTCATATTTATGAACAGTTGACTCAAAATACTTAAGTAATTAAGGTTTGTTAGGCTTAAACATGCCTCCACTAACCATAATCATCGTCTCTTATTTTTTCTTTTAGCTAATTTGTCATCTTTCTCTTTTGTTATTACTAAACTAGTATTGTAAATATTAGTCTTTGTTATAGTAATTCTAAAATAGTTTCTTTCAAAAATCTTGAGGCAAATTTCCAACATATGATGAATGACCTTGCGTATTCAATCATCTGCCAAAACTTCCGACATATGTATCTAGATTGAAATTTCTATATTTAGACCCTTTATCATCTAATTAGATGATAGTGTTAGGATTTTTTGAAAATAGAAAAAAAAAATACATGATCGATGGAATAGATACAAATTTTCAAATCCCTAATTGATTGTTCGCTATCAAACACAGTAAGAATATAATAATTTTGTATGACAATATTTGATATGAAAAATTATTTTTAATCAAAAAATTACGGGACAAATTTTAAAAAAGTCCACTATAAAATGTTTATTATAAATAACTTCTTCTGAGAGTCATTCACTATAATTTGAGTGAATAATAAATAAATATAACTTTCAACACATCTTACAATCTGCAAAAAAAGACTACACCAATAAAACGACTAATCAATTGACAATATATCATAAAATAATGACTAGAGCAATATATTTGAATTTGGTGAAGATTGAAATTCAAACCGGATTTTAATAGGATATTGAAAATAGTTCTCCTTCATCTTTTCTCTCTTCTCTCTCTCCGTACAACATATTTATTTTGAAAATGCTATCAAATCCTAGCTTTAAAAATCGTGCAGCATTTTATAATAGCATTGGCACATATATATTCATCAAATATGCATTATGCGTGCTAAAGCATCAATGTCTTACATGTGTGCCCTTTGCGTGCTCATCATGTGCTAATAATAAGATAAGCTGCACATGAGTATCCTTTGTGCATGAGTTAGACATTAGTTTTCATTTGAGCGAACCTCATATGCGTATCATATGATTCTTAAATGAAAAACATTGTTCTTCCAAACCTCACACAAATATCGTGTGATCTTATCTAATAGTTTCATAAGTGAAATGCAATACTTTCATCACGTGTAGGCTTATAAGATAGTGAACTAAAACTTAATAAACTTTTTCTCACGACTTTAAATGGTACCTTACCTCTCCGTTGAGCCACTACTCTCTCTTTCGCACTTGCTACATCTCCCCTTCAAGCGAATCTTAGTATTGGCTTTTGCAAGTTTGAGCAACACTCTTTTACTCCACCAAAATATCTAGAGTATTGCCACTTCCCTCAACGTCTTTTCCACAGTAGCGTTGCTCTCCCATTCACATCTCATTGACCTCCTTTTCACCATTTTAACCAACCCTCCTATTGATCTTTTTGCTGTCGCCATTGGTAATCAAAGCCTTTATTAAATAATGACTTGAATGTTTGCTTCCCATTTCTAAAGCCAAAACTATTATCTATGAAACATCTATATCAAGATTCAAATTCTTTTGTTTATAATCTTTATTATCTAGAGAGAGGTGATAGGTAATTATTGTGCAATAATTAATAACACATTAAAGATTACGTTAACTAAATGAGTGAATAGTTATACTTACACATATATCATTAACAAGAAATGAAGAAGTGGTAGTTAAATCAAGCACTAATTTTTAATAACTGAGAAAAAATAAAAATAATAAAAACCTTGAGTCTAAGAATTCATTAAAAATAACTTTTTAGATATATTCTTTGGCAGACACACAAACATCTTCACATGAAACTTTCACTTCTAGCTTGTCAACTATAGTAGTGGTAAATCGTTGTCAAATCATCGAACACTAAGGATGCAAGATTTACATTTAATATGAAAACTTAATTTTCTCAAAAAAGTAAGCCTTTAGTATGACAATCAAATCATTCATATTTTCAAAAATTTTACTCTCAATTGATTTTAGTCCATATATGTTGTTTCCTCTAATTTAGAAGTTCTATATATATATATATATATATATATATATATGATTAGAATTAGGATTGAAATTACATCAAAAAATATATCTAGGATAACTAGTACACGTGCAACTTATGCACATATCAAACACCATTCCATGAACATGTAGTGGTTTGAGCACTGCTTAGGCATCGGATATACCATCAATCATACATGAGCATACCTCAAATGTGTATTAGGTGCGAAAGATACTGTTAGCTAGGTGTCATAAATAGATGCATATTAGGGTGGGAGAAATTTTTAGTCATTTGCTATCAACAAATACTCTTTAGGCGCATAACTAAGCCATTAGGCGTATGAATGACCCTTATGGTCCAATACCTAATGATTTTTAAGTTGATCACTATAAGCATTTAGATTCCTCTTGTCTCACTGTATATATAAGATATTTAGTAATAGCAATCTTCATAATACAGAATTTTCCTTACCTCAAGAGAATATATAACTTAACTTATTGCTAATTCTAGATGCGAAATTTGCCAATTATATAATTCTTATCAATTTCTTTCTTTAGTAATTTTATGAGAAAATTTATTAATATATAAAATAAATGAACCATAGGTTTAAATATCATTGAGATAGAACATGTGTACAAGAAATTCAACTATTAGGACACACAACAGGTAAAGACACAATCTGCTCGAAGGGGTTTACTTATCCTTATACATCAAAATAGTATGCATATAACAAATAATGCAGCAAAAAAAAATGTGACAAGTGAATAGATAGTGAGCTATCACACTAAAAATAATAGATATAAAGTAATGATGAATCTATACACATAATGTGATGATAAAATAGATTATCAAAGTGCGAAGAATTGAAGCACAATTAATATATTATTGTCACCATATTATTACAAATAGTAATCAAAATTTCCAAGACAAATGGCAACAACGATGATCAACGCAGGAAGGTCCCACAGAGACACACAACTCGACAACCACCTGTCTACACTCCCCTTTTTTGTCACATACACAGATTGGTGATCTAATCATGATCTGAGTAATTTGAATTGGGCCACCTATCAGGCATGATTTGTAGCTTGATGAACAAACAATGAAAATTCTTTTTCTGCCTTTCCTTAATGAGACAAATGCAAGCAGTATGGAGAGATTATTCAGTTTGAATTGTGGTGAGTTGATCAAAAATTTAGGCAAGATGACCAATGATAACAAAAGAATGGCCAGTCATTGACATTAGAGGCTTGGAGGAGCAACAATGTGGACGAGGATCAACCAATATCGCGTTAGCCGAAGAATCTTGCTGGTACAAAGAGCATCAATGAGTATGGGCCAGGCTTTGCTTGTAAGTGATGCAGATGATAAGTATCCCAAGTGAAACACATGGGAGATCAGGAAGCTCAACACTAAATCCCAATATTAAGATTTGTAAGAGGTAATCATAATGAATGTTATCATCCTTTTTTGCCTCAAAGGTGGAAATGACATTTTTACAAATGTGACTGGAGAGATGAATGGGGTCTCCAATAAGAAGAGCATACAGGTAATGAACCTTGGTGAGAGGAAGAGAAGTAAAATGTGTGACAAAAAAGATTGGTAAGTATAATGTGACATGTAACAAGGTGTCAGGAGAGAGAAGTTGTGCTTTAAAACATTGGCCATGCCATTATATAACAGCTTCATCTAGAAAGGATACACTATGAGCACAGGATGGCATGGTTAGTGGAGTATAGGGGTAAGTCGATGGACACAATATATGGAGAGTGCTCAAAACAATTGTTAGAGAAATTCTAAGTTCGTGACCCCTAATGCGTGTCAAAAAAGAATGGGTGTTTGAGTCGATATCATGGATGTTGTCATAGAATTCTTAAACTGGTGGGAGAGGGAGTAATAAAATTTCTTAGAACAAGTTCCTAGTATATGTATGTAAAAACCGAGCAAATCAAGGCAAATAGAAAAGTGAGATCCACATCTATTTTAGGAATCAATTAACTATTACTCACACATTTAATAAATAGATCCTTTATATTGGAATCGACAAAATAATTAGGTTCATGAGCAGGGTTAAAACGTAGTTTCTTTATATGTTGTTTCTTTGAACTTTTTGTATAAAAAAAAAAACAAACACACAATGCTTGTTACACAAAGAAGCAACAACCACACACCCAATGGATAATTGAATAATGTGATTGTGCACCTTCGATCCACTTCCTTGCAAACAACCATTCTAGCATAGAGCAAGGTTCCTGCCAAATATGATGAGTAAGAGTGAAGTTTAGGAAGTGGTGGACAAGAAGGGAGCACACAAGATGGTAGGGAGGTTTCATCTCCTCACAAAACATCCATTACTTGAAAACAATGCATAATAACTCAAGGGATCAGCAATCCAGACGCTACTAAACATAAGCCCCAACAAAATTTCAGTCTAAGTTTCGGAAAATTTGAAATTAAATTAGTGAAAACAAAAGAATGGAAACCCTAGGTGCATAAACTTTTAAAATAAGGAGAGAAAGATTAAGGGGAAATTACCTTGAATATCCACAATGAATGAGAAAATGCAGTAAAAAGAATTACTAGCCACAAAATAGGATGGAACTCAACTCAAGGGTCTTGAGAGTCACACATGAGTAAGGAGATATTAGATAACCCTAGGTAACTAGCACATGTACGTGCATCAGATATACGACAAACATTGGTATAATAAAAAATGGGTGCATGAGCTCCTGTTAGGCACAACACAAATGTATCAATTTTGCTAACTATACAAGTGCGATAGGTCTTGCGTAGGTCAAGCATGAAATGTATTAGAGCGCAAAGTAAGATGGTCAATCATCCATAGGTCATGTTTAGCTATGAAGATGGAGCCTATATGCAAATGGCACTCTATATGCAAATGCATTTAGCCCACTATATATTTATTTTTAAAAATAAATAAAAATTTAAGATGACTATAAAAAGAAATGAACCAGGGAAAAATTTGGGTTGGCATGAACCATATCGGATACGATTCATGTGAATTGAAAAATAATGTTCAACAATTTCTATATTCAAAAGGGAAGGGCATAAATGTGGTAAAGTGCAACATATTAACAAGTCAAGAAAATATAAGGCCAAGATTGTGATAGATGCTTAACTAGGTAGAGAAAAATGGGCAAATCTAGCCAAGTTAAAAAAAGAAAAAAAACATTTATTCCTTTCAAATTTTTTTAAAATGACATGATAATCAAACCCGTGGTTTAACAAATCTACAGAAGGAAGTCAAACCCGGCAATACTAAGACCTTTAGTTCCTAGTATTTTTTTTCTCACCGTTAATTTGATCTCGGACATTAAAATGTATAATTTTTAATTAATCTCATCATATTTTTGTCCACAATCTCAGGGTGAGATCATAATATGAAATATATATATATCGCTTTTCTGAGTCTAAAAAGACTCACTTCATATATCATGAATTTTTTTTTCAATAGGAGCATTTCCATCTAAGCAATAAGTAGTCAGGGTCAATCTATGTTCCAAGATCAGTCTAACACACTTAGGATGGCTAGCTTATGTAGACTCAAATATGTGGCCAAGCCCTCAATAAACATGGTATACGAAGACACATTAGGGAAACAACACATGATTATAAATAACCATTTCATATAAATCAATATGAACATGAAAAGGGCAAATCAAATCATATTTGGCAGAATCAATACCAGATTAAGTTGTACTAAACTTAAAAATTTTTTGAAAACTATATTTTTTTAAAAAATTTTTTAGAATTTTCATTTTTTTTTATTTTAAGTACATTGACCACAATAAAAATGATAATGCAAAGTAGTAATCTTAATAATGAGAGCTGAGAGCACGTAGATCAAGGTTAGTGCAGATATCATTGGCCTTCATTAGATTCTCAACTTTGAGTCTGTCTAAAAATTTGGTAAACAAAGTTATAGATTGGGTTCCAATAGAGAGATGCTTTAATGCAATGACCCAAGGCTCAACAAAATCGTAGATGAAATGGTGCTCGATATTTATGTTTGGTATATTAGTGTTGGACAAGATTTTTACAAATATTAATAATAATCGTATTGTCACAGGAGAAATCCAAAATTTCCTTCTTAATCCCACAATATTAAAACATTTGCTTCATCGAAAACAATTGACCATGGCATCTTTCAATTGTCATATATTCAGCTTCTACAATGAAAAACAAAATACTATTTTGTTTCCTTGTTTATGAGACAAGATTTATTCCCTTATAAAAGCATTCAATAGAGCTACTTTTTTCATTATTAGCATTTCTGGCCCATTAAGCATCAAAGTAGCTTACAAGATTGAGGTTAGACTCCCAAGAGTACCAAATACCATACCCTGCAGTGCCATTTACATATCTTATAATGTGCTCTATGATGGTAATGTGAGATTCTTTATGATTAACTTAAAATTTGGCACATATTTCAATATTAAATGTAAGATCGTGTCTACTCGTAATCTAGTATAGCAGAGTTCCTGTCATACTTCTATATAGCATTTGATTAACACTTTTTCATTTGGGTCATATCCAAATTTGACATTAGTATTCATTGGTGTTTTAGTATATTTTTTGTTATTAATGCCAAATTTATTGACAAGATCTTTTGTGTACTTATGCTAAGAGATAAAGAAAACATTATCAAATTGTTGCACATGCATCCTAAGAAAGAAATTTAGTTCACTAACCATTCTTGTTTGAAATTCATTTCTTATACTATTAGCAAACTCATATGTAAGGGCTTAAGTAGAGGAACCAAAAACAATGTCATTCACATATACTTATGCAACAAGCAAAAGTCCATTATAGGTTTTTATGAATAGTGTTTTATCCACTCACTCACAAGTGAAACTATATATAATAAGGTAAGTTGTTAGCCTATTATATCAAAATCTAGGAGCTTATTTCAATTCGTATAAAGCATTTTCAACTTATAAATTTGATGTGGGTATTAAGAATCTACAAATCTTTTGGATTATTCTACAAAAGTTTCTTCATGAAGATTGCATTTAAGAAAATACTATTGACATCCATTTGGTACAAATTATATCTAAGTGAGTAAGCCAGAAAGGGAGAATTCAAATAGACTTTATGAAAGCAACCAAAGCAAACGTCTCTTCAAAATCAACACTGTCAACTTGTGTGTATCTTTTAATAACTAGTGAAATAATGTTCATAGCTATGGTTTCATTTGATCAGTTTTACATTCAAAATCCATTTGGTCCCAATAACATTTTCTTCTTTATGTCTAAGAACCAATACAACAAATGTCATTTCTAGTAAATTGGTTCAACTCTTTATGCATGACATTCACCCAACATTCATCAAGGAAGGCTTCCTCAACCTTTTTGTTTCTATTTGAGAAATATAGCTAGTAAATATAATTTGATTTAAGACTCTCCTTCATAGTCTCATCCCTTAATCAATATTACTAATGACAAGGTCTTTGGGTGATTAAGTTTTACCCTAGATGATGGCTCATTTTCTTCATCCATCCTTTTGTCATTCAGATTTGATGCCTCACCATTTGATTCGATAATATCCTCATTGAACTCATCACCCCCATGGCTCAACTCCCCCAGAATTTGGTCATCTTCATTTAGGTCAACTACAACTATATTGATGAATTTCATGATAGTTTTGGTATGCAGATTTTAAAATCTAAATATCCAATTAGTTTGAGAGTATCCTAAAAAAATATTCACGTCCATCTTAACATTAAACTTTTCTAGACTCTCCATATCTCTTAGAGTGTAGCAAGTATTTTTAAAGATATGAAAGTACTTAACTATTGGTTCCTTCTCTTTCTATAATTTATCAAGAAACTTATCCAAGAGAGGACTAGAATAGACCTAATGCAAAAAGCTATGTGAAGACTTAAATCTTAAAATTTATATACTGATATTAAATTTAAATAAATTGATAAATTATTAATGTTAATTATGAGTCCATATTAAAAAATAAGTGTTGAATAGAAGTGATTTATGCTCAAGTTGTATCTAATGTGTATCGAAGCTATGTATGAGTATTTTTAGACAAAATTGTCATGCCTAATATGTGAGATAGAGGTATTTGTGCATATGTAGACTAGAATAGTGACCCCTAAGGTATATCTATTGAGTGATCGTACACATGTGTAAGAAGTTTTTATTCCTGATTCGCAACTAACTGACATACATATATTTGTCTGTTATAAAATAATATTTCTGATCAATTCTTCTCTTTTATCATGGATTTTTTAAAGAAGATAGAGAAGAATAAGAAGAAGAAGAGAGTGAGGAAGAAGGAGAAATTGAATCCAATTTGATTATTGATAAATCTAAGCAAATATTTGATAATTTTAAGTAAAAATAAGTACATTTAAGCTCATTTATTTCTTTATTACTAATTGTTTCTAAAACCTCTTATTATTTATTATTTAAATACTTATATATGTAATATTTTCTTTTTTTTCATGATTATTTGTTGCATGCATGTCTCTCTTTCCATTCCATAAGATTTTAAAAGTATATGTCTTAAATTTATATATGTCACCTTGAAATCCTAAAAATTTTTACATATATTCTTACATATCTTTTATTTATGAGTATTTTGATAAAAAAATCTACTTTAATATTAATAAAGATGATTTATTTTTTCAAATTTGAGAAAAATTTATATATTTATATTTCAATGTAATATTTTAAGTTTTAAGTAAGAGTTATTGTAGAGAATTAATGAAATATATTTAAATACATTCTAAAATATTATTTATAGATTAAGAATTGAACCTTATATCTAAGACTTAGAAAAAAGTATTTGATCCTAACTATGAAAAATAATATATAATTGGTTGACACGCAGATCGTGAATAATATTATATGGCATTTGACTATATTGAAATAATTATAACTTAAATTTCAATACTTGACCATTGTTGATGAAATTATCATCATTCTTTGATTCTTATATATTTATATGATTTTTACACGTTTTACGTTCTTATATTTGTACATAATTTTTATAGGTTTTATCTTATTTTTGATATTTTTGGTATTTTAATTTTTGATCATGAATATTATATATTACATATTTGTTCACTATATTTACATATATAAAATTATACAAACTTTACTGAATATTAGATTTACTCTTACTATCTTTCTGCTAATATTTCGGATTAGCAGGTTTGATGTTTTGTAAAGATTTCAAACATGAAGGAAGTTTTTCAGAAGGATTAGTTTAGAGTGTCTACTAGTATTTTGGAGTATAAGATTTAGAATTTACTATTCTAGATTTATTTGGCTACCTGTAATTGATCGTGGGCCTGTAAATTTATTCTTAAATATATTTTCGGATATTTTGTTATCAGGTTAAATAATACTTACTTATCATTATTAGTTATTCAAATGATGGGTTATCAAAGCTATTTTTAACTATGGACCTTGAAACTTGTGCTTAGATATTAATATATTATTGGACTCTTTAGTGGTATTAATGCGGAATTACATTTCGATATTGGATTCGGTTTAAGTTAATTATTAAACTAATTTATTTAAGGGTTTCAATTAAAGTCTAATTATGATACACATTTTTGAGTTTTGATTCAAGGACATGACAACAAAAGTAGTAACGTCCAAACCGGCCATGCAAAAACTTCAAGGCATATATATCTATCATAAATTATACACAACTACTACGATTCCATCATAATATCTATTAATAAAAGTGCAATGAGGTGAAATAATTATAAGTCCAGGTATATCCAAAACCTAGTGTCATACCCTTGAAATAAAAATGCCCCATTGTTAAAACATAAAATCTCACAACACTCAACATAAAACAACCTTTAGGCTTTGAGATCCTCTACGTACTCGTCCCTCAATAAGTGCTAGATTCCATGCTAACTATAGTGCCATATATTAATCTAGAATTAAGAAAATATAAGGACGAGCCAAAACTTCACCGAATAATATAGTTAAGAACACATAAATAATAACTATCTTGAATAATAATATCGATGGAAAGTAAAAATAACACTAAAACCCTGACAACTAACTATTACTATTTAAGATTTTATACTACCAAATAACCCTAACTCAAGAGCAAAATAAGTATTGACTATCGAGGGTTACCACTGAACTCATAAGACAATGAATATGACTTAAATTTTACTGAATCCAAATATACACAATAGGCAAGTAACGCTGGCTCAAATATACTCATGCGTGGTTCATCATATGCCCTTTAGGCGCCCTCTTAACCCATCAAATATTTAGTTTCTAACACTAATTCAGAATTATTCTTAACAATTTACTTAATTTAATTAATTCCTAACGATAAATATTATATTTTCGTACTCAAGTGTTATATATCACATCATTAGAGATGCTAAAAAAATAACTAATAAAAGTTAGAGATATAGTTTTAAAATATCATTTAGTTATCCTTAGCGAATGTTCGAATAACTTAACATACATTTATACATCCATTTTTGTTTAGATCTGTTAGTGTAAATAAATAAATAAATACAATAACCCATTATTAAAATCTTTTAAAAATGACAAAAATACATCATGTAGCATGCATGCCCATAAAAGTTACTAGCAATGTGAAGTCATTGGCTGAAAAAAAATGCATATAGTGACCACTAAAACCATTGGTGATGGAGGCATTCAGTACAGTTCACAGAAAGAGAGAGGTAGCTGCAAATTTTCGACATAAAGCAGAACGTAATATTCCTTTATTATTTTTTTTCTTTGATGGATCGAAGCCTACGCAAACATTCTTTTATGATCAAAAATATGAATGAAAGTATTCGGATGCCTCGTGATGAGGTCGGGTTCCTGCCTATCTTTGCTGGGTTAACCTTATCATGGATTTTGACATAAATCTGCGTCAGTAACGTACGTTGGTCGGCTGTCAAATAAAGAAAGTAAGCCACACAGTGCATGTAAAATCAATGTCTACGTAAATGTAAAGTTTAACTGATCAGAGTTCATTTTATTTTATTTTATTTGTTTAATGAGTAAAATATGATATTTTAAGTAAAAGTTTAAGTTCAAGCTCACGATTTTTATGAAGATAAGGAAAATGGTAAACTCAGCTTATGCTTTTTCCGCATATGCAGACTTCTTTTAATGCTTTTACGTGAATGAAAATTTTAGTAAAAATGGCCGACGATTGTCTTTCAATTTTTTGGTATAATTACATGAGGGAAAAACGAAAGAAGTGGTTGTGATTTTTACCTTTTTTCTTTTTAATATAAGTTTTTGTTTTATGTAAAATAAATTATTGAGATTTGATGTAAAAAATTTCTAAAATTGACATTTATTTTATTCTTTATATTTTCGATTTAGTGCCTATTATATTGGGAAGCCTATTTTGATGGGTTCTAACCCGAAAAGAAAATTAAAAAAATGCAAAGCACGACCATGCTAATATTGTTTTGGCATTCCATGGCACAAACACTATATATTTTGGACTACTTCTCTATTGCCATTTTTGGCTCAGACATGTATGTTTTGAATGGTTTTTACTAAATGAAAAAATGCAATCTAAATAAAAAAAGATGTATCATCCCAAATTATACAATAATATTTCGACCCCGTGTAAAAGTAGTAGAAATAGTACAAAACTAAGTATTTAATACACAAAATTAATATTTATTTGTAGATGTCAATAATAATAAGTATCAAAATATACGATAATAAGTAATAATAAAAAGACATAATTTTGATGATGAAAAAAAAAACTCGATATTTACGATAATTGAGAAAAATTTTTGGGGTTTTAACTGCTAAAAAAGATATGCACTATGAAAATTAACTTATAAATCGGGTGGTACAGACGCGCTAATCTAATTGACTTACTCCCGTCTTGTGATCCCTACCAAAGAACTCCTTGAATTTGCCCGCGATAATGGAACCGGACGCCTTTCGGTCTTCACGTTAATCTTCTCTCTCGAACCGCTTGGAGTAGCGGAATACGATGAATCCCCTTCTTCAACGTACTAATGTTACCAACGAAGGTAGAATAGTATAAATGATGAATCGGTAAAGAGAGGGTGTTGAGAAAACTAGTTAGCACATAAAGCACAATGATGAAATATCGATTTTCTCAATTGGGAGAGAGATTAGTGAAGAAGGGGATGATTATTTCTCAATGAGAGGCGCTCCAAATGCATCAATCAAAATTAGGGTAAATGAAATAAGGTGTATATATATAGAGGGCTCAAAAAATAGGTTTAAAAATTCTGTCTATTGCAGCGCTCGAGTTTAGTTCGAGCGCGCAGTAAGCGCACCGAGGGTTTCATGAGAAACCCTATGTGTGCTCGAGCGAGAATGAGGCGAGCAGCGAGCGGATGGGTTTGAGAAATTACGCTCGACCGGCCAGTGCGCTTATGGCAAGCGCATGGGAATTGGAATTTGGGCTCAAGCGGTTCGCGAGCTCATGGCAGGTCGATGGTACTGGAATTTCGACTTAAGTGAATGGCGAGCACACGGCAAATGCGGTGCTCCGAGAACCCGAAAACGGATATTTATAAAAATACGTTGATGCCGCACTTTGATGAAACATGACTCAATATCGATAGATAATTAAACATAGACACGGAACATGTCAACCATAAAAATGATCCTAATACTAAAATTATGGACTGTTGCATGCACAATTATTAACTCAAATACTGTGCTGATTGAGCATAAAAAATGTTTGCTACGAAAAATTTTAATAGGATATTATCATACTTATCTTTTTGCCGTTATGATTATATATGTGATACTTTAAATGTTAATTGATGCACACGGCGACATTAATGCTCACGGAGCCATAAATACTACTTGAAGCCCCCTCACAAGCGGTTGCCACTCTTCGGCTAGCACGATTTTAATTCTGTCAATGAAGTTGTCGACCCCTTAATTATCATACACTGAGTCTAACTCCTAACTTCCACCTCTCCCTGTTAATTTAGTTGTTTGCTTTCCATTTAAATGAATTGATAATACTTGTAAAAGATAGATTTTGATTATTAATCAAGGAATTAGCTTTTAGTTTTTTTTATCAGTATTTGATTCTTTAAATTTTTTTTGCAAATCTCAATTAGATAGGACTACAATTCCCTAGTCAGATAAAAAATCACGCCACCCTCAAAAACATCTATTGGTACTAGAGAAGGAATGACTTAAGGATTCAAAAGGGCGTGGTAAAAAGAGTGCCCTTATTTCGAAAGTATCTTTGTGAAAAAATGATTGAACTCCAACAGAACAATGTAGAATTACGGAGAATGGTGGATGGCCTTCTATATGATGGGAATGAAAGCGAAGTCACCACACTTCTAAACAGCAATAATTTTCTATCCCTGGTGAAGCCCCAGTGGACAACGGGTCATCCTCGAATGGCTGACTCAATCACTCATAAAGTCAAGGAGCTTCCGTAGATTAGCTACGTTCTATTGGTGTTTCACTTGAAATTTCAGTTCCATTATTGCACCTGTTGCCGATTGAATGATGTGTAGGTCCAAAAAGGGATCAGACCGATACGAACACTTCAAATTTGTTAAGGCAAATGGCCGGTTGGATAGCAAGCACTCGCACACAGAATAAGATACAGAGAAGAAGAACACACAGTTTTATGCAAAAAATTCTTCTTAAATCGAAAGAAAAAAATTACGGGACACTTGGTTCTCAATAAATTCACTATATGAAAAATAGTTATACAAACCATACACTACACAAGTCCAAGAGACGAAAACGAAGAATAGAGCACAAATATATAAAAACTCACACTTGATTTTTCACTCACTGCTCTCACTTTTCTTCCACTCTTTCTCTTTTCTTTTTAACACTTAGAATTTCACACATACATCTTATACATTCAACACTCTCTGCACACACTACAATATGTATATATATATATATATATATATATATATTGACTGTTGAAAGCAACAGTCAAGCCAACGTAGAGGACATCCGTACAGACAACTGCTTGACGCACGTACCTCCTGTGGCAGCTCTGCACCGGCACTCCTCTATAAAAAATCGTGCCCTGCAGAAAACAGCTCTGCTGGTGTTCTGTAGAAGCGGCTCTATAGAGATTGTGCATGCTTAGATAATCTTCTGAGTTGGTATTCACAGACACTTTCTTCAAGCAAGACCTTGAACCTAGGCCACTCACAAAAACCTTGGCCTTATACTATACAGAGTTCTCGGGCCTATACTGTATAAGTCCTCGGAAAATGATAACCCCGTCCATTTTAAGAAATCTCGAACGGAAAGCTTATAAGTCCGCAGACTACATCCGTGTAAAAAATTTGCGATCTTTTTTCTACAAGGGAGTAACCCCTACATGATGGTCAAATAATTTTCTTTGAATGAGCAACCTAAGAAAAGCTTTACCTTAGTTGAGCAAAGGTTAATTGAAGCCTTGGCACTTCTGATTTTGTTGAAGTATTTATGGTGGAGTGCAATACTTCTCACATAAGTGTCAGTATGGTTTTAAACCAATGAGATTATTTGGTTTCCTTGTTTAGTAAGAAGCTAAATGAGACTAATAAGCATTACTCTACTTATGATATTTAGTTCGATGTGGTGTCCAAGCACTCCAATTTTGGTGATGTGAACTAATACATTGAGAATTCATCCTCTTCTCCAACTATGAAGCTTTCTTATAATAGTATATTTGTTAGCAAATAATGTGGCTTAAACAACCACGAAAGTGGAATAAAGGATCGAGTTTTATACCTTCCGTCATTTACTTACTCTGTTTTCGGGCTCTGAGATTCGGACCGATTTTGAGCTTCTGGACACGCCTTACTCTTCTAGATGGTGTATGGTTCGAGTGGGGTGCTAGGGAAAAAATCAGAATGCATAATTTATAAGGCAAATCCATCAAATGTCTTAACTGAACATTAGCAATAAACAATCGGCCGAGATTGATGAACATAATAATGGAAGAGTTATCATCACTTAAATGGACCACTAATATTTCAACAATCAATGGAATGGAACGGAAGAAGGAGATCAGGCGTCATGAAGATGAAACGAAGGGAAGAAGCGAATCGGCTGAGCCGCGGCTCAAACGGCTTGAAGAAGCTGGCTGGCAAGCGGCTCGGCTCACGGCTTCGTGGCTAATTGTGGCTGAAGTATCTACATTCTCTCACTTGGTCCATGTTTTATTTGATGTGATTGTCAAACCCATCAATTCTCAAACTTAAGAAATAAATATAAGAATCATGGCGATAAGTCCTCTAATAATGAGTAACATCTTCTATATATTACAATATATTACATTTCTCAAGTCATGTCCGTATCCGATAATATTATTTTATGAATAAACCTTATGTTTATTCTTTCTCCAACAATTAATGACATTCTCAAATCAATCAATGTGTACACAATTTTGAGATTTATTCATAAAGTAATGTTATCGGATACGGATATGACTTGAGAAATGTAATATATTGTAATATATGAAAGATATTACTCATTATTAGAGGACTTATCATCATAATTCGTATATTTATTTCTTAAGTTTGAGAATTGATGGGTTTGGTTATCACATCAAGCATCTACATTCTCTCACTTGGTCTATATTTTACTTGATATGATAACCAAACCCATCAATTTCAAAACTTAAGAAATAAATATACGAATTATGGCGATAAGTTCTCTAATAATGAGTAATATCTTTCATGTATTACAATATATTATATTTCTCAAGTCATGTCCGTATCCGGTAATATTACTTTATGAATAAACATTATGTTTATTCTTTATCCAACAATTAATGACATTCTCAAATCAATCAATGTGTACACAATTTTGAGAAATATCACAACTGATAAATAAAAATTTCAGTAAATGTCATTGTCTATATAATAAAAATTACAAAATAGAACTTAATCCCATTTTTGTTACAAGATTCTTGAACCTCAATGGTGGCATGCTTTTTGTCAAAGGATCAGCGATCATCAATTCAGTGCTAATATGCTCAATAGCAATTTTCTTTCCTTTAATGCGTTCCTTTATGGCTAAAAACTAAATGTCAATATGTTTACTTCGACTGCTACTTTTATTATTTTTAGCCAAGAAAATAACAGCTGAATTATCGCAATATATCTTTAATACCCTTGAGATGGAATCAACCACTCTAAGCCTAGATATGAAATTTCTCATCCATACACTATGTTTTGTAGCCTTGAAACAAGCAACGAACTCGACTTCCATAGTGAACGTAGCAATCAAGGTTTACTTTGCACTCCGCCAGGATACAGCTCCACTGGCAAACAAAAATATATAACCGGATGTTGATTTACGTGAATCAACACATCCAGCGAAGTCTGAATCGGAGTACCCCAATACTTCTAAATCGTCGGTCCGTCTATATGTAAGCATGTAGTTTTTGGTATCATGAAGATATCTTATCATTTTCTTAGCAGCTTTCCAGTGTTTCATACCTGGATTACTCTGAAATATTCCCAACATTTTAACTGCAAATGCTATGTCAGGTCCTGTATATACCTGATCATACATCAAACTTCTAACAACGGAAGCATATGAAATATTTTTCATCCGTTCCCGTTCTAAATCATTTTTCGAACATTTGCTCAAATTGAACCTAACACCCTTCACAATGGGTGCTACACTTGGTGAACAATCTTTAATCTAAAACTCTGTAAAACTTTATTGATATAGGTCTCTTGAAACAAACCCAGAACATATCTTGGTCTGTCTCAATGTATTTTGATGTCAATAATATAAGATGTATCACCAATATCTTTTATTTTAAATTTATCAAAGAGAAATTATTTCACATTATACAGTAACCCTTTATCATTGGATGCAAGTAAAATATTATCCATATATAAAATAAGAAAATAAATCTTACTCCCACTGATCTTCTGGTATGTACATTGATCCAAAATATTCTTTTTAAAATCAAATGAAGAGATAATTTTATCAAATTTTAAATACCATTGATGGGAGACTTGTTTCAATCCATATATGAACGTCTTGAGTTTGCATACCAATTGCTCACCATCACTAGAAGAGAATCTTTCTGATTGTTTCATGTAAACCTCTTCCTCTAGATCACCATTTAAAAATACCGTTTTCACATCTATTTATTATAATTTCATATCAAAATGAGTAACCAATGTCAAAATTATGCGAAGAGAATCCTTTTTAGATACAGGAGAAAAAGTCTCCGTGTAATCAATTTCTTCCTTTTGAGTATATCCCTTAATAACAAGTCTTACTTTATATCTTTCGATATTGTCCAATGAGTTTTTCTTTGTTTTAAAGACCCATTTACACCCTATGACTTTCGCCCATTTAGGTAACTCAATAAGATTCCAGACTCCATTACAGCTCATGGAATTCATCTCTTCGTTCATGGTATTGTACCATAATTGTGACTCATTACAACTCATAGCTTGTGAAAACGTTTCAGGATCATTTTCGGATCTAATATTATTGTTTGACTCTTATAGATATACAATATAATCACCAAAATTACTTGACTTTCTCTTTTTAGAAGACATTCTCAATGTTATATCATCATCCTCAATAGGAATAAGTTGTACAACTATTTTAGATAAATCATAAATTTCATAGTCAACTGGAATAAGATCAGCATTTTGTGGAATGACATTGATTGGTTATTCAACACCAGAATTGTTTTTGAGGGGTGTTGTGTACAACAATCAACCTATTATTTGAAGTGGATGGTTGAAAAATTAAATGATCATTACCAGAAATTAAAATTTTTGATTATTTTCTCCACTCATTAATTCATTCTCAAGAAATTTTGCATTTCTTGATTTCACAATCTTAGTATTGTGAGATGGATAGTAAAATCTGAATCCTTGGACCGTTCAAGCATATCCAATGAAATGCCCACTAATAGTCCTTGGATCCAATTTCTTCTCATGTGGATTATAAACTTTTACTTTAGATGGGCATCCTCATATGCGTACATATTGCAAACTCAATTTTTAACCTTTCCATTACTCAAAAGGAGTTTTTGGAATAACTTTTGTTGGCACCCGGTTTAATATATACACCGCCGTTTTAAGAGCTTCACTCTACAAGAATTTTAAAAGTTCGAAGTTACTGAGCATACTCCTTACCATGTCCAATAATGTTTGATTTTTTCTTTTTGCTATACTATTTTGGTCCGGAGAATCAGGCATAGTATATTGGTTAACAATCCCATGTTCTTGAAGAAATCTTACAAATGGACCAGTTATTTGTCTATCTTCAGTAATCTTTCATAATACGCTCCACCTCTATCTGATCTCACAATCTTGATTTATTTTTCACATTGTTTCTCTACTTCTACTTTAAATAATTTAAAAGCATCTAAGATTTCATTCTTACTATGAAGCAAGTAGAGATACATATATCGTGAGAAATCATCAATAAATGTGATGAAATATTTTGGGCCATATGAGTCAATATCAGGATTACAAATATCAGTATGTATAATTTCTAATATGTCCGAACTCATCTTAGTATTTTTTTAGTCTTGTTGTCTGCTTTCTTTTAATGTAGTTCACATAAGTCTCAAAGTCAGTAAAATCTAGCGTACTAAGTATTTCATCATTTACCAATCTTTTGATTCTTTCAATGGCGATATGACCTAATCTCCTATGCCACAACATAGAGAAATATTCATTCATAACACATCACTTAATACCAGCATCATCATGCACAGTATTAAAAGATGTATTATTTTATAAATTTAAGCAATAAGTCTATCAGATAATGTACCATTCCGAACAATATCAGACTTATAATGTAAACTGAAAAAAAAAGGTCTAAAAATATAATGGAATATTCAAAAGGTACAAGTCTTGATATTGAAATCAAATTTCTTGAGAAATTTAAAATATAAAAGGTCTTTTCTAAAATCAAAACAAAACCAATACTCAAAATTAAGCCGCATGTTCCAATGGCCTCCACATGTGAACGCATCTTATTTTCGGAGAAGATACTTTGTTCACTACCCACTGGCTTCCTTAGGTTTTGTAAGCCCTGTAAGGAATTTGAAATATGGATTGTAGAACCAGAATCAATTCACGATGTGTTATGTGTAATATTAACCATATTAGATTCATAATATATAAAAGAGAATGTATTACCTTTCTTTTCCAGCCAATTTTGATACTTGATATAGTCCTTTTTAATGTGTCACTTCTTTTTACAGAAGAAGCACTTTGAGTTCTTCTTGATGTCAGATTTAGGAGGTATTTTACCTTTTCCCTTCTTTTTGGCTTATGTCTTAAACTTTCCTTCTTTGAACATATAAACGCTTTCAATTTATTCCATTATGAGCCTTCCTTCCTCTTGAACACACATAATCATGAGTTCATTGATTGACCATTTACCTTTATGTGTATTGTAAGAGATTTTAAGAGGTCCATATTGTGGTAGAAGCGTGTTCAAAATATAGTGCACAAGGAAAGATTCAGACACTTTTACCTCTAAATTTTTAATTAGCCACTATATCCCTCGTCTGCATTATATGCTTACGCATACCCTTAACACTGGTGAGCCTTATAGATAAAAACTTCATTATCAGGGTGCTAGCAAGTACTTTATCTGAAGTCTCAAACTACTCATCGATAGCCTTCAGTAAATCCCGCACTTTATTATACTGGTCGACAGAATTACGAATACCAGTAAAAATTTTAGTCTTTATGAACATCAAATTGAGGCGATTAGATCGCTCCCAACGTTCATAAAGAGTTACATCAACCGGAGTGCTGGTAAGAGTAAGAACAGGTGATTCGTCTTTCCGTATAACATAATCTATGTCCATCCACCCTAAGTGAAGAAGAATTATTTCCTTCCACACTTTATAATTATCACCTTTTAGTTCGAAAATTTTATATCTTATATCGAAAAGATTAACAGATTGAATAACTGTATAAAAATAAATACATACTTAACAACCAATAAATGAGGCTAACAAAATACAAAATTATGTTTTACCAATGTAAAGTATACATCATGAATCAATTGACAAAAAAATTATCTGTGGCTAAATTTTAATTCAAGTAGATTCATGTCTAATTTTATGATAAAATTATCAAATTATATTTCAATTCTTAATCTTATGGGCAAATTAAAAAAATAATTTAACATTTTATCCTGATTAATTAATTTAATATAATAAAATTTTTTATTGGATGAATTTAGTATATCAAAAATAATTAGCCACAATTAATGTCTTTATACCACACATGACAATAAAAAATAATTTTATTAATTAAAGACGTTGTAACAAATCCCCAATTAATTAAATTATTTTAAGTACTAGACATTATATACACGTATATATAATTATACTATTAATATTATAATCCCCAAATGAATGCCAACCGAGCGTTCAGCGCAGCGATAAATCGACTTCAGCCCGTACGACCTGCGTTCGAATCCCGGCCACTGCCGCACATGCAGCATTTTGTGGATTTTCTGGATTGCTACAGTGATGGGCCAGGAGGCGTGTGGGCCGCGCACGAAAACAGGCCGCCTATCCACTGCCGCGGGGACGCCAAAACACAGACGCCGGATTTGGGCCGCTAACGAAAACGGCCCAAGTCCAAAACCGTATTATTATTATTATTTTAAATATACTGTAGTAGAAAGACGTCGTTTTTGACACTGTAGCGACAGACGAAACGACGCGTTCTGAATACTGATAACCAAAGACAAAACGACGTCATTTATCAAACTTTAACAACAGTTAAACGACGCCGTTTAGGTCGTCTTCTACCTTCGCAAGGTTCGCCGGAACCGACGACGCCCAATTCGACCCGTTTTTCAGACCCAATTAAAGTAATGCCATATGAACACCAAAATTGATGAAAATTATATGAAAATGTAGGAAATTGAATTTCCCAACGATATCCGGCACTCATTTTTACCGAATCATTATAAAAACGGAAACTTTAATATTTTCAAGTTACAGGCAAAAACAGAAAATTGGCAGAATGGGAAAGGCAGAGGCGATGCCTCGCTTTGATACCAAATGTTAGCAAATAATGTGGCTTAAACAACCGCGAAAGCAGAATAAAGGATCGAGTTTTATACCTCCCACCATTTGCTTGCTCTGTTTTCGGGCTCTGAGATTCCACAAGTTTTGAGCTTCTGGACACGCCTTACTCTTCTAGATGGTGTATTGTTTGAGTGGGGTGTCAGAGACAAAACTAGAATGCAAAATTTATAAGGTAAATCCATCAAATGCCTTAACTAAGCGTTACCAATAAACAACCAGCCGAGATTGATGAGCACAGTAATAGAAGAGTTATCATCACTTAAATGGACAACTAATACTTCAGCAATCAATAGAATGGAACGGAAGAAGAAGATCAGGCGTTGCGAAGATGAAACGAAGGGAAAAAGCGAATCGGTTGAGCCGCGTCTCAAACGGCTTGAAGAAGCCGGCTGGCAAGCGGCTCGGCTCACGGCTTTGTGGCTAATTGTGGCCAAAGCATCTACAATATATTCATCTTTAAGGACAAATTGAGGGCCTCCAATAAAATCCTCGACACTTTAACCTAAAAGGTTTGCCTTCTTGAAACTTTATCTTATGAAATAACCATCTTGAATTTTCTCCTCCAAGAGAATCATCATGCAAACCATACATTTTAAGGATTTTGGCACTATTCTCACTCAGTGCTAAGGGCCCACAAATAAGTTTATATTCTGAGGAAGCAAATAATGTATTCTAAAGGGATGCCTGCGACTTTAAATTATGTTTGAACTTCATGGTGGAGGCCTCAAACATTTTGGACAAGACAAAATGCTAGATTTGGTATGTGAAATGTACTTTGACCAAAACTTATGTGCTATGTTAACCGATTTGTGAAAAGATGCAGCACTTGTCAATATGTCAAGGGTGGATGATTAAATCAATGACTATGCAAACCTTTTCGTTTCCTGAGCAAACCATGGGAAGATCTTAGCATAGACTTCAGCTTGGGTCTCATTTGAACTCAATGGCTATGACTCAATATTTGTTATGACAGACTGCTTCTCTAGAACGGCCTACTTTATTCATATAAAAAGTTTACAAATGCCTTTCACATTGCCCAACTATTTTTCCAAAAGGTTGTGCAGCTTTGTAGTGTGCCCCCAATTATAACTTCTGATCAAAACACCTATTTTATAAGACATTTTTGGATGACATTATAAGGATTAATGGGTACCAAATTGCAGTTTTTGAGCACTTGTCACCCTTAAATTGATAGCCAAACATAAGTTGTCAATCAGTCCCTTGGACATTTACTACAAAGTTTGTTCGATGATGAATCAAAATTTTGCAATGATGTCATTCCCCAACCTAAATTTGCCTATAACACATCTCAAAGTCAATCTATTCAAATGTTCCCTTTTGAAATTAATTGATGGACCAAGCAAGTCCACATCTTCGACCAAACACCATTTTCTACAAAAGGGCACATGAGAATTGATGTTGAACATTTGAGGAATCCATGAACAAATAAAAAAGAGTCCAAAAGACACTATGACTAAGCACAAAGGATCGGTTGATCGACACCGCCGGCATGTCGAGTTCAATGAATGTGATCAGTTATGATGTATTTATGAAAAGAGAGCTTTTGAACAAGAAATTATAACAAGCTCAATGATTGAAAATTCGGGCTCTATTGAATAACAAATAAGTTTGGTCCCAATGTCTATCAAATTAATCTTCTTGAATATTTTGGGTTCAATCCCGTTGTTAATATTTCTGATTTGTACCTCTTTCTATAGGTCAGCTGATTCACCACTATCGCTACTTTTGCCCAATCTAAATGTGGACAAATGCGAGATTATTAACTCCCCTTCTCTCACCAATTTTTAGAGGAACAAACACCCAACATTGGCATGAGAAGCCCACAAGGGAAGAAATTTGGGTAATTGAATAAGAGTTTGAGAAATTACGAGCCATAACAACACAAGCCGAAGACACCACGCAGATTTTGAAGACGAGCTCTTGTCAAGACAAGGAAAATGATGCACACGGCTCCACTGATGCTCAAAGCGATATCAGTGCTCCTTGAAACCCCCTACCACATGGTTGCCCATGATGCTCCTCAGCTACCACCATTTGTATCCCATTAGTAGAGCTGCACACCCCCTTAGCTATCATGCATTAGTTCTATCTCCTAACCTCCTCTCCCAATTAATTTAGTTGTTAGCTTTCTATTTAAATGAGTTAGTACTACTTATAAAATACAGATTTTAAATTTTAGTCAAAGAATTAGCTTTTAATTTTTTATAAGTATTTAGTTTTCTAAGCTAATTCTACAAATCATAATTACTTAGAACTAAGAGTCTCTAATTAGACAAAAAATCCCACCACCTTCGGCTGCATCATTAATAATGTGTACTGATGTAAAGGTATGGGTCACAAATAGATCATGGATGGAACAGTTTTACAACCACCCTTTCAAAGAATAAATGAAAGATGTTATTGACAAATTATCTGATCAAAAGTTGTTTCCTGTTTTGAAAGGTTTGGAAATTTAGAAACAAGACATATATTATGTATTCTACATATATTATATATATACATAGTTAGGCAATATGGCCCACATGCACCGCATCTATAACTTTCATATCTATCTACCTATAACGCCTTTAGAATGATACCGATTAACTTCTATATAAAGAGCTCTCCTTGAGAAGAAACAAACGCAATAAAACCTGACTACTAAGTTCATCCTTACAGGTAAGTCATTAGTATCACTCTTTCATGGACTCCAACAACAAGCGCAGAGGCTTCGTGAAGCCAAAGCTGATGTCTTCCATCTCCCGCGCTGCCAATCACTTCACCAGCAAGGTGGTCAGGGCGCCGAACCGATCTTCTTCCTCTGTCAGCTATATTGCGAACCTGGATATGGCACCTCAACCAGTGTACACGGCTTCGACAGTCATTTTCTCGGATGGTGGGCTCGTCCACGACGATAATACCGGCCAACTTGGTGAATACTTTGGTGCCATTGCAGATGACAGAATTGACATGAAGGCTGCAAGCTACATCAATTGCGTTCGAGAGCGGTTTCGGATCGAGCAAACCCAATCTTAATTATGGAGAAAAGGGAAATAATTGTCCGGACTTTGTTTTCTAATAAGACTAAATCTGATATTTAGCATGCTTTTTTTGATCCTTTTTTTGGTGATCTGATGATCGGAGTCCTCTCTGAGAGAGACCACACTTGTTTGATTAAATATGGAATATATAACCACATGACATGCATGAGGTTGTTAATTCTCGTTATTATTTTATATTGGTTGCTTAAATTCTTAGAAAAAATAGCATGGAAGATATGTATGACATTTTTAGTTAAATCAAGTGAAAAATCAAAACAAATAATGAAAGGAAAAGTTAAATATTTTTATTAAAGGTGGTTTTTTTCTTTGATAATCAAACAATGACAAAATTTTTCTTAAAAATTTATTTTCATTTAATATAGATTTTTATAAGTTCCAAATAAAAAATAAAAAAATATATATTTTTTTAATTTTTTTCTTTACTATCTTCATTTTTTTTTTTTTTTGATGTAAACGTACCCTAAGTCTTCACGTCTCAAAGCTAAGAAAGCAGGCATTGCCATGCCAAGAAACAATTTATTCATCCCACAAACAGCAATCAGAAAAGACTTTAATTTCAGTTGTAGTTTTGCCAAAACTCTCAAATATTTCTTCCACCATATCATTACAAAAAAAAAGACAAAACTCTCCTACAATAGTTATAGTTTTCCAGATTTGATTTTATCAAATGATTAATTTGTCTTTACTGATCTGCTCTACTGCAATTACACTCAAACTCTTTTAATTATTTGGCAGCTCATATACTCAATTCATTGCTGCAACCTTTAATTTTGGCACAATTGATGGCTGCCAAATTTCTAAATTAGGCAACTAACAGCTTAATGCCTAATAACTCAAACCTATCGTCTCCATCTCAGCGTAAGGCTAATGGGTTTAGAATAGCTTAAATTTTAGCCTAATTCACCAATGAGTATCATATATATTGAGAAAGTTATGATGAATTTAATGAAGTAATGATGATCAAATGGTGGTTTGTAAGTGTTTTTCATTTTCAACAAGTGGAACAAATGGTGAAACAATATATCGAATTCAAGTCTCTCATATGCTCCCCCATGTCATTTATAATCAAAGGGAAGTATAACCATAAATGCATGTATTAGGAAATATGATTGGAGTTTCTAAAACCATAATTTTCTTAGTCATTGAACTAGCTCTAGGATTTTCATTCATCAACATTAATTATAAGAACAGTTGAGATTCTTTATTTCTATTTAATTTATATTATTTAGAAAAAAAAATATCAGAAATATTGTTAACCTTAGTTTTTATCCTTTTTATAATTTGCCCTTTGTTGCCTAATACATGTATCATGTGGGATTTCCCAAAAGTTTATTTTGTATTATAATGTAAAACTAACTTATTAAACACTATTGTTAGCATAATATCCTGGTATTTTAACTTGGATGTTTTGGATTGAGATTTATAAAAGTCAATAATTGTTAAATTAAATATGCAAATAACCCTTTAAATTCAATATGACATAGTTGAGCTTATAAAGGATTAGGACGAATTACAAAAATATAATCCTTTAAATAATAAATTGGTAATTGAAACTCAAGCTATTATTTTTGACATTTAATTATTGATTAAGAAAAATGTTTTTGGTTAAGAGGCATTATATTTTAGCGCAACTTTGAGGTATTATTAAATTAGTAAATACTAGAAATTTAGAGAATCATTCATATTAAATTATAACTCCATAATAATAATAATAATAATAATAATAATAATGGAGGTTGCCAATTTCCCAAACGAACCCGCGTTCTCCTTCTTCCAATCATGCCCAAACTGTTCACACACCATCTACATCCCATGGCCAACCAAATGATTGGCATTGGAAGCTGCGTAGGATTGATGCTCTTAGTGCTAGGTTTGTATGTTATTTTGTGGGATATCATCTGATGGTTAGGAAATAGAATGTATGTTATTTATTTATGATCTTGAAAGTAAAAGTCTTGGACAGATAAATTTGGATAAGGATTGATGAGGTCTAGAGTTTACCATGAGAGGTGGTATGTTATCGAGCACTCAAATGCTAGAAAACTTGAAGGGGTTTTGGTCAAGTCTTTGAATTGTTATCTAGATGGCATTAATTTTTGAGTCGTTTGGTCTATTGGATTATAATGGGCCGATAAAATACTAGTAGCTAGATACTTAGTGCACCCATGGATCTTCCTCGGTTCTCTCAGTGACGACCTCTTTTATGTTAACTTTAATTACATGAGAATAGTCATTATCAATATTAAATGACGTTTTTATCATCATAATCTTAAAACTTATTTATATTATACTCAATTGGTTGAGTGTGTTATTGGCTTCTTACAATCAAGGAAAAGAAAATTATATGAAAATACTATACTCTTAAAGAATATGGAATGTGAGGAATCTTAATATGGTCAATAGTCGTCTGATACTAATTTTCATATAATTATATTAATGAGGTATATTACTTAGTGTGGATGAATAATTATAACCATGTAACATTATAGCATCGGGGGATATCATGGCGAAGGATACTGCATTTCACATGTTGAGATGATTCCTCTATTTTATGGATGGAGGAAATGTATACCGGTAATACATCTATATTTTATTTGGTAGAGTTTTAGTAATTTATAAATTTAGTTGAATGTCAAACTTACGGGTATCAATTATCCCGTGGTACATACTCAATTGACGGGAGATGACATATGTGGCATTTGGTTCAAGGAGAAAGAGTAAAATCCAAGATTGTTTTCATAATATTTTATTATTATTGATATCTCTTGAATGTAAAACCTATAAGTTACATTCAATAAATCCATTTGTTGGATTCAATGAGATTTAGATATTATAAAATTTATAATATTTATTATTGTTGGGTATTTAGGTTATTCATACTGATATGTAAATATGAAAATTCTTATCTTTCATATGATGTTGGACTTTGAGAAATTTCTATTAATTGATGAAATCCAAATTTTACGAAAATCTTTTATCTTCATGGTACGAGAGTTTGATAGGACCTATTCTTATTATTATTTTTGAATCGCAGTTAAAACGATTTATAAATTCACAAATAGAGTTTACTATTACATGATATATTATATTGTGGGTTGTATATTTTTGATATTGTATGTTCAAGAAGTTTGTTATTTATTATAAGTTATTGATTATCATCATTTAATGATCATTTAGCACACAATTATATTTTATTAACTCTAAATTTGAGTTAAACATATAGTGCTAGTGGGGAATTTTGCGAGAGAATTTTAGATATTAGTAACTGTCATTTATTTTATTAATAGGCAATTAATATTGCGATAGTGGTTTGGTAGTTTTCTCTTAGGTTGCGACTAGTGACTTTTAATATTTTTTTTAGCTTCATTTGCAAGATATATTAATGAGATGAGAGTTTTATAATTAAAAAAAGGTTATAAAATATAATAGATATTAATGATTTTATATTTTGATATTTTTTACGTAAGGTTGGATTTGATGATTAAGGCTCAGGTCATTACTGTTGTAGTTAGTGTTGCAAGAATTACTTTATTAAATACTATATTAATTTTTAATATAGTCATTATTTTCAATCATGTGTGGGTTAAAAAGTCATTAAGCATTGTAGTCTAGGAAAAAAACATAGTAGAAAAACAAAAATTTTATAATTTAACAAAAGTTCTATAAGATCAATCAAAGGAAAAATACATTAGAGTATACCCTGAATAAGGTTCACATCGATTCATAAAATATCAACAATTCTCAAAACATATTTTTTAAAAAAATTATGTACTCTGAAATTACACCAAAGTAAAGCGTTTAATGGTTAAATAAGACACAATTAGAAATTCAATTGACTAAAATCCCTCGATCTCAGCCGCAATATACATCGCTAATCTAGACACGGTAATTTCACAGTTGTTCAATGATGTCTACAAACACTCAGATTTTAGGCTCACAAGTTTGAACATAGCAACTTAATCTTATTTAAGTTTATGAACAAGGTTCGATGGTTGTGGTGCTTTGAAGGATGTTGTTAGCTATTGATAAAGTTGTAGAAGCAGGGATCCTACTTAAAAAATGGACTGACCCAAATTATGACACCCATTAGGACTTTCAGCATGTTCCTCCAACATTAAGTCTCTACTCGCATCACATTTGGCACAAATTGACCTCAACAGAGGGCTAACAATTAACTAGGACAGAAGAGGCATGTAGTCTCTTAGTTGCCCAAAAGAAAGAACCTGACATTTGTCTATGGAGTCAAGATAGATTTCTTGACCATGAGGATAATAATTTAACTAAGTCGCCACAACTATACCATATTGCTTGAAAATTCATTAATGGTGGCTGAGCAAATTGAAAAAACTCGTTTGATTTCCATCATGCTTGTGACAGTGGAGGCATTAAAAGTGAGATAGAAAGGCATAGTGCTAAGAATTCTATGTACCACACAGATAAAATTATATTTATTGATCTCTTCTACATTATATGTCATTAACTTTGGCACTTTGCTAACTTATAATCCATATTGAATTCTCTTCAAAAATCCATTGAGAATTCCTCATACTTGCCTCTATACTACTGTGTCTGTAAGGTAAAGCACTTTGTAGTTTGTCAACGATGCCTTCCAAATCCACTTTCAAGAAGGGTGATTCTCACATTCAGAAGCCAGGGTTAGGATTCATACATTCAGCTAATTTCAATCCTAATATTCATTTATCTAGGGTTAGGATTCATAAATTCAGAAGCTATAACTTGAAATTGATCATGCCGAATGGCATAGTGTTTAAATTTGCTATCTGCAACTTGAATCTCGCATGAAAAGTGTGTATAATCCCTGCTAGAATTTTCTCTCAAGCCAAATGGCAATCAATTTGCATATATTTTATGTGTTTATGAAACATGGCATTAGCAGTAACATGTAACGATACCTGGTTATAAAAGGAAAAGAGTAATGTGGGTTTGCTACACAAACCTTCAAAACTGTGAGCAAATAAATCAACAACTGGATCTCACAACATGCTGCTGCCATGGCCATATATTCAGCTTCTGCAGATGACCGAGCCACTGTAGTTTGTTTGATCTCCATGATATGAGAGCTTCACCAAGTAACACACAAAAATCAGTTGCTGATTTTCTTGTCTCAGGGTGACTAGTTCAATTTGAACCCGAGAATACCCTTAGTCGCAAATGAATTGATCCAAGTAAGTAAAGACATCTGCCATGTCTTTGATGTATTTCAAGATTCTATGAACAGCATTCAGATGAGACTTAAATGGGCTATCCATAAATTGACTCAAAATATAAACCGCATTTGTTATATCTAGCCGAGCAATAGTCAAATATAGTAATCTTCCAACTAGTTTTCTATACATTGTGGGATCCTTCAATAGTTCTTCACCTTCTTCCGGTAGCTTAAGATGTTGTTCCATGGGAGTCTTCGCAGGCTTAGACCCCAAAAACCAGTGTCGTTAAGAATTTTAAAGCAAATTTTCTTTGACATTAGGATATTCCCTTTTCTGATCGAGCCACTTTCAATCCCAAGAAAAACTTTAAATTTCCCCAAATCTTTGATTTTGAATTTGTTGTCAGAAACATTAATTGATCAATTTGTTGCAAATTATTGGTAGCAAGAAATGTGTCATTGACATACACTAAAAGTGCAATGAATGAGTTACCCTATTGCCCGGTGAAGAGTATACAATAAGACTTGGATTGTGTAAAGCCAAAAGCAGAATATTTTGCTAACCATATCTTCAAACTTGTCTAAGATCATACAAGGGTTCATTTAGTTTGCAAACCTGACTTGAATGATCCCCCTTTTTACCAAATCCTGGTGGAATCTTCATGTAAATGTCTTCTTCGAGTTTCCCATGGGAAAAACATTATTTACATCAAGTTATGATAGATGTCAACTTTTGACAGCAGCTACAAGTAAGGTATTAACAAAAGTTCTCTTGGCAACATGAGAGAAGATATCAAAGTAATCAAAACCTTCTACTTGAGCATATCCTTTGGCAACAAGCCTCACTTTAAAATGTTAAACTGTGACATTAGATTATAACTTTATCTTTATTCGGTTTTAGTCACTCCCTTATAAATATCGCAACAAACGAATGATTATCAGAAAGTCACACAAGGTTTATGCAAAGGTTGGAGTGTTCGCATGTGTACGGCGAGTGGCCAAGGGCTTTTGCGCTCAAGCACTGAGCACTGATGCTAAAGGGCAACTAGGCAGTGATGCCAAGTCCGATGGGCAATTGGGTACTGAGGTCGATGAGCAACTAGATATTGAGTTGGAAGGGCGACCTGGTGCCGAGGCAGAGGAGCACCTGAGGTGTTGATGCTACGGAGCGAAGGGGCACTAATGCCAAAGGGCGCCCGAGCGTCTAGTCTAGAAGTACCCGAGCATAGCCTTACATCATTATAAAGCGCACGAAGCGCTTTAGGGTTTGTAGCGAGAGATAGAGAGCGAAAGTAACACTTGTAAAATCAGACTAGAGAACGTCGTCAGTGAGAAAAAAAAAAAAGCGAGGAAAAAGCGAGGAAAAGCGGTTTCATCTTGTCTTCGTTGTTGCTCAGGTCCATATAATATAAGGCGTTGAGCTCTTATAATCTTGTATTTAAAGTTTGTAAAACTGATTTTATATAGTGGAGATTTTTGAACGTATCGTCATGTGGTTTTTCCCTTTTATTAAGAAAAGGGTTTGCACGTAAATCGCTTGTGTTTTGTCTCATTATTTTTATGATTATTGTTTGCCTCTTATACGTTGTCGTTGTTATTCCTCTCAGTTCATCCAAACCGTCGTCGAAGCCCCCAACAATCTTGTAGACCCACTTGCAGTCTATGGCATGCTTACCATCAGGCAAACTGGTAATGGTCCAGGTATTATTCTCCTCTAATGCGTCAATCAGTTTTCTCATGGCATTACACCACTACAGAATGGCAGAAGCTTTCTCAAAGGAGGTAGGTTCATTCAAAGTAATTAGGTTCAGGGCATAGGTAAGACGAGTAGAAGAGTTTAGGATAACCAGTGTAATGACTAATATCATATTGCTTGCCTGGCAAAGTGAATGAATCCACGCAATTAAGAACAGAGAGGACTTCAGAACTTGAAGCTAATTGACAGAGATATTGCTAAAGATATGAAGGTTGTGTGTGATGTATAGACGACCTCCTAAGAGGTGGATGAGAAATCTGATTTTGCAATACATGATTATCAGAATTAAATGTTTCAGGAGATTCAGAGGAAGGAGATGCAAAAGTAGATGTGGAATGTGGTATGATTGTAGAAGGAGCAAAATATTCTTCTGTTGTTGGAAATGGAAGAATAGTAGGATTCGTGGGAACATGAGAGGTGCCTTTAAAGGGAACATAGTTTCATGGAAAACAACATTCCTACTAATAAATATATTTTTGGGTTACAAGATCAACTACCTTATAACCCTTTGTACGAGATGGACATTCAAGAAAAAGGCATTTATGAGATGTAGGAGAAAATTTATGCATGTTGTGAGTCAAATTGGAAGCATATCAAAAGCAATGAGATGGAAGTAATCTGGTTTCACATTAAACAATATTTTTATAAGGAGACTAGTTTGGTATCAGAGGTGTAGGCAAATGATTTATCAGGTGAGTGGCTATTAAGGCAACCGCCACCCCAAAGTTCTTAAGGTCATTTAGAGTAGAAATGAGTTACTCCAACTGCATTGAGAAGATGTTGATACTTTCTTTCAACTACTTTATTTTATTGTAGAGTTTCAATCCAAGGTTTCTGATACATTACACCACACGAAGAGAAAAAGGTTATTAGACTGAATTCTATGCCATTATCTATATGCACATTCTTTATTTTAGTATGAAATTGAGTTTCCACAAGAAATAAAAAAAGTGGGATAATGGAATATGCTGAGATTTAGAATTCATAAGAAAATCTCACGTACACTTTGTAAAATCATCCAATATTGTGTAGCGAGCATAAGTTAGAGAGATAGCCCATCCCAAAAGACACACCTGATAGGAGGGTGAGTTCCCTAACTTATAAACCGGTGGTTATGCTATCAACTCTCCGATGTAGGATTCGTTACATTCCTCTCTCCTTCTCCAGCTATTGACCTCAGCGGTTTTCATTCTGCGGTGCTTCACTCGCGATTTTTATCCAATCAACCCCTCCACAGGTAGCCTTTTTCGAGTGGGGGTTGATTTCAGTGAAAACACTACTGTAGCGAGTACAATTTAGGGAGAGTGTCCATCTCAAAAGGTATACCTGATAGGAGGAAGAGACCCCGAACTTATAAGCTGGTGGTTCTCCTACCAGCTCCCCGACGTGGGACTTGCTACATATTGTTAAAAGGAATCTCGATCCATCAATTGCTGTAGCTTGAAAAGAGTCTCAAACATCAAAATGAGCAAGCTAAAATAAACTGGGTGCTTTTACTGAGACTTGAATCAAATGGAAGTTTATGTTTCTAGCTAAGGGATGAATCCCACAGTGATGTAACATATTAACATTCACTCTAAGAATGTCTTTATTAGATAATTGTAATCGAAATTGGCAAGGATGACCTAGTCTACTTTTCCATGGATCTTAAATAGATTGAGAATTTGAAGAAACTGAAAAACTATAAACAGTGTCACCCCTATCCCCTATCATTATCATCCATCAAGTAATATAAATCATCACATCCCTTAGCAAGTTCAGTTGTTATCCATTTCTTATCTCCTAGCAAGTACAAACACCGTCATGACTCTATCATTTAATATAGACCATTACAACTCATATGACAGAATCATGACTCTTGATACACACCTGATAAGTGCACTTATACAAACGTGATTTGGACATCAGGCCTAATGCGCAAGATTGCAACATATGCTTTTTTCAGTTCATTTTTTATGAATTTTTGAGAGAAGGTGGGGAAAGAGAAGAGGAGAAGAGAGAGAAGAAGAGAGATGAAGAAAGATAAAGTAAATGCAAAGTAATTTTAATTAAATCTTTTTCCAATATAAGTTAAGGTAAGACATCCAAGCCTATTTCTTCAATAATTGCTAAATTTTTCAGATGTTCATCATATTTCATATCTTAAATTGATATGCATCTACTATATTTATACCTCTCTTGCATTTGTCTTGCATGTATGTCAAATTTGCTAATACATTTTGAGATTTTGAATATTTATATCAAATTCAATGAAATATGTTAAAAAATTCTAAGATTTATGAGTAAATGGCTTAGCATGTCTTCATTTGTGCAAACATTTAATAAAAGATCCACTTTATATTTTGTCAAGATTATTTGTTTTCCACTTTCTTGATAGTGCTCACAATCATAACAGCAATCGAAATAATAAGTATAAGCAACAGATGAAAAATCTCTTATATGAACCCCTTAAAAAAGAATAAAATTATGGGATTTTAAATCTATATAATATTAACTATAATTACAAGATTTGTTATAAAAATCTTAGACCTTTGGTTATTTTTACTATAGTGTTGGTAAATTAAGACAAAACAAACAAGAAATGTAAAAATAGAAGAGACCCATTGGTGAAATGTTCAAGAACAACAAATAGAACAATGTATTCAAAGATGAAAAAATTTAGAACAAGATTCAGACCTCAAATAATTAGTAAATATTTTTTTCTTCTATGTTCTCTGTTTTCTCTCTCCAATCATTTGCCCAAAGTGTTCAATAAATTTTATAATAAATATCCTAAAAATTGCTCAAAACTTTGTACCACACATTGGTTCACAAGAAATTTAGAACTAGATTAGAATCCCAATAATTGGAACAATTTTTACACTCTTCTCTCTCTCTTTCTCTCTTAGTTTGGCACTTAATATTGTTTTGAAATGACTTACATGAACTACATCAAAATGGCGCAAGATGTTTAAAAATGTGTCTACCATTTGAGCAATAGTATAAGCATTCCAATGCCAAGAGACAAACTACTCATAAACTGTATTTATGCACATGTGCCCTACATATAAGCAGTGATTCTGTCCCCCTTGTACTAGTGTCCACCAAACATTTACTAGACAATATTTACCAATACTATTGAAATTAGCCTTCACTCGAGTTAATCTTCACACACACAAAAAAAAAAAAAAAAAAAAATCAACATATATAGTAGGGGTGAAACTTATGTAGAAGTAACTCAACATCCAAAGTTCATCAATCCACCAGTGTTGGGACTCAAATCGCTTATTTGAATCGTGACGAAATAATCAACAACGTACAATAAACAAATAATCACAAGTAATAATGAACACCATATTTTACGTAAAAATTTTTCTTTAAATGAAGGAAAAAAATCACGGGATTACAAGTCCGAAATATCCCCCTTACAATATAAGTTTAGTTACACAAATAATAATAAATATAAAGACTCAATATCTTGTAACAAATTTGCCCGAATAATAATAAGTATAATATGAAAGAGAAGAAATAAGAATGATAAACGTTATTTTCAATTATAAGAAAAATATATTTAAGGTCGGTGAAGATTAGAATACGATTCAAAATTCAATTGGATACTCAAATTTTTATCTTCTCACTTTTCTTTCTCTTTCTCTTTTTTTCTCATAGTGTCGACCATCTAAATCTCATAAATTACAAAGTGGTAACCCTAAAAATGCATCTATGCGTATTTATATCAGAACTAGTGCTTGAGCACTCGTTGGGTGCACCTTGAGCGCACCACTGTAATCTATGCTTGAGTACTAGTCGCGTGTGCTTTCCGCACGTGGATACTATAATCCAAGCACAAGCGTCCCTTGAGCGTTCCTCAAGCACCCTCCAAACTGAAATCGGCACTTCTGCGCAAGTCAAGCGCTTGTTGTGTGCCATATCACAATTTTTTCAAATCAGTATAATATACGTACGTTATTAAATAAGCCACTGAACATCTCAAATTGATATAAAACTAATGTGAAAGTGACTCGTAATTTAACAACTCACTTATTCTTTTCTTTTAGGAACATCATTGCTACAGTTGACATACGCGGCATCATTTATTGATGGGGCGGGGTCTCTGTGCACCAACAGGAAGTTTCCCATCATGACAGAGACTTTCACTTGGTCACTTGCATGAAGCGATCACCTTTTGTTTTCGAGCGTTGTCTTCTATAACCCCTTTCAGCCGTTGTAGATTAGCTGGCAAATGAGTCTTAGTGGAACCAGAGAGATGAAAGGGATGTAGTGCATCTGCCTTGACATTTGATGGCGACACTCTTTGGGGGTCGGAATCAGTGACGCTTTCCTCGCACTAGATTGAGAACGATTTTCAGAAATTAATTACTAAAAAAATAAGATTTTTAATTGTTAGATTTTAGTTTACTTTTTTATTAGTTTCACGTTCAATAGATTGATCATCTAAAAGGTTTTATGATATTTACGTGAAGGCCATTCTAATAAAGCTGTCCACTAAAGATCATGGAGTATTTGTACGATGTTCACTCAAGAAAAGCTGGTTATAGGAGATTTTACGAGATAGTCACATGCTATATACTTAAGTGCCAATATTGAAAGAATTTCTAATAAGTATTTCCAAGAGAGCCAAGAAATGTTCACTTAAGCACTAGGATTGAATGGGTACACTATAAGATGGCTGCTTAAACAGTCACATAATATATAAAAAAATCTTAGATTTTTAGATCATTTAAAATTATTTTTCAACATAAGAAGCACAGTATAAAGAGAAAAGAGAAAAACAGAAAAGAGAAAATAGTTTGACATTTAATTGAGACCTGACTTAAGTTCTGTTCTTTATTAAATTCAGGTGTGCTGCTTTAATATTATTTTTAGGATGCATTATTATTTAGTTTTATTTTTTTAAGTATATATTTTTTAATGAGTTGTTAGGTGTGTTTCGAGTTGTATTCAACTAGCTATTCACTTGGTTTATTATAAATAGATTTTAGAAATGGTTATTTTTATAACTGAATGCTGTTATAGTAGATTTGTTAAAAATTTATCATGTATTTTTTTTTTCATTGAGAAAAGTTTATCATATTAAATATTGTCATATAACTTATATACTTGATTGTAAAATTTTATTTTTTTTGCTATCACAATATTTAATGGTAACAATTGACGAAGGATTTCAGGGTTTATTTTCATTGTATTAGTTATGTACATGCTTTATTCTTAGGGAATCCCAAGGCTGACAATATTAGTCGTCATTTTCTCTTGACTAAACTAATAGAGTGATGATAAAATGCAATCAAGCAAACCAATTGTACAATTCATTTTATATGAAAGATCTTCTCTATTAAAGAAAAAATTATGTGACAGTGTACCCAAAATTATTTACAATATAATAAAATCTAGTTACAAATAATCTCACCAAGCCCACACCTTGATAACAACAATACGTGCAAAGAATCAGTTTCTGCTAACCTTAAATACATCTTGATTAATAACACTATAAGTATATACACCATATTAAACCAAACAATAGTAAATACAACTTAAAAAATAAATAACCAATGAGTAATATATTTTATAATATGAGTTAAAATAACATATCTAATATTGTTGAATGATAAAAATTGAATCAGATCTCAAACAGATATCAAAAAATTCACCTTATCTTTTCTCTCATTTCTTTCTATATTTCATAGCACCTATGTTTAATTAATGGCTTTGTTTTTAATCCTAAAAATCAGAATAAGATATTTATAACTTGTACGACCATTTGAGCATCCTGTTAATGGTTCAATTTTGATAACTGAAGAATTAATGATGGCCCATGTTTGTTGTTGATAACGCTCTGCCATCACTTTCTATTTGTTCTCCATTAATTTACAGGTAACGTCTCATTAACTGATAGTTGATAAAATTATCAGTTAAATAGGAGGTGAATTTGATTTTGTTCCTGAGCCTTCTCTCTGGAAACACACAATCGACGCGAAGATAAGGGACTTGGAAGTTTCAAAGCCGTGAAACAGAGGAACCGAAAACTGAGCATTTAAATGGCGGGAGGTTAGTAATCCAACAATTAAATCCTCATTTCGGTCTTTTAAAGTTGATTAGGCCGGTTAAATTTCTATCATTTGGTATCATAGACATATATGCCTTTGGCTTGAACTGTTCTGTAATTTTTTTATTTTTTTAATTTTTAAAAATTATTAAAGTTTTGATTTTTCTGATGATTTAATAAAAACAAAAGTCGAAAATTATTAGAAAATTTGATTTCCAACATCGTCATATATTTTACATCAATGTTGGTGTAAAACTGGAGGACTTTACATCGGGTCGAAAATTGGGTGAAATCGGGTCTGGACGAGTCCGGCCAGAGATAGACAATGATTCAAACAGTGTCGTTTTGTTACAGTACTGCTGTAGTAAATAGCGTCATTTTGCATGCTACAATGCTACATTATTATTATTAAAAAAAAATTGGGCCGTCTTGTGCACAAGACCAAACTTTGCACGTGGGAAGCCTCCGTCTTAGGCGCGGCCTACACGTGTGCACAGCGTGAGTAAGCAGCTTCATCGCTGCGTTGCGGTCGCGCATTTGTTCACAGCAGCGGGTTCAATGAATTTAAGGATATTCTGTGCATATTATTATTATTTAATAATATGCGCATATATATATATATATATATATAATTTTATTTATTATTATATGTAAAGTTTATAATATAATATTTAAAAATATAATTGTTTATATATATAATGTTTAAAAATATAATATATATATATATATGTATGTAATGTCTAATTATTAATATAATTTTATTAATTAATTAGGGATTGGTTACAACATCCTTAATTAATAAAATTATATTTTATTATCCAATATGGTATAATGATATTAATTGTAACTAATTATTTTTAATATAATAAAATTTATCCCACAAAAAATTTTATTATATTAAATTAATTAATTAGGATAAAATGTCAAATTATTTTTCTTAATTTTTTCACAGGGATTAAAAATTAAAATATAATTTGATAATTTTATCATAAAATTTGGATATGAATTTACTTGAATTAAAAATTTAGCCCACAAGTAATTTTTATATCAATTGATTCATAAAGTATATTTTATATTGGTAAAATATTCTGTATTTATTTATTAATCTCATTTGTTATTTGTTAAGTATGTATTTTTATTTTTATACAGTTATATAATATGTTAAATATTTCGATATTAAATATAAAATTTTTAAACTTAAAGGTGTTAACTATAAAGTATGAAAGGAGAGAAAATTTTTTCATTTAAGGTGGATGGATATATATTATACTATAAGAAAATATGAACCATCCGCTCTTACTGAAACCATCACTCCGGTTGATGTAACTCTTTATGAATATAGGAGTAATCTAATCGCCTTAATTTGATATTCATAAAGACAAAAATTTTTATTGGTATTTATGGTTCTATCAATCAGTATAATAAAGTGTGAGATTTGTTGAAGGCTATTGATAAATAATTTAAAATTTTAGATAAAACACTTACTAGCACCCTAATTATAAAATTTTTATCTTTAAGGCTCACCGGTGTTTAAGGTATGCATGAACACATTATGCAAATGAAGGATATAGCGGCTCAACTTAAAAATCTTGAGGTGGATATGTCTAAATCTTTTCTTGTGTACTATATTTTGAATACGCTTCCGTCATAATATGGACCCTTCAAAATCTCTTATAATATACATAAGAATAAAATATCAATCAATGGACTTATGACCATGTATGTTTAAGAGGAAGGAAGGCTTATGATGGAATAAAATAAAAGTGTATTTATAGTTAAAGAAGAAAAGATTAAGACTCAAGCCAAAAAGAAGGAAAAAGGTTGAAAAAGCACGTTTCGGTGCTTACGTGTTTCGACCCCGTTCTATAAAATAAGGAAATCAAAAGATAAATAATAAATTAAATATCCGATAATAAAGGGATATTTAACTCTTTTGTATGGCGTACATATAATATATATAATAATATTTTTATGATAATAAAGACCCGATTTTGGTGGCGAAGTCTACAAAACTTATATTTTAAATTTCGAGAAAAACACTTACAAAACTTCAACGGCCAGGAAGTAATGCACTATGAAAATCAACTTACGGCCTCGGTAACAAGATGTGCTAACCTAGCCGAAACTCCCGTGAACATGCAATTAATTTTGAGTAGGAATTTATTTTGAATTTTGGAAAGACTATTTATATTCCAAATTTTTCTAAAAATTTGATACTCTTTCCTCTCGTGCCACTTGAATTGCCAATCACGAACGGATCTCCTTCTTCATAAACCAACGTTTTAACGCATAGAAGGATGGAAGTTTGAATAAAAAAAAAAAATCGAAGAGACAAATTATTTAAATTTATGAGGCAAAACGTCTTAGAGCGTAGTATGTTCGGTTTTCTCAAATGGAGCAAGATTGAAAAGGAAGAAGAAGCTCTTCTCTCATGTAAAACAGCTCCAACACTCTCAAAGTCATTACAGCGTGCTTAGGGTTTAAGAAAAATAAAAGATTAATTTATAGTGGAGCCAAAAACGCGTTCAAAATTTATTAATTTTGAGACTCGAGCGATTGTATAAAAGGAAAGCGGCGTCAACGGCCCCCATTAAGAAAAATGCTCGAGCGGACAGCGGGAGCATTAAAAATCATACCCCCCATTCTCGATTTCATGCTTGAGCGGACAACAGCACCATACGGGCGGCCTAAAATATGGCGTGTGGAGGGTGGACCGAACGATATGATCTTTAACTTCACAACCCACAACCCGAAATCAATATAATAAATTATTTAAAATAGAATATAGAGAAATAAGATAAATATCTAAATCTCCCCCTATGGCAATTTCGATAAAAATATTATGAAAATAAATAAATACAAGAGAAAATCGGGTTTTATAAAGTTTCTTCAAAAATATGGGATTGAAAACCTACACCTAGTGATACAAAAAAATTCATAAAGCAATGTAACAAAAAATCAAACGCAGCCGGATATATGCGATGAAGTCTTGCGGTGACATCAATCTTCCAAAATCTTTAGTGTCCCGAAAACAAAGGTTAGTATATATATTAAAAAGATAATAACAATTTAATGGCATACATGGTACATAGGCATGAGAACCTACAATAATGTAACATATAACAAGACTCCCCTAAAGAAAATAAAGAGTTTATAATCCCCCTCAAGTAATAATCACTTGAACTGACCATACATGGATTTTATAATATGTTAACAAAAACTCCCAAAAATTTTAAAAACAACCCTAAGCTCCCCTATCAAAAGAATCAAGTCTCCCTATTTTGTCACGAATGGCCAAGGGTAATTTAAAAATTCGTGAATCTAACTTTTGAAACTTGTCTCCCGATGCTACTTTTTGATTCAATATTTTAACTTGTTCATTCAATCATGTGAAATGTGATCAACAAGTTGATTCATGTTTAGCCCTTTTCGTTGGTTGTACCAAAATATTTATATTATTGAGGACCGAATGTGACCAACTTTTCCACACGCATGACAAGTAGGAACAAATTTAGGAATGGTGGAACGGTCCTTAAATCTTTGATTTATGTTGATAGAGGACTTGGTCGATTTTGATGATTTGTTCACCAATTTTTGATTAGGTAAATTTTGCAAACGTTTTGATAAGTTATTGAGTCAAAATGAATCCACACGTTAAGTTTTGTTAGTGAATTTTGATGTGTTAATGTGTTGGTGTGGCATTTTCTTGGTGGGAACAAAAATTGTTTTAGGCTTCACGTCATTTGGGAACATATTCTCAACATATCCCAACCATTGTTTATTTTCTCGAATTTTACCCATAAAGGACATATAATCAAGTTTAGTTGACCCATTTATGAATTGTTTCAAATCTTTTCTCGAAGCCTCCAATTGATTCCAAGGTCGTGATTTGTTTACGAAAGATTATCTTTTTCAGTTTCTCATTAGTTTCTTGGCTTTTTAGAATCAACCTTGGATTGAAAACAATTTTTAAATGTTCCCGAAAAAAATGATCTTATTATTTAGGGTTATTTAATTTCTTAACTTTCAAACATTCCCTAAATAATTTATCGTTCTTCTTGAAGGCCATCAAATTCAGCTTTCCCGACTCGGCCTCGAGATTCAAAATTGATCAATATTATCTCTTTATTTCCAATTTTGAAGAGAATATTTTGAATCCATATATATATTAGAATATTTGTGAGAACAATTTTCACCCTCTTCTTCTTGTCATCGCTAAGGGTCACATTAGCTTTGAAGGATTGGCCTTGTTGGCGTTTAAAGTTTGGGCATTCAATAAATTTAAAATAAAACCTTTACATTCATGACATTGAAGGTCCCGAGTCGTTTTTATTTGGAATCCTTAAGTTCACGACGGTCTTTCTTCTCAAAAGTTTATGTGATCGTTTTAAGTCCACATCTAGTTTTTAAATGAAGAGTTCTTTTTCTTTAACCAATTTTTAAAATTTTTAACAAATAAATGGAAAATCATCATTTAATGATTCTTCATCGAGTCTCGATTTGGCTCTTCCCTACTTGATTTTAAGGCAATTGATTTTTGTTTTTTTGATTGAAATGTTGGATGTTTTATAGTAATTTGTAGGGATCCTACCAATTCTTGATTTTGATGAGGTATTTTAAAAGTCTTTACTTTCTTCAATTGTGTTACTTTTGCCTAAATCGTTGACAATGATCGTAAGACTTTTCTATTTTGATTTAGACTTCTCAGATTCGTTCTTCCTAAATTAAACGTGGAGTTTACAATATCATTTATTTGGCATAGAATTCATCGAAGGTCTCATCATCTTTCATTTTTATTTCCTCGAATCTAGTGGTGAGCATTTGTAATTTTGAATTTTTCACTAGTTTCGTTTATGGATGAAAAATTTTATGTCTTGACTAATTTCGGATTCCATCTCAAGACATCTTTAGAGGTCTCATTTTCACTAAAAATAATAAAAGTCAAAATAAATATATCGATATTCAATTTTTAGTCATAAATGACATTAAAAGAAAAAAATAGCATTCGGTTGAATTGATGATTACTATTCCAATTACATGCATCAAGTTTGAGGATGGCTCTTTGTCCATGAAGATTCTATTTTATGCTTTGTATGGATAAAAATATTTAATAAAATTTCTATTTATTTGTAATATTTTTAAAGTTTAGTATACACATTAATTGATTATTTTGAGAATATCATTAATTGTTGAACAATAAATAAATATAAAGTTTATTCATAAAGATTCGAATATATCTTGAGGAGAATTTAAGGAAGGCTCTCATTAATAGAGAGACCTTCCAATTTATATATTTATTTTTAAGTTTGAGTTACTCCCATCAAAGTAGGGAGAATGTTAATGGTTTAATTCGATAACGAAGAATAGTATACATGTTTATCTAGATCGGGGTCGCGGATCGGTGAGTCTCCGATACCAATTGAAAAAGCATGCGTTGAACTATTCTATAATTTTTTTATTTTTGATTTTTACGTGTTTTTAATGATTTGATAACAAAGTATAAAATTATTAGAAAATTTGATTTCCAACATCTTCATAATTTTACATCAATGTTGGTGTAAAATCTGGAGGACACGTACATCGAAATTTAATTGGGTGAAATCGGGTCCGAGCTAGTCCGCCAGAGGTAGATTTCAAACTCTTTTGCTACATGTATAAGCGCCGTTTTGCATGCTAATGCTACATTATATTAAAAATGAACCGTCTTGTGCAAGCCCAATAAAGACCCCTAGGTTTTTAGTGCCTGCACGCATGCGCAGCCCAATTGGCTCAACCCATTACTGTAGCAAAACATGAAAAAATCGCGTTGCAGGTGCTCGCGCTGGGACTCGGACTGGAGACGCACGCGTGAGTAAGCAGCTTCATCACTGCGCTGCGGTCGTGCGTTTGTTCACAGCATCGAGTTTAATGGATTTAAAGATATTCTGTGCATATTATTATTTAATAATATGCCCATATATATATATATATATATATATATATATCCCTATATATATATATGTATAATTTTATTTATTATTATATATAAAGTTTATAATATAATGTTTAAAAATATAATTGTAAATGATATATATATGTATGTAATGTCTAATTATTAATATAAGTTTATTAATTAATTAGGGATTGGCCACAATATCCTTAATTAATAAAATTATCTTTTATTATCTAATATAGTATAATAATATTAATTGTGACTAATTATTTTTAATAAATAATGAAAGTTTGAATAGAAAAATGTCAAAATTTTTTACAAGGACAAGAATTAGAATTAGAACATAATTTTATCATAAAATTTAAATATGAATCCTTTGAATTAAAAATTTGTAGAGCGTAGTATGTTTCGATTTTCTCAAATGGAGCAAGATGAAAAAGGAAGAAGAAGCTCTTTTTATCTCAAGTATAATCTGTTAACTCCAACATATTAAATGTAAAATTTTTCAATTTAGGGTTTAAGAAAAATAAGGGATGAATTTATAGTGGAACGGATAAAATTATACGTTCAAAAATCCACTCCGTTAAAACCCGCACTCAGATGGGCTCGAATGATGAGAGTAATCTAATCGCCTTTAATTTGGATAAAGACTCAAAATTTTTTGATTCATAGTGGCCCCCATTCGATTTCATGCTCGATAAATAATTTAAAATTTTAGATAAAAGATGCAAGATTCTAATTATGAATTTCTATCTTTAGGCTCTCAAGTGTTAAGGGTGCGGCCTTTGGAAGGAGCTCGGGCGTGTGGAGGATATGGACCTTTCCTTTTCGCGACTTTTTTGTAACGCTCAACAACCCAAAAATCTTTTACAATCAATATAATAAAACATATTAATGAACTTATAACCATATGTGTTTAAGAGGAATGAAGGCTTATAATGGATTAAAATAAAAGTGTATTTATGGTTAACGAAGAAAATATTAAGACTCTAGTCAAAAAAAAGAAAAAAGGTAAAATACCTCCTCAATCTGATATCAAGAAAGAATCCAAGTGCTTCTTCTATAAAAAGAAGGAACACGTCAAAAAAGATTGTATTAAATATTAAAATCAGCTTGAGAAGAAAGGTAATCAATCCTCTTTTATATGTTATGAATATAATATAGTTAATATTTTTTATGATACATGGTTGATTGATTCTAATTCTACAATTTATATTTTAAATTTCTTACGGGACTTGCAAAACCTAAAAAGCCAGTGGGTAGTGAACAAAGTATCTTCTCCGAAAACAAGATAAGTTCATATGTAAAAGTCATTGGAACATGCAATTAATTTTAAGTAGTTGATTTATTTTAAATTTTGGAAAGACTATTTATATTATGAATTTCTCTAGATATTTGATATCAGTTTCAAGACTTATACCTTTCGGATATTTCACTATAGTTTTAGACTCATCTTTTAATTTATATTATAAGTCTGATATTATTGAGAATAGTACATTGTCTAATGGTCTTTATTATTTAAATTTATAAAATAAAACATCTTATAATACTATGCATATTGATGTTGACGTTAAACAATGTGTTGTGAATAAATGTTCCTTTATGTTATGGCATAGGAGGTTAGGATATATATCCATTGAAAAAATTAAAAGATTAGTAAATAATGAAGTACTTAGTACTCTAGATTTATTAATTTTGAGACTTGTGTAGATTATATAAAAGGAAAGCAAATCAACAAGATTAAGAAAAATGTCAAGAGGAGTTCAACATATTAAAAATCATACATACGGATATTTATAATCCTGATATTGACTCATACAACATAAAATATTTCATCACATTTATTGACGATTTTTTACGATATAGAATAAAACTTTAGATACTTTTAAATTATTTAAAATAGAAATAAAGAAATAATGTAAAAAATAAATCAAAATTGTAAGATAAGATAAATATAGAGAATATTATGGAATATATACTGAAGATGGACAAATACCTGATCCATTTGTAAAGTTTTTTCAAGAACATGAGATTATTGTCCAATACACTATGCCTGATTTTTCATACCAAAATGGTGTAATTGAAAGAAAAAATCGGACGTTATTAGACATGGTGTGGAGTATACTTAGCAATTTCAATCTTCCAAAATCCTTGTGGATTAAAATTCTTAGAACGGCAGTGTATGTATTAAACCGGAATCCAACGAAAATTGTTTCAAAAACTTTTTTTGAATTATGAAAAGGTTGAAAATCGAGTTGACGATATGTACACGTATGGGGATAGCTGTTTGAAGTAAGAATTTATAATCCATATAAGAATAAGTTAGATCCAAGGACCATCAGTGGATATTTCATTGAATATTATGAACGGTTCAAATAATATAAAATTTATTGTCTATCTCATAGCATTGAGATTGTGGATCAAAAAATGTAAAAATTTTTTAAGATGACTTAATGAATGGGAGCAAAAAATTCAGAAATATAATTTTTGATAATAATCATTCAGATCCTTAACCTTTCACTTCATATGATAGGTTGATTATTGTATACAATACCCCTCAAGATCAAATTGGTGTTGAACAACTAATTAAAGTCATTTCATAAAATACAGATATTATTTTAATTGACCATAATATTCAAAATTTATCTAAAATAGTTGTACCATATACTTCTATTGAGAATGATGATACAATATTGAGAATGTCGACTAGAATGAGAAGATCATCAATCCGTAGTGATTATATTGTATATCTACAAGAGTCTGAATATAATACTAGAGTCAAAAATAAAATTGAAACGTTTTCACAAGTTATGAATTGTAATGAATCATAATTATAGTATAATACCGTGAATAAAAAATAAATTTTATGAGAATCGATGGAGTCTGGGATCTTGTTGAATTTCCTAAAAGGACGAATGTCATAGGGTATAAATTGGTCTTTAAGACAAAGAAACACTTATTAAGTAATATCGAAAGATATAAAAGAAGACTCGTTACTAAAAGATATACTCAAAAAAAAGAAATTGATTACACAGAGACTTTTTCTCCTATATCTAAGAAAGATTCTCTTCGTATTATTTTGGCATTGGTTATTTATTTTGATATGAAATTATAATAAATAGATATGAAAATAATATTTCTAAATGGTGACCTAGATGAAAAAGCTTATATGAAACAACCAGGAGAATTCTCCTCTAATGATGGTGAGCAATTAGTATTCAAACTCAAGAAATTCGTAAATAGATTGAAATAAACCTTCCGTCAATAGTATTTAAAATTTGATGATATTATCTCTTTATTTAATTTTGAAGAGAATATTTTGAATTAATGTATATACCATAAGGTCAGTGGGAGTAAAATTTATTTTCTTATTTTGTATGTGGATGATATTTTACTTGCATGTAATGATAAGGGTATGTTATATGAGGTAAAATAATTTCTCTCTAATAAATTTAAAATGAAAGATATGGACGAAATATATTATATCATTGACATTAAGATATATCGAGACAGATTACGAAATATTTTAGATTTGTCTCAGGAGACCTATATCAATAAACTTTTATAGAAATTTTAGAAGAAAGATTGTTCATCAAGTGTTGCACCCATTGTAAAGGGTGATAGGTTCAATTTGAACTAATATCCGAAAAATAATTTTAAATGAGAATAAAGGAAAAATATTTCATATGCTTCCACTGTTAAAAATTTGATGTATACTCAAGTATATATAAAACCTGATATCGCCTTTACAGTTAAAATATTGGAAAGATTTTAGAGTAATTTAGGTATGGATCACTGAAAAGTTGCTAAGAAAGTGATAATATATTTTCAATGTACCAAAGATTACATACTTACATATAGACGGACCAACAATTTAGAAGTATTACGTTATTTTGATTTAAACTTCGTTTGATATATTGATTCATATAAATCAATATCTAATTACATATTTATATTTGCCTGTAGAGTTGTATCCTGACGGAGTGTAAAGCAGACCCTGATTGCTACTTCTACTATGAAAGTCGAGTTCATTATTTATTTTAAGACTATAAAGTATGATTTATGGATGAAAAATTTTATATCTTGATTTAGAGTGGTGGATTCCATCTCAAGACCATTAAAAATATATTATGACAATTCAGTTGTGATTTTTCTAGCTAAAAATAATAAAAGTAACAATCAAAATAAATATATCGATATTCAATTTTTAGTCATAAATGAGTGCATTAAAAAAAATTGATATTGAGTATATTAGTACTGAATTGATGATCGCTAATCTTTTGACAAAAGGTATACCGCCATTGAGGTTTAAGGATCTTGTAATTAGAATATTATTAAATTCGATTTTGTGATTTTCATTGTATGGATAAAAATATTTAATAAAATTTTTATTTGTTTGTAATATTTTTTAAAATTTTGTATACACATTAATTGATTATTTTGAAAATATTATCAATTGTTGGACAAAAAATAAATATAAGGTTTATTCATAAAGTAACATTATCGTATTCAAATATGTCTTGAGAAATATAATATATTGTAATATATAGATAATACTACTCATTAATAGAGGACTTATCGCTATGATTCATATATTTATTTTTTAAGTTTGAGAATTAATGGTTTTGATTATCACATCGAGTAAGATATAGATCAAATGGGAGAATGTTAATGATTTAATTCTGATAACTGAAGAATTGATGATGGCCCATGTTTATTGTTGATAATGCTCTACCATTACTCTCAATTTGTTCTCCATTAATTTGCACGGTAACGCTCATTAATTGATAATTGATAGAATTATCAGTTAAATAAGAGGTGAATTTGGTTTTGTCCATGAACCTCATCTTTGAAAACGCACAATCGACGCGAAGATAAGGTGGCTTGGAAGTTTCAAAGCCGTGAAACAGAGAAACCGAAAGCGATCATTAAATGCGGAAGGTTAGTGATCCTACAATTTAATCCGTATTTTGATCTTTTAAGATTGATTAGGCCGATTAAATTTCTATCATGTCCATCATATGGTTCACCCCCTGAGGCTAGTTGTTATAATTATTTCCAATCTAGTAACTTAAGCGGCTAGCTTTCGGCCATCTTATAAAGTTTTTTAGTTAAGATTTTCTTTAATTGAAATCTTGTGAACATTTTGCAAATGGTCCAACCAATATCAAAATTAAAAAAAATGACTTACCAGTTGATTACTTCCCATTTATATTTTTACTGGACGCTAACAAAGACTATTTTACATAATTTATACAAAACTAATAAAAAAATGCCTTTGATAGGTTATCCGGACTAGTGCTGGACTAGGGTTGGGCGTCCATCAAAATTGAAAATGTAATAGTCCGTACACTTCGTGGCTCCACTCTAAAATCTTGTCAGACCCAATCGCTTTCATCCCTTTCATATCTGACCCCCCTTCGTTGAAAATCAGCACAATAATCCATAGGAGCAGGTACACATTTTTCCCGTGAGTACTTTTCCAATTCTCTTTCTTTTTCTACTGGCCATCAAAAGACTAATTAATTAATTTCGACATTAAGCAATGTTGTTCTTTCAGTTTAAACGTGAAAAGGAAAGACTTCTTTCCATTTTTATTTTCTTTTTTACATAGATGACAATCCTACGTTATTGATATGGCTATCTTTAGGCTCAATAATGTAAAGAGCATAGTGCATTAGATCATTCTTTTTTAAGTGAACTATTAAAAAATTTATGTGATCAGTAATGCTAGTAGCTTTATATGTTATGTTTGTTTTATATGCTTATTTTTATAATAAAATTTAATTATAAATAAGTTATATTTAAGTTTTTTATTTATTGGTTGGATTTAATTATAATATGAGATAATTTCTTCAAATATAAAAATGATTGAGTGCATAAAAGATACACAAACACATTTAGAAACCAAGCTCTATACATAAGGGACGCTTGGAGAATGTTCATACAAATTTTCCCGTTGCTCCAAGCATGAAGCATGCATAAAGGGCACACATGCATATATAACAGTAGCCCTATATAGAAGGCAGACATGAGAGGCAAATGCGTACAAATAACATCTGCTTATACATAAAACACTCATGAATCATGCTCATATATGTTGATGTTTAAATTTGCGTTCGAATGTCAATAAAAAATTTTACCATTTTTACATTTTAAATACTACTTTTCAACTCACACTATAAATATATTTATTTTTGTTATAATAACCGACACCTTAATTGATATTGAAGAAAATGAGAGTTACAAAAGTGTAAAGAAAAAGGAAAAACTACCTCTATTGTATGTAATCCAAAAGATTTAATTTTCTCATCTCGAAATCCTTCTACCATTATCAAATATTTTTTCAAACCCATGAGCTTTTAAATTTCTATAGGTGGCTTGCATCTATTAGTTCTAAAACTATTACATGTTTCCAATGCAGTGAAGTAAATTGTAAAGAGAAGATTGAAGATATTTGATTTTATTATATGGAAGTAAATCTAATGAGTTTATTGATAGGAATCATGTGTCAAATATAATTTAGTTAATGGTTAGCATGCTTCTGCTACTATGTCTGTAAGTTATTTTTTTTATTATTTATAGTAGATTTACTTTGAGTAGTTTAAGAAATCTATATAATTTTACTCAAAAACTATTTAATTTTTAAAATTTTTATTTATTATATCATGTGTTAATTTATTTTCTATATATTATTTATTACTAATATCAGTTATGTTGAATGAATAGGTTTATTATTTTATATTCATAATATTTAGAAAAAGTATTATTTATATTTACAAAATATTTGTCTAATTTACACTTTTGTATGATAAACAATCTCAACAATAGTCATTTAGAACTACCTAATTTATTTTAGTTGATATCATAGACTACCTAGATCATTGACTTTATTGTGTCTAAATGACTACTAATTATTTCTCATCAATTTTGCCATATTTTGATAGAAATAACTATACTTATTTGAAGGTTTGTATGACAACCTTCCTACAAGCATTTAATGAACATGTTTGGCCATGTTAAGAGAGGATAGACTCCTCCTACTATGGCTAAGAATGGGGTCATGCCCCCTAAAAGATCCAATTGTGTGGTTTACTAATGAGTTAAAGTGTGGCAATTGGAATAATATAAATAACCATGATATTTTAATAGCAATTCATTACAATAAATTTAGACGAATATTCATGCGTGAAACTATTAAGGAAGCTATGAATGTGTTATAAATCACACATGAAAGTACAAAAAAGGTTAAAACTTAAAATTATAAATACTAGCCACTAGGTTTGAAGAATTAAGAACAAAAGATGATAAAATATTTGATAAGTTCTATTTCAAATCAAACGACATATTTAACTCTACATTCAACCCAATAGATAACATTATTGAAAAAGAGAATTGTATAAAAAATCTTGAGATCCTTACCCAAATAGTCTCGACTAAAGATTACAATTATTAAAAAGAATAAAAACTTTAATAAGATAAAAATTAAAATTTTAGATATCTTTAAAAATATAAATTTTCTCTCCAGCAAAAGAAAAAAGACAAATCAATCATTCTAAAATTTGCAAATAGATGTCATGTGATTACTTGAGGAATGAGTCTATAGACAATAAAAGAATTGTTTATTTTGCCAAATAATATTAAAAAAAGTTTAATGGTATAAAAAATTTTAAGACAAATTTAAAGACTCATTTGATAATAAGAAAATGAGGGATAAAGAAAATGAGTTGAAAGACAAAAAAACTCAAATGTATTCAATATAATGAATGTTAATAGTTTAGATATATTAAGACCGAATGCCGTAACTTCAAATATAATAAGAATAAAGCCTTGTATACCACTCTTTTGTATAAGAAGGCCAAAAAGAGTGATAATGAGGCATTCATTTTTGGAAAGTATTCCAATTATATGGCCTTGGTATCCATTCTAAAAGTGATGTGGAAAATGCCTTAGAGTATAATGAGGAGTTTGATGAGTATGATCATTCATAATCCAAATCAAAAAATGGTTTGGACATCTTGTAAGAGGCTTTTGATGAATTATAAAATACTATCCTTTTTACTCATTGAACAAACAAAACTCTTTCAAAAAAAAAAAAAGTTAAAGTATTATAGTGCAAAGATTAAAATTTGAAAGATTATTTGTTCAAAAGAAAAAGGCTTTAAAAATTATATGTAATGAAAATCTTACTCTCAGGAACATGATAAATTATTTTGAAACCAAACTTGAAAGATTTAGGTCCTAATTGGTTATGTTCACAAAGAGAATAGAAGATCTTGATCATATATTCGGTCCCGGCAAAGCACCTACTAAAAACAAAGAGCATAGGTTTCAAAAAGCTGGCTTTCGAGTGACTCATCCTATAAAAATTGTCTTTGTATCACGGACCAAGAGTATCATAAAAAAGAGGTGGACACTTTGATTTATCAAGAAAAAAAGCCCAAATAAGCCATTCCAAGAATCAATACAAGAGTCACACAAAAGATCCTCTCCACTATGAAAGTTGTCCCCACATGGATGTGGTATGAGAGGATGCATTTGCCAAAACTATATCAAGTTCACATGGAGACATCACCCCCATTAAACTGGGACCTACTTGTGACCACTATGATGACTATGATTACATTCATTTTCACTGCCTTTTACTTAATTTTAATAAACATAGATATAACTTAAATGTAATGATTTGGGTAAGTAATGATGATTAGAAAAAATTGTCATCTTACATAAAACATGTAAAGATATCTAAGAATTTTGAACGTCTAACAAGAAAATCTTAGACTATTTCCTCTCAAACGATATCTAAATCATTCTCTCATATGCCTTTTCTAACTTTAAGATTTGTTCTTGCATGCTATTCGTGCCTTCAATGTGACCATATTCAACCCTACTATTGTAAGATTTTGATTAGGAAGTTTTAAGGTAGATCATTTTGAGAAATAAGAATTGTACATGATGTGCATCACTTAAGAGGAATTGTATTAAGTTGGGTTATGACAGCCACACATAACCTTAAAAGAAATTGATTTAGTTCAACTTATACGTATTGAAATAGATCAACTAATTCATTGGATAAGTGGGCTCCGATCTAGAAGGAGGATTTAACTTTTAATGCCAATATATCACACATTACTCACAAGTAGCTCTCTCATGTATTTTGTGTATAAATTGAAGTGCATTTAGATCTAGAGCATGTATGCATATTCTTTTAAAAAATAAAAATTTTAAAAGATTAAAAATTAAAAAATTTTTGACAATGGTGATTAATTTAAAAGTTATTCAAAGATTAATAACTTATTATGCACTTAATAAGATGTAAGGTTATTCATTCATCTCATTTTTATATCATTATAAAATAGATTTGTTATATTGTATTCTAAACACATATTTAATGCATAGACAATATTCCATTAATTAAGACCTTGATTATTTTTGTGTGTATCATGCCAATAATTTTAAATGTACTTAGACTATTTTAAAATTGAATTGATATTAAACCAGTCAAACCTAAACTTGAAAATAAGCACTTTGAGAAAAAATTTACTATTATTAATAAGTTTTTAGTCAAGACTCATAAAAAAGAAAAAAGAAAAACAATGAGTTTCTCAACGCATGGTCTTATATTTAGGAAGAGCAAATTTATTGAAATGAGTTATAAGCCCAATGGTGTTGGGTTTAATTTTCCTTTTCCAAATTCTCTAAAATATATTGAGGATTTTAAAACTATATCTAGCTCCTCCACAATTTTAAGCTTTAAGATCTTTCAACTATGTATGATGCATTACTACACATACTACATATTATATATCTCATTCCCATTTATTATGTTCTAAAATGCAGTGGCTTAAATTTTTCTTTAGTACTAGACACATGTTATTAGAGCATAATATGTCACTCTTGTCTCTCCCTCCCCATATATTGCAAATATTTATCTCTAAGGAGTGTATACCTCTCGTCACCGATTGCTCACTTCCTTTAGTCCCCTTGGTCCAAAAGTTCCATTCTAATATTAACTAGATCTACTTAGTCATATATATATTTTTGTTTATATTCATAGTTAGACCTTCCATATCATGTTTGAGATGATTTAGGATATTCTCGGTCTTCCAATTGTACCATCACCAAAGAACCCTCACCCTAGACAAATGATATCATCTACTGATGATGTCTTCTCCTATCTATTGAAGCTTCCATTTTGCTATGATGGTCATGAGATTAGGATGAATATTTTATCAATTGATTTCTCCATCCTTACCATATGGTGAGCACCAACATACTTCTCATATGTCTCATTTATGCTTCTTCATTTTTGTAAGATATACTTTGATACTAAACATATTATTTTTTGATTCAAGATATGCTGTGGATATTACTATAATTGACATATCAATTATTATCTGTCATTGATTCATAGGCATATTTGAGGATATTCAACTGGCGATCCAATTGCCCATTGCTATCTCATTTAGTGCCTCCCGATGATATATGTTCAATACATCACAAGTATTCTAGTAATGTATATTTTACAAGGAAATAGGAGTATCAAATGCTTTATGTCATCAATATCATGTTTAATTGTCTAGAGTCTATATATTTGTTATGTAACAAATTCTAATATTGTTGTAATTCAAACTTACTTTTTATTTAAGTCCTATATATGATTTCACTACAAAATTGTTAAATAGAAAAGTTATTATATTTATTTTATTGACTTATTTTACTAACAAAAGTTAGTCTCAATTGAATTATATTTAAATTTTTTATGTATTAATTGTGTTTAATTGTGATTCAATGCACGCTCTTTAAAGATGAAAAGAATTGAATGTATACAAGATGCATTTATGTATTATGCTCACGCACGTTAACGATTGAGCTGGCTTTTGAATGCAAGCGAAGAAATCTTGCCAGCTTCGTGTTTTAAATCATAATTTTTAGCCACACTTACAAATACATTTCTTTCTATTAATCCAGCTATCGAAGTGGGATTGGTTGATATTGAAGAAGATGAGAGCTAAATGTTTGGCGGATCAAAAGCCATGAAACAAATCATTTTCCAATCCACACGATGCTGCAAGAAATCTCGCGAAGTTCCCAGTTCCGAAAGATATGGACAGACAAAACCAGCCAAGTATACTTTTATTGAACATGCAAAATCAAATAAGTTCTTCTGCAAATAGGAAATTTACAGTTGACGACCATTCTTATTCGAACGAAAAAGAATTGACTGCAAATACCAAGCTATCAAAGTGGGATCTGAATTATAGGTGTTCGAAGTGCTAGTACTATATGAAATTTTGTCGATTCTGATTATGAGTTGAAGGCGGAGCAATCTCTCCGAATCTCTCCCTCTTCCCCGGTTTTAACGCCAACCCTTCCAAGCTTCCGAATTGCAGCGATGAAGGCAGAAGTGAAGCTGCTAGGATTATTGGCGAAATCGACGACAGTTGGCCGAGACGTTGGCTCAGTGAAGAGCACCTCATCCGAAGTAAACAGTCCTTTTCTTTGAATCAGGTTCTGGTAGTACAAATTATCGAATGTGACTGGCGTTTGAGGATCGATGGGTACCACGAGGGTCGGATCCGGCTTCTTCGGACATGCCTGCTTCAACTGCCGAGCGTAGGCCGGATCGAGAGATGGATCCACGGGGTTTGATGACGAGAAATTGTAGAGCCTGTTTGAAAATTTGTTGCAGTGGGACGCACCAATGGTGTGAGCTCCAGACAGGGCGATCATGTCGCGTTCGTTGAGGTTGTTCCGAGCAAACATGGCAACCAGTCGGGCGAGATTGAAATCCGGTTGCGGCAGATTTCCATCGACGTCTGAGGCTCGAGATACGAGCCCATCCCTTCGTCCCAATTCTACACTGAATGAAGGACCTCCTGTCTATGTGTTTCATTGAACAGATAAACCAGTTCAAACTATGATCATTCAAACGTTTCTTCTCTATGTGGATTCTAGATAGATGGGGATACTGTTTTGTTTTGTGAAGTAATATCATTGTCCATTTTTTGTTTTTTCTTTTAAAAAGTAATTAAAAAATAGTAAATATTCAATGAAAATACTACTTCATAAAGTAACATTTCCTACTCAAATTCTAAAAATTTTCACAAAATAAAACCTGTTTACGTTCGAATAAGGGACCATTAAAGTATGAAGGCCTCGTTGCATCGCCTATTAAAGTAGATGGGGATACTGTTTTGTTTTGCGAAATAATATCATCGTCCATTTTTATTTTTATTTTAAAAAGTAATTAAAAAATAGTAAATATTCAACGAAAATACTACTTCATAAAGTAATATTCCCTACTCAAATTCTAAAAATTTTCACAAAATAAAACCTGTGTACGTTAGAATAATGGACCATTCAAGTAGGAAGGCCTCGTTGCATCGCCTATGCAAACATGCACGAGCAATGGGCTCTGTGCACTCGTTGACACGTGTGTAGAAATTACACACGTATTGAGTATTATTTAGATATAAATATTCTGATAGATGAGATGATATTATAAAATCGTCCATCAAGATATATCTTTTTATTTATCGATTTAACTTTTTTAAATACATACAATAGATAATTATTTTCTTTTATTATCCAAGAAATATGATTATAATAGTATATCACATGATTGAGTGACAACTATGGTGGTGAAAAGGGGTAACTCAAAAGGGTTTTCTGTCCCAATAATTGAATTTAATAATTAAAAGGATAGTGTAGTACCACGACTATAACATCCCTAGTAGCAAGAGCCAAGATGTCAGCACAAGACACTACTCCAGGACATTGAGCTTCAACTGCTTGCTTGGCCTTGATTACAGTGTCGAAACCATCTCCGGCAAGGGAAAGATTATCCGGCGCATCCTTCTCTGCATCTCCGTTCGGTGAAAAGATCATGACCGAAGCATCACAGCCCTGCGATGCAAAGCAGAGGGATCATGGTGAACTATTTATACGTTTCCTTGTAATGGTTAGTTGCCTGCACCAACTCATTCCATAAGTCGAATACCAGCCATCATCTTCCACTGCAACTATTTGAATATAAACTGCGGCCAGCAGTCATAGTGGATCAACTTGACCTGAATTACTTACTGATGGGTGATCTGGTTATGATGGTTGCCTCAACCACTCGAGTGGTGGGCAGAACCACCCCAGTATAAAATGAGTGCTTTTTATTTGTAACTGGACTTTGAATTTTCCGAGTAAGAGGCTGGTGATTTAAAAATGATCTTAAAGTGAGTATATATTTCTTCGTTATATTATTTTAAATTTTGTGTGCTCCACATCAATCATCAACAACAAATCTTTGGTGGGAAATGCTGAATTCACAGAGAGAATCAATGAAGACATATAGGATGGATTTACCCGGACAAAGCAGTCGTGGAAAAACAGACGAAGAGTCGCCTGAGCTGTTACGAAAGTCTGATTAAATTTTCTAAAGACGGCCTGCTGCACAATCGTCTCCACCTTCGGACAACTAGTGCTGTAGAAATTGACCTTCAGTTGTGCTTCTCCGCTGCCCACAAGCCCAAGAATAAAGATCAAAAACAACACTCTCCATGCCTCCATTTTCACCACCCTCTGCAAGTAATTTAATGCTGCTGCTTGTTTCTTGCCTGTCTCGGTTACTCTTTTTATACTATGAATAGGATAGGACGAAACTGGCAAACTTGCTAGCAAAGAGATAGAAGAAAAACAAAAAAAAAAAAAGACAGAGGGGTTGAAATTTCCTCAGAATGGACCTTGATTAACAGGGTGGTTTTGTTGTGTAGTGGAGGAACCATTGCCCAGACACCATTGTCGAATCCGAGGCATGATTAGGTAGCAGATTGTACGTGACCTGATAGGATAATATTTATAAGAATGGATACGTGTAGGATTTTGTTTATATATGTTGGATATCATTTTTAATCATAATGGCTAAGTTACTATATTGCGAGTTTATGATATTTGTAAGTTTAAATATATATATGTATATATTTTTTTATATATATATAATTTTTTGGTTGTGAGGCTTTTTAAGTAACTCATTCTCAACAGTTTTAGCATTATTCCTGTCTGGGCCCAAGTCTCCGAGCATGAAAGCAATAGTCAGCATATTTTTGTATTTTATCCCATGGTTGGTTCTAAGGTCTTTGCCTTGATTGGACCGCTTTTCCACCCAAATAATTTTCCACAATTCCTAAAATATTGCCCAAATTCAGATATACATGAGATGTATGTACACATTATGGAGTCACTGACCAAATTTTGTTCATCTTCACAGTCTAAATTTTTGGCTAAATTTTTATGTTAATAATCTGAGCCATGACATGGTTAACTGTATAAAGTTTTACATCTATATTTAGGAGCAATTATTTCTATTAATTAAGCCTATAACTCCTAAATTAATATAAAATTGGACAACAATATGATATAAAGGTATGTGAATGATTGAATTATTAGTATCCAGAATTGAATTACTGCAAATTCATCTGAAAAAACACTTTCTATTGAAATTCTGGAAGGAAACATCAAGAAACCCTTGTATACATTGGCGAATGATATTCAAAGCCACTTATTAATGAAAAATTATATAATGCATTTGTATAGTACCATTCAATTGTTAACAGATATGCATTGTTTAATTAAATAATCAATGAAATTTATCATATATTATAAAAATAGTTTAATAATTGTTGGTCTCAATCTGTGACCTAGCATTTCATACACATCTTTTTACAAGGTACCCCCATTATTCAAAACAAGTGGGATTTAATCAATTATTAATAGATCTATTGTTATTTATTTATTAGTAATTGGCTGATATTATGAAAAGTGGCATAATTTTAGAGGTAGATTACATAATATGCCCAATAAATTGTAGTTTCGTATCAGATCAACTCTTCCTTTCCCATTCATAATGGCAAGTTAATAAATTTTCTTTATCTACTAACCTTGTTTAAGCTTATTAATAAAGGTTGCTCCTTTGAGGCATGCATTCCCACCTGTGGATTGGTGGCTTCTGAATAGCCTAATTTCTAAAATACATCGGAACAAAATAAGAGAACCCATCCTTAATTAATTACACTGCTTTCAAAACAGCTTTATTATTATTATTATTATTATTATTATTATTATTATTATTTGAAGAAGAAGAAGCAGCAAGGACGACGGTGACAGCGGCGGCGGCAATGGTATAAAAAATACGGATACTCCTCCTCATGCTTGACAATTCTAAAAGGGGCAGGAATTCCATCTCATCAAAAGCTGTCAAAGTGCCAGCAGGAAACACATATACAGTGTCAAGCTTAAGGTCGCAATCATTATTAATATTACTAAACCGGCTGAGTCTATTTCCTAAAAGCTGTAGGGAAACTGAAGGTTTACGCAAATCTTTAATTGGTCATTCTTATTTTTAAGTTTTTTTTTTTTTTTTTTTGGGGGCCGGGCGTTTGCTTTCTTCCATCACGGGGGCGGCGGTGGGGCGGCGGGGGGTTGAGTTTAAGGCAAAATGGAAGAAAACTTCATGTTGATGAGCATCTGAAGCAATCTCGTTCTCCTTTTGGGTTGAAATCTGGCAGCCAATTGCTGGCTGTGATGTTCATTGCACTACTTAACATTGGCAAATTGATTATATTTTATGCATGCGGTAAAGGGAGAATATAAAAGGAAAATCTTCTTGCATTTCTCCTTTGTGTGGTTTTTGTTCTCAATTTTAAGTTTTCAATTTTTTTTACTTCATTTTAATTATAATATGCAAAACGAAATCCCACTTATATTTTATATTTTAAGGTATATATGACATTAAAATGTCATTAAGAATTTCTTTTTTATTTTTTAAATTCTTAATCTTTATAGCCTCACGTAAAATTTTTTAATATCATATAATTATGTGTAAATAATTAATATTGGACCATATCAATCATTGGACAATACCTCAGGTTGTGTGAAGCTTGTTAGTGAACAACAGGGCGGCCTACTGATAAGGATATAAGAACAATCCTTCTGTTAGTCAGAATGGGCGGCCAACTGATAAAAATACACAAGTACTGTGAAGTAGAGGTAAGAGAAGAGAAATGAACACCAAATTTTTATGTGAAAAATCCTTTTAAAATAAGAAAAAAATCACGAGACACTAAGTCCACAAAATCACTAAGTATGAGAAAAATTACAGGAGGCAAAAATAAAGGTAGAGTAAAAGTAAACAAACCCCTCACACTTTGTTTTCACTTACAACTCTCTTTCTTTTACTTTCTCTCCTCTCTATTTTACACACATAGTCTTTTCTCTACTTATCCGGTGTCACCTCCTCTTTTTTCTGCCGAGTATACATATATACACATATATACATATGTCCCTCACCATAACCCAACTTGATGGTTAGTGCTCAACTTTCAAGTTTTGCATGTGTGCATACGTACGCCCTATCCTGCAGCAAGCGGCGTATGCCTGCTCCTACAAACCGATCAGCCTTTGGAATCTCAAAAATAACGTCTACCAATTATCCAATCGGGTAGGTCAACTGTACACCTTTTGGAATAAGACAATCATTCAGACCTTCCATATTTAGCCGGTTAACTCTGTTGACCGTCATCTCATATTGGCCGGTCAATCACACCGTTGATCGGTCAAAGTAGTCCATCCTGCTTCTTCAGTAGAGTTAGTCGTCTCACGACTTTTACTGCTCAACATATTGACCGACAGAGTTGACCGTCCAGAAGGTTCCGATCAATATAATTGACCAAAATTCCTTCCTTTTAGCACACATATGCTCAGTCCAAGTCCTTTGCTCACAAAGACTTCCACACGGGAATAATCCCCAATAAATTTTTTTCCACGACCGTGAGGAAGTTAAGTCAATCATCCCGACTAGGCTGCAGTATACTTCATTCTTCTCCTTCAGTAGAATCTTGGTCATCATATCTGCCCCATTTTTTTCAGTGTCAATCTTTTTTAGTGACAATAGACCGACTTCTAATATATCTCTTACCCAATGATATCGTACATTAATATGCTTTGATCTGAAATGGAGTGAGGAGTTCTTGTAGAGATGAATGACACTCTGGCTGTCACAGAGTATCTCATACTTTTCCTATTCAAGGCTCAGTTCTTTAACAAACTTTTTTATCCACAACATCTCCTTGCAAGCTTCTATCATGGCAATGTATACAACTTCAGTAGTGAAAAGAGTAACACATTTTTATAACTTGGACTGCCAGAAAACTGTTCCTCCTGTAAATTTCACCAAGTATCCTGAAGTGGACTTGTGACTGTCAACGTCTCCGGCCATATCAGCATTCGAGTAGCCCACCAATTGAGACTTATCACTTCCAAGACATAAGCATCTCTTGAAAGTTCCTCGAATACATCTCATAATCCACTTCACCGCCAACCAATGCTCCTTTCCTGGATTGGATTGAAACCGGCTGACTATACTAACAGCATGTGCTATGTCCGGCCTGGTGCATACCAGGGCATACATGAGGCTTCCTGCGGCTAAGAAATAAGGAACGCCTCTCATGTATGCTTTCTCTTCTTCCGAAGATAGACACTGGCGACTACTCAACTTGTGATGATTTACAAGTGGAGTGCTACAGGCTTAGACTTATCCATGTTGAATCGTTGGAGTATCTTCTCAAAGTAGTTTTCTTGAGACAACCATAGTCTCCCTACCTCCAGATCGCGAATGATTCTAATACCAAGAATTTGGTTTACTAGTCCGAGGTCTTTCATGGCAAAGGATTGCCCAAGTTATTCCTTCAACATCTTTATCCGAGCACTATTTTGTCCAACAATCAACATGTCATCCACGTAAAGGAAAAGTATAACAAAATCATCTTCTGAAAACCTCTGTGTAAAAACACAGTGATCACAAGTAGTTCGCAGATATCCTTGACTAGTCATGACTGATTCAAACTTCTTGTATCACTATCTCGGAGCCTGTTTCAACCCATACAGGCTTTTTCTTAGACGACAGACTAGTTGCTCCTTTCCTTTAGCCTTGAACCCTTCTGGCTATTCCATATAGATTTCTTCTACCAGTTCACCATGAAGAAAGGCTGTTCGGATGTCCATCTGCTCCACTTCTAAATTCTGGTCGGCTGCTAATCCCAACACAACCCTTATGGAAAACATCTTCACCATTGGAGCAAAAATCTTATCAAAATCAACTCCCTTTCGTTGACTAAAGCCTTTTACCACTAGCCGTGCCTTGTATCTTGGCTGTATAATGTCCTCGGACGTCTTCAATCGAAAGACCCACTTGTTCTTTAAGGCTCTCTTCCCCTTAGAAAGTTTGGCTAAGTCAAATGTATGATTTTTATGGAGAGAGCACATTTCATCCTTCATGATTTCAGTCATTTTTCCTTTACTGTCGTCCTCTATAGCCTCTTCATAAATTTCAATCTATTAGTGAGCATGACATATTCACTAGGTGACAGACGGACGGATGGCCGTATGTTTCGTGAGGATCGTCTGACAGGCAGATCATCGGCCGGTTGATGAATGACTTCATCCTGATCTTCATCAGGAGTCATTATTTTCTCTCCATTATAATCGACTGCCTCAGGACCATTATCATTATTTTCTAGAGATACCGGACGGATAACTTCGACACTTACTTTGTCCGTCTGCTCGCTATCGCACTTAGCTTTTCTGCTAATATCCTTGATCGTTTCGTCTTCAACGAAGGTTACGTCCATTGACCGGACAAGTCTTCTTCCAACTGGATCATAAAATCTGTACCCTAACTCATCTTTCCCGTAGCCCAGAAAGACGCATTGTATCATCTTTAGTTCCAACTTCGCCCTTTCATCTCTTGCGACATGGACAAAGGCTTTACATCCAAACACCCGTAAATGATTATAAGATAGTTCTTTGCTCGACCATATCTTCTCCGACACTTCACCCTTCAAGGATTTATTGGGCGACCTATTTATGATGTAGACCACCGTCTTCAATGCTTTGGCCCAGAAGTGTCCAGAAAACTCAGTTTCGGAAAGCATACACTGTACTCTTTCTAAAAGTGTGTGGTACATCCGCTCAACCACTCTGTTCAACTGTGCATTTTCGGAGGTGTTTTCTGATACTTAATACCATGTGACCGGTAATAAGTATCAAAGTGCCCTATGTATTCACCGCTATTATCGCTTTGGATGGCCTTCATTTTCTTCCCCGTCTATTGCTCAATAAAAGTATAAAATTACTCAAATATACCGATGTCCTGGTGCTTGGTTTTTAATGGATAAACCCACAATTTTTTAGAACAATTGTCAATGAAAGAGACGAAATATTGAGCTCCACCAAACGACTTCTCTTTGAATGGTCCATACACATCTGTATGGATGAGATCAAGCAGTTCTACTTTTGAAATGGACAAATCTCCATGAAATATGACTCTTCTTTGTTTGCCGGCCAAGCAGTGATGACACGTCCTTAGTCCGTCCTCCTTCACTACGGCAATAAGGCCCTTTCTGGCCAAATGATGCAATCCACATTCACTCATGTAGTCCAACCTCCTATGCCATAAATTCTTGGTTTCCTTGCAGATTGTAGTATTTATATCTCCAACTGTTGCGAACGCCTTCATAATGTACAGGCCGGAGTACCTTTTCCCTTTTGCAACTACCAGAGATCCTCTGGTAAGTTTTCACTCACCTTCACAGAAAGTGTTACAATAACCTTCATCATCAAACCGACCAACTGAGATGATATTGAACCTGATATCAGAAACATGTCAAACATCCTTTAACATCAGTTTCTTCCCATTATTGATAACCAGTACAACGTCACCCTTACCAATAATTTGGGATGTTCCTTCATTGTCAATCCTTATCACTCCAAAGTCCCCTGGAGTGTAGGATGTGAACAATTCCCCTTCTTGACGTGGCGTGTAAGGTGGCACCAGAATCAATCACCCAACCAGACTTCTCGTCCGTCAGGTTTGCTACGTTCTCTTCACATGTTAATAGGAGATCGCTTCCTGTGACCACTTAGATGGAGGACTGGTCCTTACCTCGTCCCTTTTTTTCTTTCCTCCTTTTTGCGTTCTCACGCTTTCACTTGAAGCATTACTTCTTGATGTAGCCCTTTTTGTCACAATGATGGCACTCAAGGTTTTGATACCTCGATCGAGATTTGCTACGCCCGTTCTCTCCAAGCTTCTGGCTACGTCTTCTACTCCTTCCTCTAGACTCGGTCATAAGTACTTCACTATGAGAAGACGTTGAGGCCCCTTGTGATCGCCTTGACTCATTCGTGAGTAAGAAAGCGATAACCTTGTTCAATTTGAGAGTGTCTTTCTCAAATAGTAACGTAATGACAATATGGTCATAAGAAACTGACAGAGAGGCCAGTAGTACCAATGCCTTATCCTCCTCCTTGATTACCTCATCAAGGCGGACATTGTGTTACAATCTGATTAAATTCGTCCAAATGCTTTTCAAAACTACCACCTTCTAATAACTGCAAACCATAAAATTATTTCTTTATATGAAGCCTGATTGTCAAGGATTTAGACTTATATTAGCTTTTCAGCTTCTCCCACACCTCCGCCGAATCAGTTAGGTCAAGGACCTCCTAGAGCGTGTTGTCCGCTAGGCATAATTTAATAGTGCAATTAGTGAGATCTCGTTTATCTTGTCAGTCCTCCACTGATAGGTTTTTCAGTTTATCTTCCTTCTTCTTCAGTACTTTTATTGTTCCTTCTCTAGTCAGAATATTTTTGACCCTCTTTTACCAAAGGATGAAGTTGCCCTACCCATTAAATTGTTTTACGCTGAATGGCAAGTTCTTTGAGGATGATGACGCCATTCAGACAAAATTCTCAACCCCTCTCTGATACCACTTATTAGCGAATAACGGGGCGGCCTACTGACAATGATACAAGAACAATCCCTCTATTGGTCGAAAATGAGCGGCCAATGATAAGAGCACACAAGTACTGTGGAGTAGAGGCAAGAGAAGAGAAATGAACACCAGATTTTTACGTGAAAAATCCTTCTGAAATAACAAAAAAATCACGGGATATTTAGTCTACAAAATTACTAAGTATAAGAAAAATTACAGGAGGCGAAAATAAGAGTAGAGTAAAAGTAAACAAACCCCTCACACTTTGTTTTCACTCACAGCTCTCTTTCTTTCACTTTCTCTCCTCTCCGTTTTACACACACACAACCTTTTCTCTACTTATCCGGTATCACCTCCTCTTTTTTCTGCCGAGTATGCATATACACACATATATACACATGCCCCTCATCATAGCCCAACTTGGTGGTTGGTGCTCAACTTTCAAAGTCTGTATGTGTGTATGCGCAGGCCCATCCTGTAGCAGGCAGCGCATACCTGCTCCTACAAACCGATCAACCTTTGGAGTCCCAAGAATAACGTTTACCAATTATCCAATCAGGTAGGTCAATTGTACACCTTTTGGGATTAACAGTCATTCAGGTCTTTCATATTCAGCCGGTCAACTCTGTTGACCGTCATTTTATATTAGCCGGTCAATCACACCGTTGACCGATCAAAGTAATCTGTCCTGCTTCTTCAATTGAGTCAGTTGTCTCACGATTTTTGCTGGTCAACATATTGACCGATAGAGTTGACCGTCTAAAAGGTTCTGGGCAACATAGTTGATCGAAATGCTTTCCTTTTAGCACATATGTGCTCCGTCCAAATCCTTTGATCACAAGAACTTCTATATGAGAGTGATTCCCAATAAGGCTGGGGCATCCCAAATGTCATACCAGCACAATGCCCAACCTATATGTGTATGTTGCCTTTTGTGCAATGAAAGGATAGAATGAAGAATCCTGCTTCTTAAAATAAAATTTTATCCTTTTCTTTAAAACAATTTAAGCAATTGCTTTTTTTCCTAGATTGTTACGAATACTCATTTATTTTCTTCTATTTTTTTTTTACAAATCCTTCTCTACCCTTTACCCTATCTATAATTGGTACAATTGTCAAACTAAATTATTATTATTGTTTACTTTTCTCTGTAATTTTACATTTTAGTAGTTAATCTTTTAAAATTTAATTATTAATTGTACTCATAATTTTTTCTCATTTTAATAGTAAAAGATTTTATTTTTATGTATACCTTATATTTAAATAATCATTCGAATAGAATTAGGCTAAATCCTCGGGTTCTAATCTTTGGATTTGACACATTATAATGTTTAATAAGAGATAAAAGAATACGAAATTTATTTCTCGATATTTTCAATGATATTTAAGTTAAAAATTTTTCTTAAGATATAAAAAAAATAATAAGAAATTTAAGGATATGAGTAAGAGAGAGTTGAGATTTGGAAGGTTAGATTTCGTAATTTTTAAGATTTACAAGTATTTAGAGGAAAAAAAAAACTCAATACTTGCTTTTTCGAATTCTTCTTACCCTCCTCCTCTCGTTTTAAAAAAAGTGAGTTAATTTATAACTTTGCTACCAACTTATGACCATTTCATTAACGAGAACAATTGTTTATTATTTTGAGCCATTACACTCATTGGGAACAAAATTACTCAGTTGTTTTACAAGCTTTAAGGTAATTCTTGCCCATTAAATGTATTAACTGCTTGCTTGATTCATCTATTTATTCCTCAATTCATATATAACCATTCATCGAAATTATTATCCTATTTAATTAACCATTAGGCCATTTAGTACCTTAATTTGTAATATTTTCGATTGTCTAGTTATTCGAATACTCGATAATTTAGTTGACTGGTCAGATTCCTTTATGATATTTGTCCAACAATTCAACTGATCCATCCCTCCTCATGAGTTCTTTATATGTGGGCCCCATAAATCAACAAGTCGATCGATTTTATTTTAGATAGCATCTAACACTAGCCCCCATATTAGGAGGTGAATTGAAACTTCAAGCGTGTTGGAATGAAAACCCGTGAAGTCTACTTTGAGAATATTCCAAATGCATTTTCCCAATAAAATCTAGTCAATGCCTATTATGGCCATCAAATCTTGTATATCAGTACTTGATTTTAGTATCTTTATAGCTATTCTCTGACAACTTGACTACTTTTTTTTTCCCTCTAAAATATGTCATTTTATAACTCATTTTTTTGCTATAAAAGGAACCACTCTGGTTCGATCTTGACCCCGAATTTCAAATCTTAAAATCAAATGAAGTTTCTTACGCTCAGAAGGTCGAAGAAAAGAGAGTTTAATTGGACAGTTCGGCGTTCCTTTGGAAGATATTTTTAGAAGTTGTCTTAGTTACCTTTGTTTTTATCAAATTTTATATTAGTTTTTTTTCTTTTATGTGACATCCTGAACTAGTAATTTTTCATCTTGCTAATTACATTGATGTCCCTTTACCATCCATTGTAGAGACTATAGATTCCACGGTTTGTTGGAAGAGATTATCTAGTTCAATATCTCTCAAATCCTATGTTGTAACATCCTTGAAGTCATAATATTAGCCAAAGTTGAGTGATTGGATGTTGTATTGGGGAGAAGTGGTGAGCCTTCAGGATGCTTTATGTAATATTTCGGATCCCCAATTAGATTATTTTAATATTTATTGTGATTTTGGATATTTAACATGAGGTGAAAAATAAATTAAAATATTATAAAATTTTTATAAATGATCGAAATTGTAGAGTGGCACCCGATGTGTGTCCGTATTGTCATCTGAATATCGGGTTGGATTTCGAAATAAAAAAAAGTAAAATAAAAACTATAAATATAAATATAAATATATATATATATAATAAATATAATAATAATAATAATAATAATAATATTATTATTATTATTATTAAAAAGGAAAAAGAAAACAGGAGGCTGAGAAGCGATTTGGGGAGAGAGTAGGGGAGAAGGAGAAGGGTTTGGCACGCAAAAGGAAGGAGGAGAAGGAACAGGCGGCGGCAGCCCAAGTGGATGGCGGTGACGGTGGTCTCGGGTGAGATCACAGCGGTCACCGGCTGAGGCTGTCGTGGCGTGGCATGGGAGGAGAGAATCACATAGGAGAGATGGTTGCATGGAGATCAACGACGATGGCCGCGTAGTGGCGCCGGTGCCAGCAGGGTGGTGCCGGGGAGGCCGATGACAGCCGACAGTACAGACGAGCAAACTAATCCAGAAGGTTCACGGTCAGGTAACCAATGAAATGATTAGAGTATGCACATGCGGCACTCAAAGTACACAAATGCAGGCACCGCTTGAAGCTTTCACCTCAACAGTCTGACGACTAAGTCAAAAGGATCACTCATGGCCACCTCACCATCGCAAGACAATGTCTAACAGGAAAGGCTCCCGTCAACGCCCCAACGACCAGTGAACCTAGATGCGACACTTACAATGAGCCTTGGCGTCAAAGGCTTTCTCCACGAAGTATTACAAATATTCATCGTTGTCACGAAATAGAGGGAGATTTCTCTTGAGACCTTTGGGGGCTTATTCTAGCATCTTCGGGGAAGCCCTTTTTGAATCTCCTTAATCTACTTCGGACTGGGGCGAGACCCCCTGATCTCTCGGAGCGCTAGGAGAGAATTAAGCCCTCTTCCCTTAACACAGCTCTCGTTATATCTCTTCATTTATAGTGAGCCAATTACTGATTGCAATCCTAATGAGCCACTTACCAAGTGCAACCCAAGTGAATCACTTTTCAAGTGCACCCTTACTGAGTTACTCACCAAGTGCATCCCTAGTGAGTTACTTTTCAAATGCACCCTTAATGAACCACTGACCGTGTATAACTTATTAGAACCCAATATTTCATCTCTCTAAGCACTCCCCGTCAGGCACACTATAGGAGCCTAATCTTCCACTCATGTCCCCACATAAATGCAACTCTGCATTCTAATCCTCACGTAAAAGTTGCCAAATCTAGCTCAAAGGAATGGCATGAATGTGTATAGGCCCCATTGGGCACCACAAGGATGTGTAATCAGCTCTTACCTACAAATTGTTTTTTAGAGGTGGCAATTTAGTACCCTAATATTTCAACTTTAATTTATGTTACTTTTGATCAGAAAAGTCATTAATAAAAGTAATAATAAGTTATTAATTATAGAAGAGTTTAAACTAAATTCAAAGTTGAGACCAGTCTAAGTGGATTTATAGGATCTTCGAATAACTATCTTGATAATTATTCTATCAACAATTAGTAATTAATTTCTGTACTTTTGAATAATAATTACGATTTACTATGACATTAATATGTACTATAATTGTAATTAATAAAAATAAAAGCTAACTAAATAGATGATTAAATACAAGCCAAATTATAATTATAATGGGAATGCCCTAATTTGCCTCACTCCATCAAATCGGCCGCCTTCGCTGGTACACATACAATAGGGTGATCTTATTTTATAATTAGTCTAATCAATAAATAAAAAAGTATGAAATTAATTAAAAATGATTCTTGGTTCATCTCCTAGCCACTTTTCTTTTAGTGTTTTTAGACCATCACTTATTCATCTATCTAAGTGATTATTTCTTTAACTTATAATTGCTGCCATATTATCTTTTAAGTATTCGAGGGAGAGAGAAAATTGTATGACGAGTGGTGGCGGCCTATATTTGTTGATCCATTATTTTCACGTGTCTTTAGACAATTGATACTTCTGAATTTCTCTTGCTATTACTTCTTGTAAATGAAGTTTTTAATTTCTTTCTTTATTATTTTATGCAAGTAAAATTTCAGCTATTTTTAGATATTCTTAGTATTATAAGGAAAATTTTTACTTTTCCTAAATATCATTATTGTTGCAAGTGATATTCTTCTCATTATTTTATGCAAGTAAATCTCTACTATTTTTAGACATTTTTATTATTATAAATAATTTTTTATCTCCTCATAATCTTATATATCATGCAAGTGAAATCTCTGACTTTATCAAACACTATTTTCTAATCATTACTTGTCAACCAGAATCTATGAGATTCCCTTATTTTTATTAGTTCCAATTATGAATTAATATAATAAGTAATGTATATAAATTGTATGCTTAATTTTTATGTTTGTATGACTTGATTTTTATCGCTGTTTAGTATGGCATTTGATTGGAAAGCAAGTCACCATTTGGACGCCACATTGTTATTTAACTAGTTTTTTGAATGGAGTTTAGACACCAACATGTGCATGATCAATAGGAATATTTCATACTTATATGATATAAATCTATTTTCTTTAAAATGATGATGTATGGTAGAATATTATTATGATACCTAATATACTACTTATAGGATATAAATTGATGTGTTTATGATTGTTATATTTGGTGTTTGATCGACATAGTCTAAAATGGTTATTCATGAGCTATGCCAACTGCTTAGGATAGTAGTGGCCAGTAGGATATCACGGGTCGATTATTTAGTATGCTTGAAGAGTTGTTTTACCTATTATCGATCATTGGTTACCTTTCTTCATATAACCTTCGAATACGTGAGTATATTTTTAGATACTTATGATTAAAATAAAAAAAAAGATTATACAAAAATATTATGATCTTAAGAAATATAAAACATATAGAATTTTAGTACCGTCTATAATTATTTGTGAAAAAGCACGTTTTGGTGCTAACGAGTTTCGACCCCAAAAATTATAGCGGAAGCAACAATAATAATAAATATCTAATACACGTAAAAGATATTTAACACTAGATGCTAACGAGATTAACAAGCATGCATGAATTAAATAATTAAGAGCAATAAAGATAAAGACTCAATTTTTGGTGACGAAGTGAAAACTCGATACCCACGGTATCGAGAAAAACACTCCGGGTTTCAACGGCCAGGGAAACAATGCACTATGAAAATTAACTTACAGACCGGGTGGTAACGACGCGCTAACCTAGCCGACTTACTCCCGTCACGTAATCCCTACCAACGAACTCCTTGGATTTGCCCGCGGCAACGGAACCGGACTCCTTCCGGTCTTCACGTCAATCTTCCCTCGAACCACTTGAATTTCTAATCACGAACGAGTCTCCTTCTTCACGAACCAAAGTCTCCAACGATAGTAGAAGGATAAAAGTTTCAATGGTGAAAGAAAATGGGTGAGAAAACTAGTTAGAACATGTAGAGCACTCTTGTAGTAATTAGTTTTCTCAAGAGAAGAAGGAATAATGGAGCTTTTGACGCTTTCTTCTCCAAAGAGGCACGTAAATCTTCAGTCTAGAATACTTAGGGTTTCAAAAAATAAGGCTAGAATTTATAGTGGAGCCAAAAATACGTTCAAAAAATCTGCCCGTTGGGCCGGCGCTCGAGTGGGACTCGAGCGCGCAGCGAGCGGGACTCGAGCCCGCAGCGAGCGGGCCCCCTACTGGATTTTCATCTCGAGCAGTTCTAGAGCTCCTGGCCAGCCGGGGACCTTCTGGATTTTAGGCTCGAGCGGGAATTGAGCGAGAGGCGAGCCGGAAGGCTTAGGACGGGCTCGAGCGAATGGAGGGCGGACCGAACGGACTTTAACCCGACAACCCACAACCCGACATTAATACAATAATACATATGGTCACAAAATATGCCAATTAGACAAATGCCTCTAACAATCTTCCTCTTTGGCAATTCCGTGACAAAACTCAGAAAATAAATAAATACAAGTGAATCACGGGTTCAGACACCACCGAGATAGAACCCGTGTATATGAAAACCTACGCCTAGGGATACAAAAGAGATACATAAAAAATTAAATAGCTAAACAAGAGCTGTTGAGGCGATCGAATGAAAATTTGCATTGACAGCCTGTGGAACTTCAGATTCCTGATCAAACAAGGTTAGTACCAACAAAGCGCAAAAAAATAACAACATGCATGGTACATAAGCATGAGAGACAAGCATTAATGACATACAATAATTCTCCCCCTAACTAAAATAATCAATACTCCCCCTAACAGAAATCAACCTGAAATAACATGAAAATAACAAAAACTCCGCTCCGTCTCCCCTAAGCTCCCCCTATCAAAGTGAATCAAAAATTTATCTCCCCCTTTTTGTCACGAATGGCCAAGGGGTAATGTAGCCCACTTTTCTTAATCCAAACTTGTCTCACTGAATATACTTTTGCATTCAAACTTTTAACTTGTTCATTCAATTTCTGAATGTGATCAACGAGTTTATTCATTTTTGGCCATTACCTTTGATTGTACAAAAAATTTATGGTGTAACATTGAGGACGAATGTGACATATTTTTTCCACATGCACGACAGGTAGGCACAAACTAAGGGGTGGAAGAATTGTTCATAGCCTTGTGATTACCTAGATTAGATGAGCCAAATCTGTTATTCACACGTTAAGGCACGGCCTTGATGACTTTGGGTGTGTGTGCATGATTATGTGAAATTTTCGTGGCGGGAATAAACATAGTTTTAGGTTTCACATAAGTTTGTACAAAATTCGCAACATACCCCAAACCCTGTTTATTTTCACCAATTTTTTCCAACCCGAGCATATGATCTAATTTAGTAGACCAATTTAAGAATTGTTTTAAATCTTTTCGAGAGGCCTCAAGTTCAGATTCTAAAGTTGTTATTTGCTTAGTAAATAAGACTTTTAGATTCTCAATTTCTTGAGTTTTAGAATCTAACTCGGATTGAAGAGATACATTTCCTTTTTCCAAATCCATGATCCTACCATTTAGGGTTCTATTTAATTTCTTTACTTTCAAACATTCCCTAAACAGTTTATCATATGCTTCTTGAAGGCCATCAAATTCAGCTTCTGACTCGACCTCAGAGTCATCAGATTGATTAATATTCTCTACAATATTGTCACACATAGAGGTCATAAAAGCCATGTACTTGATAGGGCCATCGTTAGAATATTTTTCATCCTCTTCTTCTTCGTCATCACTAAGGGTCACATTAGCTTTAAAGGCTTGACCTTGTTGGCGTTTAAGGTTTGGACATTCAGCCCGATAGTGGCCAAAGCCTTTACACTCATGACATTGGACGCCTTGGGTAGGTTTCGATTTGGAGTCCTTACTCTCACGTCGGTCCTTCTTCTCAAATTTATGTGATCGTTTTAAGTCCACATCCAATTTTACTGATGAAGAGTTATTTTTATTTAAGAATTTTTTAAAATTCTTAACAAATAATGCAAAATCATCATCACTACATGATTCTTCATCGGACTCCCGATTTCGCTCTTCCCTACTTGATTTTAGGGCAAGTGATTTATTCTTCTTTGATTGTGGCAATGTGTGCTCATAAGTTTGTAGAGACCCTACAAGTTCTTCTATTTTTAATTTATCTAAATCTTTGCTTTCTTCAATGGCAGTAACTTTAGGTCTAAAGCGTTCAGGCAAAGATCGAAGGACTTTTCTCACAATCTTATTTTTCGGGATTCGTTCTCCTAAATTAAATGTAGAATTTGCAATATCATTCAATTGAGCATAGAACTCATCAAAGGTCTCATCATCTTTTATTTTTATTTCTTCGAATCTAGTGGTGAGCATTTGCAATTTTGAATTTTTCACTAGTTTCGTGCCTTCGTGAGTAATTTCAAGAATATCCCACGCATCTTTAGAAGTCTCACACATTGAGATTCGTTTAAACTCATCGGGAGATACAGCCATAAAGATAGCATGTAGCCCCTTACTGTTCCAATTACATGTATCAAGTTCCTCTTTGGTCCATGAAGATAAGTCTTTTGGTTCGTTACCAGAGGAACTAGTAGGTGGAGTCCACCCAACTTGGGTACGTGCCCAAACACGCTCATCTAGAGATTTTAAGAAGGCTCTCATCCGAACCTTCCAATAGGCATAGTTACTCCCATCAAAGAAGGGAGGAACGAAAAGCGATCCACTCGTATACATCTAGATCGGGGGTTGCGGATCGGGGTAAGTCTCTGATACCAATTGAAAAAGTATGTTTTGGTGCTAACGAGTTTCGACCCCAAAAATTATAGCGGAAGCAACAATAATAATAAATATCTAATACACGTAAAAGATATTTAACACTAGATGCTAACGAGATTAACAAGCATGCACGAATTAAATAATTAAGAGCAATAAAGATAAAGACTCAATTTTTGGTGGCGAAGTGAAAACTCGATACCCACGGTATCGAGAAAAACACTCCGGGCTTCAACGGCTAGGGAAACAATGCACTATGAAAATCAACTTACAGACCGGGTGGTAACGACGCGCTAACCTAGCTGACTTACTCCCGTCACGTGATCCCTACCAACGAACTCCTTGGATTTGCCCGCGGCAACGGAACCGGACTCCTTCCGGTCTTCACATCAATCTTTCCTCGAACCACTTGAATTTCCAAGCACGAACGAGTCTCCTTCTTCACGAACCAAAGTCTCCAATAATGGTAGAAGGATAAAAGTTTCAATGGTGAAAGAAAATGGGTGAGAAAACTAGTTAGAACATGTAGAGCACTCTTGTAGTAATTAGTTTTCTCAAGAGAAGAAGGAATAATGGAGCTTTTGAGGTTTTCTTCTCCAAAGAGGCACGTAAATCTTCAGTCCAGAATACTTAAGGTTTTAAAAAATAAGGCTAGAATTTATAGTGGAGCCAAAAACGCATTCAAAAAATCTGCCCGTTGGGCCGGCGCTCGAGCGGGCCCCCTACTGGATTTTCGGCTCGAGCAGTTCTCGAGCTCCTGGCGAGCCGGGGACTTTCTGGATTTTAGGCTCAAGCGGGAATCGAGCGAGAGGCGAGCCGAAAGGCTTAGGACGGGCTCGAGCGAATGGAGGGCGGACCGAACGGACTTTAACCCGATAACCCACAACCTGACATTAATACAATAATACATATGGTCACGGAATATGCCAATTAGACAAATATCTCTAACAATCTGATACTGATTTTTATATCATAATAGATTGATCTCTATGATCATGAATGGTATTTATAGTCGTGTGAATAATGTATGGTAAGATATCGAGGGATATTATAGTGAAGGGTATTGGGTTTGATATATAATTTGAGATTAAGAAAGAGTATTTCAGTTTCCTGTTCAAACGTGTCTCACAATTGAACTATGCCAATATGACATAGCATATTCTAGGCTAATCCTGATGGGTAGCTAGAAGATTATTCGACGGAATTAAATTTGATACCTGTGCACCATAGATAAAAAATATTATAAAATTATAGAATTGGTTACTTATCAAATTTATAAGTATCAATATCTCATAATTGTTACCCGGTCATTGGTGACGAGTGCATAGACAATTAGTTCATAGTTGTAGAATAAAATCTAATAAGATTGTTGCGATATCTTATATTATTAAGCCCTCTGTAGAGATATATTTGAAAGAACTCATATCCTTATTGGTATTCAAATTCAGTAAAATCTTGATTATGTTCATGATATTTGGTTTCGGTGGAAACCCTCGGTAGTTGTCCTATAGCTTTCAAGTTGTCATGCTATTGAGCCTTGAATAGATAGTTGATTGCATATTATTAATGCTTTCTATATTGATATTGTTCTCCAGGATATTTATGTTGAATTTTGATTTTGTTAATTATATTACGTATTAGGTATTCCGCCCATCCTTTTATTTTTCTTAACGTTAGAGTAAAGTAAGTTATAGCACACTAGCGATGAGTAAAGTAAGTTATAGCATAATAGCAATGATCGTATTACTACTATCAGACTTTTTGGTATAAATACGATATCGATGTCTAGAGATTTTGTGATAAGAGATTGTAAAACTTCTTCACTATTATATTAGTTTTTAGACATTTTGTCGAGAGTGTATTTCTAGAAGTTTTAATGTTATGAATAATTATATTATCTTACATTTTAAGGAGGTTATTATTTATTATAGATATTTTATTTAATAATATATTTATAAAAATTATTAGGATTTGAATTTTTTATATGATCAATTCAAACTAGATTGGATAATTTGGATCAGAGTTGCCACAGACAAAAGCAACTTTTGACACGGTACACATGTACTTGGTACCTAGGTAAGCAGTTCCTCCTATTAGTTAATGTTGACACGTCTTACTGATACATGCTCCACCGGCAACACCTGCCAAACACGAATGAAGAAGACGAAAACACAGAGATGAAGCAGGGGAGGGGAAATCGAGCAGAGGGGAAGGAGGGACCGAATGTGAGGCTGAGGAAGAGGTCGGGAAAGAGAATGTGAGTGAGAGAAAATGACAAAGAGGGAGAGTGACGGAGAAGGACAAAGAGAGAGCAGACACTCGAGAGAAGAGGAAATTATCTCCTCCCATTGTATTGTCCACTGTACAAGTTATAATACAGCTCAATTAAACCGAACCAACTAAATTGTTGTGCGTCCAACTAAAATTTTAACTAAACAGTAATGGGCTAATTGCTACTGTAGTGCCAATAGAAGCAAATAAAATAATGGGACAAATAATAAGGTTTGTAACACCCACTGTCCCATGTGAGTCCCACCAACTCAGGTGGCCAACCTACTAGTGGAACCCAAGTTCATCTTTCAACTTGGGCCCATGGGCGAGTCCTAATCGACTAACAACTAGGTTAGTTGCTTGAAGGTTTTAGCCATCTAAACCGATGCTGCCTCTAAACCCTTAGGTCTTATCTAAGGGGATACTCTGATCCTTCAATGGGGTATTCCAAATCCGACCCATTTGTGGTCCTAACACTGCTTATGTTGGCTACTGCCGTTGATAAAGGATGTGCTGAATGTGTTGTTGATCTTTTCTATCTAATGTATCCGGTAGTCTGAGCTCCTGATATACGCTAATTGTATTTTTCACATTATGATATGTGAAATAATATTATTTAAACGATTTTGAAAAATAGTTGTTATCTCCTTGAAGTAAAATACGTTAACAATTAGCAGCTACGCGATAGTACAGTGTCTCAGCCAAAGAAACAATAAAAAGAACGAAGTCTCAGCCAGGATCCAAGGAAGAGATCCGCTGTGAAATGCCCCTTGAAGGGTTTCATCTTCTAGATACTTTCAGACAGCATAGGGGAGAAGGCAAGCCATGAATTCTACTACCTTGCGCGAGCCCAATTTTACCATAGATTCCACCGCGGAATTACCCTCCCGAAACAATGGTGAAATGGAGCAAATCCAGTTCCTCTACGATCGAGGATGAGGCATCTTGAAGTGTAATTAGTGAATGGTTCATTAATCTTATGAACGGCCAATAACGAGTCCGTTTTAATTAAGACCCTTTTCATCCCTAGACCCCAGGAAGAAAACAGACATGAATGATGGCTTTGATTTCAACTGTGACTGTGTCACTGTAGCCAAAGAATCCAGACAATCCAACGACCCAATGCCCCTGATTATTTCTTCCAATTCCTCCCGTTTTTAGATATTGTTTGTGAGGATACCTGCATGAGTGTTAATTTGCACCAAGCTTTGAGTGTAGCTTACTAGAGAGATGTGCTTCTTGCAGCAATATTGGGCTGGACAGGCAAGAGAGGAGATGAGATTGGTTGAGATCCTATGCAAGCAGCATATGCTCTTCTTCGGATAGGGATCCTCATGAGACACAGGTTCAGAAAGCCCCCTATTATGTCATTATCCAAATGATCCAGATAATTGCCATGAACACGCGTGCTCCGGTCCTTTTATTCTTCCTAGTGATGTGCTGGTGTGTGTGAAAAAGAAATCAGTGGGAAATTTCCCATCCCAAAATCATCACCCAAATTCGTCTTGCCTTACGTGCAATTGTTTCAAACAGTCCACATGCCAAGCAATTTCTTGAAGTCGTAATGTTCCTCCTCCTCAACATCTGTGAGGATGATTTTTTTTTCCTCCTTTTTTAAGAATAAGCCACAAAAATTGTCGGAATTTGATTTTCTACACCCTAAGCCAATGTGTGTTTCCGGGGAGAGGTTGCTCGTAGAGCAGGTCATTAGCTGTATTTACAGGTGTGACTGTGCTAGATGGTCCTGTCTTCAATGTCAGTGTGGAGTACATCACCTGTAGTTTTGCCGTCAAAGAATGTCTAGTTCTAGAGCACATTGAGAAGGAGAAAACAACTTTGAGCTTAACTTCTTCAATTGAAATGAGGGAGCTTGCTCTGAGCATGAGAGATATGTCCCCAACCCATTTGTCCTCCTAGAATCTTACAGCTCAGCCATTACTAACAGACTATTTACTACCTCGGGTGATTACTTGCCCTGCTTTAAGAATTCTGCACCAGGTACCCGACAATTTAGTTTGAGCAGTTACACTCATTTGAATGGAGATGTTTAGTTAGTAAATTTTGACAGTTCCCACCCTAGGTAGGTCTCCCAAGAGAGAAGGTCATCTTGTCATCATGTATTCTTTTAACCCCACTTTTCCTAGAGCAGCATATGCCTCCTCCTGGCTCACCAAATGGGTAATTCAATCACCAAAGTAAAAGTTGCAATTAATATGGTCTAGCTGGTCGCATAGCCCCTTTGGCAGAGAATGAGTTTGCATTAGATAAGTTGGGATGGATTTGAGATGTTACTGCAACCAAAAGCTGTTTGAATTTCTACTACTCTTGAAGTCTTATATACTTTAATCACAACACTAATTGAACTAAAACTAGATTAATTTTAGTAATTTTTTGATGGGTCATTAGACTTAATTTGTCAAGCTAAGTTTCTTTCATAACAATTTATTATTATATACATTTAAATATATATATATATATATAAATTTAACGGTTTAAATGTTAATTATAAAAATAATATTTTTAAATATAAAGATAAAACTGGGTACTTTCATAGTTTAAAAAAAACCTTGGTGAGCAAGTTTTATCCCTGAGCAAATTTCGGCATAATAATTGGAAAGGCCCAATCCCCTCTCCTCTCTGTGGCGTCTTCCGAATTTCACTCCAGATAAGAAGCCATAAAGTCTCTCTCTTCCTCTCTCTCTATCTCTCTCTCTCTGGTCGTAGTGGGGTTCCCCGGAACTAGGGCTGTCTGTCGGGTAAGTTTTTCCGCCGATCTGTTGGATCAAGGCCCTATTTTTCCCTCTGTGGCACTGGTAATTATCAAATCGAAACGTGTTTCCGTCATTAGTACTTGCTGACTAATGTTCGGTAGTGGTAATTTCATGTCATTTCCTGTTCTGCTACGTTATGGTTTTCCATCACGTTTGATATTCTTCCTTTTCGATGATTAGCTTTGTTGTGAGTGACATAGGGTTTGTTTGACTTGATTGGTGTGTGGCTACACTACTTTTTGAGGAATGTTGGTTCTTTGGAGTCAAAGAGAACATTTCGATCTATCGGCAGATAATTGCTCCACTAGTAGATGGTCGTGTTTTTTTTTCCCAGCCTAAGTAGCTGCGCTGTTGCTTCTCTTGGGATCCGAATAACAAAATAGCGAGACATTTCCCAGTATTTTTTTAGGTCGGAAAGAAGCCAGTATGTTTGAATTCATAAGAAGAAACTATTGTCATTCGAATTCAGCTTGTGATTAAATGTAAACGGTTGGCTAATTATATTTGATTAGTTTAGTTCACTTCGGTCAACTCCCCCTCTGTTGATAGGGAAAAGAGAATTAAGAGGTTTTTCCTATTGAAAAAATTTGGGTTAGTTCTATCTTCTTATAATTTTAGCTAAGGAAAGTGAAAGATGGTTTCAATTGAGCTGCAAAGTCTATCCGTTGGTCTCTACGTTGATGGCATCTGTTTTCATTCCACATGAAGAAGCCAACCTTTCTTTTTTCTCTAGGTAAGTTGAGACTGGGGGAGTTGAATCTGCTGCTTTTTGGTACAGGGGCCTAAATAACCAGCTTGCCTAAAGCCTCATTAACGTGAAGAAGACTAGTTATGATTTACAGATCTCATATAATGGAGATCTCATTGGCATTAAGTTCATTCTCTATCTTCTGTAGTAGACATTGCAGTCTGCTAGGAGCATGGCTCATCAGTCGCTATGATGAGAAACTGCTTTGTGACACTTTGTGTTGTATTGTGGAATTTCTGATGGATTCTATTATTGTAACTTGATTGCTTCAACGTTCTTACAGGTGCTTCTTAGGCATGAGTCTTCTACATCAATTATATCAAACTTCTATTTTTTGTTCCATTGGCCTCCATAAAAAGCTGAACCTGTGTGCATTTTTTTGGTGAATAACCTGTGTTTAGTTAAATCTCTTCAATCATCTACCTCTATATTTCACCTCCCTATTTTCAAACCAGATCAAAATGATACATATTCATAGCTGTATCTAATTTGTCAACAGGACTGCAAAATGGACCATATCCACAGCTTTTGGCAGCTGGGAGATGAGCTTCGTGGGCACGCAAGAGTCTCAGAGGATCATAAGTGGTTAATGGTTGCTTCTAAGCTTGCTGAGCAGACAAGGTCAAAAGGGGAGCGCATGAATAATCTTGATCTTTCAACAGGCACAGCTGATATCAGACGAAGAGATAGATTTGGGTTCCAAGAAGATAACAAATTTGAAAGCCTCAACTTTAACTTGTTGAATTTGGATTCTAAAGTGCCTGACAGTGTGAGAAAAAGCACCTTTAGGGGTGACATCTACCATGTGAATGCTGTGTACGAGAAAAGCAATGACAGCACTGTGGGAAATATGCCCCTTAACAAGTCTGGCATTGACAACCAGAACAGTAAGGAGGTCAACAACACCAACACTAACAACAACGAAAATGCAAACGATAAAAGATTCAAGACCTTGCCTGCAGCAGAGACACTTCCACGACATGAGGTGCTTGGTGGCTACATCTTTGTCTGTAACAACGACACCATGCAGGAGAACTTAAAACGAAACTTATTTGGTAATTTTGATTCCTGGACTTTATTACTTAATTAAATCTAAGAATTTGACTACTTCGCCAGTTGAGTCTGCTAACTGCTTCCTGTCCTGGGCCTGTGTCTTTTTCTGTGCATGATGACTGGTGCTGAATGCCTGAGTATTGTGTGATTCAGCTATGTTTTGATGCAGTTATATACATTGTGTGGCAATTGTACCTCTTTTAGACTTACTGGAGCATGTGGTTGCAGACAGTTTTATAAATTATCTGTGTTAAATCTTTCGGCTTTTAATTGACAGTAAGTTTATTTTGGTTGCACTTGTTTGTAGGTTTACCTCCAAGGTATAGAGATTCAGTCCGAGCAATAACACCAGGCTTGCCTTTATTCCTCTATAACTATACTACCCACCAGCTCCATGGTATCTTTGAGGTGTGTGCCTAAGCTTTTGTTTATTGGACAAAATGTTGATTTAATTGGAGTAGGATGATTGGGTCTTAATTTTAAGGGTTTGGATAAATCCCATGGTATAGGAAGAGTATCCTTATCAGATGATAGCATCATGGCAGCCGTAAATTACATTTGATAACCCCGTCCTTGAAAAAAAAAAAGAAAAGAAAAGATTAAAAATCACCTTTTCTTTTTCTTTTTTATTTCTTTTACTTCTTCCACAGATATGGTCTCCTGTTACAGAGTCTAGATAGACTAGCCAATTTTCATAGCGTGTGCTAATGCTCCAGCGGAAAATTGTTGGGATGAGTAATAGAAAGCGTGCTGGAAAAGACTTATCCTAGTTGTTGCTTTTGCTATCCGTCCTATTGAAAGTATCCTAAAAAATCTTTTGTTTTTTGTTGGCGGGTCTGCCTTTTGACTGTGTTTTGTGCTCACTTGTATTTTCTATAATTGGCTTTGGACAGGCATCAAGTTTTGGGGGTTCTAGCATCGATCCAACTGCCTGGGAAGATAAGAAATGCAAAGGTGAATCAAGATTTCCTGCTCAGGTAAGATTAGGTTTTGCTGCCATGGAAACTAGGAACCTGCTCATTTGTTGAAAACTGGAAGCTTTTTTTTTGGGGGGTGGGGGGCGGTTTCTGCAAATTTGCATCCAAAAATAATAGTTTTCCAATAAAAACTGGAAAACTTCATTATCCACTCTTCTGGGATATAACTGAAGTTATATTTTCCATGTTGTCCTTGTAATGTGCAAAACCCTGTTTTCCGTGCATGGTCTTATGTCTTTCATTATTACATATTAACGAATCTCTAGTCTCCACTTAATTGGTGAATTGCTGCCAATTAGTTATTGACGTTGCCATTGCCTCCTCTTCATTTGTGCTGCTTCTCTCTCCTCGTTCTTTGTTTTAAAATAATTAATCAATCTCTGCCCTCTTCATAGTTTCTTTTTTTTATCACTTGAACACTATTTACCTAATTATTTCAAATCTTGCAGTTTTGTTTAATTTATTGATGATACTCTGCTTTCTTAGTCAAACTTTTGAATTTATTTTCAATTTGTAGAGGCATAGTTATCAAATGATTGCTATTTTATTAAATTGTCTAACCTTTTGAACTTTGAATCAAATATGGAATTTGTTTTGCATGATGTATATCAATGCCTTGTCTAATACATTGGTATAATTATGTCCAAAAGAAATGGTGCAGGACTTTTAAACTCTTAAACAGTAAAAATAACTGAAATGTTGATCTTTTGAATTTTTTTTTTTTTCTGTCTATACTTTTCCTCTATATCTTTAAGCAGCATTCAAAACTAAATCAATGGTAAATGGTGATGGAAATAAATGCAAAAAAATCCAGATTTGAGCGTGTTTTTCTTTTTCTAAACTGGAAATTATATTCCATTGCTTTTTAAATGAACATGGTATCAAGAAAATGATGGTAATGGCAAACCTGAAAAGGGGAAAAACTGAAAAACTGAAAAACCGAAAAGTGAATTATTTTTCCACCTAAACATTTCCAAAATTTTGTTTTCTCATCTAGATTCTCTTTGCACAACTAAGATTTAGACACTACTTCCACACTTGAAAATTCAGGTGAGGATTCGTGTCAGGAAGCTGTGCAAAGCATTGGAGGAAGATGCTTTTAGGCCGGTGTTGCATCATTATGACGGTCCCAAGTTCCGTCTTGAACTCTCCGTGTCTGAGGTACTGAGATATGGATTTGTCAAATCCTAGTTTCCTGTGTTCTTTTTAACGTCTAGCTTAGACATTGATTAATCTTTGTGGTTTTCAAACTCTGGAAGTCTTGACGAGCAGTGTTGTATCGTGGCTTTTGCAGACCCTAGAATTGCTGGATTTTTGTGAGCATACGGGTGTCATATAATCTCTGCTTTCGACATAAGCTATTGTTAGTCGGTGCCTAATGGTGTGGTAGCCAATTTTCCTAATAGCGCAAGCTCTGGAGATGGATGTGGCTGGTTGAAGTTGTTGTGATGGGAAGACGTGGTAGAAGGGTTTGTCTGGCCAATAAACCTTCTTTTTTGTTGTGTTTGTGAAGATCTTGTGTTAAGTTGCTTTATGTAATGTTTTTTAAGTATTGCCATCGTGAATTGGAACGACGTGTACGTAGAACTGCTGTGCCCCACTAATGGAAACGATCAATTTAGTTTATTATGTCAATTTAAGCATCACATTTAGAAGTTTTGAAAATACTGTGTCAATCACAAAATAAATTGTCAATATTTGATTTTATTTGACCTGGGGAGTTTCTTTTTTCCTGGTAATTGAACCTAAAGAAGTTGAGAGATACACTTTCCATAGAAGGGGCAGGAGTATATTCCTTTGCAGGGTTCTCCATGCCCTCCTCTGATGATATTGTCGTTTTGTAGCTGTCTTAAGAAAATATCTTTTAATCATTTTTGGGACACTTTATAGATGGATAGGTATCACGTTACATCCTAAAAATGACTAAAAAAGGCACCCAGAATATTTCCTTCTGTCTTAGGTGAGGTGAGATTGCAAGTGATTACCAGAAACAAACTTGGGTGTTGTTTGGGATTGGAAGAGAGCACCAAGGGATTTTATGAAATATGAAGGTAATTGTGGTGCCTCACATATGCAAATATAATTTAATTATGTTAAGTATGATAATTTTCAGTCGATGCTAAATCTTGATGCAGTAATAAGTTTTTGTTAATGGGAAAAAGGCGCTTTGATTGTGGGGGCTGTTCTTGTCTTACCGGATGGGTTTGAAGAGTTGGAGTTTATGAGGTTTTCATTACAAAATTAGTCTTTCTATAATATTGGAGGAGGACTTCATAACAAATCATTTTCGGACTTGATCATATGAAAGCTTGGTGTGTTTAGATTTGCATTCATAAATCTCCATTTGAAAGATAGCAAATTGGCTTCTCCTTGTGTATGTATGCTTCTGGCTTGTAATACCAGTCAATACAAGATTCCATCTCAATAAAGCATCATGACTCGTCACACCATTATTAAATGAAAAGCATTCTTCAAAAGAAGAAAATTTTGGTAAAACTTCTTACGCAGTTGGAACTTTAGAGAGAATCATGCATAGATATTTTATGATTTGAACTCATAAATTTTCAGTACACAGTAGTTTTCCACTGACACGGTCAATGGGCATTTCAAAAACAAACGTACTACTGACACTTCATTTTCTTTTTCTTTTTTTTTCCAGTTTAGAAACTTAACAAACGTAACAATAGCAAAATATTTAACAGCATCTGTGCCATGAGGAGGCCGTTGTTCAATGCCACATTCAGTTAAAATTATTTCAATTCCTAGACCCTAAACCAGATCGGCATATGCACTTATCAAACCCGCCCGGCCGCCCCAGCCAGAACCAAAGTAAAAAGGGGCTAAAACTAGGTGCTGGCAGGCACCTTTGTTTATCGGTGGGATGAGTGTCTCAGAACCTCCCAGCCAACTAATCACCAGACTTCAAATTTGGTCTTGCTCGTACTTCAAACATAAGGTTAAAACTAGATCGCCCACGCGTCAATTTCACAACTCGGGTGATCTCACAGCTACCTCTGCAACTTAGAGGACTTGACAATACGTGCAAAGGATTCGGCAAGAGGCAAGACGGTCCGTGTGCTTTGTTAATACGAGATGGGAAACCATCTCCAATCACAGAATACCGGAGGATTATTCCACCACAATACCGATTTAGAACTTAAATCAAATCAAAGGCTGTGAAATGACACTAAAACTGCATATTCATGCAAGCATTCTAATGTGGTGCACCACGGATCTGTGAATAAGACCGGTAGTAGCAAGTGCTTTCGTTGATCTGGTAAAACGAGAAACAAACAGCTGAAGTAAAGGAATAACCTCTCTGTGTACTAGGAAGAGAGACCAAGGGATATAAAGAATGCCCATTTTCCGACACCACGCAGAATTCTAAGCTTAGAAACTTTTGTGGCTGACGTGAATTCAATTACTTCCTTATCACTGGTTAAAACTTCCGAAACATATTGGAGCCAGGGCCAAAGTCTTGCATGCATCCCTGGTATCAAAATTCATTCCTACATTCTGTTTGAATATATAGCAGGTGGGATTAATTAATCCCAATCCAAAAAAAAAAAAAAACCAAAAAAACAAAAAAACCAAAGAGAGATTATAGCATTAGAAATGGTCTGATTACATTTACATGATTCCCATTTGGTAACTTATACAATGACTGCAAGTCTTGTGAATGATATCTTTTTTTTTCTTGTCTAAAACAATTTCTCATAATTTTGTTCATCTGGAGGCTTACCGAACTCCAATCTGTATCGCCTCATCCCAATAGGATTTCATTCTTTTAAATTTGATGGCTGAGAATCTCACCCCTCACCACCACCATTTGTTACAAGGTTTCGGAGTAAACTTCAGATACATAATATCACCCATAAAAACCATACATTATGCAAATTCAAATGCATAGAAGCAAGAATCAAACTCAAAATGACGAAATCAACTGTGCAGTTTCAAATTGCCCTTGCCAATAGTACTAACCCATGGGTTGATAGCATTTCAGTTGTTATGAGGTTTCGAAGCAAATCGTGAATGGACAGTGCCATCCGTAAAACCCATGTACCAGGTAAATAGAAATACGCATCATCAAGAATCAAACTCATGATGCTCAACCTAACAGTGCTAAGTTGCCATTGTGTATAACCAACGTAACCACATCTCTCGAGACAATCATGTCTTGAAACAAAACCATCTTATTTTCAGCTCCCAAGTTCACATAATAATGATATAGCAAAGATAGCTCTGAAACAAACATTCTTTAGAAGTTAAGCTCTGAAACAAACAATGACTACTTGATCTGAATATTTGCTACATTTTTAAATTCTAACAATAGAGCCTGTGTACGTGTGAATCCAAAGCAATAAGAGTCACACAGGCCGATCAACAGCTCAGCTCTTCCCAGTCACGTGCTCCCAGGACCATCAGTTCCAGCAGGAGGCTTCCTTGTTAGATAACGAATAACAGCATCCTCAACCCTATCATACGGAGCACAATAAATTTCAGCACCAAAATCAACCATCAACAATAAATAAAACTATGGCACCTTGTTCTACAGACAGATGGCTAAAGAAGCCTATTTTGATTACGCATCAGCAGACTCTAGAAATAAAACTAGGTCTGCTGCACAGCCATTATAAGATGAACATTAATTAACAATATGCTGGAGCTCATGCACGTAATGCTGGAATACAGCATCACCATTCACCACCGATGCTGTGCCAAGACAAACAGCATGAATTTCACCCCCGCTAAAACTCTCGCGAGGATCTTGCTAATTTTCCACTCTGATTAGAATTTGCCAAAATACCTTTTCCAGAATTGTCTGTATCAATCTAGATATATTACTAATTAGTGTTTAAACAACATTATGTAATTGGGTTTCCCCACTTTTCCCAAGTTCATTATGAGATTCCGGAAAGTTCAGGTTATTAAATATAAATTTCAACAATATGTAAACAATCAGCAGATATTTGTGCTTAAATAATGCAATGGACCATAAAAGAGAGGAAGGCATGCAGAGAGAGTAACCATCATACCAAGGTTGGTTGAAGAAATCGGACCGGTGTTCTCTTTCAGCATTACGACTTGGCTCCCCCGATACAATCTTTAGATCCCTTCCTTGAGATTCTATCATAGCATTGATGAATTCTACCGGTGACTGACTGAAACTAAGGAAGAATGCTCGCCTTCTTCGATGCTCATGAATTTTCCTTATAGCAGCACAAATTGCTTCATCACAGGCATCAATCTCTTTGTTTTTCTCAGTATTTGCCAATAACATGTTCAGTTCCCTTTGTATTGGAAAAGGAATATCAACCATTACGTCATAGCATGCATTTCCAGAGGGAGTACTCCCAGAAAGCTTGATATTGTGCTCCAAATATATGGGCTGGGGAGGAGATAGATGTGGTGATATCTTTTGTGAAACCATAGTGAACTTCATCTTCTCTTCCCCAAATACTTTTTGGAGAGGTGGATCACAATTGAAGTAGGACGGGTCATTTGGATTCTGTAACTTTCTGGCCTTAACATAGTGCCATATAGCTACAATAATTCTTGGGCGTGTATCCACTTCTATGCCAAGAACTTCCATCAAAGCTGGAGAAAGCTTAAATTTCTCTGGAACAGAGTCCATTTCAAGTCGAATAGTTGCAGTAAATTCCTTGTCCCCTTTCCTTTTGACCTCAAAACCTTCATGATGTGCAGCCGTTCGAGAACTGTCCCATACTATCAAATGGTTGTCAGGATATAATCTCTGATCCAAGGAAATGGTAACCCTTTTGAAGAATGTCGAGAACTTCGGGTACATAGGGTTTGGTTTCATGACTGCAGCCTGCTCGGGATCTACCCCCTCTTCCAATATCCTTCCTATAATTTTAAGAGTCCAAGTAGGGGGCTCTGCATTTGGCTTTTTCGGGATTGTTTTATTCTGATTAGCGAAAGTATTGAAAACATAAATCCTGAGTGTCTTTTGAACACAGGGAGGATTTCTCAGAGCCTCCTGAATGTCAACTTTCTTTCTTGCCAGAGCAGCATCAACACGAGATTCAAATTCAAGAAGCTGTGTATATAGAGCAGACTCAGGCAATATCGCGGCCAGTCTATCATGAAGCTGCTTCTCTGGAAGCTTTTGCTTCTTCCTCCGAGCAGCAGATGCAAGTTCCATAGCACTTTTTAGTGGCGATAGCATGTTGGTTCCTGAAGGAACTGGAGGCCGTACAGGGGGCTTCTGTGGAAACCTTTTAGGACCCATATTACCAGCAGCAGCCAGTGAAGGCGAAGATGTACCCAAGCTCCCAATTCCAGCATTCTGAGACTGATTGAGGGATAAACCTTGAGACTGTAACTGAGCATGAAGAGCATTAGCAGCCCTCGACTGTGCCTGTGCAATGGCCTGGGCTTGAGCTTGGGCCAGCTGAAACTGTCCCTGATAGCTAATCCCACTCTGAGGCTGACCTTGATGTTGTGGCAGGGTACCAAAATTTGGGGGCAAATTGGGGTTCACCATTCCAGTATTTCCGAATGGTGAAGAAACTCCAATATTCTTTGGTTGGTTATTGTTATTCACAGACATCTCTACCAATATAGTACTACCCAAAATTCTCAGATCAAAAACAAATGCAGAATATCATACTCCCGATAGTCTAAGGATAAACAAAAATAAACTCGCCATATTGTAGCTTTTCACCAAAACACAAGACTAGAACGAAATACCCCAAACAGCGGGACAATTTCTAGATACCAATATAAAACCTAATTTAAACAGAATTCCAGCTATGCCCTCTTTCACATTATGAGGATCATTATTCCCTTCCTTTCACTCATCTTCCAGTCTCATGGCATCGCCAATTCACCCCTTACAATGTCTCCTCTTTGCTTTGCTCCCAGCACTGGAACAATTCCGGCAACGTCTGTATGCAAGTCAAGTGATAGGGTTCTATCATTCTCAAATTGTATCTACGAGAGAAATACAAAGTTCCAGACTTCACATTAGTTGTTATCCACCATTATTATATCTAATTTCGATTAATAATTCAGAATCGACATCAGGAAAAATCGCCTAGTGCTTCTGGTAGATAATACTGATAATTACGATGAAAAAAAATTACGAGGGTTTGAGTAGACTCGGATGAAATCTGAGGAAGCTATCTTCATAATGAAAACCAAGAGAAAAAAAAACTGAAAGAAGCACTTAACTGGACACAGGACTCAGAAGTAGGCCATATAATTGCCTGATTAGGGTTGAAAATTCCCGAATTAAAGCTTTATTTGAGGAAGACGCCGATGCATTAGGGCTTCATTTAGGCGTTTCGTGTGCTTGAGTAAAGTACTTGACATATCTACGTCGCATCAGGAGTTCGAAGCCTCGATGGAAGAAATGCCGATTCTGGGTTAGGGCTTAATTCAAAGAGCTGGAGAAGAAAGCATCGTGGTTCGAAATTTCACATTAATACCGACGTCGACATTATTCCAAGTTATTTTCTTAAATTAAAACAATGATACTAACATAATATATATATATATATATATATATATTGTAATCATAATGTTGGCCCGGCCCAATTTAAATCTGAATTAAGGCTCAAGCCTCAATAACCTAATCGACAAAACATGAGCAGATTAGGATAACCAAACAACGATTCTCAGAAACATTAATTGGGACATTCAATACTGACGATAGTTATCGAAAATTAAAAGGTAATGATAAGCTAATAAATAACTCGATTCAAAAACAGCTAAAACGATCTCTAAACTTAATAATTTGATGATTTTTTCATTAAATTTGAATGGCGAATTCTGGCATAATAAATAATGCTCTTAACAATTTATTTAGGATGGCGCTTTAAAATGTCTCTCATATAGACAATAATTTCATAAATTAGTCGGACGGATAAGAACTCTGATTATAAATACAACTCCTCTTAAAACTGAAAGGAATGAGATAAAAAATAAAAAGAGAAAAAAAAAACTCAAGCAATTAAGTGCATCCAAGTAATGTAAAATTCTCTTAATTAATATTTCTATCTCTTATTCAATTTATTATGATATATAAAATAAAGATTTGCAAAAAGAAAGATAAGACCTGGCACATCTCCAAAAAAAAAAAAAAAAAATTCTTACTTTCTAATTTATATAATAATTCAAATCATTAAAACACATTACATTGTTTATATAAAAATAAAAAGGATGTGCCTTTTTTTTAATTTAAAAACATTTTTAATTTTTTTAAAAAAATAATTTTCTTTTTATATATAAAATTGTAGTTTAAATTTAAAAATTATCATATATTATCTAGATAAAAATATCTCTTTTATTTATAATTATAATAGATAATTTTATTATTTATATAATAAAAAGATAATTAATTTTAATTATATAAATATTATTTTTTTAAAAATTAGACTAATTAAAATTTTAATATTTTAATAAAATATAAAAAAATTATATAATTATATAATATTTAATTATTTTAATAAATTATTAAATACAGATATTAACAATAATAACTTTAAAAAATAGCACGTGTGCCATGAGATGCTGTGGCCAATCTTAATACACAACCATAATTTAAACCCATAGAAAATAAAATAAAATAAAATAATTTGCGGTGCAAACAGGCCCGAAAATGGGTCATGCGCGGCTTTGCGGGCGGGTCATGGCCCAGAGGGCTGCCTGGGGCTTTGCAATTCACGCGCCAACCTGGATATTCCCCGGCTGTCCACGCTTCTGAATGTCGCGTGTAAATCAAGCATTCGTCTCCTTCACCCGTCTGCTCTGCAACGAGAACGGGTCGGGTTCGGCGCCTAGAACGGGTTTTCGGGGGTTACTTGAGCCATAGAACTCCAAATTCAGCGATTCTTGAAGTGTTACGTTCGAAATCAAGAGATTTATCATTATATACTATCAATCCGGTGTGGGCATCGATTGAATATTCAGAAAATCGAAAACATCGTTCGGCTTTTATGTTTTCATATGTGGAATTAAATTCGATAAATGTGGATTATTCAACGTCATAGCATGTAATAACGAACAGAATTTAAATAAATCAAATGAGTAGGAATAACACAACCTCCGTAGAATAATAATTTTAGTCTCATAATGGGAGATAAATAAAATATGCTAATATAATGAGTTTACTTATACCTTATCTGTAAAAAAAAAGAAAAATTATTTTTATAGAATAATAATTTTTAACATATAGCTAACTAAATAATAAAATTATTATTTTATGAAAGAAAAGTATATGATGATATTTCAATTCTACTCGAACAAATATACTTTAAAGAGTGAGTCATTCTTATCCCAAGGAACCAGCAACATGGCCAACAGACCACATCAAAGTTTTTTAAAGTGAAGATTGACAGAGATTAATGGATGGACACAAGTTATTAAACTAGCAGCTATTTGATATCATTTTCTATGTTTCCTTTTAATAACAAAAGAATATTTTATCCATAATATATTGGTTTGGCAAGGTCCTATTTGTTAAAATTGTGTACCAGTTAGATCTAAATACTTAGCAGTAGGATTCAAACTTATAATTATAAATTCAACCGTGATATAAATTTTTCTTACCAATTATATTAACTCATATGTTATTTTCACACCCTTTTTACCATATAAGTTAAACTTTAAATTATTGATAATGAACACCGAGTATTAAGAAAATACTTTGAGTACTGTCAAAATATTTGTTAATTGTAACTTTATAAAGAATAACATTTTATAAACAACACCTAATGTTATATAATTAGTAGTATACTTTATTACCTTCAACTATGATATTAATATCATGTAATGTATACCATTATCTCCCGTATAAAGGTGATCCCTAAGCCCCCACCACCAGTCTATAGCGTTTGTCATCCGCGCTTGAAGAATTTGATGATTTCTCTATAGACAAGATCTTTGGCATTGACTCCCATAATGAAGTCAGCATGAGCATAATCCTCAATGAATTGCACGGTAAGCTTGTCTTGATCATGCAACTTGAGGCAATCTAGCAGCATCGCAACGTCTTGGATGTCGGACAGTGCATCTTTCCCTCCATAGCTCATGAAGAGTGGGAGGCCATGCGGTATGTTAGATAAGTTATACACGGGTGGCTTTTCTTCCCCATAATGCTGCAGGTTATAATCTGGCCTGCCGTAGTTGTATTTTGCCAAAATCCCTCCTCTAACAGCTGCAACATTAGCTTGTATTAGCAGTCACGCATTCAATAGTAATTGCACTTTAGAATTTTCAGTCACTTATTACTTGCATAGAATAGTAATATCTAATATAAAAAACAAGGGATTATGAGAACAAAACAAAGGTTCATGACAGAATTTGTGAGCTTACTTTGGGCTAGGTGCACCATGTTCTTCACAGATGTGGATTGGGGCTCGTTTTGCAGGAATATATCCACAGTTGAAGAATTGAGGCAGCAATTTTTTCCTTCAAAAATAGAATGTTTATGTAAGCAAGTAGAAATTCATTCTCTGACTTATTTACTTGCTTTTTTCTTATACTTAATTAATATAATACGTAATCACAATATATATCAGTAATTTATTGTTAGAAATATATGTGAATTATATTGAAAAATGTCCCACATTAAATAAATAGAATGAGTTGTAGTGACTTATAAATGTATATTGGCTCAATACCCATTAACTTATACTTGTGAATCTAGATTGTGTCAAATATGTGAGTAAACCTTACAAGTACAGTGAAGCACAAGAAATCTGAAAGTATAGTAATATCAAAAAATTCAAGAGTTTGGCATAATCAATATTATTTTCTTTTATTAGTTTTTGCCATATGCCAACAGTTTTGTGTCTTAACTTTTATAAGAAGTGCCGCAACTATACATTTTTTCATATGGTGATGACTTCCTCCTTGTCGTTATTTTCCCTCGATAAAACATATCATCGATACTAGTTGATTAAAATACACTTCATATTGCATTTGTGATGATAAATGACAGTCCAATTTCACGAGTTTTCAAGAGTTAGATGATTTAGAAATGTTTGTATATACACAGTCTCCACCCCCATATAATAGAAAGACAATTTTATAATTTAGACACGAGATCTTTAGATTACATATACAAGCCTCGAGTTAAATATAGCCATACCAGTAATTGCGGATAAATAGTCATAGCAGTCCACATTGGGCATATTGCATAACATTTTCAAGAAGTTGGCCACAGCTTGCCTAAGAACAGTTATGGAAGGCAAAATTATGGAGTGAGTAAGCAGAGGTAGATGAAATTGTGGGAGTATTGCCACGAGAAGAATTTTAACATATTTACCCTTTTGGATTGAACTCTGCCATGCCAGCCAGAGTTGTCATCTGTTCAAACAATCCAAAAACACAAAGTTGTAGGTTTTAGTCGAGGACGGAATTAATTGGCTAAATCCTAAATTTTATTCTCATATTTTATGATATTTTATGTTAGTACCACTAATTAAGATTTTTTTAATCAAATTAACATCTCTCAAAACTAAATTATTATCGAAAATAATGATTTGTTATATGTAATATCTAATATTGTTTTATCCTAATAACATTAGACATTAATTTTGACTAATTTGGTGCTGAATTATGTCAAACTAGATAAAAATACTTTTAATTGGTTGTTGTTAGGAAGAAACAATTCTCTAAATGGAATGTAAAAGATAAAATTATCTCGAAGATGATGATAGTTTTGATAATTTTGTGGGTTGTGAAAGTAATAGTAGGCATACCTCACCGACAAAGGCCTTGGCAGCCACAATGCCAAGGGCAGTGGTCATGTGGCTCAAATAGGCAACAGGACTTAGAAGGGCTACTGATCTTAGCTTGTCAACCAGCCTCCCCTCTGAGAGTGATGCTAGTGCTATCAAAGATCCCTGTGTCAATATTTCACTTTAGTACTTCCCATAATGGTGCAAAATACTTAATAAATAAATAGTTTAATATAGGATATTTTTATATTATCGGAAGATTTCTTTGTCAATATATTTAGAAAAAATATGTTGTTATCAGATATCAAATTTTCAATGTGTTATGATACTATAAGAAAATAAATTATTAGATAATTAGATTATTAGATGTTACAAAATGATCAAATTGATCATAATTGATAACTAAAGTCAATAAGATTCTTATTACCTAACATGTCATGTCAATAATAATTAAACCACATTGTTTGAAAGTCATACAAAATGGCTTAACATGTTATAAATCACCATCATAACCCACAAAAGCCAAATTTTTCATAGCAATTATAAGAACTAATTAAATACTTGGTTAATATGATAAATTATTATTATATATATCTGTCTAGTATTATCTTAAATATCATATAAGAGATAAATTATAAAATATGGACACATTAAAAAGAATAATATTGCTTATTATAATCATTTTATAATTTTCTCTCCGCATGCAAGGCATATTGTGGTCTTTAAAAATTGATAAAATAAAAATAAATATTACATATAACTATTGAATTATAAGACAACTATAAATGTATAGAATAAACAATATAAAACAAGAAAAAACAGGTAGATAATGAACTTTGTTTAATGATGGAGTGCCTAACGAGGCAACATCGGGACCCGTGTCACGACTTACGATAAAACAATCTCCCTAACTGGTAAAGAAATTATTGTATCCTTCTTATGGGACCATTCAACCTAGTTATAATGATCTGATACGCTCAAATGAAGTTAATTATATCTTATGAGTATGTAATATTATACCCACAATTTTTTTTAAAAAAAAAAGAGAAAATGAATGACGTTAATGTTTTTAGTTTGACACGTGAATTTTTGTACATCATTGCTATTAATCGTATAATTTGGATATTCTCACCAAGGAATGTCCCACGTAGTAGATCTTTTTATCTCGTGTTTGTCGGTACACAACATCAATGGTGGCCGGTAAATCATACATGACCAATTCGTCCCACGACCAATTCCAGTATTCCTGCCCATTATTAAAATCTTAAAATTTAAATTACTGAGTATCAACACAAATTTAGACTATGAATTAACAAAGGAAAAATAAACATAATTAGGGCGGTGGTGGTGACGGCGCATACCGGCTTGTTAGGGTCAAGGGAGACGTGCTTGCGGCTGAATCGGGTGCCTCTGGTGTTAGCGATCCAAACGTCAAATCCAGCGTCAGCCAAAATGAACGGTAGATTTTCATCCGGAGGATTAAGAAGCCAAGTCGTCCCATCCTGCAATATATTACACTGCTTTTTTCAGTAATTATAAAATAAATCATATTTATTTATAATTCATTTTTAATCTAATGAAATATAAAAAAATTAAAATAAATCCTATAAATATATTATACTGACATCTTATAACTATTAGATTATATTAAAGCAGCTTTAATTTATATAAAGCTCGATTTACCTCTTAAAATAAAATTAAGAGATAATACTATCAATATTATCAATATTAACATATAATATTAATATATAACTATTGTTTATTTATTTATTTATTTATTAACTTTGCCTTTAAAAATATCATCGCAGCATTGGAGTTTTCGCCGGCTCGCTCTTATCTCTCAGCGGGACCGCAATGCCGCGTCATTCAGCAACATGCCGTCGCCCCGTTTTTGTAGCGTTGCCCTCTCTGCATGGGATAATCTCTCGTATGCCGACTTCATTTCAGCTTTCCGTTCACACTTGACATTGGCAGAAAACGGTTTTTTTTTTGTTTGTTTGTTTATGCCTATAAAACTTCTATTTATGATGCAATTAATTAATTAATTAATTAGTTAATTAATATGAACTTACCACAAGCACGCCATGCTGAATCAAAACAGGTGGCTTATCAAGCTGACCGCCTTCTCCAGCGGCTCGACTTTCTGGTATCCTCTGCAGGCTAAGTATATATCCATCTTCAGTGGTCACCTGCTCATCCAAACCACCCAATTCAAATCTACACACATAAACTAATCGATTAAGTCGTTCATGAATTAATAAACAAGTAATTAACAATTCATCTAATTAATTTACTTCGATCTCTTGGCATTTGTAGCCGTGAGGAGTCACAGAAACCGCGCACGCACCGACTCGTTGCTGGGCAGTGAGTGTTGGCGAAAGAACAGCACGGCTCGTCCCATGGGCTCCAGGTGGCTCGACAACCACGGCTAGAATGCAGACACTCAAACAAGCCCACCTCAGGAACCCATGGGCCGCCATTTTGGAGGGTGGAGGTGGTGGTGATTGAGCGGAAGGAAAAGAGGCAGGTCCTTTATATAGAGGGAGGGGTGGAGAAGAGAAAGACGGAGACGGAGAGGTGAGAGAAATCAACTGAATTGGCTTTCATTTATTTGTTCAGAAACTAGCGTTTTAGGGCAATGACCCAACACCTGAGAGAACAGAACAGAACTCCCAAATTTGAAGGGCCTTTTTCCCACTTGGGGCATCTTCTCTTGGAGGAATAACTTCATGTTTGGTAGGAGAAAATTAAATAAAAATAAAATTTTTATTCTTTAAAAATAAATATTTTTTTATTTAATTATAAATTTAATTAAAAATAAATATTTTTTAAAAATATTTATTCTCATATTCATGATAACAACTTTTCTCTTTATTTATTATTATTATTATTTATAATTATTATTATATTTTATATATTATTATTATTATTATTATTATTTATTCCTCATACAATTTTACAAATCAAATAATAAAATATTAATTTTTATTTTATTCTATTTTAATAACTAAATATGAAAATAATAATTTTAACTCTATCTTCATCCTATTCTATTCCCTGAAATAACTATTCTATTCCTACATTATTTCATTTTAATAACTAAATATACCGTAAGAGTCCATCTTTTTCTTAGTTTAAATTGTTTATTTATAAATTAATGATTATAATTTTATTATTTTTAAAAAATAAAAAATTAGTTAAAATTAATCACTAAATAATTATTAATTTAAAAATAAATAATTAAAATATAGATAAAAATGACATTTATCTTTTAAAATGGTGAAGCCACCGCCAACCCATGACGAAACATGACACCAGGCAATGTTGCGGCCCACCCACAGTTTCTTCTTGATCCGTATCAGCTCCTAAAACTGAAAACTGTGAAAATTCTATATACATGAATAACTTTAATGTAGCATTCAATTTATAGAACTGGTTGCTGAAATTCAAATCTTAGATTAAAATTTTAGGCTTGATTTTAGTACTGTTATTTAGTGTAAGATAGAATAGAATTTTAATTTCATGTTCCAATCCCTTGATATTGAATAATAGTGTAGGATCTTTTTTCTATATATAATTTTCATAGATAAAGTAAGAAATTATAATTTTGATACTGATAATTATCTATCAATTAGATATAATAAAATTAAATAACGTGAAACTTATAAAATAAAAAAAAATTTTATTATTTGGATTCAATTGAGGTGAATCGACTATGGTTAATTCATTTGATTTATTTTGTTGAAAAGTTATATAAATTTATTATTAAAAACATAAAATCTAATATTCAAAGAAAGATTATTTTTTAAATTTTTTTAAAATAATATTTATCTATAATATATTATTTATAACTAAAAATGATATTTTTTTTTTTAAAAAAATTACATCATATCAAATTTTATACATTAAAAAATTTAAATTTTCTATTGAACTACTTTTTTTTTATTTTTCTTTATCAAATAAAAAACTAATCATATCTCAACTTTTTTCTCTCATAATTATGATTTTTTATATAATTTAAACAATAAAATTTTAAATTTTATTCAATTCCCATTTTGATTTCAATAGAATTGAATATAGATTTATATTTTTAAAATTTAATTCTAATTTGGGAATCCAAATGGATTATATCAAAGAAAAAATTGTTATATATGTGGTCATATTGGTTAAATATTATTTGATAATAAAGTTAAAGATATATTAGACATTTCTAACCTATATATTCTCAACCTTCTTTATTTATTTAACCAAACTTATAAACAAGTCAAATTCAAGCCATTAAATAAGCCTATTAACAAAGGATTTAAAGAGGCAAAGCATAAGTTTATGAGTGAGTCTATCATCAAATATCATGTGAGTCTTACCGCATTATATATATGAGTTTGTTCACTTTCCATAAATAAGCCTAATCTAATTTTTTATAACCCTAAAAAAAAATATTCTAATTAGACTTAGGCTTGACTTGTTAATCTAATGGGTATTAAAAGAGTCCCATTTATTTATTTATTTTTGTAAACAACACAACCTCTAAGTCCCTCTACTGATGCGGCCTCCTAGAGGCTCAAAAATAATTTAGCTTAATCACAAACTAGGACCTTTTATAGTTGATTGTTAGCCTCACCATATTATGATTGTGATGAGGACCTTTCCCTTACTAGGACTAGTCGTGTTGCCGCAAGATGCTCGGTGTATCAATTGAAAAAATATGGTCGGTGGACCATTGAGTACATGAGCACTACAATGTTGTGGATCTAAGGATAATATTTAGACGGTAAAGTCTTTACTAAATAGTTATATTTTAAAATTTTTTTATAATTAGATTTTATATTTAATAAATACTACTATTGTAAAAAATAATAAAAAAATAATTATCTACTGTTAGACGTCTACAATAAAAACTTTGCTAAATGTCGACATTTAGTGAAGTTGGGGTTACTAAGGGTGAACTACTAGGGTATAGGGGTATGGATGATATTGAATTGTCGAGGTACATGGGTATGGAGTACGTTGAGGTTGAAGCATCGATCTATCAAAATAATATCTTAGATATTTATAAGTTAAGAAATTTATATTATTAGTTAGATATTATAGTCTTTTTTAATATCTATACTTAAAATCTAACTTTTTGGGAACTCATAAAATATTTGCAATCATTTTGTTAAATAATTGTAGAAATACTTGCAGCATTCGATCTCATGTTTGGATGACTCTTCAAATGGCAAGTGATTGCAGTGAGAATAGATAAATTTTGTTGTGAATTTCAAAAGAAAGTAATAAATATGATTGTTAGAGTCATAGATAAGGCTAGTTCATCAACCTAGTTATGACATGTTTGGGTTGATTAAGCTTTTAAAATTTAAAAATCCTCTAACTCTATTAATAAGATTTGTCCTACACATTTAATCCCTACATTTTGTTACAAAAATAGTACATAAAGAGAAAAAACATAGGAGAATTCAGATAAGAAAGAAAAAAATTATACATATATCATAACATTTAGAGAAATTTACTCTATAAAAGATCAAGGATTATTAAACTTGAAAGTTTATATTCCTTCTTTAAAAGTTGTTTTATCTTTCTTCTTCTTCAAATGCCTTGAAAATTTTAAGTATGCATTTTTTGGGAATGCATGTTCTAATTTTGTTTAATTTTCTTATTTCTTCTAAATAATTAAGAAATGATATAATTCTTGTTGTTTCCTTCATGATATTCAAATCTTGGTATGTGCAATTCAAAATGCATGCTGATATATAAGTGAAATTTTATATTATTTTGGGAAACTAAGAAAGAAATAAAGAATAATGTACAAAAATAGAATTGAATATGAAATTGCGAAATTAGGTTTAAATTTATGCTTATATTCCATTTTAATTTAAGCATATTGATAGATAATATTATTAGTTATCTTATCCTTTATACATATTCAAGAATTGCTCTAATTTGAAGTCATTTTTGTTTGTTTGTTATTACACATTTGATACCATATTTAGTTAACGCTATGTATAGCATTAGATTGGCCATAATAAGGCGAGGCTGTGTTGGATAAAAATTTGAGGATGTTTATTGGCTTTTTTGAGAATTATTTATAAGACTTAACTCATTTAAGAGTTTGGAATGGTTTAGGAATTTTTAGACTCTCCTAGACTTCAATCATAAAATTACTTAGGCTAACTTAGGGTCAAATTTGTGATCCTATTTTAAATTATCTTTAGAATTTATTTTGAAAACTTCTCAAGATGGTTAGATGGTCTGTTTGTGAGTCTTCGTGAAATGTTCATACTTGTATTCTACTCATATGAATATTATCATGCAAATGTGGTAACTTGTTTTCAATCTACTTATCATTTGAGCATTGGTGTACAACAGGAGTTGATTGTGTAAACGTTAGATTTAGGTCAATCTTATGGTTTTGCATTTGTTGAGATATTTGGGAGTGTTAGCAGTTGATTTAGGATTGATTTTAGACCATAGAAATGAGTTCGTATTGATTGGTGCTTCAATTCATATGAGATTGTTTGAAGATATTGATGATAAATTTAATCGAGAGATATCATGCACTGAACTCAATATTTGATAAATAAGACTATCGAGCAAAATGAAAATGAAAGGAAAAACTATTAAAGAAAAATATAAAGGAAAAAAGTGAAAAAAAAACGAAAAAAAGGAAGATGTAAAGTAAGCTTGTCAAATAATAATATTTATATAAAAATTGTATAAATAATTCTTAAACTTGAGACACTTTAGTATTTTATATGCATGTAATATATTACCAAAATAAATGAATCTATAGATGTAACTATTGGGTATAATTAGAAACTCGTGGAGGTAGAGAGTGTTTGGGTTAGTCACTCCATTGTGGGTGACTTAACAAATAACTCTTATCATCGGAGATTTTGAAGAGCAAATGACAGAGTTTATTTGGCGGAGAGCAAAATCAGAAAGCAGTTTCTGGTCAAAGGGAGGTTGATCGGTGGAGAACTAAAGACGATCAATGTAGAGATTGACTGGCGGAGAGTATTTAACGAGTGAAAAATGTTGGAGTACCTTTTTGGATAGCAGAAGTCGGTTAGCGGAGTTGACTGGCTGATGGAGGCTAGCGGCCAAGAAGCGAGACGGCCAATGATGCCTATTGGTAGGCACAGATTTGCCTTCAGACAAAATGGTCGGTCAACTTGAAGGCAAATGACAAGTGCATATTTTGTCCAGTTGAAATTCTAGTCAAAGGGTTGACCAACTGTGAAGGCAAAATGATTAGTATGTGTAGGATTTATCGGTTGACCAAAATGGAAGATTTAACCATTTTGAAAGAAAGCAAAATGCCCAATTTGCCAGGTTGGCAGGATTAGATAGGAATATCGATTTAGCATGAATGAATTTACTGTTTGGAATCTAGTTGAATCCATGGGTGCCAACTCAGAAGATTTTTTGAGCGTGCGTGATCTCAGACGGTTATGTAGGAGCTATTTTTATGCAGTGCATATTTATATTATTGGCAAGAACCTATCTTGTCAGTGGAATATGAAATATTCTCAAATTTGCTGTATATGGATTTTGATATTAAAAGCAAGTAGATAGACTTGTTGTTCAGAGAGAGATAGACAAAGGCTAAGTGTGCGAGATCCAATGGTGAAAAAAGAGATAAGTGAACCACCAGTGAGAAAAAAGAGAGAAAAACAGGGAGTGTAAATAGAGAAGTGTTTTCTTGTTTATCCAGGAGATGTTTTTCTTTGTTATTCTCAGGTGTGTGACGGATACTCCATCTCTGAGGTTTGTAACCAATTTTTCATGTAGTGGACTTTGTATTCCGTAATTTTTTCCTTCGATTTGTGAAGGGTTTTTCACGTAAAATTTGTGTGTGCTTCTTTTTCCTCTCTTCCTTTCACCGTGTGTAACTTAGTGTCGTTCTGTCTGATCGGTCTTTTTCCCCAATAGAGAGGTAATCAATAAAGAATCCAACATTCTTAACAAAAAAAAGGATGCTATTTATAATTAAATTAATTAATGATTCACAAATCTCTGGTTAAGATGGAATATAAGTTAGAAATGAGTTTCTAATTATTAAGTGAATCATCTACTCAATATGATTAATATAAAATTTTAAAAAAAAAAGTAAATAGGGCTTGACATTTTTTATGATTAAAATGTATTCAAGATATAAAATCTTAGAATGACTAAATTTATATGATAATTTTTATAAAAATATTTGATAAATAATAATAATAATTATTTATTTCATTTGGATCATTATGATAGATTATTAGGTATCACTTATACAAATGACTATTGTTAATTTAAACTGTACATTTTACGTCAACTTACATATTTATCATATATATATATTAAAAATTTGATCCTATATTATTTGTTGTAAGGACAAATTTTAGTTTTTGGTATATGGTTTATATGGATTAAGAGGAAGACCCTATCATTAAAAAAAAAAAAAAAAAAAATTTTATTGATTTTCTTATAATGGTGGGGTGCTAGATTTTGGGAATCCTAGCGAATGTCTTTATGGCATCAACTTTAGCCAAGAGAAAACTGAGTCATTTTAGTTTGTCATGCGTCATATGCCATGGCAGATTGCGTAATGTGTTGCCTAATATTTAGGTAGGAGGCTAACCGTATAGCGTGATGCAGTCACATTAAAAAGAAATGTGCCACTGCCAAGGTGTTAAATTGACAGGCAGGTATGATAAAGTTCACAAGCATTTCGATTAATTGCAGCATTCGGATTTGCTTCAGCAACTCTCTATCCGAAGGCTGTGCTGCAAGTTCTTTCTTTGATCTTAATAAGTGATTCTTATACTTTACAGAAATTATATATATAGATGACGTATTTGATATTTGGATATTATCTGTATTTATAATTTTGCAAATCATGAATGATTAATTATGAGCATGTCTAAATAAAATGGAATTCTATTTAAATGAATGAAAAGATAAGAATAAAATGAAATTCTAATGCAGTAAGATTTGAATTAATTGAGTATTTAACTTTATTAAAATTCATTCATTACTGAAGGCTATGTTACAAGATCTTTCTTTAGTCTTAATAAGGGAATCTTATACTTTACAGAAATTATATAGAGGATGTATTTGATATTTAGATATTTTTTGTATCTATTATTTGGCCAATTATAAATGATTGATTATGAGCCTATATAAACGAAATAGAATTCTATTTAAATGAATAAAAAGATAAACATAAAATTTATTCCTTATTAAAGTACTAATACAGTAAGGCTTGAATTAATTGAATATTCAACTTTCTTAGAATCCGTTCATTACTAAAGACTGAGCTACAAGTTCTTTGTTTGATTTTAATAAGAGATTTTTATACTCTACAGATATTATATAGATAACGTATTTGATATTTAGATATTTTCTGTGTTCATGATTTGACCAATCATAAATGATTGATTATGTGCCTATTTAAATGAAATAAAATTCTACTTAAATAAATAAAAAGATAAGAATAAAATTTATTTATTACTAAAATACTGATACAGTAAGGCTTGAATCAATTGAGTATTCAACTTTCTTAAAGTTCCGTCTACCAAAATAATTGAATTTTTATAATAATATTAAATAAAATAAGAGATATCTTTATTATTTATTTTACAATTTAATAACAATAACTGAAAATATTACCATTTTTATCATTAACAGTAAATAACAGCAGAATATATTTCAATATCAGATAATCAATCATAACACTAAATTCTTAGCAGTTTCACTCTTACTTTCATTTCCTATCCTCGAAGTCAAGAAAAAAAAGGGAATGAATAAATCATAAATTTTTGAGGAATCCGGGTAGCACGCGATTGGATTTAGAAATTTTATTTTTCTAAAAAGAGATATGATCTTATTTTTTTTATTTAAGCTATTAGATTGAATAAATTTTCATTTTCAAGAACCGGGGTTGCCGGTGATGGTCAAGGTTCGCCGCGGGGGGCATGAGGATAGACATGCCCATCTCCAACAAGTATGTATCCTCCAACATTGATGTGATGACTCGTATTTTTTATTTTAAGTATTTATTTTTAAATAAATAATTATAATATAATTATTAATATAAATTTTAAAAAATTAATTAAAATTAATTATATTAAAATAATTAAATTATTATTATTTATTTAAAAATAAATTATTAATATTAAAATATTAAATGTTTTTATCTCTTTAAAAAATCTTATGAAATCATTTTTAATTTGTTCGGACGAAGATATCGAGAAAGTTATATTAAAATAACAATAATAATAAAAATTTGTAGCTTGATAAAAATATATTCAATTCCTAACGCCGACAAGTCAATAAATTGCTGCCTTGTCACACGTCCTCATAACATTTAATGATACGCAAAATATCTGGACGATTTCAGGGAAAAAATATTGAATATAATAATATTATTATCATTGCCGCTATTTTATTCTTTTATTTTAAAGGAAAAAAATATATAAATATTGCAATTTCAATATGCTTAACCAAATGAATAATATAATTTGCCATAAGCATTAGCCAAATTTCCCTGAAGGAAGATTGTTATCATTTTCTTAAAAAAAATCAAAATTTTTATTGATTTTCTTACAATGGTGGGGTCCAAGATTTTGGGAATCCTATCGAATGTCTTTATGGCATCAACTTTAGCCAAGAGAAAACTGAGTCATTTTAGTTTGTCATGCGTCATATTCCATGGCAGATTGCGTAATGTGTTGCCTAATATTTAGGTAGGAGGCTAACCGTATAGCGTGATGCAGTCACATTAAAAAGAAATGTGCCACTGCCAAGGTGTTAAATTGACAGGCAAGTATGGTAAAGTTCACAAGCATTTCGATTAATTGCAGCATTCGGATTTGCTTCAGCAACTCTCTATCTGAAGGCTGTGCTACAAGTTCTTTCTTTGATCTTAATAAGTGATTCTTATACTTTACATAAATTATATATATATATATATATGACGTATTTGATATTTGGATATTATCTGTATTTATAATTTTGCAAAGCATGAATGATTAATTATGAGCTTATCTAAACAAAATGGAATTCTATTTAAATGAATGAAAAGATAAGAATAAAATGAAATTCTAATGCAGTGAGATTTGATTCAACTGAGTATTCAACTTTATTAAAATTCATTCATTACTGAAGGCTGCGCTATAAGTTCATTCTTTGATTTTAACAAATGATTCTTACACTTTATGGATATTGTATAGATATTTGGATATTTTATGTATTTATCATTTGGTCAATCATGAATGATTAATTATGAGCTTATTTAAATGAAATGAAATTCTACTTAAATGAATAAAAAGATTAGAATAAAATTTATTCATTACTAAAATACTGATATAGTAAGGCTTGAATCAATTGAGTATTTAACTTTTTTAGAATCCGTCTACCAAAAGAATTGAGTTTTTATAATGATATCAAATAAGATAAGAGATATTATTATTATTATTATTATTACAATTCAATAACAATAACTAAAAATATTATCATTTTTATAATTAGCAATAAATAATAACAGAGTATATCTCAATATGAGATAATCAATCATAATACTAAATTCTTAGAAGTTTAACTACTCTAACTTTCATTCCCTATCCTAAAGTCAAGAAAAAAAAAAAGGAAATGAATAAATCATCAATTTGAGGAACCGGGGTAGCATGCGATCGGATTTAGGAATTTTATTTTTCTAAAAAGAGATGTGATCTTGTTTCTTTTATTTAAACTGTTAGATTGAACAAATTTTCATTTTTAAGAATCGAGGTTGCTGGTGATGGCCAAGATTCGCCCGGGGCATGAGGATAGACATGCCCATCTCCAACAAATATGTATCCTCCAACATTGATGTGATGACTCGTATTTTATTTTAAGTATTTATTTTTAAAATAAATAATAAATAATTATAATATTATTAATATAAATTTTAAAAATTAATTAAAATTAATTATATTAAAATAATTAAATTATTATTATTTATTTAAAATAAATTATTAATATTAAAATATTAAATGTTTTTATCTCTTTAAAAAAATCTTATGAAATCATTTTAATTTGTTCGGACGAAGATATCGAGAAAGTTATATTAAAATAACAATAATAATAAAACTTTGTAGCCTGATAAAATAAATTCAATTCCTAACACCGACAAGTCAATAAATTGCAGCCGTGTCACACGTCCTCATAACATTTAATGATACGCAAAATATCTGGACGATTTCAGGGAAAAAATATTGAATATAATAATATTATTATCATTGCAGCTATTTTATTCTTTTATTTTAAAGGAAAAAATATATAAATATTGCAATTTCAATATGCTTAACCAAATGAATAATATAATTTGCCATAAGCATTAAAAATTTATAATAATGTATCACAAATAACTTATCTCATTAACAAAGTTAAAATTTTTCTTTCATTATCAGGTAAGAGTATAAATTTTTTAAATTTAAATTTAAAAAATAACGCAGATTGTTCTCTATAATATTAATAAACACCTGATCAAATGATTGTCAATCTATAGCAAGAATTAACGAGATTAGGATCTCCAGATGGATATTATATTATTCCAAAATTTAAAAATTTTATTTTTATAATTCCTAAATGTGGATGCAAGATAAACCTTCCATTATTCAATAGCACTCAGATTGGGACTGCTTGACTATAGGTTAATCTCGGACATCCCTAGATACAAGATCAGTTGCATAACACATCGCATATGTAACATCACATATGAGAGACCACCACCATAATTGGTGGCTTTAAGGTTCACAACTCTTAGGAACTTTATAATTAATAATTTTATAATTGATTTAGAGCATGCCTGATCTATATATAAAGGTTGCATGAGTGTAGGTTACAATGAAAGTTTGTAGTGCTCATGTTTGAGGTTCACACGAAGACTGCTTGAACATTGACTATAACAAAAGTTTGCATCATGCACGTTAGAGGTATACCTGAAGAATGCTCATGCATGAAAAACAATGGATGATGCCAAAAGGAAGCTCATACGCCATAGTATTTGTTGTGTAACACTTCATGCGTACATATGCACTAATTTGTTATTTTTAAATTTTAGCTGTTTTAAATTTTTATTTTTCTCAAATATATATGTATATATATGTTTGCCCTAACCGTTGATACATTAAATAAAAGAGTATTGGGAGTGTGTACTTGGGCAAATAAAGTGATTCATTAAGGAGAAAACAACAAACCCTTGTGAGATTAATTTGCTTTGTTTTCTTATTCTCAAGACACTAAAATCTTCTTTAATACTTATTACATCCAAAGAGTCTTCAATGTTTCATTGATAAAGTGGATACTTGATTTCTAATTGTACTTAGAGACACATAGATAATGAAGCTTAGCCTACTAAAGGATTAAAGGAGTTCGATTTCCTGCTGAAAGAAAATCTAACGAATTATTCGATAGGAGTTACAATTTAAGAATATGTCAATTAATATTTTAGTATATTTATATCACCTAAATTATAAATTGATCTTCTTATAATAGAATTATTTTTACTGATTAAAGAAGTTTACAATGTTTTACTTGAGAATTACTTAATTCTTAAGGTTTTTATTCGTCAATAATACGTGTGTTAAGTTATTTTCTACACCGCGTATACTACTTTAATTGGTGATGAATATTATGTTAACGAGTTGATTTACGTTTACTACATCTAGATTTGAATACTCTTTACATATATTAAATATTTATGTATTTTATAATTTATCAGTCATAAGGTCTAAATTGTAATCTATTGAGGACTATCTATTTCTTTTAGGTGGTATCCAGGACATAAATTGATCCCTGACCCTCCCACATCTAGATGACCTTAAGTCACTCATTTTTTATCCCTTTGTATTTTGACTAATATAATTATATCTATTGGAAAGTACGTGTAATGTCTGATTTTTATTATTAAATTATAACATCATTAAAATAATTTTTAAATCAATTTAAAAATAATTATATAATAAAAATTTAAAAAAAAATTAAATTTTTAGAATTAAGTTAGCGACTGTTTTGTACTCGTGCGTGTCTGAGGCAAAATTTACATACTAGATGTGCACCTTTGTGATACTCATGTACGTTTGCGGCAGAATGGTAGCACTTGAAGTGTACCTATGTTGGCGCCCATGTATGAATGAGGCAAAGTGTCAATACATAACACGCGGCTTGTGCACACTTCTGTAGTGAAACAATGTCTATTGCACGTCTATCTAGTATTTGTGTGCCAATTGTAATATATAGGTACCTACGCGCTTGTGTCAGTCATTTTTTGTGATATATGAGAGAAAAGAGAAAGAAAGAAAAAGGAGAAGAAGAAGAGAGAGAAAGAGAAGGAAAAAAATTTAAAATTATTTTATATTAGATTTGTTAGATTAGAAGCAGAAGGTAAGTATTTTTAAATTATTTTTTTTATATGTCTTATTTTACTATATATGTATGCTATCTTTGGCATCCTAATTTTGAATATTATTGTATGTTTATGATTTTTATAAATTATTTTAAAATTTTGTTAGATTTTATCAATGATTTAAAGGGCTTATTTATTTTTCACAGATTAAATAAATACTTAAAAATAATATATTATATATAAAAATATTTATGAAAAAAAGTTATAAAACTTATGCATTTGGTATAGTACATAGTATTTCATATAAGTACTTCAATTTAGATTCTATTTTATCTCAATATAAGTTTATACTTTTTCATATGCTGGAAAGTTTTAATTTGTACTTATACTATGAGAAGAAGAAGTTTTACGATTTTTTATAGAATCTATTGTTTGATATTTTATTAAAAATCATTATAAGAAATGAAATAGAATAATATTTTTAGATATCTTAATATATTAGATATATTTGAGAACTATACTTATTTTCATGGGTAATAAAAGAAAGTAACATTTAATCTCATTTATAAGATATATTTGTAAACAACCTTGCTTATGGGTTTAAAAATTTTAGTTTGGCCAAAGTTTAATAGAAATATGTGTAATCTCCATTCAATATTAATCTTTTGGTCCTTATTCTCAATTTGACATGTTTTAGATTTTTCAAATTTTTACTTACATAGTATTTGATATTTTAAACGTTTTAATACTTGAGATTTACAAATTTTGATATAGTTTTTAAAATTATCCAATAGATTTTGAGCATTTGACATTCTTAATAAATGACAATTGGATAATTTTATACAGTTTGATATTAATTAGTATTTATATATATATTTATATTAAATTTTATATACGAAATTATAATTAGATGTATGACTTGTTGGATTATTGGATAGATTAGACTTTGACGTGATATCTTTAATTTTACTATTTTTCTATCTTATTTGTGTATACGATTTATATATATATATATATATATATATATATATATATAAAATAAGTTTTAAACTTATAATTTTTTCTTATTTTCTAACATTTCAAATTAGATGAGCTTCGAAATTACTTGTAGGATATGAATGAAAAAGATTAAAGGCATTTATTATTATTTTGTTATTAGATATGAGAATTGATTTATATTGAGAATATGTTATAGTGAATTTGCATGGTCTGTATTATTAGAAGGCATATTTATTGGCATAAATATTTGTACAAGCTCTAGATTACATTTTTGGGATGTTGATTAATGTTTTCCTAACAGATAAGTTTGAAAAAAGTTATTGTATTATTTATTTAGAGACTCGATAGGTCAGTATAATTAGATTTTGTGTTCGTTATCGGTTGTAAACGTCACGTCTATTTTGAGTTTGTTAGCTTGTTAGGTGTAACCCAATATTGGGTTCTAATTAATTGTTTAAAATTTTATTTGGTTAATTTTAAATTTTATTCAATTATAGAAATAAAATTACAAATTTATTTGATTAATTAATTAATTATTTATTTACTTGCTTAGGTCGGGGTCTTGAGTGTACCCATGTAATCGTTCCTTAACCTGTATAACAAACGAGTTTGGCTGTATGCGAAGAAAATGTTGTCTCTTCCCACCATAGCTAAAGATGGGATTCCCTCTCTCAAATATCCAATCACTTGGTCCTCTAAACGGTTAAATACAAACAATTGGAATAGTAAAGATTTTCATACTAACATTATGGCTATTTTTCCCAATAAATTTAGACATGTATGAATGTATAAGTTTGCTAAGAAAATATGAGATATATTACAAATCACTAAAGAAGGCATTGAATCCATCAAGAATTCTAAACTCCAAATATTAACTATTTGGTTTAAAGAACTTAAAATGAAGGATAACAAAACCTTTAATGAGTTCTATTTCAAGATAAGCTCTATTTTTAACCTAGAGAAATAAAATTCTAAAAAAGAAAATTGTTTAAAAAGATCTGATACCTTTGTCAAAATATTTCTGTCTAAAAGTCACAACTATCAAATAAAATAAAGACCTTAATTAAATTAAAAATAAAAAATTTGTTAGATTCATTTAAACCTATGAATTGTCTCTCCCTAAACCAAAAAAGAATAAATCCATTACCCTTAAATTGGTCAAGGGAAAATCTTATGACTCTTAGGATGAGTCTATTGATGATGAGAACATTGTCTACTTTACCAAACAATTAAAACATTTTCTGAAAAATAACAAAAGATCTCTAAAAAAATTTAAATAATCTAGGAATTATAAGAAATATAAAAATGATTAAAAAAAAACTCTAAAGATAAGAAATTGCAAGGCATTTGGTATAACGAGTGCCAAGGGTTTTGTTAGACTAGGACAAAGTGTTCCAACTTCAAACGTAGAAGGAACAAAGTCTTGAATGCCTTTTTATCTGATGAAGAGATTGAGGATAGTGACAGTGAGTGTTCCATATCTAGGAGTTGTTCAAATTGTGTGGAGTTAATTGCTCATATTGAGAATGATGATGACTATGACTTAATAAAAGATAATGACTATATTGATCAAGATAACAACTTTGATGGTCTTTAAGAAGATTTTGATAAACTATTCTATGAGATTCTCAAAATAAAATGTTTAAATAAGAGTCTTCAAAAAGGGTTGAAAGAGATAGAAAATGAAAAAGCAAACCTAAATTGATGTTTTGCAAAATCAAAAGAAAACCTAAATACTTTAAAATTTTTGAAAAAGTCTCTTGAGAACAATATAAAATCTCTTGAAAGGGATTTTGAAAGATCTCAAACACAATTGCTTAATTTAACAAAAAGTATAAAAAACTTGATTATATTTTTAAAACTTGAAAAATAATTGGAAATAAGAAATAATCTGAATTTAAAAAAAATGTCCCCCACTAATTCAACCATCAAAAGCTAACTCTTTTTGGGGTATCAACTGTATTTTAAAAAGAATCAGGAGTTCATCCTCGAGTCTTGTAAAACAATGGATAAATTTTACTTGTACGACTATTAGAGTTTAACATAAGTTGTATTTTTCTCATATTATTATGACTAAAAAATTCATGTTGATTTGTCATGCCAGTGGGATGGTTGGACACATTCGTCTACCATGCTTAATGCACCTACCTAAATGTGATCTCTAGAAGGTTAAAGGTCATGATGATTGGGTTGTCGCTAGAACCATTCCTATGTGCTACCACTATGACTAACTTAGCCACATTAAACCCAATTGTTCCAAACTCAAATTCTAAAACTTTGTTGATCATCCTAGGCAAGTGTCAAATCTGGTCATTAAAGTGAATCATTTGAACAACACTATGTCAAAATTAATTGAAAAGTTCAATAATAATAAAAAAAAAAAAAACAGTGTGGAAAAGGAAAAAGGAACTAATGTGTATTGTCGCTCATATTATTCTAAACACAAAAACTCCTTAGATGCTCTTGATACCTGTAGGAATATATCAATATTTTCCACTCTTTAAGAAGATAATGTCGGTGTTGTAACTTTTGGTGATGCCAAGAAGTACCCTATCATCAAAGAAGGCACTATTAAAATTTTGGACCTGTCCACTCTTACAGATGTGTTGTTTGTGGAGTTTCTTAAACAAAACTTACTAAGTATTAGTCAAATTTGTAATAATAAACTAAAGTCAAATTTTTCAGAAATAAATACACTATGATAAATTAAAATGGTGAGATAATCATGGAAGGAGAAATGACTCTGGGTAACAATTATGGAGTGATCCCTAAGTTCAATAAAAAATATCGTAGTGCAAGAATCTTTAAACTCTAACGTCAATAACTTAGTCATATTAATTATAAGAACTTATTGAGAATGACTAAGAGCAAAATTATTACTGGGCTCCCTAAAGTTGATAAAAATGAAGACATTGTATGGTAGTTTCCAATGGCAAACAACTCAAAACAGCTCATAAAAAGGCAATCAAAATTACTACTAAGAGACCTCTTGAATTTATGTACATGGACTTAATGGAACCTTCTAGGATAGAGAGTTTGGGGGAAAATTTTACATTTTGGTGGTCATGGATGATTTCACTAGATTTTCCAAGATAGAATTGTTATAAGAAAATTTTAAACTTTTGAAGTGGCCTTAATTCTATTTAGGATATTTGAAAATTACAAGAATTGTACTATCTCTAGAATTAGAACTGATTATGGAAAAAAATTTGAGAATTTTTGCTTTGATTTTTTTGTGATGAAAATGGGACAAGTTAGGAATGCATTTTAGCTATTTCTCCTCAACAAAATGAGATAGTTGAGAAGAACATCGAGTTATTCAAGAAACGGCCAGAACTATGCTTAATAGTAAAAGCAATGCCTTATATTTTTTAGGAGATTTTATCAACATTGTTTGTCATATTACTAATCAGGTGTACTTACATTTGGGAATTGAAATGGCATATTATGAACTGTTGAAAGGAAAGAAGTCTACTATTAATTACTTTTGTATTTTCAAAAATAAATATTATATTTTCTGAGATAGAAAAAAATTTGATGATGCAACGGGTGATGAAAAAATTTTCATAGGATACTTTAAAATTGTCACGACTTACGGGATGTACAATTTGTATAAATTATACATAATGGAATCAATCAATGTTATTATGGATGATTTTGGGAAGGAAATTCTAAAAACTAAAAGGGAATTCCTAGAAATGGAGGATAGTGGTGAACCAAGACAGCGACCCCCAATTGAAACTGATGAGTGCTCTAAGTTGGATAGTACTCCTTGTGTTGGACCCTGAAAGATTATATCATCAGAGACTTTGGATAAATGAATGTGGCTGAGAAGGTCATGTCTTCTTTTATTATGTTCCTCAAATTGAACCTAAAATGGTCAAATAAGCCTTTAATGATGAATTTTGGGTAAATATAATGTATGAGAAATTGAATTAATTCACAAAAAAATGATATATCAACATTGTAACTACGGTTTAGGAATTACAATATTATTGACATTTAATGGTATTTAATAATAAATTTGATGAAACTGGTGCCATCACTCGAAATAAGGTTATGCTAGTGGCTAAAAAACTTACCTAGGCCAAAGGAATGGACTTTGATAAGGCTCTTGCTCCTGTTACTCATCTTATATCCATTCATTTTCTTTTTGTCCTTGCTTGCACCATTAGGTTCTAGCGTTATCAAATAAATGACAAAAATGCTTTTTTGAATAAGTTTCTTCAAATAAAAACCTACACTGAACAACCAAAAAGATTTATTAATTCTAAATTTCTAAATCGTGTGTATTGGATTAAGAAAGCCTTATACGGCCTCAAGTGAGCGTTCACACTTGGTACAACAAACTAACCTCATAAATTTTGGAACACGATTTTTCTAGAGGAGTTGATAAAACTCTCTTCATTCTGTTGGCGCAAAGCGCTCTAACATCAATAACTTAGTCATATTAATTATAAAAAATTGTTGAGAACTACTAAGAACGAAGTTATTACTTGGCTCCCTAAAGTTGACAAAAGTGAAGACATTGTATGGTAGTTTCCAATGGCAAACAACTCAAAACGACTCATAAAAAGGCAATCAAAATTACTACTAAATGACCTCTTGAATTTATGCACACGGACTTAACGAAACCTTCTAGGATAGACAGTTTGGGGGAAAATTTTACATTTTGGTGGTCATGGATGATTTCACTAGATTTTTCGAGATAGAATTGTTATAAGAAAATTCTAAACTTTTGAAGCGACCTTAGTTCTATTTAGGATATTTAAAAATCACAAGAATTGCATCATCTCTAGAATTAGAAATGATTATGGAAAAAAAATTTGAGAATTCTTGCCTTGATTTTTTTGTGATGAAAATGGGACAAATTAGGAATACATTTTAGCTATTACTCTTCAACAAAATGGGATAGTTGAGAAGAAAATTGGGTCATCAAAGAAACGATCAGGGCCATGCTTAATAGCAAAAACATTGCCTTACATTTTTTAGGGGAAGCTGTCAGCATTGTCTATCATATTACTAATCGGGTGTACTTACATTTAGGAACAAAAATAACACCTTATGAACTGTTGAAAGGGAAGAAGCCTACTATTAATTACTTTTGTATTTTCAAAAATAAATATTATATTTTCTGAGATAGGAAAAAACTTGATAATGCAACGGGTGATGAAAGAATTTTTGTAGGATACTTTAAAATTGTCATGACCTACACGATGTATAATTTGTATACATTATCTGTAATGGAATCAATCAATGTTATTATGGATGATTTTGGAAAGGAAATTCTAAATACTAAAAGGGAATTCCTAGAAATGGAGGATAGTGGTGAACCAAGACGACGACCCCCAATTGAAACTGATGAGAGCTCTAAGTTGGATAGTACTCCTTGTGTTGGACCCTGAATGATCATGTCAACAGAGACTTTGGATAAATGAATGTGGCTGAGAGGGTCGTGCCTTCTTTTATTATATTTCTCAAATTGAACCTAAAAGGGTCAAATAAGCCTTGAATGATGAATTTTAGGTAAATACAATGTATGAGGAATTGAATCAATTCACAAAAAAAAAAAAATGATATATTAACACTGGAACTAAGGCCTAGAGATTACAATATTATTAGCATTTAATGGTATTTAAAAATAAATTTGATGAAACTGGTACCATCACTCGAAATAAGGTTATGCTAGTGGCTAAAAGACTTACCCAGGGTGAAGGAATTGACTTTGATAAGGCTCTTGCTCCTGTTACTCATCTTAAGTCCATTCATCTCCTTTTTGTCCTTGCTTGCACCATTAGGTTCTAACTCTATCAAATGAATGACAAAAGAACTTTTTAAAATTAGTTTCTTCAAAAAGAAACCTAGGTTGAGCTACCAAAAAGATTTATTAATTCTAAATTTCTAAATCATGTGTATAGGATTAAGAAAGCCTTATATGGCCTCTAGTGTGCCCTCACACTTTATACAACAAACTAACCTCATAAATTTTGGAACACGATTTTTCTAGAGGAGTTGATAAAACTCTCTTCATTCATCATAATAAAGATTGTTTACGTGTTGCTCAAGTTTATATTGATGATATTATTTTTAATTCCCCTTCTCTTTCTCGTACTCATGTGTTTCTTGAAAAAATAAAAAATAAATTTAAAATGAGTATGATAAATGAGTTGAAAGTGTTCTAGGTTAGTCAAACGAAGTGAAAATGCTATTTTTTTTTCTTACAATTTAAATACGCAAAAGAACTTGTCAAAAATTTTGGGCTAGATAACAAGAAATATATTAGGACTCCTATGAGTATTAGTATTAATTTAGGTCACGACTCCCTTAAAAAGGTGTTGACCAAATACTTTATCGAAGCATGATAAGAATTCTTGTCTAAATATAGCACTTGTGTCAATGTTTGTGCTCAATTTTAGGTTAACCCAAATGAATTTCACTTGAGTGCCGTGAAACACAACATTAGATATGTGAACATCGCTACTAAGTTCTAGCTTTGGTACTTTTTGATTATATTAGTGGTTATTCCAATACCGACTAGGTAGGTTGTGTTGATAATAAAAAATACTTCAGGAGGATATTTCTATGTGGGCACTAACGTAATGGCTTGGATGATAAAAAGTAAGAAACTATCTCCTTATGTATAGCTAAAATCGAGTACATTGTGATTGAGAGTTGTTGCACTTAACTGTTGTAAATGAAACAAATGCTAAGTGACTTCAACTTTAATCAAGATACTATTGTTGTGTATTGTGATAATACTAGTACCATTAACATGTCCAAAAATCCTATCCAGCACTCTAGGATCAAACATTTATACATTTGACATCACTTCATCCATGATTTGGTCGAGGCTTGCCCTATGATGCTGGAGCATGTTCCCACGAAAAGTTAATTGGCAGATCTTTTTATCAAGCTCCTAGATGGGCTTAGGTTTGAAGCCTTAAACCTCTTTACATCTGTGTCAGCCCCAAATTATCTCTTTCACTTTGGTGTTCTTGCATATAGCTTAGGTTGCATTACATCGTTGAAAACATGTTTGCATTTTTTTTCACATTTCCTTTCTTTCATGTTTTGTTTACAAATAAAAAAAAAAAAAACTTATTAAGAAAAATGACTCAAATCATCTTTTGGCAATTTATATATTTTTATCTTGTGTTTGTTGTGGAATTCATTTGAATGTGTACACCCTTGTAATGTATATAATAAGATGTTTGTAGATAAATTCAACTCCACTTGCTTTTGGATAGAATGGGTTTGTTATACTTTATTTTATACACTAATCCATTGCACTCATTGTGTTCTATTGATTAAGGTCTTGACTTCATTTGTGAGTATGAGCCAACAAATTAGTATATAAGGTTGATCTTGAATTTTAATTGACCTTAGACTAAACACATCTAGATTCAGTGAAAGGAAATTGATCTCATTTCTATGTGTATCAAAAAAAAAGAAAACAAAAAGAAAAAAATGATGATGAGCTTTTCATTTTGCGGGCTCCATGTAAGGGGAGGAGAAATATCAGGAGTTGTTGGTCCTACTAATGTTGGGTTAGACTTCTCTTGTTTGATGTTTCTTGAACACACCAAGAATTTCATTGCATTTGCTAGAATCTTCTCACAGTTTAATGTTGTGAGGTCTCTCAACTTCATATGGTTATTCACTTCATGTGCAGGACTAGGTATGACCTACTTTGTTTTATTTTGTTAGCATCCGAGTGTTTGCTTTCTTCTCATTGATTATTCAAGACATGGATTAGTGTGGAAGAATTAATTTTTTCAAACTCATGCTTATTTGTTATGTTGTTTTTGGATTCATTATTGTCATATTTTTTCATTGAATTTATTGCATTTATATTCATGGCATAATCCAATCTTGTTTAACATCTCCTGTCTATTTATACTTATCGTGCCTAATCTGTACTCAAAAGACGTATATTTGTGCATTCTAAAAATTTTTCATTACTAGTGTGTCTAATATGTACATTTATCACTCTCTTATGTTATTTTGTGTGTAGCTTCATTTGTGGTCACTTCTCCCCTCTTTATCTCTCTTCTAGGGCTTCTCTATCTCTCTCTCTCTTTTTGAGTGTTCTTTGTGGGTGAATTTCTTCCGTTATCCTTTATCATTGACTAAATGTGATATAATTTCTTTATTTCTTCTTTTTCCCTTTTCCTTCTCCATGTTTGTCTCACTTAGAGTTTATGCCCTTTATTTCATTGTTTTTCGGTCCAATTTCTCACAATTTTTGGTGCTCTCATGGGGACTTAGTGTTATTTGGTTGTTAATATTGATTTGAAGATGGATATTTTGATTATATGGATTGGGTTGTGTTCTCTATGTTCTCTTGAGCTAAGATTAAGTGCCTTTCATAATCTTTTTGGTGTTGAGAATGAGGTTCCTCTATGGGTATTGGTTGAGTGTTATGTGATCTCTTGATTAAGTGTTCTCTTGTCTCATGAGTTCAGGTAAAGTGTTCTCTTCGTTTGGGTACTGAGATTTTTCATCTCAAGCTTTGCTTGCACTGTTGAGTACTATTGTGTGGCTATTGATTGATATATTGGTTGATTCTTGACTGAATTATTGCTTTTCAGATGGCTTGCACTAAGAAACAAATTGCTAAGAAATTTCAAATTGGTCATACACATGATGCCTCACGGTTTATTGATTCCTCCATGGAGGATTTGTTTCCAAAGAGTATGAACCGTCGTTAACTCATGCTTGAGAAAGAAGTGGACAAAACTTATTTATTCTATCTTTTAATGTCTGAATTTATTATGTGTTTATCTTTCTGCACTAAGAGTTGGTTCTGACCAACCTTATTGTTCTTCCCTCTTATTAGTATAAGAATATTTGACAAACATTCATAACGTTGAACAATCTAAATGTTTATTTTCATACACATTTGGGGCCGCACAATTTGCATTTCATTGGTCATTGTATCTAGTATTCCAGATATCTCGATGGTGCAATTGGATGTTTTTCTTATTGTACTCGTACCAATCCCCCAAACCAAACTACCTCATATCTTTGTGGCATTTCCATTCAATGGGCTGAAAAAACCCTTTAAAATCAGACTTCTAACTCACCCAGTGTCTTATAATGATTTGGATTATGTTGACTAATATTATTCTAATTATATATTTTACATTTTTACAACTCAATAGGACATTATTCTTATATGATCTCCTAATGATAAATACTATTGATATCCCATCTCACTGTGTTCCAATATAATTTTCATATTTGAACTCAAGAAGGATAACAACCATTCACATTGTTATCTTATCCAATATCTTTTTTTATTGGTACTTAATATTGCTTTTCTAAATATCTCTTAGGTTTCCCTTGGAAAATCCATTGACAGAACCACCGTGGAGCAAAGCCTAGCCCATGCTCACGGACCAGTGAGACATTTTAGCTAACCCCATATCGGTTAATCCCCCATCTCCTTTTCTCCCTGGCCTGTCCAAGCCCTCTCTATCCTCCTGGACCTTCCTCTATTATTATGGGCAAGCTCTCCAGAATATTTGATTATCTTGAAAGTATTCATTCCGTAGTCTCGTAAGACTTTTCTCGCATTACTCGCCATGAGGGTCATCTAGAGTAGCATGTTACATACATCAGGGGGACCTTTTATTACTCACCATTACTAGTTCAGTTTTTATTACTACAAAATCTGTTGGGGTCACTCCCGTGTAGAGGTGATCTGATCCGGGGATTTATCCGATTCATGATTATCGCAAGCGAAGTCATATTCTTGATTTTAGACCAGGCCCCAAAAATGATGGCAATGATTATTCATTATATAAAATAAAAAGAAGAAGAAGAAACCAGTGGATATAAAATAGTTGAGAGACCCAAAACCACTAGAATTGTAGTACTGGTACGGGTGGATAATTTTGGAACATTATGAACTCTCAAAAAGTTCACCAGAGAAGTTCCTGCCATATATATACACTAAAACATATTTGCTACATCATATTCTAATCTTGCATAAGATAGTAGCTCTATCAACTTATCACAGGTTTAACTGTCCCAAATTGATGTTTAACAACTCTTCCAACATCTTTGTCAGGTATCACCAAATTGCAGCATCAAATCTAGAAACCGCCATGGTCAATGTTTTCGTCCTCTTCCCTTGGTTGGCAACCTGAGCTATTTAAGCATCCACAGCAATGGGAGGAGCCATTGGCTTCTTCCTCTCGTGAAGGCTACAGCTAGAGACAAGCCGCGGAAAGCAGCATTGGGAGGACCTGAGCGGTTTAGCCTTCACGGGCTTATCAGAATCACCAGAGGGAGTTCTTCCACCACTAGATACAGAGTTGGTGCTTGAAAGGTATGGCATTCCATCTACCGATTTAGGGATACTGAGCTTTGATTCCAGCTTCCAATTGGCCTCACCGTCACTCCGGTGGCCTAAAATGGTTAGTTCTTCCCCTTCTCCATCAGCTCTGCTATCTCGGAACAGTTCTAAGAGTTTCTTTGTCTTATCAGTTGAGGATAATGATGATGAATCTGGACTAGAACCAAATGCCTTGCCCTCAATTGCGGTTGTATTAGCTTGGGGACTACAACGAGATTGCTTCAATTCTGCATTCATAACAACATTTTCCCATGAGTTTCTAGTTTTATTTAGAAACTCATAGAGAAAATAAATAATTTGTCAAGATTTTATAACAAGAACAAGCAAGATTAGCAGTGCAAGATGAAGATGTGAAATGAGTTAAACTAACCAACAAGAAATGAACTAGCAGCCATGTCATACTTACCACAGTTCAAAGGCGGTGGTTTGCCTTCAAAAGCAGTTCTACTAGCTTGAAGTAAGAATGCTTTATTAACAAGAGGGGCTCCTGCTGCAGATCCATGGACTGGGGTACTGCCACATGATGGCGTGAAATCTGCATATGTAGCAACAAACAGATAGACTACAGATTTGGTGGTGAAAGATGCAAAATAAAGACAACAAAAAAGGGTTTCGAGATTTGTGCTCTTAGCTATAAACAGACACTTGGATTCTTTTGGTGATGATGTAAATCCAATACCCATTCAAGCATCAGATGTTTGGCTCATCAATTCAAGTGGGTGTTGAATTACTGCTTAAAAAGGAACTTAAGGTAACTGAAGGTGTTTGTTGGATGTTCCTTTGGTGTGGGAAGGACGTAAATTATCATGTCAAACTGATTCTTTGTTATTGAAAGTGGGAATTTTTCTTGATGCTAGACAGTAATGGCATCCTCTAAGTCTTCCCAAACACTCAGTTTATTTCTTGGCTGGCCCTACTTGGTAGGTCATCAAGCCCCAACTCCTCCAGCTGCATATTTGTCACCAGAATTGTTGTGTCTACCAGCAAACAGTAAGAAACTCCTCATACTTTCGTTTCTCATTTGCACAAGGTTGCATGAGTTGATTGAAATGGTGGAAGTTGCAGTCTGTCTTTTTCCATCAGCAGCATGGTGGTACTGATAGTCCATAGTTCTGATTTGTTCACTATCAATGCTGTAACTAGTAAGACGTTTAAGGGCTAACTTGAAACAGAATACTTGAATCAAAAAATCGCCTAAACATGAACCATAAAAGAAAATACCAATCCAACCAATCACCAAAAAAACAGTTGCAATTTGTATTTGTTCTTACTATTGTTGTGATATGATAGTTTCATGGATTTTTCATCGACGTGACATAGTCCTTGGCAACCTCGTGGAAGGTCATACATATATATATATATTTTTGGTGGGGGAGTTATAGTCAATCCCAATATGATCATAATATTATTTGTGACAGGTGACTCTTAGAAAAAACAGAAACCACATGCTCACTTAACCAAGGGAAGAGGGAAGAGGGAAGGGAATGAATTAACAGGGTAATAGCGAGTGGAGCGGGAATCTGTTCCCTCATAGTCCAATCCTGGAAACAAACCGGGAAAAAATAAACCAAATACCCAATTATCATGGCAAGATGCATTCTCATTGATGTAACTCCCTTTTTGACATTGGAGAAATATTTCATAAATACAAACACTTCAGCAGGTTACCTCCCTCTATAAAAGACATGCATAATTTTGCAAAGAAATAACAAAGCTGGCATTAAGAAATAAAAAAATCAAGAGTAACAAGGAAGTATCATCAATAAATGCTGAAATGGGATACAACAAAGTCAGCAGCCACACATGGAAGGCATCATATAAAAGTGCGTGGCATCACTATTAGTTTTTACTGCAGTCTTACCTCCACGGACACTATAGAAATCATCGTCACAATCTGAATCTAGCCAAGCTTGGGAATCGAAAAAGGTCTCCTCTTTACTGCCTGCGAAAACAAAACATGAAATCGCAAGCATCAAGCAGATCTGGAGAAAGAAAGAACAGAAATGTGGAAACTACTCGATGATGATCCAGTCATCAGCTATCAGAGTTTTAAAATTCATTCCATGGATGCAGTTTTAGCATTAGCAACATTTCAAAAAGAAGGAACCTTAATTAATAAATGCAATTACTCAATCCCAATTTGATCCACATCAACCCTGCAAGATTTAATTTTTTTTCCTGTGGATTTGATATCAGCTCTTTCTATAGGTCCTTATTCAGAAAGTTTTCAGCTGCAATCACTTGATAATTTTATAAGCTAATGGCCTCTATCCAACCTTGTTTGCAGCAAACATTTGACAAACAGACATACAGACACATTTTCCATCCGCAAACTACCCTAGCAACTTGAACTAGAACACTATATAAAGAAGATATATGAATCCACCTAAAAATTCAATTTATAGTAACTTCTACAATAAACTATTGAACCCTGAACATTACAAGTTTCCTCATACCAAATCATTATGCAGACAACTGAACTACATCAACAACTTCTTTAAAAAAAAAAAAAAAAAAAAAAAACAGAGAGAAATGTCAGGAACTAATAGAGCATTAACAACATAAAACGACAAAAACATCCTAATATTAGTGCAGATAAACGTTTGTGAACACAGTTCAAGACACCTGGTCCAACAGATTTCATTCTACTGGCCAAATAAGTACAGACATCAATGGTCCAGAACACAAGATAACATTATGTCAATTGAAATAGCTATATAATTAAACTTCATTTCCATGTTGACTTGGTAACAAGTAAAAAGAGTGTTGATGATGTCCTCATTAGGTAGTCTCTCATTGACATACTCAGATGGAATAAATAAGTATAATGTCTGGAGAAAAGTATTCACAACCAAATATTGACCTTGCAGATCATTCACTGCAAGGAAAATTGTCCCTCAAAATCAGTTACATACTAGGCTTGACACTGAACTGGATAAAGGATTAAAGTCCAGAAAGATGGCTGATGATGGTTATCAAATCTACTTTACACCCCTTGAACTGCCAAAGGACGAAAAGATCTCAGCTGATGATTGATAATATCTACTGAATCTACTCTTCATCTCTGAACTTTCAGGCCAATTTGAATGTTACATTCCCAAATATTTGCACACAAGCAGATGACCATTTCAGTTCACAAAATTGGATGCCAATACTATTAAGATTTCCAACATAACAAGTGAGGGAAGGGAACAGAAAGATAAAAACAAAGTTCAATACTGATTCAGCGAATATTTGAAAAGAAAGGAGAGAGGATGGCCCCAGCCATGGAGGTCAATTGTCAGAACCATTGACAATAACAAATTTCAACAAGAACTGATATAAATATTTAAAGAAGATGAATTACTTTTCCCTAGATTGAGTGTAAGATAGAGAGGAAAACATAAGGATGACATCAAGCATAACTTTAATTGTACTTCTTGGATATAACAATGAACAACAATTATTATCTAATTTCCCCAAAAATATCAGTTATTCTTTTCATCTAATGGTACTAGTGAGCAAAGTGTGGTAATTACACATTGAGAACTAAATTTTAATTGATGCAAATTACTTTACAGTAATATATTAAAGAAATGCAAGTGTTTCACTAAGATTCTGAATAGTTATCCCAAACCAAGCTGATTATGATTAGGAAAGGGTTGGATGTATGTTGTATTAACCCTACACTTGAAAGATATTGTTTCTATAATTTAAACTTGTTGCTTCAAGTCGCAAAATAATAACCTTACCATTATGAGAGGTTCACCCTCTAATATTAGTATAGAAAAATACATGGATAAACACATCAATGCTATCCCTTTTAGGTATCAGGCAAAAAGCAACCGCAAAAAGTGACCCAAATGAGTTGTTTGTGAGCAGCAGTGAACTAAGGAAGCCTACTTCCCCACCATGCAATAACAAAACAATTATCCAGAGCACTATGTTGTAGTTATACCTCATTCAGCAACCCTATTTGTGGTAATCTATCACTAATCATGAAAAACCTCCAAATGTTTTTCTTCTCCATATTTGAATGATATATATTATGTCTATCATTTTTCTACAATGACAAACAACTGAGATCCTATAAATTGCCATTTCACTTCAATCCAAATAATATATATTTTCTTCTCCATTTTATGTGCATTCCATTTCAAGCAGGACCCGTGAGACAAATTTGGCTATTGGGAGAGTTTTCAACAAAGGCAGTGGGTATAGATACATATCATAACTGCAAAATCCATTTAGTCACAGCACTAAACTACTAGATGATTATCTGAATAATAGGGGAAAACATTTTGAGACAAATGCATGATACATATTTGCATGAGAAACTGCATACAAGTCAAGTAGTGACATTCGTGTACAATTATTAAGTGTGAACTGCTGTACTGCACCTTTGACAGAAACATGAAAAGCAGGGAGCATGTTAAACTGCACGGTAGAGAATTTAAAGGTGAAGCTCCAAACTGCAAATTTCAATGATAAAACTAATTCTATAAAGGTTGGCAGCAAGAAAAGCCGGGGATTTTCTCTTCACTCTTAGATAGCAGCAGCTAGAAACCACTCAAAGATCCTCTGGAAGGAGGACACAAATATAGTGCTTTTTTGTGTTAAGGGAGGAACAGAGGATCTTTTTCTATAAACGAAAAAATACAAATTCCCAGGTTAAAGTTTCATTTATTGTGTTCAGAAAGGAGCAGAGGATGGTCAGCAATAGGCATGAATGAAGTATATATGTTCCTCAGTTGTGATAATCAACACAAAAAATTAGAGAGTGCAAAAATGTAAATCACATATACAGCTTGTAATTCTCAAGGGAACTGACAGAAGCTTCAAATGTTGATAAGTTTATACACTTTCGCTGATCATAATATCCCATCTTCTTTTCTCATGTTCTGTTCTCTCCGTGTATGATTATAAGTTTCTGAATTCTCAAATTCCTCATTTAAGAACTAGTTGATCATTATGCATTGTAAGTACCATGATTCACGTCCGACAAGCACAACACTAATTTGCATATATATTAAAATATTATCACAAACTCAAGTAAAAAAATATGTAATATCATGCATATGCACCATTTGATAGCTTAATAATAGTCCCAAAAGTTAGTACTTATTGCCTATTACTTTAATCACAATTACAAATATAAAAGGCTAGAGACAGACAACACTAAAAGCAACTAAATAATGAAATCTTACTTCACCTTGAGTAAAAGTACACAACAAATATTAAACCCAACACTTTCTCACTTTATACCATAAAAAATGTAGCCAGCAAACCAACCCCAACCACTCCCCCCCCCCGGGGGAAAAAAAAACAAAATAAAAAATAAACTGAAACAGGAAAAGGGCAAAAGCCAGTTCACAAAACCATAAATTAAACGCATCGTAACAAATTCATACCAACAACTGATATCAAACACCATAGCAACAAATTTATAACCACTAGCATACCAGCAACACAATAAAAATGAAACAAAAACCAAAGCAATCCAAGAATAAAACAAAATCCCATTGTCTATATCAGCCCAGAAGATCTTTAAACACTAAGATGAGGAAGAGAAAATATTCAAATACTAAGAAAAGAGGTAATACCATAGCTGCCATAGCAGGGAACGGTGTTCAAGGGGGACACTTGAGACCTAAAACCGATAGAGTTTATTGAAGGAGGGTCAAAAGTTTTTTCGAGTTCATGCTCATTGGGTGTGGATGGAATTGGAATCCGATGCTTGTCAGTTTTTGATGGGAAAAACGACATCCGAAGCTTCTTAGCAGAGCCTGAATTTCTATCAGTAGATGCACATAGACCCATTTCTTCAAACAAGTTCCCAATGATCTCCTTAAGAATATGATAAGAGATAGAGAAAGGGTGGAGTGGAAGGTGAGACGGAAATATCGAGAAAAAAGGGGGATTTTTTTTTTTTTTTGGGGAGTTAATGCCCGGAAAGAAAGGGAAGAAAATCTCAGAGACTGATAGGGAGTGGTGAAAGCGATGCGAGCAGGGAGAAGATGGACCCAGGGGGTGAGAAAGACCCTGGATTTGATTTTTTTATCATAAAAATATAAATTTTTTATTTTTAATATTTTTTTTATTTTTGATTATAAAAATATACATTTTAATATTTTTTATTTTTAAATTTGACAATTTTTTTTTTTTAAAAAAAGGCCATTAAATTTTAATTCGACGGCTGATGAAGGGAGAAAGAGGGTCCTTCTCCGCAGGGGAGAAGGACCCCCCTGTATCCGATGTGAGGGTGGATTTGACAGGGAAGCAATACACAGGTGTGGAAGCTACTAATGGCATGTTTGATTGTAGAAATTAAAATTTTCACATATTTTTTTTGTTTTATTATTATTATTATTATTTTATTATATTATTATTATTATTATATATTATTATATTTATTATTATTATTATTTATTAGATATTATTATTATTATTTATTATATTATTATTATTACATATTATTATTATATTTATTATTATTAGTTATAAAATATTATTATTATTATTATTATTATCTTATTTATCCTTTATTTTATTCCAACATTCAACCAAAAACGGAGTGACTTACTGGTGTATTTACCGGTTCACGTGGGGAGGTGGGTTTTCGGCTGCTTCCAAATGTCTCTTGCATCGGCGGCGCTGCTCAGCTGGCGCCATGTGTTGGATTTGAGCCGCCGGTCCATAGTTTTGCGGCCATTCTCTTCTTTTTTAATTGTCTCCTTCTCCGCCTTGAAGGGATAGGTAACTCGGTCTAATTTATCACCAATCTATAATCTTATGGAATCACAAAAAAATTATTTTGATATGATGTGCCATCCTCCTGTTGAATAGAGGACCCAATAACTTACACAAATATAATACCATTTTTAGAAATATAAATATTATTTTAATTATCTTTAGAAATATAAATAATATTTTAATTTATTTTAGTATTATCTCACTTCCCACAAATATTATATGATCCACACAGAAAACCCTTTGTATCATCAAATATCTTGTACAACAGCTTCTTGATGCCAAAATGACAAAATAGTAAACTATTTACTGAGAAAGTTTGAGTGCTGAATTTAAGATTTATAATAATTATATCCGTGTAATACAAACACTAAATAATAAATAAAACAAAAAAAAATGATGATCATTGTGTTTGATGGGTTCAACTATAAAATAAAAAATTTTAAATATAAAATATTAAAATTTAAGTTCATAAAATGGATTAAAATTATTTGAAAAATTATTATAAGTCAATATATAAAAAGCCTAACTTTTAGAGAAGATGGGCTATCAAATGCCAAGTTTGTCAAAATGTTAGGTTGGCAATGAGCCATTTCAACTCATCAAAAAAGAGTAACTTGTTACGAAAATAAGTTCTTAGAGTAGAACATTGAGACTATGGATGTGTCAATATGGCTTAATTTATTGACTAAAGTTAAAGAGGGTCATGGTGGTTGACATGCTACATTAATAATAACCAAATTATTTTATTTATAGGGTTATCTATATCGTAAATTATTTATAAATATCCCATTAAATTACATTCATAACAAGTGAAAATTTGGATAACAAAATTAAAAAGATATAACATAATATTATGATATTAGTATGATAAACCATCATAATGACCCCCAAAAAACCGCCTAGATATGTCAAAGTGAGAAGCTTGCATCCATGCTCACCTAAAGTCAATTGACAAAAACGTGAGGACTCCTCTTTCCATATAGTGACAAATATTTCATGTGGTCTATAACATTCAGTGGTTGCTTAGTCTTTAAAGCAATTTACTTTGAGTTACTAAAAAAAAAATACTCATATAGAATACTAAAATCGAACTTTAAGATAGGACCAATTTCAAGATTCGGTGGTTGTTAATAAGACTTAAGGAATGCTAAACCAATTTCAAGATAGGACCAGTATCTTTATAAATACTAGTTCTCTTAGCACAAAAGGGATATCTTTTTGCTTCCCAAAATATCTTCTACTTTCTCTACTCAATAGTTTTCTTATTTAAATACAAATCCTATAATACCTAAACAACAAGTAAGAAAGATCCAAAATGAAAAGACTTATGGTATATTTGGTTATTAGAATAAAATAAAAAAGAATATAATTATTTTTAGGAAATAAAATAAGATAAAAATAGAGTTAAAAATTTTAATTCACATATTTAGTTATTAAAATAGAATAAGTTGATAATTAGTATTTTAATATTTGATATGTAATAATAGTATGATGAAAATGGTGAAAATATATACTAATAACTTTTTTACCTTTATTCAAGGAAAAAAGATTTCGGAGGCCGGAAATATGAATAATGCCTACAATAATGGTTACAAATATTATGTATAATAGAATGGTGATACTTTTTCTCCTCTTCACAACTTCTAGAGCATTCTTACTGCGAAGGCAAAATTTTCAACTCATGAGGAAAGTGTGTAAAGAAACAGACATTCCGTTTATAGTCCTTTCTATCTTTACATGCTTTCATACACCGCACTAAGTAGAGTTAGGATTCAAACACTCCATATAAAAATTTGCAATAGTCTCCCCTGCTGTAATAGTTTAGGTGGTACTTCGAGCACACGGTGTTAGAGTAGTAATACTTCCGCGAGTCCTACCGACGGGCCTTCTCACCAGGGTGGGCAAATGAGCAATCAATCCAATCATGGATGCAGTTACGAGTATAATGACGAATCTTAAATTCATACATTTGGAACTGGTCAGAAGTGTATGAGTCGTGGATTTAGACGGCGTTGAATCGAAAAAGAAAATAGTGACGAACAGCTGAGAGACAAAAAATAAATGAGAAAGAAACTAAAATTTACAGTGAAGGATAGAAGGATAATAGGCAAAACGGTAATAATTATAGGATTAGTTATTCCTTATATATAAGAAATAAATAATATAAAAAATTTAATATTTTTTATTCTTTGAGTTGAAAGAATATTTATTCATTCAAAAATAATTATTATATATAAAAAAGAAATTAAATATATGAATAAATATTTTGTTAGTAATAAGGTAAAAATATAATTTTTATTTTTACCAACTAAGTATGCCATTACTAGTAAATCTTTTCCTATTAAAAAATATTAGGTAAAAATTTCCTCTGCAAAAATTCTCTCTCATACACACACACACACACCCTTTCTAATTTTGCTAGTGTAACTATTAATTTGAGTGTCATAGGATAATCATAAAGTTTTTCTCATACCAATAATATTTTGTTTGAGTTTATAATGTGTAAAATCCAATTTATAATAGTCTCTTATCTCATCTAAGAGACATTTGATTTGGATCCAATTTCAAAATTACTGACACTATTTATAGGAACAAATTAATTGATTTTTTATTTGACAAAGCAAAATCTATGCTTCTTTTAATATTTCATGTATGGAGATTTAGTTAAACTCAACTAAAGAGGCTGCCATGAAAATAGTATACAACCTTTTGCTATTTCAATTACACTCATCTGGTTTCTCTTTTATCCATAATGATAGGGCTTTGGTTTTGTCATTTATTGTACTCCTAGGCAATGTCCACCCTGATTGAGTATTACTGTATACCTATTAATTCATTAATTTTAGGAAAGCTTACACATAAACCTCCCAATTTGTCAAGTTACTCCAATTAAAATAAGTAGGAACAGATGATGATTGACTAATATGCATCAAAATAAGGGTCAAGAGTCAAGTTAAGTCTCTAATATTATTTGAAAAAGACTAGGGGTCCCCAACTCCAAAAGGTTTATATCATTTTAAATTGCATAAGTAAAATATATTAGAATATATAATATATATAAAATATTTTCTAATCAAAATATATGCACTGTAAATAACAACACCAAATAGTTATGAAAAATAAAAAATTTAATGTATAAAATTTTAGTAACAAAGAAAATTTTAATAAACAATAGTTATCGAATAAAATCTTTTAAATTTCTATAGTTAGTAAAAACAATGTGTTAAGAAAGCTTATAACTTGTATGATATAAATGTACTAAATCTTAATTAACTTATTTCTGATTTATGAACCATATAAAAGAATTTTTTATATTTATTTCTTATAGTGAGATCAAATACCTTCTAATTTTTTTGTCAATCATTCTTCACTTGTCATAAAATATTTACACATTATTAGATCCCAATGCCTATACCATCATGTTTCAATGAAGGCTTACATGCCGGAACTAATTTGCAATACAATGAACAAATATAGGAAGAGAAAACCTTGGCAACTAATATGAAGAGCAAAGATTTTAGTTTTATCAAATTGTGGCTATTTAAATTTATTGAGAAGAGTTTTTGAGATAACAACCATTTTCACTGTTTTTTGTGTCTATACAAATATTTGAAGGTGGGGTATTTGATAGGTCCAGTATAACATGTTAACCCGAAACTCAAAGTGTGTCAAAGAAGTTTCATTATGACGGAAAATATTTCTTTTAGCTAAAAAATTAAACTCGTTTGGTGAGGCCGAATCGTTTGGTCCTGGCTAGCTCCATATTTGTTTGCCAACGGGGACAATCAAATGGGTGAGGCCGAATAGGCTCCGCGTTCATCACAGCGCATTTTGATAGATGTCCAAATACCACCGAGGCGCACGAACATGCCGTCTTGCCCCTAAGCGAGCACATCTCTAAATCGTCCTCTGTGGGAACCTGTAAGCCACCCTCCATGAGCGCGCCTCTAAGCCACCTATCTTCCGGGAACACCTCTAAGCCTCCATCCATGGATGCATCTCTAAGCCGCCCTCAGTTGGGCACATCCATGGAACTCAGGCCTTCAAATATATTCACTCATACTCCCCTCATCTCTGCATCTTTGTACTCCCACCACGTTTACCTTTAAACGTGTATCCCTCCGTTTATTGTGGATGGTATTTGACTTGAGCGTCGGCATGTCGATGGGGGATAACCCCCCGTCGGCCACTGACCTCTTGTTTGTAGTTTGTATTATACATGTTCCAGGTTAATAGTGACGGAGACCGGACTCGCTCGAAATTCAATCAGAACGAGAAATCCGAAGGTTTCCTAATCCGTACGACAACCAGGAACCCGAGACACAATAATATTTATAAAGAAAGTTAAAAATTAAGTTAAAACTTGCTATTGTTAAAAAAATAGTACCTTAATACACATGTGCCGAATAAGCATGCTTTAAGTGCAAAAGTTTTAGCAAGGGATCTGTGCCTTAATGCACATACACCACTAAAATGCACATCAGGCACGGGCATATTGTGTAAATGGTGCTCATGGGCATTTTAGGTGCACATTAGGTTTGAACATTTTAGGTAAACAACGCTTGTGTGCGTCTTGAGTACACATTAGGTTTGGGCATTTTGGATGAAATACAAACATACGCGTATTAAGTGCAGGTTAGGCATAAATATTGAAAAATGACACATTTGCAAACAAGCATGTATTCGATGCTAATCTTCACCAATGCTTTAAACTTCTTTAAGATACATATTTTTCCTAATTATAAAATATACCAATATAAAATATTTCTAACAAACTGAAATTTTCTTAATAGACACATTATATTTTCATTAGTTGTGACATAAGCTAAATAAACTTAATATCCATCGCAAATCAAAGGCATACATACAAAGCCAATATCAAACCCATCAATTCCTTCTTAACGTTTCCTTAAAATTCAAATAACTGATATCCCGAGATGCAAAACAAATTCTTCTTATTAAAACAATCTATATTCAAGTGATGATATCCCAACCAATTCATCTCCAAAATAATGTCAAGCTTATGCATCAACTATAAAATCAAATCCACAGGCAATTTGAATCCACTGACTCAAATAAAACATGGGAATACATGTTCGCCACTAAGGATGTACCCGCTAAGGTGAATACAACTAAAGTATAGTGGTCAATTATTTTACAAACAAACTTACGGGCCACGAATGAATACATAGACTTATAATCAATCGACACATGAACAACAAAATCAAAATTTAGCAAATTATCTTCAACTGCAAATGGATTGGAATGAGTATCGTTTGCTGTCGCCAAATAAGTCTTCATTGGAATAGTGAGCTTCCTCTCCTCATACTTTTGCAACAATTAGCAATCCTTCATTATATGACCAACTTAGTTATAACTAAAGGAAGTTCCAAATTATCAATAGCACTTTCCTCAGGTGGTACTTGCCATAGTAGTTGCACACAAGTCAAGAGTGTTGTGGCTTCATCAGCAAAGATCTAACCCCAATTGCCAAACCCTTTTCATGGGCCTTAGACATTGGATGAGATCCTCTCAACCTCAAACTTTGACCCCCACTGCTCGTTAATATCTTCTCATAGAATTTAGCCATCTCCTATTCTTGCTCAATAAGCAAATCTCAGTCGAGCACTTCACTACCCAACTCTTTGCCTCTCCACTAACTCTGTATCTTGGCGTTAGACTATTTGATCCATAATATAAGTAACCTAGGCCATCATTGTCAAATAATCATCCTCCCAGCTGGATCCAGCTCTTCTTCCTCATGACATTTTGAGTACCTATCATGTGACGATTTCAAATATTTAGTTTTCCAAATAATTTATGATAATTTCGTGACGATTGTTTTTGTTATTATTACTATCATAACCCTGAAACAAATAGAAATTAAATAATTGATAACTAAAACCAACGAAAATTTTAATAACTAAATAGAACCCAAATAAACCAAATATTGGGTTGAATATAATAAATCAACAAACCCAAAATAGACATTAACCTTATCTAATCTTCAAATAAATCAAATATCAATATGCTCTTTTTAAAATATTCGTAAGGAAATGCTTCCAACAATTATTCATACCAGTTAGACGCAAAATTTAAGTGATATATACTTTCAAATATATAGACCATTATAAATCAAAATTAATATAGTTTGCATATAAATTTCAAATAAGAGTCTAAATACAAATGAATAATAAAATATTTAAATCTTCTCCATCTAAATCTTACAAGTAATACAAGGGCCCTCAAAGCTGAAATATTAGTAAATATAACAATCATGAACCAAAAATTTAATAAGTATATATAATATACAAATCATATATATAAATCAGATAGAATAATTATAAATATTATGTAAAATTCTAATATGTCCAAATATTTTAATCGGTAATCCAGATTAAGATTTTATACTTTAAAATTTGTTATACATATACAAATATCAAATAATCTAGTTATATAAAATCATCCGAAATTTAAAGCACATGATTCCAAATGCTCAAATGTCTAAAGTTAGATAAATCAAAATACCATATCAAATCTGTAAAATCACAAAATGTCAAATATTTTAAACACAAAATACAATATAGGTAAAAATCTTTAAAATCTAAAACATGTCAAAACCGAAAACTAAGTACCAAAAGGTTAAATTTGAGGAAGGGTTATATATATTTTTGATAACTTTAAACTAAAATATTATTATTTAAATCCTTAGGTAGACTATCTATGATTACACCCTATAAATGGGGTCAAATACTACGTTCTTTTATCACGTGTGAAAATAGGTGTAATTCTTAAGTGAGTCTAATGTACTAGAAAGTTCGAATATATTGTTTTATCAATTCCTTACAATGGTTTTCGAAATAAATAACAAAAGAGAAATTTTGTAATAAATATATAAAATTTTTCACTATGTGAGAAAGTATAATCTCATATCAAATTAAAATAGAGTCTTAACAGAGCATTTATATAAACTATCATATATATTGTCAAATGTAAAAGTTTTATGATTTTTTATTTATAAATATTTGTATATATATAATATTTTAAAATATTTATTTAGTTCGCTAAAAACAAACAAACAAACTCCTCACATTTGATAAAATTAAATAAAATTTTAAAATGATCGATAAAAAATACTTGCATATAATAATATTTAGAACAATATGGTAAAATGTGACATGCTTAAACAATAAAAAAATGAAACGTAAGCAAAATTTAAAAAATTTATAAAATAGATCAAAGAATATATTTAAAAATATTTATCACTAATCTCTAATTAACTAGATCTAACTTGATAAAATTTCAAAGTCTCATTCCTATTTTTTCTCTACCCTCTTCTTCTTCTCCTCTTATCTCTCTTTCCCATGTGAAATAACCCTGCGTAGGCACGGGCTACTTTAAATACTTAGATAAATACACAAGTGTTAGATAGGCACGTATCAAGGGGCACTCCAATTTCTAACATAAATTCACAATTAATATTAATAATTTATCAATTTAGTTAAATTTAACGTTATTTTATAACTTTTACGATACATTTGATTGTTGAAATGGAATAATGTGGGAATAGAATAGTTATTTCATGAAATAGAATAGGATGAGAATAGAGTTAAAATTGTTATTCTTATATTTGGTTATTGGAATAGAATAAAGTGAAAATTAGTATTCTATTATTTGGTTTGTTGAATAGTATGATGAATAATGTGTGAATAGTAATAATAATAATAATAATAATAATAATAATATGTAATAATAATAACAATAATAAATAACAATAATAATAATAATAATAATAATAATTTTTAGGAAATATTTATTTTTGATTAAATTTATAATTAAATGGAGGAATTTTTATTCTCAAGAAATAAAAATTTTATTTTCAAAAAATAAAAATTCTTTTATCATTTTATTCCTTTCAATCAAATATGGGGTTAGACTTTGGGCCTCACATCTCTATCATAACCTTTATATTTGAAGCTTTTGTATCCCTCAATATCGCCAAAAAAGTAGGCTATGGAATAGGTTAAAAGTGGGCTTGACGCGAGCTCAAGCTGCGGACAGCCCGAGATCATTATTGAGCTGATTCTCCCTGTTGCATGTATAATTGTTAATGGCGCATAATCCGATTCAGACCCCACCAATGTAATTTTCGTTTCTTCTTCATGTAAGACAGACTGAGAATTGTGTTGACATTAATTAATCTCAATTTAACAAGTTGGCATTGAAACCACGCATGCAACTTTAATCTCGACGCTCCACTTCAGCTTTTGAGTTTTTTGTTTTTTCAAACTCTGGTATGGCCAATTTGTTGGGGTTACTCCCATAAAAAAAAATACTAGTTTAAATTATGTCGGAATGAATAATTTGTCAAAGTAGAAAATTTGAATTTCTCTGGAGAGGAAATTCGGAATAAATTTTCGGAGAGAAAATCTGGTGGTGATTTTCGAAGAAGAAAATGTTAGAGTGGCATTTTGTGGTGAAAATCCAGAATAAATTTTCGGAGTGCTTTTGTAGAGCAGGCAAGAAGTCGGCGGCCGGGTAGCAAAGCCAGTCAATGAGAGGTTAACCAGTTGGAGGCAGAATCCAGTTAATGGGATGTTGACCGGCTAAGTAAGGTTTGAGGACTTTGTAAACTGCACTGGATGCAAGTAAAGGTGCAGAGACCAACTTAGGACGCCAACTTAGAAGATTAACTTTCGCAGAGTATGTGCGATCTTTGGCACAATCTCTACAGAATAGGCGCTGTCTCTAGAAAAGATGATGACTTGCATAGCAACTTTATATTGTTGATCGTGACAAGTCCTCTCATGTACGCAACCTGCCTATTGGATAGGTAGTTTCAGGTAAAGTCAGTATAAATATGTATGCTGGGCATGTGGTGAAGGTGATATAGTCACAGCGACAAAATCCAAGCGTGTGTAAAAAAGAAAAGATAATAGAGTCCACCACTAATGAGAGGAAGAAGAGAAAAAAATAGAGAGATTAGAGCAAAGTGAGAGTTTTCTTCCTCAAGAATTGTTTTTCTTAGTCAGTATCGGGTGTGTAGCGGATACTCTATCTTGAGAATTTTTGTAATTAATTTTCACACAATGAATTTATTGTGGAATAAGTGTCCCGTGATTTTTTTTCTTCAATTTGTGAAGGATTTTCACATAAAATTTGTGTGTTCCTCCTCTTTCTCCCATATCGCATATGTTTATGCGTTCCTATCCAGCCAGTATTAACCAACCGATCGGTATTTTTCTCCAATACAATTAGGCATTATTTTTAGTGGTTTATAGAGAAAACCTATGAATTTAATCTTCTCAGTAAGAAATCAGACTTCCTGAAAGCTGATCAAATTCCTTATAAGTTGATATGTATCAATTATTCAACAAGATTATAGTCTTCTTTAAGTATTGAGTATTGGGTTCAATCAGCAAATTTAGTTCCTCGATAGCAATAGCAAGGAATCAGTAAAACCAAACAATTACCTTATTCAAATCCCAACCCATGCAGTTCATGGTCCCAAAAGAATGCCCTTGAGCTCAATAGCTTGTCAGCCGGCCAGCTTTTTCAAATTTAAAATGGTTTCTTGAAACGTAACAACTCGAATCCGATCAATGGCCGTGAACCCGAATTGTCGTGTTAATTTATAAAATCATATAAATCATTATCATAAATAATCCCAAAAATAAAACATCAATAATAATAATCATAAATACTCCTCACAAAAACAATAGCAAAACAATAGAGTTCATCATATATTACCACTAATAATGAAAACACGGCCTTTGTGAATAATTTCTTAAAATTAATAATGTCTACAGAAGTAAATGATCACTAATTTCAACATAAGACATTTAAATTCCCAGATCTTCACCATACAAGTAATTTAATTAAACTCAATTATCAGCTAAATACATCCATTCAATAATAATTTGGAGCTAAAAAATATAAGAGTGAGCAAAACGTCCAATAAATGATATAAATAATAATATTTCATAAATAATAATCATCTGAGATACATAATATCAATACATATAAAAGGAATATCAATGATAAACAACTCAACAGCATTCTATTTGAGACATTTCCACTACTCATAACCACAACTCAAGAGCATATCAGTTGATTCCTTGTCAAATTCACATTTCTAGTTCTTCCTAGAGTATTTTAAAGCCATGGGCAAATTTCTTTCCTGTGGTAGGTTCAGTAGATATGTTTTAATGATTATATAAGTTCTTCAAGTTGAAAATCTCTCTAAAAGTGATCTCAACACTTACATAACAATCTTAAATTTGAGGATCCTCTCATCTTGATTTAAAGTGCAATTGACAATATCATTGAATCTTACATAAAATTCATCAAAATAATAATCTTCTTTCATTTTGATTTCTTCAAATCAAATCATAAATTTAGATTTTTTATTGAATTTGGTTACTTTATGAGTGGTTTCAAAGATTTTTCAAATATTTTTCATATTTTAGCACAAAAAGACACATTTGACTTCTTCAAAAAAAAAAAAAAAAACACTGCAAATAGGGTATTTAAAATACAATTATCCCAAAGCGATTTGAGTTGTTCATCCTTAGACCAAGTCAAATGAACTCTAATTATTCCAATGCCATTATCAAGTGTGGAGGGTGTCGTCTAACGCTCTCGCATGCCTAGCCAAACATGCCTATCCATGGATGTTTGGATTGCCTTCATAAGGACTTTTCAATAAATACAGTTGTTTTTATTAAATATGGAGGAACCGATAAAGAATGGGTTGGTGTCGTCTCAACAGAGTAGGTCTATGATCAAAACAGGTCTTTAATCTAATGAAAGAAAATAATGTTTAAACCCATGAATACCTGAATAAATAGATATTTTTACGTAAAAAATCAAATTTAAAAATCATAAAATTTGATACATATGAAAAATATAGGGATCTAAATATTCAAAAATATATTATCACCTTTTATATACATTGAAAATAAATTAAAGTGTAAAAATATAAATAATACATGATAGGATAATGAATGAATAACTCATAAACAAATCAATTAGTAATAAATTCTTTTTACTTTGGGCCATCAATTGAAAATATATTACATAAGAAAGGTCTAAACTTTTAGAATAACAAATAGAAGAATTACATTGTAGTCCATTGATACCAAACTCATGACTATTTAAGGCATTTCTCATATTTTAAAACCTGTAATTATTTAGAAACTTTTTTTCCCTTTGGATTTTCAATTGATCAAACTCTTTTAGTTACAAATAACACCTTGATTTCACTTATGAGCCACAACCAACATTCCATATAATATCTGGTTAAAAATAATAATTTAATGCTTACAAAAGAGATCTTATGATATTATTAACAACAACAGTCTTCTCTTAATGATATCATGGTTTTCTCAAATCCCACAAGGATTAACACTTGGCTTTCAAAGAAGACTCCCCGGACTTCTTTCTTAACATTTGTTGTATCTTTAAATATGACAAAAATTAATGTCATTTAATATATAAATAACTTCTGATTATAGCTATTTACTATAACAAGAATTAGATTTGTAACTAACTTTTGATTAAGTGATTGTTGGACAGACATTATACTAAATAGCTCAGATAGTCTCCAACTTTAGGATTTTTCATAATGGTGGTTATACTGATTGACTCCATAAAATTATAACTCAAGAAACTACTAAGCACATATCAGTTGAATCAAACATAGAAATTTGTATCTTGAATGGCTAACAAGTGGGCATCATGAGAGTATACTCTAGATTTTGTAATGGGGACGCCAACACGTGAATCAATCTCTTAAACACAAATCAATTTGAGCAGCAAACAAACAGAACTCAATTATAAAAATTTTGCTCAACCAAAAAAGTTTTAAATACCTCACCGGAAAAAAATCTCTAACGAGATTTCACACAAACCAAACCATAAGCAAAAATATTCATTTATTACTTAGCAAAATAAATTCCCAAAACTTGGACAACCAACTCATAAATCTAAATAAATATAAGAGATACAAGATACAATAAATTATCATAAAACTTATCAATATTAAAAACAGATCTTATAGGAGCTTAGATCCAGAGGAGCACTTGGACCTCATACTCACCCTGCTCAAATTATAAGGCTTAGGGAATCTCATTGTGCTAATGCTTCCCTATAGTGCAGAAGGGAGATGACCAAATGGATCTATTGGCTAAGCCAAACTCCTTGGGTTATTTCTGAAACCTATCTCAAGACTTCTTGACCTAGTTTTCCTCAAGTAGAAGGGATGAAAAACACCCGTAGGATCTGGCCAGCATCATGCAAGGATATATTATGAAGGCATACCTTGCCTTCTTTAATGTCAAGGCAATAGGGATCCCAAACCAGGATGACATCTTTTATCAGGCGGCAGTTCAGTCAGACAATTTTATTATCAAGCTAACACAGCAACACTCCTGCACCTTCACCGAATTTGAGGTCATGGTAAAGTCCCAAATCACAGTAGAAGGAGCCAATAAGGCTTGACAATTAGAGACGGATAACTAGAGAATGCCTCCAGCCAAGTAAATATGGGAAAAAATAGTAGGAACTCATAGACCACGAGAGGCCAACCTCAGCAGCCCCAACACCTCCCCTATGGCCAGCATACTTTACTGCATTGACTAGTACTCTCGCCTATATCCAGTGTAAATCTAGCATGAGAAGTTTTTGAATTGTCTTAGGCATGCGAAGAACTTGAGGCTTTGAAATTTGACCAAATGCTACCACTTCCTTAAGAGCCGCAAGCTTGCTGGGAGGATTTCAAGAGCTTTCAAATCGATCGAATCCATTGACCAAAAGGACATTTGGAGAAAAACTTATGGAACCAAGAGAGATCTAATTGACTCTGGATGGAGCAGAGGAAGAAAGGGGAGAACCCCGCACAACCGCATAGCATCCTAAGGTAATCAATGTGGTGTTGATATATCTAGTTGGCACACCTTGAAGATAAGACTTGGCCTCGCCAATCAAACTAAAAAGCGTGGGAAAGGAAGTCATATCGTTTGACCATAATGATTAAACTCATGTAATTTTTCATTCAAATCCTTTCTTGTATTCACCTTTTCAAGTTTTGATGGGATTGAACACCTCCTACTAACTAGAATTTATTTATAATTGAAGTTTCCAATTATCTAATTTTGTGAATTCATTTAAATTGGAATTGATTAGAGAACAGTTTAAAATGTCAAATGAACCCCAACTCTTCCTAGACAACAAATCAGACATTGTCGAAAGGTTGATCTCAAAGACATACTTGGGACATACTCTCCAGTGTTGTCACATATCCTAACATTCTCTGTAATTGACTTATCATCTATTTATAACATCATTCTTGGTAAAGTGTAAGAAGGCACTAATAAAATTTATACCACAAAAACTAAAATTGGTACTACCATATAAGTGGGACCAAATATGATCCTACTATCAAGTACCAGTCTCACTAGATACCGATTTTGAGCAGTACCAATCTTGGGTGATATAAATTCTTTGGTATAGTACCGCTAATAAAAATATACTCTTTTTGTAAAATTTTAAAAAAAATACAAAAATTATGAAATACAAGTTTAATACAATTATTATAAGTTACACAAGGTTCAACCTTAGAAAAAAAAATAAAATTTCTACAATTATAAAATAGAACATAGCTTTACAAACCAAACTTACACAAGTAAACTTCATTAACTTTTGGGATTTTTATACTATCAAATATAAGTATTTTACAAATCTGCAAGCCAATTGCTGCTTCATCAGCAAAATTGCATTAGGCTAACTCTCTGTTTAATGTATCCAGAATATCCAAGCAACTCAATAACCTAAATAAGCCAGACATATTGTAATAAAGTCAGTGAAGAGAACCGATCTAATTTACCTCATTGAAAGATCAAGTACTCTTCCACCTGGGTTGATCTTCCATCCAACATTCAAATATGAAAAAGTTCCAATGCTGTCAACATACTTTAATAACCATATAAACTTATGGTTATACTAATAAGCACGCATTGGCCATTTTAATATATTCCCATGTTTGAATATGACTAGTAGTTCATATTGATCATATGACTCTCATCACATATATGACTACTACAACTCTGAAAGTCTACAATTGAAAATTCCAAGTTACAAATGAAGCAAAATTAAACATATCCAAATATGTTAAACATAGTAATGTATCTATCAAATACTAAACATATCCAACAATTGAAACAAAATTGTTCAAGTCAAAACAACAACATGACACTTCAATCCCAAACTTCTGAAATATAGGCAACCAAAATCCAAATACCAAATAAGTAGTTACTCGGTCATCAAGTTCAATGCTAGTCATCAACTTATGAATCTCTACAAAAAAAAAAAAAAAAGGCATATATTATGATGTTAAAAAATAATCAAACATTCAAAATATGATAAAGAAATTGTATATTAATGGCAGAAACTCATACCCTCATCTAACGTGTAACTATTAAGATCCTTTTTACTATCTGAATGGAGTCCTAATTCAATTTGATTACTTTTCAACCAATTTTGAGCAGATATGAGTCCCTTTGCCATTTATAGGGCCAATAAACTTCAAAATTGCTTCGATACCCTACTCTACTTCTAAAACACAACTCAGTTGATGCTGTCATGATAGAGATAACCAAAATATCTCTCGCTATGCAAGCAAGAATTGGGTAATGTGACGCATTAACCTTCCACGAACTCAAGATGTCAAAGTAAGTACCCTGCTATGGTGTGCACTCCTCAAAGAAATATCTATCAAGCTCAGAATCTATGTTCATAGGATTTTGTGCAGCCCTCATCCTCTCATAGTCATTACAGCGGTGTTCCACTACATTAGTAGCCTCAAGGTCCATAGTAGCCTCAAGGTGTTTTATTGTTATTCATAAATGAAATACAACTCTCATCAGAACCTCTATAAACATATGAATATTCTTGATACAACAGCTCAATAGTGGCCCTTACCCTAGTGGATATTTAAGCACCTTCTTTTATACTAAGTATTTTCTTAAACTAAAAATTTAATTTTCTTAATTTGAGATGAGAAACTAACACAGTAGTCACAAATAAAAACTGATTAATCTTTACCAAGATATCCTAGTATTTGTTGTATTTGACTTTCATCCGTTGTGCCATATCTACTAATCATATATTACCAGAGATACTTGCTCAAATGAGTGTGAATCCCAACTAACTCATCAAAATACTAATTAGAAGGATAATACTTGAAATTTGACAGAAAATTTTTAAAATTATAAAATAATTTTAAGAACTCTGTATAGTACCAAATTTTGTCCCAATCTTGACAGTTTGGAGGCCTCAATCCCTTGTTGAGAAGATGGAGCACCAAATTCCCCTCCTCATTCAACATATGTTGGAATGCCTTTTTCAGTATTTTACTCTTACATCTAACATTGTTAATGTAGAATTCCAACAAGTAGAGACATTAAGTTGTAAAAATAATGCCAAAGAAATTATCCTTCTCTCAACTGCATACTTAAATTGTGCAAATCTTTATGGTAAGCACTTTACATACTTGATTACACAATACACCTTTGTGATTGATTCGTCAACCTCTTCAACCCATCAATCACGATCAAATTTAATATATGTTGCACAACACCTCATATGCAAATACTCATGCCTGCAGACAATTTGTTCTAAACGCATATTTTTCATTCCTTCTTGTGTAATATTTACTTAGTTTATCATCATATTTTTTTAAATTTTTATTGTAAACTGTAATGGTAAGGAGTCGATCGATTCCCCACTCCATAATGATTTCTTCCAAAACATTACTACAATGGTATGCATATGATCAGTGACTAACTTGAATGTAAAATCCTTTTATATAATCTCTAATTATTGTTAATGAACAGACCAGTCATATACATATAATATAATACCGGATTAAAATCCAAATATCAATTTTCAGGCAAATTCTATGGTTGCACATAAGGAAAAGTTATTTTGACTTTGATTTCTTATCAAAGTACAAATTCATATGATCCGTCATTACTATTTTACGATTAGGTATTTTAAACCTAAATTCAAGTAACTTAACCAATCGTTTAAACCCATTCTGCTTAATAAATCTAAATGGCACATCATCTTCTATGATTATCTTAGCAAGGGCCTCCCTAACTTCTTTTCATACCAAATTTGATTGTTATTAAATTTCTAACAACTTTGCCTTGGGCTATTTTGGAGTCATGACATAGTTTTATTTGTCTTGTGTCTAATTGACTATCTTCTTCTAGTAGTTTTGACATGCCACTAAGTATTTTTGCAAACATGACGTGACATTATATATATATATATATACATATGGTAACAATCAAATATTCTAATACAATAGTTGCACTTTCGATGGGGTTTGTCGAGCTTATCTCACTATTTAGATGGAAGCTTTGTATAATAATCCCAATAGTGGATGGATCAGAATTCTTCCTATTTATATTAATAGGAGGATGACAAGGGTTGACCTAAGATGGATCAACAGGAGTGGGTGCATCCATAAGATTGCTGATAGCTATAAAATCTATTTGTGTAGAAAATAAAATATAATAAAATGATAAATGTCTCGTTATAAAATCCCAATCTCCAATCAAATAAGTATATAAAAAGCATATAATGTTTGAAGTATAAAAAAATCAAATAAAAGACATTTCTTTCATCATCTATTTTTTTTAAAGATTTATAAAAAAAAAAAAAAAAACCACACAAACACAAAACCCCATTTTTTATCATCTAATAGTAGCCAAGGACACTGATATCTACATGTTTATCTTCTACCACAAGTAGTTTAAAAAAAAAAAGGACAGAAAAAGGGGGAAAAATAACTAAAATCAGTAAAGGAAAGCAGATAATGGGCAATCCTATAAATACCTTCTCAAACTGTTTAAGCAGCAAAGGCACTTGTCACAAGGCCCATATTATGCTGAAGCTCATGAAAGGAAATCGAAGTTCAAAAGGTGACGAAATTTCAAAGTTTTTTTTTTTTAATTTTTATTGCTGAAATTTTCCTTTCAATCATTTAAAACCATATATAATATTAAAAAGACTCAACCTTATAATATATAAATGTAAGATTACATCTTACCAACAATAGCATAAAAGATAATATATGGGTTGATGTAAAGCATGTCCTTCAAATTTATGAGAAATATAAGTTTTAAATCTCATTCGACAGGCTAAAATAATATTTTAGTCTTAAAATAACTAAATTTTTTTAATTCTCATTAAATTAATTAGAGAATATTATATTTAGTCTGACTCATATTTTTATCTGTAATTTAGATAGAAAAAGAATTATGATATTAGGATCCTAAGTAGAGAAATGTTCATAACAATAATTACAAAGTTCTACGTATCATGAATCGTACTTAGTAATATATCATGACATTTAGATAAAGTGAATAAATGATCATGGCTTATTAAATTTTTTTTTATAAAATTTATCTTATAAATTAAATCCTTCTGTTAATGTATATCTCGAATAAATTTAGCGTAAGAAAAAATATTAATCCTTATTTAATATATCTATATATATATATATATATATATTAATAATGTTAAATAAATGATTCAATTAATAAAATTAGAAGTTCCTTTCTAATTTATATTCTGCTATGATTAAGGATTTATGAATCCCTAATTCAATTAGACATACAAGACATCACCCTTTTTAGTTAGAGTAATAGATCTTTTATTAATTACTCTTCTATCTCTATATATTTTTCACATAACTGGATAATTATCTTCATATATTTAATTACTAAACACATTATTAGTATCAAAGTATAATACTATATATACATGAGATATTAAAGTGCCTCAAATCTAACAATTATTTATATAACTTCTATATAATTGAGTCAATTTAGTATAGTTGTTTTATATAAAAAACACCTGCATATTCACAATTATATTGACTATACAAGTAATTATGATCTCAATCCCTTCCTTTACCGAGTTGACATAATATGCACTAATCTAGCTAGATAACTAATATCCCGAATCGGGCACCTCATGATTTGAATTTTCCACGACTAAAGTCCTAAAATATGATCTTATCACGATTTTATGAGTGTGTTACTCATTTTTAATATTTTATCATACGAATAAATAATAACAAATATATTGATACTTTTAACTTGTAAGATATAATTAACTTATATAACATGCTTTTTTTTTTATGACTTACACTGAGAGTTCTTTTTATTTTTTATTTTTTTATATTTTGACGTGTTCTTCTGAGTTACTCACTCACATATTCACGTGTACTTCCTGCCAAATGGCCATGTCGACTTGGCGTTGTTGATGGGAAGGCAAAGACGTAGAAAGTCTTGGTCCCGCACGCCATGATTGCGAGCAAAGCCAGCACAAGACAAGTAGTCCAATGAAAATTCCATATGCTGAAGATGGATAACGCCCTCAGCACAATTGTAGGATTATTGTCGACTAATACTTAAATTTTGATCGAGAACGAATATTTAATTACTTTAATAACTGCACTGTTTAGTTTTACTATCTATATAAATGGTACTCTAAGCTTGGTACGAATAATATTTGCCCTCCTTTATTATCGTCCTCATTTTTGTAATCAACATAAAATATATTTTCATGAGCTATGGATAAGGCTTTTATTCTTAGGCTTGCTATTATAATTGACTTATAAAAATGACAATCCCTACTTATGAATATATTAGCTCTTCTCTCTCCCTCTTTCTCTTGTTCTTAATGTCTTAAAGTTATTTATATTTAATCTCATGATGTAACTGTATATGCCCTTCATTATCATTTTGAATCTTAGAATGAATCGATGAATTTAACAAAATTTGTTACCTATATCCCCTTATATGGGAAAGCTAAGCTTGACAATTTGAATAGATGTGCTAGGCTAAAGAAATATGGAACCAACTAATATGTTTTTTTTTTTCTTAGAATTATTTTCTGTTAATAATCAGATTGATCATATTAAACTTCCTGTGTGCCCGAATATAAATGAAAGGCTGATTTTTAAGTTTTAACTTTGACAATTTGATTGAACCTTAGCTTAACCTTTATAGCAAATGTCTTTCGCTTATCCTTTGGTTAGACTATACTTTGATCTCTTGGCGTTACATCAACTTTATACCTTAATCTTTACTTTATTATCTTTTTATTCATAGGAATCTTACTTTATTTAATTTGAACTAATATTTACATGGATATGAGATTCAAATAAGAGCAACTCGCTAATACCCGATAGTCTAGGCCCGATTTATTGGCTTTCCAATGGTTGGGGAAGAACCAATGAATTAAAAAATAAAAAACGAAAGAACAAAGAAACCAAACAAAAAGAAGATGATCAAAAGGTATAATGATGTGATACCAGGGACATAGTCCAATGTCCAAAAGAAGACAAGCCGTCAACATGGAAGATAAGCTAGTGGAGCAAGCCAGATGCGTCTGGGTTTTAGTGAGAAGGGTATCCTTATTTTAAGTTCCAAAGTTTTCCAAAGCCTATCTTTATATTTATTTGAGAACCAAATTATAATAAAAATAAATAATAATGAATTAAAATGAACTGGAAGCAAAAAATTTTAAAAAGTTGAAAATAAGTATCAACGTATTATTATTTATATATTTGAACTTAATCTAATAAATTTCACGCCTAATAGCTCTTCAAAGTATGTAAAATAAAAGGAGAGATTTCATCAAAATAGCATCCTTTTTTTTATTTTTATTACTTCTCTAATGCGTTTATAAAATGAGAATTCTTTCCTTAATCTATCTTATATATCAGCTTGACTTTATTCAAACTAAGGTAATTTATTCAATAAAACTTTTAAAAATACAAATACGCTGACATTCATTCTTGTAACCACCAATTACAGCACATAAGGGCCGCCCCATTGGATCAAATTGATCAACATGAAGGGCACTTGATGACATCTAAGGGAAGGGGATGTGGAAATGGTGGACAACGGAAGTGGAGGCGATAATGGAAGGACAAATGGAGAGATAAGCAAAGGTATGGCAAAGTTGGTTAACGGAAGGTCAAGAGGTGTTGCATAGATGCTTATCGGAAGAGGCCAAAAAGGTCTCCTTGGTCGCACCAAAGGAGAGTAAGAAGATGAGATGGGTGAAAAGGCGAGGATAAGTGAGGGACAGGTCATGGGGGATACAAGGAATTTAGGAAATCTAGGTGCGGTTATTATGGAAGACGGGTGCCTTATAGCACTGAAGTATAGTACGTTATCTATATACTCTAACTATTAAATTTGAATTTAATGATTGTAAATTATTTTAATATATTTTTAAAAAGAATATACTAATCGTTGGATTAAATTCAATAATATAAATATGAGACACAGGTGCTCACCCCTACAGTGCAACAACCCTAAGCCGTAGTAATTAGATATCGAATGAAAGCTTAAAAATCTTAACAAATTAATTTTAAATGTTAGAATCAATTTTAACTAGTTAAATAACAATTTAAAATGTAATCATAAAATCTTGCATAAGGGTGATGCAAAATATGTTGTTATAAAATGAAGGTGAACCACAATTTTTGGATAAAATTCATCAATTTTCTATTTCCCTATTGAAATTCCATTGACCACATCTTTTTTTAAGGCTTCATGGAAGAATATTGTAAAAATAAAATTCAATTTCGATGGGCAGTCTAATAACCTTAGAAGGACGATTAGGTAAGACCAAATTGAGCCGCCACGGAATAAACTCATCTAATATACAAGTTGAACTTAATCACCACAATGTTAACATGAGATATTAATATGTACCAAATTAAAAAAAATTCACTATATTTCTTATAAGATTGTCCTATTTTATCTGATATCTCTTTTTTCTATCAGTGATTAGTCAATGAAATTATCTTCAATCTTTGACTTATATGACTCATGTGAGAATACTTTAGCTTCATAATAGTGAAATGAAACTCATATTATACATATTAAAGCTAGATATTTAGAAGAACTAATTAAAAATCCATATAATTATGAATCATATATAATATTACTTCATAACAATTTAGATGAAAAAAATCAAATAATCATATGTCTAAAGACCAAATCAATAAAAATTACTATACAATTCCATCCGTCTAATAATTTATACCCTAAATAAATCTAGGGTACCGAAAAAACATCAACCACCAAATTATTTATCGATCCGTGGCATATATTTTTCATAAATAACTTATTTGATGAAAATAGAAATTATTGATTCAATCAATCATACATGATAACTATTTGTTTTGTTAGGGGGTAATAGATCTTTTGCTTATTGTTCATCTACCTCCATATCTCTCCCTTTGTACCCACAAGCTACCTTCATATAAGGTTGTTTATTTGGGTGTGCCATCACTTTTTTCTTTCCAATGGCCCTTTTTATAGAAAATGACCAGGTCCTCTTGGAGTGCCCTTTCGGAGAGAAAAGTATTGGATGATGTGTTATCTTTATCCATATTGTTGCTCCTTTTTTCTTGTGGTAGGGAATGTGCTAGCTACAATAATATGCCGCTTTGTATTTTTTTCGTTGTCGTAGACCTGATTTTATGTGATAATTAGAAAATGTGTCTATTATTTATGTTTTATTATTTATATTTTTAAATGACTATTTTGTTCTCTTTGTAACTCTCCTATCAGCTAACTGATACCACAGTTACCTAATTTAATTTTATTTGAGTTACCGAAAATCTGATACTTATCTCCAAAAATCTAGTATCATGGTCTTATCCCAAATCTCAAGTTTCTTTTTTAAAAATTTTGATTTCTCAGTGACACTGACTTATTCGAAATTTCAACCATTGCATTTAGGACTTTAGTCTTTTCTAGCAATTTCAGGCCTTTATTTTAAGCCATTGGTCATCTTATTTAGAATCTTCATAAAGGGAATTAAAACACAATATCTCTACATCATAGCCAACCGGCCTTCTAAGATCCAGACAATATCTCAAATTTATTTAAAATCCGTCAATAGTTAGTGAGGATTGTTATCTTTTTAATCAAACGGCCCATAGCTTGACCAAACAATCCTACCGCTCGAAATGCATATCATATGCCATTTTGACATTGCAATATGATCCACGGCGGACAAATTGCAAGGAATTCGGTGAACAAAATACGATACTAAATTAAAAAGCGGATGAAATTAGAGGTTAAAAGATCCAATTATATGATAATTTTGATCATTGATGAAACATTAAATACTCTTTAAAATGGAATCGCATAACGTTACATTGATCAGAATGGCACACTTGAGCGTATAATTTATTGTTGCCCATGTGTGTTGATGATGCTCTGCATTCTTCCCTTTCAAGTAAAGAAACCAGCTGCATCTTGATATATGCTTTTGAAATAATCCAAGTAAACAAAAATTATACAATATTATTAAAAAAAATATTATGTTATTTCGTATTACTAATTAATTAATCAAAATAGATAATTGCCATATATTTTATCTAATTTTTTTTGTAATTTAAAAATAGTATATAATAAAATATTTGCAGTCTTTCATATCCATATCACACCTCTAATATATTTTATAATTTTTCCCATGTGGAAGGCCTAAAAATCTTCTCATTATTATTATTATTATTATTATTATTATTATTATTGTTATTGTGAACTCAAAGTGTACATGGTAGCTGCAGGGTATTCAACTTAATGATAAAAATTCAACATTTTGAGGAAAAAGTGTTATGGCTGTCCATGAGCTAGCTGGGGATCCTATTTCACGTATGGGTAAAGTAAAACCTGCTCCTCCATTTCGTGCGATCAGATTGCGCCCTCAGTCGAATTTGACTGTCCAAATTTATTATAATTTTTTTAAAATTTGTAATATAAATAAATTCGGACGGTTGAATTCAATCGATGATACAATCTGACCGTCTGAAATGAAATAGTAGGATCCTATTTCATCCGTATATAAAACAAGATTTCCCGAATACTATAGAAATAAGAATAATCAATAAGATAAGAAATGACTCTATAAAATTTAAATTGTAAATTAAATGGGCCATACCTTTAGTAATGATAGTTTGTTCATTATTTCAAAAGACTCTACAAAAGTTAATGATTAAAAGTCTTTTTTTATGGTTTTTTAGTCAAGTCTCATTTTTTTTTATTTTATTCTTAGTTTATATTTTATTGTTGAATTTTATTAGTATTAATTTTATTATGCTAATATATATATATATATATATATATATATATATATGTTTATATTTAATGTAAAAATCAAATTTGTTATATATTTTTAATTTCTAGATTTTTACACTTGTCAACATCACGTGTATTTTATCCATTATTTAAAATGTATTTAATTTGACATAACTTTTATATATAATAATATTAATATTTAAATAACTTATTATCATTCTAAAATAGTTTTAAAAATAAAAAAATAAATAAACAACCCTTCATTACAATCCAGAAACAATTACAAGTGTAGGCGACATAATTGTTTTCTTAATTCTTTTTTTTTCGGCCCCACAGAGTTTTCCGCCGATGTCTTTTGATTTTTTTTTATTAAACGTGATTGATCTATTAAAATAATTTAATAATTAAAATTTAAATATTAAATATTTATTTTTATTACTTTTTAAAATATTAGATTTAATATTTAATAAATATTAGTATTGTAAATTTTTTTAAAAAAATATATATGATACGTCTCGATGATATAAATTATTGTACGAATTAGGAAACCATATTATTTCGTTTAGATGCTCGGATAGAAAAAGGTTAGATTTTTGTGATTTAAAATTTATATTATGTGCACTATAATAAAATAAATAAGATATTAAAAATATACGGAACTCACTTCTCTGATATATCTTTTAACATTTAAATTAAAAGTTTTTTCTTCTCAAATGAGAAAAATGCTATGAAATAAGTTTGAGAATATAAAGTGAATAATGATAAAATGTTTGTTTGAAAAATAATACTTTATTTAATACATTTGACTGGTGGAGTGATTTTGGATGATATCCTTGGTTGATGAAGTGTTTAACTTTGAAAATTATACACTCATCTAGTGGAGTGTCTATCTTAAAAAATTATGCACTCAATTGGTAAAGTGGGTCACTTATTTTTTATTTTTTATCTTTCAGTCCTCTATCCTCCTTTTTATATAAGGAGAAGCATTATTTATAATGGGAGACACTGTTTTATTGACGGATTTTTAATCAATGCATGGATATGGTATTTCTTTGATAGTGAGGGGTTATATACACATGTAATGGCCGCCTTTATTCAATAGTTGGACCACTTGGCTTTTAGCCGGGATCGTCGCAATTGTTACTTGAAATAATTCATTTAATATTCTATTATGATTTTTCAATACTTCGAGTCGTATCCCTTGATTTAGTCATTGCTCTTTTTGTCTCATGAGTTTAGAGGTATCTTTTGTTAGGTTATTGTTACTTTGGCCTTTCATTATTTCGTGTACTTAATTTAGGTCGATTTAATTCCCGTTATACCCATCAATAAATATATATATATATATAATTTTAAAATTTTAACTATTAAGTTTTAATCTTGATGGGTGTTGGTACAGTAACTCAATGAGAAAGTCCATTTTTAAAAGTTTAGCCCATGTATCAAAGATGTCTAAGAGGTTGATTTGGCCCAATTAAAGGATCCATCCAATAATATGAAATAAATTAAAGATAACGGTCCAGTGATTTTTTTCTATCATTTCAACGACATCGGATGCCAGTTGAAATCATAATATCAATAGAATTCTATTCATTCTATGTTTCTTAGATAAATGGTAAAAAGTTAATTATCCCATAATAATTATAAAAAAATCCGCTTTTTAGTCAGGTAAATGAGGACTCTCTCGAAAAAAAAAAAAATCTCTCTTTCTCTCTAAAATACTTTAAGAAAAGCGCAAGCCCCATATATAAAGTTAATTTAGTTTTTAATTTACATCATATATTTTTTTTTCTATAAAAGTATATACAGATTTAAGTGTCGGATAATATATTAGAAAGTTAGTCCCGCTAATCTTTTAATCGTGTTGTTGTATTACATAGGGTTCAGATTTGAGCATATAAAGATCGAACCCATTTTATACAGCATTTAAATTTCTAATCCGTGTAACAATTTGAATTCGATGATGCAACAAATCAAATAATTATATTAAAAATGTAGGGCCATATTTTATTTTTCATTGAAAAAGTGTGGTCCAATTTTCTAAAGGTACTCACCTTTTAAAATAGTTTTTAACCACCTCATTTAATATACTATGTAATTTTTATTTATTATTGTATAAATATAATGATATGAATTAATAGATTAGATACTATATTAATTTAAATGATATGAGTTCCATTCGATGTTCTGTTTCTCTTGCTATTTCAACGGTACTCTTCGTTTCCTTATCAATGAGGAAAATTCATTTCTTTTCTATAAATAATTTAAAATTTTTAAAAAATTATATTTATTTAAGAATATTAAAATATTTTATCAATAAAAAATATAAAAAAAAATTAATCCAGATTACTTTAATTTCATAATTAGTTAATACAATTAATGATGTATCAAGCTGGGTGCCTGGCACAATTAATGAACGGTGTTGTCACCGTAAAGCGTTCACGATTCTGCTGTTATCATTCAAGAAGCGGATGCGGTTGCCTCTCTCGCTCTCTCTCTCTTCCATGAAAGAAATTGCTCTTCCTCTGTAGCCTCTCTGCTGGTCCATTTCCTGTTGGTGCTCATTCCGTGTTCATATTCTCCGGTCTGAAACTGGTTGACCAGCCGTATTTCTGGGGCCTTTTCACACCTAGAATACATATATCGTTATCTTCTCCGAAACAGAGTAGGCAAATTTCGCACTCAGCTAGCAGATAATGGGGAAGGCTACCCTTAATTGATCGAATTTATCTCTCAGGAAATCTCAGGTCTGATTTTGTGGATAATACCTGAATCGAAGCATCGCCGTTGAAAGAAGTTTAACCTCATCGATGGCCTACTTTCTTTGACACCTTCAATCGGCTAGAAACAGAGACGCAGTCTTAATTAATTTCTCACAGCTCTTCATTGACACGGTATTAATTTCCCACTTCTCCTCCTTTTTCCTTTCCTACTTCTTCCTTTATATAATATTTCATCCTCCTCCCCTCTTCTGCTATTTTTCGTTTCATTTTAGTAGAAATTGCAGGATTGTTAGCGAAAATCAGAACTAAATGGCGACTATTGTGGCGCGAACGGGGCGTTGCCAGCAACGTTATGAGGACAACCATAGGCTTGTTTCTGGGTAATTTTATCTCTTTCCATGGCTTATCTCCATGTCCATTCTTTTCCACATCATTTTTCTAATCATTTTTGTTGTCTGATATGCATACGGCGTGTTTGATTAAATCACTGAACGTCACTTAATCATTATAATATGTGTATTTATTGAAAGACATTATGTGTGCTCTAATTTTCAACTTTCTTTCTTTCTTTGTTTTATTTTTTTTCATAGTGTGTGGGGTTGGATGAGGTAACCTGTATCTAAACTGAAATTAAATCACTATGGCTTTGAGTTTCTGTGGCTTTAATTAAGGGTATCTTCTCGATATAATCATAATTCAGCGTTTCAAATTTTGACTTCAGTTTAGATCTACAGCTTAAAAAATAAAAAAATTATTTTTAGACTTTAAAATCACTGTCTGAACAGCCTCGAGTTTGGTGCCTGTCGCTTTGATACTCCCTTAAAAACTATTGCATTTGCGTATTAAGAGATATGAACTCTTAAAGTTGTTGGAACGAGTTGAGTGGTAGACATCATCCCCGATCTGTAAAATTTGATAGTGGGGATGCTTCTGCCACAGCATGGTGAAATGACAAAATCGGTCCCGCCATTGAAAGCATACGGACAAGCATTAATTAAAGCAGCATGTTGCTTGTCATCTACCACCGTGAAATCAGGCACCCTGTTTTTTCCAAAGGCAGCGTGTCGCATGGGGGACCTTTCGTTTTTTTCTCAACTTTTAGCTGCGGGGGGACCTTTAGCACAAAGGCATCAAAGGCTTGGATGCTTGTTGATAATTATTGGCTATTATCTGTTGATACCTTCATCCAAAACTTGTAACTCGGCCACAAAACCCTACCAGCACCGATTTTCAGGGCAGGAAAAGGTCAAAACTCGGCTGTTGGTCATGAATCCGTCACCCTGGATTAGGGTTTACGTTTCAGGGTAGGCTAGGAAGAAGGAACTGGTTGTTGTCATGTAATTGTCTATTTCTGCGGCTTTCATATCATGTTACCTTCACTGTCCCAACTGGGTACCGCTCGTTTAAAATTTTGTCTTAATTTTCTACTATTTTAAAGTCTCAATAGACTATCTATAAAGAAAATGAAGTTATAGATGGATAGGACAAATAATATTGATCTATTTTTACCATTGTAAGTGAAGTTGTATGGTGTTTTCGAAAATCCCAACTTGTGTTGAGGCAAAAAGGGCCAGAAATAGCTATTTGACAGCTAAGCCAGTCACTGCCTGACTTTAACCCGGGGGGCTGCAGACCGTCCGATACAATCCAACCGTCCAAATGTGTTTTATTCTTAAAAAAAATTTAATTAAATTTTTTTTCAATTAAAATGCCTGGGCAGGTCAATTTATATCCAATGATATTAGAACTGTTTTTGGGTTTTTTTCGGTTGGTTCGTAAGAAGGGTGTTATTGAAAGCAGAGGCTTATCATTTGAGGGGCCTTTGGATACGTAAACGGATAGCTCTCCCATCCTTGACTTTGCTGTTGATGTCGGTGGGATTCGATCCATTATGCCGAGAAACTTGACCAGCCTGACAAGTTTGAGTTCGGCCAACGAGCTTTTGCTCACAATAGAATTGTTGTTTCATAAGTTCTCAAGACCCTTCTTGCTCACAATAGAGACCCTTCTTGTTCATTACACTTTATATCATGAATCATAATTAACAGTAAAAAATTAGAGTGTTAAAAAATCAGAGAATACAAGTAAGGTGACAAAGAGAAAAATCTAAGGATAACGTATTCTCTTATGATCAGGCTCACTAACCTTTAGCGAACTAATGACAGACAAACAGATGTGCTATTATTTTAGGCACTTTTGAGATTTGTTAATCCACAATAATACTAAAACCTTTCTAAGTTCTCCCAATGGACCTCCAGAGATGAACTCCTTATGTTCCAAAACCAAGCCCCAATTCCACACTCAAGCCACACTCGAAATTCTCGAAGATTGTAGACTAAGATATGAGCCTAAGTGCTTTGGCGAGCAATACACAAAGCTTCAAGTACACATTATCAATACTAGTGAAAATCCAAGTGTTTGGTGGCTCTCTTAAAATTCACGTAAGACCTCTAGGATGCTCTCATGTAAACATAGAAAATTGATTGGTCGGGATCTCCCTAAATTTTGATGGAGGTTGAGGATTAAATATAAAGATAACTGTCAATCAAAATAGTTTAGAAATGCAAGTAGTGGGAGTAATAGTTTTTTTCTCTATCAACAATTTTGTCAATTTTGAGTGAAACACTCAAGCCATTTTATGCAAACTAAAATTCAAGTAAAACACTTTAGTTTATAATATCTCGAGTGAAATGTCATGCAAAATCCTCTAGTCCATGTTAGCTCAACCCAAAATCTTAATAAACCTTAAGCGAACCTTTCTTTTGATATATTGCTTGAGCCAAATATCAAGTGAATTTCGAGCAAAACTGTCTAGTTAATTATTGCCTTGGCCAATAAGAAAGTGAACCTTGAGAAAAATTCTTTAATCACGTTAAACTTGGTGAAATTATCTTCTCCAAAAACCATGTTTGAGCTAAGGACACGTCAACATCTATCTAAAGTAGGACATAACACAATTAGAAAAGAGAACTCAAGATACAACTCAGTATTACAAATTTTTCAGCAATAAAGACTATAATGACCCAAAAGCAAAAATTTCTCTGTATCATTAATTTTCAAGCTTGCAAAAAAGTGATTCTGATGACATGTCCGTATGACAGCAAATGCTTGAACGTGGTTTATGCATGCAAGGCCTCGTGCATGACGAGGACGGGGCGCTGCGACATCGCAGCACCTCCAGCGCCACATGAGTTGTTGAATTTCAAAATCAACGGATCATATTTTTTATATTAAAAAAATGAAAAATAGAAAAAAAATATATATTTTTTTGTAAAAGAAAAGTGGGCCGTTGGTTTTGAAATCCAACGGTCCACGTGGCGCCGTAGGCGCTGCAGCGCCCCTCATTCTGTGCATGACATGTCTAAAAACTATTGCATATGGGAAGGTGTATCGGGAATGCATGTACTAGTACAGAGTAGAATTATATAGATATGAAGAAATATCTATTATTTTATTGGAAAATTATTTATGTCAACGGGCTTGCCATAACTCCCCCATGTTTTCAACAATTTTTAATTGAATATAATTGGCATATGGATGATAAGCTTGGAAAAGTCTTCGCACATCTTGAGATTTTTTCTTTTAATTAAGCATGCAATAGAATAATTTTTGTGACTTGTTATGTGGGCAATGACATAATAATGAATAAACAAAACTAAATTTTGGATCCAAGTGCTATAGTTAAAGAAAAGAGATAATAGTTACAAGTGTTCTGACTTCTGATAAAGGTAAATATGAAAGTCAAGTGTAGCTGTTACCTATTTCAAATAATGAAAATAACTTGGAACAAGTAAGCATAAAGTCTACAATGAAGAAGCATCATTTTGAAGGAAATTGACTGTTGGATCAGCTTACCTTTGTCTGGATTTAGTTAGAAGATGGATGGCTTTTAGATAATTATAAATTGCATTAGCTGCTTGGAATAACTGTCTAGATTAGTTAAGAGCTCCCGAATAAGAGAATTCCATTAAATATTTAGAAAAATACCAAACATCTTCTCAACTTTTTTTCATTTTCTCCCATTTAATTCTCAACTTCTATTTATCTTAGTTTTATTTTTTACTTTCAATTCTACAAAACTGATATTTAGATCCACATACACTTAGAGGAGATGAACTAATATAACAACTGTGGAATTGAAAAAAATTTAACAACCCAAAATTTAATATATTTAAAGAGTTAATGATTCTTGGTAGTTTGCATGCCAAGCAAGACAAATAAAAAAAAAAAAGAATTCCACCTACCTCTTCACCATCAGAACTATGAAGGCCTTCTCCTACTAGACCTTCCAAAGTCTAATATGTCCAACACTATCAAACTTAGACGTCCAAACTACTAATAGAATTTTAAATTTAGAATAATTATTTAAGGTTATGGCAAGAAATTTAACGTGCTTAAAGGTTGGGGGTGAGAAAATTTTGCAAGCATCATGAACAAGTCATCAAAGATATGAAATTCTCAATGTTTATGGTTTTCCACTCTAAAGAGGCAAAATTTTTCAAGAAATTTGAACATTTTAGAAGTCAAGTTGAGGAAAATTCAGGCCTACTACATGTAGAAAATTGTTAAACACAGCAATCTCAGAACCTTGCATGGTGGAAGTGCAACCAGATTTCACTTGATCAAAAGAGCATTACTCGAGCAAACTTTTTATTGAAGTATTTTGATCCTTTTTCACTCGAGCCAAATCGAGTTAACTTTGAGCAAAACTCTTGGCGAAAAATCTGTACTCATGCCGATCTCCAGCAAAATTCTCTGGCTATATTTAATGCTTGAGCCATAATCCTGCCAACATCGATCATAATTCCCTGCCATAATTCCGTAGCTTGAAAAAAATTTAAGCCAACTTTGAGCAAAACTCTCCGGCTTATCTCCGGTTTCCAAGCCAACTTCGAGTGAGCATCCGGACACTTAAAATCTAATGAAAAGACAAGATGCAACCTATTGTCATAGAATTTGACAAACACTAACAGATTAGTCTAACAAATTTGGTACCAATGTTTTTAATATTTCAAAAAAATATTGAATTATCATATTTGGGTTTCGCGTGGTGATGGAGAAAACTCTAAAATGAACCTTTTATTTAATTTTTTGAACACTCCTAGTGTTTTTGCTCTCCTGTGTATTCTGTCATATAACTTGGAATGCGGTGAATTTGAATTAAAGTTTTACCTGCAATAAAATCAGTACCAGTAAAAGTTAAGAATAAAGGAACAAAAGGAAAGTTGAGAATACTTTGAAGAATAAAAATAGGAAAAAAAAAAAAGGAGAGAAAAATTGAGAATTTTTTGAAGTATGTGCAAACATCTGGTATTAGGGACTCAAAACCATGAATGCTACCTGTTTACGTAAAATGATCAGACTACTTAGATTCCTTTGTTAGATATGCAATGAAATCATACTCACTCAAAAATATTGGAGCCCATAGAACTGTTTCTACAACCATTGACTTAAAATAAAAATTTGGGTTTTGTTTGTCTGCACAAACAGGTGCATTCCTTACAGGCTGTGGAACAAAGATGAAGAAAATAGTAGTTTCCTGGAGGATAGAATAGAAGTTCTAATGATCTCATCCCCAGATCGTGATGACCTAGTTTTTCCAAAGGTATGTCCCTTGACACCCTCAAACATCGAACTGGCAATTACTCTTTTTCTGTAAGTAAGATAGACCTTTGTTCTTATTTTCCTGATTTTGCCCTTTGGTTCAGGGTGGATGGGAGGATGATGAGACTGTTCACCAAGCTGCATGTCGCGAGGCCTTAGAGGAAGCAGGAGTGAAAGGAATACTTAATGTGAGTCCAACTTTGGCCTTTGCAATCTGTAATGTTCTTTTTACCATCAGTAATGTGGCAAAGATATCTATTTCAGTTAACATACATATAGATTATCCAAATATTATCCTTCCATTTTCCTCAGCGAATTGATGGTTCCCTCTACTAAGTTAGGGAAAATATGCTGAGGAAACTGAGAGACTATCCTGATATAAAGTTTGGGTTCTGTTTCTTTTGGGCTATCAGAGGGATATGGGAAAGTAAAGGGTATTTTTTGTCAGAAAATTCAGAACAAAAATCTCTTCTCTACTCCTCTTCCATTTTCCATGGAATTTTCTGCAGTTTAAATTGAACCTTGCAGCAATTTGGTCAGAGTTTGGCTTGAAATTATACGTGCAACTGTGTTCCTAGCAACATTATATGAAGCAGGAAATCCCAAATACAGTGAGCTAATGTATCTAGTTTGAACTCACTTCAGTAGCCAGTCTCTAAATACCGCTTGAGTTAATTGCTACACTAACTTAATTGTTGGGTTCACTTGTAATTTCCGATCGACTATCTCTATCCCTACTTATCCTACCAGTCATTTGAAATGAAAATAAGATAAAATCCTGTAGAATCTTTTCATCCTTTAGACCTTCATGATCTAATTTGCTGCATAAATATTGGATAACTCCGAGGCACGTGTTTTCTAACTTTTGCCGAAAACCGATAGCACGATATCTCGTACTCCACAGGAGTTTCCATTTGATAACAAAATTGGAGGCTTAACTCTTGGTATTTGCATTCCTGATCGTTGACTAGTTGCCATCGTTTGAGTGTCTGCATGAATCCGATGCATTTGATAAGAGATCTCACTGAATAATTTGCCATTACATCTTTCACAATGTGCCTACAGGAAAAACCTCTTGGAGTTTGGGAGTTCAGGAGCAAGAGCAGCCAAAAGAACTGCAGCCTTGAAGGAGGCTGCAGGGGTTACATGTTTGCATTGGAGGTGACTGAGGAGCTTGACGCGTGGCCTGAGCAGGAAAACCATGATAGGAAATGGGTACAAAAAGGCATCCATTTTACATTTATAACCCGTAACACAAATGCTACTGTTACTGTTAATGTGACTGACCCTAAAGCTTATAAGTTAAGAGGCTTTCTTAAACCGTGATTGTGCAATGTGACACACACTGCGAGAGCAACCCCGACCTATGGGGTTCGAGATCCCACATGGAAAGCTTGAGGCAAAAACCTCAAGCTTATAAGTTGGGCGCTCATATGGGGTTCTCCCCTGTATTTTATATCATCTACAAACAATTGATATTTCAAACTCTGATCTACAAACAATTGATATTTAAATCTGATATGCATGTATTGTCACAAAGATAATCTCCATAGTAATTTGTTCAAGATGTTGAAGTGTAGATATAGAGTTAGATGAAACAATGATAAGGAGGAAATATGCCGAGTCATCAAAATAAGTATTTGAAAGATCTACATAAGATGGCATGCGGACAACTAAAATCATTTGGTTATAGAAAATTTTTTTATCACAATATTAAAACAATTATTAATGTAAAGGTGATATGTTGTCATCATAAGCTACTAAGGCCCAAAAAGGTCATAAACTCAATATTAATCACTTTGGACCAACCGTCAGGCAACATTTACTTTGTGATTAGATACTATAATATGCTCGCTATGGGACTCCCCGTGAGTCTGGCACGCATGCCGAATTACAAAACTTGTGCTAAGCCAGTAGCTACAAGTGGGATTGAGGGGGGATGCATTTTTCATAAAGATGGAGTTTTTCCATCTTGTAATTTCAGTCGTTTTATATCTAAATAATTAAATTACAAGTGTCTATTTTCAACTGGAAGGTAAAGAATGAGAGACTGAGGAGCTCAATCTCCATCAAAGATGTAGCCCTGAATCCCTATAAGTCTCCACTGTCTCAATAATATGCTTTTTGGTTTGCATTTCAATGTTGACTTTCTCCTGCAGCTAAGCATAGAGGAGGCGTTCAAGCTTTGTCGGTATGAATGGATGCGTGAAGCCCTCGAAAGGTTCCTGAAACTCATATCAGAAGAACAGAACAGCAAGATGACAGGGGAAGTCATGGACTCAACCATGTCGGTGTCAGCTGCTGTGCCAAGCTACAATACCTGTCAATCACCAGATGGCCTGGTAAATTTCAGAGCGCAAGACTATAACATCAAGAAGACAAAGCAGGTCATGGACACCACTTTGACAAGGTTAGCCGTCGTGCCAGACTGCCATACTAATAAGGCACCCAAAGGCTTCGTAAATGTGATGGCGCAAGAACAGAACATCAAGAAGACAAAGATGGTCGTGGACTCGACTGTGACAATGCCAGCCAACGTGCCAGACTGCCACTCTAAATCACTAAATCGCTGTGTGAATTCCACCTGTTCTGAACTTCATGGAATCAGTCCGGTGGCCACAGTGTTTACATTTGCGGGCTTATTCCTTTGAAAAGGGGGTTACCATATGCTTCTTCCTAAGGTTAGTTAATGCTTACTTCGGCAAGAATCTGTGCATAAGTACTTTGAATTAATCGTAGTTTCTTCCAACTGCTTGTTGCAAAATGCTATAGCAAAAGCAAGCATTTGGGACAGAAATGTTTGCAGCAACTGTAAAATGTCCTGATGATTGCATTTGAATGAGCATTTTGCTCTTTTAACTTCAAAACTGGAGTTGTTTCCCTTGCTGTAGTAGAAATTGCTTTCTTCATGAACTTCAGATGACAAAGGATGCCAAGAAATTGTAAACAAATTAACCAAACAGCGAATTTGTTGCATTTCCTGCACCTTTCATTCATAAATGTACTGTTTCTCTGTTTCAATTTCATAGATCCCCTCTTTAAAATACACCACCGGATTCTTGATCATGACATGATATGAATTGGCAATGCTTTGTATCATTCCATCCCATGAAAAAATTAGGCCAAAAAAATGTACTGAGATCCTGACTATTGCATCAATATTCATTGTCAATATTCTGCAGCAGAGCATTCTTCACAACAGACTTGTTCTGCATTGTGACTCGAAAAGCGGTGAGTGCGCATTTTCATTGGATCCATAGAACCCATAAATTCTGACGTAGACGGAGGCTTATACCCTACTTTTCCCTCATTGCCTTAAGTAACTGCCGTAGCTTCCCCTTCCAAAACCACTTGTAAGGTCTGGCATTGTCATCCGAACTGATCAAATTAAATCGTCTCTGTTCAACTGTCTCAACGCTGATAAAAATCCTTCTCAATAGCCGAACACCTCTTCTGCAACCCATTAAAGGTGACTGTGAAACCACCATCGATGCTGGTCTCTCAACGGTGTGAATTCGCACCCCCCATATCGAAAGAGAGAACCCATCTGGTTCCAATCTTGGCCGGCTTCTAGTGGGCGATTCGGTTGTGTATATAGAAAAGATATTGAGACATCCTTCACTCGTCCTATCGATTTAATATCGTATTTCATATATTTATTAATTTTTATATGAATTTAATAATATATATAAATCTATTATATATTATATTAAATTAAATAATTAAAAAATATCTCAAGAGTAGCCACGTAATATCTCATACAACTATATTTATTTATTTATTTATTTTTAGTTTATATAAATATCAAATTTTTTATAGCTTCTCTATAAATTTTTGACGGTGACTTTCATAGATAATTACGTAGATTAATATTGAATTAGTTTTAATATTATAAAATATTTAAAAAACTTTTTGTACATTTAAAGTATGTTATATTTAATTGGTTATTAATCTTGCGACTAAGGTTGAATGTGAATTGATTTGGTGTAGATTAGATGATAATCTTTCGATAAATCATATATTTTGGATTAAAATTTTGTCATATCGAACCAGACAAACAATAAATGGGCGGGTTAGTTTAGTTTAGATAATTAATGTAATTTGTAATACTAATCTACCAATATAAAATTATTTGCTTATTTTCATTATTATTTAAAAATAAAAATAATAAATAGTAATATTAATATAATAGCAACAATTTAAAAATAATTTATTATGATATGATAAATATTACAAATATATATATATATATATATATGCACGCATGTGCATATAGTTTCGATCGTCTTTGTATAATTTATGTGGCGATCTAGACCCAAATCTTTAAACCCAGTTAAGACCGCTTAGGTTAAAAACTCAAATCGTAAAAATTATTAATTATCTGTCATAATTTAAATTTCTATCAATATAAATAAACTTATAACTAAAATATTGATAAATATTGATTCTTCAAAATCATAGAACGAACAAAATACTCGATACATGTATCGAAATTAAGGGACGCAAATCAATTATAAATATCCAACCACTTTATAAAAAAAATAACAATAATAAAAAAAATATTTTTCACTCTTACTTTTAAGTCACTATCTTTAGAATTATCTCTACCTAATGTCTAATAGCAATCCCACGAATTCTGGCCAATATTCATAATATCTCTTCAATTTGGAGTTTATAAATGTAAGAATAAATGAAATACCTAACAAGTAAAATAAATAAATAATATCAAAATATAAATATCTTAAATTTTAATATCAAATAAAATTAATGACGGCATATAATATACCTATAAATATCCAATATTCAATGTTATATTGTAATAATGACCCAATAACTATGAGTACATTAGGAATACAATAGAGATTTCATCAAATTCGATCATCAATTTAACATAAGATCACCATTAATTCTACCATAATATGCCAATGGCAGCATATTTACGCATCCAAGGTAAATCTCACAAGATTACCCAAGGTCGATAAATCAAAAAAATATCCATTAAATAGTAAATTTTAGTTACAAAAATATTTGATAAATAAAATGATATAACACATTATAATAATAAATTTAAATAATATAGAATATAAGACAAAAGAGAATAAAATGACAAATAAATATTTTTTATAATAATAAGAATAATTTATCCTGGGTTGATAGATAACAAAACACAATTCGTTATTTAAACGGATGAGTAAATCTTCATCTTCTTTCTTTTCTCTCTCTTTTTTTTTTCTTATAGTGTTGACACTCAACAATTCAAGATAACAACAATAATTATTCTAAAATTGTGTTAAAACGATTTTATATTAAAAACGACGCACAAGTGCCCATCAAATATATATCAGGTATGAGTCTATTGTACAAACGGCACATGAGCACCTTTTAGCACACATAAAGCACCAAATATTTTAGACAAAATACGCATGTTGGCCTTTTAAGCGCACATCAAGTGCCTTTATTTTGGACAAGCGGCGCACATACTTGGTTTAGACATCTGTATCATGTGCCACTCGATAATTTTTTCCGATTAAGCCAAAACTTGTGCGGCATCGGGCATGCTGTTGGGCAATATATATGGGACTCACAAGTGACCCAAAATCCAATATAAAGATACAATAAAGTTTACAATCACACATTTGTATTACATTTAATGCGGAAGCACACCGGTAGAAGTGAAGTTTGTCGCCCTGCTCCAACCCGTTTTGCCTTTGAACTTCATTGCTTTACAAAGTACTTTATCACAAAAAGATGCATTGCGTGCCATGGTGACTTGTAGAGAATGGGCTCAATCAACATATGAAAGGCACGGTAAAGGAAAAAAAGTTTGTTGATTTTGTGCTAGATTCAGTCTTACTGGAAAGGGTGTGCTACCACTGTCTCGATTGATTAGTGTTCCACTTGTTCGTGTACTGTGGATTGTTGATATCGATGATTGAACTTGTATGGGCTATTTGTATAATACCATTCATAAAGCTAAGGATGAGATGCAAAGAAGATTTCAAATGAAAAAGAACAGGATCGAACCTTAATTGAAAATTCTCCTAAACCTCGGAGACCGTTGGGATACTCCACTTCAGAAAACCTTCATGCAACCAATACAATAGCGGTGAGATGGGAAAGCATAAACAGACAATTCCAGGACTATTAGAGGTCATTTACATAGAAATTCGATTCTGAGAAGTAAATTGACTCAAGAAATGAGGCTAACAGGAATGCAAGAGGGGGACTTTCGGCGCAAAACTGCTATTTGTGACAGAGATAAGATGTAATCCGGTGAAGTTTTTATATTAAAGTAGTTTGTAGTGTCCATTTCAGGAAAAATAAATCTGCACCATTTTCATTTAAACACATTCTTGTGTGGTTTCCTTTCAAGGTGAGTGGTGGGCATGTTACAGAAGCACAACACCAAACCTACTACACATTTGGCAATTCGTATATTGAGTCAATGCTGCAGTGCTTTTTGTTCCCAAAGGAACTGGAGTGCAATTGAGCATCTTCATTCCGAGAAGAGAAATCGATTAGAGCATCAAAGGTTAAGTGATTCAGTGCATGAGCATCATAATTTAAGGTTGCAACAAAGTGATGTAATTGCTTACGTGGGTACGGATTTTAGCATCATGTGTTTTTTATGTGCATAGACTTTAATAGTTTTATCTTTGATTAGGAATTGTTGGAAGAATCTCAACTATGACCTCACTAATTTTGGGGAATTTAGCTCCAATGAAATTTGGGTGTTAGAACAGCAACCCCCTTTCATAACTGTCAAAAGAAATTGAGACTTCAGACAACAATTGAATAATTGTATCATTCATGTCAATTCACAGGATGGAAATACATAGTTTTCAAATGAAGTTCAGAATATTAATCTTCATTTCCGGTTACTAATTTCACATATATGTTCATTGGATGCAGATGAAGTAGTCGATTTTGAAGAAAACAACTTGGATGATTTGATTGGGGTTGATTCGAATCAAGTAGTAAATGAAGAAGATGAATTTGGAGCGTTTGTTTTAGAGACAAATACTAATAGAGAAATTATGATATTTGAGCATTTGGCGCAAAATGACAGGAATATATAGTTTTGATATTGCCTTCGTATATTATTTTAAATGTTGTACCGGTGGTTGCATTAATTAACAAGTTTTTAAAGCGTTGAATACAAACTATTAATTACTATATTAATCACCAATGAATTTTACTATGTTATTGTAATACTAGTATGAGACATATGAAAGTATTATAAATTGACAATGTCTTGCATCATGGCAGTGACCTATTTCTTTGTGGCCTTTGTCACCCAGTTGGTTGAGATTGCTACTAGGACGAGGCTTCTAGTTGAGAATTTGGGCATTCATGATAAAAACTATGTAGACATTACTGTTCATTCAATATAGTATCTATACTCTATCAACCTATATATTATTAACATCAGTAATGATTAATGTCAATATATAAAACTAAATTATAAATAATCTGTCTTTGTTACTACTAATTTTATTAGTGCACTAATAAAACTTATCTATCACCTAATATGCATATGGTATTATGCCATACATGTGAATGGTATGTCAACCAATTTATATTTTGATGGCCCTAGACACATCTTATTTAGCCCAATTCAGGAAAGTTAGCTGATTAGATATTTTGATGCATACCCAGAACAACTTTATGATTGACATAGTCAATACTAAGATATGTGTTCATGACAAGTAGTCTAAAATATATAATATATATGCAACTCAATATATATCACACTCCAACCACATGGTCTACTATTTAGAGGTCGCATTATACTAATTCCCGTAGAATTTGCTATGATAATTACTCATGATAAGTAGTCTTATATTTCATTTCAAAACTAAGACTTCAACAATTGCTTAGTCAAAATGAATAAACTCAAGCATAGTCAGTAATTCTCACGAGCAAATTGTCAAATCATCAGATAAATTCTAGTAGCAGCAAATAGGACAATATGGAAGTAATATGAGTGCTGGTTGTTGGATTGCGAGTTTAGTAACAAATATAGACAATTAGGTTTTTTTTGGGAAAAAGATTGTTTTCACATAGAATGTCATCCCTTATGCAAAGTGGATTTGGAAATTGGTATCTACAGATTATACTTCAATAATATTATCTACTACTGTTAGAGATAAAATAAAATAATACTCATAAAATTCATTAGGATAACTATTTATAATAAATAGTCCTATACAGTCTTAGTTGGTGAGTCTCATCAACAAAATTATTACAATACCTTTAGTTTGATTCAAATCAATCACTTGACTCTAAATTAATTATATTTATATTATAATAGTGGAAGAACAATCATCACACCTTTCATGACTTCACTTCGATGACTTGACATTTGTATTTCTTTATGTTTAGACCCTTTATCATTTAGAGAGAGAGTAAGTAATATTTACATAATAAAAGATTATCTATATAGTAATCAATAACATGTTAAAATTAAACTATTTAGAATATTATATATTTACAATAATATATAAATAATCAAAATTAAAATTTAAATGCTGAAATTAAATTGCTAGTAGAATGAATCCTTGAGATCATATTGAGCCAACGTAAAATGATATTTATTATAAAATAATAGGCTTACAAACTATATAATATAAGCTCAAATCAGACCAAAATTATTTAGATTTAATTTCTCGAAATATATTTTAAACGTCTAAACATCTCTTTTATATGAATCTTTTTCCAAGCTTTACAAACTCAACGTTGCTTATCTTCACATCATAATCACAATCTAGCTCCAATGATGATGAATCTACAATTGATTTGAGCCTCTAAGCACTCAATCAATCAAAGGCCCTTATATGAATATCAGATCACCAAAAATTAGTGAATATTTTTTCTCAATCCCTGTAAGAAAATTCAAAAAGTCCTCTATAAATAGGGGAACCTAAAGTATGGTTGAAAATGTGTTAGTAAAATCTGCACATGAAGTGCCACACGCCACCTAATCGGCACATGTGCATGCATTAGGCCACTTCCTCATATGAACATGTGTACTAATCGTGTGTGCACTTGATATTTACCTACCGTTAAAAGTTTATATGCATGTGCACTGAACATACTTTCTTTGCTAGAAATGTGCGCAATGCTAACATTATGTACGATTCATGTGTTAATGCACTAGAAATGACTTGTCCTGAGCATAAATGCACAATTTTCCTTGTTCATGTTTACACCACTTGTATACATAGTCCGTGTGATTTTTTTAGTAGATATTTATGAGATGTCATGCTCCTTTAGTCCCACACATGTTTTAGAAAGAATGGAGTTTGGTGAATTTCATGCTAGAAACTTAATATTACCTCAAAAATAATAAAGAAAACTATCTTTCTTCATATGAATATATTGAAAGCATTATAATCAACATAGCGCTATCCTAATCATAGAATTTTTTAAATTACATATAATCTTAACAATCTTTTCATTTAAAAATTCTATAACAAAAAAAAAAACTTTAGTAATTAGAAAAATATGAGTCATAAGTTCAAATACTACCATAATAAATCTGTATACATGATAAGCTACTTCTAAGATTTGAGACAAACCTCTTGACACTAAAAGGCAAAATATATTCATTTATGTTGAATTTGCTTTTTTGCTATTCAACATGGTTAGCACAAATAAAAAATAGTCTGTCATATATCTATATAACAAGTACATAAATAATAAGAAAATAGGTCATGGATTATCCCAGCAAGAGATAACACTAATCAAGATAAAACATTATTCATCCATTAGGGTATCAACATTATCGGCAACAAAATGTATGACAATGTATCCAACACACAAATATGCAACCACAAATGCTGTCAAATACACATAACATCAAGGCAACAACTCTCAACCTTTGAATAACTCCATGAAGAACACACCACTGCCATTGCCATCAACCATACTGCACTACTCCCCGTTCAAAGTAAGCAGGTACATGATGTTGAATTTTACTCAATAAACATTCGTTTTGACTTTTTTTTCCCCTTTTTGAGTAAAGGAAAAAGGTATATGCTTTCAGTTTAAACTATTTCTAGGTCAATCTGTATCTAAGGTTAGTCTAACACACCTATAATTGCCAACTTATTTATGGTCACATATGCAACCAAATCCTCAATCAACAAAGTATGATGAAGGCACTTTAGAAAAAAGTGAAGAAAGTGATATATGTTCAACCACTTTCATGTGGAGCAAAGTGAACAAATAAGAGTCAATATCATGATATATTTGACCTCAATCAATACAATTATAAGTTATAACCAGACCAGAAATTTTCCCAAATCACAAAGCACAACAAAACTATTTTTTTATTTTATTTTGTAAATAGTTCCTCCGACTTGAAAAAATAATATGTACTTAAAAATTAATGCATAAGAATAATTTGGCATAGAGGTACAAAAGGCATACTAATTAAAACTGGTTAAAATACTAATTGATTTTCTTATCCTCTCTAATCTATTGTGAAAATATCTGTTCATTGATTTAATTTTTCATATGTGTCATTTACCAAATATGTATCAAGGAAAGCCTCCTCGACCTTTTTTGTTCTATTTGAGATATAGCTTATAACCCAAGTATATGAAAATATCTCGACATACTGTTAATAATAAATATATTAATTTTTTTACAATTTAAATATGAAATAATTTCAGAATTATTACATATAAAATCTAATATTTCTTTAATTTGTAATGCATAGTTATTGCATAATAACTTACCTTATATTTATATTACAATATATTAGATTTCAAAAAATTAGAAATTACAAAAAAAAAAAATTATTGGTTTAAAGTTTTTAGGCACTCACAAATTGTTTCCACAATTTTTAAAATAATTAATACTATTATAGTGAATTTGAAATATTTAATAAAATTTTTTCTATTATTTTTAGTAATATTTTAAATAATAATTATTATTGCTTTACTTAAATTATAATTTTCTTTAATTTTGACAATATCGTGTGTAGGTATTATATTTGGCATGGATAGATATGCGTATATAAATGCAAGCATATGTTGTATGTGAGCATATATGTATGTATGTGGATATATATGTATATGTATTAAATGAACTAGGTATGTATATGAAAATATCTGTACTTATACTAGAGATTATATATATAATTATACGTGTAAGTTTATAGATATATAATTTAGATTATAAGTTTTGTGTGATTTGGAATTAAAGGATACTATATTATTCAATTGAATCCTCATAAGATTAGCTTGAATAGTTGAACAAAATTGATAATTGTAAGTATTAATTGGGAGCAATAAAACAGGAGGTAATTTATGGTATTAGAAGTAGGATTGGTACGCTATAATAAATTGAAAAGGATTCAGTAAATACTTAGCCACGATCCTTATATTTATACTAAAAGTCTAATCGAATTAGTTGAAATTCAACTAATAAGTCCAAACAGAAATTCAAAAGGAAAAATCGGATGGCTCGTAACAAATTCATTTCAATGGCAGGGTAATGCATTCAATGACTTTCAATGTTTTAACTGTTAATTTTCAGATTAGCGTACAGAATTAGAGAGTGAGTGTATCTAAACTGAGGGTTCACATTTAGTGTTGGAATTCTGTAAATAGTGGCCCTCGCCTTGTGTCTTGCATCACCATTCCCTGGTCAATCTGCCGACAGAGACAGAGGAGCCCTGAACCAGAGAATCGGAACAGGAAGAGAATCTGTGAACAGTGAGTAAATCAATTCCTACCCTCCTTGTTAGTAAATTCCGAATTTGAGGACATAACCAATGGTTATGGTGAAGAAGACAAATAACAATAATTATATATAAAATGTAGAATAAGTAAGAATCAAAGGCTGTGATAAATTTTACAAACTAGGGTTGAATATTAAATATCAAACTATAAATTTTTATCCCTTATCTCAAGCCATATGCCACTATTCAAACCCTATATGTATGCATGTATACTTTGTCAAATTTTATACTCATTCTTGTCATAATTATTATCTTTTAAATTAGTGGGTATGAATCACTTATGAGGTATTTGGCCCAAATATATTTTTAAAAAATTAGATTAATGAATATTTTATTGTTTTTAAAATAATAGTATGTTATTAGAAAATTGTTAGAATATTTTTTATCAGGACTTTGTATTTTGTGGCTAATGTGCCTTAACCTGCAATTCGATAATTTTTTATGTTTGAAATTAAAATGTAGATGATTTAACTTCTTTTTGTTGTTTGTGATAAGCATATACAAATGATTTAGGGCTAAATGTAAGAGTTTTGCCCAAATTCTTGGGTTGTATACATATTTTATTCTGATTTAATTCAATTTAACATATGTTTTATACAATATCTCAATTTAAGTTTGGATAAATGTGCATGAGGTCATTTATAGTTGTGTGGTTTGATACTATGGTCGAGACAATTCGGTAAGTCATGGATTGGTAAAGTGAATATGGGTTACTAGGATTCTTATTCCTCATTTATTGTTCTCCATTATTTTATGATTCCACTAATTATATTATTGTTGATTCTCACATATTTTTATATTTATCTTATAGATAACTTGAGGTGAGTATAAGAAAATTTTAAATATATTATTGAAAGTGAGATTAAATAGAATTTTAGAGTAGTCTATATTTAAACATTATTATAATTATATTTAGTGATTGTGAGATCTTATTTTTTTCAAGATATATTTATAATTATGTGGGACCATCATATATGATATATCAGGGTATCGGGTGAGGGACATTGAACTATGACACGGGCATGCCATGTGTGCAAGGGTTTATGTAACACGGCTTGTGGCTATGATCTTGCTCACCTCGCCACCAAGTCACCCGGTTACTAGAAGAAGCACTCAGACAACCCGACTTTTCCTCAAATTTTAGGACTATATTTAATTATTTTTTGCTATACTTTAATTTTTTTTATTTTACCATATGTGTTGGTTGGTATTTTGTTTATTTTCTGTTATGTTTCTATTTATTTTTCTATTATGCATCTGTTGGTTATAATATTTATGCATATTGATTGCTTATATGTATATGAGCCTACTACTGTAACTGTCCAAAGTAAGAATACATTACATATTTATTTCATTCTTTTCTCCTTTATCTGCTTCTCAAGTTCTCTTCCTCTATCAGACTTCCCTCTCTCTTCTTTGCTCTCCTTCATCTGTTTATCTTTTTTGCCTGCTTCAAGCACAGGTTCGCATCAGTTTATTTGGGCTACTAGATTGTGGGGACAAGTCTTGGAGCAATAGGAGCGATTGCACAGTGATTGTGGATGTCAGCTTACTTTGTGAGTTTTTGATTCATAGTAACAAAATAAGGTTTAAGGATATTTGTTACTATCTTATTTTTTTTTAAGTTATGACTTCATTTTGGTTGGAATCTTTGGGAATCCAAGGAAGAGCCTTGACATCTTGTGAAGATATATTGTCCTTATTAAATTGGGATCCAATCTATTATTATTATCTTGAGGAAAATTCTCAAAATCTTATTGAGTTATATATTGTGTTTCCATGGAACCCATATTTTGTCTCATATATTATACATGTTTTGTGCCTTGTGAAGCTTTTGACAATAGAGTTTCATGGACAATTGTTGGTTTACATTGTATTTGACTTTTGCTATGAATTCTTTTATTAGGTATTTGGCTCACTTATTATATTTATTTTTCTGTCACATATTAATTTGCAGGTAATCGAGAGGTATGCATTTAGAGTAGTGATGATCAGGTTTGGATTCTATACGGCCTCTTGGAAGCAGCTGTAGATTTATTTCAGTTTAGTTTTGCTTATAATTCGTCTTTTATTGTTCCATTTGTCATTATCCATCTGGCTTTATTTTAATTTAAGATTATATATATATATAATGTATTGTTTTGATGTATTTTTTTTAAAAAAATATATATAGAGAGAGAGAGAAACATAATTTTTCTTGTTTGGAAATATAGGTAGAATTATTTTAATTAAATTATCTTTATACCCTTTATCAAAGAGATGCCATTAAAAATACCTTTTAAATTATATATATTTCCTTTTTTTTTACAGAATTAGTGATTATTTTAAAAAAAAGTGACCTCTGATCAGCAAAAATTATTTAGAAAAATGGTGGCCTCTGATCAGCATAAAAAATGTCAACCAACTGTAACTCCAAAACCTCAAAATTATTATTATTATTTTTATAAATAATTAAAAAATGTGTCTTGAACAAACAAATAATATATATTTTATCTTCTTTTATTATTATTTTTTTAAATCTCATTCAATCGGAACATAATGTTAAACAATTGAGGATCCTATCTTTTTAAAAAGAAAATAAATTTAATTTTTTTAATAATAATTATTTGATATTTATTATGTGATTTTATTTAAAAAGTTAATTTTTAATAGAGAAAGATTTAAGTTATTTAACATTAATAGGATAATTATTGATGGGTACGCCTCAAAATGGGCCGGCCCAACAGAGAAAACGGATCCAAAAATCGAAGCCCCGACGGTCAACGTTTGAGTTGACCAATGTGGCGGGCGACTAGCTCACAAACGGTCAACGAAATGTCGACTGCCACAAGACAGCCAACTTGGCCTCCCAAGCTTTTCTACAATACCACAGGCCCAAGCCCAACAAATGAACGTTAGAGGAACTTGCTCCGCTCCACGACGGCGACGACTCTCCAACGGTCAACTCGAACGCCGACCGCCCTCTCTCACGCGTTGGGCCCAAATAACGATTTCTACAAGAATGGCCCGTACTATCGGGTCCATAACTCCTCCCAGCCCAACCACGCCTTTCCACGCGTCCTCTTTGATCCTAAATGGATATCGACAAGATCGGGCGCCTTCAAATAAGGAAGGCACCAGATCTTCCCCCATTCTTGCCCACCAAACAACCCAACTGTAATAATCCAAAGAGGAAAGAGATAACTGGGAAGTCACAAGAAGGAAACTATCACCTCCACCATGGCAATCGAGATCTCACAAGAAGGCAGGCAGCCACGGAGGAGGGAAAGGATCTCGCCTTCCAAAGAAGGAAGATCATCCACCTCTTCCATAAATCGCCCCAGTAACCTTCGTTCGACACGCTTCCACTAACACTAAAAACGCTTGGCAGAGATCAAACTCGGAGAGAAAACTCCAAGTCTTCTAAATACAAGCTCTGCTTCCTGGGCCTGTGAGACCGCACAATAAACTTCAAGGCAACAAGCGAATCCTCACGATTGCTTACTACCTTTCCCACCGACTCGAGATACAAGAAGGACCTTGCGTTTCTCTCTTACATCCGGGTCAAATCGCTCTCCCGCCAACTTATTCTTCTTTGAGTTCTTTCTTTAAAGGTCAAGCTTTGATCGACTTGAAGGCCGAGAGTTATCGGTGGGATTTCTCCCGCCGTTAATCAACCGACCTCTGTTTTGTTTTAGTGGTGTGCAGGACCATGACTCGGTGAACTGAGCGGATCGGGTCGCCAAAATCCGAATCTGCTCAAGCTCGGATCCGTGCACGCATCATCGGCGCGCCTGTCTCCGTGGGAAGACGCTAACAAAAAGCTTACTCCCAATTCTCGCACCCGCTCTTGTCACCTTTCTATTCCTACGATGGTGAACACAAGGGCTCGTGCTAGCGACCCCGCTAGAGATGCAAGGCTAACCCCACTGTGATCATGCCAAATCAAGTCCTCGTCAATCTGGGCTACAAAAAGGGCTCCACCGCCTTACTTCCAAAGAATTGGTGGAGCAGATGCAGCCAACAATCGCCCGCTCTGTATTTTGCGCCGTAAAGAGTCGCAGCCACCAGCCAAGCTCCACTGGCCATCCTCCCTCCCCGCCACCAAAAGGGTGGCCAGAGAAAGAAGATGCTCCGAAGAGGCCCCGTGCCGAGACGTTCCGGCACTGGGCCCTCCCGCGCTCCCCGCCGTAATGTGCTCGCAGTAACGCTCCGAGCACGTCCCCGAGAGAAAGTCAAGAACGAAGAAATCCTCGGATTTCCGGCCGAAAATCGCAACACCGTCCCGGGAGCATGCCTCCAGACCGCGATCCACTGGGAGGCAAAGCAGCAGACCCCGCCGGGAACCCTCCAGGACAAAACAGTTGAGGGATTACCTCAACTCAAAGATCACCACTCGCGCCGATCCGCGAGTGGAGCAACCGAACCGTGTGTTCCGTAACGACGAGCACACCATAGATCTCGGACAAATCTCCTTTACCGTGGAGATCCCGAGCCGCCCAAATCCTTCAAGTTCAAGTTGCCAACTTCTGACTCATACGATGGGAGCAAAGTGATCCACTTGACCATCCGGATCACTTCCGCACCCACCTAAGTCTACAAGGGTTGGAGGACTCAAGAATGTGCCGATACTTTCCTCTCACCCCCCGAAGGGAGATGCCGTAACCGTTTCACCATCTCCCTTCGTGATCTATCGACGCTGCACTGCACTCACGACCTCTTCCCGGCTCAATACGCATCGAGCCGACGGGGAAGAGAAGCAATGCCGTGGCACCTCTCCCACATCAAACAAAACCAGAGAGAATCCACGGCACTTCCCGGATCGCCGTGGCAGAGGCCGAAGATCCCGTGATCACGAGGAGATGAAGTTAGGCAAACTCGATTCGGCGCTACTTTTGGTGACTTTTTAAGCACCTCGCCCATAAGAATCCTCAATCATTCCGCGAGGCGTAATCAATCACTAGGGCCTACGCCGCGCCGAGGAGGCCAACGAGGCAAAGCGCCCGAACGGGCGACAGCCTCTGCCCTTCCCGGAGAAGGGAAGAGGAAATTCATGGGCGAGAACACTCCGCCGAAGCGGCCGCAAGAAGACCGGGCCGCGAGCGCAAGGATTATGGGCTCACTACTTTCACGCCCTGACGGACACGCGCGCAAACGTCCTCATGCGCATCCGTGAGAAAAGTTTCAAATGGCCCAAAATGCCGAAAAGGACTCGGGAACCACCCAAATATTGTGATTATCATCGCCCGCCATTGCCATTCAACCGAGGATTGCAAAACGCCGCAAAGGGAGATTGAGGAGTCGGTCCGGCCGGACACCTCAATAGGTTCATCAAGGGACTAGGCAGACTTCGGGGGTCGCGGAAGGGGCCGAGGAGCCTTCTCCACCCCGAACAGATCGCAAGGGGGTGGTAAACATGATTACCACCCGACTCCGCCAAAATCCTGCGGACTACAAGAAGCGCCGCACGGTGGACAACGTTATCGCTTTAGGCCAGTGTGATTCTAATCATGTTATTTCCCCATGCCGACCCCTCAGAGCTTTCGCACTCGCTTCGGATGGCAACATGACTACCACCGAAGCGAGTCTTTATCTGATAATGGAAGTTCAAAGGATTTGCTTTACTTGACGCGCGTTCTTTAAACTAGGACTAAAAAAGAGTCAACTAAACTCCGCCGAAGGACCACTCAGACGGCTTAGATAACGAACCTAAGTGTCTGCTCAAGGACAAATTAACTGGAAGTGACCTTAGGCACCTACCCAAGGACAAAGAAGTCGCATCGATAACCTTTCTCGGTGGTCGACGCCGCCTATTTATAACGCTATACTAGGCGTGCCGTGCCTAATGTGACGTTTAGGGGCGCCACGCTAATACCACATCTAAAACGAAGTTCCCAACACCTTACTTGAGTCGGTGAAGCATCAGGCGTCAGGGTCACCGGACGGACCCGCTACATGGCCCGACGCCTCGAGCGCAAAGAATAAAACTACGGGAGAACTCGACCATCGGGACGAGACAACTTTCCAAAGAAAGCGCAGCCCGAGAAGCCACTGATCCGATCCCACCGGACCCGGGAACCCTGGATAAGTGCTCAGATTAGACGGCTCACTCACCGGCCCATCACTGAAGAGCTAATTGCGTTCTTACGAAGGAACGCAGATCTTTTGTTGACTCAGACATGCCCTAATCCCACAGGTAGTAATGGTCCACAAGCCGGGCTCGATCTCGACCGAAAATCGGTCAAAGTGAAGCGAGGAACCAACTGGCCGAAAAGTCGACGCCATCCGAGAGGAGGTGAAGAAGTCAGCCGACGCAGCTTCATTAGGAAGTCCAATACCCGGATCGGCTCTCTAATGTCGCCCTTGTTAAGAAAAGCAACTGAAGTGGCGGATGTCGGCCGACTTCACCGACATTAACAAAGCTTTGTCCTAAGGACAAAGCCTTCCCCGCCCGAATAGACTGGTTGACTCACAAAGCAGATACGAGCCGAGCCACGGGACGCCTATTCGGGCTACAAACTGCATTCGCATGAATCCCAAGATGAGGAGCGCATTTCCTCATGACGGACCAAGGCACCTATTGTTATAAGGTGATGCCTTTTTGCCTTAAGAACGCTGGGCAACCTACGCTATCAACAAGATGTTCGAAAGTCGATCGGGTCGCACATGGAGGTCTACGTGATGACATGCTCAGAAGAGCAGGGCCATCGGCGACCACATTCGCGACTTGAGTGAGTCGTCAAGTGCTTCAAGGCATCGCATGAAGGTCAATCCATCGCTAAATGCGTCTTCGGAGTTGCTTCGAAAATTCCTCGGGGTTCATAGTCTCCCGGGGAGGGATCGACGAACCCCGAAAAATCAAAGCACTCGCCGACACGACACCTCCACGGAGCGTGAAAGACGTTCAAAGGCTCACGGGCGATCGGCTTTGTCCCGCTTCCTCGAAGTCTGAGACAAGTACTGCACCCTTTTCAAAGCTCAAGGGGAACGAAATCCGGGGCCGATGGGCATGGATCGCCAAACTCTTTCCAAGAATTGAAGCAAGATTGGCAGCCGCGCCGTTGGTATCACCATGGGCGGAGAGGTATTATACCTCTACCTCGCGGTACGTAAACGCGCCAATTCCGCCTCACAGGCGACAGATCCGGGACGCACACGGCCTACTATGTGAGTAAAATGTTGACCTACCTTAAACTCGCTACTGCTGCTAGCAAAAATTGGCCTTAGCGCTAATATCCTCCGCACGAAAACTAAGGCCTTACTTCCGTGCCCATCGTATAGTGGTCCTCACCTGACCACCATTAAAACCATCCTCCGTAAACCCGATGTTTCGGGAGGTTAGTCAAATGGGCTATCGAGTTAGGCGAGTTCGACATTGAATTCCACCCCGTGCCCGCCGTAAAAGCGCAGTGCACCGGCTGATTTCGCCGAGACCACGACCCCGGCCTCCCGATGAACAAACGCGAAGCAAAGATCGCTGCGCCGGAGTCCCGCAGTGGGTACTCCATGTAGACTGATCGTCCCATGGACGCGGGGTGTGGGCGCGGAGTTGCTGGCAACTCCCGACGGGTTCGAGATAAAATACTCACTGACTCAACTTCCCGCCGACGAATAACGTCACTGAGCACGGCCCTGGCCGGGCCGGCTTCGAGACTAGCCCGAGAATGCTCCGCCAAGAAACTGACGGGTCTCCAGCGACTCCGAGCTCATCACAACCCAGTTATCTGGCCGGGCTTCGAATAACCCGCTCTTGGCAAGTACTTGGCAAGGCAAAGGAAATGATTCAAGGTTTCGAGAGATTAGACTCTTGTTCACATTCCGCATCAATCGGAAGGCGGACCAAATGGCCAAGGCCGGCCGCCGAAAACCCGAGCAGAGGGGACATGCGAGATCCCGAGCGCTCCTGGGCCGAAAAAATAGGAGGCCATGCAGTTTCCGAAATGATAAACTGATGACTCCTTTCCTAAACTATTCAAGCACCTGATCACTCCCGGAGGACGCCGAACAAGCCAAGCGGGTCAAAAGACAGCCGGTTGGTATACCAGTAGTTGGCGGACGGCTTTATCGGGCCGTGGGGTACTCAACTCCATACCTCCTTGTCTAACTCCCGAAGAGGCGGACTACGCGCTAAGCGAGATTCATCTCAATCTACTTGGACACATAGGCGGGAAAACCTAGCCTTTAAGGTCATGCGACAAGGGTACTACGGGCCCTCGATGAAGAAGGACGCTACTGAATTTGTGAAGAAATGTGAAAGCCGCCAAACCACTAAAACCTTCACCACCACCATCCAGATTTGAAATCACTACAGTAATCACAGTTCTTCACAAGAATGGGGGCTCGATATTCCCTTTTCCCATTGCCACGGGCAAAAAAATTCACCATACGGCATCGACTACTTCACCAAGTGGGTCAAGATACCCGCTGGCTAAAATCACAACACAATGCCCTGAATTCCTTCGCCGAGCATTTGTCCGCATTCGGCGTCCTGAGGTCGTGGTAACCGACAACGGGACCCACTCCTGGGAAACGCTTCACCAAGTATTGCACCACCTGGTATCGTCGTCCACACTTTGGCATACCCCCCAGCCAACGGGACAGGTGGAGGTCACAAACCGAACGTTGCTCCACGGGTTAAAAACTAAGTTGAGGACGCGGCTCTTGGGTCGACGAGCTCCCTTCCGTCCTCCGGTCTTACCGAACAACCTGGGAACTAAACACGCGAGACGCCTTCCTGCCATTGCAGGGATCAAGTGAATCTGGCCGAGATCGGGCTTCCAAGTCTAAGAGTGGAGTCCTTGACCCACCGGAAAACTCCCCGAAAATTCGGGAGCACTTGGGATTGCTCGAGAGGCCCGCGATGCCGCTGCACGGACAAATTACGCTACCAACATCGAGTGGCCCGATACTACAATAAGAAAGTGAAAGCCCGACAAATGAGGTAGGCGACTTGGTCCTCGCGTGGCGTCGAGGCCATCGCAAGATCGCCCACCGTAACAAGCTCTCCCCAATTGGGAGGGACCTTCCTCGTCTCCGCAGCCTCGCGCAAATGAGCCTACAAGCTCCGAATCAGGGACGGAAAGTCGGTTCCACGAACGTGAACGCAGCCCACCTCAAACGCTACTTCCAATAGGAAGCTCAGGTATGAACTCACCCTTCTACGTGCATACATTCGCTTGCTTGTGTAACTGTGTGAGGTAAGGAGTTTACTTAGCATAGAATACTAGGGTGTATGAACTGCGTTGCCTTGTGCACCCATCCGACCTAGACCGCCTCTAAGTCGAGGGTCTTCACCTCCCGTTAAACCCTAGTCATCCAGTGGCCGAAATTGGTCTAAAACCCTAGTCATCTAGGTGGCCCGTTAGCGCCTTAAACCCCGGTCATCCAGTGGCCCATAGCGGTCAAAACCTCGTCATCCAAGTGGCCCATAGCGTCCTCAAACCTCGGTCATCCGAGCGGCCCAATAGCGGTCGCACTAAAACTTTGTCATCCAAGTGGCCCATAGCGGTCTCAAAACCTTAGGGGCAAGATGGCACACACGCGACGACCTCCTTTCGGGAGCAAGAACGCTGTCAGCGACGGTCGAAGGGAGAAGCATCTCTTCTCCGGTATTGGCGGCCAGTTTTCGCAGGAACGGCGCCATCAGCCGGGTTCTCACAACCGCCGTCGACCCTAAGGACCTACTCCTTAGGCAACCCGCCAACTGTCAGCCACCCCACGCATTAACCTTCTCGACAAAGCAAATAGCGTGGTGAGACCATAACGAGAAGCGTTCTTCTTCTCGACATTAACTCGCCAAGTTTCCACTTTCAAAGACCGCAAGGTTGGTTACCACAACCACTTGCCAAGCCTCGGGGTTTCACTCCTTAGGGCAAACTGGCATCTTGCCACGGCCAACCAAGTTGCCATCCAATGTAACGACACAAACAAACACGAAGCAATAAGAAGCAATGGATGCTAAATCAAAAGAACTTCCGCTTTTATTGCCCTCAAAAAGTGTGTTTACAATTTACAAACAATCCAAAAACAAAAGAGGAAAAAGTACAAAGGGCTACGAGGTCGGCGGACCACCCCCCGCTCCTGGCTCTCCCCCGTAAGTCTTCCGCGCAAAGACCCCGCGGTTCCTTAGATTTATAAGCTCTATTTGGGAAATCAGAACAACCAACCGCGCGACGCGACGCCCAATATTGAGCCCTCCAACAAATGGAAGCAAATGCGCTCTCAACCTCGTGGAGACTCATCCGAGTATCCAACTCGCCTCTACGGTGGCGACTCTATCCGAAAGACGTTTGTTGTCCGTCTTAAGCCGATCTTCCTCTTCTTTGATCGGGCGACCTCCGCCTCGGCCGCAGCCCGATCTCTGCCTCTAAGTCCGCCACGGCCTCGAGAGCGGTTGTCCGCTCCCGTAGCTCTCCTCCGAGGCGGCAATTTTAGGCCCAACCAAAGCTATCTCGGCCTCGCGTTCCGCAATGATGCGGTCACACCGCCCATTTCCCTATGACAACCGAGCCCACTCTTTGGCCGCACAAGACAAAAACAAAACGTGAGCTCATGAACATGGTAAAAATACCAGAAGTTGTTACAGGGTCGTACCTGTAAGTCTTCCTGAGACCTCACGGGACAGGCTCACCTCGGCCCACTGCTGATCGGAGATGTCGAGCTAGGAGCGCCTCTTGCGCCAAATCTGCCGCCTGTCCAAGAGGCGGTCCAAAACTCATCATCATCAACGGCGGGTCGCTTCCTCTCCTGCCCATTGGAGTAGTCGTGGTTTTTTCTTCCTCGCTTCCCGTGGGACAGCTTCGGAGGATCAGCCCTCGGGCCGACGGCTCCACAATATAAACCCGCGAGCCTTCAAGCGCTGTCGGCCGGCTCCACCGGTTCCATCCGGCAGCGCTGAACCACCTTCACCGCAGCCGGGCTGTAAATAACTCCTCCGCATCCACCGCCGTCCTCACCCGACCTCTCCGCCCCGGAAGTGCTGCGGGACCACCGCAAATCCCGGCAGCCTACAAGGTCAATCTGAGAGGAGGAAGAGGAGGGCGTGGGTCCGCCTTGCAGCAGCCTCCATCAAGACACTGGGCGATTAGCAACTTCCCCGAGTCAGGCTTAGACATTGTAATTGGAGGGTGTGGCCACGGGCCGGTGACGGTGGGCCCCATTCGACCTTCTCGGCCTCCTCCCGGAAACCAAGAAGTCCCTTCTAAATTCATCGGGATTCTTTCCGTATGGCCGCGGTCACCATGCATACGCCAGAGATTCCGCCGCAGCTTCTGCGCCAAGATCGCACTCTGCGGAACCTCGCCCCTGCCTCCTCGCGAGGGGGCATTCCTCTCCACCTTCACGAAGAAGAACCGATTTTTCCATTCTTGAGTCATAAATCGCCCTGGCTATCTTTCTCCCTCGACGGGGCCGAGTGAGATCCACTCTTGCCCCCTGGGTCACCTTAAATATGACCTTAAGACCCCGGACATCCTAAACTTCGTTTGAGTTTCCGGGCAAAAATGCATAAAGTGCAAATGTACCTCACTGGCGTTGGCATGAAGTCATTGACGAACCCCTAGGCCGTTGCGATCGATCAGCTCCTCGGAGGCAGCGGAGCTCCGCTCCTCGGGTGGCCTCATAGACGGTGATGTAGCCCTCGGTGGGTGAGAGGCAACTTCACCCGCTCCTAGAACCTTCCCTGCCATCTCCTTCGGGATGTTGAATTCAACACACAAAGGCCTTAACATCACCCTCTCTCAAAGCCGACGAGATTTCAACGCTGAGGCCATGATCGAAAAGGTGCTAGGGTTTCTCGGGAAGGTTTGACCGTGAAATGGAAATGAGGAAGACGAAGGAGTGGTAACCAACTTCAAAAAACGGAGGAAGTCTTAGGCGCGCTTCGCAAAGGACGCCGTTAGCCATGCCACGCGTCGTCTCCTCATTCGACTTAGCCAAACGATGGGACTCCCCGCACGAAAAACCCCCTCATTAATGGCACCGTCTGCATTACCACGTGTCGCCACCCCACTTGGCCCACCCAAAGGACGGATCTCTCGCGCACATTAATTACGATTTCCTTCCAACCAAAAAGAGGACACGTGCCACTCTCTGGGCAGTCCGTACCAAAGATGGCGGTCATTCCCGATCGACCGGAGACGGCCAACAAACTCGTACTCTAATCGGCCCAAACTGGCCAACAACTCAGGTGCTCCTCGGTCGTAATTGAGACAGTAACATCTCTGAAACTCGTGATTTCGTCAAAACGATCGACAAACCTAGTAAAATCGAGACGATGAAGACGAATCGGTTTATAAGGGCACCCCATCGGGAAACATGCCGGAGATCGTAATCGACCACCAGCGTGGGGCTAGTGATGGTACGCTCCAAAATGGGCCCCTAACAGAAAACGATCCAAAAATCGAAAGCCCTGACGGTCAACGTTTGAGTTTCACGGGGCGATTATGCTCAAACGGTCAACGAAATGTTGACTGCCTATGACAATTTAGGCCTCCTGGCTTTCTACGTCAACATCAGGCTCAAGCCCAACAAATGAACGTTAGAGGAACTTGCTTCCGCTTCTCCACGGCGACGACGACTCTCCGGCCAACTCGAACGCTGACCGCTCTCTCTTACGTTGGGCCCAAATAACGCATTTCTACAGTAATGGGCCATACTACTAGGTCCATAACTCCTCCTGACCAACCACGCCTTTCCACGCTCTTTGATCCTAAATGGATATCGACAAGATTGGGCGCCTTCAAATACGAAGTGCTTTCTTTCTTCCCGTTCTTGCCCACCAAAACAACCCTACTATAGCCAATCCAAAGAGAAAGAGATAACTGGGGAAGTCACTGTTTGGCTGCGCAAGGAAACTATCACCTCCACCATGGCAACCCAGATCCGTCAAGAAGGCAGCCACGGAGGAGGGAAAGGATCTCGCCTTCCAAAGAAGGAAGATCATCCACTCCTTCCATAAATCACCTCTTAACCTTCGCTCGACACGTCACTAACACTAAAAACGCTGGGTGGAGACCGAAACTCCTGGGAGAAAACTCCAAGTCTTCTAAATACAAGCTCTCTGCCTCTGGCCTGGGTGAGACCGCATAATAACTTCAAGCGCAATGTCAATCCTCACGATCAAGCATTACCTTTCCCACCGACTGTATACAAGAAGGACTCGCTTTCTCTCTTACATCTGAAGCCAAATCACCCCGCCAACTTATTCGCTCAAGTCTGATCTGTGACGATTATTGGCGCTGCTCAGGAAGACGCCAACAAAAGCTTACTTCCCACTCTCGCAGGACTCATTTGTCACCTTTCTATTCCTACGATGGTGAACATAAGGGCTCAGTTAGCCAATTCCCGCTAGAGATGTACTTAACCCTGCTCGTGATCATGCCGTCAAGTCCTGTCAATCTGGTTAAGAAGTGGGCTCCACCGCCTTACTTCCAAGAATCGTGGAGCAGACAGCAGCTAACACCGCCCGCTTCGTGTACTTTGCGCCAGAAGAGTCGCAGCTACCAGCGGTGCCTACCTCGGGCATATCCTCCCGCCACTAAAAAGGGGTGGCCGTGAGAAAGAAGATGCTCGCGGGAAGAGCCCCTGCAAGCTCCAGACGTTCGCACAGCGCCTTCCCGCGTTTCCGCCGTAATGTGCCTGTAACGCCCGGAGCACGCCCCCGAGAGAAAGTCAAGAACGGTGAAACTTCGCACTCGGGCCGAAATCGCAACAACCGCTCCCGGGAGCATGCCTCAGACTCTGGTAGATCCACTGGAGGCAAGTAGCTGAGACTGGCCAACCTCCAGGATAAAACAGAAGCCGAGGGATTACCTCAACTCAAAAGATCGCCTACTCGCTACCATCCGCTGAAAGTGGAGCAAATTCGAACCGTGGTGTTCCAACGACAGCAACACGATAGATCTCGGACAAATTTTTACCGTGAGATCTCGAGCCGCCTGGCCTTCGTTCAAGTTGCTAACTCTTTTGACTATACGATAGAGGCAAGATCCAGCTTGACCATCTCGGATTGCTTCCGCTAATTCACCAAGTCTAGCAAGGTCGAGGGACTCAATGCCGATACTTTCCTCACTCCGGCGAGATGCTGACCGTTTCACCATCTCCCTTCGTGACTCCATTACGCTGCACTTCACTACCTCTTCTCGCTCAATACGCACGAGCCGACGAAGAGTAGCGCCCGTGGCACCTCTCCCACATCAAACAACCAGAGAGAATCCACTATGACTTCCCGGGATCGCTTCGTGGCAAGAGGCCGCATGATCCCCAGGATCACTGAGGAGATGAAGTTAGCGCCTTCATTCCGCGCGCCTTGTGACTTTTTAAGCACTCACCCATAAGAATTCTCAATCATCTGGGCGTGGCGCTGTAATCAATCACTGGGGGCCTTACGCGGCCGCTGAGGAGGCCAACGAGGCAAAGCGCCCGAACGGCAGAGTCACCCGCCTTTCCCCGAGAAGGGAAGAGGAAATTCATGGGCGGAGAACACTTCCTGCTGTAAGGCCGCAAGACTCGGGCCGCCAGCTAAGGATTAAGGGCCCACTACTTTCACGCCTCGACGGACACGCGCGCAAACGTCCTCAAGTGCAGATCCGTGAGAAAGTTTCGAAATGGCCCAAATGCTTTTCGAAAAGGACTCGTGGAACCAAACAAGACAAGGGGATATCATCGCTTCCGCCTCGCGGTCTAACCGAGATTGCGAAACGCCGCAAAGGGAGATTGAGAGCGTCTCACGCGACACCTCAGGTTCATCAAGGGGACTGGGCAGAGATTTCGGGGTCGCAGTATGGGTCAGGAGCTCTCCACCCCGAACAGATCGCGCAACATGGCTACCACCTCGACCCGGGCCAAAATCCTCTACTAAGGCAGCACAAGACGGTGACAACGCACGCTTCAACAGTGTGATTCTAATCATGCGATTTCCCCATACCGAAATTCCCTAGGGACAGACCAAGCTGTATTAAGCAGCGATGACTACCACCGTCGAAGTCTTTATCGATACGGAAGTTCAAAGGATTTGCTTTACTGGACGCTGCTCTTTAACTAGACTAAAAAAGAGTCAACTAAAACTCGCTCAAGGACCAATGATTGCCTAGATAACGAACCTGCGTCTGCTCAAGGGACAAATTAACTGAAAGTGACCTTAGCACCTACCCAAGGACAAAGAAGTCAGCATTTATAACCTTTTCTCGTGGTCGACCCGCCGAAGCATAACGCTTATACTAGGCGTGCCGCGGCTTCAACAGCCGCTGGGGGCAGCCACGCTAATACCATCTAAAAATGAAGTTCCCAACACCTACGGAGTTTGTACATCGGGCGATCATGTCACCGGACTCGACCGCTACATGGGCTCGTGACGCTCTCGGAAGGCAAAAGAATAAAACCATGGGAGAACTCGACCATCGCGGACGAGACAACTTCTTCAGTTAGGCAAATGGAGAAGCACGCGATCCGATCCCACTGACCCGGGAACCTGGAGCAAGTGCGCTCAGACGGGCGGCTCACCAGCACGGCCACACGCGCTAAGAGGCTAATTTCAAGGTTTCTACGGCGAACGCAGATCTTTTTGTTGACTCCGCAGACATGCCCTAATCCCGCCAGGCACGTCCACAAGTCAAGCCTGACCTCGACCGGTAACCTGCCGCACAGGTTTCTATAATCCAACCGTTTAAAAGCCGATCGCCATCCGAGAGGAGTAGAAGAAGCCGGACGCAGCTTCATTAGGAAGTCCAATACCTGATCGCTCTTCTAATGTCGCCTCAAGAAAAAAGTACCTGAAGTATGATGTGCCGATTTCACCGACATTAACAAAGCTCGCCCTAAGGACAGCTTTTCCTCGCCCGAATAGATTCTGCCACATCAGCCAGACATGAGCCGGCCGAAGCCATGGACGCCTATTCTGCTACAAACTGCATTCGCATGAATCCCGAAGATGAGGAGCGTACTCCTTCATGACGGACCAAGGCACCTATTAATATAAGGTGATGCCTTTTGGTCTTAAGAACGCTCGGGGCAACCTACCGCTTGGTCAACAAGATGTTCAGCAGTCGACGGCTGCACATGGAGGTCTACGCCGATGACATGCTCGTAAAGACAGTGGCCACGGCGACCACATTCGCGACTGGAGTGAGCTGCCCGGCGCTTCAAGGCATCGCATGAAGTCAATCCTCGCTAAATGCGCCTTCGAGTTAAGCTTTCGAAAATTCCCTCGTGCCTATACCTCAAATGAGGATCAACAACCCCGAAAAATCAAAGCACTCGCCGACATGACACTCTCCACTAGCGTGAAAGACGCCTGGGCTCACAGTATGATCGCGCCTTTGTCCTGCCTCGCGAAGTCTCTGAGACAAGTACCACTCTTTTTCAAAGCCTTGCGGGAACGAAATCTGAAGGAAAGCCAGCTGGCATGGGATCACAAACTGCCAAGAATTGAAGAAGATGGCCAGCCCGCCGCCGTTGGTATCACTCAAGTGAGAGGATATACCTCTACCGCGGTATCGAACGGCGCCACCCGCCCCTAGTGACAGATTCGACGCGCACGCTTGGGCCTTACTGTGAGTAAAATGTTGACCGGCCTGCAAACTGCCATCAAAGGCTGGGCGTAAAATCAGCCTTAGCTAATATCCTCCGCACGAAAAATCCAAGGCCTTACTTCCGTGCCCATCGTATAGTGGTCCACTGGATCAGCCCATTAAAACCATCCTCCAAACCCGATGCTTCGGGAGGTTAGTCAAATGCTATCGAAATACAGTTTGAGACACCACCTGTGCCCGCCGTAAAGCGCAGACTGCTGATTTCTGCCGGTGACCACGGCCTCAGCTTCCCGATGAACAGCTTCGTAAGAAGCAAGACTGCCGTCGCAGTCCTGCAGTGGGTAATCGGCGACTGGGACACCATGGACGCGGGTAGGCCGGGCAAGTGAGTTGCCCCCGGCAACTCATCGTTCGAGATAAAATACTCACTGTGACGACCTTCTCAAATAGACGACATTGCCGCTGAGTACGGCTCCTCGCTGCTTCGAGACTAGCCCGAGAATGCTCCGCCAAGAAACCGACGCACGATAACACTCCGAGCTCATCAAGCCAACCGGGGACAATCTGGTTCGGGTTAAATAACCTGGGCCTGCCAAGTACTTCTGCAAAGGAAATGATTCAAGGTTTTAGAGATTAGACTCGTTTCATTCCGCGCATCGAACCGGAAGGCGGATCACTGCCAAGGCCGGCCGAAAACCCGAGTAAAGATTTCGAGGGACATGCGGAGATCCCGAGCGCCCCGGCCTGTCAAAAATGTAGAGGCCATGCAGCATTTCTCCAAATGCATACCGATGACTCCTTTCCTAAACTATTCTAACGCGATCACTCCCTGAGACGCGAACAAGCCAAGCGTCAAAAGACAATTATTGGTATACTCAGAGTCAAGTGACGCTGACGCGTGGGTACTAACTCCATACCTCCGCTTGCCTAACTCCCCGAAGAGGCGGACTACGCGCTAAGCGAGATTCATCTCTAATCTACTTGACCGCACATAGGCTGAAAAAACCTAGCCTTTAAGGTCACGCGACAAGGGTACTACCGTCACGAAGAAGGACGCGCCGAATTTGTGAAGAAATGTGAAAGCCATACTACTCGCAACCTTTCACCACCACCGCAGATTTGAACACTACAGCAATCGGGCAGTTCTTCACAAGAATGCTCGATATTCTACTCTTTCCCATCACACTGGCAAATAAATTCACCATACGGCATCGACTACTTCACCAAGTGGGTCGACACTACTAAGAATCACAGAATTCACATATTCTGAATTCCCTTCACAGCATCATTCGCAGATTCTATTGCCCCGCAGGTCGTGGGTAACCGATAAACGGACCCACTGGAAACGCCACCAAGTATTGCACCAAATTTCTGTATCGCTTCTGTCCACACTGGCATACCCCCGTGCCAACTGGGACAGGCGAGGTCACAAACCGAACGTTGCTCCACCGGTTAAAACTAAGTCGAGGACGACGGGGTTTCTTGGGTCGACGAGTGCCCCTTCCGTCCTCTCGGGTCTTACCGAACAACCCGTGGCGAACCAACACGCGACGCCCGCCTCGTTACGGATCTGGCGAATTCCGCTGAGACGGGCTTCCAAGTCTAAGAGTGAGTCTCACCCACTGAAAACTCCTTAAAATTCGGAGTACTAGATTGCCGAGGAGGCTCCGCGACGCCGCTGTAATACCTGACAGCCGGGCCACCAACATCGAGTGGCCCGATACTACAATAAGAAAGTGAAAGCCCGTTCGAGTAGGCGACGGTCCTCGCGTGGCGTCGAGGCCACCGGGCAAGATCGGGCGGCCGTAACAAGCCTTCCACCGAGGACTTTTCTCGTCTCCTGCCTCGCGCAGCTGAGCCTACAGTTCTAACTAGGATCGAAGTTTGTTCCACCGAACGTGAACGCAAAATTTCACCAAACGCTTACTTTAAGAAGTTTCAGGCGAACTCACCTTCTACGCGCGCATACATTCGCTGCCAGGTAATCAAGTAAGAGGTAAGAGTTACTTAGCATATGTAATACTAGGCGCGAATCGCTGCTCTGGCAGTACCATCCGACTCTGGGGACTGCTTCTAAGTCGAGGGTCTTCACCCTCCCCGTTAAACCCTGGGCCATCCGTAATAATTGGTCTAAACCCTAGTCATCTAGGAGTACTCGTTAGCTGCTTAAACCCCGGTCATCCAGTGGTTCCATAGCGCCCAAAACCTGGTCATCCAAGCGGCCCATGCCCGAAATCCCTGGCCATCCGAGCGGCCCAATAGCGGCCGTGACCAAACCTTGGTCATCCAAGTGCTCCATAGCGGTCTCGGAAACCTTAGGGGGCAAGACGCCAAGACACGCGACGACCTCCTTTCGTGGGAGCAAGAACGCTGGGCCGACGGCCGAAGGGAGAAGCATCTCTTCTCCAAGACGCAGCCTGCTACAACGGCGCCCATCAGCCGGTTTCACAATCAGCCGCTCACCGGCGACCATCTCAGGCGCTCACAACTGCTGCCCCACGCATTAACCTTCTCGACAAAGCAATAGCGTGCAGGAGACCATAACGAAGCGTTCTTCTTCGACATTAATCGCCAAGTTTCCACTTGACAAAGACCCGCTAGCGTTGGTTACCACAACCACTTGCTGCTCGGGGTCAGCCTCAGGGCAAACCAAGTATTCATTACCACAACCAAGTTTGCCATCCAATGTAACGACACACAAACAAACACGAAGCAATAAGAAGCAATGGATGCTAAATCAAAAGAACTTCCGCTTTATTGCCCTCAAAAAGTGTGTTACACCATAAACAACTAAAACAAAAAGAGGAAAAGTACAAGGGCTACGAGTCATGACCACCTGGCTTGCCTTGCCTCCCCGTAAGTCTTCCTCATAAGAAGACCTGCGGTTCCTTAGATTTATGTTCTACTAGGAAATCAGAATAACCAACCGCGCGACGCGACGCCCAATATTGAAAGCTCCTCTCTCCAATGCCTCGGCGTGCACGCGCCCCCAACCTCGGGTGGAGACTCACATCCGAGTATCCAACTCGCCTCTACTTGGTGGCGACTCTATCCGAAAGACGTTGTCAGTCCGGTCTAAGCCGATCTTCCTCTTCTTTGACGGCGACCTCCGCCTCGCCGTCGCAAATGATCTTCGTTTCCTAAGTCCGCCACGACAGCCGAGAGCGTTGTCAGCCCCGCAGCTCTCCTCCGTAGGCGCACACTTTAGCGCCCAACCAGCACCCAGCTCGCCCGCACGATGCGGCCGCGCCGCTTCCATTTCCTGGCGACAAATCGGTGCCCACTCTTTTTGGCCGCACAAGACAAAAACAAAACGTGAGTCAGCAAAACACAGGCAAAAATACCGTAGTTGTTACAGGTCGACCGTGAAGTCTTCCTGAGACCACTGTCCGAGACTCCACTGTGCCCAAACAAGGCCAAGGACGCGAGATGTCGAGCTGAGCGCCTGCGCCTGGGCCCGCCGCCGCCTCATCCAAGAGGCGGTCCAAAACTCATCATCATCAACGGCAATGGCGGCCGCTCTCCCGCAAAACATCGAGTAGTCGTTAGCGGTTTTCTTCCTCGCTTCCCGATAAATGCACCGGAGGACGCTCTCGCTGACGGCCCACAATATAAACTCGCTGAAAGCCTTCAAGCTGCCGCGAGCTCGCCTCCACCGCTTGATTCCATCCGTGCAAATGGCCGAAATCCACTCTTCACCGCAGCTGGCCAAAATAACTCCTCCTAAGATCCACCTACGGCCTCAACGATCTTCTCTCCTCCGCTTAAGTTGCCGACCACCGCAAATCCCGCAAATACAAGGTCAATTCGAGAGGAGGAAGAGGGAGGGCTGGGCAAGCCGCTTCTTGGCAAAGCAGCCTCTCCATCAAGACACTGGCGATTAGCAACTTCCCGAGCCGTCGCTTAGACATCAGACCGAGGGTGTGGCTTCTCGACCGTGACTGGTTCTATTCGACCTTTCTCTGCCTTCCTCCTCGGAAACCAATGAAGTCCCTTCTACCATTGACCTTCAGATGGCCGCTGTCAAACATGCATACGCGCAGATTCCGCGCAAATGCAGGCGCTAAGATGCACTCTCTCGAACCTCGCCCGGTTTCCGCGAGGGGGCATTCTCTCCACCTTCACGAAGAAGAACCGATTTTTCTGGGCCTGTGTGAGTCATAAATCGCCCCGTTTATCTTTTCTTTCCTGACGGCCGAGGAGATCCACTCGCCCCGGGTCACCTAACAGGACCTAAGACCTGATACATCCTAAACTGCTTGAGTTTCCTACAAAAATGCATAAAAATGTACCACGCGCTGGTACGAAGCTGGGCGCGACGAACCCCTAGGCCGTTACGACGACTCAGCCGAAAGGGGGCAATGGAAAGCCCGGGCCTGTGGGGCTCACGGATAGTTCTCCTGGGTGAGGCACCTCACCTTCCGCCTAGAACCTTCCAGCCATCTCCTTCTGATAAGCCAATTCAACACAATAAGGCTCCAACATCACTCCTCTCGTGCCTACTTGAGATTTCCCGCAAACTGAGGCCATGATCGGGGTGCTGTGCTAGGTTTGGGAAGGTTTGACCGTGAAATGGAAATGAGGAAGACGAAGGAGTGGTAACCAACTTCAAAAACGGAGGAAGTCTAGGCGCCTGTTGCAGCGACGCCGTTAGCCATGCCACGCGTCGCTCTCTCATTCGACTTAGCCAAACGAATGACTCCCAAGACGAAAACCCTCATTAATGGCACCGTCAATTACCACGTGTCGCCACCCCACTGCCTACCTGAAGGACTAGATCTTCTGGCGCATTAATACCCTATTTTCCAACCAAAAGAGGACACGCGCCACTTCTCTCGCCTGGCGCCCGCCTCAAAGATGGCAGAAAGTCATTCTGACCGGGACCAGACTGGCCAACAACTCGTATCTGACCGACTAAAACCTGGCCAACAATCACATTCGGGGTCGACTCAAGATCACAACATCTAAAACTCAGGATTTGGTCAAAACGATCGACAAACCGGAAAGTAAAATCGAGACGATGAAGACTTAATCTGCTTATAAGGCACCTGATTAAATACGGCTGGAGATCGTAAATTCACCACCTAAAGATGTGGGGGTTAGTGATGGGTACGGGCCAAAATGGGCCGCCCAACAGAGAAAATCTGATCTGGGGGACTTTAAAGCCCTGACTTATTAATGCTGAGTCGATCACGGGCGGGCGCATTAGCTCACAACCGGCCAACGAAATGTTGACTGCTCGCGCACGCCCGGCCAGGCTCTCCAAGCGGCTACCACACGTGGCCCAAGCCCAACAAATGAACGCTAGAGGAACTTGCCTGGGCCTCCAATGAAGGCGACGACTTCTCCAATCTGGCCAACTCGAACGCTGACTGCCCTTCCTCTACGCTGGGCCCAAATAACGCATTTCTACAAAAGAATGGCCCGCATTTACGGGGTCCATAACTTCCTCCTAAGCAACAACCACAAATTTCCACGCTGTCCTCTTGATCCTAAATGGATATCGACAAGATTGGGCGCCTTCAAATAAAGGGAAGGCACCTGATCTTCCCGTATTCTTGCCCACCAAACAACCCAACTGCATAATCCAAAGAGGAAAGAGATAACTGGGAAGTCGCTGTGGCCGCGCAAGGAAACTATCACCTCCACCATGGCAACCGAGATCTCATCAAGAAGGGCAGCAGCCACTGAGGAGGGAAAGGATCTCGCCTTCCAAAGAAGGAAGATCATCCACCTCTTCCATAAATCACCTTAACCTTCGTTCCGCACGCTTCCACTAACACTAAAAACGCTTTGGCTTGAGATCAAACTCGGAGAGAAAACTCCAAGTCTTCTAAATACAAGCTCTTCGCTTCCCGGCCTGTGGAGACCGCACAATAAACTTCAAGGCAATGTCGAATCCTCACGATTGCTTACTACCTTTCCCACCGACTCGGGATACAAGAAGGACCTTGCGTTTCTCTCTTACATCCGGGTCAAATCGCTTCTCCCGCCAACTTATTCTTCTTTCTGTTCTTTCTTTAAAGGTCAAGCCACCGACTGGTGCTTGCTTGAGAGAGTTATCGGTGGGTTTCTCCCGCCGTTAATCGGCCGACCTCTGTTTTTTTTTAGTGGTGTGCAGGACCCGCACTTCAGATGAAACGGAGCCGGATCGGGTCGCCAAAATCCGAATCTGTTCAAGTCGGATCCGTGCACGCATCATTGGCGCCCGTCTGTGGGAAGACGCTAACAAAAAGCTTACTCCCACCCTCGCACCCGCTCTTTTGTCACCTTTCTATTCCTACGATGGTGAACACAAGGGCTCGTGCTAGCGACCCCCGCTAGAGATGCAAACTAACCCCGACTGTGATCATGCCGGCCAAGTCCTCGGTCAATCTGCTAGCAAAGGGCTCCACCGCCTTACTTCAAAGAATTGGTGGAGCAGATGCAGCCAACAATCGCCTCGCTTCGTACTTTGCGCTCGGAAAGAGTCGCAGCCACCAGCGCTCCACTTGGCCATCCTCTCCTCCTCCGCCACCAAAAGGGGGTGGCCGAGAAAGAAGATGCCTGCGAAGAGGCCCCCTAAGCCCGAGACGTTCCGGCACTGGCGTCCTCCGCGCGTCCTCGGCCGAACAGGCTGCCAGGCTCCGGGAGCACGTCCCCGAGAGAAAGTCAAGAACGAAGAAATCTCGGTACTCTCGGCCGAAAAATCGCACACCGTCCCGAGCATGCCTCAGACCACAGATCCACCGAGGCAAAGCAGCAGACCTGCCGAACCCTCCTCCAGGGACAAAACGAGTTGAGGGATTACCTCAACTCAAAAAGATCACCACTGGCGCCGATCCGCGAGTGGAGCAAATCTGGGAACCGTGTGTTCCGTAACGACGAGCACACCATAGATCCGGGACAAATCTCCTTTTACCGAGATCCCGAGCCGTCCCCCCTTCGAAGTTCAAGTTGCCAACTCTTGACTCATACGATGGGAGCAGATGATCCGATTGACCATCCGGATCACTTCCGCACCCACCTAAGTCTACAAGGGGTTGGAGGACTCAAGAATGTGCCGATACTTTCCTCTCACCCGAAGGAGATGCCGATCCGTTTCACCATCTCCCTTCAGATCTATCGACGATTTTCGTGCACTCACTGACCTCTTCCCCGGCTCAATACGCATCGAGCCGACGGGAAGAGAAGCGTAGCCGTGGCACCTCTCCCACATCAAACAAAACCAGAGAGAATCCACGCACTTCCCCGGATCGCTTCGTGGCAGAGGCCGGCGGATCCCCAGGATCACGGAGGAGATGAAGTTAGGCAACATTCATCTTGGCGCTACTTTTGGTGACTTTTTAAGCACCTTGCCCATAAGAATCTCAATCATTCCGCGAGGCGGACCAATCACTAGGGCCTACGCTCGGCCGAGGCCAACGAGGCAAAGCGCCCGAACGGCGGATCCGGCCTCGGCCCTTCCCCGGAGAAGGGAAGAGGAAATTCATGGGCGAGAACACTCCCCCGCCAAGGGGGCCAAGAAGACCGGGCCGCCGAGCGCAAGGATTATGGGCCCACTACTTTCACGCCCTTGACGGACACGCGCGCAAACGCCCTCATGCATCCGTGGAGAAAGTTTCGAAATGGCCCAAAATGCCGAAAAAGGACTCGGGAACCACCCAAATATTGTGATTATCATCGCCCGCCAGGCATTCAACCGAGGATTGCAAAACGCCGCAAAGGGAGATTGAGGAGCCTGGTCCGCCGCGACACCTCAATAGGTTCATCAAGGGACTGCAGGCAGACTTCGGGGGTCGCAGGGCCGAGGAGCCTTCTCCACCCCGAACAGATCGCGGCGGGGTGGTAAACATGATTACCACCCGACCCGCCTAAAATCTGCGGACTACAAGAAGCAAAGACGGTGGACAACGTTATCGCTTTGGCAGTGTGATTCTAATCATGTTATTTCCCCATGCCGACCCCCTTGTAATTTTACTGCTTCGATGGCAAGATGACTACCAAATGAAGCGAGTCTTTATGATAATGGAAGTTCAAAGGATTTGCTTTACTTGACGCGTTCTTTAAACTAGGACTAAAAAAGAGTCAACTAAAACTCCGTCAAGGACCACCGTCTTTGCTTAGATAACGAACCGGTGCCCGCTCAAGGGACAGTCAACCGAAGTGACCTTAGGCACCTACCCAAGGACAAGAAGCCGCATTTATAACCTTTTCTCTCCGTGGTTGACCGCGGCTTTTACAACGCTATACTAGGCAAGGCCGTGCCTGCTAACAGCGTTTGGGGTAGTCACGCCAATACCACATCTAAAAATGAAGTTCCCAACACCTTACGGAGTCGGTGAAGCATTGGGCGTCAGTCACCGGCTGACCTCGGACTGCTACATGGCCCGTATCACCGAGCGGCAAAGCAATAAAACTATGGGAGAACTCGACCATCGGGACGAGACAACTCTCCAGGCGCAGCCGGAGAAGCCACGATCCGATCCCACTTTGGACCTCGGAACCGGATAAGTGCGTTGATTGGCGGCTCACTCACCGGCCATCACAAGAGCTAATTGCGTTCTTACGAAGGAACGCAGATCTTTTTGCTTGGACTCGGCGACATGCCCGAATCCCAGCCAGTAATGGTCCACAAGCCGGGCCTCGATCTCGACCGAAAATCGGTCAAAGGCGGCGGAGGAACCAATCCGGCCGAAAAGCTGATCGCCATCCGAGAGGAGGTGAAGAAGGCTGGCTGACGCAGTTTCATTAGGAAGTCCAATACCCGACCGGCTCTAATGTCGCCCTTGTTAAGAAAAGCAACGGAAGTGGCGGATGTGCGTCGACTTCACCGACATTAACAAAGCCCGCCCTAAGGATGACTTTCCCCTGCCGAATAGACTCCGGGTGGTTGACTCCACAAGCAGACATGAGCTGCTGAAGCTTCATGGACGCCTATTCGGCTACAACCAGATTCGCATGAATCCCGAAGATGAGGAGCGTACCTCCTTCACGACGGACCAAGGCACCTATTGTTATAAGGTGATGCCTTTTGGCCTTAAGAACGCCTGGGCAACCTACCGCTGTCAACAAGATGTTCGAAAAGTCGAGACGGCCGCAATATGGAGGTCTACGCCGATGACATGCTCAGAAGAGCAGGGCCATCGCGACCACATTCGCGACTTGAGTGAGTCGCTCGAAGTGCTTCAAGGCATCGCATGAAGTCAATCTCGCTAAATGCGTCTTCGGTTGCTTCGAAAATTCCCCGGGTTCATAGTCTCCCAAATGAGGATCGAAGCGAACCCCGAAAAAATCAAAGCACTCGCCGACATGACACCTCCACGAGGCGTGAAAGACGTTCCAAAGGCTCACAGGCGATCGGCGGCTTTGTCCCGCTTCCTCGCGAAGTCTCGAGACAAGTACTCACCCTTTTTCAAAGCCTTGCGGGAACGAAATCCAAATGTTTTCGGTGGGCGGGATCGCCAAACTGCCAAGAATTGAAGGCGATGCCAGCCACCCACATTTATCACACTGGGAGAGGTATTATACCTCTACCTCGCGGTATCGTAAACGGCGCTCAATTCCGTCCTTGTGCGACGATCCTGGACGCGCAGCCGCCGGCCTACTATGTGAGTAAAATGTTGACCGCCTGTAAACTCGCTACTCGCATACAGAAAAATTGGCCTTAGCGCTAATATCCTCCGCACGAAAACTAAGGCCTTACTTCTGTGCCCATCGTATAGTGGTCCTCACGGACCACCCATTAAAAACCATCCTCCGTAAACCCGATGTTTCGGGAGGTTAGTCAAATGGGCTATCGAGTTGGCGAGTTCGACATTGAATTCCGCCCTGTGCCCGCCGTAAGCGCAAACACTCAAGCTGATTTCCTCGCCGAGACCACGACCCCTGCTCCCGATGAACATTTCATGAAGAAGCGAAAGATCGCTCGTCGGAGTCCCAGTGGGTACTCCATGTACGGATAAATCCGTCTCCATGGACGCGGTAGATGGGCGCTGGAGTTGCCTGGCAACTCCCGACGGGTTCGAGATAAAATACTCACTCGACTCAACTTCCCAAATGACGAATAACGCCAGCCGAGTACGAAGCCCCCTGTGGCCGGGTTTCGAGACTAGCTCGAGAATGCTCCGCCAAGAAACCGACGGTTTACAGCCGACTCCGAGCTCATCACAACCCATTAACGGTGCGGCTTGAAGCAATATCGCTCTTGGCCAAGTACTTGGCCAAGGCAAAGGAAATGATTCAAGGTTTCGAGAGATTAGACCTTGTTCACATTCCGCGTCATCAAACGGAAGGCGGACCAGTCGGCAAGGCCGCCGGGCCGAAAACCCGAGCAGTGCTCGAGGGACATGCGGGAGATCCCGAGCGCTCCCCAAATCGAAAAATAGGAGGCCATGCATTTTCCGAAATGCATGCAATGGATGACTCCTTTCCTAAACTATTTGGCTAATCTGATCACTCCCGGAGGACGCCGAACAAGCTAAGCGGGTCAAAAAGACAATGGTTGGTATATCAGAGTTGGCGGACGCTTTATCGCCGTGGTACTCAACTCCATACCTCCGCCCGTCTAACTCCCGAAGAGGCGGACTACGCGCTAAGCGAGATTCATCTCTCGGACCGCGGATCGCACATAAAGGGAAAAACCTAGCCTTTAAGGTCATGCGACAAGGGTACTACTGGCCCTCGATGAAGAAGGACGCGCTGGAATTTGTGAAGAAATGTGAAAGCTGCCAGCTTCACGGCAACCTTCACCACCAGCCGTCCGCAGATTTGAAATCACTACAGGCACCGTGGCCCTTCGCGCAATGGGGGCTCGATATTCTCGGCCCTTTTCCCATTGCCACGGGGCAGCGAAAATTCACCATAGCGGGCATCGACTACTTCACCAAGTGGGTCGAAGCAGCCCCGCTGGCTAAAATCACAGAACACAATGCCCTGGAATTCCTTCGCCAGAGCATTTGTCTGCGGATTCAAGCGTCCCAGAGGTCGTGGTAAACCGACAACGGACCCACGATTCGGGAAACGCTTCACCAAGTATTGCACCAGCTGGGTATCAAGTCGGTCCACACTTCGGTGGCATACCCCCGTGCCAACTGGACAGTGGAGGTCACAAACCGAACGTTGCTCCACGGGTTAAAAACTAAGTTGGAGGACGCCGGCTCTGGGTCGACGAGCTCCTTCCGTCCCTCTGGGGTCTTACCGAACAACCTGTAAGGAACCAACACGCGAGACGCCCTTCACCCTCTCATGGATCAAGCGGTAATTCCGCCGAGATCGGGCTTCCAAGTCTAAGAGTGGAGTCCTTTGACCCACCGGAAAACTCCCGGAAAAATTCGGGAGCACTTGGACTTGCTCGAGGAGGCCCGCGATGCCGCCAGACACGGACAGCCGCCTACCAACATCGAGTGGCCCGATACTACAATAAGAAAGTGAAAGCCCGGGGTTCGAGGTAGGCGACTTGGTCTCGCGTGGCGCCGAGGCCACCGGGCAAGATCGCCGCCGTAACAAGCTCTCTCCCACCGGGAGGGACCTTTCCTCGCCTCCAGCCTCTGCAATGAGCCTACAAGCTCCGAACCGGGACGGAAAGCTGGTTCCACGAACGTGGGCAACGCAGCCCACCTCAAACGCTACTTCCAATAGAAGCTCGGGTATGAACTCACCCTTCTACGTGCATACATTCGCTTGCTTGTGTAATCGTGGTGAGGTAAGGAGTTTACTTAGCATATAGAATACTAGGGTGTATGAACTGCGTTTGCCTTGCAGTACCCATCCGACCTAGACTCGCCCTAAGTCGAGGGTCTTCACCCTCCCGTTAAACCCCTAGTCATCCAGTGGCCGAAATTGGTCTAAAACCCTAGTCATCTAGGTGGCCCGTTAGCGGCCTTAAACCCCGGTCATCCAGTGGCCCATAGCGGTCCAAAACCTTGGGTCATCCAAGTGGCCCATAGCGATGCCGAAACCTCGGTCATCCGAGCGGCCCAATAGCGGTCGTACTAAACCTTGTCATCCAAGTGGCCCATAGCGATCTCAAAACCTTAGGGGCAAGATGGCACACGCGACGACCTCCTTTCGGGAGCAAGAACGCTCGGCCGACGGTCGAAGGGAGAAGCATCTCTTCTCCAAGATTGGCAGTGATTTTCGCTGAACGGCGCCATCAGTGGTTCTCAAATCGCTTTGCTCACTTAAGGACCTACTCCTTAGGCAGCCCGCCAACTGTTGGCCACCCCACGCATTAACCTTCTCGACAAAGCAATAGCGCAGAGACCATAACGAAGCGTTCCTTCTTCGACATTAACTCGCCCAAGTTTCCACTCGACAAAGACCGCAAGGTTGGTTACCACAACCACTTGCCAAGCCTGGGGGCTCACTCCTTAGGCAACAACTACTCGGCCGCCGCCAACCAAGTTGGCCATCCAATGTAACGACACAAACAAACACGAAGCAATAAGAAGCAATGGATGCTAAACAAAAGAACTTCCGTTTTATTGCCCTCAAAAAGTGTGTTACAATTTACAAACAATCCAAAAACAAAAGAGGAAAAAGTACAAAGGGCTACGAGGTCAAGGACCACCCCGGGCCTGTCTCCTGGGCTCTCCCTGTAAGTCTTCCTTGCGCAAAGACACCCGCGGTTCCTTAGATTTATAAGCTCTACTTGGAAATCAGAACAACCAACCGCGCGACGCGACGCCCAATATTGAGCCCTCCAACAAAATCGGCAATGCGCCCCAACCTCGTGGAGACTCATCCGAGTATCCAACTCGCCCTCTACGGTGGCGACTCTATCCGAAAGACGTTTGTTGTCCGTCTTAAGCCGATCTTCCTCTTCTTTTGATCGGGCGACCTCCGCCTCGCCGCAGCCGATCTCTGCCTCTAAGTCCGCCACGACAGCCTCGAGAGCGGTTGTCCGCTCCCGTAGCTCTCCTCCGGGCGGCCCTTAGAAGGCCCAACCAGCTATCTCAGCCTCGCGTTCGCATGATGATGCGGCCGCGCCGCCCATTTCCCCGACAACCGAGCCCACTCTTTTGGCCGCACAAGACAAAAACAAAACGTGAGCTCGCAAACATGGTAAAAATACCCGAAGTTGTTACAGGGTCGTACCTCGTAAGTCTTCCTGAGACCTCACGTCCGGGACTCCAGCCTGTGCCCAGCGGGCCGGTGGGATCGGAGATGTCGAGCTAGGAGCGCCCTCTTGGCGCCTGAATCCGCCGCCTCATCCAAGAGGCGGTCCAAAACTCATCATCATCAATCGGCAATGGGCGGTCAGCTTCCCCTCCAGCCCACCGGAGTAGTCGTGGCGGGTTTTTTCTTCCCGGCTTCCCGTGGGACAGCTATCGAGGATCGCCCTCGTCCGACGGCTCCACAATATAAACCCGCGAGCCTTCAAGCGCGTCGCGAGCTGGCTCCACCGGCCCGATTCCATCCAGTGCAGCGCTGAACCACCTTCACCGCAGTCGGGCCAAAATAACTCCTCCGGCATCCACCTAGGGCCTCAACGGACCTCTCCGCCCCGGAAGTCTTCTGACCACCGCAAATCCCAGCACCCTGTCAATTCGAGAGGAGGAAGAGGAGGGCGTGGCAATCGCCCCGCAGCAGCCTCCATCGAAGACACCGGGCGGATTAGCAACTTCCCGAGCCGTCGCTTAGATTTCAGAAATCGAGGGTGTGGCTTCGACCGGTGACGGTGGGCCCCATTCGACCTTCTCGGTCTCCTCCCGGAAACCAAGAAGTCCCTTCTAAATTCATTGGGATTCTTCTCGTATGGCCGCGGTCACCATGCATACGCGGGGCAGATTCCGCCGCAAATGTGCGCAAGATGCACCTCGGAACCTCGCCCGTTCCTCGCGAGGGGCATTCCTCTCCCACCTTCACGAAGAAGAACCGATTTTTCCCGCTTCTTGGGAGTCATAAATCGCCTGTTTATCTTTCTCCCCGGACGGGGCCGAGTGAGATCCATCGCCCGGGGTCACCTTAAATATGACCTTAAGACCGACATCCTAAACTGCTTTGAGTTTCCGGCAAAAATGCATAAAGTGCAAATGTACCTCACTGGCTGGCATGAAGTCGCGCGACGAACCCCCTAGGGCCGCACGATCGACTCCAGCTCCTCCGGAAGGGGCAGCCTGAGCCCGCTCCTCGTGGGCCTCATAGACGGATGTAGCCCTCCTGGGTGAGAGGCACCACACCGCTCCTAGAACCTTCTGTGCCATCTCCTTCGGGATGTCAATTCAACACACAAGGCCTTAACATCACCCTCTCTCAGCCGGACGAGATTTCCGCAACGGAGGCCATGATCGAAAAGGTGCTAGGGTTTCTGGGGAAGGTTTGACTGTGAAATGGAAATGAGGAAGACGAAGGAGTGGTAACCAACTTCAAAAAACGGGAGGAAGTCTTAGGCGCCTAAGCAGAAAGGACGCCGTTAGCCATGCCACGCGTCGTCTCCTCATTCGACTTAGCCAAACGATGGGACTCCCGCACGAAAACCCCTCATTAATGGCACCGTCCGAATTACCACGTGTCGCCACCCCACTTGGCCCAGCCAAAGGACGGATCTCCGCGCATTAATTACCCGATTTCCTTCCAACCAAAAGAGGACACGTGCCACTCCTCTCTCGGTCAAAATCCGAAAAGATGGCGTGGTCATTCCCGAATTGACCAGACGGCCAACAACTCGTATCTAATTGACCAAAACGGCCAACAACTCGTAACTTCGGGGTTGGCTCAAGACGGGTCAACATCTCGCAAAACTCGTGGATTTGGTCAAAACGATCGACAAAACCGGAGTAAAATCGAGACGATGAAGACGACGGTTTATAAGGGGCACCCCATCGAAACATGCCGAGATCGTAAATCGACCACCAAGATGGGGGCTAGTGATGGGTACGCCTCAAAATGGGCCGCCAACAGAAAACGGATCAAAAATCGAAAGCCCCGACGGCCAACGTTTGAGTTTGACAATGGGCGGGCGATTAGCTCACAAACGTCAACGAAATGTTGACCGTCTGGCCACAAGACAGCTTGATTTGGGCCTCCTGGCTTTTCTACAATCACCACTGTGGCCCAAGCCCAACAAATGAACGTTAGAGGAACTTGCTCCGCTCTCCACGGCGGGACGACTCCAACGGTCCAACTCGAACGCCGACCGCCCTCTCTACGCGTTGGGCCCAAATAACGCATTTCTACAAGAATGGGCCCGTCTTCGGGTCCATAACTCCTCCTATGACAACCACACCTTCCACGCGTCCCTCTTTGATCCTAAATGGATATCGACAAGATTGGCGCCTTCAAATAAGGAAGGCGCACTAGATCTTCCCGTATTCTTGCCCACCAAACAACCCTACGGTAATAATCCAAAGAGGAAAGAGATAACTGGGAAGCTGTTGGGCCAAGGCAAGAAACTATCACCTCCACCATGGCAACCGAGATCCGAAGAAGGCGGGCAGCCACGGAGGAGGAAAGGATCTCGCCTTCCAAAGAAGGAAGATCATCCACCTCTTCCATAAATCACCCCAGAACCTTCGTTTCGACACGCTTCCACTAACACTAAAAACGCAGCTTGAGATCAAACTCTGAGAGAAAACTCCAAGTCTTCTAAATACAAGCTCTCTCTCTCCTGGGCCCAGGAGACCGCACAATAAACTTCAAGGCAATGTCGAATCCTCACGATCACATTACCTTTCCCACCGACTCGATACAAGAAGGACCAAGCGTTTCTCTTACATCCTGGTCAAATCGCTTCTCCCGCCAACTTATTCTTCTTTCAGTTTTTCTTTAAAGGCCGTTTGATCGATTGAAGGCGTCGGAGCTTATCGGTGATTTCTCCCGCCGTTAACTCGGCCGACCTCCCGCTTTTTGTTTTTAGTGGTGACCAGACCCGTATTTCACCGAACGGAAATGACGGATCGCCAAAATCCGAATCTGCTCAAAGTCGGATCCGCGACGCATCAATTATAATTAAAAAAGGTTAATTTAATTCATACGTTAGATAAATAGCGAGTCCAAATTTGTTAAACAATTGGTGGATTTTCGTATTAAAAAAAAAAAAAGAAAATCTAAGTGGGCAACTGGGAAAACTGTCTTCCACGTCGTCATTTATCTCCCGCTTCACATTTCGTAGAGAGTCTGCAGTGTTTTTCCTCCTGCTTGGGCCAAGATTTCCTCCCAAAACCATCCAGCATCCTCCCAACAGAGTTTAATTCTCTATCCAACTCTTCAAAATGCCACATTTCTATTTTCCGATAGCCAATAACACTCCTTGATCACACAATAGACCTCCCCTCCATCCCATTTAGGCTTCCTACATTTTAAGAAGCTCGCTGTAATGGCTGCCTCTAAAGCTTCTCTTCTCCCAACCTCGGAATTACTCTTTATATTGGGCTCATGCCCTCCATTCCTGGCCCACTTCAAGTCCAATTTCCCATTACCTCGCAACAAGAAACCCCATTTTCCAATCACAAATGCCGTTTACACTGAACCCCTCCCAATTCCCACTTCCACCAAATTAGCCCACCAGAACGTTGATCTTGAGAACGATCCCATTTCGATGCTGCACGAGAGGATTCGGCGTGATCATGGGAAGCGTGATATTGCTCCTCGGCGGGCGATGGATTCGGAGGAGGCTGATAAGTATATACAGCTTGTGAAGGAACAGCAGCAGAAGGGATTGCAGAAGCTGAAAGGAGCTGAGAGGGGAGGAGAAGGTGGAAGTGGAGCGGGTAGTGGGTTTAGTTACAAGGTGGATCCTTATACACTTAAATCAGGGGACTATGTGGTGCATAAGAAGGTCGGTATTGGTCAGTTTGTGGGGATTAAGTTTGATGTTCCTAAGGATTCTACGGTGCCAATTGAGTATGTGTTCATTGAGTATGCAGATGGCATGGCTAAGCTTCCTGTTAAGCAAGCCTCGCGGATGCTCTATCGCTATAATCTGTATGTTTTTCCTATTCCTTCTTTTATTGGCACTTATATTTTGTCCCTCTTATCTCTTGTGAATCGGGAAGCGAAAAAGGAGGGAAACCATTACGACTCTTTGGTTGCAATATTTGTAAATCTAGAACTAGACGGCTTTTCTAACATTAGTTGATTTGAAGTTCGTTCGGGATTTTGAAAATGATTAGAGCCTGGCATCCTTGTTCTTTGTTCTGAGTCTACTGCTTTCGTGGGAAAGGTTTGCAAAGATTCTCTAAAACTGTGGCATCTCTGAAGTTGGAACAGGTGGAGAAAGTACCATTCAGGGAAATTTTCATTGTTCTTTCGGAACGAAGGTTTCTCTTATTATCTAACGGGAGCGACAAATCATGCCAACAGAGTCGGGGTGTTGTTCACGTTCGGAAAAATGATGTCAGACCGGCAAACCAGTAACAAATAATAATGAAGAAGGAATAAAGAAGGAAGAGGAAGACACTAATATTTTACGTGGAAAATACTTCTGAAATAAGGGAAAAACCACGGGACACTTAGTCCACAAATAAATTCACTACGTAAGTTTCATTGTTACAGAAACCCTTGGTTACACAAACTCTAGGAGAAGAAAATAGAGAATAAGAGCACAATTCGCTCACAGTGTTCTCTCTTCACGCTTACACACCCTCTGAAAACTTGTTCATATCACAAAGCTCTATACATATATACACTGTTTGAACAACCACCTAGCCAGCATGGAGGTTGTGCGTACAGGTAGCCTTTGGTGCACGTACAGCTTTGCAACGATTTTGCAACTATCTTGCAAAATATCGTGCTCTGCAGAAACGGCATCCACTTTGCAAAGATTGTACATAATCTCTAGAGATCACACATGCCCAATTAATCTTCTGAGTTGGCACCCATGGGCCATACTGCTTTCTCTTATGGATGGTCAAACATCCATTGACCGATTTCTCATTGCAGCCGATCAACGTCTTGTTGACCGATTTCTTATCTTAGTTGGTTAACTTTCTGTTGACCAGCTAGCCATCCAGCTGAAGCCATTCCTGTGCAAATATCAAATCTGCACCATGCCTTCATCAGAGTCCTTGGGCTTTTATCGAAGTCCTCAGACTCAAGTGCTGCTCACAAGTCCTCGGAACTATGCTGCACAAGTCTGCTGACCATATCCGTGCAAAGTCCTTGTCCTCAATTACCTTGCACAACTTTAGCCGGTCAACAGCATGTTGACCGGATTCTTTTCTCAACCGGTCAACATAATATTGACTGGTCATACAGCTTATTTTCTCTCCGGAATTTTCGATCAATGCTTGCTCTGAAAATTTCACCCCTGCATTTTTCCACATGGGAGTGACTCTAACAAACTTTCCCCCACGACCGTGTGGAACTGAATCAGTCAGGCCAGCGATATCATAGCAAGCTTCAAGCTTTCCCTTGGACAATATTTTGGTCATCATATCCGACCCATTTTCATCCGTCTCCTTGCTGGCTTCAGTGACTGCAATGAACTCCGCCTCCATAGTGAAAAGAGTAACGCACTTCTACAATTTAGATTGTCGGGAAACTGTCCCTCCGGCAACCTTGACCAAGTGCCTTGAAGTGGATTTTCAGGAGTCAATATCTCTGGCCATATCTGCGTTTGTGTAACTAACCAACTGGAGCTTCTTTCCTCCAAAACACGGACACATCCTTGAGGTTCCCGTAAATATCTCAAAATCCACTTCACAGCAGACCAGTTTTCCCTTCCTAGATTTGACAGGAAACGACTAACTGTGCCAACAGTATGAGCAATGTCCGACCTCGTGCACACTACCGCGTACATTAAGCTACCAACGGCCGACGAGTAGGGTAAACTTTTTATGCTGGCTTTCTCTATATCCGAGGTCGGATACTGCCTTCTACTCAATCTAAAGCGGCTTGCCAACAGTGTGCTTACGGGTTTAGACTTGTTTATGTTAAAGCGCCGTAGCACATTCTCAATGTAGCTCTATTGGGACAGCTAGAGCTTCTTGTTCTTCCGGCCACGAAATATTCTGATCCCCAGAATCTGTTTTGCCAGCCCTAAGTCTTTCATGGCAAATAATTGTCCCATCTGCTTCTTCAGTTTCTTGATCTGAGCACTGTTTTGTCCGATAATCAGTATATCGTCCACATAGAGGAGAAGAACGACAAAGTCATCTTATGAAAACCTTTGAATAAATACACAATGGTCGGAAGTAGTCTTCCGGTACCTTTGATATACCATAACAGACTCAGACTTCCTATACCATTGTTGTGAAGCCTGTTTCAGTCTGTACAGGCTTTTTTTCAGACGACATACTAATCCTTCCTTCTCCTTGACCTCGAACCCCTCCAATTGGTCAATGTAAATTTCCTCCGCAAGGTCACCGTGGGGGAATACTATCCGGACATCTAACTACTCTATCTCCAAGTTCAGAGTAGCAGCCAAGCCAAGCACCACACGAATGTAGGACATTTTCACCACTGGCACAAATATTTCATCAAAGTCCACCCCTTTGCGTTGATTAAAGCCTTTTACCACCAACCACGCCTTGTTCCTTGGCTGCGTGGTGTTCTCGTTGGTTTTCAACCAAAAGACCCATTTATTCCTTAGGGCTCTCTTTCCTGTAGGCAGTTTCGCCAAATACAAAGTATGGTTTTCATACAATGAAATCATCTCATCACTTCCAACCATTTTTCTCTATACTCATCAGTTACAGCCTCGTCAAAATCTCCAGGCTCAATTGCATTAGTGAGCTGGACGTACTCACTGGATAACAGGCGGCCGGACGGTCTCCTTTCTCTCGTGGAGCGTTGGACAGAAACCTCCTCAGCTGGTTGAGGAGTAACTTCATCCTCATCTTCATCAGGCGCCGTGCTTGCTTCATTATTCTCCTCGGCCACTCCTAGGGTGTTGTCCTCACAGTGTGTCGATTGGACAATATCAGTACTAGTGTTTGTCCAACCGGCACCAAATAATGCATTCTTCTCTTTTCTCATGTCCTTAATGGTCTATTTTTCGACAAAAACCACGTCTCTTGACCGAACAAGCTTCTTTTCAATTGGGTCATAAAACTTGAATCCCAGTTCATCTTTCTCGTAGCTAAAAAAGACGTATTGTATCGTCTTTGGCTCCAACTTGGTCATCTCATTCTTTGGGACATAGACAAAGGCTTTGCAAATAAATGTTTGAAGATGATCATAGGAAGGCTCATTTCCGATCCATATCTTCTTTGGGACTTCACTATTCAATGACTTATTGGGCAACCTATTGATAAAATAGGTCGCCATCTTCATGGCTTCAGCCCAAAAAAATCCTGGAAGCTTTGCTTCGGATAGGAGGCACTTGACCCTTTCCATCAATGTGCGGTTTATTCTTTCGGTCATGTCATTTAATTACGATGTCTTCTGATGCTGGCTGCCATGTGATCTACAGTAGGCATCAAATGCCCCAATATACTCTCCGGCATTGTTGTTTCAGACGGTCTTCAGCTCCTTTCCGTCTCTCGTTCAACTAGAGTGTGAAATTGCTCAAATACTCCGGAGATCTGATCCTTGGATTTAAGTGGGTATACTCACAACTTCCTCGAGCAGTCATTAATATACGAGATAAAATATTGTGCTTCTTCAAAGGACCTCTCTTTAAATGGTCCGCAGATATTGATGTGAATAAGCTTAAGCAATTCAGACCTTTTGAATGATGAGTCTCCTCGGAAAGAAACTCTCCTATACTTCTCCGCCATACAGTTAGAGCAAATTTTCAGTCCGTCCTCGTTCATTCCTGGAATGAGGCCCTTCCTAGCTAGATAACTTCTTCCTTTTCACTCATGTGGCCCAATCTCTGGTGCCACAAATCAGGGGACTCCACACTGCTAGCCGCGTTGACCTCTCTTGCCTCAGCAAAGGCCTGCAACACATAAAGACCATACGTCTTTTTTCATCGGGAAACTACCAGAGACCCTCTGGTTAGTTTATATGCCCCATTATTGAAGACGTTGCAAAAACCAGCATCATCAAATCTTCCTGCTAAAATAATGTTCATCCGAATATCAGGAATGTGTTGTACGTCCCTTAAAAGCAATCGAGTTTCATTGTTGGTGACGAGAGACGCGTCATCGCAGCCAATAACTCTAGATGTCTCTATATTTTCCATTTTCAACACTCCAAAGTCACCTGTGGAGTATAAGATGTAAAGAGCCATTTCCGAGATGTGACATCGATAGATGCACAAGTATCCACCACCCAATCGATCTCCTGCTCGGCCAAATTTGCAATGTCATCCACCTCACAAATCAAAAGGAGATCACCTCCTGTAACAATAGAAACCGAGGTCTTTTCCTCACCTCGTTCATTTTCACCTTTCTCTTTTTTCGCGTTCTTATACTTCCACTTATAGCAATAAATTTTAATTTGATCCTTCTTCCCACAATAATGATACTCTATGTTTTGAAACATTGACTGGGACTTACTCCGGCTCTTTTCTCTAGACTTTAGACCGCGGTCTTTGCTTATTCCCTATGACTCAGTTACGAGTACCTTGGGGTGCTGAGAGGTGGAGGTTCCTTGTGACTGCCGTCTTATTTTCTCGTTCAGTACAGCTCTTTTAGCCATCTCTAGCGTCACGATGCCATTTGGAGCAGTGTTGACAATGGTGATTCGCATCACTTCCCATGAGTCAAGCAAGGTTGCTAGGAGTCACAGGCTTAGCACTTTGTCCTCAAATTTAATACCCATGCCATTCAACCGGTCTATACATCCTTGAAATTCGTTCAAGTGATCTGCAACAGACGAGCTATCCTTGTATCGAACCTACATTAACTTCATCAGGTGATAGATCTTGTTGTTGCCAGTTTTGGAGGCATAGAGTGTCTCCAACTTCTCCCACAACGCGTTGGCATTTGTTTCACTCCTAATGTGATTGTACACATTATTATTTACAAATTGCTGTATATAACCGTACACCTGCATATTCTCTAGCGTCCATTCTTCTTCCGATTTTATCTCAGGCTTTTGAGTGGCGAATATCGGAAGGTGCATGGACTTGACAAGTAACAGGTCTGACATTTTGCTATGCCAAGTGTCATAATTGGTGTAGTTTAAGCAAGTCATCTTGCTTCCCACCTTCAACAGCAGCGTTCAACAAAGTTTAACACCGACCAAAGAACCTGTCTCTGATATCACTTGTTGGAAAAAATGACGTCTGACCGGCAAACTAGCAACAAATAGTAATGAAGAAGGAATAAAGAAGGAAGAGGAAGACATCAATATTTTACGTGGAAAATCCTTCTGAAATAAGGAAAAAACCACGAGACACTTAATCCACAAACAAATTCACTATGTAAGTTTCACGGTTACAAAAACTCTCGGTTACACAAGCCCCAGCAAAAGAGAATAGAGAGTAAGAGCACAGTTTGCTCACAGTATTCTCTTTTCACGCTCTTACACACATAGAAACTTACACACCCTCTGAAAACTTATTCATATCATAAAGCTCAATACATATATACACTGTTTGAACAATCGTCTAGCCAGCATAGAGGTTGCGCGTATAGGTAGACATCTGGCGCATGTACAACTCTGCAATGGCTCTGCAACTGTCCTGTAAAATATCGTGCTCAACGGCATCCACTTTGCAGAGGTTGCGCATATTCTTTAGAGATCACGCATGCTAATCAATCTTCTGAACTAGCACCCATGGGCCATATTGCTTTCTCTTATGGATGGTCAAACATCCATTGACCGACTTCTCCTCACAGCCGGTCAACATCCCATTGACTGGTTTTTTATCTCTGCTGGTTAACTTTTTGTTGATCGGCTGGCCTTCCACCTGAAGTCATTCCTGTGCAAGTGCCAAATCTGCACCATGCCTTCATCAGAGTTCTCGGGCCTTCATCGAAGTCCTTGGACTCAAGTGTTGCTCACAAGTCCGCGGATCATATTGGCAGAGAGTTCTCGTCCTCAATTACTTTACGCAACCTTAGCTAGTCAATAGCATGTTGATCGGATTCTTTTCTCAGCCGGTCAACATAACGTTGACCGGTCATACAGCTTATTTTCTCTCCTGAATTTCCGGTCAATGCTTGCTCCGGAAATTTCACTCCTACATTTTCCCACATGGGATGGATGACTTCATTTTTCTCAAGCATGAAGATTTCAATTCGCTCCATGGTGTTAATTTTAAAGTTTCAAATACTATGACCACTAGGGCTGCAATGCCTATAAACCTAAAAGTACCACTATATCTTCCTGTGTCATGATATATCTTCTTGCTGGTCACACTCCATTGCTTCAGTCCTACAAAGTCTTTTTTCATCACAAGCCGCAATCGTACTATGGAAATTCCAAATGAGTCATTTGCTTCAAATATTTGCTTTATCCAGAAAGCGGTGAAGTATGTTTATATTGTTGTGGATGTACATATGCTATGATTAAACTGCTCTTTGAAGGCCATAAATTGATTGGCTATCACAATGGGCATCTTTTGATCAAATGGACATGCAGTCTGCTGCAAGTGTGAAATTCAATGTGTGATACTCAAATGCAACATGCCCATAGATAGGTCAGATAATGACTTTGTAGAGCTATGATACTTTTTTTTGTATAGTCTTTTCCTCATGCCGTGCTCGGAATTTCTTCTTTCCATTGAAAGTTCCCTATTTCATCCAGTGATCTTTATTTAGCATGATAGGAAGCAGGTGTTGCATTTTCTGCTGCCATGTAGTGTTGCTTCAACCTTGTGTTTATGATGTTCTTGTTATTTGTGTTGCCTTCTATTTTTGCTTTACTTTTCAGCCCTAATGAGACAAAAAGGATACGATCACTCAGTAAGCTAGGTGACACCAGCGTGTGGGAAAGGAGGAGGACAAGAGGAAAGGTTGCTATTCAGAAAATGGTAGTTGACTTAATGGAACTGTATTTACATAGGCTTAAACAGAAAAGGGTTCCATATCCAAAAAGTCCAGCTATGCATGAATTTGCAGCTCAGTTTCCTTACGAACCTACACCAGATCAGAAACAGGTGACTTTCATTTAAACTTCAATTGAAAAACATCGTGAAAGCTATATCATTCTGTTTGACAAACTGTCCCTTTTTTTGAGAGCGCCTGCATGACACTATTTTTTAAGGTTCTTTCATGTAGCTGTGTACGATTCTCTGTTTTCAGAAAGAAGTAGGAAATTTTTATTAGAAGGGGTCAAGGGCACTCCAACCTGTATACAAATAGATGCAGAATTGAAACTGACAAAAAGAGAATTAGAAAAATCATCAACTTACCCATTAAATTTAATGAGAACAAAATTAAACTTGCACCATTATGTACAGTGTCATTCTTTAGCTTCCAAATGGACCAAAGTACGGTCAATGGAATCAAATCCCAAATCATCTCCCCCCCCCTTTTTTGAACCATTCCCTGCGAATAGTTTGTCCTTCACTGTACAGCCTACACTCATCAATCGAATAGTAATATCCCAAAAACTCTGCAGTGTATTGTAATTAAATGATGAAGCATTATATTTCAAAGCAATTGTGCTAAGTTCTAATCATGATATCATGATTCAAGATATGATTTGGATTGTTGAGAACTCAAACTTGACTTCTAGTAGCCCGGTTATAAGTTTTATTAGATATATTAAATGGTTACATAAATGTTGTTAAGAGGACCATGGTTTTGGCTCATCTTATCAAGTGACAATGCTATAGTATTCATTTTATAAATATATATATATATATATTTATTTATTTATAGGGATTGAAACTCACATAATTTTTTTTTAGTTATTCTTATGAAAAGGATAAAAAAATAAACTAGCAAAGTTGATTAAAAATTAAACAAATTCCCTTAGTATATATTCGCATAGCTTTTCAAAGTTGGCATATATGTAAATTTGTAAGTTCTTAAGACAAGGTGTTAAGAAGGAAGGAGGGATATATTCATTGTTGTAGCGATATTTATTTCATTGTAAAAGGCATCAATTTATAGGCAACTTAAAAATAAATAAGGAAAGTATCATGAAGGATGCTATGACTATAATAAGATAGATATTATTCTAAATATCTAAAATGATCTATGCATAATTATAAAATAAAATGATCAGAATCTGTCAAAACATAATTATCTGCATTTAGAAACTGGAACATGAAAGAGTAAATCGAACATTGATTGTGAATAGAAATCAAAACCTCAGAGTAGAACACTGTGCAGAGAAAATACTAATCTATGTGAATAGAAATTAAAATCTGGGCTGCAAAGAAACGGGCATGATCAGAAATAAGAACTACAAAGGAATGCTGGGCCACATAACGGGAGAGTGGGGGGCTGGTTGGAGGAAAGAGAACCGGGCCAAGGACTGCTGTGCTGCGGAAAGCTGCTGCAGCAGAAGAAATTGCTTGGCCGTGTGGTAAGAAGGAAAAAAAAGGCTGATGATGCAGAGGTATGTGTTTCTTGGAAGATTGTTGATGGTAGAGAAATAAAACAACGGAGAAACTGGAGGCTTAAGCATAAAAAAATTTGGTGAGCTCAGGCAGACAAAACCAAAAAGTTGGCTGCCCACCAACAGTGGAAGAACTTTGTAAGTGACATATTAGATAGAAGCTGATACGACCTCCATGGTGGCGCCGGCGTCGATGACAGGAAATCCAACGGAAGGGGAGATCAGCGGAGGCAGCGGCGTGCTGAACAGGAGGATTACGGTGAGGGATCAAGGAAGAGGACCACAGACGCGAGAGAGAGAGAGAGAGAAGAACAGACAAGAGAGGGAGGGAGGGAGAGAGAGAGAGAGAGAGAGAGAGTTGGGCAAAATATCCTTTTTTTTTCATTATAGTCCTAGCTGCCTATTACATAGGGCATGGTGGAGGGTACGGGAAACGGGCATGGGAAATGGGAAAACGGGGATATGGGAAAACGGGGTCCGTAACATTACCCCATCCATCAAAAGAACCTTGTCCTCAAGGTTGATCACAAAGAAATCTGGGTAACACTTTTGAAGTTTATTATGAATTAGGGATTAATTCACCACTCGAGTTCAGCACATGACCAGCTCGAGGGTTCTGCTCAAACTCAGTAGCCGGGTTTCCTGCATCTCAAGCCCTTTTTCCACAGTATCAGGCCAATCTGGAAATCTAAAATCTTCAACAGATGTTGTGTCCAAAATCTGAGGCAACTCCAGATGAGTTGCTCCTGAGTCTGGTTCCTCATCATCATTCAAATTAAGCCCTTGCTTCAGAATATCAGCATATGAAACTGAATCAATACCAGCAGCTTCTTGATGTTTCTCCATGATGTCTTCTTGCTGAGAGAAACTGCACTTCTGCACTCTAGCCACTGTCTGAACACAACTCAAGTTACCGAAAACTGCCTCAGCTCCAAATATCTTCTCCACGAAAGTGTAATAAGCAGCAAATCCATGATGCGGGCTAGCTGATTTGGAGAAGAGTAGACGCATAGGATCACCCTCATAGCCAAAGGTAGGTTGAACGTCTATGAATACATTGCCGTACTGTTTTCCGTAAATCAAGTGATGGTCTCCATCAGAATTCAAATTTCCAAGAGGTTTACCCCAGTTTTCTTCCAGTAATGTGGCATAAGGCGTCAGCCTCTGGTACTCTCTGATGCTCATTTTGAAAATGATGTTGAGATTTGGGCTGCTGAATCGAGCCTCTTTATCATGAATTATGTCTTCCATCAGGGCTTCTGATGTCTCTGGAAGGCCTTCAACGTTGTAGCCATCCTTCTTAAGTTCTTTCAAGACAGAGAAGATTGAGGAGAAAACATTTAGGTATGCTGCAGTTCCAACATTTCCTTTGTCAGGAGGAAAACTGAAGACTGTGATGGCTAGCTTCTTTTCAGCCTTGGATTTTCTTTTCAATTCAGCCCATTTAATTGCCCTTGTGCAGAGTTGCTCAACCCTCTTGTGAAGAGCATGTGATTTTCCTGTTCTGGGATCACGGCCAGCAAAAACAATAGGCTCCATGCCTCCATCCAGCTCTGGAAGTGCAACCTGCAAAGCCACCTGAATTGGGTGCAATCCCAAAGTACTATTGAGCCACTCCTCAGTTGTTTGAAACACCAAAGGCAAAGCAACGATGTAGGGAACATCGAGCTTCCTCAATGCCTCGACAGCCCTCGGATGATCCTGTCTTGCTGGCCCCCCAACAAGAGCAAACCCAGTTAACGACACCACCGAGTTCACGAAGCACTTCTTAGTGACCGGATCGGCAAAAAACCTCTCGACGGGCCCCGAAAAATCGAGACCATCAGCAAAAATTGGGATCACTCTAGCCCCTCTTGCCTCCAACTCCATAATTACAGCTACATAGTGACCTTCATCACCTGTAACAATGTGGCTCCTTTGTAGAACCAACCCGATTACTGGAGCATTAGGACTCTTAAGCTTCTCATTAGCCTCTCTTCTTGTCCCATACCAATTCAAGTACCCCTTCACATCATCATACATACAAGGAGCCAACGGGTGCCAAATTCCGATGTCCAAGAACAGAACCGGATCTGAATACTCAATTTTCACCCCTTTTAGTGCTGGAACATAGGACCCAGATATCATCTTCAAGAAATTCACCAAATTATCCGGTGATCCTCCCAGCCAAAACTGTAAACTAAGAATGTATAGCCTAGCATCCTGAGCTTTATCACTTGGCAAGCACTTCAAAACCATTGGCAATGTTCTTACTAGCTTCAGCATACTATCAGCAAACCCAGCAGATGATTTCTTTCTCTTGAACAACGTTAAGAGGGGGCTTTTTGACTGCCCAAGTTGTGACATACTAAATGAACCCAACTTATTAAGTCTCATTACTTCAGGCATTGAAGGGATGATACGGTTTAGGACAGCAACTAGGCTTTTAGCCTCAACAAAAACACTTCCGTCTGTTGTAAGGAGATGCCTCTTAATTTGGTCAAGAATTGGATGCTTAAATTTCCATTCAAAATCAGGAATATTTTTGGCAATCAATTCCCGAGATGGTGGCCACTGGGTGATGGTGGCATGTTGCTCTTCAAATCTCTCTCTCCCTACTAACTGCACTGATACAACCCTCTGGTACTTGTTTGCTCCCTCAGCGGTTGGAAGATCTTGGCGGGGCTGAGTTGCATTGATGCATAATGTAACGGCATCATCTCTGGTAAAACAAAGGCATCTCGGCAACGGCAATAGCTCAACAAAACAAGCAACGCTAAGAAGATGTAAGAATCTCGTAGCTAGCAAGAAGTGAGATTTCACCGCACATGCGTGTGAAAATAACAAGGAATTTATGGGAAGGAGATATGAACGCCGAATCCGCACTGTGCGCATGCAAGGTTGCAATGGGAAGGAATCTCGGTTTAATCTTTATCTAGGACCTCGTTTATTTTTTCCGAGTGGAATGAACCGAGGAAAGGGAGCAGACAACGCAGAGAGCATATAAGCCATTGCCAATTCTTTCCACACGAGCGTGGGTCTGCTCCATAAGAGTCCAAAGACGCTCTTCTCAAGCGCTGAAGAACAGAGGAAATCACTTTTGAGCAAGAATTGATTCTTTCACTGTCATGCGCCTCATCATCTCCAATTAAGGCTACCAAGGCCCGATTAATTTCTACTAAATCAGCACTACCATAGTCCTTCGCAGGTACAAGTGACAGAATCTGTTCTGAAGTGGAAGGCCGAAGAATATGATAAGACGGGATGGAAACAGAAGCAGATTTTGGAATTGCTCGTGACACATGTGGATCTGGTTTTTCGATTCGAGTCAGAGTCGGCAAAGGCTCAGTAATGGAGGCTCGAAGCACTTCAGTGTCCGATGGTAAGTTTGACATTACAGAGGAATTAGCGAAGGTGGAAAACGAAGACGGTGATGAAGTCGAATACGACTGGGAAGCAGGGATGATTATGTGGGGCACTGGTGGTACAGAACACACCGTGGGCTCAATTCCCGGTTGGTAAGGGTGACGATACGATTCGATTGGGGTGACTGGTAGAGCGGGTGGAGGAGAAGCAGAAGAAATTACAAAAGGTGAAGAGGTCACCGACTGCTCTGTCGCGCCGAGTCGGAGGAGTGAGGCCTGCGTGCGTAGCGAGCATACTTGTGTTCTTCGCCCGAAGCCATGGTGGACAGTTGGGTGCCCACCGGTCGACAGCCGCTGAGATCTTGGCCCAAGACTCCCATTCGGCCATAGCCTCTTCGCGCACAGCCAAAGCTCGTCCGCTGCTCGCTCCGCCTTTCTCTCAATGAAAGCACCAAATGATACGACCTCCATGGTGGCGCCGGCGCCGATGACAGAAATCCAACGGAAGGGGAGATCAGGCAGCTGCGTGCTTTGGCTGAGGGATCAAGGAAGAGGACCACAGACGCGAGAGAGAGAGAGAGAGAGAAGAACAGACAAGAGAGGGAGGGAGGGAGAGAGAGAGAGAGAGAGAGATAGTTGGGCAAAATATCCTTTTTTTTTCATTATAGTCCTAGCTGCCTATTACATAGGGCATGGTGGAGGGTACGGGAAACGGGCATGGGAAATGGGAAAACGGGGATATGGGAAAACGGGGTCCGTAACAGAAGCTCTTTTAGCATGGCTTTTTGGTGTTTATTTTTGATACCATGTTAAGAATGGCAAGAAGGATATATAAAATGCTGGACAAATGTTCATGTCAATCTACAAGACTCCAATTTATAGGCTACATAAAATTAAATAAGGGAAGTATCCTGAATGATACTTTACATATAAAACGCAGATTATGGAAATAATCTATAAAGAATTGAAAACAATCGAAACTATATAATGAAACATAATATTCTCGAAAATAATGTTTCTGTCTGCATGATTTCTTATAGAATAGTATATAAACTAAATTTAAATTTTATGGAAAATCCCTCTTGATTACAAGTGGAAAGTTCTAGACATCATTTTGATGTTATCCAAGTTTTCTAAAATTCATTAAAAAGTTGTAAGTAGACTGATTTGAACAGTTTTTCTATACTCCTGGGAAATTATATGCAGAAAACATTAGCTTTCCCCAGCTGAATAGGCCTCTAGATTTTGAAGTGTTTTATTGTTTCAAACTCTCTCCATTCCCTATAGGTTCATATATCCAGAAAATGTCATCCACATGTGGCATGCCATGGTATCTCATCTTTATCTCTAGTAAGTTTATTTTTCATCCACAGCCAAATCAAAAGGCATGAATTCACTGTTCCATTTTCTGAAAGTTTACACACTGCTAATTCAGAAGTTAAATGTATGAAAACTGCCTTTCCCCCCCCCCCCCCTCCTTTTCTTTGTGGTGGGATGGGTGGGCTGAGAAAACCATTTTTTTCTTTTTTCCCAATAAGCACCTTCTGGAAACTATTGATAGAAGTTTCTAGCTTTCAATTTATTGAGAGGTTAATTTTTGAAGCATGCCATAGATGTGGAATGTGGAGGTAGTTTGATGCCAAATACATGTTTGTCACTCGATGCTTAGTGTCTCTTATATTCCTCAACTTCCTCAACAGGCTTTTATTGATGTTGAAAAGGATCTGATGGAGAGGGAAACTCCAATGGACAGACTAATCTGTGGAGATGTCGGCTTTGGTAAGACTGAAGTTGCATTACGTGCCATCTTTTGTGTCATTTCAGCAGGAAAGCAAGCTATGGTTCTGGCCCCAACTATTGTATTAGCAAAGCAACATTTTGAGGTTATTTCAGAGCGTTTTTCCAAGTATCCTCATATCAAGGTTGGACTTCTCAGCAGGTTTCAGGTATGCCAAGTTCTAGCAGTGGATTCTGACTTGAAATCCTAGTTTGTTTTTCAAAATTCATGTTATTAATAATAGATGGTATGCCTTGGATGTTAAGAAGTGAAAGCATTAGAAATACTTTTGAGAGAATGTTATCATCAATATTTGCTGAACATTTAGGGTCCCCTCTTTCACCCTCTCTATTGTATGCCATTTTGTTATTCTTTTTCTTGAATTCAAGTGTTGTTTTGAGGTAATTTAATTAGTAAATTCATTTCTTGAAATTGATAATGACAACCAAAATCACATAAGCTTGAAGTTCTGTTTTTATTGTAACTCTCAGCTGACAAAAATTCTTATATGCAGAGCAAATCAGAGAAAGAGGAGCATTTACGGTTGATTAAAAATGGTGAATTGGACATAATTGTAGGAACTCATTCACTTCTTGGAACTCGGGTTGTTTATAATAATCTAGGCCTTCTTGTGGTTGATGAAGAACAGGTTTGCTTCTGAACTTTGTTCACATCATGGAAAGAATAATCTTCTTTCTGACACACTTGCCCTTCGTTATTCTGTGGTGTGCATTTGCATAAAATATGGATTGCAAGAGAAATGATAGGACCGGTGATTTAAGTTTGCTTTAAAGTGAATATCTGATTTAGCAAATTTTGCTTGTATTTTAAAGAGATAATTTCTCTAAGCCTCTGATTTTCGCTTTGGCTTCTTTTGATATTTTTACCACCACGTTGTACATCATGGATAATAGGATAATGTGTGTTGACACCAAAGAATTCAAGAATATGAAACCTAGGGATCCTTAGCATAGATTGCATTAAAGAATGCCTAATTTGTTATGATAAAAGGTTGATTTGTTTATATGTTGCTATGTTGTCATTGCTTTTATTCCTGATGTCTCCTATCATATGAGAATTGATGAACATTTATGCGTTAAGTTGAGACATGTGAAACTATTGCATATATGTGATGGTATATGCTGTATCATTGGCACTTACAAATGGGGATGCTGAAGTATGTTGGCTGATAGTGTTAGAATGTGGTGCGTCACGAGATTCTCACTTTATTGTGTCATGTTTGAATCTCATGTTCATTCATATGATGTTATATTCTCTCATTTATTATGATTTTGCTTGTTTGGTATTCGGCTCACTCTTTTTGTTCCTTCTTGATTGAGTCGCAAAAATGATATTTTACCTAGAGGTTTCGGACGATGGAAGACTTTATTGATATATAAGCATATTGTTTTTAGACATATTCTTTCCTCAGTTCAATTTTCCCTTCTGGGATTTTGTACAATGATTGTGGAGATCATGGAACATTGAAATGTGGAAAGAAATACAGGATGGGGAGTATTTTGTTGATTTTCTATCTCATATGGGTTCATGTAAGCCTAAGAGGAGATATGTATGATTAGATTAGAAGTATGATATACAACATCATAATTTGGGGGTCAAGTTAGTAGCACCTCAGTCCTGACGACAAACACACTCTAGCTGCGGCAAGTAGAAACTCTAGTTACACAGGTTAGTGGAAGAAAGAGAAATTGGCATTTAGACCCACTGACAGCTAGTAGGGTGAATAGGTGTAATTGTAAATATAATAGAATTAAGAATTTACCTAACAATTTATTACATGTAAAGAATTATGACTTCTAGATGAAGCATTAAGACACAAAAATATTACACATACAAAGCTAAAAAATAATGCATGATAATTAACACATGATCTTGTTGATGAAGGGAAAATATAAGGACCAATTGTCTAAGTGGAAAACTCAATTCAGTATCTAAGAAGAGTTAACTTACAGACTAGTGGTTTAGACACCCGTTGATTGTTATGTGTGAGCATTCTGTCTATCTACCACTGAAGATCCTATTGGACATGCATTATGCACAATCATTTTGCCAATCCACCGTGTGAGGTCCTATCGAGTGTGTTTGCCGCTCAAGGTCCTTCCCGTTGATCACACATCCCATGGGCAACCCTGTGTTTAAGCTTTGGTTGAGCGCACTGTTGGTTGTGTGCTGGCTCTATGCTTGTTTGACACTTGACATGGAAACTCCTAAAACTAACAGTTCAATTACAACTCAATTAAGTATCCCTTAGACATGGAATTTGCCAACTCCAACTGCTTATGAAAGTTATAAATCCAGATTCAGAAAAAGCAGCAGCAACAGAACCAGAAAGAACCACATAGCATAGTACAGAGCAGCACCACTTCTAAAGAAAATGGAAGAAAAGAAGAGTGGGTTGCTGTGTGCGTCTAGGAAGAAGAAAAAGAAATCCTAGTGCTTTGATAATACATAGAGAAGAAGGAAGATAATACAGAGAGAGAGAGAGAGAGAGAGAGAGAGAGAGAGGTGGCTGATTTAGAATGACCCTCTTAATTAGTTTTTTGGTGTATGCACTTGTTTTATACTTATTGACAACATTTGCAGTGAGTAATATATCCTCACACATTGGTAGAAATATCGTCGACGATAATACTTATTGGCCTATATGTATCGCTATCAGGGTCAGATGATATTAATATTTCTTAATAGTGCAATAATATTATAATATATTTTCATATTAGTCAATACGAATCTATTAGTTTATGATTTTTAGAAATATTCTCTTATTCGATATATCCGATATAGATATGTATTGTCTGATATCGATACGACCGCGACCGATATCAATACTGAAAAAGGACTTTTCATCCCAAATCACACAATAATGTTTCGACCCCGTGCAAGATTAGCGGAAGCAATACGTAAATAAATATTCAATATACGTAAAGAATATTTATATCTAGATGTGAGTAATAATAATATGCATACGGGTATAGACCAATAAATGCAATAGTAAAAAGAGATATGTTTTGGTGACGAAGAGAAAACTCGATACTCACGATAATCGAGAAAAATCCTCCAGGTTTTAACGGCTAGACAAGATATCCACTATGAAAATCAACTTACAAATCTGGTGGTACAGACGCGTTAACCTAGTCGACTTACTCTCGTCTTGTGATCCCTACCGAGGAACTCTTTGGATTTACCTGCGGCAACGGAACTGGACGCTTTCCGGTTTTCACGTCAATCTTCTTTCTTGGACCGCTTGAAGTAGTGAACACAATCGGATCTCCTTATTCACAATACCCACGTATCCAACAAAGGTACAAGGGTAGGAGTATTAAATCGGTAAAGAAAAATGGTGAGAAAACCTGTTAGAACATGAAGCACGACAATGTAGTTTTGGTTTTCTCAATTGGAGCAAGAACAATAAAGTAAAGGAAGAATTTCTCTCAAGAGGGGTGCTCCAAAATGCAGCAATTCAGCTTGCGGCAACTGAAATAAGGTACACATATATAGAAGGCTCGAAAAACTTGTTTAAAAATTTTGCCCGTTGCCGTGGTGCTAGAGCGAAAAGGAGACACGCAGCGAGCGGGGTGTTTCGGGAATTTGCACTCGAGCATTTGGAGAGCTCACAGCAAGCGTAGGGCTTCGGGATTTTGGACTTGAGCTGGTGGAGAGCTCACGGCAGGGCTGGTACTCCTGGAAGCCAGAACGGACAGTTGCGAAAATATGTTGATGCAGCACTTTGACGAAACACAACCCGATATCGATATATAATTACATATGGTCACGGAATACGCCAATTATAAGAATGACCCTAGCAATCTCCCCCATTGGTAATTCCGTGACAAAACTCTTAAAATAAAAATACAAGTGAAGTATGAGTTCAGACACCACCGAGATAGAACCCGTGTACATAAAAATCTACACCTAGTGAGAAATAAAAATAATACATGTAAACATAAAAATCTACACTAGCATTGCTGTGTCGATACTGTGACTGCCGCGCTGATACTATAACTGTGATACCTGGTCAAATATGGTTATTACAAACAAGTATAATACAAGATGATATACTATGGCGGTAGCAATAGACAAGGAAGATAACATGCAGCAACAAAATGAATGAAGGTAAGGCAGTAACAATAAAAATAAAAGAACTCCTCATCACAGAAATAACAATATCTCCCCCTAACAAAAATAATATCGTCTCCCCTACCAAAAATAATAGAAATGGTTTCCCCCTTCGAAAAAAAAAAACAATTTCTTTAACTCCCCCTAATAGGAACAATCTCCCCGAAGAATAGAAATCTATTCCTCCTTTTTGTTACAAATGGCCAAAGGGTAATAGAGCTCACTATTCTTGATCTATATGTTCTTACCACATTTTATAATTTTGGTTAAATGTGTCACTTGATTTTTTAGAAGGTGAATATGATTGACGAGATTTTCTATCGTTGGAATTTGCCAAAAATTATCTCGAAGGGATGTTACAGGGCAATAGGGACAAATATGGCTAATAATGCCACACCTATGGTAAGTAAGTACAAACTTAGTGGGTTTGTTCATGACCTTTTGGCTACATGGATTAGGCACAGGATTTGAGCCAAATTTTTCTTTGCACGTTGAGCCACCGATTGAGAGATTTTAAATGTGTTAATATTTTGGTGTGGGATTTTCATGGTGGGAACAAAGACACGTGTTGAGAAATTCTCTCAACATATCCCAAAATCTTTTTATTTTCAATAACTTTCCCAAACCCCAGCATATTGTCCAAATTTGTCGACCCATTTAAAAATTGTTTCAAATCATTACGAGTAGTTTCAAGATCAGATTCAAGAGTCGTGATTTTTTCAATTAAAGAGCTTTTCAATTGCTCAACTTCTTAAACTTTTGTGTCTAACTCGAATTTAGAAGCTAATTTTTCTTTTTCCATTTTCGTTAGTTTATGCTTTAATGACACATTTGTTTTCTTGATCTGTAGACATTTTTTAAACAATTTATCATAAGCATTCTAAAGGTCATACAGTTCAGACTCTGACTTATTCTCAGAGTCATCGGATAGTTTAAGACTATCTTCTAAATGTTCATCACTTCTATACATCGAGGTCATAAAAGCCATGTACTTGACGGGGCTATCTTCAGTGCATCTTTTAATATCTTCTTCTTCGTCATCGCTCAAGGTTGCATTAACTTTTAAGGCTTGACCTTGTTTGCATTTAAGATTTGGACATTTAGTACGGTAATGGCCAAAACCTTTAAACTCGTGATATTGAATTCTTTGGGTATTTTTCAATTTGTATTCTTTACTATCACGTCGATCTTTCTTATCAAGTTTAAGCGATCTTTTTGAATCCTCATTAGGTTTGTCAATGGAAGATTTATTTTTGTTTAGAAATTTTTTTAAAATTCTTAACAAATAAGGAAAAATCACCATCGCTACACGATTCTTCATCGGAGTCCTGTGTTCTCTCTTCTCTACTTGATTTTAGAGCAATTGATTTTTGCTTCCTTAATTGTGGAAGTGTGTGCTCATAAGTTTGGAGAGATCTTACAAGTTCTTCAATTTTTATTTTATCAAGATCTTTACTTTCTTTAATTGCAGTGATTTTAAGTCTAAATCGTTCAGGGAGTGATCTAAGAACTTTTCTAATAATTCTATTTTCAAGAATTCATTCTCCTAAATTAAAGGTAGAATTCAAAATATGGTTCAATTGAGTATAGAATTTATCGAAAGTTTCATCATCTTTTAGATGGATTTCTTCAAATCTAGCAGTCAGTATTTACAATTTTGAATTTTTGACAAGTTTAGTTCCTTCATAAGTAATTTTCAGAATATCCCATGCATCTTTTGAGGTCTCGCACATAGAGATGCGTTTAAACTCTTTGGGAGATACAACCATAAAAATAGCATGTAACCCCTTACTATTCCAATTATATAAATCAAGTTCTTTTTTTGACCATAAAGATAAAATTTTTGGTTCATCGTTGGTTGAACTTTTGGGTGGTGTCCACCCCGTTTGAGTGCTAATCCACACTTGCTCATCCATCGATTTGAGGAAAGCTATCATACGAACCTTCCAATATGCATAATTACTCCCATCAAAGAAGAGAGGCATGGATAGAGATCCACTAATATACAACTAGATTTTGTGGTCGCAAGACGGGGTGAGTTTCTAATACCAAATGAAAAATGACTTTTTGTTCCAAATTGCACAATAATATTTCGATCCAGTGCAAGATTAGCGAAAGCAATTTGTAAATAAATATTCAATACATGTAAAGAATATTTATATCTAGATGTGAGTAATAATAATATGCATACAGGTATAGACCAATAAATGCAATAGTAAAATGAGACTTTTTTGTGACGAAGGAAAAACTAGATACCTATGGTAATCGAGAAAAACCTCCCAGGCTTCAACGGCTAGAGAAGATATCCATTATGAAAATCAACTTACAGATCCGGTGGTACAGACGCGTTAACCTAGTCGACTTACTACCGTCTTGTGATCCTTAACAAGGAACTCCTTGAATTTGCCTGCGACAATGGAACCGGACACCTTCCGGTTTTCACGTCAATCTTCTTTCTTGGACCGCTTGAAGTAGTGAACACGATCGAATCCCCTTTTTCACAATACCCACGTCTCCAATGAAGGTACAAGGGTGGGAGTATTAAATCGGTAAAGAAAAATGGTGAGAAAACCTGTTAGAACATAAAGCACGACGATGTAGTTTTGGTTTTTTCAATTGGAGCAAGAATAATGAAGTAAAAGAAGAATTTCTCTCGAGAGGGGCGCTCCAAAATGCAGCAATTCAGCTTGCAGCAGCTGAAAATAAGGTGCATATATATAGAGAGCTCGAAAAACGGGTTTAAAATTTTGCCCGTTGCTGCAGTGCTCGAGCGCGCCGCGGGCGCGTGGAGGGTTTCATGTCGAGCAAGAAGGAGGCACGCAGCGAGCAAGGTGTTTCTTGAATTTGCGCTCGAACGCGTGGAGAGCTCACGGCGAGCGCAGGGCATCGGGATTTGGGCTCGAGTGGGTGGAGAGTTCACGGTAGGTGTGGTACTCCCAGAAGCCAAAACAGACAGTTACGGAAATATGTTGATGTAGCACTTCGACGAAACATAACCCGACATCGACACATGATTACATATGATCACGAAATATATCAATCATAAAAATGACCCTAACAGATACCATATTAATATTTTCATCCATGCCCTCACACATAAGTAAATACTACAATAACTAATATACCTTATATTCAAATACATAGCATTCTAACAACTTTCATTATTATTAATGATGTAAAAATTCTAAAATTAAGGTATAGAAATTTATAGATGATAACTTAAATGTTGACAAGAAGACCATGCTTTTGATTTCTCATATCAAGTGACATGGCTGTATTAGCCAATCTGTAAAAATGTCATTTATAACGATCCAAAACTCAAAATTTCTATGTAATTGTAGTAGAAAAAACAATAAATTGATTTTGAAATTAAATCAAATTGTTATTAAATATTGTAACTATTGCTTCAATTTGGAATATATTTATATCTATAAGCTTATAAAATAATGTTTCTGCCATCACTTATTCTCAAACAATTGATATATAAGTTGGAAATAAAAATTTTTTGGAAATAATTCTTTATGACTAGTGTAAAATTATTATTGATTTTTCCAAAGTTAAATTCAATGTTGAAAACAGATAATTTTAACACATTTTATGCTTTAATTTTTTACCACAAAAATTAAAGAGTCTCTTGCTTCTTGACCAGGTATAACTGCAGCCTTCAAGTTGTAAATCCATTTGTGCATATATTCTAATCACGTTAGAAAATTCCTCATGGTTCCTGAGATTCTTCCACCCTTGTTTCTTTGAAACTGGAATCTAACAACATTAAAGCTCCTCCAAATTTTCATGGCTGCCACCAATTCTGTAAGAAATGATTGGTCGCTTTCTGTAATTCCCTTCTTTTCCTATCAACACAGACCCACAGATATTTTAAAGCACCAGGGAAACTCGTCCACAAGTCATATAGAAACAACAAGATGTTTTGTGTCCCTTTCCAAGCGATAGAAAATTAAAGAAATGACTAATATAATACATAAAGCTTCCGTATTTTAGGCTCTTGGGATGATCAAATATATGTAACCTTACCTTGCAAGGCTCAAAAATACAAACAAATTTCCAATAGGAAGATCAGTCTTCTCAAGCATATTTTGTCTTGTAAGAGGAACATCCAGATCCTAATAGTTGAATGAAGGCAAAAAAAGGACCCTTAAACTACCTTTTTTGTCCCTTGTGATGATATGGTTCTCCATTGCTTGCAGGTCATTTCATGAAGGAAAGCCATCCCACGTTATGTTTTCAACCAAATTACTCACAGAAGTTATTTTGCCTGATCATTTTGTTCCCAAATGAGAAAGAATTACACGCCAATCTTCATCTGGATTAATATGAAAATTGACATTTCTTTACATCCTTGCTAATCTACTCAATGTCTATCTCTTCTCCAACAGAGTCAGAATAGCTTACAGTGCTGCTTTACCATCTCTGATTTCACTTAAGGACCTAAGATTTAACCCACCTCACCAATCTTCTGTAATCACTAATACCTATTCTGAACCTGATGGTGAGTTAAAGTTTGTTGCAACAATCAAAATTGACGAGAAAATGTCACCTTCATTGGTCTATAATGTCATACATGTGTTGGCTGGAAAAAAAAAAAATCCAAATAGTGGATGTGTGTTTCCCTTAAATCACCTCCTGTACAGTTGTGCACAAGCCATATGACTTATGCTTTCGGCTTTCTCGTTGTTGAAGTCTCCTGATGTTATTTACCAAACATAGTTGTATACGATCATCAATTTTTGAAACCCCTTGTGGCCTCTATGGCTATCAGTTGAAAACTATGAAAACAGTTCTGGCTTTTGATTTTAGAAGTCTAATTGCTGTATCGGTTCTGACTTTTGATTTTAGAAGTCTAATTGCTGTATCTCCTCCCCTGTTCTAAGGTTGCGCTCTATTTGCTCTAACACTGCATTTTCTCTTCATTTGTGTAACTTCTCTTGGTTTTTCAGAGGTTCGGGGTCAAACAAAAGGAGAAGATTGCTTCATTCAAAAGCACAGTTGATGTTCTCACACTATCGGCAACACCTATACCTCGGACGCTTTATCTAGCATTGACAGGCTTTCGTGATGCTAGGTAACTAGCTTACTACGAAGTTTTATGGACCTGGTATATTCTGCTCACAGTTTACCCATAAAATACACCCAATAATATTCTTTGGCATAAAATGACTTAATATTGAAGTATAATCTCATACTTAGTGTTGAGGTAGAGTCTTGGCCCCACAGTATTGTTCTTTTTTAACCTACATGTCTGAAACAACATTTCTGTATAGAAGTACAACTAGTCTATTTGACCCTCCCCAAACCTCATGATATGGGAGCTCGTACACTAGTCCATATATATATATATTTTTTGGTGTGTTTGTCAACATTAATATAAGAGTATTAAGAGATGAACAGCCCAGTCTGCCTTTTCCACCCTCCTTTTCTCCCACCTTTATTTAGTGATGTGGTTTTAGCTCCCTTGTTCCCTAAACTTATCCTATAGAAGAAACAAGGAAAAGTAATGCACGCAAGAGATTTCTTTGTTCATTTAAAATGTTTTTGTGCACTTTCGCCATATGAATAAGGCTTTGTGATTTTCAGTTTGATCTCAACTCCTCCTCCGGAAAGGGTTCCTATTAAGACTCAGCTTTCAGCATTCAGCAAAGAAAAAGTAATATCAGCAATCAAATTCGAGCTGGACAGAGGTGGCCAAGTTTTCTATGTTTTGCCTCGCATTAGAGGTATGGTATGCTCTAAAATAAATCTGTAAATATTTGGTTATTGTTATTTTCCTATGTTTTTTGTGGTACTACTTGATCGTGATGTTTGTTTGACTCTAACCTCTTCCATTATTAATATGTTATTATCAACTACAAACATGATTTAAGCTGTCTGCTATTTCCTGTTTCAGGACTTGAAGAGATCATGGCTTTTCTTGAACATTCTTTTCCAGATGTTGACATAGCCATTGCCCATGGAAAGGTACTCATACTAGTTCAGCCCAAGTATTATTATTTGTATTGTCCTTATCTTAACTTTAAGCGCAATGTTAAGTATAATAGGAGGAAAACATATATTCTTGAAATGAATTGGATTAAGACACATATTTGATGATAGGTCGATCAAAGGTTTCTTGATTTACACAAAAGGTACTTTGGGAGTAGAGGGAGAAAGAAAAGAGGGAAGATATGCTGAATGATTGTAGGTTGATTTTTCTTCTTCACCTAAACCATATTTATCTGAGCAGAAAAATGAAAATACACCATTCAGGGTGGTATCAAGTTGTAAGAATCAATCCTGTTACAGTTACCTGATTTATTGTATGTCAGGATGTTAAAGTTTCTACTCGTAACTCAATTCCTTGGAAGGAAGTCAAAACTAGCCCAAATCTGCCTCTCAAATACATCTCAGGACAACCCAATGGCAATCATCCCCAACCACCTTAACCAGTTTAATCCCTTGAAATGATGACAATATATACTTTCAAACTACTAAATTGGCAAGTGTTTACCATGATAGATATGCTTCAAGTAGCCTTATCATGGCCCTACTGCCTCCACCTCCTATCCTACCTCCAGTTAATAATCCACCCTACCATGCTTAGTAATCTAAGCAGCTCACATCCTCATGTCCAGTTTAGAGGAGAGGTAATGAGAGTATTCACGGTCTTCAGGAGAACAATATCTCATGTAAGGGAAGCTCACCCAGTCTCCATGTGGAACTATGTAGATAGCGGGTAGCAACATAGATAGAGCTAGAGAAACATAGTGGATAGCTTGAGTTGCAATAAATCAATATTCTTTAACAGGGACCACACAACTGAAAATTTAACCTGCTAGGTTATTCTTTATAGCAATCTCTCATTCAGACAAGTCTTAAGGAGCTTCTTTGCTTCATAAGCTTGGAGTGGCCTTATTTGGGCACTATGATGAGACCATGGACTGGGATAACTTAGTCACCTGCCAAGTCCGCAAGTTTTAGTAGATCTTGAAGTTTTAGCTTAAATGTAATTTTTGAGGTTTCCCTTTGATTTGAAAATCATGACTTAAATCTTTTCTGGGGCATGAAATTTGTAAGATAAATGTTACCTTTTTTATTCTCAAGCAGTTTCAAAAAAAAAAAAAAAACTCTGATTTACAACAAAATCAAAGTTTTGAACGATGGAAAAATTTATTATTGTAGACTTAAGTGTAGGTATGATTAATTTGTTTTTGATTTGAGGAAAGACTGGTAAATTAGTGAATTCTGGGTTTTGAAGGAGAGGAAACCCACAAACGAAGAAGAGAAGTGAAGTGGTGAGAGAGGAGAGAGAATTGGCTCTGACCTCTGATAGTGTGTGTTTTTAAATGTGGTATAATAATGGGCATTAAAGATAAAATAAAATGAAATTTGGCAGAATATATTGACCAACATATCATAATATATCACTGAGATGAGATGGCGAAATATCACAATGTTTTCTTGAAACTGGGATTTGAATCCCTAAAACTTTTAGGTCAGAGACTAAACATATGAATAGATAAGAGAAAAGGTTGTGTCCCTCCTATGATCCCTAGTGACATAAGATGCTCACATGAGCTTATTGAATTCACTGGAATCCAACAAAGTGTATTAACATCCATCTCAGAAAAAAGATGGATGCCCTAGCCACTGATGCTGGTGGAGCAACTCTTTGCAGAAAATTCCAGACAAACCAGAGGGTCAAACGTGATTGGCCTAACTAGACGTCAAAAGATGCTCATTATTGCCCTCCACGGAGGCCATTATGCATCCTACTGTAGCATGAAAAGATTTCATGGCTTAATCCATTTAGGGGAGAAATCAGGGATCTTAATGCTCTTATACCAAGTTGGCAATTGAAAACAAGGTAAAAGTAAGACAAAAAAGGGAGTGAGGAACTGCAAGTAGAAAAGAAATAAGAGAAGAGAGAGAGAGAGACAGGAAATGTGAGTTGTGGTCTACCAGAGGCCACACCATTCCTTTATTCTGTCATTTATCTTGGTGAAATTATGAGTACTGATAAACTACCTAACAAGACAATGAAAATATATTAATTAAGATAACAAATGTCATGACTAAGAGTCAAGAATTAAGACTTACGTAATATTTCCCATTGCCGTAGTAGTATGTGTTGGCTCTAAAAACAGTTGATTTGTTGTAGTTTGGTGCAAGTGTTCATTTGAATTCGGCTTCTCTTAATTTGTCCATTATTCACCTTTCATGTTTTCTTACAGCAATATTCAAAACAGCTTGAGGAAACAATGCACAGATTTGCACAAGGAGAGATTAGGATTCTAATTTGTACTAATATTGTGGAAAGTGGACTAGACATTCAAAATGCAAACACCATTATAATTCAGGATGTTCAGCAGTTTGGTCTTGCACAATTGTATCAGGTATACTGTATTTCTCTCTCTCTCCCCCTTTACGTTTTCCAGAATCTATATAGGAATGTAGGGGCCACATTTATTTGGGTTGTGAAGTTAGACATGATAACCCTATATGATTATGAATTATCTCTTTAATTTACTGTATAATTTAATACTTGCATTTTGAGTGTACCAATGTACAAGTCATCTAGGACCACTATTTTGCGAAGTTCAGGGTTTATTTGAGGGGGTATTTAGGGGCATTTTTCAATGAGGAAATCAGGTACTCAGTCAAATCCTTGGTGTTAGAGTTGAACAACTAAAAAAAGGGAGTGACTTTCTATGTGTCAAACCTAGAATCTGAAAAGAACAATTGAATTTAATGACTGCCAAACTGTAAATAGAGCATATTTTGCGAGAACAACCGTGGATATGGACTTCACTGATCAAGCATAGGCTACAACTTCTTTTACTACCTGCTTGAAGCTTATTTATTCAGGAATGTATAGTTTAGAGACCCCGTGAAACTTGTTCAAAACATATATATTTTGTCAGGACTACTAAAGCTTACAAATGGAACTTAAATCCAACTGCTCGAGTACCTACCCTGCAGCACAGGAAGACGAAAGGATTAACAAGTAAAAAGTAAGTATCCTCGAGACTACATAACAAGTAACCTGTAGAATTGAAGTGTCATCTGGGTTACTTAGCATGTTACCCACGATGTCTACTTATTTGAAAACTTTCCTAGGCCCGCCATAGGTTATTCAAGTTGAGATAGATAAATTGAACAAAATCTTACTCTAGAAATAGAAATTCCCACATTAATAGTAGGCCTGATTCCAATATTAAATAGATTAGTAGATAAGAAAACTTGTTCAATTGTAATAGAAATTACATTAGTACAAATATAAGCCGAAAATTACATCTCAATGATATTGAATTGGATCAATATCATAAATAACAACATGTGGGATATCAAATTAATTCATTGTTGCAAATTGAGGATTTGTCACTCAAAAAAGGATATTGGTAACCCCACCATTAACTCCTTCGTGTTCAAATTTCATAGTGATAGAAATAAGTGTCTCTTTCTTCCAAAGAGTGGAGTTAGAATTTATGTAAAGAATGATAAATATAAAAATATGTACCTCTTTTCATAAAATTAATTTTTGTAAAACTTTGAGATTCTAACCAGCCTAAGTCAATTCTACTCAATGGATGCCACAAAGCCATACAATCTCTAAGCATGCAGCAGACAGGCCATGATGTTTTAACTTAGTTGACAATTTGGAGACCTAATGTTAGGACTAAGATGGTCAATATAGCCTATGCCGCTCAAGGTAAAGGATGATCCAAATCCTTACCACTATATTACAATTGTAAGAAATTTGGGTATATTGCAAAACATTACAGTAATAACTTTTGTAATAACTGTAAAAAGGAAGGTCATATTATTAAAGACCATTGTGTGCGACCTCAACATCAATTGGCTCCTGTTTTTCATTCAACTATTTGGTCCAATGTTTCGGATGGCCCAACTAATTTTTCAAGTCCTTTTGCTAGGATGATTGAACAAGTTCAATAGATGATTATTTATACAGTGTTAACTCTTGGTCTCCAAGGTAAGAATAAGCGTCTTATTTCTCCATGGTTTATTAAATCTGCAGCTTCCAATCGCATGGTTGGAAGTAATTCAGCCCTACATAATACTCGTAATAATGAATGTGAGCGGCATATATAGATAGCTGATAACTCTATTCTTCCTATTATTGCGGTTGAAGATCTTAGGACTTCTTTTATCGTTGTATGTTTCTTCTAATTTAATTGCCAGTTTAATTTCTATAGGACAATTAACAGATGATAATTATGCTATTCATTTTGACAATGATGGTTGTTATATGCAAAACTAGGTATTTGGATAGATGATTGCAAAGGGGCCTAAAGTAAAATGTCTTTTTTCTTTATAGCCATTTTCTAGTAATTGTTCTATTTCCATTGGTTGTTCTACTATTACTTATGATATCTATTTATGGCATAAGAAATTAGGATATCCAAATTCTTTTATTTTAGCCCACCTTATGAAACATAGTTATTCAAATATTGCAAATAATATTTCTTTGTCCAGTCTAGTCTTTTGATTGTGTGCCTTGTAAACTTGCCAAGGGAAAATCTCTACCATTTCATTTGAATGATTGTTGAGCTTCTACACGTTTCAAGATTATTCATGCTAGTGTATGGGGAATGAGTCCTATTCTTTTACATGTTCAATATAGATATTTTAGAATATTTATTGAGAATTGTAGCCGATTTACTTGGATCTATTTTCTTCGATCTAAAAATGAGGTATTTTCTCCCCTCTAAGTGTTTGTTCCTCAAATGGAAATACAATTTTCTATACAGATTAAAATTTTACGTCCTAATTCAGGGAAAGAATGTGTCTCCTAACTTTCAATCTTTCCTATAACGAAAAAGGTATTCTCTCTCAGTGCTTGGAGTCACTAAGTGTAAGAATCGACATCCATTAGATGTTGTTCGTTGCTTGATGCTTGAATCTTACATTTCTTCTAGATTTTGGTTAGAAGCCTTATCTACAGCTATGCATTTGATGTAGGAAAGGAGAGGAGAAAAGTAAGGAAGAGAGATAGAGGAATAGAGACAAGAATAGATATTAGAGGGATAGAGATAAAAAAGAGAGAGGACCAAGGGAGAGAGGGGGAAGAAAATCACAATAATTGCATTCAATTTCTCAAGCATTTATTCATATCTTAAACAATAGAAGTAGAGTTCTTATATAGAGAATCCGAATTCTAAACTAAGTTAGAAAGAAATATAATTTACTAATTAAATATGATTTAAGTTTCTAAAATAAAAGAAAATCTCTATTAAATAAAAGTAAATCAAATAAAATCACTGCATAATAAAAACAAATAAAATCGTAATCTTTCAAACCAAATAAAATCAAAGGGACTTAAAGTAAATCTCCTCTAATTTGGTATAGTTTGGATGTCCGTATCAGTATTTGATTGATCGCTTGTCTTCGTAAACCTTGTATTTTGATTCTCAATATTCTCGATTATTTGGTGTGCCCCCTAATCATGATCTCTACATATTATATTTTTTGTTGTGTTTTTTTTTTATCACTTACCTCCCACTGAACATCACGAGCTTGCTACTTAAGTTGTTTATCATGCTTTTATTAGCTATAATAATTCTCAGAAAGGGTTTGTGTGCTATGAAATACTTCATATTTCTTGAAATTTGGTTTTCTTTAAAATTAGTATTTCTTTCTATTTTAGGTTGACCATGTTCCCTCTTCTAATGTGCTTCCTTCCGTTGATGATAAATATCGTCATGTTAATTGTTTTGAACTAGGTTTTGTGTATTAGCGATGTCATTCACTGCCTCTTCCTATCCCTGAATTGTTGTATGATCTTTATCCTCACTGGTCTACTCAGATTTAACAACCCCCTCATATGCATGAAATCTCTCATTTGGCTCATCAGGCCATGCCTGATAATTCTATGCATAAGTCTTACTCACAAGCATCTAATCATGAATGTATGAGGCAAGCCATGCAAGAAAACTTTAGGCCCTTCAAGATAATTATACTTGGGATATTGTCTCTTGTCCTCTTTGGAGTTAAACATATTGGGTGCAAATAGTTATATATAATAAAATCGCAAGTCGGTGGCTCTATCAAAAGATACAAAGCTCTACTGGTGGCTCTCAGCAATTGACAAAAGCATGGCATTGATTATAAGGAAACATTTGTACCCGTGGCCAAGATGAGCATTGTATGCAAGGTTATTGCTATTGCTGCCTCAAAAGGGTTGATGTTTCATCAAATGAATGCAAAAATTGCTGTTTTATATGGTGATCTCAAAGAAGAAATCTTAATGACTCCTCTTAGCATGTTTTCTTCCTATTTTAACGAGATTTGCTGCTGAAAACAATCTATGTATGCTTTAAAGCAAGCACCACGAGCATGACTTGAGAAGTTTTATACTACACTTCTAGATTTCTAGATGACTCAGAGTTAGTAAGACTACGCCTTTTCTTTTGTTCTGGTGCTACTGGGATTGTTGTTCTCCTCATTTACATTAATAATGTTGTGATTACATGATTCGATGCCCCCGTTGATTGTTTGGCTCCAACATCACCTCAAATCTTCATTTCATACAAAAGATCTTGGTTCTCTATAGTATTTTCTTAGACTTGAGATCCAACAATATCACACTGGCATAGTATTACATCAACATAAGTATGCCTAGGAGCTTCTTTCCTTGGTCTCCTGGACAATAATTCTGTCCTTATGCCTACAGAAGTCAATTTGAAGCTGCGTAAGGGAGATGATGATCCCATATCTAATCCATTGATATGTTGATAGTTGGTAAGGAGTTTAAATTATTTGACTATTACACTTCCTGATATTTCTTTTGCTGTATGGCAAGTTTGTTAATTCTTGCAGGATCCTTTCTAGTCTCATTGCTGTCCAGCACTTCACTATTTCAATAGTACATCTGGTTGCAGATTATTGTTTTCTCTGAAGACCTCATTGAAATTGGAAGGCTTTAGTGATGTAGGTTGGGCTAGGTTCATGCATGCTTGCAGTTCTGTTTTTGGATGGGGTATTTTTTTATTTTTTTTTAGCAATGCTCTTATTGCTTGGAAGAGCAAGAAGCAGCATTGAGTTTCAAAATCTTCCATTGAGTCTAAATATCATACCATGTCATCTATTGTTCTTAAATTGTACGGCTTCGTGGATTTTTTTTGGCGAGCTTGGCATTTCTCAGAAGTTTTCTACTTCACTTCATGCTGATAATGTAAATGCTATTAAACTTGTTAAAAATATGGCCTTCCGTGAGCGCACCGAGCACAATAAAGTGGATTGCCATTCTATTCATGAAGCATTTGTCTAGAATGTGATTATACTTCCTCATATTTCAGAAGTGATGAATGATACAAGTCTCTTGGGCTAGTAGTCTATTCAGGAAGTGACAACTGCTATCATTCTCAAGCCAATTCCGAGTTTGAAAAACTAAGACTTTGCTGGAATGCTAGTATGTACATACTGCAATCAAAATAAAAAATGGACACATTTTCTATGGTTTGTGACATTGCATTGCATTACATTACCCCAAACCAAATGGACCTCTAGAAACTGTAAGAAACCATTAGAGTTGCAACACACATCCTACAAGGAACTTTGAGGAACTTGAGTTCTTGTTATGAGGAGATAAATGGATTGCTTCTAGCAACAACAGCTCTTCCCTTCTTATACCTGCTTGAGGAAAAATCCCAAGGTGCTTAGTTGCTAGAATAGTAGCAGTAGCATGTTAGGGACATGGCAATACTATTCTGGAATGCTTAACTTATTATTAACCCATGAATAAGTTGATGTGCTTTCACCTTGAAAGATTCATCCATGTCCTTGAAATATGAATACTATCCTATTAACATTTTAGGCATTGAATCCATATAGCTAAGCTCACCTAGTTAGTAAGGACTTGGTTTGATTTGCTTTGGCTAACCGGTCAAAATTTTCAAAAGGTTTGTCTTTATGCTTACAAATTAGCAAATTGTATATTACCTTATATGTGAGTGACATCTCTCCCTTTTCATTACTAGGGGACTACACGTGCTATTCCCCTGCCCCAAGTATGCATAAATATTGAGGCAATTGATTCTAATATTGGGCATAAAGAAGTTTTTATTTCACTTGTTGGGTTCTTACAATGAAATCATGCATTGATTACAATCGATGAGTTTTGAACTACTACTTCTACTATATCTAAACATATAATTGTTTTCCTAATTTTATCCCAATAGCTGCGTGGAAGGGTGGGAAGGGCAGATAAGGAAGCATTTGCGTACTTATTTTACCCTGACAAGATGCTGCTGTCTGATCAAGCATTGGTATGTATCCTCATAATTCCTTTTCATTGTTTCTGTAAACCTTGCAAGTTCTCAAAAGGTGCCGCTGTAATTTCATTATATTCTTTTTGATTTTTCATTCTCTTGGACTTTGCTAATTTTGATCAACACTTGCATGGACTCTAGATGTACTGATGAAATTGATTTTGTTAGAGAGTAGGGTAATAGATGATTAATGATCATGTCTATGTTTTTACATTTAGGAGAGGCTTGGAGCCCTTGAAGAGTGCCGTGACCTCGGCCAAGGCTTCCAACTTGCTGAAAGAGACATGGGCATTAGAGGCTTTGGTAACATATTTGGTGAGCAGCAGACAGGTGATGTCGGAAATGTGGGCATCGATCTCTTCTTTGAGATGCTATTCGAGAGCTTGTCAAAGGTCTTAATCTTCTTATCCATCTTCTTTAATTGAGTTTCAGTTAAAAAGGGCCCTCAAACTTCATATGCTCTAATTTTATGTTCATTTCCTCTGATTCATTAAAAAGTTGTCAGTCAGAACATGAAGTTTCTTTTTCTTTTTCCTGTTTCCCCATCGGATTCTTTAAAAAGTAAGCCAGAAATTGGGATCTATTTCCTGATTTTTCACTGCTGCAGGTTATGCTTACTGGGCTGTTATGTAAAATTTGGTAGTCATAACTATTGCCATGTTGATTCACAGGTTGAAGAACACCGCATCATAACTGTTCCTTACCAAAATGTTCAGGTATCTCCATGTTACCCTCTCATATCTGTATATGAGCATTTCATAGGTTCTTATCTACTTCTACATACTGCCAACTCCAAAAATGGAATTACCAAAAAGTTCCATTCCCTTTTCAAGTTTGGAGAGCATCTATGCGATTCTTTGAAATGTAAGTGTAGTCTTATACATTTTATGTAAAAAGTTGTTTGAATCTTGAATTGTCCAGAGTTCAACATCCTGAAATCATGGCTAAAGGATCAATTTGTCATCTAGCTGCAACCTAGGTCTAGATTTGACAAGTAACTGGAAAATTGTGTGGTATATATGATTATAAATGGCCATATTGTGCATTTTTCTTATGTAGGCTTTGCTCACATAGTTGAACTTGAGTCTTCGTTTGTGATTAAGAAAGCAATATATATATATATAGTTGGAGACCAAGGAATTGAACCCAAGACCTTTTGGTCCTAGGACCTCATTGTTAACGAAGTTAGGTCTGGCTTCATCGGCAATTTGTAAATTTTTTTAATGACTGAACAGTTTACATTTATATGAGAAACTAAGGTCCATTTGGAGTTTAGTTCATCATTGATATGGCTGGTGCGTTATCATTTTTATCAAGGAGCTTCCGGTTCGTTAGTATGATGTTTGTATAGAACATTGAATAGTTTTGTTCAGGGACAGGTTCAGAAAATTTTTTCAGTGGGCTCAATACCTAATACATATTACACATTTATTAATTCATAATTAAAAAAACAAATATATATATATATATATATAATAAAAAATTTTGATAAATATTTATTAATAAAAATTATAATTGTCTTAACTGTGACTTCATATCCTAAAAATGTAACTCGAAAATTTATTCAAATTTAAACTATTTGACTAAATCAAGTTTGAACTATGTTGTTATATTTCGCATGTAAAATGTGAATTTTGGTTCACACAAATCTAAATTTAATGTCAAAAAATTGAAATGTAAGAAAAATGAAACATGTAAGGTTTGGATTAATTTGAATTATTTCAAATTATTTGTAATAAATTATTTTGGTTTATGAAACATGAATAATAATTCTGTTGGGTCCAGTCCCGAAGGAGTCCAAAACCCACAAGGCCCAATCTAGGAAGCGGAAGCCCAAATTGACTATTCAGCCCATGACTCCAAGCAACCTATGTGGCGGCCTAATGCTCACAACCAATCAGCGCTCCTTGCAGCTCATTAATACGGTTGCAGGCGGCAAACTCAAGGCACCAAGGCGAGCCAATGAGAAAGAAGTCAACCCTGCTAGCCGCGGCTTGCGCCACTCTTAGCAACTGACCAACCAATCCTCATTCAAGAGGCAGACCAAGCGTGGCCAGCGATGCATGACGGTCTCCTCACCATCACAAGGTGACAACTGACACCACCGACCGCCACCAGCAGATCAATGGCTGGCGAATCCCTACTGAAAGGATTCTCACACCCAAAGCTCCACTCCCTGGAGCCTATATATCCCCTCTCCTTCTACAAGAGAAGGTATCGATCAATTCTCAATCGGTGATTTGAGCATGGCACTGAGACATACACTCCCTAAAGCTCCAGCTCTCAAACTCGCGACCAGCTCTCATCTTTCACAACCTTTCACAGGCAACTAAAGTTAGCCACCCATCACGGTGCACGCAGGGAGTCAGGCCTTCCACCAACCGCTCATTGACTTTAACTCTCACATACATATACTCCCACCGCACACTTATCATATTTTTGCGCACCTCTAAGCATGCGCCCCTCCTTTCCATTCATTGTGAAAGGATACTAACTTGAACGTCAGAGTATTTTCGGTGAGAAAAATTTTGTCAACCTCTGACCTCTTGTTTGTTAGTTGTGTTGTGCAGGTTCCAGATTAATAGCAACAGAGATCGGACTCGCTCGTGATCACCTCCGGACGATGAAAAATCCAAAGGCTCCCTAATCTGTACAACAACCAGGGACACGGGACGCAATATTGGCGCCATCTGTGGGAACGCGACAAAAAGTCTAGCATCTCCTTTCAACACTTACTCCTTCACAACAAGATGGTCAACACCTGGGTGCAAGCCAGCGCCCCAGTAAGAGATGCAGCCGCTCACGACGATAACCCCTCAGTGGGTAGCCGTGTTGATGCCCGTCCGCAGCTGGCATTCACCGTCTAGCCGCCAATATAGGTGACATGAGGCTGATGATCCAGGCCTTCTGCAACCGGACGAGCACACCATGGATGAGGGTTGCTCCCCCAATGTCTCAGGCGTCATCGTCCAAGCGGGGAGGACATCGCACCAAAGCCCCTAGGGGCAGATCAGATGGGCCCGACGAAGCCGAGGCTCAAGCGGCCTCCGGTAGTAGGGCCCAGTCTATAGTTGGAAGCCACCCTACCCGGGACGAGTGGGAGAAGAGCTCAGAGCGGCGTAACCCCCGTAATTCTTGCGGCGAGAGGAGGCAGACAGCTGCAAACTCGTACAGCGCGTGGCCACCCTATGCGGAAAGCTGCTGCAACTGACAAGTTCAACACTACCAGCAGGGTCACACGAAGCTTCGCGATGTCATCAGTGCATGGAGAAGCGAATTTTATACCGATAGAGGAGAAGGTGAAGGTGCTATGGGATCTTCTGCATAAGGAGAGGCTTGTGCGGTCCTTTGTTGACCTGCGAAGATCACCTTTTGCCATGGATCTCCGGACCCAGCCACTACCCCGCAAGTTTAAAATGCCAACACTTGAAGGGTACGACGGAAATAAGGATCCGATGGACTACCTCAACTACTTTCGCACTCATCTGTCCCTCTAGGGAGCGAGTGAGACCGTGATGTGCTAGTGCTTCTCCATTACCTTTATAGGGGACGCGCTGCTCTGGTTCCATGGCCTCCCGCTAAACTCCATCCGCTTATTTGACGAGCTTGCAAATTGTTTCTTAAACCAGTTCATCTCCAGTCGAAGGGAGGAGAAGTAGCCATGACACCTAGTCCGCCTCCGCCAGAGGACGGACGAAAGTCTGAAACGATTCCTCAACCGCTTCATCATTGAGGCATGTCGGATCCCCCAGCTCTCTGACGAGCTGAAGTTCAACGCCTTCGTTGCTACGTTGGCAATAGGAGACTTCTTCAAACACATATCGTATCAGCGCCCTCAGTTCTTTCATCGCCGGAGCCTACATCTCAGCGGAGGAAGCCGAGGCAAAGAGTCCCGAACGTGCGGACCGCCCTCCGGAAGGGCCCAAGCCAACCACTGGGAAGAAGAGGAATAGTGACAGTAGTCGCTTTCAGAAATGCCGCAAGCAGCCCCGGCCTTCATCGGGATCTAGGAAAGAGTACGGGTCAGCATCCCTAACTCCCCTAAACAATACCCGTGCGAACATCCTGATATAGATCTAGAATGAAAAGTTCTTCAAGTGGTCAAAAATGCCAAAAGACCCGAGTGGCGGTGACCAGACAAAGTATTGCGAGTACCACCGCTGCTTAGGACATTCTACGGAGAATTGTCGAACCCTGCAGTAGGAGATAGAGGATCTGATTCACCACGGACAGCTCAAACGGTTCGTGAAGGGCTCTGTGCAGGCCCTTGCGGCCTCAGAAGGCGAGGCAAGCAAGCCTCTGAAGAACGTACGGCCGCCGGCGTGATCAACATGATCTCAACCGTGCCAGCCATGAGCAGTAGGCAGGCGCAGCCCGAGCTGACTTCCAGTAGTAATAGAGCGAGGATAGGGGATCGGGGGTGATGTCATTAGCTTTAGAAGTGACGATATGGCTCATGTAACATTCCCATATTCTGATCTCCTAATTGTATTCGCCATCGTTTCAGATGGTACAGTTGATTACCAACTGAAACGAGTTTTTGTTGATAATGGAAGCTCACAGAACTTGCTGTATTTTGTTGCCTTCTTTAAGCTTGGATTGAGAAGAAGTCAGATGAAAGCGGCTGATGGCCATCTATATGGACCGGACAACGAACCTGTACCTGTATAGGGAGTAGTCTGGTTGGAGATTACGATGGGAACTTACCTGCGTATTGCCACGCGAGAGCTAACGTTCCTTGTTGTCGATCTATTGTCCGTTTATAACGCCATCCTAGGCAGACCGTTCCTCACGGCCTTCGAGGCTGTTACTAAAATCCCTCATTCAAAGATGAAGTTTTCAACCCCGTACGGTATAGGAGAGGTGCTCAGTAATTAGGTGATGGGACGGATGTGCTATTTGTTCCAAGTCACCCCAGCAGCGCCAGACTGCATGAATCGAGACTTGGACCTTCGTGACGAAGCACGCTATAGCAAGCCTAGTCGGGAGAAGCAACCGAAGTGATACCTCTAGATCTTGTTGAGTCAGAGAAGTGCGCACATATCGGTAGCTCTCTCACTACGGCCAACCGAGATCGACTGATTAGCTTTCTTTGGAAGAACTCCGACATGTTCGCGTGGATCCCTATTGACATGCCTGAGATACCGATCGGAGTGAAGGTCCACAAGTTGAGTTTCAATCCCAATCGTAAGCCCGTTAGGTAAAAGTATAGGAACCACTCCGTCGAAAAACTAATAGCCGTAAGGGAGGAAATGATGAGACTGTTGGACGCCGGATTCATTAGAGAAGTCCAGCACTCAGACTGGCTATCCAACGTCATGCTCGTGAAGAAAAGCAACTGCGAGTGGCGAATGTGTGGACTTTACCGGCGTAAACAAGGCCTGTCCTAAGAACAGCTTCCCGCCCCCTCTGATCGATCAACTGGTGGATTCTACGTCCGGGCACGAGCTCTTAAGCTTCATGGTCGTCTACTCAGGCTACAACCAGATTAGGATGGACCCGGTCGATGAGGAACATACTTCCTTCATGACCGACCAGGGAACGTTGTGCTATAAGGTAATGCCCTTTAGCCTCAAAAACGCCGGGGCAACCTACCAGCGCCTTGTGAACAAGATGTTTGAGGTTAAGATCGGAAGGAACGTGGAAGTATATATCGACGACATGCTTTTGAAGATCCGACTAGTTGACGACCATGTTCGCGACTTAGAGGAGACCTTCCAGGTGCTTCGAGCTTACATGATGAAGCTCAATTCGGCCAAATGTGCGTTCGGGGTTACCTCCGGGAAGTTCTTGGGCTTTATTGTGCCCCTACGCTGAATAGAAGTAAACTTGGAAAAGATCAGAGCCATCCTTAACATGAACGATCTGCGGACTATGAAGAAAATACAGAAGCTCACAGGACGGTTGGTAGCCCTGTTGCGATTCCTAGCCAAGTTCACGGAGAAATTTCTGCCCTTCTTCAAGGCACTTAAAGGGACCAAAGCGTCCGGATTTCGGTGGACGAACGAGTACTAAGAAGCATTTCAAGAGCTAAAGACATATCTCGTTAGCCCACCTCTCTTGAGTTCACCATCCGTGGGCAAGGACCTGTACCTCTACCTGGCCACGTTGGACACAGCNTTTAGCTCAGTGCTAGTCAGAGAGCACAAGGGCGCACAGCGATCCGTGTACTACGTGAGTAAGGTATTAACGGACGTGGAGACTTGCTATCCGCACGCGGAGAGGATTGCGCTTACCCTCATTTATTCGGCACGGAAGTTGAGGTCCTACTTTCAAGCACACCGGATCATCGTTCAAACGAATCAACCCTTGAAGTCGATCCTATAGAAATTGGGGACCTCCGGGCTACTGGTCAAGTGTGCTATAGAATTGGGAGAGTTCGACGTGGAGTTCCGACCACAACCGGCTCTTAAGGGCCAAGCTCTAGCGGACTTCATTGCCAAGGCGGCGACCCCAGCTCTAGACAACCCGCATAGCCCGAAGAGCTTGGATGCTCCGGGCATCCCATCGTGGATCCTGAATGTGAACGGATTATCCACCCAAATAGGCAGCGGAGCTGGAGTCATGCTCAGAACTCCAGACGACGTAGAGATCAAGTACTCTGTTGCGTTGACCTTCCCTGCCACTTATAACGTGGCAGAATACGAAGCCCTTCTTGCAAGACTTCGTCTTGCAAAGGAGTGTTCCTTCAGGTCATTGGTCGTGTGCAGCGACTCAGAGCTCGTGGTCAATCAAATCGAATGAGTCTTCGAGGCATCAATCCCTCAGCTTGCAAAGTACCTGACGAAAGCAAAAACCCAGATCCAAGTGTTCAAATGTTTCAGGATCGAACACGTGCTTAGGACAGAAAACTGGAAAGCTGACCAGTTGGCTAGGGACGCAACTGCAGGATCTCTGGAACAGTACGCCAACAGCCTGTGGGAAATCCTAGCCGCCCAATGTAGACGGTCCGGATCAGGAAGTACTGCAGATTGGCGAGGATGACAATTGGATGATCCTGTACCATAGATACCTGACGGACGAAACATTGCCTACAAGCGCTGATGAGATCAAGCAGATCAAGAAGACAGCAGGCTCGTACGCGATCCTCGATGGTAGGCTATACAAGCGAGGGTATTCTACTCCCTACCTGAAATGCCTAACCCCTGAGGAAGCTGAATGCGCACTGAGGGAAGTTCACCTTGGCATATGCTGCTCGCACATTGGAGGAAAAAACATCACATTCAAGATCATACGGCAAGGCCTTTTATGGCCTACGATGAAGCGAGATGCCTTGGAATTCATGAAGAAGTGCGAAAGCTGTACAGCCTTGCACAAAGCTGTACAGCCTTCAATCTCTATGGTCATTCGCGTAATAGGGGCTTGATATCCTTGGATTTCTACCTCTGGCCTTCGGACAAAGAAAGATTCTTATTGTTGGCATTAACTACTTTACCAAATAGGTGGAGGTAGTTCCTCTGGCACGGATCATGGAGAAGAACGCAACAGAGTTCCTTCGCTAGAATATCGTTTGCCGTTTTGGGATTCCCGAGGTCGTAGTGACTGACAACGGAACTCAGTTCACTGACAAACGGTTCACTAAGTCTTGTGCAAGTCTGTGCATCGGGCTGGTTTATACGTCTGTAACATACTCTCAGGCAAACGGACAAATCAAAGTCACCAACCGCACGCTGCTACATGGACTGAAGACCAAGTTGGAAGACACAGGGGGCTCCTAGGTCGACGAGTTGCCTTCTGTGCTTTGGTCATATCAAACAACCTCACGGGAACCAACGAGAGAGACGCCCTTCAATCTCCGCTGCGGAGTTGAAGCAGTTGTCCCCATGGAAGTGGGACTTCCCTGCCTACGGGTCGAATGCTTCGATCCCACTACCAACTCCCAGAGACTCAGGGAATGCCTTAACTTGCTTCCGAAAGTTTGTGACGCAGTTTGCCTGAGGATTGCAGCCTACCAGCAGTGTATCACACGATACTACAACAAGCGGGTTAAGGCATACCTGCTTGAGGTTGAAGACCTGGTTATCCGGAGTGTAGAGGCTGCGGGAAAGACTGCTAGCAGGAACAAACTCTCCCTTGGCTGGGAAGGCCCGTTCCTCGTCTCAGCGATCCTTCGGAATGGAATGCACAAGCTACGCACCCAGAACGGCAAGTTGGTCTCGCGGATCTGGAACGCCGCCAACCTCAGGAAATATTATCAGTAGGACAGCAACTGCCCAGGTAAGGCATGCACGCACACCGTGAGGAATTCTTGTACATGTATTGTGTTTTCATTTAATAAAATTGATCAAGTTTATCATCTTGTGAGTTCATTTATATGAGTGTTTGCATGCATGACATTCCCCAAAAAGCGAAACGACCTAAACTGCCACTAAGTCAGGAGGATTCTCATCCGTCCGCAAAGCAAATACTTGGCTCCGTGCCAAGCGGCCCCAAAGCGGCCACCTCAGAATTTCGACTCCGTGTCGAAATGCCCTCAGCAGCCCTTCAATCCTTGGCTCCATGCCAAGCGGCCTGAAAGCAGTCATCTCAGAATTTCGACTCCGGGTCCAAAGGCCCCTCAGTGGCCCTTCAATTCTTGTCTCTGCGCCAAGCAGCCCGAAAGCGGCCACCTTAGAATTTCGGCTCCCTGTCGAAGGCCCTCAGCGGCCCTCCAATCCTTGGTTCCACACCAGGCGACCCGTGAGGTCAAGACATCAGGCTTGGGGGCTTTTGAAATTCCCAACGTACGGCCACTAAAACCTTAGGGGGAAAGAATTGCAGGCGTGCAGCGACCTTCTTTCAAAAAAGAGAGCACCCTCAGTCTACGATGGTCGTGGGCTAGGACCGTGCACACAGGAGCGACGATGCCTTGAGTGGGGGCTGAGCACTTAAAACTGGTATCGTGTGCGAAAAGGCCTAGACTCAGAGTCCGGCTGCTGCGGCCTGAAAACTCAGCTGTCCCTTGGTATGGCTTCATTGGACTTGCAACAACATCTACCCTACTGGATCGAACTTCCCATTAAACGCGCGAGATGCGACATCATCTGACGAAGGACGAGTACAGCGCAAGAAGGTGCCGGATTGGGGCCTTGGCGACAATAGCTTCACATGCATAGCCAATTAAAACACAAGTCATGATCTCAAAAATTACATCATATACTCAGAGGCACTGAATACAAGAAAGGATACTTCTTCTCATTCAAGGCACATATACAAGGCGTTGTCAAGTGGCAAAAAGGGAAGAAGCAATGTACAAACAAGGCAAATCCTATGGGTTTGATGGGCCCACCTCATCAAAAAAGTCTCTTAGGCTCGACATGTCATAGACCCCGGAGTTGTCTGGATCAAAGATGCCCTCTGGGACATCTGGAAGCACGAGGGAGGTGATCTTGCGGCACAGGTGGATGCCATCCCAATACATGCGCTCCAATCGATGGCCACGTCCTTCGGAGTGAGCCGCCCCCTCTGGTGCCTAGAGAGGTGGGAGTTGTCGTCCTCCAGAGTAGCGACCATTCTCTTTAGCTGCTCAACCTCCCGCCTCAGATGCACGGTTTCCTGTGCCTGCTGCCCACTCTCCTCCTTCAGTTGCCCGATTTCTCCCCTTAGCTGCTTGTTTTCCTCCCGGAGGGCAGCGATCTCAACTCCCGCACGCTGAGCCATCTTCTGCTTGTGAAAGTATCCACACAGTTAAGCAATTAGCGCATCGAAGGAGTTGACCTCCCCAAGGGCCTGCAAGGGAAAACGGAAGGTTAGAGATTCTTAAAGTTCCAACCAGCAGAGGAACGCTCAACTCGGAACGATCATACCTAAGCAAATGAAGTGTCTGGACGAGTAGCTCTGTCACGTGACGCGAACAAACTCGGAGGCTCTATGCGTTCAGCTACGACCTCCGTAGAGTCTGGAAGGTTTGGAGCCACAGGTGATGAGGGAATGCTCGAGGGCTCCAATTCCTAAGCCATCCTAGCCACGACAGTCTCCAGAGTCGGATCGACACCTGGCAAACTTAGGTTTCCTCTTCTCGGGGCCAGCTATGGCCTAGCCAAACTCAGGACCCCATTTGGCAATAGCAAAAGTGTGGGACGTCAGATGGAAGCCCTGAATGGAGAACGTCTTCATCTAAGAACCCATGGCAGTGACCAACTCCGACGCATCCTTGCTCTCCTCTGTGGATGCATCACCGCGAAAAAACTATAGTATCGGACCCCACTCACAAGAGAGCTCAGAATCAGAAGGCTCCTGAAAGAAGAAGAAATGATTCTTCCAGTTTTTAACCGATTCAGGATTGGTCCCTCGAAAGTGAAAGCCAGGTTGAGGAGATATAGAGATCCAATCCTTCGACTCCATGAAACGAAAGATCACCTTTGCCGCCCTCGCATCAAATGCACCAGTATGAAGGCAAGCAAAGATGCACAGCGAAACCAAGTAACGGACGGCGTTAGGATGAAGCCTTGCTACTAGAACACCTAATGCCTCGACAAGCGCATATAGGTTGCACAGCATGGGGTAGCGGAGCCTCCCTTTCAAGTGGTGCTCATGGATCGTAATGAAGCCCTTAGAGGGGTGTTGGCCCTATCGTCCAAGCCAGGGGTGCAGTACGCCATGTCCTTGGGATCCCATAATCCACCATCAAAGCGGCAATGGCGCTGGCAGTTAGGACAGATCCAGTGTTTCCAACCCCGTGTCGAACCATTCGAGAAGCACGGGAGGAGGAAGGAGAATTCTTCTTCACCATTGTTTCTTTCTCAAGGAAGTGTTGTGGACTCACAGCGCAAGGAAGCGTGAAGAGTGGAATCTGTGAAGAGCGCCACTTAATTAGGCAACAGAGTGCCAATGTGCGGGAAATTCAATCGGTGTTTTACTTGATGGCCAGGCCATGTGCCCATTCATTAGAAACGCTGCGAATCTTAAGTGGTAGCCAATCATGGCTCGTGCTAGATCACAGTCACTTTAGCTGCCTACCAGATCCCGGTTGTCATGCCAACATTAAATGCTGATTCTGACCGACAGGACTAGCGGCGGCAAGGCTTCCAGGACACGCTTCTAGAAGAACAAGTTAATCATGCCAATGCGATGAACAGTAACGAATAAACTATATGGTTAAGTAAAGAGTTTTATTACGCGACATGCTAATAAATTCTTTTTACACAGGAGGCGGTCAACAACCGCAGATTACAACTAGTCACCCTCATTGGGCACAGAAGGATTCGGAGCTGTGAACTCTGTCAAGTGCGCACGAGTCCAGACACCTGAGTTTCGAGAGTCTAGAACACCCATGCGGAAGTTTGGCTTCTCCAGCCTGGCTAGCCTCCAGCTGAGACGGATGCCGTCCTGGAATCTCCTTTCCAGTGCGGGGGCCACCTCCTCCAGCCTGAACCTTGACCTCAATTCGGCCTTTAACTGTGCGCGCTCCTCTCCAGAGTGCATCCAGAATCGCTCGAACTCTTCCTGAAGAGCTAAAATGCGATCCCGAGCCTGCATATTGGCGCAAGCAAGCCTAAACGCCCTTGCTTCCAACTCAGCCCACTCCCTTGCTTCCGACTGAGCCCACGCGCTCTCAAAGTGTGCGGCGTGAGCCCTCGTTTGCTCAATCTCTCCGACCGCAACCTGCACCTTGGCTTCGAAATCTTCAACAGCTCGAACTACCTGTTGGAACATGGGATCCACCCTCCTAGGCCTACTGCGCCTCGAGGAAGTGGACACCCCATCCATCTCGAAGCTTGGTGGCGCCCTCAAAAATCGCATCAACCCTACCACGAAGGCCTCTGAACCACGACCTCCGCCGCAAGCAACACCAGGTGCAGTATCATTGCGGATCCATGAGGCAAGTGCATCCCTTGCGGACCCACCAAGTGATGACTCGGATTTTGACGATGAAGGCGATATTTCCATCAGGGTCAAAGAAGAGCAATGATAGCGCACGTTTCACGATCTCGAAGTTGCTAAAGCACACGAAGTCCTTGAAGGGAATTCAGGCGTTTAAATAGCCAGAAATCTCCTAGTAAAACGGCATCACACCAGGAAAGAAGCGCTTCAGGAAGAAACCAGCCGACTCCCCCCACGTGGCAGGTCCCTAAAGCATTGCGCCTTTTCAAGGCGAGTCATCATGACATGACGCCCCATGATCTCCCACGCAATTAATGCGTTAGACGATTCCACGGGTGACGTATGCCAGCGGCATTTGAACTCCCGAGGTAGCAGACATCAGCAATCTTTCCTCGCCGTGTCCTCCCATCGACGGTCTGCATCAAAACTCGAGGGGCGACGCCGGTGAAATAGACCGCAACCGGGAGTGCTCAAGCACGCAGATTGGCACGTGACGAAGCGAAAGGAGCAAATTTCCCCTGAGGAGCAATCCGAAAATTAGTAAATAAAAGAAGACGCATGCAACAAGATAAAAGAATAAAGGTAAAGGCTACTGCTTTTATTAATCAAAGTTTTCTTTACAAAGTACAAGGCTTGCAACAGCGAAAGTACAAAGAAAGGGAAAGATAAAGCTTGGAACATGAAGTCCGAAATGGCAGCCCCGAATGCTTGGAGCCTTATCAGAGAAAGTGATCTACATCACCCTGGCCCCCACCAAAACCCTAATTCACTTAGGCATCAGAGCCGTCGATGCTGGGCAGATCCTAAAAGTTTATCCCAAGATGACCGCAGCGGCAGAGCTAGCACCTTTAGCAGCAGTCCCAGTAGGGGCGCGGCTATGATGCACTCCCCCTACAGGGACTCCACCTTCCACCTCCTCTCCAAATGGCACATATGATGAACCAAGCGTGGTCGATGCCACCTGTGACGCGCTATCCAGGGGGTAAAATTCCCCATGATAGCTCTGCCGTGATCATCCCGTGCCCTCATGATAATAATGGCCACCAGGGAGGCGTATGACGATAGAGGAGTGGCCGAGCCACCCTCATTAGCACGAGAAAGCGCCCGTCGTCAGGGCGTGAGGACAGTATCCGACAGAAGTTCCCAGTCTCCAACAAGTCTATCCGATTCCTTCACGAATTCCCGCCTGGAGCGGGGCAAGCCAATGGGCTCTCATTATTTCTCCGAGAATCAGCTTAGGCATGGATCCCATCAATCGAAAAACTCTTCTATTTATAGAGGAGTTGGCGACCTGTTCATCTTCAGCAAGGTGCCATGCCCAATGACCGTCAATCACTAAACAGGAAAGTTCTTAGGACTAGCCCAGATTCTAGCGTGCGAATCCTTCCATTCAAGGCATTGAGTCTTTACAATGCCCGGAAGCCCACGTGATCATATAGGGAAGGCACGACTCCAGACGCAGACAAAATCTAGCGCATCTCAAGGAAGGACACGTGGTGAGCGATTGGACCCCTCGTGGACATGCCAGGCCTCGATTGCAAGTTGGCCCAGGCATGGGGGGCTAGTGTTAGGTCTAGTCCCGAAGAAGCCCAAAATCCACAAGCCCCAATCTAGGAAGCGAAAGCCCAAATTGACTATTCAGCTCAGGACTCCAAGTAGCCTACGTGGCGGCCCAACGCCCGCAGCTAATCAGCATTTCCTGCAGCTCATTAATGCGGCTGCAAGTGGCAAACTCAAGGCAGCAATGCGAGCCAATGAGAAAGAGGTCAATCCTGCTAGCCGTGGCTTGCGCTGCTCCCGGCAGCTGACCAACCAATCCTCATTCAAGAGGTAGACCAAGTGTGACCAGTAATGCACGATGGTCTCCTCACCATCACAAGGTGACAACTGATACCACCGACTACCACAAGCAGGTCAACGGCCGGAGAATCTCTACAGAAAGGATTCTCGCTCCTAAAGCTCCACTCCCTGGAGCTTATATATCCCCTCTCCTTCTACAGGAGAAGGGATCGATCAATTCCAAATCGGTGATTTGAGCCTGGCACTGAGACATACACTCCCTGAAGCTTCAGCTCTCAAACTCGCGACCAACTCTCATCTTCCACAGCCTTTCACAGGCAACTAAAGTTAGTCACCCATTGCGGTGCACACAGGGAGCCAGACCTCCCACCAATCGCTCATTGAGTTTAACTCTCACATACACTTCCACTGCAAACTCATCATATTTTCGCACACCTCTAAACGTACATCCCCCCTTTCCGTTCATTGCGGAAGGATATTAACTTGAGTGTCGGAGTGTTTTCGATAGGAGAAATCCTGCCGACTTTGGACCACTTGTTTGTTAGTTATATTGTACAGGTTCCAGGTTAACAGCGACGGGGACCAGACCCGTTCATGATCACCTCCGGACAATGAAGAATCCAAAAGCTCCTTAATGCGTACGATAATCAAGGACTTAGGACACAACAAACTCAATGACATGAACATACTTTAAAATTTTATCAGTATATTTTATCATAATATCCTAAAATTGTAATCCAAAAATATAATCAAAATAATTTTTCACAGACAAAAAAACGAAGAATACACAATGGTTTATGTACTTTGAACCATCTCTCTAGTGATTTGTTGAGATAGATAGAAAAAAGATAGTCAAAATGAATTATTCTGCTTGATCCCAACCTTACTCGAGTAGAAGATTGCAAAATGAAGTCGGTTGGAATGAAGGGAGGAGGAGAGAAATAGTTAAGACTGCCCTAACATTTTTTCTTCAAATAAAGAGAATAGCTAATGTTGGATTGAAGAAAAGATGGATGATAAGGATTAATTATAATACTATTAAATTTCAGCCGTTAGAAGGAAAACTTTTTTTCTTTCAAAAAGAAAAATAGATTCTTTAAACTAAAAATTGAAAAAATTTTGAGAGAGAGGGGGAAAGTTGTTTTGGGTAAGTAGAGAGAGGGAAGTTGAGCATGAACATTAAATATTAATAATTGTTATTTTTAATAAAATAAATAAATAATTGATGAGAGTGAAGTAATATATTAAAGAGATATATTAGTCATAATAATTAATAAATAAATTTAGCATAATAAAAAAATTTTTAGTTGGGTCAATAAAATATTTAAGTTTAACTATTAATATACCTATTGTTTCTTTCTTATTATAGAGAGAGAGAGAGAGGGCTCTTTTTTTTTTTTTTCTGTGGGGTCAATTTCCCACTATTCCCTTAATGCTTCCGCCCCTGGTTTTGTTCATCCTGCCGTGAAGGAGCTTTCGGGAGAGAATTATTTCCAAGTTTGATCTCTGAATATTTTTTCATGTGCAGCTTGATATAAACATAAATCCTCATCTTCCCTCTGAGTACATAAATTATCTGGAGAATCCTATGGAAACACTAAATGAAGCTGAGAAAGCTGCAGAAGAAGACATCTGGAGTTTGATGCAATTTACAGAAAATCTGCGCCGCCATTATGGAAAGGAGCCTCACTCAATGGAGATCCTTTTAAAGAAGCTCTACGTGAGGAGAATGGCAGCTGACCTAGGGATTAGCCGAATTCATGCTTCTGGGAAGATGATCGTCATGCAAACAGAGATCACTAAAACTGTATTCAAGCTAATAAGGGACTCAATGGCTTCTGACGTTCTACGAAATTCACTGTTGTTCGAGGATGGTCAAATAAAGGTAGTGATGTCATTTATTATGTTTGTTAGGCTAGCTTTTGATTTTCACATCATGTCAAATATGTTGGAAAGTCCTGATGAAGGAAAAGAAATGAGTAGGAAAAAATGGTGTGAATTCAATGGCCAGATTATTGAATTATGGATGAAATTACTTACCAAAAAATTGTGCATGAAAAAGTCCATGTGATGTGTTCTTCAGAAAAATTCACAGAATGTCTTGGTTTTTGAGATGCCAACTTGTTCGTTTGTCAACTGTGATAACGGGTTTTTAGTTGAAATTGTAGTTGTCATCTTCTAGTGTAATTGAATGCTTAGAACAAATTAGTCAAATCAGATTGGAGAGCGATTGTATATAGCTCATCAAGTAAACTTTAGATATGGGGAATAAGTATCAAAGGTGTAAGCCTCATGGTTCAGCCATTTTGCTACCATAATTTATGGAACCCAAATTGAACTTTGAATCTGAGAATGTAGAGAATGGCTGCACTGGTTTGTGGGGTGTTTGGGAGTGGATTCTCTCATTGTTTCACTATATTGTATGCTCCTGTTTTCTCTTTGGTAAACAACTTAGGCAATGACCAGCTCCTGGTGCTTTGATTGGTGAGGATGTTGTGATTTGTTGTTTGAAGTGAGGTAGTGGTTTTATTGAGTTACTTTTATGTGTATTGTCATCTCAAAGTTTGAATTTTTGATTGTTCTCTAGCTCGCGACTGTCTATGTAGGCTATTGATAGTGTTTGTACAAATGTGTTACATGCTGCAAGCAATGTTTGTGCTTGGGAAGTGGCTTTTGGGTTGCTTTTGTAAAATTTGTATCTTAGGACCAAAAAAAGTTGTAGCAAAGCTAGTATGAAGTTAAATCCCCTCGCTTTTACTTCTTTTTTTGAGAGTGAGACATGAAGGAGGAAGGGAAAATAAGGAAAAGGCACATTTTGAAGGGTTCCATGGATATCCAAGGGGAGCTGGTTCACTTGTATACTTTGCTAACGCTTGAACCTGTTGGATCAACATGGCTTTCTCCCCCAAAAAAGAACCCTAGCTGCCAACTCATTTATCAATCCTATGTGGCTTGCTGCAGTGTAGTCACTGCCTTTGCTAACCTCACCATGGCTCACTGTTGTGCCTCTATACCTGGTTCTTCCACTCCCGTCTGTCGCTGTCTTCCCCTGCCACCCTTGCTTTGAGCCTTTCATTTATCTCTTTCTCTTGTTATTTGGCTGAAATTATTTGGGTTGTCGGGCTTCTCCTTTTGCTTTAATCAGGATCAAAGACTAAAATCCATCAAAATTGAAGGCAAAGGTTTTGTTCTAGGTCTCGTGTGAGATAGAAATGAGGTGGTGAATGCAAACGAAGAGAAAAGTCGGATAGATACCTCTCCATTTGGTTTGCTCTCCAGGCTGCACAACAGATCTTCCATGAAATCAAAGTTTTATGAGTTGGATCAAAAAGAAAAAACTTGTTACGATACGCGAAAGTCACTTAAATTGGTAGGACTTGCAGAGGTTTGTTCTTTAAAGTTGGGACTCGGTTGGAAAGAGTTTGTTGTACTGTCTTCATTCCTCCAGCAGTGATGTTGGATGCCATCCTCTCTAAGGTCTTTTTTTTTTTTTTTTTCATTTCTAAGGGTTGTGAGTTGAAGGGTGGTGGTGATGAGAGAAGTTGGGTGCATGTTCTTAAAGGTAATGGTCGTTGAAATGTGGAGTTGATTAAGATGAATGATTGCAGTGGTGCCTGTGTAGTTGGTTGTTCAAAATGCAATGGTGGTTCTCTGTCATCTGCTGTGAGATTTTGTTTTGGTTCTCCCCTAGCATCATAGAATAAAATATCGGCTGATATATATTTGTATTGACCCCCAATAAGATCACAATATATTATAATATATCAACTGTATATATATAATACATCTGATATCGATACATATTATTTAATACCGCATGCTGATATGGCCATGAGGCTTGCAAGCAATACCAAAATTTTCATCCATAGTTTGTGTTGATCCTAAATTGGACTACAATTGCATGAAGCTAAATTTTAAGTAAAGGAGTGACTGGGTCTTGGGTCACCTGGGGGCAGTAAACTGTCTAAACTTATTTTCTGACTAAGAAGTTACTGACTTGTGTGATTCTGCTATCATTTTGAAGCATCCTGTGGATGATGTTAGCGTCTGGGCCCCATCTGCAACCATACGGCATAAGATTGATAATAATGTGCTTGATGTAAGTAATCAGGATACTTTGTGCGCTACTTTTTGAGGATGATAGATGGTTGACTTTCTAGTTGGTCACTGCTTGGTAATTTGGAAAGACAGGGTTCTGATGATGAAAACTGCTAAATGCGATGTAGTGCAGTGTGATGAGGGTCTTTCAATCGAAAAATTGCAATCGGATATTGAATGTGTAATAAACTCCATTGGATTTCATTTCTCCATGGCTGACTTCTCGGATCCCAAGTTAGGGGACTTCCTGTGATGCCATTGAGGTTGTCTTATGGGGATCAATCTGCATTTGCCTGGCACGAATAATATTTGTAGGAATATTTTGACAAGGAATCCTAATGATTGTCTTTTGGAGAAATTATATACCACTTTAATAGGCCAGACACGAATTCATCTGAAATTCAGAAACTAGGTCCTAGGATTGATTGAAGCTGGTTTACCAAACTCAGCCTAAATGCTGCTCTACTTTTTAATTGATTTGTGGCTTAGATGAAATCATTCAGGCTGGTTTACCAAAAGGCAGCCCGAAATGCCTAAGTATGTAAATCATGGCAGTGATGGTTGTATTCTTTTTTATTTATTTTGTGTTAAGTACATAATTTTCGTGGTTTTGGTTGATTATTCTTCTTAATTGGGACTTTATTATTGAGAAGAAACACTCTTTATCTGCTGTCCTTAACTTTGTTCTCATCTGACAGGCTGAACTACTACTTGAATTACCAAGAGTGCAACTGCTCAATTGGATCTTTCAGTGTTTAGCAGAACTCTATGCTTCATTGCCAGCCCTAGTCAAGTACTAGCTGCTTCTTTTGAACCAGTCCTCATCTTTGGGGCCCGTTGTCTATTGGCACCCGATGGGTCTACCATGATTTCAAGAGCTGCTGCTGCTGCTGCTGCTGCTGCATGGAAGGCTTGGGAGCATGACATCTTGGGCATTGCAGTACCAGAATGCCCCCACTTTATAGATTACGTACATTGATTGAAAGACCGACAATTGACACATGCAATCGACACTGAAATATATTTCAGGGAGCTTCATAGTCAGGTAAAGCCTCAAAGCTTTTCCAGTTAGTTTTCAGATCTGCAATATGGCTGATACTGCCTGTCATGCAGGTGTGGACAAGCTTGGTTAAACCTGATGTGTGACCCACGGCTGTGGAGGAGACTGGTATTTTCACATCATAGTCCTTGAGCATCAATTGTCTAATTTCCGTGGTTAGGAAAAAATGGCTTTTATTTTTTTTATTTTTTGCATTTTTTTTCTCCTGGGTGATGGGGAATAAGATAGTAGTCCTGCGTTGCATGGCAAGTGGCAAATGTTGGTATAAAAGGGAGAGTTGAAAACAAATTGAAAGCTCAATGTATATGTTTATATTGAACTACATATATTGAAATCTCAAGGTTTTGAAGGAATTGTGTTTGCAGTTTGCTTTTCTTTATTTTTTTTCTTGTTAATCCCTTCTTAAATGAATAAATATAGAAATAAATTCACAGTTTTCACTTGATCGCTGTTGTATTCCTGGTTTGTTTTATAAACTGTGTATCATGTCAGATTCGTAGGCTTTTAGCCCTGCATTGTGGTTAGCGATATCGCTAAAATAATTTTCAAGCCCATGGATGGATCATAAGAAAATGAATTGTTCAAATTGTAACGATTCATGCTTCAAATTGTAATGACTCATGCGTAAATAATGTAATAAAAAGGTTATTCGGTGTTTTTAGAGTATAGATTTTATATCTTATGAAAGGCTCCAAACTATTAACAATAAAATTGACTACAACAGCATGTTACATATGAATGTACATAGTTCATTTGATATAAAAGGAAAAGACAAAAAACTGAAATAATAAAAGATAGAAAAACGTTTTTTAATTAAATAGTGCCTAAATTTTATGGTTTTCTTCACTTCTCACAAGAGGAGGAGCTGCCCAATTTCAACCACCAAAAAATAGGTATGTAAAAAGTGAAAATAAGCAGCAGTGGCCTGCCTGCTCACTTTTCTTTAATGATTCCGGGCTAATTTTACTAATATAAAACACAATCAAATAAAAAATATTATTATATACTCGAGCTGATTCCTATTAACTTCCTTCCATATTTAGATGACAAATATAACATTGGCAGAAGTGGCATTAGTGCACAGATCAAGTATTTTATGTCATTTTTAGTGTTTTTGTTTCTAATTTTTTTAGACAAGAAATACACTAACTATAAAGAAGACTCACTCTCACCTTCCTTTTGTAGAAGGAACACAGAGCTTCTTTCACCACATACAATTCAAGCATGCAAATGCCTTCTTGTGGCTCCTAACTATTAGTTAACAACCAATAGAGGGGGGTTTATTGAGTCCTACAATAGAGAATCAACCCAACCTTCATTTCGAGTTTTCTATGATCATACAACTTGTATAAAAATCAACATGGTATACATATAATATAGTTCGATTGAAAGATTTTGTTATGTAGAGAGACACTTACATGGACATGTAGTATGAACTAGCTTCCAGAACCTAAAACTGGAAAATGACACATCAACATAACAAAAACCGGCGCAAATGTTTAAAAGCATAAACTTCCTATATTGTGGAGTACCGAGAAGTTAGACATATAAATAACCATATTCCTGCTTTACAGAGAGCTGGTTTTCAGAATTGAGCACGTAATCTCTATTTTACAATGGAGCAACGTTATTATCCTAATGTTCACTTTATATAAAGCTTCACGTATATTTGCCTTGATATAACATAAGACCTCACTCCCCTTGTCTCCAATTTTGATCCATGTTGCCTTTGACATCTAAAGCTGTGTTACCTTCGGATAGGGCTGCTTCCATGTTGCCCTATAGCAGAAAACTCGTCCTATGAAACCAAAACAAACATGATCCTTGGTGTTTATTAATCATCTCTATTAGCTGACTCTATTCACTTAGGGCAAAGTAACACAAAAAAGCAAGATGGACAAACTTGTAACAACATTTATAGCCATTAGAACTACAAATATGAAGCAAACCAAACAGTTCAACAGCTAGAAAAACATGATTTTTCTTCCCACTTTTCCCATATGGGTATGCCACAATTTCCATGTCAGAGTACAGTCAAAGACATGATCATATATACTGGGCAATCAGGCAACCTACAGACAAATTGTACACACTACTACCCAATATCCAGTAGGCATGATAAATTAACACCCATATAAGACTGGAAGGTTACACCCGCAGGATCTGGAGCTTGGTGGAGAAAGCAATGGCAACCCAATCGGGTTGGGACGAGGACCACTGCAGCTGCTCAATCTCCGCCCCAGCAGTGTAAGCAAGAATTGGATCCAGCCCACCCTCAGCAGGCTGGCCCATGGACGACAAGTCCCAAATGAGAGCCTGCATATCGTCCCCAGCTGTGCAGATGTGGCAAGAACTATGCGGCGCCCAGGCAATAGCATTCACGCTAGCCTGATGTCTCTGCAATTCTACTACCGGCAGAGTTGGGAAACGAATATCCAGCACCACTACCTTGGCACTGTCCATGATGATTGTTGCCATATACCTGGGATCAAGCATTAAAATTTTGGTTAAATAGATGACTTGCAACAAACACATTTTTCAAAATGATGGCTATAAAATGATGGTATTAAAAACCAATAATATCTCAAAGTTTTTACATTAGCAAATTTTGGGGGCAATAGCTCAGAAAACATTGAGCTTACAATTATCGATTTACTCAACAAATCTAGCAAACCTCACCAATTTTGACATTTCCTTATGATGCGTTTCGAGGATCTGGATTGATGTACGAATTAGGAAGCCGTCTAATTTTGCTTAAATATTCGAACGATAATGGGTCTGATTTTCATAACTCTAAATCTTACGCACCACAATAGAATAAATTAAAGATAAATGTATACTACACTCACTTTCTAGTATATCATCCGATACTCAAATCAATGATCTTTCTATTTGGATTAGAAAGATGACGATGACGTAAATAATGGAATTTAAAGAGTACAGGGATGAGTGTGGATTTTTGTACACTTAAATGACTGGGGTTTTTTTATATTTTTTCTCCTCCTTTTTTGTTTGGAAGAAAATGTATATTTATAATGGGGTGGGTCTTGCTTAACTTGCTAGCGCTTGATTATAAGGAGGCATTACTTTTGATGAGTAACTACCATCACAATTTAATAAGAAAATTGTCTGACCAATAATAATGAGGCCGTTTTGGCCATTTTCTAAATCGAGTCATTAACTAGCTAATAATTATTCTTCGGCTTTTGTTTATTTTTAGTTAACTGACTGACCAGATTAGGCCTTTCAGTTAATACCCCTAGGAGTTACTATTCAATATGCTGAATTTGGATCCGTTGCTTCTCCACTTGGGCCGCTGGGATTTTGGGCCTTGATTCAAGCTTGCACCACATCTCACATCGCTGAGCTGATCCATCCTGAGCTATACCCATTAACTTACAATATGAAGTATCCATGTGGTAAAACCATTAGCCCGAAAAGCTTGGTTTTCCTGCGCCACCCCCAACCCAAAAAAAATAAATAAAAACAAAGAAAAAGCCTGGTTTGGTTTAGCTGTTAAGCGTACCGTATTTGGCTTCCGGAGTCCCAACAACCAATTTTAATATTTGGTGACCAAATATTATGCAGGTGCTGTTACTGAAATGTTAAGGGTAACTGCCAACCACTGAAGCAAATCTTCAACCATCGAGTAAACAGGTGCTTAGTTTGGTTTAATTTGGCTTATAATAATCAATGTAAATATAATTTGTGAATTCAAAAACATCCATATAAAATAAGTACTCTAAACCCTTTACCTAGGATCCTGCTTGTTCCATCCCAGCCGGACCAGAGGAATATCGGGCTCGGAGCTCTCATAGATAATGGTCGAATGCTCCTTATCGCGCAGATCGAAAACCCTGACGGATCCATCAGCAGAGACGGAGGCGAAAACTCCGACGCCTCCCCACGCAATATCGTAAACCTCCTTATCATGAGCAATTAGCTGCGTGTCGACGGCCTCCCTCTCTATATCCCAGATCGTGCAGGTAGTATCAATCGACGACGTCCCGATCCGCTTGGGCTCGGCCTCATTCCAATCGAAGGAAGTCAGCGGGCCACAATACTCGCTGTTGCGGTTGCCGTTGAGAAGGGACTTTAGCTCGACGCGTTGGTTGTCGTCGGAAATTCTCCAGACGCGGAGGAAGTCAGAGGAGGTGGCGAGGAGGTCGGCCTTCTGGCATTCTTTGTCGGGGATAAACATGGCCTTCGTAGGAGGGTAAGGGTGGTCGAAGGAGAGGTTCGGATCGGAGCGGATTTCTCCAGTGGAGTCGTCGAGTTGGACGATCTCGACGCGGTTCTGGTACTGTTCGAGGAGGCTGGCGATGGCGAGGCGGTACTTCTTGTCCTGGCGGACGCTCCAGTTCATGGCGTAGATGTTCCATGGGGCTTCGTAGGTGTAGATCTCGGAGCGTTTTTGCTGCTCGTCGGAAACCTCTGTGTTCGGATCGCTGCTTGCCCCCATAGCTAGCCCAGACCGAGTCTCTGACTTGATCAGGTCTCCTACTCTTACCGGAAGGATTTAATTTCAACGGTGGTTCTCTCTCCTCGATCACGACTTTTCGGTACAAGCGACCTCCGATCGTATTCATCGCTTTTTATTTTTTATTTTTTATTTTTCTGTGTAGGCTACGACCGCTGGCTCGCTGGACTTTGATTCGGTCCCCCGCTGACCCAAAAACTAAATAAATATTTGGGAAAATTCAGTTGGGAGATTTTGGAATGTCCGTCGCCCGTCTTGTGCCGTTGATTTAAATTCAAAATAACCATAATTTTTAAAAAATAATAAAAAAAAAGAGATGATGACTTTATAGCCGTTGGATAGTGGAAGAATGCAATGGCGGAAAACAAAATAAATTAGAAGTGATCACAGTCATCCAGTTCAAATGAAACGGACGGCTGGGATTTGTCCTCTTTAACCCAAAAGAAAATCCTGGTTCCAAGTAAGTTTTCATATTCTGCTGGTGCTAAGTGTCACAGTCTGAATTTTTATGACCGTAAAATTATGCACTTTTTATAGAAACAGATGCCAACTAAATTAACTTATAAGTATTCTTAAATATCGGGGTCGATTTTGGAAAGCAAATGGAAAAATTATATTAGTGTCAAATATATCAAACGTAAATAAATTTTTAATTAAAAGTGTAAAAAATATAAATAAGTAATTAAAAATAATAAGGTAACAATTATATATGAAAAAAGATTTTAAAAATTTATTTCTCCATATAAAGGATTTTAGGTTCTTTGACCTTTGATACTAATATATATTAAAAGTCCTCAATTTTTATAATAAAATATCTATTTTATTTATAATACTAAATTTTAAATAAAAATTACCTAAATTTTTGAAAAAATTTTAAAATACAAGAAAAAATATATATATATAACTTGATTTGGACTCTAATATCCTCCCTTTACAAAGCTGTCAATATACTTGTTGATTTAATCTTTTAGATAACTTAACTTCATACCTTTTCGGTCTCACATCTTCAATAAATTTTCAACTTATTTTTTTTGTCGGTCTACACTTTCACTTCATAAGTACCTCTTTCTTTTTCTTTTTTGAATAATGTAGTCACCTCCCATTTAATAATAATTTCTTTAACTTTAACATTGGTAATGACTTCAATCTAATGTCTATGTACTGTAACAAGTTACATGAAGGGTCTTCTATGTCAGGATATTACAGCTTCATAAGTAAGCTTTGGCAATCTCTACATTTTACTTTCACTCTTGAGCAAAGTTATGTGTACGAGAACACTTACATTTGTATGGCTCGGTTATAATATATAAAAGAATCAACTATTGACGTGTTACAATCTCAAAAGAATTCTTATTTGAAAAGGAGTACTTTTGAGTGTTAAAATAAAGTTGAGCAATATCTAATATTTTTACTAATCTTTCTGACTCGCACTCACAAAATATCGTAAGTACTTCACGAGTAAATCATTAAATCTCTTTGTCCGATCATCAATTTGAGAATAGCAACTCAGTGAGATATTCAATTTTGAACTAAACAACCTAAAGAGTTTTTACTAGAAAGCTATGATAAAAGTGACCGTCTCTAATGCTCACAAGATTTTGGAGCACTCATCAATATTTGACAATATACTTAAAGAAAATGGATAATATCTCCTCTCTGAATAATTTTTTAATGTTGGAACAAAAGTGGTGTACTTTAAAAAGCAATTTATGACTACTACGATGCACAAGTACTTACAACCTTAGGCAGCCATATGATAAAGTCAAGAAAAATACTTTCCTATGGTCTACTTGATACAGTGAAAGGTTCCAACAACCCTACTGTCTTCTAACGTTCAATTTTATATTGTTAATAATTGAGACATACTTTTGTATAACTCATCACATCATCTTTTATTTTGGGCTAGTAGCAACCATTCTATAGTAGGTTTACGGTACGATAATACATCAGGTGATTAGTTCATAGGGTGTCATGATACTCTCAAAGAAACGTTCCCCCCGCTCACTTAGGTACAAAAACTTGATTTTTCCTTGTGAAGATCAAACCATCATTTACCTACAATCTTTGAGTTTTGCCTTCTCGAATAAGTTAAAGTAAAATCATTGTTATTCTATCATTCTCAAACTTTAGCTTTACCTATTTTTTTATGGTTGTGGCAATCTTATTTGTTGGTATGTAAGCCACTCAAGATAAGATGGCAAGGTTCAGTCTTCTATTAAAGACATCTATGGCCTAGTTGCTAGGTCTTTTTGTGTCAAATTTTGCTAAGAATTCCTACAATCGAGTTTACTTCGATGTTAATTTCGATTGGATATGGATATAAATGGAAGAAATACTGTCAGTTTTTACAACGAACTTAGAGTTAAGCAAATAATGCATTCAGGTCCTCAAATAGTGCATGATTGCTAGCAACTCCTCGTCCTAGTTTGTATAATACCATTCGGCCTCGTTTAGCTTCCTACTTCACTATTAGATATTCTTACAATAAGACCTTTCTAATAGCAAAATTCAACACATTAGTGGCATCTCAAAGTGCTTAGTAATATCTATAAGGGTTAATACTGGCTCATTCATTGTCGCATATTTGAGCTCTTCAAAAGCTTGCTAACATGCCTTTGACCAAACTTACTTTCTATCCTTCTTGAATAAATTCATTAAATGTGTTACTTTTTTTAAATACCCATTTATAAATCGTTAATAGTAGTTAGTAAGGTTAATAAATAAGCGTAACTTGCTCACACTTGTATAAACTTACCAATTTGAGATAGCTTACATGTTTTTTAGATGCATCGTAATCTGAGCTCATCTCACGAAGTATTTTAGGAAGCTAATCTTCACTAAAACAAATGAGCACTTCTCACGCTTTGTATAAAAGTAATACTTCTTCAAATTTTGAAACACTAATTTTAGGTGCTTTGAGTGATCTTTTAAGCTTAAACTAAATATTTCAATATTGTTTAAGTAGACAATTATAAGTATTTATGGAATACTTAGGTTCATCAACATATAAAATATTGTCAGGGAGTTGGTCAATTCAAATGGTAATATGGGCCACTTGAAAGTTTCCATATGTTGTAATATACATAGTTTTTAGCTCATTTCCTTTACGATTATGACTTGATCATAGTCCAACATCAAATCAAGCTTTGCAAATAAGTTTATATTACTCAACTGATTAAACAAGTAGGTAATCAAAAGAATCGAATAGGGATTCTTTACAGTCACATTATTTAGAGCCTAGTACTCAATATAAATATGTAAACTTTTATCTTATTTCTTCTAAAATAGAAAGGAGGCCTCATGAGGTGCTTTTAAAGGGCAGATAAACCTTGAATTGATCAATCCATCCAATTATTTTGAAGCTTTGCTAGCTTTGAAGATATCGTCTGTATGCTCCTTGAGTAGGTAGCCTCGCCCCTAGTGTTAGTTTAATGTGATGATCTACCACTCTCTAGAGTGAAAGAATCTTGGGCAATACTATTGACATCAACTCTTCAAATTCCTCTAGGAATAAGATAACTTTTTGTGGCAAAGATCCAATCTCGATGTCATTGTCCACTAACAATATCACAAGAAAGGTAGGCTCACATTTTTTTTAGATCCTTTTTGAGTTGGAGCACAAACAATACCTTATCTTTATCTTTCCTCTTGAATTCTTTTGATCTTCTCGAGGTACTCACTAGATATGAACTTTCATTTAAGTATGATGTGGGCACTTCCTTAGTCGCCTTAAGAAAGTCTCCCCTTAAAATTAGAACGAAATTATCTATAGGTATTGTCGTAAAATTTGACTTTCTGTTTAACTCTCCAAGTCGAATTAGCACAAACTTAGCAACTGCATGGTGGGCTTTGCCTTTGAGTTCAAGGCTTTGATTTTACCGCCATTTTCTTTCTAATTGCGAACCCAATCGATTCTTATTAGCCTCAGCCACAAAGCTGTGAATGACGCTTACGTCAACCATGACGTGAGCACTTTTTCCATTCACTTGAAATTCTACATATATTAGGTATTTGGACTTAGTGAATTTTGAGCATAGATTTCCATGGCATGCAAAAGGTAGACTGTGCCCATACAAGTTTAGTCCCCATCATTCTCGTTATCTCCTGAATTCGGAGAATCACTTTTCCATTATAGAAATCCATGGCAACAACAGAGGTTTGCTTGCACTGCCACGGACATCCTCTTCCTTTCTCTACTCATTACCATATACAATGTCGAGGGGTTGAGTCTAGCGATTGTTTGTTTCCTTCCTCCCTCGATTTCTTCCTGTATTTGTGTCACCCTTTCTTTCTCCTCCTCCTCCTTTTTCTTCTTCTTCCCAAAATTCTATTAGGGATTGAGGAACACATTGTTTTGAGTTCAGGGTATGCCACAGCTAGCTTGCCCAATTAGTTTTCGTGGTCTTTTTAGTATGCCTTCAACTATGTAATACGTTATTCTTTTTTCTTAATTTTATTAATTACTTGTTAAACAAAAAAAATAAAAAAAAGGATGCTAGTAAGGAAAGAGACTTCTTTTTTGGTAATTAAATAAAAGATTTTAACCTACAATTCTATGCAATTCTCTTATTACATAGAATATTGAACTGAAGCTCTGGGGACACGGTCCTTAACTAGGGAGCCTAGAATAAGCGCAGTACAAAAAATAGATAAATCATTCCAAAAGAAGGTGTCGATCAAACTATAAATGAGAAAAGCTTACTCCTAACAAGCTTCTTAGTTAGTTTTTAAATGAACGTGTGCAAGAACACAAATGATTTACAAATCTATTTATATTAAAATTGTCACTTTTGGTATAGAGAGTGACATGAGAGAGGGTAAAAATTAAAATATAGTAAAATCTAGACTTATTTTTAGTAATTTTGATATAAGTAATTATATAAATAAATGTATAAATATTATTTTTCATAACTTATTATTAGCCATTGATAAAATATATTCATAAGCACAATAAATAGAGTCTATTTATAAGCCCACAAAATAAGCCTGAACATGCCCAGCCGGATTAAAGCTCAAGCTCTACTCTTTTTTCCAAAATTACTCGACATTTTGATTACACAAAAACATCCCCTAATAAAATAATTTTTTAAACTTGACACTTTTTTTTAAAAAAAATTAAAAATTAAAAATAAATTTACAAAAAAAAAAAAAATTCAAAATAGATTAGACCAAACTAGCTATTTTAATTTTTTTAATTGTACTCAGCCTACAATACTAACACATCCTAGCCAAACTCTATAAAATTTTTAATTAATCAAGCCAACTCAATTGGGTGATCAGATCTTAATAGCATCTAAATGCCAGTAAGGAATGTTAAGACCATGGGTAGGGTTACAAATGGAGAAGGAAAAAGGGTGGGCAGGGAGTAGGTGACAGAAGCATCAATCGAAAACTTAAGAAAATGTTGGAAGAGAAGGCGTTGACTCGACTGGAAGTCTGCTCCCGCAGCAAAAAATACTAGGCCACCGGCTTTGCCCTTTCCGTGAATGAGACGACAAGCATTCTGCTCATCACAATGTTCCCCAGGTGATTCCGAACCGAGGCCTAGCCAACACCTCTAAAGTTCCATGCAGTAAGCCTCAGAAGGGGCAAACAACAGAGACAGAAAGTTAAGCAGTGAAAGGCCACAGAGACAAAGAAAGAGAGGGAAAATCACTGACATCCCGCTGAAGTTTAGGGCAGCAGAGGAGCTCCAACGACCACAGAGAGAATGGAAGATCACAAAAGTTCAGTAAAAGTACAGACAACTCTTTAAACTAGGGTGATCAAACATTGATTGGTCCAATGCAGGCCTCCTAACAAAAACAAACTACAGTTGAATCATGCAGAATTTGAAGCCAATAGAAAAAAATGAAGTATTCCAGAATTTCATTAACTCCACCCCGCCATGCAGTAACCGGAACAACTCATAATACTCACCCTTACGTGACTCTACTTAGCAATTTCCATTTCCACCAACAAAAAGAAGCACAATGCCAACATAAAACAAAGTGGCCAGTCACAATGTGAATCCCAGATGCGTAATAAAGCCATGCTTCAGTATGTCAGGCACCAGGAACCACTCTTGTAAGCAAAGAAATTGTGCTTACTGTCTTCCTCTCTACGCATCTTCCTTAAATGGGGGCAGCTGCAACTACAAGGGCTATGGCAACCACGTGGATAATGCTCAGCTGCTTTTTAACACCAGAAAAGGGATTAAAAAGAGCACTGAATTTTTTCAATATATTTCCTCCAAAAAACTAGTATGGCTATCAAAACTGTGAGTATAGTCATCCGACAATCCATGTGGTAGTTTTACGGTCCTCAGTTATTGCTCTTGAAAAACAACCTGCAACAGTGCAGTCACACCGATATGCTTCAGTTGGTGACAAAAGTTTGCCAGAACAAGGACCAGAAGCAGTCAAAGCATAAATGGAAATGAGGCTACTTTTCCATGGGGTGTGGAACTATCCAAATTTTGGCCTTTGCTCCTCAACAGCTATATCATCAGACAGGAAGCCAAGAATAGTGTTACGTTACTCCTCATCAAATGGCAGAAGAAACTGCATCTTCCGAGTCTCCCTTTAGCTGAAAAAACCACCAAAAGAAGTGGTATTCAAACACTAAGCAGCAGAGTGGACACTAACACAATATAAGCAGTCTACGGTAAAACAGACTACCAGATGTAAATGGCTCTGCAAAGCACCAAGCAAAATGCTTTTTAGCTTTTCACATTGTTGAACCATTTGGCCAGAGCTAACAGACTCCTCAAGTTGGCACCACAAGCGTTCAATTGCTGTGTATGGGAACCAAGCTGCAAATGGCCTTTTCCGATGAATGATGTCAGCCGGTTTCTGCAACAATATTGACAACATAAGAATAGAAAAACAAATAAAAAATAAAATGAGCATGTGATAGTTGAGAAGAAATTATCAAGAAAAGGACGACTCCGAATCTTTAAGGCCACCAAGGAAAATAGAACCCATGAAAACTGCTGCTGCAGTTTTCCATGCTATGCCACTGAAAGTTTGTAAAATAATCTAACTCCAGAGTTGAAACCTCTTAAACATATAAGTTATTGCATCACCCAATTCGTAGGAGATGCATACAAATATACAATACATGAAGGAGACATGTTTCTGCTTCCTTACTGCTTGATAGGCTTCAATTAGATAACTGAAGTGAATATTTGGCTACATCCACTGCTACAAGCAGAATAAAGAACACTGCATCCAAGTACATTTGTTGGTGGCAATTTTCTAACTCATCAGTGATGTGCTAGGAAGTGGCTAGAGGAAAGGTGTAGGACTCAACTTTGACAAATTCAACATTAAGATAGTGGCTCCATCTGTATGGAACAGAATAGATTAAACAAGGCGTAAAGAGGACGAGCCTGGGATCTAGCTAACCTTCAAAATGAAATACAGTTACCGCATAGCCAGATCTCATTGTAAAAGACCTCTTACTGGATAATTCATGGGTAGAGCCAAAGAGTTTGAACTGTATGAGGAGGTGCCTGATTCTCATGGGGTAGCCATCCAATAATGTTGGTTCAAAGTCCTTGAAACTTTCGTTGATTTCTGGTTGCAAAGGATCTAACTTTGATATGATACTCGCGGTGAAGATGAACAATTGAGGTTCATTCTGAAAGCAGTTTAAATTGTGCAGAAACAGGGATCCCACGATACAAGTGGTGGTCCATCAGGTATTCAGCAAAGCCATAAGATATTGGGTTCTCCATATTCCAGAGGTATTGGGGAACAAATTTATAGGGGAGATGTTAAATCCAGCAACAGGATGACGTGTATGATAAAGAAAGTGTGTTTAACAGTACAGCTGCAAAGCTGCTCTGGATTCTTTTCCAGATGACAAGAACTGAAAGTGTAGCACCTTGCCAAAACCTATATAGTTTTGCATAGGTTGCAGCTAAAACAAAGATTCCAAACATTTATTTCTTTAAAAAGTGAAAATATTAGCTTTGCTAGTTGATGTTTTCTTGTAAAAGTAATCAAGATGCCGACTAGTCAAATTATTGCAAGTTGGTGGCTGCCACCTGAAAACTACTTGGGAATAAAAGGATTGAGACTCCCAATTCTCAACTACACAAAAACAGAGCCAAGACAGAAAGGAGAGAGGCTTTTAGGAAGAATGAGGACAGAGAAAGATAGGGAAATTACAAGAGATTAAGAAGAAAGCTCAGATGAACTCAACCTCTACTTCTGATCAGCTTCTAAGGAAGAAATCAGATTGGGACTTCACTCATGAATCATTTACATTGAGGTTACATCTCTTAATAGTCTATGCCATGACCTCTATTGACCATATAATTTCTAACAACAGCTACAACAATTAACAGATTGCTAACAACATTCATCACCTCCTTTACTTCCTAATCTGATATACTTCTTCTGGTTTGCTGAAGCTGTCAGATGTAGTATTAATCTGCTCAGTTGTAGACTTGCTGCCATGCAGCTGTTTGCTTGAATAAGTTGACCTCTAATCTGTTATGATCCCTTCTGTTTTGATGTATAACAGTTATTTCTGCCAGAGTTGCTCCTTACAGATATGCTTCAGTTGTTGCTGATGTGCTGTATTACCCAGTTGCACCTTGCCTTTTATAGTTTGATGTCATATATGGCTTTTACATGACAATACCCCCTCCATGACTGCATCCTTATCCTCAAAGATGAAAAGGAATCTGGTGAGAAATAAAAGAGACATCTTCCCATGTAGCATCTTCTTCAACTAGTTTGGCCATTTTTGATGAAAGAGTGATCTTCTTCCTGATACCACATTGTTTCGGCAGTTGGAAGGTAGTTTGATTTATTTGACTATTATTCAGAATAATATTTCCTTTGTTGTCTAGCTAGTTGGTAATTTTCTGCAAAGTCCAAGGCATCTTTAGTTTATAGTTGTTCATCGCATCATTGGGTATCTTAAAGGTTCTCCTAGCAAAGGCTTGTTCTTTACATCTAGAATCCATATTCGTCTTACAGCTTTTGGGGATGCCAATAGGACCAGATGTCCTAATACTCACCATTTTGCTACAGGTTGGTTTATTTTCCGTGGCAACTGTCTAATCACTTAGAAAAGTAAGAAGTAGAATCAAGTTTCCAAATTTTCAACGGATTCAGAGTGTCGTGCCATGTTTAATGCATGCTGAGAAGTAATCTAGCTTTGTAGCCATGTGGCTGAGCTTGGATTTCCTCAGTCTGACCGCATTCCTCTTCATGTAGAAAATACTCATGCTATGCAGATCACCATTAATCTTATTTATCATGAATGAACAAAGCATGTTGAATTAGACTGCCACTGTATTTGAGAAGCCTTTGACACTCATATGATTTCTCTTTTGCAGTTTCACTAATCTTCAGATGGATTATATGTTTACAAAAGGCATGATCCGCAAGCATCATCAGTTTCTTGTTGGCAAGTTAATGCTTATTGATTTCCCAACATCAATTTGAGGGGGATGATAGTATTGATTTTTGTAACCTGTATTCTTAATTAGGGAAATTATATACAATTATTATGTATTCATGATTAGGAGATATAGTGGATGCAATTGCACTAAATAAGTTAGACTTACAAAGTAAGGCAGACTTTTCAATATTAAAATACAAAAAGTTATATTGCATGTTTTGTATTTAAAGGAAGTGTACCCCACACAGAGAGGCTTTCAGTAAAATTGACACATGATGTATAGGTGCTTATCCTGCGACATCTCTCATCACTTGACATCACTATGAATGGGTAGTCATATAGGCCTTCCACTATGCAGTAGAACTTCTTCCACATGCCTTTGACCTTTACTGGTATGCAACACACAACTCCTTGGATAGGGATGGGGCTGGAGTTCAAAGTTTTTATTTTGCCTATTTCAGTAACCAAGTTAATATAATGCTTATTCATGACAACCATAGTCATGAAGTTGTGTGTTGCTCCCGCATCCAACATTGCCACTATGGGTTTCACTTGCTGTCAATCCCAAATACATCAGCCCATGACCTTGTTGCTACTTTGGCACTGCCTAGGTTTTGTAGACGCATTACATTGCCTCCATGCTACGTGGCTTATCCTTAGTACATTCATCAACCAGTTCGATAACATTTGATTTCCCTGCAAAGTGTGATTCTTGATACTGGTTGCATCCCCCACAACCTTTGCCTTTGCTATCCTTTTCCTGAGCCTTGTGTTTGCCTTGTACTTGACCTTAGCTCATGAGGCAATATAGGGATCCTATTATGATGCTCCTTAGATGCATCTCCCACAACTTCTCCCTTACCACCCTCGTGTATTGTACAATATACTATATGTTTCTTAGTGGTAGGATGTTCCATGGGCAAGTAAAAAGAAAATGATGGTATCAAGATCAAATGCATAAGCAGAATATAGGGCAATGGCCAACACTACCAGTGAGCTAACATGGTCACAATATTTTCTTCAAGAGATTAGTTTTTTCTCCTTCAACTATCTCATAGTTTTGCAATAATTAGGAACCATTATATTTCGCATCTGCTCCAATATTAATCAAAGAACCAAGCATATCGAAGTTGAATGGCATTTTGTTCAGATAAAATCATAAATAGTGTCATATGCACATCAATGTTTAGGGATCAACTCATGATATGGTCATGAAGTTTGCTACTGGCAATCGGCTTAAATTAATTTGTTCCAAGATAGGTTGAAATAACATTTACACACCAATTCGAAGGGGATGTTAGAGGAAATTAGTAGATTAGGCAAGAATATAATTAATATAAACCAAGACAATATTGATATGTTATTAGTATTTTACAATATCTTTCATCTCTTTCCTTGTTGTACTAATTTTATTATTCTTTACAATGAAGTGAAAATGGAAGGAATGGGCAATAGTCTTCTTTCCACATTCCCTAACACTAACATAGATTATATGAAGATGCCGTCTTAGGTACTACCCCCTTCAAATAACAGAGATATGGCAATTTAAAAGATGCTTTGGGTAATACAAGGTAAGAGAATCTCTTTAGATGCGGTTGGTACCTGTTTACTTTAAGGATAAAGTTAATTTGTTTAATTGAATTCATTTTTAATAAGTAAATATGCCACCTACATTTATATAATACAGAGACCAGAACCAACACTATCAAACAAACATGCAGTGTGTGCAATATCCTGCAAGTTAAATCAGAAGACAAAACTATGAAACAAAAATACTGGCAATGCAGTCTCCTACCAGTAATAGTGTAGCACTTGCAAACTTCAAAGCAACAGAAAACAGAGTACAAACAAAAGCAACAGCCTATTGGCACACTGTTCACATCCATGTTCACATAACTATTACAGGCAATCTTCTCGTAATCACTCAATGCAAGCCATGAGACATCCCCTAGAATGTATGAGGTCCTCAGCAAACTCGGAATAATAAAAGTTAAAAGTAGAATTAAACAATAGAACATAGAAAAAACAAAGAAATTCAGGTGACATCCTGCAGGTAGTGGCAGTACCAAATTGTTAGCTATCCACTAAAAGTGGAAACTGTAGTATGTGATGGATCAAACAAAAGACTAATATGATACCACAACAATAAAGCTGATTGTACTGAATTAAATTCTTTCTTCTTGACTAAGTAAAAAGATGAATTTATACACTGCAGAAACCCAAATAAGAAAATATCCTGAAGTAATATTCTACCAAAAACTAAGCCAAATATCATTAGGAATTCATGGATATAATCTAGAGAGAATGGGGAAATAACCTAAAGAAACTTAAAAACAAAGTACCCTTTAACATCTACCACTTCCACTGTACTAAATTGTATTAATTGATAAGAAACATGCTGATAGCTGTGCACAGGGGAAATGCTAAGCATTAGAGAAGAGTGCAAGGCAACAATTTTTCACTAAAGTGACAAAGGATTCTATGGGCTAAAAACTCCTTGATGGAATTTTTTTTGGCACAAGTCAACTATTCCCAAGCACCAATTCTTCCTTCAAAGAACTTTGAAAGAAGACTTCATGGCAAAGATGTCATTTGTTGAAGAGGGAAGATAATCTGATGTGTCTTGCAAGTTATGAATCCATGAAACAACTCTGCATGGAATGCTGCTATTGAAAGTAAGTCCACAACTCTTTCATGTCTGCTACTAGGGAACGTCATCACGGTAGAATTCAGAAGGGAAACTTCATTTGCTCCCCAATCATATTAAGACTAAAAGGGATGATATTATCTGGGCACTATCTACATCAATTATCTACAATACCTAGAAGGAGAGGAACTATAAAGAACTCAGCAATAAAAGCTTATAACCTATCTGGCTGATCCATATCATCTGATTAGTGGTTTCTTACAAGAATCACTAAATTCACTAGTGCTACATAATCTCATTATAATCGTATATTAGCCTATTGGCATTGATGTTAAGCATTGACACTTGTCATTTGGAACATCCACCTGGGAACACCCAAGCCAATATTGTGCAACTAACAACTTTTTGCCCTTATTGAGGAACTGGGGAAGTGATTCAAACTTTTATGAACCCCAAAAAACTAGTTTAAACCATAACAGTTCAACAAGCCATACAGATGACGCCTTGAACAAAAAGCCAGACTGTATCCATGTTTAAGCACTTAGGCTTTGAGGCCCATGTCCACTATTATCCATCAGCCCCTAGCCTGCTATTGATGACATCTAAGTGCAGCATCAGCATTTTAAGATACCCAGTGCTTCCACTAACACTGCACAAGACAAAATAAATGCATACTCACATGTAGCAATTCTTTGCAAACTGCATCCACAGTGATAATTTCAACCTTTCACTATGGCTGCCTTCTTATCTCAGTTCAGGGCAATAGAAAAGGATGAAGATTTTTTAAATGAAAACTATATCATATACTTCAGGCAGAGAACAAAAGGCATACTATCACAGAGGCAATCAATTTTTCTGAAGCAAGCAGAAAATATTATAAAGAGCACATAATGTCCACAACCCCGATTTGAATGCCTGCAGCATTGATCGAGTGATGTCAACCAAACAAACTAAAATATGATTTCTCAAGGTCTTTTGCAATAAAAGAATTCAAGAAGTAAAAGAAACTCGAAGTTACCGCTGAAGCATATGCCACTATGTACTCAACCAGAATATCCGTAGCCTCAGTGTACCGTCCATAATCAACATATAACCGAAGCAAAGATGCAGCATCACATTCTTGGCCAGTCATGCCCCAAGCCGTTTTCTGTTGTCCACCCTATCAAACCCATGACAATAGATAATGGCATATCATGTATGTTCTTTTAAAACACAAAACAAAAGCTTGAATTTTTATTTTACTATTTGACTGCTTCATTTTGGCTTGGCAAGAGTGCCCCTCTACAATGAATGGAGATGCAGAGGTGCACACATGAGAGCTTGAGAAATAAGCATGTATGTGAAGGACATATGGTTCCTCCTACATATATCAAGACTAAGAAGGCCATATATTGCCTCTTGTTAATAAGATAGGAAAGCATGATTACAACTCAATATGTGATAGCCGATGAAGGACGAAGATGTGATAGATTGTTTCCTTTACCCACTTTACTTCCGGTAATTACCTTTGTAGTGAATATTTGGTAGCTTCATATTTGGTCTTTGCTATACTATTTTACTTGATCAGCATTACCTACCTGTACTGTTTGTTCATACTAATTTCCAAAAAAAAAAAAAAGCATTTTTCTATCTTGTATTTAGCTCATATTTATATACTAATTTGATTGTATTCGCGGTTCATTGACCTCAATTATAGTTAGTCATATTGGTGTTCTACGCACTTGGATAGTGGCAGTATTTTTTCCCCATAGCACCATTCATATAAGTATGGATACTAATCAGTTTGAAATCTTGACTCAATGTGTAACGTCTCGAATATTTTTGAGTTTATTATTTTAAAAAAATAAATTATCTAATCAATTTGAATAATTATCTGACTATTTAGTAATAATTTTGGGTTAGAATTTGATAATTGGGTTTAAAATATGAACCTAGGGTTTTTGGATAGGTGGATTGAGTTTAGATATTTGAACTATTAATTAAAGTTTAGAGTTAAATAGAAAATTTAGTTAATTCTTGAACCCAATTAATTAAATAATTAATATTTTAATAAATAATAAATTAATAAATAAATATATGAATCAAGATATGTTTATAATAATATATATTTATATAAATAAAATAAATAATAATATAATATAATATAATATAATATAATATAATATAATACTATTATTATTATAAGAAGAAGAAGAAGAAGAAGAAGAACATCAACAGAGAGAGAGAGAGAGAGAGTAAGGTGACGAAGAAGAAGGAGAGGGAGAGAAACTGCTGATGATGTGTGCAGCACCGATTTCTCCTCCTGCTGCCAATCAGCCATTTTTCCTTCCTTCTCTCGGTCACCAGCTCATTTCTCTCCTTTCAATTTCTCCCATTCTTTTTTTTTTTAAATCGTGGTATCCGTCTTCTTCTTCGGGACGTCGCTGGCGAAATCAGAAAGAGAGAGAGTGAGAAAGGGCATTCTGGAAGCACCCTGCTGTAGCTACCGTGGTCGCTATTTCCGTTGGTCATCGCCAGAAAAAGAGAAAAAAAACAGGCAAGTTGATTTGAGTTCCTTGATAAAATCCGTGTTCTTCCTTCTTCCTATAAATGTCGATTTTCCATTTTTGTATCGGGATTTGTTAAAGAATTTGTTGTATGTGGGTGAATTTTGGAGGATTACACTTCAATCGGCTGTCGACGAAGAGATTGGGAAAACAGAGCTTCGGCTCTGCCGTGAAAATTCCAAAGAATTAGTATGATTCTGGGCTCGAATTAATTAGTATGTAAAATTTACAAATTCTCTATTAAATCCTGTGAGTGGAATTTTTGTTCCATGATTTGATTTTGGGAAATTTCGGTTAAGGGAAGTTTGGGCAAAAACAGAGCAACGTCTCTGAACCCAACAATTTAGGGTTTTACGGTGAGTAAACAAAGCCACAAAAATTAAAACCGAAAATTTGGGGAGTGGTCGCTAACATTGGGGTTTTGATAATTTATGGAATCGTGATTCTATTGATTTACAAGATTGAAAGTAAAAGTTGGGAATTTTATTTGCCTGAAGGAGAACCAAACGGTAGAGGTATAAAATAGAGTAATTAGCCTTGGCTGTGAAATTAGAGATGGTGGATAAATGGGGAGTGTGCAATGTGTATAAATTGTTGTGAGTGTGGCTATGCATTGCTCGTGTAGTTAGTGTGAGTGTGTGTGTGTGTGTAAGTATACAACGTATACATATAGTGTATACGTGTGTGTGCGTGTATGGCTGTGTTGTGGGGCAAAAATGTGTTGAGTGAGATTGTTGTGTGTGGTGGCAGTGGGTGTGTATGAGAGAAGTGCAGGGATGCTGAAGGTGTGTGTGCACGTGAGAGAGAGGTTGGCAGAGGATGGGGAGTATGTGGAAAATTATGGGTGAATATATATATATATATAAACATGAATATTTAGTAAAATAAAAATTAGCATATTATGTGATAATAAATATGTATGCACATATTTTAGAATATAAGTTGATTTATAAAGCATGATTACAGTTATTATATAGTTTCGTTGGAAATTATTAGATGAATTTGAGATGAATAAATCAGATTTGGTAATAATAGGATTGCTCACAGGTGATGATTAATATATAGTTTGGGTGATAGGATTCGTATATTAAGATAGAATGAGAGATTAAATAAATGTTTAAATTGGTTAAAATATTCTCTCGGTTTTCTTTTGTTATTTCATCATTCCGTGATAAATTCCTTTGTGTTAAACTTAATGGTGTGAGTACGGTCATTGTCAGCACCGAATGACATTTCTATTGTTTTATTTGCGAAGCCTATTTTGCATTATGATCGATTGCGTGAGTATTTAGATTATTAGCTTCCTACGGATAAGGTTAAGGAGAACGTATGAAAACACTAAGATATTTAGTCGAATGGGAGGCTACGACACATTAGTATGGTCTACACTTATCCGATACTGATTTTCGCATCATAGTAATAATGAGGTATATTGTTTATTGAGGAAGGATGCTTATAGCCACGTGACCATTGTAGGAGATGATATCGGGGATATCATTTGGCAAGGGGTATCACAGATGGTATCGACATGCTACGGGTACAATCTATAGGAAGATTATAGGGGTAGTTGGATATCATGAATAACCTCGTTGCACTTACCCAACCATTGGGAATATAAATACGCGGCCTTTGGTTCATAGTGGTAAAATAAGGTCAAAGGAGATTCATTGTGATGTTTCATCATTGTTGATACCTCATGAGTTGGGATTCCGTTAAATCTACGTATTATATTCGGTAGAATCCATGGGGTGGATTTTACTATATTCGGATTCAATAGAATCCATGTTTCTTCGTATTCAGTTTTCAGGTCGTTCACGCTGATATTAAGACAGGGAGATCCCTTTTATTTCTTATGAGATCGGATTCTGAGGGATCTTGCCTCTTATTGGTAAAGTGTTATGATCTTTGTTACATCGGTATTTGGAGTAATCTGCCTTTCTTATGCCTTTGAATGGTAGATACAATTAAATGTATTTTCTTGGATATATTGATATGTGGGATATTATATTGTTGTTCGTAATTCTTGTTATACCTTGTGTATATTGTATATCTGTGACCATTATTATCATTTCCTGATTGCTTTCGGATTGATATCACTTGTTAGGCATTTGGCTCACTCTTACTATTTTTCTTATTTTCCAGAGTAGTAGGTTAGACGATGAATGACTCTAGAGTTGAATAAAGAGTTGTGGCAAGATAGTTTGAGGCCAGCTGGAGATAGTATTGAAATAATGCTCTAGAGATATATTTTTGACATTTTGCTTCATTTTATTGGGATACTTTTGAAACTATATATTTCTTTTCGGATTTATTTCAATATGAGGATATTTAGATTACTATGGTTGTGTTTTATTGTGTTGTGGATGGCTGAAAATACATATATATATATTGGTTGAGAATTTAGATTTATTCTATATGATCAGGTTTGGATATTAGTTATGGACTTAGATCAGAAACGTCACACAATGCCTAGCTCAATTAACCACCAATCAACAACAATTGCAAAATCAAATCTCGATCATTTTACCTAACCTTGCCTTGCCTATCAAATAAATTTGGACCTAACTAAATGGGTTGCCACTATAGAAAAATATGACCTAAGTGGTCAAACACTGACAATTACAATTCGTCCCACACTAGGAATGATTGTCGTTGGCAGCATAGCTGGATCAGGAAGAGCAACTCTTTAGAAATATCAAGTTAAATCCCCAACATTTGATAATCGCGTAGGCCCTCAAGTTTTTATTAAAGGGGTTTGGGACATATATTGTTTCTTTGGTACAAAGTATCTAAGAATAAGAAAGTGCAACTTGCTAAGCCCAAGTTGACAGGAAAAGCTCAATTATATTGAAAGTGTGTCGAGGATTTCCTTATTCGGAATCAAGCATCCCTGTCGGGAGTTGGGCCAAGATGAAATGATACCTTCATGAAAAATACCGACCCTGTTCTAGCAGTAGTAATTTTCTAGACTAATGGAATGTCTTTGGATAGGAAGATCACTTCTGAATCGAGTAAAGTGTTTCAATTTGATGAATTTTAAATGATATGTCACATAAGAAGATTTAGGAAAGGTTTACATGATTTTAGGAGGCAGCTTATTATTAGGCTATTACCACCCTTGACCATGCATACAGTCATGTTCAAGAACATGAGTTGATTATGAGGACACCTTATGAATAGTGTAGCGGCAATCATCCCTGAGTAGGAATGCCTCCACCACAACAGATCTCCTCCATCTAAAATTCCTCTCATGCAAAACAGAGGTAAGGGTATTGAAGCCCCTAAAAGAATTCTAAATTGAAGTGCTATAACTATAAAGGTTTGGATATATTTCTTCTAATTTCCCAATAAGGTTATACTAGCAAGAGGGAATGAACAAGAAAGTCCTTTGAAGAACAAGTTTATGACCCTATGAAAATAGAGGTTGATGACTTGGACAATAATAATGATGATACCCTCTTGTGTTGCATTAGGACTATTTCCACTAGCCTACTAGCTTCTTTTTGTTCTTGACACCCCTCTATTGGGTGTTGTGTAATATATTTTGACCAAATTCAAGAAGGCTGATGCATAACTTTATCATGCCATCTTATACACTTACATCAAGGTTAATGAGCAAACAAAGAAACACGGACAACAATAAGGGATGACACAGCACTGATATAACGACAAACTATTTTCCAAAAAATTTGAACAAGACATGTTGAGGACATGCTAACTAACATCATAATTTATTATTTTTCAAACTAATGAGCAGTACTATTTCATACTAAATTAATAATAAAAATACAATTTATAGGAAAAGCATGATACAAGTTAACCAATATAAAAGAGATATACTACAACATCTTTAATAAGCTATAATAATAATAATAATAATAATAATAATATAACTTTAAAAAGGCGAAACTTACTATAGCAAATTTTTTGTATATATCAATCAATATCTATAATTTGATTTTACCACTTTATACTTTGTAATTATAAAAAGATATTGAATATAAGCAAAAAGTCCTATATAAAGTATAATTATCAAATATCAATGACAACCAAATACAAAAATTTCACTTTTAAGTTTCAACATCAATAACATTTCCTTCATTGTCTCTGTTGTATCACCATTATCCCTACAAAAAAATACACCGACTCCATCTCATCCAATGAAGGATGTTCAATCTCTAGCTCTCCAACACATCTTAGTGAGTCAAATGCATCTCTACCATGGATGAAATATCAATATGTATATTGTAAGATATGGATCCCAAAATACTCTTTTAGTGATAATTGATTAAATTAAATAGATTAACCCATTAGGTCATGAATAACTTTCATGGTGCCTTCCCTAGGAACCTTCCAAAATCACTTACCACCTCTACATGGCATTCAAGAAGCCATAAACTCTGCCAAGACACCCCTCTTCTAAATTTGCCTTATTATAGGATAAATTCCATAAAGCATGTTAAGAACCATAAGCAAGTTAAGAAACTCCTTCACAAGGGGTTCATTCATGAGAGCCTAAGTACATGGACAGTACCAACTCTCTTGATGCCTAAGACGGATCTTAGATGATGTGTGGATAGTAGAGACATTATAAATTACTGGAAAATATCATTTTCTTATTCCTATACTTGACGATATCTAGAATATAATGGCTCGTACCAAGATCTTCTCTAACATTCATTTAAGTATTTACCACCATACTAAGATTCATCAAGGGATGATAGCAAGACAACCTTCAACATGATCTGTATTGTTTATGAATGGTTGGTGGTACCTTTTCAGCTCTCCAACATGTGATGAAGTAAGGATATTTACCATGATGAGAAGGAACTAAAAATAATCAAGAGACTTGGATGAGAAATGAGGTGAAATTAGATGAGAAACAGTGAAACTGAAGGAGGATGAGGGAGTTAGACAGCAGATGAGAGAAATTGTGCAGAGGATTCATTCCCAACATTCACCATAAGGTTGTACATTGTCAGTAAAGGGGTTTATATACTGAGATATCTTGTTACCACAAATTCATACCCTAAATTGTTGTATACTGAACTAAGATGCTCTTTGTTGTTATGGTCTGTTGTAGGTGTAATATGTTGTTGCTAATAATGGAACCGCAGAAGTGAACTGCTACTTACTGATTCTTGAGTATCCATTCAGTACTGATGTATTATATGACAATACTACCCCGGAAAAAAAAAATCCATGTCCTCAAGGATGGGATAAACTTGATATTTTGAGGTAATTTCTTCAATTTTAGGATAAGTATTTGTATGTATAAATCTAAATTTTTGGAGGAAAATTTAATCTCAAGTGTTTAACATTAATTTAATGTTTTCTTAAGATTTATGAGAATTCTAAGTGTATTATAATTCCTAATTAGGTGAAATGATTTGTTGGAATTATTTGAGGCTTGGAATATAAGCAACAAGAATTATTGAATGTTTAACATTTATTAATGTAAATAATGAGAAACTAAAGTTGGGTATTAAGGAATTAAGATATGAGCAGGTTATTTAGTGGTATAAGAATTATTTGAGGCTTGGAATATAAGAAACAGGAATTATTTAATATTTAACATTTATTAATGTAAATTATGTGAAACTGAAGTTCGGTGTTAAGGAATTAAGATATGATCAAGTTATTTAGTGGTATAATTTAAGTGAAAAATGTTAAGCATGTTAAATTGAAGGCAATTAGATTAAAATGTCATACAAGTTGAATTAGAGAAGGGAGACAATAAAGTAGAGATTATTGTTAAAGTCTCAAATAAAAGAAATATCATGTATCTAAATATTCTTGGGTTATTACTTAAACTAGATTTGTAACTAAGTATATAATGATATATTTGAATATAGGGAGTATTTGGTGCTAGATTCCACTTTAGGAATTCCAAGAGTAGGCTAGATATTATACTGCACAATCCAGATAAGGGATTATAAGATTTATATGAATATTTTCTATTTAATTAATCATATTTGCAAATGGGCATTGAAACATAAAAAATGAATAATATGCTATTATGTTTATCAAAATCTCTATATAATTTTTAAACATTAATACTCTAGAACATGAATTTATCTCGAGCAAATATATTTTACGTTTATGGACATGAGCCTTACATATATCATTAGTACATTCATGCTCTGAGGTCTTTGGACTGCATTTGGTATGCATGATACTTTTGGGCATATGATAGATGTCATTGCTCTTTGGAAGCTGCTCTGTGAATGCATATGACCACAATATACAATATGATATAATTATATGATTCCAGGTGTTTTATGTCTCGATATTTTCATGTTTGGCTCAATGGTTTTGTTGAAAGAAATTCTAGATGTTTGTTTTACGAATTATGAATAGATTCGGTAACAGTTATGATTACTTCATCTTTTGATATATGTTAAGTTTTTTTAAGAAAAACTTATATGCTTGTTATCTATTCATTGAACTTGTTTCATAATATTTTAATCGTTTTCCAAATTACTGGGATTTTGAAGCTAGTGGCACTTCTTAGTGGTTATACGTGTCAATGTTTGCTTGTAAGGGCCGCCATAGAAATTGCAAAGAGATTTAACTTCTTTCTGACTAACAGTGAAGTTTGCTTCCAAGGATGGAGTTGCAAAAATACCAAGTCGCCTGCTTCAAAGGATCTCTCTGATCTATGCCATCCATGTATACCTTCATTTTGTTTTAAGCTAGTGCAAGCTAATTCTCAAGGAATGAGTCAAGGGCTGATCTTTCCTGCAATAATAGTTCTATAGCTGCAACAAATGTTGGAGTAATACACTAAAATGAGAGTCGTGGAGCCACTATCCATATGCCACCTGAAAAGGTGAAATTTTGAAGGTAGTGTGATATATGGTATTGGCCAAGTTAGCCATTGAGAAAGCTTGTGTGCAGTCATATATCTTTACATTCCAAACGTCGATTCAATCATTCTATCTAGGCATCTCTTTGTGGGTAATAGGGTGAAGATAAATGTAATTAAGTGCCAAGGCATTTGAATAAGGATTTCCCAAACAAGTTAGTGAAGATTCTATTGGATCAGAAACAATGTGCGATGATATTCCATAGAGCTTCACGATGTTATCAAGGAATAAATGTGCCACAGTTGTTGCAGTGAAGGGATACAATAATGCTAAAAAGGGGGCATACTTGGTCATGCGGTTAACAAGAACTAGTTTGATATCTTTCCCTTTAACTTAGGAAGGCCCTCAATGAAATCCATGGAAATGTGGCTCCTGGACTGAGGTGGCACTGCAGGGGATGCAGTAACCTGGAGGTGCAATTTGTTTTGATTTACACCTTTAGCCAGAGTCACACACGATCACCCACTGATATATATGCTTGTGCATATGGGGCCAATAAAAGTATTGATGTAACCATTTATATGTCGCCAAAACTCCAGAATGGCCCCCAATTAAGCATGCATGAAAGGTGAGGAATAATTCATATTCGAGGTTGGTAGCAGAACCAATAAGAATCCAATGCCTTTGTTTCAATAGACCATTAGTTGATGAGAATAATGCTTTGGCTGCAAGATTGATTGTCAGTGTTCAATTCAGTGGCAACAGGGTCCTTGATGTAATTGTCTTGTATTTGTGCAATCCAAGCTGGGGCAACTGCACAATGCAATGCAGACTACAAGATCTTCTCCACGAGATAAGGCACCTCTCACTATCCTTTAGCTCCATTTCAACATTGGATAGTGTACTTAAGGCCCAAAAGCCTCATCAAATATTTTCTGCCGCAAGAGTGTAGACATTTTTTCATGGTCCCAACAAATACTTGAGGCTTTGTGATACGTGCAACCTCGGCGTGGAGCTACGGTAAGACTGCAGTGTTGCAACTACAAGCGACCGAGCTATAAAACACCGCGGTGATGCAGAGAAAAGGAAGTGAGGCAGGGGAGAGAGAAGGAAGGGAGGGGAGTCAAGCAGAGGGAAGGAGTGAGAGAGCAGGGAAGAGAAGAAATGAAAAATACATTTCTTGCCCCTTTTCACTATAGTCTTTTGCTTACATACACCCGTCTAACATGTAATTACCTCTCACATCAGCACATGCTTGTATAACAGCAAGCCATGTGGGCAAAATAGAAACAAAATAGAAAAAAATCAATTATAATCCCGCAGCTTGAGAGGTAGTCGGGCTATCCGTGTGCTTCGTCAGCTACCCTACTGAGCCGGTGGTAGTAGGGGTGTGGTTGTAGTCACTAGGCCCATAATATCGCCGTCCTCATTGAAAAGCACCTTGTCCTCAAGGTGGAAGTCAAGGAAATCTTGAGAAAATTCGGCTAACGATTGCTAAGTGGCCTCCTCGGGAGAGTGAGCTTGCCAGTGAACGAGGACCTGAGGAAGGGGCTTGCCATTGTGTAATGTTGTTCTAAATCCCAAGAGTTTTTGGGTAGTAAGAGGGGTTGTGATCCCCAAGCGGTGTCGGGAAGGGCAGTCAGTTGTGGAGGGAAATCACTGCAATAGCGCCTAAGCAAGGAGACATGGAACACATTGTGGATTTTCGAGGTCGCGGGCAGTTCCAACCGGTAGGCAACGGCTCCAATTCTGTCCAATATACGAAAGGGGCCGTAGTAGCGCTTGGCGAGCCTATTACTCCGGCGATGGGCAGCTAATGTTTGTCGATAGGGATGGAGTCTCACAAGAACAAGGACACCGACTTAAAACTCCCGGTCCGTCCGATGTGCATCCTGCTGGTTCTTCATCCGAAGCTGTGCACGTCTGAGGTTCGCCTTTAGAGCGGCAAGAGTGGCTGAACGGGCTGTCAACAGTTCATCGATAGAAGCAATAGGGGAAGAACTTTGGACATAGTCAAGTAAAGAAGGGGGCGGTCAGCCATAAACAGTTTCAAAAGGAGTCATCTGGATTGCAGAGTTTCATGCCGTGTTATAATTCCATTCTGCCCATGGTAAGTACTGTATTTATTTAGAAGGTTGATCAGCGACCAACAGCGGAGGTAATCTTCCAGGCAACAGTTAACAACCTCCGTTTGGCCATCGGTTTGTGGGTGATAGGCACTGCTGGCAACTAGTCTGGTTCCTTGAGCTTTAAAGAGTTCCTGCTAGAATGTGCTCATGAATATGGGATCACGATCCGAGATGATATCCGTGGGAAAACCATGCAATCGACATATGTCTTTTATAAAGGTCTCGGCAAGGCTAGGGGCTATGAAAGTGGTGCCCAAGGCCGAGAAATGCGTGTACTTCGACAAACGATCAACCACCACCATGATCACCGATTTGCCTTGTGAGGGAAGTGAGTGATGAAATCCATAGAGATCGATTGCCAAATCTGTCCTGGGATAGGAAGGGGCTGCAGAAGTCCTTGGGGTGCTGAAGTGAGAGCCTTAACTTGCTAGCAGGCAGGACATTGAGCCACAAATTCTTGGACATCTGCCAATAAAAAGTGGCAGCTATCCGAGCGAGAGTGCGCCGAACTCCAACTAGTCCCCCGAGGAGCGAGTTCTGGTACTTGTGCAAAATTAATTTTGGTAGTGCTGACTCCACGGGAACCTAAATTCGGTTCTTGAAAAGTATGAGTCCATCTCGCAAGGCATAGTCAATATACTCACCTGGCTGCTCCCGAATGGAGTGAACCAATTGAGTTGACCCCGAGCGTTGGGTGTGAAATTTACGCAGGGCCTGCAGCAGAGCTACCACTGGGCGTGAGGCCAGGCCATTGTCCTTGCCAGGTCGGTACACAATATCGAAGTCATATCCCAAAAGTTTTGTAATCCAGCGCTGTTGTTCCGGTGTATGAATTGTTTGATTGAGGAGGGCTTTAAGGGGCTGATGATCCGTTTGGATAGTGAATCGAGTTCCGAGTAAATATTGACGCCATTTTGTGACGACTTCGGCAATCGCACAAAGTTCCTTGATATAGGTTGATGCAGCCAGTAACTTAGGGCAAATTTGCTTGCTAAAATAAGCTATCGGGTGGCCCTCCTGGAGTAGAACAGCCCCGATGCCAATACCGGAAGCATCTGTTTGAATTAGAAATGGCTTGGTAAAATCCGGCAGAGTCAATACTGGGGTGGAGATCAGTGCCTTTTTGAGGGTCACAAAGGCTTGCTCTGTGTCCTAATTCCATATAAAGGCTTGTTTCCGTAGTAGCTGCGTGAGTGGTACGGAGATGTGCATAGCGGGCCACGAACCTTCTGTAAAAGCCGGCTAGCCCTAGGAACCCGCATAACTGCCTGACATTGGTGGGAGTTGGCCACTGTTGGATGGCTTCCACTTTGGTGGGATCCACAGCAACGCCTTGCTCTAAGATGATGTGGCCCAAATAGGCCAGAGATGACCTTCCGAATTCACATTTTCACTGTTTGGCAAAGAGGGAATTCTCACGCAGAATTCGTAAGACTTGAGCAAGGTGGCTAAAGTGCTGCTCCCAGGACACACTATACACAAAAATATCATCAAAAAATACCAGCACAAACCTTCGTAATACCGGTCGAAATATGGTGTTCATCTTGGGTTGAAAGGTGGAGGGGGCATTGGACAAGCCAAAGGGCATAACCAAGAACTCATAGTGCCCTTCATGAGTATGAAATGCGGTCTTGTAGACATCTTTGAGTGGACTCGCATCTGATGATTCCCAGCCCTTAAATCTAGCTTGGAGAAAACATGGGCTCCATATAACTCATCAAGCAGCTCATCCACGTTTGGAATGGAGACGCGGTCTTTGATGGTGATCGCATTGAGGGCCCAATAGTCTACACAGAAATGCCAACTGCCATCTTTTTTTCTTGACAAGCAAGACTGGAGAAGAGAAGGGGCTGGTACTAGGGTCGGATAATGTCTTCGGTTAACATTTCCTAGATCATTTTTTTCCATTTCTAATTTCTGGAAGTGTGGATAGCGATAGGGTCTCACATTGATCGGTTAAGCACCTGGCTGGAGAGGGATTCGATGATCAGTATTGCGAGTTGGAGGCAGACCGTGGGGTATCTTAAACAAATCAGCGTAAGTGGAGAGGAGTTGGCACAGAGCTTCCAGTGTAGTGGTATCCACATTAGAGGGAAGGTGGTTTGATGAGGGACTGTCAGCGGTGGCAGTCTCCCGGAGGAGTCTGGGGCTGGGGTGATTGTTAATTGGAAGTAGGTGGAGGTCGAGTGAGTGAGTTCACCGCGCCTCAACTGATTCAATGTCATTAAGGAGATGGCCGCAGTCTGTAGACCATGAAGGATGAGGTGAGCACCGTTATAATCAAAACTCATCCAGAGGTCCTTATAATCTAACAGAACCGGCCCTATGGTGGACAGCCACTACACGCCCAATACCATATCAGCCCCATAAATGGGTAGAAAGAAAAGATCCACCTTAAACTGTGTTTGATCCAAAGTAATGCCAACATTAGTACAGCTGCCTTCGCAATGCATAGAATCACTAATTCCAACTGTAACGTTCAGATGTTGTGAGGGTTCAATTGTCAATCCTAAATTCTTTGCCAAACGTGTCTGGAGAAAATTGTGCAAGGATCCACTATCCACCAATATAACCACCGATCGCCCAGCTATCTACCCTGGTAAGCGCAATGTGGAAGGTGCAGCATGACCTTCCAAAGTGTGCAGGGAAATGGTGGGAGTCTCTTTGTTGGATGATGATGGACTAACGGGGACCTCCATTGCAAAAGGTGACTTTGTCAAATTGTCAAGAGTGTAGGGTTCGACTTCAGTAGTGTTGTGCTCTTCTTCAGCAATCAGGCACAGGAAGTGTTGAGGCTTGCAACGATGACCGGGCACAAACCGCTCGTCACAATTGAAACATAGGCCTCATTCGCGGCGAGCGGCCATTTCCGCCGGAGTGAGCCTTTTAATAGGAAATTTGGGCAGCATCGGTGAAGGGTTGGTTGGTTTTGTCATTGAGGGTGGTCCGGCAGGTGGCTTGGAAACTGGCAGCCGGTGTGGATTGGAACGTCCGGCTTCAAATTTTTCCTCCACCAGTTTAGCCATCCCAATAACTTTCGGTAAGGAGTTAGGCCGCAATAGTAACAGCTTGCGACGGATTTCATCACGGAGACCGGAAATAAAGCAATTCAAAAGATTAGTGGAAATGAGACCTGTGGTACGCGTGGAAAGAGTTTCAAACTCTAACATATAGGCAGTGATAGTGGTAGTTTGCCGTAGCTTATAAAGCACTGCTTCATGGTTGAGGTACTGCGAGGGTCCAAATCGGAGCTCAAGGTCGCACGTAAAGACTTCCCAAGTGGAGAGTTGCCTGGTCGAGGACATCCATTGATACCATTAAGGGCTGATCCAAGTCATATAAAAAGCGGCGATGGTCAATTTTTGTTCGGGTGGAGCATCGTGATAGTGGAAGAACCTTTTGATTTGAAAAAGCCACCCAAGTATGTTGTCGCCGGAGAAAAAAGGGATTTCTAGTTTAGGAAAACGGAGATAGTGAGAGATTTGCGAATCAAAAGTTGTGTGTGGCAAGAGAGTTAGGACTTGAGTTAGAGATTGGGTAAATATGGTCATGGGTGACCCAAAGGAGGTGGGGGTGGGAAGTAATGGTGGATTCACAGATTGTGGCGAATTCCTTTCGATTCGAACCAAGAATTGAAAATTTTCGGTAAGAGATTTTTGCATATGTTCGGTGGTTGCACATTAGCAGTGAGGTATTTTTGTATTTGCTCTGTGGTGGCGGCATGAGCGGCGATGCCATCGGTGTGTTGCTGGACCGTCGCCGCCGCTGCCTTCGGTTCCGTAGAGAGGCTAGCAATGGAGTCTTCTAGAGCTTTATAGCACATTGTCATTCCTTCTGCCATCCTCTCAACGAGAGCACCTTTGATACGTGCAACCTCGGTGTGGAGCTACAATAAGACCGTGGTGTTGCAGCTACAGGCGACCGAGGTGTAAAACGCCGAGGTGATGCAGAGAAAAGGAAGTGAGGCAGGGGAGAGAGAAGGGAGGGGAGTCAGGCAGAGGGAAGGAGCGAGAGAGCAGGGAAGAGGAGAAATGAAGAATACTTTTCTTGCCCCTTTTCACTACAGTCTTCTACTTATATATACCCGCCTAACATGTAACTACCTCTCACATCAGTACATGCTTGTATAACAGCAAGCTAATTAATAGCAACTCATGTGGGCAAAATAGAAACAAAATAGAAAAAAATCAATTATAATCCCACAGCTTGAGAGGTAGTCGGGCTATCCGTGTGATTCGTTTGGTACCCTGCTGAGCCGGTAGTAGTGGAGGTGTGGTTGTGGTCACTAGGTCCGTAACACTTTGACTGTTAATTTTAATAACAAATTCAACATCTTGATGATAATGTTTCAATTGGTAACTATGACAAGCATAGCAAGAAGTTCTTTATCATGGATAGGCAATGCATGATTATTCTTGCTAAAAGCTTTTCTGATAAAAGCTATTGGCCTGTTCTATTGAGATAGTACTGCTCCCATGCCAAATTCTGAGGAATCAGTCTCGATTATGAATGGTTTCGTGAAGCCAGGCAATGCCAATATTGGAGCAGTAGATAAGGCTTGTTTATCCTGGACGGCATGGTGTAATTCATCAATGTCTTTGGTGAAGGATATAGGGAACTTGTTATTTATAGTAATGTCATTAAATCGCCTGCAAACTTATATAAAATCGCAAATAACCATCTTTTTTTTAGCAGGAGAGCGAGCAATCCAGAAGGGCTGGTGCTAGGCTTGATTATTTGAGCTTTAGCATCTCAGAAATCAATTTTTTATTTCATTCTTTTGATACTGAGTGTATGGTAGGGTCTAAGACTACAAGGTTAATTGGTTGAGAATGAGGTGAGGCTAATACCATGATCAAAGAGTCTGTTTGGGGTGGGGGATAATTCATTGGTTCTTAAAAACATCTTTGAATTCAGATGAGACATTGGGGGGTAGGGCAAATAGGCATCTTGGGTGTCATAAATTGTAAGACACATAGATAGATAAGACTCTCATAACTTGTCAGGGCCACTTGTGCATATTCCTGCTGGAAATTAGGATAAGCATTGCCTGATCTGAAGGGCAAATCAATTTAACTTGGTAACTATCTTTCTGACAAGGAAGTTTGATGCTGCAAAATTGAACATGATAGGACTGACTGATTTCATCCAGTCAATCCCTAGCACCATGTCACAAGTGCCCAAGTCAAGAATTCTCAGGTCAGTAGAGTATTTGTAAACCTGCATTTGCCATTCAAAATTGCAACATGTGGCTGTGCTACCCATCTTTTGGACAATAGCAACTGCCACATAAAGAGGAAAGGTGGCGATGACATCACATTCTGCTCTTGCAGCCATGGATGTATCCATGAAACTGAGTGCTGCCACCATCAATGAGAATTGTGAGAGAATGTCATTTGAAAGGCCCTTTAATTCTGATAGTGTTGTTGATGGAGTTTCCAGCTAATGCATTAACTGAAATCTCACTGATTTCCTCCGGCTCAGCCAATTGTTCTTGGGAATCTTGAAGTAGACTTCAGATGAGTCTTCCTCTTCAGCTAAGAGGGCATTTAATTGCTTATCTTTGCACTTACAGCCTATATAGAACCATTCTCCATGTTTGAAATATAGTCTCATTGATATTTTCCGCTCTAGGGTGAAAGCAGGAGCTTTCTGTGGTCATGACATGAGGGTTCTGCAACAATTGGGGGTTTGAAGCTGAAATTGGGTTTCTCTGGTATGTAAAAAGGTTGTTTTGGTGAAAAAGAAGAATAGAAGGTGGGTCTGTAATTGAATCCATTTTGTTTGGACATGGTTTCTAGTGATTGTGCTTGCAGTTTGGCCATTTCAAAATCCTGAGATAGAAAGGATTGTTTCAAGAGCCTTAATACAGGTTTGCTGTATTAATAGTAATTTGGTCTGGAGCATCTACCATTACACCTACAATGATTGGCCATATTATAGCAATCCATAATGGAAGTGATCATTTGCCTATTTATATAACGAATTGTATGGGCAAATGATGGTAATTGAACCTGCCCATTATGGATTCACAATCCACTGTCTTGATCCACTTAGCTACATCTGGCCCTCTAGTATTTACTTGCAAATGATTCAATTTTTACTTCCACAATTAATCAATTTATTAATGTTGATTAGACTAAAAGTTGATTAAACTTTATAGACAATAAATTCAAGCTTTACTAATGTTGCACCCCTCACTTGTCCAAGATGTTCAAGGTCAAGTGTGATGCATCAGATCTAGGAATAGGCAAAATCATTAGTCAAACAAGACATCCTATTGCCTAGTTTAGTGAGAAGTTCAATGATACTGAACCGATACTCTACTTATGATAATATATTATATGCAGTTATGCAAACCTTGTGCCTTTGGCTTAATTACTTATTATCTTAGAAGTTTGTTTTCCATTTTGATCTAAAAACTCTTTGCTTTCTCAATTCCAAAAAGAAACTGAACCATAAACACAGTTCAAGTTATGATTGAAACATAATTAAGGAGTTGTCTTGAAACATAATAAAGGAGTTGAGAATCAAGTGGTAGATGCCAGAAGTCACTTATGTCCATGTTATCCATCATTCAAGTCAAAGTTGTTCAGTTTCAAACACTCAGGTAATAAAAAGAGCTATCTTGATTTTAGCAAGATATTCGAACTCTATAGAGTGGACCACCTAACACCGCCGGGGGTTTCCACATTAAGGACAGGTATTTACTTTGAGTCAATAAACTATGAATCTATTGGACTTTGGTTTGAGATTTCATAATCCGAATAGTTCATGCTTATATCCTATATAATGATCTTGGGCCGGCTAAGACAATGAAAGAGGTCAAGCCATAGTTTTATTGACCTAGTTTTAAGGAAGATGTGGCTAATATAGTTGGCACTTGTCAAATAGGCTAACTAGATAAGCATAAGAAGCAACAACACTGGCCGCTACACACCTTTGCCCATTCCTAGTTGTCCTAGTTAGGATGAGAGAATGGACAATGTTAGGACTCTCACGAACTCCTAAAAAGTAGGGTCTTCCTAAAACTATTGTGTTATAGAGATGTTTGTTTTACTAGTTACTTTGGAAGAACAATATGATGCATGATTGGCACTAGGTTGAAGTTAATAGTATCCTAAATAACGAGAGATGTGTAAAAAGCAAGTCCGATTATGCTAATTCTTAATTCTAAATGGAATAAACTCTCCATGAGATTCATAGTCGCATTAATCTCATACTGAAGAGCCTGATGGTCCACTACATATTTAATGTTTCTACATGCTATTGTGTCCATGTGAGAGAGCATTTGAACAACTCATTCGTGACTTCCATATCGAGATAAATGAAGTGCTGGAAGTAATTAATGCATCACATAAAATTTGAGCATATAAGCATAAAAGACATGTTGAGTTTAATGTCGGGATTATCATAATCTGATTATATCATGATTCGGGTTAGACAATAGCAACATCCACATGATCCCATTTCTAAATTGCAGCCCATAGTGCTAGTTCGTTTAACTTTTACAGCGGGATGGACCAAATACATATAACAATGGCATTATATCATACAAGTCATATGGAAACTATTTGAATTATATAATTTCAAGATTGTCAGATGCATCATATTCTCAAGACTGTCAGAACTAAAACTAGATTATGGCCATTAAAATTACCTTAAACATGCAAACCAGCCAATGAGGCAACTCAATCTGAGGATCTGAACGAAGAAGTGTTTCAGCAACAACTATGGGCAATCTTGCGTGGAATCTTTTATATTTATCCTGCAAAAAATTAATCTCATTTAGTGAAGAAATAAATAATCAAGTGAACACACAAATGAAACATCAGTCTTGTGGTGGTTAACCAACAGAAGCTTAGGCAGTATCCTTATTGCTGTCAAACAAATACAAAATGAGTGCCTGTCCCAGCAGAAGTGTAAGGACCAGCTGACATTCAGGTACAACCACCAGGGATATGTTTCTGGAGAAAAACTAACTAAATATGCTTTTCTATTCTATTTATCTTTCTCCAAAAGCGGTCCAAGCAAGTATTTTACCATTACAACAATGCAAAACATACCCTCCACTAAGGGTTCTACAACCCACAGAAAAAAAATTGTGCTTTAACTGAGTGTGTCATAAATGAAAAGCTGCTTCCAGTTAAATTGGATTTTCAGCACTGTTACCTAAACACAAAAATTAAGAAATTCATTTTTCTTATAAAAAAGGAGTAAGGGCAAATTACAGTAATCAGGTGCCAAAGGTTAAGCCTGCTACACACAATAAACCACTTATCCACTATGAAACTCATCGATTGATGACAACAAAATTGATTGAAATAAAGTAAAACAACCCTTCACCCAATAGGATAATATAACCACCAACATGAAATTCCATTTTAGCCACCAGCAAATTCATTTCTTCCAGATCAAGCTCAAAATAGCTGGAAAAACCATGATCAAAATACAGGCCCCTTTTTCATGCATCAAAACCAATCCCAAGCCAAGAATTCATGCTTAACTGAAGCCAGATTGAATACAGGCAATACTCAGCAGACTACAACAGATGCAGTGCAATGGAAAACACTATACATACAAAAGATGCCATTACACATACAGTACTAGATAAACACAAATAGAAACAATGGGCTAAAAAAGGGCAGCCCAATCCAAGAGGTTCTCACACCCTGAGTTTGGGGACAATCCAATGTACTTAGCCTTATCCTGTGTTGCGGAAAAGTTGTTTCTCTATTTTGTAATTAATGAATGGTCAAAGTTCCCTCAAATAGCTATCCACTAACAAAAGAAGTTTGCAAAGGCACAATAGATTTCCTAACCAATGTAAAGCAAAATAGTGCACGTCCCATTCAGTACTGGTATTGAGAAGCAATAGAGAGAGTCTGAGTGCATAAAGACCATTTGCCCCATCATCAGTCAGCAAACTCAACTCAAATCAGTGCCTTGGAGTCTCAACAGGAAGCTCTCAAATCCCAGAATTTCTTCACTCTTGAACTAGAATTCTTAACAGTATTTGTGAGGACAAGAATTAATCTGATAAGCACTACCAAGAACAGTGCCATAAAGCCTTATGTCATTCCCTCTCCCCAAACAAACAAAAAAGCCTTAGATGCCTTCACATCAATAAGATGTGATCTTTCCACCAGTAGAATATGATAATTCTTTTCTTTCTAGAACTTTATTTTGGGCCAAAATGATAATAAGGCTTGTCTGATGATAACACCATGCAATATTCATGAAATGCAACTGTTTGTGTACTATGTGTCATCATCTCATCCCTACACCTTGTTTTACTATATCAAACTGAGCATATATCATCTTTTGCAACATTTTTAAACAAGACAACACTTCTCTCATGCATTAGATAAATCCAGTTCATTCTATTATAGTAGTCCACAAGCTGCAAAACAACCTATAACTGAAAGAGGCACAGTTTGACTAGTACCATGAACATTATGGTGAATGACAGCAAAAGGGGCAAACTACTGGAATTGCTGGCTGATAGGATATAATGCAGTGTGTCTTACTGATACAAATGAATCTTATACTGAATTCACCAGCTCACATTACTTATAAATGTTAGGACGAGGTATTCTCATGATCAATCTAAAAGGGGGGCCTCTGAAGTTTGTCATTGACACAATCTCTTCAAACATTTACTCTTGTTCAGTATGACTCGCTGCACATGTTACCTGTTGCAAACCAGCTTGCACCGGGTAATAGCCATCGTGTTTCCTACCCTTGCACAATGTCAAACGAGTTTCAATTTGAATCTTAGTGCCTAACCTTGCAAGGATGCCTTCCATTATGTAGACATAATGTACCCTAATTATAAGGCCGAGAATCAACAATTACATTAATTACATCTAAATGAACATGGAACGAAATATTAGGCTAAATGTTAATAATTACAATATATTTACAAAAATAAAGATATCTGCAAATTATGGCATGATATATTTCTAGGCTGTCATCCCCCTCAATTTGATGATGGGTGATCAAGAAGCATCAATTTGCTAATAAGAAACTAATGGTGTTAATGTGTCGGGGCCTTTGTAAAAATGCTAGAAGTCTCAAAGATCCTAGAAATGTGAAGAAGAAAAATGATGTGAGAATCTAGGGTGCCTATTATATAATGACAGGACTTTAACATGCTTCGTACTCTCATGGTACATGGGATTAGTAGTAATTTGAATGACAATGGTATTATCGGCATGAAGGATAGCATAAAAATGAGAGAAGCCAAGCTCAGCAAGTGGACGACAAGGCCAAATAATATCAGAGCAGGCTGCAGTTATCGCTTAATATTCAAATTCAATAGAAAATATAGAAACTCGATCCTGCTTCTTTCTCTTCCAAGAGATCAAAGAATCGCCAAGAAACATATATCAACCTATGACAAATTGGTGGGTGTCAAGGCATCCAACCTAATTAGCATTACTACGAGCAGTAAGATGAATAGTACAGCAGGCAGAGAAACACAACCCGTAGGAAGGTGATCCATATAAAATATTCACCGGTGGACATGATATTACAAGATATTTAATTTTCTTGTCTAGTTGATATTAATTAGAATTACAAATGATTATAATTAGGCTTTAATTAAGGGATTTGATGGGCAGTAATTAGATAGTAGTAAGGAAATGTTTCTCCTTATAAAATAGGAGAGAAATCTTGAGGAAATTCACTCAGATAAAACACCACTGCTATATTGATATGGTATCAGAATCCTAAAGTAACATTTGGTATCTCAATTACCTTGTGTTTCCCCCAATTGTATTTCTTGTGGTTTTGATTTCAAATTTTGGCTCTCCATAAGTCAAATTTGTGGTTCTTGGCATCGGTTCTTGATTTGGCATGAGCAGCAAGATTCTTGGTTTTTCAATTTTCCTTTACTCGTTGCTAGAGTTTGCAGGAGCTAGAGGTGTTAAACAAGTTATGCCTGACATGGCCCATAATGAACAATGGTGAGTTGTGCTAGGCTAGGGGGTTGGCCTATGGCATGACATGGATTATGCTGGCACAGCCTTATGTATATATATAATCTCATGACCATTGCCGCAATTTTCATTCAAATAAAATTACATTTTTGCCCCTCCCCTTATATTCTATAAATACTCACCCTGTCATCCATTTCTTCACTCATCTCTCCACAGTCTCTACTCTCTCTACAAGTGATATAATTTAAATTGGTTGTTGTTGATATTCATCTGTAATTTTATATATTAGTAACTAATTTTTTAGAATTTATTTATTATATTAATGGCTCATAATTTTTCACTTTTTGGTTGTGCAGGAATCTTGAGATAATTATTCTGAATCTCCTATACTTGTTATAACATATACTGATATTGATTCTTAAATATTAGAACCATAACCTAACCCCAATATTGTTACTCCCTCTAATTATGATCGCTCCTTAGAAAACGTTCAAGTAATGTTTGGCAACTTTTTGAAATAAAATTAGTCAACGGCTGGAAAATGGTCATTTATTAAAAAAAAAAAAAGATTATACATGTGAAAATTCTAAATATAGCCAACACTGAAAGTGTCATATGAAAGAATATAAAACACAACAATTATAATTAACTCAAATAGAACTAACATTTATAGGAAGTGCAAGGTTAAAACTTTTTCAATATGATCTGAGGCTAAACCGAGAGAGACTAGTAGAATATATTGTTCACTGAAAAACCATTTTCATATGGCGGAAGATTATAAATTCGAAAGGAATGTGTAGAGATGTTTACAGCCCAAGTATGAAAAACATATCCCGACATTTTATTAAAGGTGAAACTACTTGTCATTTTTACAATTTAAATAAGATTTAATTTTTGAATGAATAAAAGCTGAATTGAGAATTTCTTCAACTAATGATGTTTCATCATCATGCAATGATCTACTATCCATTTGTGTTACCATAAATCAGTTTTTTGAAAATTGAAAATTACAAAAAAAAAAAAAAAGAATCATTGGTTTTAAGTTTTTGAGATCTCACACACTTCTTTACCAATTTTTAAAGTAATTAATACTATAAATAAATAGAGAAAAATGAACAAGATTTTTTCTATTACTTCTGACAATTTTTTAAATAATAATTCTGCTTTAACTTTATTCAAATCAAGTTTTTTAATTATGAATGCTGAATTATTTCATACAAAATGTGTATATAATATTATTAATCTTTGTGTTAAAGATGCTTTACAGTTCATTGTTTTATATGCGAAGAAACTAAAAAATATTATTCAATTCATTCATAGAATCTTCTTTTGTTTATAAGAAGATGAAGATTAACTACGCAATACAGTGAAACTCCACTTACCTAATGCTACACAAGGCATATCCTTTTCCCTTTGTTTTAAAAATATTCTATGGCGAAGACATCTCATCAACTAAGTTTCTTATGGATACTGACTAGAAGATCATCAAATGATTAAACATTTTTCGAATTTTATCATTTTACTACTAGAAGATCATCAAAGTATCTATTACATAATATCAAATTTGTTGTTGAGCCAATTGTTAGCATTAATTGATAACTTTGTACTTTACCGACAAAACTATGATTTTCATCATGTAATACCGACAATAGCTGTCAATATAAACTTCAGAAAAACAAATTTAAATAAATATTCAAATGTATTAAAAATAACATATTGACTGATATTATATTTAAATTTAATTTATAGAAAAATATTTAGAATATTGAAGAAATTCATCAATGTTACCCAATCTTGCAACCATTGAAGTCTCCATGTGAACTTATATGGGAGTCCATCTGTCCTAAAGAATTCAACATCAACATAGAAATGACCAACAATGTAGAAGAAATGAAGGCACAAGTCTATCATAACTAACATATAATGTACAATTTGTATGCACCTAAGACAACATTGGAATCGCCTACTCCATCTGTAAAAGAAAGAAGCAACATCATAGGTGGTCCCAATAAACAAGATTTGCATTCCATAATACGGAATCGACATTAATATGAGTCAAAAGGTGAAAAAATCAACATCCGTTAAACTACTCCATTGCTTACGGTCTAACAACTTTTTAAATTCCAAAAATAAAAGATTAGAGTTTTAGATTTTGAACTAGTAGAAGACTAACAAGCACACATTCCCTATGCTTACCTTGATGGTGCAAGATGTTTTAGCCCTACTTGCACGTACAGTATTTTCTGATTCTACCTTCATCGTCACTTGTCAGGTAGTAAATGAAAAAAAGAAGCAAGATGACCTCAACAATAATAGAAATGTACATCCTATTCAAGAATTGGTTAGACATAAAAAATTACATCAAAAACCTAATAATTTTGAGCTGTAATAAATTAGAATCATCCAAAAGCGGCAATAGTGCAAGCAGTAATAAAACTGAAGCTTGAAAAAACAAGTGAGTTGTTAATCGCAATCACTTATTTTTGTAAAATATATGATTGAATATTTGATCAATAAAATAAACTAAAATGTTAGATTTAATATTATTTCTTACATACCATAAATCAATAAATAAGGAGGCATTTATTGATAGTCCTATGTATATATTTTTTTTCTTTTTTTTTGTTTCAAAAGCTGGTCATGGCATGGCACATCACAACCTAGCAAGGCCAACATAATTGGTCATGTGCCATGCTGGGCTTGGGGTTTGAACCCCCATGTCATGCCTAGCACGGCATAACTCACACACATGCCATAACGACCCGACACGATACTTCATGGGTGGCCTAATATGGCCCACTTAACACCACTAGTATGAACACAAGCTACTTACCTTCATTTGTGAAAGCAAATCTCAGCATCGAATTGGTAGACTAACTCATTTGCTAGTTCTTTGAATTCTTTTTAACGGGTTTTAAATTGCAGGCTTTGAGTTTCATAATCAATTTATTGGTCTTCATCTTCAAGTTTTTCTTTATTCTCTAATGTTCTCTCTTTATCTGCATGTGTGCTTCTCTCTTGAAAAGAAGACCAAGAATCTCTTTGGAGCATTTCTTGTGGTGGTGGTACTGTGCATGTTTCCTTCGATAGATTTGAAATCCTAAGTATTGTTTCTAACACTATCAACATGGGTACCTTTTTTAGCTTCTAGGTGATTGTAAAGTAAAAGTATCTCTCTCCACATGAGTAGTTTATTTAGTTGGGTTGCTGGACTATTTTTAAAGGTTGGATTTTCTCTAGCTAATTTACTCTTAGTTTTTTATAATGTCAAGAAAAATTCTATCATTTATTTTAATGAAAAGAATTACTCCACCAAAAAAGTTCAAAATTAAAATGTTTATAAAGTAAAAAAAACTTTGAAATGATGTAAATAGATCATCTAAAGGTCTCACAGAGTAAAAGGAGATTGATTAGCGCAAGACTACAAATACTCGCATTGTGTCTTGGCTGTTGGGATCAATTGAATGACATATGGTGTATCATCTTCAATCCTTTTCTACCACTAAGGAAACATGGCATTACAATAAGTGAATTTATAATCAAGATAACAATGCCATTAATGTCCAACAAAAACTAGAAATTGCTAAATATAAAAAAGGTAATGCCTTTATCGAACAATTTTTTGTTAGATTTCTTAATTCATGGAGTGAATATGCTGGTATAGCACATTCAAAAGTTCTAAAGTGCACTTATGATTTTACAAGAAGTTCATACCAAGAGCCTTCAAAATCAATTTATGATGAAACTAAGGCCGAAATTTGAGATTGCACGTGCTGGCTTACTAAATCGCAATCTTATCCCATTCTTTGATGTTTGCTTGGGCAAATTCATAGAGAAGAATAGCATCTCACCACACAACTCAGCATGTCACAAGAGACAATAACCTCCGAGATCTTTAATGTGACTTATGATGCTTAGGGGAAGGAAAAATTCAAGTCACAAATTTAATGCTATAGTTGTAAGGATGGCAGCTAGAAATTTTACAGTTATTATAAAAAGGAAGGACATACTACTAAGGATTGCCATGTACGACAATTAAATCAACAAGCTCATAGTTTCCACATTGTTATCCAATCTAATTCAATTGTTGTTTAGGTAGTCTCTACCAATAACCATCTGTAAGCATTGATTCTCCTACACTCAAAGTTAAGATGGTTCAACGGATGACTGTGTCTACATTTTATTCCTTAGGTTTGCATGGTAACCAAAAATTGTTCCCTTTTCTTTGGTTAGTTGATTTTACTGCATAAAATTATATGATTGGTAATACTGACTCCTTATAAAAGTATGACGATAATCAACAAATTTAGGTTGCAAATGGAAATTCTCTTCTTATCATTGCAGTTGAAAATCTGGTAATATATCTGTATCCCCAAAATTATGAACCAAATTGGTTTCTATTGGATAATTAGTTGCTAACAAATGAAAATTTTAATTTGATCAAAAAAGCCATCATGTGGAAGATCAAGTGTTGTGGAAAGTGATCGTAAATGGACCTAAGATAGGACGTCTGTTTGCTCTACAATTCTCTTCTTCAAATGTTGCTTCTCTTGCCTACACTATTGCAAATAATGATAAAAATGTCAGACATAAGAAATTAGGATATCACACTTCTATTACCTTAACTTATCATATGAAATATAATTATTTGGCAACATAGATTCATTTTCATCTCTTAATATGTCATTTGATTATACACTTGCAAATTTGTTAAATGTAAAGTGTTTCCCTTCCTCGAGTGTGAAAGTTTTGCTTCCGCAAGATTTGAAATAATTCATACTCATATATTGAGGTACGAGTTTAGTCACTTTGCATGCCTAGTAGAAACAAGTATTTTGTTATGACAACTACATTCTTAGCTCAAATGCAAAGGTGTTCTTGTTTTTCGAGCTTTCATTGCTTTTATTGAAACACCATCCTCTACATGTAAATCTAAAAGCAAAAGATATTATTGTTCTTACGCTCCACAACAAATTGGGGTAGCAAAGTGAAAAAAAAAAAAAAACACAATCTAGATATTGTTCATATCTTGTTAATCGAATGTTCTATGGCACTAAATTTGGGCAGAAGCCTTGACTACAGTTATTTATTTAGTTAATTGTTTGCCCTCAAAAATCTTACATTATGACTCCATATTTGCGTCCATTTGGAGTTACCTCTAAATATTGTTCTCTTCATGCATTTGGTTGTGCATGTTTGTCCACTTGCCCTCAATTAAATGTCACAAGCTTGCTACTCGAGCTACTTGGTGTGCTTTCCTAGGTTATAATAATGTTCATAAAGGGTGTTTGTGTTACAATGCAAATACAAATAAATTCCATATATCTTGTCACGTTGTCTTCATTGAAAACAAGCGTATCTTCCAATCTAATGTCATTCCTGACTCTTCAATCAGTCTTCCTGATCTTGATAACATCCCCTGTCCAATTAAACGGTTTAAGCCCGACATAGTTATCAGAGACATTGCTCACTACCACTTCTTAACAGTTCTTCAGGCTACCCTAGGTACTACTTCTATTCCCACATCTTACTCTCAAGTTTCTACTCAAGCATACGGGTAGCAAGCTACATAAGAATAGCTTTAGGCTATTCATACCTAGGATATGGTTGCTTGTCCTAATAAGGTGAGGCTTATCAGATACAAATGGATATATACCATTAAGCTATGGTTCTGATGGCACAATAGAAAGTTATAAGGTACATCTAGTGGCTCTTAGAAACCTATAGGAATATGGTTTTCACTACAAGGAGACCTTTACACCCATATAGCCAAAATAAAGACTGTACAAACCATTATTGCTATTGCTGCCTCACAAGTATGGTAATTTTGACAAATGGATGTGAGGAATGTATTTCTATATAGATATCTCAAGGAAAAAATATACAAGACTCCTCCAAGCCTGCTTATTGCTTCACTTTTGAGGTACATCGATTAAATCAATATTTGTATGGAATAAAAGAGGTACCACGTCCATGTTTTAAAAAATTTCCTACCACTCTTTTTAATTTTAGACTTATTCAAGCTATTCTAGTTCTTCCTTTCTTTCGTTCTTTATTATTTTTTTTTTTTCAAAAACAACTACTAAGACTATATCCCTTGTATATGTTGATGATATTTTCATCATTGGGACTAACCATCAATTGATTGAGCAGCTACAATAGTATCTTAAGACATCCTCTCATATGAACTATCTTGGTTAGCCATAATATTTCCTTTATCTTTACAAGTATACTTCACCTATGGGCATACTTTTACATTAAAACAAGACACACAAAAAGTTTACTGCTATGGCAAGTTTTTAAGTAGGAAACTCAATTCTTACACTTATAGCAGTAAGTTATCTGATGATTACCAAGCTAGATATCTTTTTTACTATCCAGCAAGTTAATTCACAAGCACCTCAACCTTCACATCGACCAACAGTTCAATGTATTGCTCACTATCTAAAGGATACTTCTGATCAATAGTTATTTTTCCCAAAAGGTCTACTCTACAATTGATATGCTTTAGTGACGCTAATTAGACTTGGTGCTGAGATTTTTTTTATTTAATCACTGGCTGATGTATATTTTTTAGTAATACTATTATGGCTTGAAAGAGTACGAAGTAAGACCGTGCTTTGAAATCTTATCGAATCTGAGGATCGTGTCATTTCCTCTACTTCCTTAGATTGTATTGCTACGGAATCTATTGGGCAAACTTGGCATTCCTTAACTTCAACCTACTTTAATTTATACTAATAATACTAGTACTATTTAGATTGTCTCCAATCCAATCTTTCGTGAGCATATAAAACATATTCAAGTCAACTCACTCCATTCATGAAGAATTTGATTAACATGTCATTACTCTACTAAGCATTTCCACCAACTTTCAAATAGTTGATGTTTACCAAAGCTCTACCACGATGACATCATTTAATGATTGAAAATTTGATGTTTCATGATCAAACAAGATCAATTTGAGGGGATGTGAACATTATAAAGTATTCACCATTGTATCTAATCTTACACAATATTTAGTTTCCTTACATAGGCAATATGTATAATTTGTAATTAAGGATGACTGTAATTAGCACTTTAATCATGAGAATTTGATAGGTTGTAATTAGATTGTAATAAGGTAATGTTTCTACTAATTTAATAAGAGAGATATTTCAATTAAATTTACTCAGACAACCACTATTATTTTAACACAAATATATCAGATAATTTGACAAAAAACAACTAAATATCGATGGCGCAACGTGTGAATAAGTTGGCAACCCTGTTGGACAGCAAAAGAAATGTCATATTAAGTAATAATCAAATAGCTTGCGTTGCCGACTACATGACAATATATAGTAGGAACAAAAAGGATTTCACCCTCCTCACTACAATATTTCACATTTACTTCCACGGAAGTATCTATTGAAGACACATCTTAAAGATTGGCCAAAATTAACAAATCCCTATATATACTTATGCTGATTCAAGAAGATTCTCAAGGGGTAGTGTGAACTTCCAACCCTGAGAAGTATGTAAGAAGACCAAGTTCACTCATTTGAAACAGCACCTAATGATGTTGTTACAAACATATAATCAAGGCAAAAATTGTTCCAATAATAATCATATCATCAATGCAAAGAATGAGAATTATACTAGTAGATATCTCCAAAGAAAAACCAAATCAAGGTAGACCATGAATAGCCAAACCAGGCAACTTGTTTCAACCCATATAGGGATTGCTTCAATCAACATACATCTGAGAGGAGGATGTCAAGCTAAGTGGAAAGGCCACATAAATTTCTTCTTTGAGGTTGCCATGGAGAAAAGCATTTTTAATGTCCATTTGGATAAGTGGACATCATTCACCAACAATCGTGCCTTATCGTGATCTAGAATACCATTAGTGTGTAGCTTTATAAAATGACTCATTTTGCAACCAATGGGCTTAACATGATGTGGGATTTTCCTGAAGCACCTGAAGTTCTTCTTTCATCACTTCATGTTAATATTCATGTTTGATAGTCTCAAAATACTGTGAAGGAAGGGGAATAGATGTCAGAGTAGCATGTAGTGACGCCACAAAAAAACAATACCAATCAAGAGGATGAGAAAGTCTAGCAGGTTGTTGTGAGAATGCACAACTTCTAAGGGTGGAACATGTGAAATAAGCGTAAATGGCAGAACAGACACAGAAAGAGCCAAAGTTAGATGTCATCGTTCATACGCAAGATCAAGATTGAATCAAACTAGAGTACGATTCAAATCATCAAAGTAAATAAGAACATGTATCTTAGCCAATAACTCAACATAAGTAGAAAAGCAGCACTCATTTTAAAAGGAAGTTGTATCATGATGGGAAATACGAAACTTTAGTGCAGGTATCATAGCAAGTATAACCTTTATGTGAAATGTTCTTCCCCATCAAAGAGCAATTAACAGATTAAGTAGAATGTTTGTGGCATTTATGGGGTGGCACATGACCAAAATACACACAACCAAGGGTATGAAAATCAAAATAGCTAAAATGTCGATGATAAAGATAATAATAGGGAATTTAAAAATTCAGGGCACATGAGGATAGTCTATTAATTAAATAAATTGTCATGGGCATGGATTCGACCCAGGATTTGGATAAAATATAAGATTTGATAATAATATTTGAACAACATCTAGCAGGTGACGGTTTTCCCATTCAACAACCCCATCTTATAGAGGCGTATAAGGACAAGAATGATGGGAAATAATTACTTTTTGTTGGAGGAAAACATTGAATTTATGAGACATATATTTGACACATAAATCAAATCACAGTACATTGATGCTTAAGGAAAATTGAGTTTCAAAATAGGCTATAAATTTTTGAAAGACAAAAAACAACTCAGATTTAAGATGAAAAAAATAAATTCATGTATACTTACAGTAATCATAAATAAACATCACAAAGAATTTATAATTTATATGAGATTTAATAGGAATAAAACCCTAAACATACCATGGATCAAATCAAAAAAGTTTTCAGCCCAACTACCATTAGATAAAAAGGAGAGGGACTTACTTAAACCCAATTTACATATGGAACAATCAAAAGAAATTAAGAAAAGTGATATTTGCAGCCCAATAAACCAAATTCTATTAAATGAGATAAAACAATAGGGTTAGGATGACTAAAATGTTTGTGCCATGCTTCACCCATATAATTTGTAGCAATAGGGCAAGAAAAACTTATAGAATGAGGTACGAAAAAGAGTAGAGAAAACAGGCATTTAACTTTGAGGCCTCCACTAGTATTTTCACTAATACCTGATCTTATACATAATGGCCATCTCGAAGAAATTGGACATCATAGTTGTCATTAACTATCTGTCCTACTAAAATAAGATTAATAGAAAGCTTATTGGATACATAAACACTTGTAAACGAAGAATTAATATCTCTAATGGATTGAATAGGTAATTAATTGTCATTAGCGCTCTGAATCAAGGATGAGCAATGATATGTCCAAATACAACTAAGAGTGCTAGAGGAACTAGTCATATGATTAGACGCACCCAAATCAACAAGCCAAGACAAAGATAATAGCATACCTTTACCTTGAAATCCCAAGGCTAAAAATGCCGAAATAATTATCTATTGGACCGATTCTAGAATAAGGCCAGGCATAGAGGGATGAGCATAACAAATAAAGTGATGGCCACCCATCACTTTCCAAGTCTCACATTCCAGCAAAGCAACTATCGGGTGGAAAATACCAATTGATAACTGAACTCCTAGTGATAGAATTTAGAACAAATGGACAAGATTCAAAGAAGATTTAGAAAATGGAAGATGGATGGCAGGTTTACAGTCAGAGTAGATGAAATTGCACCATTCCTTCATCAATCATAAGGAAAAACCTTTTAACTGGACATTATCTCCACTGAAAGTAAGAAAGATGAGGAAAAGTGCTAGTTATATAATCTGAAGCACATGATCAATGACTAAGGGCATAATAAGTCAATTAGAGAGAGCAAGAGAATAAATGAATATCTAGAGTTGGAAAACGGATATATCATAATGAAGCAGCCAAGAAAAAAGATTGACACAACCTTGTTGACCAGTGCAGATCCAACTTTCACCACAAGATTGAGACCCAGATTCTTTTGACATAGATTTCACAGATACATTTATTTGATCCTAACAAATTTGCATATGCCCACAGAGCCCCTTTTTTATTTGCACCCGTACCTCCAATATGATGACCATGAAACTTCAAATATCTCTTTCTAGTATGTTGGGAATCCCACAGTGACCATGCATGAAGTGATCTTTGCCTCCTCTACCCTGACCATTGCAGCAAAAGGCTTCCATTTCTCCAATAGGTATTAAAGTGTTCTACCATCACCTTCCACCAACTTTCCCCATGTTGTACAAACTCATACGTCTGTCTAAAGGATGGAAAAGGGTATGACACCAGATATCACGATAATCTTACCATGCATCAGGTTAAGAACTGCAATGAAATCAAACACATGCTCCTAATCAGCTAAAACCTTACACGATCCTCCAATCAATTGACCTTGAAGTTCGAGTAGTTTAACTATTTCCAAGGGCAAACAAGTCGAGCAAACATATTCCATAATTCATATATTTGAACAATACAATTGAATATGCATAGGTTTGACATGCTGAATTTTTATTTTACAAACTCCTAACTATGCATCTTCAAGAATACATAATTTTAGGTGGACTAATGGATTTGCACACTCTACTAGAAACACAAGACTCTGGGAGGATATTCTGGAAAGGATAAAAAAGGATTAATTCTTAATTTAACTGATTTGATGTTTTACGGACCCACTTCGCAAGTCTATCCCACATGCAATATAACCTTAAATAAGCCGTGGATCTCACAATAGATTTATGGCTATTAATCAACAAACAACATAGGAAGTCACAAGTACACCTGGATCACCGATCACAACCACCATCACAATGCCATCAGCATGACATTATCACAGTCCCTGCTCAATTATGCTCTTCAATTATTTCAGAAAATACAAGCAATGTTATAAATAGATAAAGGAGTGTAGATCCATTTTAGGTTATTCCAAGTTCAAAAGTGAATTTGACATTAGCTTTTGTTAAGGTCAATGATTTTTTTAGTGAAGCAAAGAATCGAGACAGAGAACACCCAAAGAGACTGCACCCGCCCCTCCTTTGCATGAACATGATAGCACTAGAAGTAAATGAACTCAACATATTTAGCTAGCTACTTGTGGAAGAGCACTAGAGCATGAGGACTGACTTATGTCAACGGAAAATCCAGAGGCCATCAGGAAAATCACTAATGTCAACAAAGGCCATAAAAGACACTACATACAAAATACAAACACAATATGCCCAGAAAGTGTAGCACCCTCTTACCAGATATAACTCAAGCACTTCTAATTGATTGTTCCTATTTGATTGTCTCACTGAAGGATTCCCATTAAATGCTTCATGTATTATTGTATCATCCTTTGATGGAAGTAATAAAAGATCAGTTGATCTGGTATAGTTCATGAAAGATACAGATTGAATTAATCAAACAGAAATCCAGGAGACAGAGTGCATTCACTTTCCTTGTTGAAGTAAACATGAAGGAAAATCTTACCCAATCCCAGAAGAAGAAACTTTTGTGGGACAGCATTTAAATGCGACTGCAGAGAAGACTCTTTCCAGTTCTCTATTCAAAAAGAAACAGGAGCCAAATCAAATGAGAGGTACACAAAAATACATCTCCACAATAAGAAAGAGCAATCTGTGTAGCTTATGTGGATCCACACCTTTTAAGTCTTGATCCCTTCCAAAATCTTAGGAGTACAGTAAAAGCCATGTCATATGAATCTGTTTCGATCAATAGATCAACTAAATCTGATGGCAAAGTTTCATTCCCTGAAAGAAGAGGTGGTCAACGACAGAAAAGGATGATAGATACAATAGAAATTATACAATCTGACTTGTTCATGATTTTAAGTATCAAAATATTGAGAAAGGAAAAATGCATATTATACCTAGTAAAACAATGTTGGCCATCAATAGATTCAAGTCAATTAGAGTGCTAGCCTTTCTGTCCACTAAAACCTAGATGCATAGGTACAATAACCAGTGATTTTGAGATGCAACAAACTTATGAGGCCAATTTTGATTTATCGTAGTCTGTGTTATCAAGTAAATTAAGAATGATGTTAAATAGAATTAGTCAAATAAACTAAGAACTATGTTCAAACATACATACTTGAAATGCATTCCGATCACATTAAAAATACTTGCTTGATCTAATTATATTTTCCTGTACAAACTTTCTCACACAGTTTATATTTGTCCAAGGCAGGGACATAGCGAATACAAATATAGGACTTCATCATAAGGAATCCGTAGGCAAGTAATTAAACTATACAACCAAATTCACTCACCACCACCCAAATACCATGCAGCATCACATCCCAGATTGCAGTTTGCAATATCAATCCATTATCTATAAACCAATTGTTCTTATAGTACTCCCAGGTAACAGGTACTGTAGCACAAATCAAGTAACTATGAACCGGCCAAATCTGACCACCTTAGTTCCATTTCTCAAATACAGCCTTAAACAAAATAGCCTAAGCTAATAGTTGCCGCACAATCTTTCGAACAATACCAATTTTGCCAAATATACTGCAAGGACAAGAATTGTTTTCTTTTCCCTTTAGCATAGTTTTAAATCGCTGTACAATGTGATGGGTGTATTATCAACAAACATAACGGCCGTCACGGCAATATCATATGGTCACAGTGCATGTCATGGCCTGTATTTAAATCTATGCCTTCAGGTAAGATAGGGTTGATGGAGTTAGTAGAACTTACCAAGGTCATGGCCTATGTAATAGTTTACCACCACCAGGCTGACTTAGATTTCCCAAAAACCAAGAAAGTAAAAGTTGATTTATCAAGCAAGAATGAGAAAGTAAGAAGAAGGGGAAAGGTCGGGAGAGAAAGAGAGAGAAGAAATCAGATTGAAAATGGTAATCAACATACACCTATTCCACTTCTTAATATAGTTGTCTACAAGCCATACAGAATTAACACAAGAAAATAAAAGGAACAAAGGGAACTTGGCCATATAAAGGCAACAAGGTGCAACAATAGTTTAAGGAAACGACGCTAGCTTAGCCCCTACATTACGGGTTTTGAAGTCGCATATTGGAATACTCAAAAGAGAAGAGGAGCTCCCTATCTCACAAAAACCTCCATCCATCTATGAAGAGCACTTTCTTTCATCTGATACCATTAGCAGCAGTTCATTTATGCATCACAGCATTATTTTTACTACAGCTTACGATAATCCAATTGGCTCATCCTAAAATCAAAGATGCTTCTGAAGCAATATTATGCACAGAGTTCGGAATTCGGATGTTAGAATTGAGTCATCAAGATGGTTTAGTTCCATAGAATACAAATGATCTTATCCTATAGTTTTGTTGTAATAATTCAATTACTTATTATGAAATATTTCAATAATAATTAGTGCTCTAACATAGCCATGCCAATTGGGTAAACCTAATCAAAGTTTTCGTCTTTTTTTTTTCTTTTGCTGCAAATTTTGTCTTTAATATACAAAATAGTAGAGATAAATAAAACTGATTTATGTTCAACTATTTAAATATTTTGTATTTGAAATCTGCAAGTGATTTCAAATTATGTTAAATAAAATTTCCATTTGATTATGTGTACCTGGGGTAAAACCATCATGTTCTACAAGAAAAGGTTCAAGCCTGTTTTCTATACATACAACAGACAGGGCCTAGGTAATAGTGGGGATAGAACCCAGGGACTAGGCATAAGCAACTGGCTACTTCACCTTATGTTACCCTTCTGAAAACCCTATTTTAGACTTTCACAATGACGTACTACTTGCATGTCCTTGTCAATCCTATACAAATAGACAACGTTAAGTGACCACAACAAATCTACCTAAAACTATGTTGTCTATGATAATCAGCTCGATGCTAAAGCATGTAATTATTTCATGAAAAGGGCTCCGTTTAATTCCATCAAATATTGAAAATGACTTGCGAACAAATTTGATATCAGCTTTTGAAGTTCTTATGAGGATGAGCCTTGTTGTAATAGTAACCTACAACTGTGACTTTAAATTAAGAGTTCAAACTACAAAAAATAGCATCTCTAAAATGCATATGTAAGGCTCCATACATCTAACCTCCCTAGACCACATGATGTGAGATCTTCTGTATTTTTGTGACTTTTGTAGTTTTTTTCTACTGTTAGCAAATACATAAAAATCCTCTCTCTATGGGTTTTTTCTTCTACAATCCTTTCCACCAATAGTTATGTGTAATAAAGCACAATAAAGCAAAAAGGAAAGCCTATGAGAGAAAGTTTTCTTCATTGTTCAAGGCCAAAGATAAGTCTCTAAAGCTATGGTCTAGGCTCTCAATCACGTTGTCCATCCCAGTTCAAAGAAAGCGATGCCTCCTTATCTCGAGTGGGATTTTAAAAAATGAAACAGATAATAAGTAAATATTCGCCCAATAATTCTTTAATTTTTATTTTATTGGGCTAAAATATCAGCAATCACCCTATTTTTCCATTCTCAAAAGACAGTTAGTTGATCGGTTGGTCAAGCCAGGATCATTTGGTTTATCAGATCGCTTGCAATGGTCAAGGGCACTGGTCTCTTTCCCGAGTGGCAGGATATGCTCACAAATTATTATCTATTCATGATTTTACATGATATCAACTTACTTATCCTATTCTTAGTCCTACATTGCAAATCAGTGCTTCCTACTAGCAAGTACCACTGTAAGCACAAAAAAAAATTAGGAGGTGCTGACTTTTCAAAGTTGTTCCATTTCACTCAAACTTTAAGGCAATGTTCAGTGCAGAACAAACAATTGGAGAATGTTCAATGCAAAACAAACAATTGTTGTACGTAAAAGTGGAATCATAATAAAAGTTCAAACACATGAGACAATGAACTTATGTGGTTCAAATGAGAGCTATGTCCACAAGCATAAGATAATGGTGGTTTTCACTACTAGCAAAAAAAGAAGTGATGGAAGAAACCCAATCATACACTTCTAACCAAGGATGTTTGGTTGTTTTAGTAAATATTCAAACACCAAACCAAAACACAAGGGACACGGCTAGAAGCTTGTACACTTAGTTAGATGTGTTTAATACACTTCAACTCACCAGCTCACCTCTTTATAAGAAGATATAAATAATATACTAGAACAATTAAGTAACAATAAATAGTAATAATGATAATAATGAATTGCTGTTTTTGAAAGATATACAGCACATGTAAATTATGTGATAAAGATTCAAAATTCATAAACGAATCAACATAAAGCGTAGGTGTGGGAGAAACTCATTTGATAGGGTGTTGAAGCGAGACGTCTGGCACATGGGGTGTAAAGAATTTAGGTTTAAAATTCAGCTTTAAACTGAGGGACGCTTATGGCTTAGCGTTTCATACCTATTTATTGCTTTTTCCCATGCCTGAAATATATATAGGAAACCAGGGAGATAGAATTCTCTAGGATCCCAGTGGAATTTTTGCTTCCGGTTTCTATAAAGCCATTTTGTAAAAATATGTTTCCTCTTCGACATCCATATATTAGTCAAAAGGAGATGGATCAAGGACATGAAGATGGTATGCAAAGTTCCAGCAAAAGGTGTAGAAAACTGTCAACCCTGATCATGGTAGAAGACCCCAAATTTGAAAAATATGTGCAAAAGTAATTAACAACCTAGGTTTATGAAAATGTTTTGACATACTCTAAAAGATGAAGCTACTCGACTTTTTTACATTATAAATAAAAAATACATTTAGAATTACTAAAGTTAAAGGAGATGGATCGGAGACTTTTTTTTTTTTTTTTTTTGCAAACATTGGGATGAACGAGATCGTTAAAGAAGTAACATGTGCAGTACAACCAACATACTATTTACGGCCGGCTTACACACACCCCAATAGCGAAACAAATGTCCACACCAACTATCATAGCCAACAGCATCATAACATCAAACGAGATATTATTTCCAACATACACAATATTCGGGAATATATGGATATATGCTTATTTTCAACTCCCTGAAGCATTTCATTAATTACTACGACCTTCCTCGTCTCTGGGTGCCTAGATATCTACCATAAGCCTTTTCTTGTTTCAACCTTGACCTTAACTTATACAATGTCGACTACTGTAGAGCACGAAAAATTCAACACCGGTTAAATCATTGCTCTATTGGTAGCCTGACCGCATTGTCGAGTGCAATCATTTTGAGTTTCAAATTTTAAAGTGGTGAAAGGCTAACTAGCATATATTCCCTATGCCCGCTTCAATAGCACGGGACCTTTTAGCTCCACTTGCAAGTATTGGGTCATCCAAGTTTGCCTTCAATGCTAAAGATTTAGTATATGAAAAACGAAGTAGAATCAACCCAAAAATCACTAAACTATGCATATTATTCAAAGATTGGTCAGATGCAAATATTCAACATCTAAAACTTTAGAGCAGCAGCAAAGAAGATAAGAGAAACGTAAAGTTATATTGAGTACTTATGCATTTAGTCATTGTAATTTTAAAATTTAAATATGATGGAACATCAAATATTTGATTAATAAAATAAAAAGAATTTCTGGATAACCCATTGTGTATATTTTTTAAATATAATTCTTTTTTTCTTATCTCATTCAGGCTGGTTTGTTTGGCGTGACACCACTTAGCCTAAACCGAGCCTAGTGTCATGTTAGGTTAGGCAAATACTTGTTCTGTCATGTCAAGCATGGCCCAAGATGTAAAGATGTGGAAGCTGGCGGGTGGCTCATGGCTTAATGGCATTCCATTTGGCACTTCCAACCTAGCACAGTTAATTATGACCAGCAAGTTTTATAATATCTAATAAAATACGAAATAAACTATTGTAACATCTTGGAATATAGGCTTGATTTTAGACTAGAATAATGATGCAGGTGGAACCCTATACCTACGATTCACAAAATTGTTCGAGTTAGTGCTGAAATATTATAAGCTACTGAATTTCAAACATTAAGGGCATGTACATATTGAAAAAAATTTTCTAATTTCCAATTTTCTTCTCCTTTTCCAGTTCCAACCCCACATTATTTTTAGAAAACCTATTCATTTGATTCCTTTAGAAACATGTCCATTTCCAGAAACCAACTTTATAAATAGTCATTAGCAATAAATCCAATGAACGAAAGATGATTCGGGGCTTCTGATAGATTAGTAAGAATTTTGAGCTCTAATCATTCGAGCATGACTCATGAAATTAATAAGCCATGCTCAAACCCAAAAATGACCTCATCATATTAAAAAGTTGTCTAAGAAAAATAATACCCAATTCCTTTACAACCTTACATATCAAAGTTAGCTGCCAGTAAATCTCTTTTGGCTATTAATGGCCCTAATGCTTAATAACAATGATTATTTAAACTGTTGACAATGTAAATCATAGTGATGATTAAAATATTAATGCACAAATCATAAATTTTATTCAAAACTAAATTGTAAGTATCTTAGATCTAAATGTTATTAAGATGACACTTCTGGCTTCTAATGCATAAAAAAATTAATTTGTGGGGATTAAAAACTCACATAAAGTTTTTTAGATAATTCTTAAGGAAAGGATGAAAAAATATACAACTAAGAATGATTAATAAATTAGAACGAGTCATCTTAGGCTATATCATTTTTTCTTTTCAAATTTGGCATTTACTTGTATTTATGATTATAAAATGTTCTATCTCCAAAGATTCTTAAAGAAAAATATGCAAACTAAATTTAGAAAATGGTGGATAATAAATCTTTTCGAAAAGTGGAATGTTCCAAAAAACAATACATCAATATTTCCTGAGTTTTCTAAAATTTAAAGCAAGCTTACGTAATTGGAAACATACAAAAATCCTTCAGAAAACAACCTCAATTTCAACAACTAAACCAGCCCTAGGAGATGCAAACACTCAGTGCTGAATGCTAAGAGATGTGTATGGAAAGAGAACACGTCAAGATAACAAGAAGCCATAAATAGTAGACAAGGATTTGAGCAAACAGTGGAAGGCTTCAATAGATTTTTTTACTTCCCACTGTGTTTTGTAACAAACTAAAGTGATGAGTCTTGTATTAGGATTATTTATCAGACATAAATGGATCACAGTTCCAATGAGAAATTGAAGGAACACCTTGAACAAACTTGAGAGGCCATATATGTTCAGATCACAGAAAAAAGTTAAAATAGAAAGATGATTCTCTAGGATATAAAACCACACCATTTAAAAATGTTAATTCAAAATTGCAATCAGAACCTGACTGACTCAGAGAAAACCAAGCAACATACTCTCATTATCAGTATCTTATTTACAAAGAATGGAGCCATAAATTAGAGGAAAAGACGGAAAGGCCAAACGCCAAAAACAGATAATAAAAAAAAATCAGAGTGTTTAAATTTTTCCAAGATTCCTCAAACATTTTTATCAATAAGCTACTTGTATGCATGCATAGAAGAAGTGACATTTCAGGAAAAGATTCCTTCATAAATCAGAGTTCATGCTCACACAAATAAGAATATAGTAAACACGAAAACTGCACAAAAATCAGAGAAAAACCTATTCAGCACATCAGATTAAACATGTTTTAAAAAAGGCCACTATACCTGGACGCATCCATTTCACATTTGCCAATGAAAGCAAATATTCTGCATATGTAAGCACAAACTCATCTTCAAGTTTTTCAATACCAATGAAAGGCCACTGCCTCCGAGGGTAAACACCAGAGTTACCAGCTGCATCAAAGTCCAAAAGATTACAGCTTTGTCTTTCTCTGTCCCCAAGGACATCGAAGTTTCACACAGACTACAATCAAAATCTCCAAAAGCAGGTCAATGAATAAAAGACACAGAACAACAGAACAAGTAGCAAAATGAATATAAAATAAATCTGGTTGGCCATTTACATTGCTCTTCCACTGTTCTAGGCTTTTTACTTGGATGGCACTCATTACGAAAATGGTTTCCACCAATCTGAAGGTCAATCCAAGCGTATCTGGGATGAACAAGATGCAGAGCATTGATAGCTGCTGAGATTCCATTCAACCTTTCTTGAAAAACAACCGATGGGCTCTGGTAATTTCTCACAGCCATTTCGGTTTCTAATCGAACAGAATATAGGTATATATAATTTGCTGCTTTTCTCCAGTTCATCCGCTGCATTTCAAATGCATAGAGCAGCATGTAGGAGTTTGGTCTTGCTGAAATATCTGAACGTGCCGCCTGCAGAAATAAAAACATAGGCATCTAATAGATCAGGTCTGGAACTGAAAGATCTATCAAGGAATAAACAAATTCAACACCATGAGCATACTTTCCAAACTAGCTCTCTTTCCACCTTCTCAATTAAGCCAATAAACGGCAGTTCACCATCACAAAGTATCTGAAGCAAACACAAACGAGTAAGCATCTCTTGCAGAACATCCTAAAATGGTAAAGAAGAACCACCTCTCTCTCCAGCAATACACAACTTCACAACCAACACAGGGAATACAAGAAAACATTATCATTAAAAAAATTGCAAGAATAATGGAAATAGTGAGTGCTAATACAATTCAAGAAATCTCATTTTGACAGGGGGGAAGCTCAAATGGTTATTGACCGCCCCTTGACAAGGACAGAAAGTGTCATCCCATGACAACCTTCAGCTGGGAATTAAAATCACACCCCTACTCCATTACCTTTGCTATTTCTCCCAACAAAGTTGTCAAAATTAAGAAGTTTCTACACCACAAGGAACACTTTCATTTTGTGCAATCACTAAACGTAGTAAACTCTTGAGAGAATTTCTTGAAAAGGAAAGTTAAAAAAAGAGGAGCAGGAAAGAAATACAAAGCGAGCACAGACCTTTGTGGAACCATGTTCATAAAGAAATATGATAAACCGCCTCAAGCAAATGCCTTTGCTCTCCTCATCTGGATTCGATATTATTGCACAATATGCATCATAATACATGTTAAGATCCAAAGTAAACTTGAAGACATTTGCCCAGAGTCGTCCTTTGATAGTATTTGCAGACTCATTCGCTAGATCAATCGTGAAACCATTAGAATTAAGCACAACAGCCTCATCTACCTGCTCCAATGCAGCAAGTGCAAACTGGCAAGCCGCTTCACTAATATTATATTGCTCAAGTAATTGCATTACCCACTGGTAATAATGAACCTTCCACACTGCGTCAGATGCATGGTCAGCTGCAATCAGGAAAATATACTTAAAACATCGAGAACAGAAACAACCATCTGCACTGCTAAGGGAAACAGTAGGTCAGTTTACACATAGTATGACTCAGATGATGTTGCAGTCCAGCCTGATATGGCAAGCTCAGTAGAGCATCAGCAGCAGCTCCTGATGAAGCTCTGCAAATCAGGATAATTTGTGCATCCAAATTAGATTAGACAACATGATGGTTTTTTCAAATAAATGAAAAACATTTTTCAAAATGGTTGGCTACGGATATCTGTACATTTGCGGCAATAATCAAACTCCAGGCCAAATACTCAATTTTGTTAATGAATAGTGGAAAAAGAAAGAAGAAATAACAACAGCACTAATAATAATAATAACAACAACAACAAGTGATTGTCTCAAGAAGCACAGAGGGATTTTGAATTTCATTCATGGATATTTATATCTAGGGTTGATGGAGGCATCCAGGCTGGTTTTATAAGAGATGTTTGGCATGCACATTTTCCAGTTTTCTATGTTGTTTACACACCTCTAATAGTATGTCTTTATGCAAGGATAATCATATTTCAAGTTTTTTGACAGTTCTATCTACAAATCCCATTACTGAACAAATATTACCGCAAGAAAGTCACAGAGCTAAGACATGATATTCTTGATTTCAGTCATTACTCTCATCTACACCAGGATTTCCTGTCCTGAATTTTGCAGTTTCTCACAGAAGTCGTTATATGCCTACTTAAAACAAAGACTAGAGTCTTGTCTCTTTCTTGAAACCTCCTCCATCAGGAAAGTGAGGTTTGCTCTAAGGTTGATGTATTCATTTGCTCATTAGTTCTTAACAGAACTGGAACTAATGAATGTTTAAAAATGGACAAGGAAAATAAAACCTATTCCTACATATTTGTCATTTGTTTACATAAAATCAGGAAACTAACACTTTTTCACCATTTGGGGTATCAGTCCTTGTGCAACAGTTTGCTAGTAATTGAGAATTCTTGGTTGTGCCTACCAGTGGAACAAAATTTTCAAGTTCTTGGGTTCTCCAATAAGGAGATGAAAGTGCCCAAGGATTACAATCTTAACCATGTTTGAGAGATGTTTTGCGTTCTACAATCATCTGCCAGATTGATGAATACATCCCCATCAAATCAACTGGTAAAATTGATTTTTATTCAAGTAGTTTATTGAAATAAAAGCAACAGAACTAAACTTTTAGTAGAAGAGCAGAGGACAAATTTGAGAGAGACCAGAAAAACAGGGCACAAGGTATATGATTTCTGATGATCTGAAGTCGCAGTAATACTAATAGGGGCATGTGCACACCTATATAAATATCCCCTAAAAAAGTTGCATAATATCTATCATATCATTTTGCCTACAATGGAGTGAAAGCATGAGACTATTAAGCCTCTTTGTGAAGAATTCTGCAAGCTGGTTTTAAATTTACAAAAGGTAAGAAATTTATCCTTTGTTTTTGCTCCCCAGTAATCAATCCTCTTATCCAACTTATCTTTATCAAAGTTTTCATCCATCTCCATTTCCAGATTCAGTACTTTCATGCCGAGCCGGATTGTGAGCTACATTCATAGCCACCTTATTCCCACAGGAAAGCAACAGAGCATGGCAACAGCATACATATCTCGCAAACCAACTTAAGTAGCCAGAAAAGTTGACAAATTCCACGTGCCATAGCTCTAATTCAGCTTCCCCACCGCACAGCCACTGAACCTACCCAATCAGCATCAGTATAGGCCTTCACTCTTGAATGCCAATAAATAACAAAAACAGACTTTTCCTGGGTAGAATTAAGCACCTCAATATTTGTTGGACTACATCCAAATGTAATGCATGTCATGCCTGACCTGCTAACCACCAGTACTACATAAACGATGTGTTGACAAGTGGAAGAGAAAGTATTCTTGCATCATCCAAGCTAATATATTCTTCCCATTACCAATCTTGAGATGATGAGTCATATCTCAAGAACAATCGGTTGGCTTGAGGTCCCATACATACTTCCATGCAAAATAAAAATATCCCTTTCATATCCTGGAAATTTGGTTCCAGAAAAAAATTAAAAATTTGTATTTCACATCTATATATTTCCTCTTCTAAGTCACTAAAGAAGAAGGCATTCTTTATATCCAATTATAGAATGTAGGGGTACACACAGGTCTAGGTCAATGGAACCCAACTCAACCCAATCTTACCGGGTTTATGTTTATAATAGCATGGCTAGGTAAATAATCCTTGAACAAATCTAGATGATTTAGGATCAAAATGCCAGCTAATATTTCAAATATCAGCCAATATGTATGAGTGGCATATTAATATATGAGTACATATCTGGAATACCATTTAATATGTATCGGCCAATTTTTTAATTTGCTTTGCACTTGGAAGCCTCAATCCATATATTCTAAGTACATCGACATCTTCTAAGAAGTCTAAATCCATATATTTTGATGAGATATAAAGCACATTAAAAGCTTTAGAGCATTTTGTTAATGACTTAAAAAGATATCAAGCTATGACTAGTGAAGATAATACACTAAGAAAGTCAACTAACAACCTAAGTAATACAAACATACTAATCCTTAACCAACTTACTCAAGACTTCTAACTCTGTTGCAAGTCCCACATTGGAGAGCCAACTCCACAAGGGCTGGCTTATAAACTTGAGGGGCTCTCCCTTCTATCAGAGCTGTCTTTTGAAATTGGACTCTCCTCTTGGACTTGTACTCGCAACAATAGTACTTTCATTGATATTAGCCCCAACCCGAATAGGACTACCTCCGAAAGGTTATGACTGGAAAGGGCTACTAGAGAGGGCTACTAGCGGAGGGGCTGATCGGAAGAATTGAGTGAAGCGCCGCCGAGTAAAAGCCGTCGAGTAAAGCGCCGCAGAGTGAAGCCGCCAATGTATGCGGCTATCGAATGAGGGAGGAATATTGTGAGTACCACACCAGGGAGCCAGCTAAACAATGGCTGGCTTATAAGCCTGAGAGGCTCTCCCTCCTATCGGATTGGTCTTTTGAAATTGAACTCTCCTCTTAGGCTTGTGCTCACTAATATAAGAGAGAGCCCCCTAACTTATAAACACGAGCTCCCCGATTTGGGACCTTTGCAACATTGGACCCCACTTCAACAGCCGATGTCCTCGGCAGCTCTCACTCTATGATGCTTCACTCGGCTTTTTCCAATCATCCCCTCCGCAGGTAACCATTTTTGAAAGCCGTCAACGTCTCAATGAGAGCACCAAATGTAACGGGCACAAGTTAGGCGGAGAGCTTATCCCAAAAAGCGCACCTGAAAGGAGGGAGAACCCCTTGACTCATAAACTGGTGGTTCTACTGCGAGCTCCTCGATGTGGGACCTTTGCAACAAACTCCTATAAAGGAACTCCTTAGATTTACTTCTAACAGTAGAACCGGACATCTTTTGGCTTTCTTGTTGATCTTACTTCACTAGCCGTAAAATCTCTGCACACTACTAGATAGCAGTGTCCACGCGACCAATATTCCAAGTGAAGGCTTACATGCTAGAGATAGCGTGTAAAGTAATGAAGAAAAGTTGAAAGAGAAAATCATGGTAATTAATCTAAAGAGCAATGATTTTGCTTTCTCAAACAAGTGAAGGCTATCCACATTAACCAAAGAAAGCTTTGGTGTTGCAGCCTTTATGCACCATTTTCCATTTTCTATTACTTTTCATAAATGTTAGGAAGTAAGGTATTTCTACATAAGGTTAGAAAATAGGTTAAAAACACGCAACCATCTACAGATCAATGCCCCAGCACAAATGTGCCGCATAAGCGCACGTTAGGCGCAAAAGTTTTAGCAAGAAGTCTGTGTCCCAATGCACGTACGCCAAATAGACACGTATCAAGCTCATAAGGTTTAGCAAGAGAGCCACGCCCCCAACATATGTGCGCCACTAAAACGCACATCAGACGAGGGCATACTAGGTAAAACGCGCTCATGCACGGCAATTCTTGGTATGCAGTGCTCATGCTTGACACAGGCACTCCTCAAGAGTAAGCATTCTAAATAAACGACGATCATGCGCTACTCAGACGCACATTGGGTGCGGTCATTTTGACAAAAAATATGCTCATGTGAGGATCACAGGCAAGTAAAGTGTCAATATTGGGAGATGGCGCACTTGCAAGCAATCGGGATGGGTCCGGAACAAGTCTTCACTAATATTTTAGAATTATTGAAAATATTTGTTGACCTAGGCACAGAATACGCCAATACAAACTATTCCTAACAATCTCCCTATTTATATTTCCGTGACAAAACCCCTTATGTATAAAAAGAAACTAAAAACATATGAATCACAAGTTCGCACATCACTGAGATAAAACCCGTGTACATAAAAATCTACTCCTACATAAATGACAAACGACACTAGAATATTGAACTATGGAAGACAATAGCTCTTGTTGTTCCAAGTCAACCATGGTTAGTAAATTTACAGAAAATATATGCAGGAATAGATAGCAGTAATATTATAGTGCATATGTAGTAAAAATATATTCAAGTACAATAATAAGTACAAACTAACACACCAAACAATACATATAAAAATGAAAAATACTCTCCACCTCTGTCCCTTTTTATTGTACTCCCCCTTTCTATAGCATCCTACCGCTTTTTCTCTTGTTATGTTACTCCCCCTTGATCTGAATTGTCACCCCATTTTATCATGAATAACAAAAGAAGGTGCATCAAGAAGCGTCGGATTGAGCACTATTCTACATTGAGCTCAGCTCATCAAAGAGTCAATCTGGGCACCCATTCACGTATGCCTCCTAGGCATCTAGCCAGGCATCAATTCAAAAAATTTCTCATTGAGTTTCGAAGTTTGCCCTTTCTAATCCACACCTTCTTCCCAGTGTTAACTTTATTGGTCAATTTCATTACTTGTTCATTTAGATGTTTGACATGATTGATAAGACTTTTAATCCCTATTCCTTGTTTGTGATCATTCCAAAAATTAGTCATATAACAATGGGGGCGAACATGACTAATTTTTCCACAACCATGGCATGTAAGAACAAAGTTAAGGGCGAAGTTTTATTAGATTGACTTCTAGTTTGTTTGTGAAGAGGATTCTTTCTTGTCGTCTCCCTAATGTTATGTAAACACTAGACATTATTCGTCAATTTCTTAGTCGTCCCATTAGTATTTGGTTTGACCACGATATTAGGTACGTTTATCTCCTCCAAGCATTATGATGATGGGAGCAAAGATAATGATATTCTTCATAGAAATAGAGGTGGCTGGAATGAAGATGGTTTTTGAGTTACCATTTGCTTTTGATACATTTACAGTAAACCCCATACTCTTTTTATTTCCAACTGCCTTTCCTAAACCTAACATGTGATCAAATTTATTCGTTCTACTCGAGAATTGTTTTAGACCATGTTTTGCATGTTTAAAGTCCATTTCAAGGGTGTTGGTTTTTTTTCATTTAAAGATTTGTTTAAATTCTCAAGTTCTTGATATTCGACACTGGCAAAGTCTAATTTAGTTCTAACAGCCACTTTTGCTTTTTCGGATTCAACCAATTCATGATTGACTAACTTATTTGTTTTTTATCTTTTAAACACTCCCTAAAAAATCTATCATAGGCTTCTTGAAGATCACCATGATCATTTTCAGACTCATTCAGAGCCATTAGATTGATCTTGTATTTTGCTCTGATCCTTATCACATTTATGCACAAAGGTCATGAACGCCATGTAATTTACCTTACCAACTTCTAAACATCCTTTGTTATTATACTCATCATCTTCGTCATTGCATAATATAGTATTCACTGCTTATCCCTTATGGCATTTAAAATTTGGGCATTCAATTCGAATGTGCCCAAACCTATGACATACATGAAACTACATTCTTTAACGTTTCTATACTTTTTACTTCTTGCATATCTCGCTCATCCTTCTTATCAATTTTGGGTTATCAGAAGAATTTTTATTATTCTTCAGGAACTTTCTGAAATTTTTTATGAAAAGGGCAAAATCTTCATCACCAAGGGATTCTACATCAGATTCATTTTCTATTTCTTCCTTAATAAATTTTAAAGTGATGAATTTATTTTTCTTTACTTGTAACGGTATATATTCATACGTTTGTAATGATCCAATAAATTTTTCAATTTTTACTTTGTCAAGATCCTTACTTTCCCCAATAGTTGTCACCTTAGATCTAAATCGCTTAAGAAGCAATCTCATGACTTTATGGACGATCCAATTTTCAAGAATTCTTTCACCAAGATTGAACGTAAAATTTATAATGTCATTTAGCTTGACATGGAATTCATCGATGGTCTCATCTTTTTTCATCCTAATTTCTACAAATCTAGTATTAAGCATTTGCAATTTAGAGTTTTCAACCATTTTAGTTCCTCCGTGAGAGATTTCCAATATCTCCCTAGCATTTTTAGAAGTTTCGCACATAGATATACATTTGAATTTCTCTGGGGAAACAGCCATGTAAATAACAAGCAACACCTTGCTATTTCAGTTGCAAGAATTTAATTCTTCTCTAATTCATAATTACAGGACTTTAGTTTTGTTATTTGTCGTATTATTGGGTGGAATCCTCCCCGATTGAGTATTACCCACTCCAATTCATCTGTTGATTTTAGGAAAGGATATCATGCGAACCTTCTAATACATATAATTGCTCCTATCAAATTAAGGAAAGACGAACAACGACTGACTAGTGAGCATCTAGTTAAGGGTCGAGAATTGACATCAGTCTCTGATACCAATTGAAAAGACCAGGTGGTTCCTAATCTCAAATAGTTTGAACCTTGCAAACTCGTAGAAACAAATATACTTGAACATACAATACATATAAAGTGTATTCCATACTCGATGAAAATCATAATAAATATTCACAATTAATTGCAGTACAAAAATAAATCTAAACAGAAAAAACATATATTTTAGTGACCAAGGAAAACAATAATAACCCATAGTTATTAAGTAGAACCCTCCAAACTTCTATAACAAATGAAAGTAATGCACTTAGAAAGTCAACTTATAACTCAGGTAGCATAAATATACTAAATCTTAGCCAACTTATTTGGAACTCATGACTTCTACAAAATAACTCTTTATATTTGCTTCCAACAGCAGAACCGAACACCTTTCGGTATTCTTATCAATCTTACTTCACTTGCAGTAGAATCTGCACACACTACTAGAACCTAATGTCGACGCCACCAACGTTCTGAATGAAGGCTTATAGACTGGAGTTAGTGTGTAAAATAATAAAGAAAAGTAGGAAGAGAAAACCCTGGCAATTAATCTCAAGAGTAATAATTTTAGTTTTCTCAAACAAGAAAAGCTATTCACTTTAATCAAAATGAACTTTAGAGTTGTAACCTTTGTGCACTATTTTTCATTTCCTATGTTTTTTCATAAATGTTTGGAAGTGAAGTATTTATAGAGGAAGTTGGAAAGTAGGTCCAAAACATGTAGACATTTAGAAATCAACACCCAAATGCACGTACACCACATAGGCGCGTATCAGGCACAAAAGATTTAACAAGAGGTCCACACCTCAAAACACGTGTGCTGCATATGCACTCATCAAGCTCAAAAGGTTTAGCAAGAGGGGTTGCACCACAACGCACGTGCGCCGCTCAAGCACACATCAGGTATAAGAATACTAGATAAAATGCATTCATGTTCAGCTTGGGTACACCTCGGGCGAAGGCATTCTAGATAAATAGCGCTCATGCATGACCTTAAGTCTAGGCATTCTAAATAAACAGTGCACATGCGCTACTCAGGCGTACATTTGGCATGGTTATTCTGTTCAAAATACGTTCATGCGCGAATTAGGCATAGATGCTAGAAGATAGCACATTTGTAAACAATCGGGGTGTATCCGTCATGAGCTTTTACTGATGCTTGAGAATTATTCAAAATACTTATTGACATAGTCACGGAATATACTAATATAAAATATTTCTATAACAATGTATTTGGGATTAAATTCACCAATCAGGTTAGAAGTCCCTCGACATTCAGTTTAAGCTAAACTGGATCAACTAGATCATCGGTTATACATATAATATGCGATAAACTGGATCAAGATTTGAGGGGTTGCTTTCATTAAATTGAAGCATGAGTGCATGATATATCCATCAGGCTATAAAATATTCATGAAGGTGAATATTAGAAATTCACTCTTCTTGGTGTGGCCTGCTGGTAAGAAGAGGATTCCAACAATTGGCTTGTCAGAAAAAGGAAAAAGTCCAGCACATTGCTTGTGTGTAAAGCACATGAATACACTGCAGGTTAAGCATTTAATTTTCTATACCAATATTGTGGGATTATGCTGCTATCTCTTGTTCCTGCTATGGCCGTCCCTTTTTTTTGCTGCCTTCCCTTCATGGTTAGGATATCCAGGCATCATGGGTGAGTATATTCAGTAATAAATGTAGCACAATGGAAGATGGATCCACTACATAACCCTTTGACTCCCAGTAACTTTTTGAACATCTTGGGCAAAGGTTTAGGGATAATTCTATATGTAGTATCACAAACCGATAGCCTTACCAATAAAAATAAGAAGGGTAGCGGAAACCATTTTCTGCAATAGCTACTGTTAGCAAATAAAATGTAAATTAGTAAATAAGTTTTCTTCCCATTTCCCCTTGACTTTCCTGTCTTTTGTCTCAGTGACATTACAGCTAATAGAGCTAGGTTACTCATTTACCTAAACTAGTTAAGAAAAATGTAAAAAAGCTCCAAAGAACCAAAACAGCTTCTATGAATGCCTTAACAATAGATTAATATTTGCTATATTCCAATGACAGTGTACTTGTTGCTTTCGTTTCCCAAATAGAAACCTTCTTTACCAATTAGCTAGTGACAGTGATACTCTGAACTAAAATACAATTGCTAATAGTAGGATAAATGCCAAGAATACAGGAGCTGCAAACACCATCCATTCATTAACCCAAAAAGGTGTGAATTCAACAAAGATAAGAGGATGGCAACAGTTCAAGAACCTTGTTCTTAAAGTGGTGCCTTTATGGATTGAATAAGAGGCAAAAGTGAATACAAAGACACATCATTATGAAGGATCAAGGTGAAGTCATCATATAGTTAGCTGCATATTTACAAAACAAAACCCCAATGTATATCATGGGATGAAGTAATTAAAAAAATCACAAAAAAAAAAAAAAACAATATAAATACTTACATGGTGCAAATTGAAATATACAAGTATAGCATTACACTGGATATTTAAGAGAAAAGACTGATAGAGCTGGGGAGATCTTTTTTCATGTCAATCTTGACCTAATATTACCTCCAGGCTCCATCTAATATGGCCTCAAAAGAAGGCCAACAAAGAGTAAATGAAATGTTGCCCTTCATTTTCCATACCTCCAGCTCTTTAACAAACCTAATTTATTTATTCTTGAGGATTTCATCTCATTTTTAATTCACGGCATGATTCTTGATGCTCGAGCCATGAAAACAAATTAATAAGATTACTAAAAGGGCACAATAAACTATTAGCAAAAAATTAAAAGCATCAAAGCAAGAATAAAAAGGGTGGCCAAATGCACAGAACTTTTGCATTATGGGGACTAGAGAGGCTTTGATGTCAACAACTTTACCACTTCATTATAGGGAAATTGTTTCAGCAATTTGACCCATGACTTCTGTGTAACCAATCTACCTTTTTGCACTAAAGCTGGCCAAATTATGATGGAGACAATATGGGGAATCATTCACAGACAAATTGAAGTAATTGTATACCTGAAGAAGCACCTCACAGCTTCACTAACTTTCTTCTCTTTTATAGGTCCAAGTAATTCACCTTGCGCCTGACCAATAAGGCAACATCCCAGAAGATGATGGAGCACACACCATTCACCATCAGTGCTCTGAATGCTTTCAGACGAGTTTTCATTCCTTAGATGGGCATCCACAAACCGAAGAAAATTCTATCGCCGCAGAGAGAAACAAGTGCAAACAGGATTCAATAAAATACTCAAGAAACACATGAAGAAATAACATATAGCTTAAGAAAAGAAATACCTCTACAGCAGTATACTGGCCATGCTTAAGTAGGATGCTCGCAAGTTCAGTTGAATGTCCAAAAATGTAAGATTTTTTTCCAGACTGACCCCATAATATCCAACTAGTCAATCTTTGCACTAGACTGATAATGTTTTGTGGGTTAGCAAAAGAACTTGAAGACTGACTGCACTTGTTTTCTAAGCTACAATGAGTATTCAATATAAGAATAAAATCCAACGTGAAGTTTATTGAACCAAGCTTATCAGTCCATGATCCTTTATCACCGTTTCCATCTGAGACAAGCAAAAACATTGCAAACTTATACAACAGCTAGGAAGTATTTATTGGTCCTATTCCCACCCAAACTTTAATGAGAGTCATCTGATGAGATCTCCAACCATCCCCCTTCCACCCCATCAGCCCTCCCCAAACAAAAACAAGGAAAAAAAAACTAAAGCATTGGCAGGCCTCAGAAGGACCCACTCGAATGACCACTGTTTGTCTTAAGACAAACAAAGGTATCATCCGCCATATGGTGATATTTGTTGATGCTTCCCTTTGGATAAGTAATCAGACCTCACTTGAGGACAGCAAGGTGTTACCACCAGCTTACAAGAAGAGTAGGCCTTAATTTGATACAGTTAGCAAATATATACATACCAATCTGAAGCGATGAAAGTTGTGAACTGAAATCTTCCATGGAATGAGATTCTGATGGTGTTGTTCCAAAGAAATAAATGATAAACCACTCAGCAATAATTTCACGAATCATTGGAATAAGCTCGAGCTGAACTCTAGCTTTGTCAGCCGGTAACATGTCAATCTGCAATAGCAAAAGTAGGATCCATTTTAGAAACTTTTCATTAATACTTAAATAATGATATTCCATTTTCTTTTCTAACTAGTACTCGTTGAAATCATTGTCTAATTGGTTTCCACAACTACCTGAAATGATCAACGGTGAGACATCACCCCACCAAGACAGGCCTGCTGTTAAGGCATAATAGAACATTATAATTTTGTTGAACAACACGGCTGATGGAAGCAGGCATTTAGTACTAGTGGGGACAATGTGAAGCAACCAAGCAGCTAGGCTCAGGACTTATTTTTTATAAAATAAAAAAGTGAGCTTGGCAACTGAACCAAGTAGCCACAGTAGTTGTCTACAACTATTTCAAGATTGTCTCAGTGACATTCTGAACTAAAAATCATCTTTGTCTTGAACTCTATGTCAGCCATATCAAGGGACCATGCTGCCACTGAAGATACCACTTCGAGTCCGGAATCCAGAAATGACCCCAAAAATAAATAACTAAAAGAAATAGAGAATCATTATGTTTCTCAGATCTCAATGTTTGCTCCAAATATTCTTAAGGAACAACATCATATATTAATTCTTACTTCACCGTGAATAATAAAACCAAAGAGTATTCTAATGAGAGAGGACAACAAAAACATCAGTAATAAGCCAACTGCCAACAATGTTTAGCCTCAAAAACATACATACAGTGAGACTATGCTAACCTGGCCACTTATGTTTAGAAGGTAGCGGAAAAAGAGAAGTATATCCACAGCAGACTCAAACATCACTTTAGCAACTTGAGATGTAGCCTGAATTACAAAGCAAGTATTGATACTGAACACCCTCTCTGAATCCATGTTCTGCACAATTTTTGGAGGCACTAAAAATCTAAGATAGTTTTCAATGGTGTTTAGAACTTTGCCCCATCCATTAGCTTTGTCGGATTAAAGCATGAAGATATGCTAGCATATCAACAGAAAATCGCCTCAAACTCTTGTGTTCTGTGTTTTTCCTCTGAAGGGCGAAATTGACACCAAGTTCTGACACATCTAATTCTGCTGAAGATGAATCACATCCACTTTCCAGAGTCTTCAGTAAGTCAACTACTACACTGTCGGTTGAGATTGTTGGAAAACTAACAACTAATTGGTGAAATATGGGGGCTACAACACTACCAAACTGTTGCCTCAAATATTTGTTGCAATGAAGCACCTCAAAAAGAATCTCGTTCTCAAGATCATCACCTGATGTGTTCAATCCGGACTTCATAAAATCATCAAGTTCATGAGAAGTACCTGGTGAAGTGTACGTGATTTGTAAAGGTTTCACAAAAGTCCAATTTGATAGAAATCATCAAATAAAATATATTGATGGTCTGAGACAAAAGTTCTATTCAAGAGAACTACTAAAAATCAAGTCGATGCCATCATGTCAAAAAGCCAAGGGAAATAGATTATTGTTTTCCCAGATTCAGGAGAAAACAAGGAGGCACACCTACCCTGTACAAGCAGCTCAATATCCTCCAAGCAGCGAAATAATGATACAGAATTTTCCCGAATCAATCCAACAGCACCACTCATTGAATCTATAAACAAAGCGTAGGGTGCATTTTTTTTGCACCAGCATTCAAAGTAGCGCGTGCACAAATCTCTCCAGCATTTAAATACAGAAAATGCATTTCCAGATACAGCCTAGAACAGAATTCAGACTTCATTAGACTGTAATCCGGTTAGGAGTTGAATGGTATGAGATTTAAGTGATTCAACCAAAGACAACCTCATGTTCAATTAACAGAGAAATTTCCCTTTTCAGATCAACAACAGTAAAGGCCTGAAATTCAGCATCAGTCCAGTGCTTGTTGTAAACTTCTAACACTTCACGCAACACAATACTATTATGTACCCCAGGATGAAGTAGCCTATGCAAGAAAATAGATGAAACAAATGCAATGACTTGGGCCTGCAAAAGTTGACAAATGAAACATTGTAAGCAACATAAGTCAAAAGAAAAGATTAATGGATCACTGGCAGCAATGTTTTCTTACAAAGAATGTACTAGGGCATTTTAAAGGTAATATATGAAGTTCTGAAAAGAAAATTTTGCTTGAACCAAAAGAAGAATTAAGGAAAATCAAAACAATAAGGCCGGCATTGTTCCTTCCTGGGAACCCCAAACATTAACTTTCTTTGCCTTTTCCCCAAATGTACTTCACCTTCGCGATTAATGCACTTTACATTGGTCAAAGAATCATCTTAGGCACTTGCTAGCATGTAGGTGTCACCACTATATCACTCCTTATAACAGCAAAATGTTCTAGCTATCAGCTTTTCAAGATCTTTAAGTCACCATAACTTTCAAAGGTATTTAAAGGTCAACAACTGTCCCAGTGGAGAAGTTCAAGGAGTAGAATCTCTGCTCTCTCATAACAAAAAGCAAGCTTCAACTCCCTTAGGATGTGCCATCCAAATTCCTAGCCTCTATCTTTTCTTTTCTTTTTTTTTTTCCAAAAATCATCCACAACAAGACAACTCCTGGTCTAAAGAAAAACAATACAAAACATCAAGATGGAAAAAGAAGAAAATCTCATAATACCTTTGCAGAAGAAAAGATAGAACAGGTAATCCGGAAAAGATCATCCAAGGAAAGTGTAGAGCTCTGAAACAATTGATCTGCAATAAAAGCTTCCTGCAATGTATAACACTGGTGCTCCCTAAAAATATGCGCATGAAAGTTCAGAAGTTAGCGGACAGATAATCTGCTACACAAAACCATAGCCTCTTTGGTGAAAACATATTACCAAATTTACCACTGAATGAGAAGATTACAAATAGAGAGACAATCCCAACACGGACCATTAGCAGTTAATTCTCCATTAGTACAGCACAATCACTCTACCAAATAAGATTTCACCTATCAATTTTCAGTATCAGCATTATGCATTGAAAGACAATAAATGATAGATTGAAGATACAAGAGAAGATTAAGGGGATGGTTCATTATTTCACAAGATACAAATAAATAAATTGACCTACAATAATAGAACCTGTAAAAAGTCACAAGGGACAACACCTCTCTGACGCTCTCCACTACCCAACTTACACAGAACAATCTTCTACAAGGACAAGCCATCAGAGGAATCCAAAAGCTCATGCCACCTCTTTCCCAAAAAGCCTACATCGCATCCAATATAAAATGCCCAAACAATGATGGCCCATTTGACTACTACAGATAATTTCATGATTCTCATTCCATACTATTCAGATAAGACATATCTGTCCAATACATGGATATTTTTTTTTCCCAAGGGATCCATCAACCCCACATACATAGAGGATTATGTCTTTCTTTCATCCAGTTTTTATCCCAGAAAGGAGGGTTGCATTAATAGGTAACAGACAGCATGAAACGTTTAGAGACAATGACTTTTTCAGTGTTCCTTACAATGCGTCACAGTCTTATTTTCATACAGCAGAAACAAACTGTACAGTGCCAAGGCTTCTCCAAGTCATGGCCAACCTATCCCAAGCACAAGGATTACTAGTCTCATCTTAAATATTTAGCCAAGCAATGTTAGCAAGTCAAACCCCTCACAACGAGTCACACGTCGCAGACAATGACTTTGAGGCCTCCACACCTTTTCGTCAAGCAACTAACAGCATATTGATCTCTTCTCGGAGTATGGCTCACCCACTTGATAAGTTCTCATGCCTCACTAGGCACTTGCTCAAATAAAGTCATTATAAAGCACTTTATCACATGGGGCACTCATGCTCTCGTGTATCACCGGGAACTCACCAATCCACCAGTAAAAGCTACTCACAAAGAAAACATGCATGATAAAGCATACAGGTCACCTTATCCTACTCACTGTATCAAGCCTCAAGTTAAGACACAACATACTCGAAAACCATGATATTAATCTCAGCAACACGGTGTCGCATCGTTCCATACTTCCTGCATCATGAGTGTTTACTCAGCTCAAGACTCCCAACTCATCTCTCTCCTCAGGAGGGTAATCCCCACCAATGTGATGTACAAAGCCCGTCTTGCATGAAACAAAAGGTCATAACCTCTTGTCCCACCCTTATTCGCACCACCGCACCCTTCAGCCCTCGCTATAGAGTCCACTTGACACTCAGCTTCATGAAGAATCTTAGTAGTCCTCCTGACATCACGACAGCCTATCCCCCATCACAAAGTAGCTCCCTTTGATGATGCATAGAACCACGACAAACTACGACATCCCAAAGATGGTAGAGAGCTTGAACACAATCTTCCACCTACAGAGGATATTAGGCTTTTATGGGACTTTAAAAAGTATAAGTTGGATCGACCCAGCTTTCACAATAGGGTATATAATTTTTCTAAAGTCTTAAAATTCCATCTAAATTCACCATAATTAATAGAAAAATTTAAGAATGTGAGAAAAATTATCAAAAAATTATTCCAAACCGGTTGAATTTTGAGACAATGCTACCTCACTCGAGAATAGTGAAAAATGAGCCAGAGACTATGCACCACCATTTTGTTGTAATGCAAAATTAGTAAGGGTTACAGTATTACCTACGAGCATAATTCAAGAACTTATCCCAAAATAATGAGATTTGACTTGTGTTGGGACATTCATTGGCACTTTAACTTCAAAGCTTTGAGAGATGGTAAATACAATTGGGTGGGAGGATCGATACAAAAACATTACAGTACTCACATTGGACTATCTCTCTAAAATGTTTGAATTACACACTCCATATTATTGTTCTAAATTTAGACATCTACTACAATCAATATGGCACATTTGATTATTTATACAAACTATTTATACCAATTAAATAATATTTTTTGGGAGATTATAAAAATATTTGCACAAAATTTTTAACCTACCCTTTAGCAATCAAATTCTATTTGTCACATCATTTAACGACGAGTTTTTCAAAAAAAAAAAACATATCTTTAAAAAGTATTTTTTGGTGTAAGGAGGACGTAAATCGAAGTTAGTATAAGCAACGACGACAGCAACTGGAAAAGGAATGACGAGTGCTGAGGAGGAAAGCGTGAAGAGAAAGCACAAGCAGATAAATAAAGAAGAGAGGAGATAAGAAATCTGGTGCCGTCAATGATGAATACACGCTAGAATAGGGAGTGTCCAAATTTAAATGTCCCACTCAAAAAGTCTTGAATTTAAATAGTCTAAAAAATTTTAGATGATCCAACATGATATCTTTTTTAGTTTGAATGTCTAAATTTAAACAATTATACTCATTTTGCCGGACGGATGTAAGTATTCCTACAACAAACTAAATGGGCAGGAAGATCACCAAAGATATTCAGATTATAGGCTACAAATTATGGTAGTTAGTAAAATATTTGACTAGGAATATAGTTAACATAATCAGAGATCAAGACTTACAAAGAATTAGCGGATTAGAAAAATGAGGAATAAGATTATAGTCAAAAGGACGTGCTAGGAGGAAATAAAATCTTCACTTCACATAATTAGTGTGTGCGCCCCCAAAAGTGAGCACAGAAGGGAACAATCAAAATAAAGATTATGGGAGCAAGTGATATGAAAATGGATAAGCATGAGGTCATCGAGGTTATGGTTTGGGATAAGAAATGAAGGGGGAAAAAATATTTTGTATTTTTTTTATTGTGGATAACAAGTTCATTAAAAACAAAGTTGAGCTCCTAATCAAACATAAGACTGGCATGTCAAAGAGAGAAATTGAATACTCTGACAAAAGGAAAAGAGACACTTAAGCTATTAGGATTGAAAGGCCACCTTGGGAAAGTTTTGCAGTGCAACAACACTTATCAGTTTAAATATGAATCCTAGTAAACAGAAGATGTTAAGATGGAAGACAAAAGAGGAGTGATAGTTGGCAAAGGAAAGTCAAGATTCCCTCCTAATGAGGGTTGGGTGAATCCACCTAAATACCCAAATATGTCTATTTACAATAAAACATAGTGACTGAAATACCCTTAAGCAAAAGTACATACAATTCTCTCCCCTTCAAGCTAAAGCATAGATAATTTTATCTAGAATGTAACAAAAATATTCAACTTGAACTCCAACTAAGGACTTAGTAAAAATATATGCCAGCTAATCACCAATCCTCACATGCTGAATAAGAACTTACAGTAACAAAACACACACTTCTCTAGCATCGCTCTGTTGAAATTTCTTACAAATAAAATGACAATCCGTCATTGTATGATTTTTGATCTCATGAAAGACCAGATCTAATTCAATGTGAATGACAGCTTTATTATTACACCAAAATTGAGAAGGCCCAAAACCTATCTACAAAAGTGCATCCAGTATTTCTTAAAGCCACATCACTTCACAAGTAATATATGCTAAAGTCGGATACTCTAATTTAGCCCTCAACCTAGTGACATCATTATGCCTCTTGCACTTCAAGGAATAAGACGGCCTCCAACAAATAAGGCAATTCTTGCTAGTTGGGCAAGGGCATCTAATCTCAAGACAAGGCTTTTCAATTAAAAAGAGAGCATGGCATACTGTAGCTAACCCAATTACGAGTAGTAGATACATGATCACATGGTGAGTCAACCCAATCAGCATCGAAAATCCCCTAAACATCATTATGACAATAATCATTGTAAAGCAAGCCTCTTCTTGATGTACCCTTAACATATCTTGAAATGCACATTACAGCCACACAATGCAAAAAACAAGAATTGGGCATAAGCTAATCGCAATACTTGTGGAAAATGCAACATATGGACGTATCAAGTCCCTTTTCACTCCTCCAAACAATTCAATTTCAACCAAATTCACAAACAACAATACAAATCCAAAACTTACCCAACAAACAAATTGCATTCAATTAAGTATTCCATAATCATAGAATAAAAACTCAATAGATTAGTAAAGAAACTAACCAAATATCCAAAAAGGAATCAAATAATTGACTGCCCATTGGCCCAAGCGAATCTCATATCCAATTATTGTAACACCGAATGATAATACTCCCTCCAGTCCCAAGCTCCAAGAGTCACCAAAGTAATCTTGACAATTCTCCCAAAAGGACACCCTAATAAACCTATCAATTGGCTTAAATAGTCTAAGAAACCCCAATATCATTCTTATTACCAATTGAAGATTAATTTCCAATCATACCCTTACATATCACACTAACTAATAGGCCCTTATCACAAAAGGGCTCGCAAGCAAGCTAAAGCCCATTCTTCTGGACACATTTGGCTACTCCTCTAAGGGCCGCGTCCGCATCATTCTCCCTCTCTTCAAGAAGTCCCTAGTCCTCAAGGGTGAAATCAAGAAATGATAGTACTATATTGTCGTACTCCTCCCACAAATTCTTCCAGTGGGATCTCATAGCACTGCACAAGCACTTGCCACTGCTTCTTACCTCAGTCCTCCATTCATAGGTGGTACCATTTTGTCTCTTTGGCTCCAGTAACACTGCCCTCATCATTGAACATCAATAGCTCATTGGTAATGATATTAGAAATTCCCACCCATTTCTTCAGCATTGTCACATGAAAGACAGGGAGTAACAAGGTTGTTGGTAGCAATTTCATCTTGTATGCCACCTCCCCAACCAGCTCTAATTTCAGTATCATCTATAGTACAGTTGAAACAGCCTGACATTGAATTTCTTCTTTCAGGAAATCTATTGATAAGATTGTAGTTTAAGGTATACAAACTCCTAGGTTTAAAGGTCATGTTCCTCCTTCCTTCATCATAATACTTCTTCCCCCTCCTCTCTTGGGTCCTTATAAGCTCCCTTTTGACTCTGTCAAGCATTTCATTCCATGCTAACAATTCACACTCCACTTCCCCATATCAGGCCATCCCTTTCTCATAAGTGCACAAGAACGAAATCCGCTTAGTTGATGCATAGTGGGACATATTGGACCAATACTCTGCCTGAGGAATAACCTACTTCCATCAAGTTCGCTCTTCATGACAATAACACCGTAGATATTGCCCAAATGTTGGGTTCATCAATACAGTTTGCCCAATGGTCCACTAGTGGTATGAAGAGCTTGCCCTCAACTTGCTATCATGTGACAGAAAAAGCTCTGAAAAGAACTTATAAACAATTTACCTCAGTCAATCACAATAGACCAAGGAATTCCATGCAACTTCATTGCATGATCAATAAATGCTTTGACAACATTATTGACAATGAATGGGTTCTTTAAGTAAACAATATGAGCACTCTTGCTCAGCTGATCCCCCACTACTGGTATGGCTTCAAATCCCCTACAGCTAGGTAGGCCTTTAACAAAGTACATCATCAAATCCTCCCAAATCCTCTTGGAAATTAGTAATGGTTGCATCAACCTCATAGGTATGTGATTATTCAAACCCGTAGATACATGATTATCGTACTTCACCTTCTAGCATATTTTGCATTTGACAACTAGTGTCTTGACAGCCCTTTTAAGTCCTTCCCAATAAAGGTGGTGTCTAACTAGAATATACTTCTCAACCACCTAGAATGTCTGCCTTATTGTTGTGAAAATCAGCAAGAATATCCTCCCTCGACTTGGGCACTCTTTGAACACACAACTCTTAAAGAAGCCAATCCTTTCAAGTGTAGTCACTAAATCCATCCTCTTGTTTTTGCAGCTTTATGAAAACCTCTTAGGCCTTAGCATCACTTTTCACACCCCCCCCCAACTCTACACTATACTTGTCATCCTGCTCCACTAAGTGCCAAAAAGCTCAGCCTTCATGGTCTCATATCTCCTTGGAGATGACCCTCATCATAGGCATTCCTAGGGTCATCTCTTACCTTCTTCAATTTTGTCATTCTCAATATACAATTCCCATCACCTGGAAGCTCTAGATGACCCTCTTGCCAGAGGTCATCTCTAATCAGTAATCTCAGCACATTCTACTTATTTCTGGGCATCTAGGAAGCCTGTCATCATCCTCAATTCTAGGAGCCACCAAGTCATCTTATGTGCCAGGTGCCTCGAGTGTATCCACCCGATGGTCTTCATGTTGAGACCCATCGGACCTCTATCCATCAGCATAAGTTTGTCGGTGGTTCCCACCATGACATTGACCTTTAGCCAATCCTTGTTCCGCCCTTTCCAAAATTGCATTACTTTCTCACCACACTTCATCTATGGACTAGCTCAAGTGGAAAATCATAGTGGATGATTATGTGACCAAAATCATTACCTTCTCCTCCATTTTTGTGAGTTTTGCTTGGCTTTCCTCTAATGCTCCAAATCACATTCAATTTGTGGGCATAGTACTCCCTAACACATTATGAGTACCCCCATGTTATATTGTATCCATTAAGTGGAATGTACCTCATCACAACTACACCTCAGCACTTCCTCTTTGACAATTCAGACAAAGGCCAGCAACTCAGACCAGTGCAGCTTAGCACAATCACCTAAAGTTGGGACAGAGATAGAGGCTACGTGCAAAAACTGCTGCTTTTGCTGTTCCAGTGTTCCAAAGGTTTTCTCTCCATGAAATAAATAAACCACCAAGAAAAATTCTCTAAATTTGAGCATCAATTTTATGAACCCATATATAGATACAGTATCATGTCCCTTTTCACTCAACCATCACTCAACCAAACAATTCAACTTAAACCAAATTCACAAACAACAATTCGTTCAACAATTTACTCCACAAACAAATTGTATGAACTAACTATTCCACAATTATACGATAATAACTAAATGAATTTATCGAGAAACTAGCCAAACAACCAAATAGAAATCACAGAATTGGCTCCCAATTAACCCAAACAAAACCTATAGACAAATATAGGAGCATCAAATGATAATACTCTTTTGTACTCCAAGAATTGTCAAAGTGTTCTTCACAATTTTCCTAAAAAAATATATCCCGAATGAACCTGTCAGTTGGCTTAAAAGGTCTAAGAAATCCTAATGTTGTTCTAATTATCCTTAATGAAGGTTAATTGGAAATCTTACCCTTAGATATCACAAACTAAATAAGGACTAACAAAATAGGCCCACATCACAAAGGGATCATAGACCACTGAAGCCCTTTCATCTGGATGCAATCCAGGTGCTCCTAGGGCCATGGTCCGCATCAATGTCATACCTAATTCCAATGGTGAATCCAAGGTTTTGCCCCTCACATACTTATATAACAAATCAATATATACTATCTCTGAAAGGAAAAATGCCACAATGTCACCAAACCACTTGAATACCAAGAAAGCACTACGCAGTCTCCAAAACTTTAATTTAAAACCGACTCTGAAGAGGCATCATTAAATCAGCACTGAAAATATTGAACCACAGCAAGTAATCACAATGTAATCCACACATACACACAATATAAAACTATCACTAGAATGAAGATAGAACACAGAGCGATCATTACCATAAAAAAAGAGCTAAACTTCACTGCACTAAGCCTATCAAATCAAGCTTGCAAAAATTGTTTCAAACCGCATAGAGACTTCTTTAGCTAACAAGCAAGCACATACAAGTAAAACCTACTACCAAAAGGATCACCATGTAGAAATGTACTCTTAACATCTAACTAATGTAAAGACAATCAACTAGTAGCAACCAGAAACTTAAGAAGCAGAAAGATAGCCAAATGGAACAATTTGAGGAAAGATAGAAAGAGCCATGTTTGAAAAAGTCATGGTACGTCCAAAGAAAGTCATTCAGGGATTTAGAGAAAAAAGCAATCTCCATTGCATTCATTCAAGTTATAGAAGACAAACACAACAAAGCATCCATTTGTGTAAGAACACACACCCCTTGACTTGGTAGAACCCACTAAAGGGTTAAGTCCACATCTTTTTTCCCTATGGATGAACTAGGAACATCCAACATCCGAAGCAATATACCTTGGTGCATGCTATTTCCATTCGATAGAGTATTAGTTTTTGAGACAACGGAAAATGATAATAACAAGTTGAGACAATAGAGGAGACTTTTGAAAGGTAATGGTTTTAGATTTCGCAAGACAAAGATTGAATAAAAAAGAGATGCATGTTTAGCCTGAGTAGCACAATGAATTATGGGCAGGTGTAGACAAGGAAGAAGACCTCACCAAAGTGGGGGAATATTGAATATAGTGGGACAACTACGCAACAAGAGGCAGAAATTGACCCAGGTATTCTTCATGAAATTAGAAGAGGCTGGTTGAGTGGATAAGAGCTTCAGGAGTATGACCACAAAAGAGACCACTCAAAATATCCGGCAGAAAAGTATCAATATACAGAAAAATGGCAGCAGCTGAAATGAAGTTACTGAGATGGTTGAATGATGACACAGGAACTAATAGGGTTCATCAAAATGGTTTACAAGAGAGTAGAAATAGCACCAAATAAAGACAATTTGAGAGACGCATGAAGCGGATTTGTCATTTGCAAAGAAGATTTTCTTGGTGTCAGATGAGAGGGGATGCCAGAAGCTCCTTATAAAAAGGATGGAGGTGAACCAAAGATAAGTTTGGATGAAATGATTAAGCAGGAACTTGAAATTACATATTTGGACTAAGAAAGGAAAGCACCTAAGAAAGACCTGGATGGAGGCATAAATTCCATGTACTTGAACCCCACCTTCAGAGAAAAGACTTAGCTTGATTTGGTTTCTCTAGTTTTGCATGAAACAGCATGGTAAATACTCTCATGTCCAAAATTGTATGCCATCAGAAATGAAATGGTGTTTTTATCTGCAGAGTGAGTAATACAGTGATCCCAAAAATAAATGAATTAATATGAAAGAACAAACAAGGTATCCCTAAGGTCTTTTTATCTGCAGAGGGAGAAATACAGTGATCCCCAAAAAAAAATGAATTAATATCAAAGAACAAACAAGGTAATTGATGCGGACATCCGAGACCAAGATTCATTTTATTTGTCTTCCAAATTAGTTTTGATTTTATTTCCATTAATTTGATTTTTATTTAACAGATATTTGATGTTATTTTCCATTTGATTTCCTTTCCACTTTTACAATTATTTTATTATACTTTTGTTTTCAATTTTCTTACGCATCGGATTCTCCATATAAGAATCCCTATGGCTATTGTTTAGGGGGCATTGATGATTGACGAATGAATAAATGTTTGAGAAATTGATTACCATTAGTAATTGTGACTTCATTTCTCCTCTCTCCCTTAATTGTTTTTCCTTCTTGTCTCTACCCCTCTAATTTTTGTTCTTATCTCTACATCTCTATTATTCTTCTCTCTATTTTACCCCTTCTCCCAACATCAAATTGATATCAGAGATAAAAATCATATCCTTTTACTGCCAGCAACAACACCTTCCCACACCCACTAACTAGCCACACAACTTCTCGCAACCAGCAACTCACCATACCACCACCTCCACTGTCCCACCACCCTACAAAAATTTTCTATGCTTCCGCCAGCAGTCCCATCTCCACCACCACTGCCTCCTCTTTATTTTGTCAATATATATATATACTTTTTTCTGTCTCCATAGGAAAAAAGAAAATTGTTATGTTTTGAAAAAAAAAAACAGTGTTCTATTTTGAAAACAAAAAAAAAAGAGTGAGAGAGACGAGCACTGTCTCTGTGAAAAAAAAAAATGAGCGTCACCAGAGCAGCACGAACAGAAGCAGCGACCCGGGTATCTGCATCCCTGCCTCAACCATGGAAGCAGCGCCATTCGACACAGCAGCCAACACCGACGAAGTGTTCGCAGTCGGCGCCGCCGCCACAACCGGAGGCAGAACCCGCCGCCGCCAAAACCCTCCTCCACATCCCCACTGACCACCACGACCTCCAAACCTCCGGTCGACGTCAAGCCAAATCATACCCAAAGGACCACCCAAAACTTCCGAGACCTACATTGCCCACTCACCCAAACCCTAATCAATCGCCACCCTGTGCCCTAAAACCCTAACCGACCCCCACCCCGCTACCCAACTCCACCATCATCACCGAAACAAACCTACCCACAAGCTCAAGCCGAGACTGACCCAAAACCCTAGCATCCACCCTCCTTCAGAGAAAAAAAAGGCAAAGAAAAGGAATAGTGAGAGAAGTCACGAATCGGGTTGAGCCGATTCTTCATCTGCATCTTCATTATCTTCGCATCATCATCCTCGTCTATGTTCATCTTCGTCGTCACCTCCGTCACCGTCGCCTTCATCGACGTCGCCGTCGCAGCCGCCACCTCTCCTCTTTCTCTATGTCTGTGCTATGAGGCCGAGGAGAGTAACAAAAACAATACACACAACAGGCACGTGAAATAAAAGCAGAGAAAAAAACATGAAAACAGTAACCGAGGAAGGAAAAAAGAGAAAAAAAAATAATAGCGAGAAAAAAAGGCAAGTAAATAAAAATACAACCGATAAAATTCAAACAGCAACAAATCCTCATCACAAGGCCGTCTCAAATAAGCGAATCAAATCATCTCCAAGGCAGTCTCGACAAGCAGATCAAATCAACTCCAGGTGCGTTTGTTCCATTTTCTTCTTGGGTAGCATATTTTGTTTATCTTTAATTGTATTTAATTTTATCTGCATGTGCCATTTTATTTTCAAAAAAAAATTCTTTCACGTCCTCTTACTACCTTATATTTGACACACCCTAATTGTAATTGATTCTTGCTTTATAATTTTAATAGATTAGTAATACTAATTTACATGATCTGAACCATACAAAATCTCACCAAAAAAAAAAAAAAATTTTTTGATTGACTTAGATTATCTCAATTGTTTATTGATCTCAACTTCATTAACTGTATTGGTGTTGTATGCACTTGCGAAGTGATCGAATTATTCCTAATATTACCCCTGACCTAATCAGGGACTCTAACCAATTTAAAACTCTAAGTCACCAATTAGCTCGATTAGCTTCCCACCAACACCAATTACAAGACCACCTTATGGCCATTCAAACTGTCTTGGCTACGATTCGTCAAACCAATTGGGATCTCACAAATCAAGTTGCCACTTTAGAAATAAGGCCTCACTCATCGCATGCTGACAACTCTGACGCATCTCATGATAAGACTTACCGAAGCAAACAAGGTAGTCAAGCCCCCTGTCGACGTAATTATAGACCCCGACACCATGATCATGAGCGGAATCCGGATAATCACCTCTTCAAAAATATCAAATTGGATGCCCCTATTTTTTACAACTGCTTAGACCCTCGAGTTTTCACTCAATGGGTTCGAGATATGGATCATTTCTTTGAATGGTATAATTCAATTTGCCACCTTAAATTGGACTGGAAACACCCAATTATATTGGGAAAGTGTTGAAAACCTCCTGATTAGGCGTCAAGCCACCCCTGTTCGGAGTTGGGCGAAATTGAAACGATGCCTTCAAGGGAAGTACTTGCCCCGCTCCTACAGTAGCAACTTACTCGACCAGTGAAATGCCCTTCGACAAGGTAATCGGTCCGTAACTGAGTATATAACTCAATTCGATAATTTTCAAATGAGATGTCACATCATTGAGGAAGAGGCTATGACTTTGAGTAGGTTCCGGCAAGGCTTACACGAGAATCTTAGGAAAGAACTTATCCTTCGTGAAATTACGACTTTGGACCATGCGTATAATTTGGCTCGAGATTTTGAGTTAGTTATCAGGATACCGTATCATTAATTCACATCACACACTCCTACCACCAATTCTAAATCTGTCCTAAGAACCCTTCCCTCCACTGTTGTCCCTACAAGGAAAGCTCGAGAAAGGAAGTTGAAACCCCGAAAAGAAATTCTCAGTTACAGTGTTTCAACTATAAAGGTTTTGGGCATATTTCTTCCAAATGTCAGAGTAAAACTTTATTAATTAACGGACAAAATGAAATAAATGAGAAACCCCTTGAAGAACAAGTCTACGAACCCAAATTAGAGGAGTTTGAGGACTTGAATGATGAAAACCTTGATACATTTCTAAGCTACATTCGGCCTACTTCCTCCCATCTAGACTCTAGTTCTTCCTTCCTTGATACACCATTTCTGGGAGTTGTGCGATGCACATTGACACAATCCAAAGAGGCTGATGATTGTCATCGTCACACTATTTTTCAAACTTACATCAAAGTGAATGAGAAAGCTTGCAAGGTAATCGTGAATAGCGATAGTTTCATCAACGCGGTCTCCGCTAACACTATTTTCTCGCTTGGGATTAAAAGCGATCCCACACCCTAGTCCATACAACATCTCTTGGATTGACATATCTTCCAAATCCATTAAAGAACGTTGCCTTGTATCCATTTAATTTTTAAAATACAAAGATCACATTTGGTGTGATGTTATCCCAATAGATGTGGGTCATGTCATTCTCGGGCGTCCTTGGCTATACGACTTGGATATGACAATCCAAAGTCGTTCTAATTCATGCTCTTTTGTTCACAAGGGAAAGAAGATTCGCCTCTATCTCCTACCCCCGAAACTAACGACTCCCAGCAAAAAAAGGACTGTGGTAGTAACCAAAGGATTACATATTATTAGTCCCACAGCATTTGAACGGGCCACTATCAGCGAGTCAATTGTGTTCGCCATTATCGTACTTAAAACCCTTCCAAACTCTTCCATACCAATTTCTAATTAGGTCCGTCAAATTCTCCACCACTTTCAAGATGTCTTCCCAGAGGACCTCCCCAATCACTTACCACCTTTACGTGAAATTCAACATGTCATTGATTTCGCTACAGGTGCGTCACTCCTAAACCTCCCTCATTATAGGTTGAATCCTACTAAACATACTGAACTCCAGAGACAAGTGGAAGAACTCCTCCATAAGGAATTCATTCGAGAAAGTATGAGTCCTTTTGCGGTACCCGCTTTCTTAACACCTAAGAAAGACGAGTCTTGGAGAATGTGTGTTGATAGTAGAGCAATCAACAAAATCACCGTCAAATATCGTTTTCCCATTCCTAGACTTGATGACATGTTAGATATGAAGGTTGGTGCCACAATCTTTTCCAAAATTGATTTAAAGAGTGGTTACTACCAAACTAGAATTCCTCCAGGGGGATGAGTAGAAGATAGCCTTCAAGACAAGGGACGGCCTCTATGAATGGTTGGTCATGCCTTTTGGGCTCTCTCATGCGCCAAACACTTTCATGAGGGTTATGACTCAGGCTTTACGGCCTTTCAAAGGACAGTTCTTAGTGGTCTATTTTGATGGCATTCTCATTTATAGTAAAACCAAGGAGCCACATTTAGAACATCTTACACCAGTTTGCCTTACTCTTAGAAAAGAAGGCTTAGTTGCTAACCTGAAGAAATGTTCCTTCTTCTCAGATAAAGTGACATTCTTGGGCTTTATTGTTTCTTCTAACGGGATTTCTGCCGATCCTACAAAGATCCAGGCAATCATAAATTAGCCAGAACCCAAGTCCATCCATGAAGTTCGAAGTTTCCACAACTTAGCAACATTCTATCGCCGATTCATCAAAGGCTTTAGTACAGTCATGGCTCCCCTCACTGAGTGTATAAAGAAGGGTGACTTCACCTGATCTCCTAATGCTGCCAACGCTTTCAAACTCATTAAAGAAAAGATGACAACAGCTCCCGTCATGCGGCTTCCTGATTTCTCCAAAGTTTCAAGGTAGAGTGTGATGCGTCAGGTGTAGGTATAACAGGAGTTTTTAGTCAAGAACGCCACCCAATTGCCTACTTTAGCAAAAAGTTGAATGATGCCAAGTGGCGATACTCTCCTTATGATAAGGAGTTGTATGCTGTCATACAAGCCTTACGTTATTCGCGCCATTATTTGCTACCTCAAGAATTTGTACTCTAGTCGGATTATGAAACTCTTCGGCTCCTTAACTCCCAGAAGAAAGTAAATTATAGGCACAGTCGATGGATTGAGTATTTACAAGCCTATTCTTTTGTTCTGAAACACAAAAAGAAGCTGAGAACCAAGTGGCCGATGCCTTAAGCCACCGCTTGACCTTGTTATTTTCCGTTCAAGTTAAAATCGTCGGCTTTGAAAGACTTAAGCAAGAATATGAATCCTACCCTGATTTTAGCAAAATCTTCCTTGCTTTATAGTGTGGGCACTTGGATACAAAGAAAGGATTCCATCTTCAAGATGGTACTTATTCCGAGTTAATAAACTTTGCATCTCGAAAACATCTGTCCGAGACTTCATAGTTTGGAAATTCATGTCGGAGGTCTAGCTGGCCATTTTGGACGTGATAAGACAATTGAGGAGGTTGAGTGACAATTTTATTAGCCTAGTTTGAAGAAAGATGTGGCTCAGATCGTCAATACTTGTCAAACATGCCAACTAGCTAAACACACAAAGCAAAACACTGGCCTCTACACCCTCTCCCTATACCTAATGGTCCGTGGCAAGACGTAAGCATGGATTTTGTGTTAGGACTTCCACGTACATCTAATAAGCATGATTCCATTTTTGTCATAGATTGTTTTTCTAAGATGGCCCACTTCATTCCTTGTAGCAAGACTGCTAATACTTCTCGAGTTGCTCATCTTTACTTCGCTGAGATTGTCAAGCTCTATGGTCTTCCTAAGACTATTGTTTCTGATTAGGATGTTCGTTTTACCAACCATTTTTGGAGGACCCTGTGGCACATAGTTGGTACCAAACTAAAATTTTCCACTGCATATCACCCTCAAACAGATAGTCAAACTAAAGTCGTCAATCGGAGCTTAGACAACTTATTACAGTGTCTAGTCTAGGAGCATCTTAGGAATTGGCACTCGATCCTTCCCATTGCCCAACTTGCATATAATAGCTCTTTTAATAGATCCCTAGGTATGAGTCCATTTGAAGTTGTGCATGGTTACAAACCCCGAAAACCGTTAGACCTTATCCCGATGTCTCCACATGTCAGTGTGGCCATGACGGCCAAAACTTTTGCATAACACCTTCATAATTTATACATCGAGATCAATAAACAATTGGAGACAAGTAATACTTCATACAAACTTCACACTGACTCACATAAAAGCCACGTTGAATTCAATGTAGAAGACTCTGTTATGGTTCGAATTCGAGCAGAGCGGCACCTACCTGGGCACGTCTCTAAATTGCAAGCTTGTAGTGCTGGTCCATTTAAAATTTTACAACGCATCGGATCAAATGCATATGTTATTGACATTCCAACTCATTTTGGTTTTCATCATACTTTCAATGCGGAAAACTTAACTGCTTATAAAGGCTCCTTTTCCCCACCTATTGATCCCTTTGCCACTCCCCAAGTGCGCCACTTCTCGACTGTCCATCCACTCCTATGCCACTTCCCTCCCTCCCGGCACACCACAATAAAATTGATACTATTTTAGATGAACAGATTATATTTACCAAGAATGGAACTATTTAACGCTTCCTTGTATTTGGGTTGGTCGACCAAAGTCTGATGATGCTTGGATCTCTCGCGAGACACTTCAACAGTTTGACCCAAATCTTTTGGAGTTCAATTAGAGCCAACAGGATTGCATTTTTTCAGACCCCGGTCCAATTCCTTCCGGAGATATCGGTCGTTCCGTCAGCTTTCAACCCCTCTTACTCAAGTCTATCACCGTCGCCGAAGGGTTACACAACCGCTTAACTTGTGGTTGGAAAATTGATTACTGACGTTTAACTCAACGAGGTCGAGTTCCAACCACTCGGGAAGAATTGATGCAAACATCCGAGACAAATATTCGCTTTATTTGCCTTCCAAATTAGTTTTGATTTTATTTCCATTGATTTAATTTTTATTTAGCAGATATTTGATGTTATTTTTCATTTGATTTCCTTTCCACTTTTACAATTATTTGATTATGCTTTTATTTTCAATTTTCTTTCACATCGGATTCTTTATAAAAGAATCCCTATGGCTATTGTTTAGGGGACATTGATGAATGAATGAATGTTTGAGAAATTGATTGCCATTAGCAATTGTGACTTCCTTTCTCCCTTTTCCCTTAGTTGTTTCTCCTTCTTATCTCTACCCCTCTAATCTTTATTTTTGTCTTTACCTCTCTATTAGTCTTCTCTCTACTTTTTCCCTCCTCCCTACATCAGTATCCCTTCAAGGTTAATGAGTCAAACAACAAACTAAGACCAAGAAAAACTTCTGGTTTGCAAAATTTTAAAGGAGGCATAATAGGCCTGAAATGTCCCAACGGCAGTAAGAGAAGGAAATCAACACTAGAACAAAAAGAGCAGTCACATAAAGGATTGATTTCCAGGTGAAAAGAATATATGTTTCAGCCAATTGTGTGCAACAGCAATGGAAGGGCATACGCACTGCTTTCAGTATCTTCTTCTATGTATGAGCACTTGCTATAAGCAGAGATTAAAGTACACTAAAAACATTGAATTCTCATCTTCGTGAGAGACAGGTAAAATCTTACAGATTTCCATTAGGACAAAGCAAGTCTTGCACTAGCAATTCACCTTCTTTCAGAACCCATATCTTATTTGGAGTCAATTTCACATCAATCAGCTCCCCCTGAACATATCAAAGAATTAGCAGTTTCAGACAGCAAAAAATAATGAAATCCGTGGAGAAAGCAACTGGAGATACCTCAGACAAAGAAATACACTGCACTGAAGAGTCCACTGACAAAGTGATCCTGTCCCCAAGTGTAACATTCAAGATATGTATATAGATTCCATCCGCATCTACTTCCTTCACAGTTTCCAGCAAATACAAAATAATTCAACAGAATAAAAACAAATGTGGTAAGCACAAGAACTGCAAAATTTCAACTCTCAGTTCTTTAGTCAAAGAATAATGTATTTTACCAAAGAGTGAGGAATTTACAAGAGGACAAGCAATTTTGCACAATCAAATTACACTATGAAGACTTATTGGCAGTTCTTTAGTCTGGAAATCTGGTCCTAAAATTTTTCTCCTTCGGTAACAAGAAATTTACCAGCAAAAAGAGAGAGATCAAAAGATGAGCCTAACAACCATAGAAAAACAGAAAAATGAAAGTTCCATAGAACCATGGTAATGAACTTGCCATGAAAGAATTCCAGCATAAAATTTTTAAGTGCCAAAATTAGTCCTTAAGACTCTTACATTCTTCTCCAACGAAATAAACCGAATATCGGCAAATAGCACAACTTTAAAAGATTCCTCCAGCCTTACCACTTCCAAACCCCATTCCAATTCAAAAAATTTTAGACTCCTCATGTTAGATGGGAGGTACCAAATTTTCAGCGCCCCCAAGAAAAACTAAATAACAAAGATTCCTAGCATAAGCAAAGATTTTTTAACTCTCCTTACAGGTTGTCAACATCACAAGACAATTCTACATGATATCCTTGCCTGCAAATTAGCATTGTTTTCAGTACAGATTGAGAATCATGGACATGAAACAAGAAAAAGACAAAACATTTGAGGACATCTTTTCTTTCAACACAAACTAGTCCTGAAAACGGGTTGAGAACATGGAATGAAATGTAAGTTAATACATATATCAAGATCGGCCCTGATACTAATATTTTCCGATACCGAGACAAAATTGAAAGATTTTGAACACCAGCATTATTTCATGATATATCAGTTGATATTTAAAATATCAGTCAATATCTACCCCTAGGATTTGAATCACAAAATGCAATTCCATCTAATATATTCAATATTCATAAGTCCGCAACTTATAGCAATATTTACGTCAATGGTTGACAACTATTAGTTATCAAAGAAACTTACATGTAAACAAATTTAAGCATTAAGGAGATAAATTATTTGAAATCATTTATGAGCACAACAATTAAAGAGTCTAGATATATCGCCAAGCAGTGAAATTGCTCCCTCATTAGTCATAGAACAAGGGTTCCCAAGAAAATCTCAAAAGAGAAGTAAAAATCGAGAAACAACAAATAGGACCATTATAAGCGCTATAGAAGTTAGTATATTACGCAAAGACATGGTTAGCATAAATCAAGGGAGGACTATTATTTTTTCCTTATTTTCTACCACTTCCTTGATTGTAGAGATTTTGCATCCCATTTTTAGTTGTACTGGTTTAACACTATATAATAAAGAGAAAAGAGGAGAGGCATTTAGTTCGCTTCCCACATTCATAGATAACCTAATGTCGACATTGTATCAGACAACTAGGGTTCTGCATCTCCTTCTGCAGATTTTTTTCCTTCATCTTCAACAAAATTCACAAAAAAGAGAGAGCAAGAGAGAGAAGAGGCATCGTACGCATCAGAAAGAGCAAGAGACAAAGAAGGGTATTGAATACGTTCACATAATTGGCGCTATCCGAGAAAGTTCAGGTTGCCGGTGGAATTCTTTGCTGTTGTTTGATGTGCATTGTGGTCTTCTGTGTTGTCGCTTTGGTTTGCAGCGTTATGGAGCAGGTATTGCAGAAACGGTGGACGAAGTCGGTGGTGGTGTTCTTCAATAATCAGCCGTCATTGGTCATCCCTCTACCACATCAATCAGTGGTTGACATTGAGGCCTCGAGCAACCCTATCAAGGCTGAAAAGTGAACTGGAAAATCAAAGAAGAAAGTTGAGAGAGGCCTCCAGTATTTGAGAAAATTGATAGAGGCCTCCAGTTGGTGGAATTCTATGGTGTCGATGGGCTCCCATAGGATGCGTTTGGAGCATGTTGGTTTTTTACTGTCGAGGCACTTCTGCATGCTTCCTGTGTTGCTTCGCTCCAGTTGTGTAGGTTTTTGTGCTTATTCCTGCTGTGAGTATCCTTGTGTAGGTTTTTTTTTCCTCCAATTTTTATGATCTTGAAATCAAAAATCAAAATGTTCATGGAGGAGCCATGACCCCTGAAAACTTAAATGAAAAAAATTTACCTAGTGGGCAAGATCTGGGATCTATTAAAGTGTTCGTGATAAGGCCTCTTCCATCATTTGATATTAGGGAGGCCTACGCCAACTATTAGGCTTCCTGATGAAGGCGATTCCACCCCTAGTCCTAATGATCAATGGGGTCAAAAAGATAATGCCATACTTGGATTGATGCTTGCAAACATAAACCCCCACATTGGGTTATCATCACTCTATCTTGATACTATCAAGATTATTTAGGAATATCTTAAAACTATATACTCCGACACAGATAATATTAACAGCATTTTGAAGTGTGCAAACTGTACTTTGGTCTCAAAAGGAACCTCAGAGTGTGGATAAATACTACAACCAATTTTTAGCCCGTGTACAAAAACATTTACTTACGTCAAGCAGTTTCTTTGGATCTAAAAGTTATGTTTGGATGTAGAAGTTACGGCAAAAACAATAATAGAATATTGATGTTGTAAAGTTCCTACTTGGTCTTCATCCAACATTATGGCTATCCGGCAAGAACGTCCCACAACGTGTTCTCTTGTACTCATCGTCCACTCTCTCAGGTAGTTCCCCGAGTAGAAACCGCTCCGCATTTATTGTTCGTGATTTTTATTTTTTTCAGGGAGAAGATGCAAGCAAAGTAGCATTTTAGAATCCAAACCAAGCCATATAATTTTTTACAAAATTTTTTTGGCATCCTCAAATTTTTTAAAAAATTTAGGTGATTTTAGTTTGAATTTTATCATCATATAAAATTTCAATACCCTATTGTGAAAATTGAAAACTTTCAATGTATATTAGTGCCAATGGCTAAAAAATCCAAAACCTTCTATACAGGGGAATGAATTCAAAAATATTTTTTCATATCAAATTATTACCAATTGCTATTAATTGCTTACTCATATTTTTACACTTTAAAGTAGTGACTTACTAACATTTGAGATACTCACACTAATAAATGTTTCATGTTTCTTCCCGAGATCAACCCTCAAACTTAAGTATGCTCCAAGGTTAATTTGGCTACCATCCAACTCCTAACAGGAATGAATGCACCTCATGGTTTTTGTAGCTATAAAATTCAGATCGTGACAGCTAAAATTAAAACCTAACTTACAAAAGGGAGCAGTAAGAAAAGCCTTGGTTTTGGAAATAGCTTATACGGTAGGATAATGATGGCCTAAGAGACAACACAGCCAGCTATTCATACGACTTATGTGGTTCAATTGACCGTACGGACTTATCTTAAAACTTTTGAGTGAAGGGTGATTGAGATAAAAGCCTACAGTAAATCTTTCAACTAGAAGGAAAGATGGGTAGATTGCCTCACTGTCTAGTTGAGATCCCTTACAGAGGTGGTCAATAACCTAACTGAGGATACTCATGAATCAATAAGAGTGCTACAAAAAAAAGAATGTCAAGCTCACTAGTAAGATAAGCCTTTTAATCCACGCTGTCAATACTGATAGCAATGCTTTAAACAGTAGCAGAGTCAAGCTACTAGAAAATCACTCATATGGTAGCGTGCAAAATTTAAAAGAGTTTAAAAACTTCATCTTCGATCTGAAACAATACTTTAGGGAGACAAAGATATATTCAAATGAGGCCAAGACTTCCATGGCAACAATATATCTAATCGATAATGCCAAACTGTGGTGCCACACCACATATGAGAAATTGCCCAAGGGATATTGAACATCAATTAGTGGGAAGACCTCAAGAGAAAACTAATGGCACAATTTTATCCTGAAAACTCTAATTCACAACACAAAGGATGCTAAAACAGATACGCACACAAAAACAATCAGATACTACGTTAAAGCTTTCTTGATATGCATGTTAGACATCCAAAATGATCATCTCTTTCAATTCATAAATAACTTGTAGTCATGGCCTCAGAAGGAATTATTTAGACAGTAGGTGCAAGATTTAACTACCACCCAAAATGCAACTAAAAGGCTTATTAAGAAGAGCAAATATAGTTAAGAGAATGGTAGTAATCCATCAAAGAAGCCTCCACAAAGTGCACACATTGTCAATAAGTCAGAAAGCAAAGCCCCAAGTGGGGGAAGCAAATGTCGAAATAAGTCATGGCCATTGAACTCCCAGAGCTCCAAGGGAAGCGTCAACTTTTTGGCATGTAGGAAGGCGTCTTTTGATGGGCATTTCCTATGTGATGGACCACAAAATGTGGCACAATACCCAAACAAAAGAGCTTTGAGTGCACCACAAAGGAGAAGTGATCAACTAGAGTCACAAGATGACAAAAACGATGGGGACCAAGCTCCCATGGACACGATCCACCTCTTGTATGAAATGGAAAAGTATGCTCAGACATCCACCAAGTCCACATACCTAATGTAAATGGAAATCAAGTTAATGGCAAGAGTGTTCACACTATGGTTAACATGGGTGCCACTCACAACTTCATGACTGAAACTGAAGCAAATCAATTAGGTATACGACTGGAGCAAGATAGCAGCAACATGAATGTCATAAACTCAAAGGTAAAGCCCACCCTTAGTGTTACAAATATGCGCCTATGTAACCCAAAGAGTGGAATGGGAAGTTGAACTTCATGACAACACCTATGGATGACTTTGACCTAATTTTTTGGATAAACATCCTTAAGGAGACTAAGGAAATGTCCATGCCCCACTTAAACATAGTGCCCCTCATGGGGGAGATTCCATATATGGTGAGCGCAGCCAAAAGGCCAAAAGAATTTGAGAGGAATAACAAGAACAAGCTCATTTGCATTCCAACTTATAAGGGGTCTGAAGAAGACAAGCTAACCCTGCCTGTGATGTTATCATGCAAGAAGGCATCAAAATTAGGTCTCTGCCACCCAAAGTCAGCCTACACTTGGAAGGATTTGAGGGGTCGATACCAACAAAGTTGCCTAAGGTTCTTCCACCCCAAAGAGCAGTGGATAACTAGATCAAACTAACACTAAGGGTGAGGCCACCTACTCAAGGAGCATACAGGTAACACCTCCGGAGCTAGCGGAGCTTCAAAAACAATTAGATGAGTCAATCAACTCAGGATTCATCCACCTTTTAGAAGTTCCTTACGAGCCCCTGTTCTTATTCAAAATAAACAAGATGGAAATCAACATCTTTACATTGACTACAAGGCTCTAAATAGGTAACCATGAAAAGCCATTGTCTGATTCTTTTGATAATGGACTTATTTGATCAATTGAGCAACACAAAATAATTCATGAATCTCAACATGAAGTCAGGTACCACCAAGTAAGAATCACAAAGACCCAAAAACCTGTGTTACAAGATATAGAGCTTTCGAGTTACTCATAATGCCCATTGGTTTAAGTAACACCCCAACAATATTTTGCACAATGATGAACTAGGTATTCCATGAATACTTCGATAAACTTGTGATGGTCCACTTGGATAACATCATAACCTATAGTTCATGTCATAAGGATCACCTATAGCATCTAAGACCAATGTTCTCGAAGTTGAAAGAGAATCATATTTATATAAAGTGTGAGGAGTGGTCATTTGCTCAAGAGAAGATCAATTTCTTGAGGCAATTAATGGGGTAAAGTTAGATCAAGATGAGTCTAAAAAAGGCACAAACTATCTAAGATTGGCAAGTCTCAACAAGTATGAACGAGCTACACTCATTCATTGGCCTTACATACAATTATCAATGCTTTAAGGAATGATACTCAAAGAAAGCCGGCTTTTCACAAATTTATTCAAAAAGAATAGGAAGTGGAGTCAATCAGAGGAATGATAAAAGGCTTTCAAGGAGCTGAAGTGTGCGGCAATGAAGGAATTTCTGTTAACCCTTCCGAATGTTACCAAGTATTTTGAGGTGCAAACAAATGCCTCAGATTTTGCCCTCGGAAGAGTTCCATTATAAAATACCCATCCAGTAGCATAAGAGAGTAGAAAGCTAAAGGAGGTCAAACGATGTTATGCAACCCAAGAGAAAGTTGATAGTGATCATACACTGTCCAAAGACATGGAGACTCTCTTTACTTGGCACTAAGTTCATAGTGAAAATGACAGCACTCCTGCTAGCCATATTCTCAAACAACCAAAATTGACTATAAAGAAGGCTCAATGGCAGGAGTTTTTAGCAAAATTCAACTTAAAGGTAGAAAATAAAACCTAACACCGCAACCAGACCACATATGCCCTTAGTAAAAGCCTGTACCTTACTACATTGTCTCAAGTAGCCCACCTATCGGCAAGCAATATTATAATGCCCGGTTTTCATTTGTGATTTTTGAAGTCATTATGACCATTTTGGGTTAATTTGGAAAAAAAATGTACAACGAGAATTTAAGAAAAAATTGGATTGTTTGGAGTCAAGCACAATGCCTAATGAGCGACTGTCACTACACCCATGCATGTTTGAAGCAATAGCCATGCGCTTGTTGTGTACCATTGCGGCACTCATGTGCGTCTGCAGGAGAATAGGTGGCACCTAATGGGCTCCTATTACGATGTACGTGTGCAATTTGGACAGTGTAGTGGCGCCTTATGTACGCCCTAGTTGGTGCCCATGCGTAGATGATGCAGAATGTTGGCGTCTGACTTGCTCCTATTGCGACGATCAAGCGCACCTGTGTTGTGAAGCAGCATCTGATGTGTGCCTATTTGGTGCTGATATGCCAATTGTAGTATATAAGACCTTCCACGACTATTGAAGATCATTTCTCATGGGAAAGGTACAGAAGAGAGAAAAAGAAGAAGGGGAGGGAGATATAAGAGTAAGAAGATATCGAACTTTAATTCGTCAGATATGTAAGATTGAAGGTAGAAGACAAGTATTTCTAAACCAATTCTTTAATCTATTTTGTAAATCCTTCAATTTTGTTTGCAATCTCTATTTTACAATACATGCATGTTACCCTTTAAAGCCTCGTTTTGAATTTATTGCATGCATGTGATTTTCACCCAACATCTTGAAGTATTGTTTGGTTTTACCAAAGATATGAAGATTCAGTTTGTTTTCATAGAATTAGTGAATATTTTAGAATATTGTATTCGTATATGGAAGCATTTGTAAAAAAAAAAGTGATGAAACTCGTGCATTTGGTTTTGCATGTTGATAGTCCATATAAGTGGTTTAGACTGGACTCTATTTTGATATTTAATATGATTTGTACTTTCTCACAGAGAGGAAAGTTTTAGATATTCATACTTCTTTCAAAGTTAAAAAGTATTGTATTTGTACATTTCTAACAGAGTGGAAAACTTTGGATATTTGTTATAGAATCCCTCATTTATTGTTTTCTTCAAGAGCAATTATAAGGAATTAATAGAGCAATATAAATGGACATCATAATATATTACCCTCACTTGAGGACTTCACCTATTCCCACAGGTGACAAATAAAATGGCAATTGACAGTATCTATAGAGTGTAATTATAAAAGGCTGCCAACGGGTCTAAATAATAGTATTTTGACCTAAGGTTACCAGAAATACGTGTAACTTTTCCTTAAAGTTAGCCCTTTTGATCATTAGTTCTCAATTTTAGAATGATTTGGATTTTCAAAATTTACCTACTTTATATTCACTATTTCAAAATATTTGGCCTCTGGAATTTTTGTAGGTTTTGAAAACGATATTCGAATTTATTTGACTTTGAATATCGAGCATTTTTAAATCCCGTGATTTGTACTTTTGGATAGTATAATTTAGATTATTTGGTATTCGTATATATATTACGAATTGTGCATATAAAATATTGGATCTAGAAAACATGTCATAAAATCTAGACATTGAATTTTTGACATGATGTTTACAATTTTTCGGTCCCTCTATCTAATTTATACGCATGATTTGTATGTTATATATATATATATATTTGTTGAGTTTTAGGCTCATGATTTATTAAGCTTTCTAGCCTTTCATATTAGAAGGCCCTTGGATTACTTTACGATTTGGATAGAGAGGATTTGAAGACTTCATTCATTAATTGTATTTCAATGTGTGATTGGACTTATATTAAGGATTATGTTGAGATTTTGTTTAGTTGCTTATTTATTTTTGGTTTGTATTATTTTAAAACTATTATTATCGAATGAAAATTTGTAAAGGTTTTATACTTTTTATGATTTGGATCCCTATTAGATGCACTTCCTTGTGCATAGATTTGATTTGAATAGATTATTATGTCAATTTAATTGGGGACCGGATAGAATTTGTTCGGTCAAATCTTGTATCCACTATCAACAGTATGGATATTATGTTCTTTAGATTTTGTTTTCTTAGGTCCGAACCGGTACTTGGGTATTTTGGGTTTATTAATTTTGAGAAAAATTTTTATTAGGTTTAATTATTGTATATTTAATTACCTACTCATATGAGAGTCGTGACAACAATAATATATAATTTTAAGGAATTAAACATTTGAATTACTATACGATAGGTACATAAAAATGTCAAAAGGAAGAGGACTAGGATCTAGCTGAAAGGAAGATCATTTGGCGATGATGGTTCAGATGACCGATATTATGAACCAAATGGTTCAGTACTAAGATGTAGAGTTGGCAGAAAGGCGAGAAGCTAAAAACAAGGGGCAAGGCATGACTCCCATTAACCATTTCATCAACAAAAGAGCTTCGACGTTCTTGAGAGAGTAGAACCCTTTAAAGGCAAAAACTTAGATCAACAACGTGACAAAAGTGTTTAAGCTTATAAATTATAAATTATCTCAAGGAAGAGAATGTGAAATTTGTAACTTCAAGCTAGACAGAGAAGTTGATCGATGGGGAGCAATGTAGAGAAGAATCTTAGGCATACAAAACAAGGAGATTCCCTAGGATGAATTTTTGGGAGTCTTTATGGAGAAATACTTTCCATCAAGCATCCGCAAGTTAAAGGAGAACGAGTTCAATCGTTTAAGGTAGGGAAACCAGATGTTGGCAGTGTACAGCACCAAATTGATAGAGTCCTGTTTCATCCCGCACATCGTAGTAAATGAGGCCGAAAGGGTTAGGAAGTTTTTACAATGACTTTAAAACTCAATTCGAAAGTAGTTAGTGTCACCTTGACTGAGGACTTATAATGAGATGCGTGACCAAATTCTGCTTATTAAGTAAGAGCAAGAGAAGGAAAATTTCTTTGAAATGAGATCGACAAGTAGAGGTCAAGGTTCAGGGTCGAGAGGATCCCATTCAATGTCCAAGGCATAGGATAAGGATGGCAATTGGAGTTAGATTTTCGCTGACAAAGCCACAACACTCTAAACTGGTGTTTGACCACTATTACAAGCACCATCAAGGGCGGCAAAGCTAATGGCAAATTGAAGTTTGTTTCAATTGGAGCCAAGTTAGCCATATAATGAAACCGGTTTCTGCCAAAGCATCCAGAGAGAAAGCTACCCATCCCAACAAGAACTTATGTGGCATCGGCAAAGGATGCTCATGCCAATCCATCGGTAGTTGAAGGTAACATGCTAATCTTTGATTCTGTGACTCATGTATTAATTGATCCCAGGTCTCACAACCATTTTTGAACTCTAAGTTTGTTTACAATTTATGTTTGCTCCTTCAATTTTCGGACTATGCTTTGATTGTATCCACTCTAGTGGATAAGTCTTTATTGGCAAATATTATGTATCCCTAGTGCTCTATTTAGGTCAATGAGTTCGAATTGTCTACGGATTTGATTTTATTAGAAATGCATGACTTCGATATTATTTTGGGAATAGACTAATTGACGTGTCAACACAAGTGTATAGATTGTTTCGAGACAGTTTTGTTTCGTAATTCGGGGTACAAATCATTAGAATTTCAAGAAAACATTTGGAAGGAATTAACAGGTTAAATATTGACTCTGCATGTGGGCCGTTTGATACATGATAGGTGCCAAACTTATCTAGCTTATATCACATATGCTGGAAGTTATAATGTTTTTATTGAGGAGATTCCAATAATATGTAAATTTAGTGATGTATTTTCAGAGGAGTTGCCTAGTTTGTATCCAAATTGAGAAATTGAGTTTGCCATTAATGTGGTGCCTAGTTTGCCTCCACCACCAGCGCTAAAAGTTGAAGTGATCATTGCTGAATGAGAGGTGACAACATCAGCTAAAAAGAAAAAAAGTACTTATGAAGTGGAAAGGGAAACCAATTGAAAAAACAAGCTGGAAACTTGGTGAAAACGTGATACTGAAAAGGCGAGAGATCAAAACTACACTGAAAATCAAGTCAACAAGGATACCGACAATTTGGTAAAGAGAGGATATTAGTATCCAAATCAAACCATATAAATTTCACATAATTTTTTTTTTTTTTTTTGCATCTTTCAATTTTTTAGAAATTTTGGTGAATTTAATTTAAATTTTAGCATTATCGAAAAATTAGATACTCCATTGTGAAAATTGCTGATTTTCAATGTATAGTGCAAAAGGCCAAAAAGAGCCTAAAACACTTTATATAGAAGAATGAATTCAATAAATCATTTTTCATATCCAATTGTTATTTGTTGCTATTGATTACTTGCCTATGTTTTCGTACCTTCAACTAACAACTTAACTGTATTCGATATACTCGACACTGGTAGAGTTTTCGTGTGTGCATCTCAAGATCAACCCTCACACTTAAATATGGTCGGAAGTTAACTTGGTTGGCATCGGACTTCCAATAAGACAGATGCATCACATAGTTTTTGTGGCTCTAAAATTCGGACCGTTACACAGGGTGGGACTGTCGAGGGAATTTTTTACAAGGTGTTGTGACGATAGAGGTAGCAACCGCATAGGAAATCGTGAACCATAGAATGTACTCGGTGCTATTGCTTCTATCACTATAGACAATTGTTGGGATTTGCACTGTAAGTCAGGTAGTTTTGCGTGCCAAGTCTCCTCAATGGAAATCTCTCAAATGCTATATGGCACTACTCCTGCTCTTGAACCTGATTTTATACTAGTGCCACAAGACAAGTATGTTGAATTCTTAACTCATAAACGCACTACTTCTATGACCACTCTTATACAGTCTAGTACCACGTCCCATTGTCTTTTATCCTCTAGTCATGGATCATTGATTTTAGGGCAAATGAATATATGACTGGTTCATCTACTTCCCTTCCCAATCATCACACTATTGAGTCTTCTAAATGCGCTGCCCTTGCTAATGGTTCTCTTGAACTAAAGTCATAGGCTTAGGGAATATCCATTTGAGCCCCAATCTTAATATATTTGATGTTCTTCATGTCCAAATTTCTCATCCAACTTGTTATGCATTAGTTAAATCATAAAAATATATATATTGTCTTGTCATCTTTTACCCTTCCAAGTGCATCTTCTAGGATCACAACACTAGAAGATTAGTACGAGGCAAGAAGCAAGTGATCAGAATTAGTATTAGCTCGACATCTCACTTATCTCTCCTACTCAATCTCTCTAGTCTACAGCATCTACTATGTAATGACATGGCCACCTTGATCATCCATCGTTGCCATTTTAAAGCGTCAAATTGAAGGTCTCTACTTTGTGTTGTCCTTCCTATGTGAAGCATGTCAATTTAGGAAATATGATGTGCTTCATTTCCTTTTCTAAGTATTAGTTGAGCTTCTAGACCATTTGCATTATTTTACTCGGATGTATGGAAACCAATTCATATTTCCACTAATAAATTTCTATATTTTGACACTCCCATGGATGATTTTATTGTATGACTTGGATATTCTTGATAAAGTGTCACTCTGAGTTAATTTCTATATTCTAATTGTTTCTGGCACGAAACAAATTTTCATTCAAACACAATTCAGATCTTATTCTCCAATAATTCTATAGACTACAAGTACACCGTTGTCATGTCCTCTCTCTTCTCTAAATGCATTTTTCATCAAACATTTTGTGTGTATACTAGCCAACAAAATGGGATTGATGAACACAAAAAAGTATCACTTGTTGGAAGACATTTAGGCCCTTATGTGCCACATGCCTGTGCCAATTAGTTTTTAAGTCGCATTGTCCTCACTGCATGTTTATACCATCCTATGTTCTAGAAGTGCCTCACCTTTTGCTCTCTTTTTTTCAGCATCACCCCTTTTCTCATTTCCTCAGAGGGTTTTTGGTTGTGTTTGCTATATTCATATGCTTGAGCCTAATCTGACAAACTCGATCCTCAATCTATTTAATTGGTTATTCATACAAAAAAAGGGTATCAATCATATAATTCCACTCTTAAACACCGCCTTGCTAGTGTGAATATTATCTTTGATGAATTCATACCATATTGCTCATCAGTCCCATAAGGAACGATACCTCCTATGTTTTGATATCTATTGATGTGTCTTCTTCAAATCAGGAGCCCCTTAATCTGCAACTGACTCTTCTTCTAAGGATCAACCTGTCCTGTCTAGCCTTCAAATAGACCACCACAATCCATATCACCAGCTGCTGGTTATTACAGTCAATGACGACCCATTGTTGTGCTTCTGCCGACCTCTTAGCTGTCTCCGTCTTCTAAACCCACAAATTCAGTGTCTCTGCCCATCGCTCTACGCAAAGGTAAATGAACATGTGTCACAACCCATTACCTAATATGTTTATGTTGATTCTTTGTCATCATCTTTCACATGTCTTACATCACAGTAGTACATTTATCCCTACAACTGAGAAGGATGAGTTATTTGATCATGGATGGAGGATACTAATGGAATTCAAAATGGAACCTTGCGTGACAATGGCACTTGCAAATTTGTTCTTTATCATCTAGCATACAGACTGTTGGTTGTGAGTTTTTATTCCAAAATTTAACCCAGATGCAAACTAGGCAGAAGGGTTCACAAAAGCAAATTGGGCAGGATCTCCTTCTAATAACCAATCTACTACATGGTGTTGTCTGTTTCTCGATGATAATATTGTCTAATGAAATTTTTTTAAAAAAACGATGGTAACAAGATTAGATGCAGAAACAGAATACAGGGCAATATCCCACACTAAAAGTGAGAATACATGGTCACAACATTTCCTTCAAAGAATAGTCTTCTCTCCACCTATCCCATTGTTTTGTGATAATCAAGTCGCACTATATATCGCATACAATTCAATGTTTCATGAAAGAACCATCCACATTAAAGTTGATTGCATTTTGTTCATAACAAAATCGTAAATGGTGATACACGCACATCATTCGTGAAGTCAATAGATCAACTCATTGACAAGTTCATAAAGTCTCTAAGTGAAAATCACCTGATGTTCATTTGTTCCAAGCTAAGTTAAATGAAATTTATATACCATATTGAGGGAGAGTGTTAAGGAATTTAGTATATTAAGCAAAGACATGATTAGCATAAATCGAGGGTATATTAGTATGTTTTCCTCATTTTGTATACCATCCGTGATTACACTGATTCTGTATCCCTTCCATAGTTTTATTGGTTTAATACTCTATATAGTAAAGAGGAGAAAGATTATGCAATTAGTTCTCTTCACACATTAATAGAAAACCTAACGTTAACAATAAAAATAGGACAATGAACATGAGTGCAAGCTACGGAAATGGGAGGTGGAAATTTTACTACCAACCTTGAAATTGACCAGAGACAAAATAAAAAGATCGATCAAACAGAGGAATTTTTTATGGCTTGCCACTTGCATAAGCGGCATAAGCTCAAGCTCAGGTGCGTGAAGATCATTTATGCACCTCACTTCTCAATGCAAAAACACATTTCTTCACAAATAAATACATTGAAGCTTAACAGGGAAACACCACAAGCACATTCCCAATAAATAGATTCCAGACCCCCTAAAGAGAAATAAATCAAGTTCCCTGCAAATTACCCACACACTACCGAAAGACAAGCAGTAACCCCAACTAAAAAGAAATAAATCCACTTCCCCCATCTAATAGCAGAGCCACTATGCTTAAAAAGAAGCTCGAACAGCAGGAAAGCCACGTCACCTACATGCTCTCTTTGAACCCAACACAACAATGTTAGACAACCATCACTTCCAAGTTCCAACTCCATCACCCTATCATCATGACAATACATATGAAAAGCCTGCTCCCACATTTTGGAGTTCGGGTAGGGCCTAACATATGTAACTTTATCAACGCATTGCATGGAGGACTTGATTCAAGAGCTATGAGTCACATTACAGGAAATTTACTATTACACTAAGGCTCGACAGCTAACCATCAAAACTGGGAGGGGCTAATATCAAAAAAACAACTATAGAATGCTCAAAAACCCTAACATTAAATGAAGACATCAACTTCATATTACCAGGAGATAAGCAACAAAGGCATAAAAAACAACTCCCAAGGCATTTGCTCTTGCAACTTTAAAGTCCCTTCTATTTTCCACCCACCCCCAAAAAAAATTAAAAGTAAAAAAAAAACATATATGAAACTCAAATTCACTTAATTCTATACAAGAAACTCAAAATAAAACCTTGTTTGCCCTATGACTTGATAGCTTCCATGTCATCATTAGCCACAAAAGCATGGCAAAAAATGTGCCTTTGACTATTGTCAGAATTACGAAAAATAAGAAATAGTTTCCCTTGCTTGGTACTCTAGCCAGGAAAATCTTTGCTTCTTATGAATTAGGAACAAGAGAACTAAAATAGAACTGGCAGAAAGCTTCAAATTTTGTTCTTTTTGCATTTTCTACTGTCACGAGGTAAATTCATAGTTGTCCACTCGTTTCATCCACAAAAATCTCGTCTTTTCTCTATTTCCACCTGCAATAGTTCCGTGTACAGCATTTCTCCCCCTTTTCTCTTCATTTCAAAATGAGGTTACTTTGAATATCACCCCAGTTACCCTATAATATCAAAATATCAAAGCATGTTTCCCCATCAAAATCAAAGGACATAAAAGCCTAATCAATATCAATGATAATTGTTTTGCTTCCATTGTCATCATCATAACACCCAAAAAACCTTGGCATCAATGTGATATATTTACAATGCAACTCAAGATTATGTATAATAAATGCATTTATCCAATATACCCAAATCACATTAACCACATTGTTATAAGAACAAAATATTTAGGAAAACACATACCAAAATTTGTTTATGCAAAATTGCCAAACAAATTGCATTTGGATTATGGTTAACTTCACCAACCCACATTCGTGCAATAGTGGTTCCTGAAACATACAAAAATTCAGATTACATACAAGAAGATAGAAAAAAAATGGTACTCTTGTTATTCATACTCATTATTTACTATAACCACTATCATGGTAATACCAAAATCCAACAGGTCCATCCATCAAAAATCCCAATTGCCAGCAATAATGACTTAAGTTCAATGCCCCCCCCCAGTACAAAGGTGAGGGGAGGAGATGTAGAAGAGCTCGTATGTCTTTTCTAATTACCAACTTGCTGAATCTTCCTAGTAATTACTATTATAATTCTTTTCCATCTTTTAAGACACTAAAGATCCTGTAAATGTGAAGGCCCTAAGTTGGTACTGCTAAGTATGTTCAGTGGACCACCCAGAAAGTTTCTCCAAAGGGGGCAAAAGATAATAACGTGACAAGATCAATCAAAATGTATTGTCTTTGGGGTAAATTAATCAACCAATATTATAAGAACACAAAACATTGATTGGAATATATTAGTAATAGCTACTGGTACCTTACCCTCCCACCATAAAAATTCCCCCACATAATAAATACAAAGAGACACACACACACAGACAGAGACAGACTGAAACTGTCATTCCAGTACCTTATTGCACATCGTTCCAAATGCTGACTTCTTGAATCCATTTATAAGGATTATACTCATTCTTTTACACATAAATATTATCTGGGCCAATAGAGCGTCAAGTCCTGAGTTGGTACTACTTCTAACAGATGTTAGGACCAACTGCCCTGACTAGATACGACTGCCAAAAGACGTAAGCTCCACCTATTGGTATCTTACACAACTTTCCTCAAAAGGAACAAAAGATAATAAAGTGACAACATGAATTAATGTTCTTTTTTCTTTGATTAGGAGTAGAAAACTATTCAATCCATTAAGTCAAATAAATTTCATTGCCATGGGAAAAATTAATGAAAAAAGAAACCTACCTTAACATCAAATGTATAGAATTATACATAAAAATGAAATATCGGTATTGGCCCCCTGCAGCAAATATTTTCCAATACCAAGAAAAATTCATAATATGTCTTCACATGGTCAATATATTGGTTAATATCGGCTAAAATTTGCACCAGGTTCAATATGAAAGAAAAATTGTGACCGTTACGGCCACGACCAGATTGATACCTATACTAATATTTTCATCAATAAACTACTTATTTTAGTATTAAGTGCCTAACAAGTTCTTTTGTTTCAATCCCTTCAAAATGCATATAATTCTCTAACTGAGCAAAGAGATTTCACAACTAAATTTATTTTTTTATCACATAATCATCAATAACATTTTTTCCTCTCACTTAACCAAGAACCACCTATAAATTGTACTCAGTCTTAACCCTTCAATTGTAAAGATATTGTTTCCTCCCATAACGTCCAAATCACAATCACTTTTACCATAGCGCCAAAACTCAACCTAAAATAAAAATCAAATGAAAATGGATCTGAACCCCAAAAGAATTCATTTGATTCCATGGACTCTATTCTCTCGAATGATATTGAAGACAATAATGAATGGTTGGGTGGAAATATGAATGGAAAACATGGACAATGAGGTTGTGTCTGAGGATGATCCTTTGCATGAGGTTCATTTACTAGAGCAGCTAGAGTGAATGAGCCTGCCCAGTATTGCATCAACAATGATGAGTGACAATGTCCCACCCAAAAGAAAATATCCAGCCTCTACTTCTAGGAATACTCTCTACATGCATTTATGCTATTTCTATCAAGGATCAATGTCTTTCTTCCAAATATCGGAGGGGTTCCTTTCCAAGATACCTTGTCATTTGATATTGTCAGCTGTGAGTTGTAACCCTTTTCCATCATAAATTTGTGTCCCAGGCTTCCAGCAGAAGTTACAAAAACATCAAACCACGTACTTTCTTAAAGTTCCCCTTGATACAAAGTCACATGCCTTCCTCTTCTTCCAATGCCCCTTCACCTCTTGGACATAAAACAAGGTTTGAAGGAAGGCCCGATGTTTTTAGCCTTATCCAGATTGCAGTAGCAACATTGGTGGGCAACTTAAAAATGTCAAGGCAAAAATGCAATGTCAATTTAGCATTGCCTTGCTCTGGCTGCAATAGTGTACCTCATTTGGCATGAGATGAATAACCAAATGTTTGGCTCATATCCTAGATGTCTGAGGAAAAACCGGTTACCTTATTTGTAATCTACTAAGAAGTAAACTTGTACTATTAGATTTAAAAGAAACTCCCAGAGCTTGAAAGAGTTGAGGCTTTGTGGACTTACCGTGGTTCCAATGGAGGCATGAGAAGGATAGCGGCAGGCTGATAAGTAGGGTGGGCAACTGGATCACATAGCCTGTGAGGTTTGTTCGTTGCTTTAGAACCTTGTTGTCCTCCCCAATTTATCTATTTCTCTTTTCACTCTCTGTATGGATTTTTGGGCAATAGGTGGGCTGTTGTTGTTGATTTCCTTGATGGAGGCAGTGGAGATGTTTGCTGAAACTCTTGGTAGTAGTTGGCTGGTTCTCTTGAGTGGGAATGGCAGGGACACTGATGTAGGGTGTGTTGGATTTCTGGTGGAAGCACATGAATTCATTGGCGTGATAGTGAGCTTGATGAAAGAGGCAGTTTCTATATATATATTGTCTCAAATTTTTGTCTGCATGGGTTGAGTTTGGCCTTGTTCCGTCCTCTTTGCAAAGGGCTAGGAGAATCAGCCACAATTTTGATTTCTTTCCATTGTGCCAGATGTTTGTATTTTTTTTTTTTTTTTTTTTTTTGGCATGAGGTATGCCCCAGCCAATTTGGCTCCTCTTATGGGTCAAGGTATGCCTTTGGCCTGGGAAGGAATTTGACCTCTGTATATCTTTCCTTTTTTCAATACAGATCTAATTACTTGCCCCAAAAAAAAAGTACTTTCTTCAAGGATAAATAGTAGGAATTCCATTTGAAATATATCAAATCCAATCCCCCCTCTGTATTGCAAAATTTAATAATAACAGTGAGAATAATTATGGAAAAACTGACAACAAAAACAATAATAACAGTTTGAACATACTAGTCAAAAGCCAGAGGCGCATTTCAAAGAGCCACAAGTCTGGATATGTCAGGCGCAGAGCCCCAAGCATCAACAAGGCAAGAGAAATTCAATTTGCTGGTTTTGTTTCCACCTTAAAATATTAAGCACAACTTAAAAAAATTAAGAGGTAAACATCAAATTGGATATCCTATTTCTTCTTCAGGGCTTGCTCTTCAAAGGCAGAAGCTATGGCTCTGAAGTCTCCTCAGACACTAAAACTTCAAACAACTTAAGTATACCTTCCTCCTCTCTTCATCTTTTTCTGCTTATTTTACTTTATTTTCCAGAATATTGGATGATCAAATTTGCTTGCAGTTTTTTACCCTTGAATGTTCTTAGTGCATTGTCATCTTGTGTTATGGCATAAAAAATACAGTTTTGTTATTATGTACACCTTACTTCGACAAGGCACGCCCCATACCTTGAGCCCTGCACTTAAGCGCAACCTCAGTATTTCAATATGCCTTAAGCCTCATGATAATGATTGTTAGTAACAATAACACAACAATATCAAAATACTTGAATGAGCGGAGATTGCCCGCCTGGAATAGTCACAGAATGACTGAATATCTTGGCACGGCTTAAAAGATCCCAAGCTCGTAAGGTCCCATCAACATGAAGCACGAAAATCACTTTTGTTCCATGAATGTCAGATATTGCCACATCCTTGACCAACCCTGCTGTCCTCCCCCTGCAGCCAGATTCAACTAAGCTAGAAGAACATTTTATGGGTCTGAAAGGAGCATAGAATGAATAGCAACTACCACAAGGAAGAGATCAAAAAATAACCCAAAAAAAAAAAAAGATGCAGAATTAGTATAAGGAAGTGTACATAGATAAGCCTACAGACAAAATGCAAGAATACAATTCAAGGAATGAGCACCCCCAACCCTCAGCAACTGAAGTGAGAGATCTGTCAAGAACAAATTAATCAGTGGAACCTCTTGAACAGAACTCGAATCAATCAGTTAGTAATTCTCTTCCAAATTATATTTTTAAAAGGAAACTCTTTTTGATAAGAATATTAATAACCAATTTCAGTATAGTTAAACAATGTTATCTCAAGTTGTTTCACGGTAAGGGAACTGGCTCAAGGTCTAGAATCGCACTTTGGAGCTGTAGCAAGAAGAAACATAGAATACTGTAGCATTCTTTAATGATGTCCCTCAATTATTTTAGACAACCCTGAATAAGCTAAGCATTATATTTGAAAAGGTATAGAACTGGAATGGATAGTTTTGGCTTTTCACTATCAGAGAAGGCCTATGGAGAAAGAGGGAATAAAGGGAACCATGCAATAAGCTAAAGCCACATAAGATAATACATTTCGGAATGATGATCATTAAGTAAAATGGGCAGCCCTTGTGCACAATGGAAAAGGCTCCTACATGATAAGACTTGAGGAGCATATGCAGCCGAACCCCTAACTGCAAAGAGGTTATTTCAATGGTCTAATGTCTAAACCAGTGACCATTGGGTCGCAGTGGAGCATTATTATTACTACACCAAGGCTCACCATGTAAGTGATCATCACTACATTATGTCGGAAAATGATGAAATAAATCAATGATGAATCCATCACCTTCTAACTATATCAATTGTAAGCGCAATTCAACAAGAGCAAAAATATATACAAATTAATAATGCCAGACTGTATTTATCATGCAAATGCTGTAAGGGGGAAACAAATAATTGAACACCTCTGTTAAAGAAATATCATCCTACAAAATGTCTAGTGTGGTAATCATCATGATCTCAATAAACAAACAGCAGCCTGACATCTTTGTTATTGTGGTTGTTTCCAGGGAAACAGCACTAAAGAAACAGCCGCTTCAATGGCTTGATCCGGTCAATGGTCAACTAGACATAGATAAACATTATTGGATCCAGAAAACATAGCAGATTATTAATGAATGGTGGTAAAAAAAGGAGCTGATTCCCAAACCTTGAAAGGTGGTTTCAAGTCTCCACAAAATTATTCAAGCTTAAACAACATTATTTTTTTTCCTTTGTTCTAAGTCATTATCTATTAAAAGAGGACTGAAATACTTTAAACTTTTTATTTACAAAATTAAAACTGATTGATTCGGCTTTGAAAGGAGTCAGGTTTCCTATTAGGCTGAGGTGCTTGCTCTGTTTTTAAAAAAGGGGAAAAAGACGACATAGGATTGGATGAAGTTTAATATGGGTTCTGATCTGTTGAAAAAGCCCAAGTAATGGACAATGGTTTGTTTAGCACTTCATTCCAAAGATGGTTACCAGACAGATATGATGGAAGATACTATGCAAGAAGACTCGCAACTGACATTGGCTCAAGATCATAGAATGTAATATCGATCATTATTCAAAATATATGCCAATATATATCGATATCAGGCCGGCTGATTCTAATATTTCCTAATACCATACAATGTTTCTAAAAGCACACCTCATGTGAGCTTAAGCTTGGGGCTCAAAGACCGACACCTCAATATATCTAGGTGAAGCTCATTCTAACATGAGCATATCCTTTCTTGTGGCTAAAAGTGCGCACCATAAGGATTATTTTCAAGAAAAATAAATTTTTTTTTCTTTTTAAATTAGCCATTTATTATATTTAATTGTTACTTATAGTAATAATTTAGCATTTGTGAGATAGAAATTAATGAAAGTAATAAGTGGCAAATTGGAAAAAGGATGAAGACCATAATAAGTATAATAAATCTGCCTTTGATGATAATTTTTTGCAATTGGATTTTGTAATTAAAATTATTGTAGTAAATATAGTTACACATCACACTAACTTGAGATATAGCGTGAACCTTGAACCATAAGTGCCTTTAGGGCGACTCCCTTGGAGTTTGTAAATAATGAAAACTCTAACTTAGAGAAACATTGAAAGATGAAGAAATAATTCTAATCTATAAGTTAAGATATGTAACTTTTATCTGATAATAATAATAAATATTAATTATTATATGAGTAATTTAATAACAATATTTCAAATATGTTAATGAATTTTATTTTTTTATAATAATATTATATTTAATTATTCTTTTTAAATTAGTCATTATATTTAATTGTTACAAATAATACTAATTTGATACTTGTGGGATTGAGATTGATAAAAATAATGAGTAGCCAATTAGAAAAATGGATAGAGAGCATAGTGAGAGTAATAAATTTGCATTTGAGAATAATGAGACTACACATTATACTAAATTAAGTAGTAGTATAAACAATAAATAATAAATGCTTCTCAAGCGACTCTATTAGAGTTTATGAATAATGAATATTCTAACTTAAAGAAATATGTAAAGACAAAGTAATTCAAACTTATAAGCTAAAGAACGAGAAATATGAACTTTTATTTAATAATAATGATAAATATTAGTCTATATTGTGAGTATTTTGAGAAGCATATTCACATTTATTAATAAATTTTATTATTCTTGTGCACTTGTGGTAAGTTATGCCTATTAATTGTCATATTTTATATTGTTAGTTAAATTATGAGTTTATTATTAGTGTCATAAATATTATTTTAGTATTGTTAGCTTTAACAATTGTAATTTATTACAAGAACATCATATATACATATTTTATAAGTAGACACCTTACTTCTATTAAACTTGCACCTACAACTTGTAGGTCCCAAGGACCCTGTGCGCCTTAATGCACCTTACTCCTTTGACAATCTAGTACCACAACAAAATAGTGATATGTCCGCATGTCGACAACACATCTGATATTTCTCTGTCAAGTTACAATTTGCAAAAATATTTAGATTTTGATATGTCTAATATCGATAGATATTATCCAATATGATTTATACCGATATCCATGGTGCTGTGATGCTAAAGGAAGAGGATGAGAGAGCACTAATACATAAAAATCATAGGAAAATAGTAAGGATAGAGAGGAAAGTAGCAAGGTGAAGAGAGAGAATAGCATATCAAGAAAAAGGAAATTCTTAAACATCTCAACAAATATCAATTCATCAATGGCGTGTTTATTTACACGCCAAAACCAAATCAAAGTTGTAAATCATTATGAAGGTCATGGTCTCACTATCATGGACATATAAAAATCATGGCAACTGCAACTATGAATGGTTAGGAAAGATTAGAAAGTCAAACCTAAGACATAGAAGTGTAAGAATTTGAATAATAGATAACAATCTCAACACATTTAAAGAATATTTGTGATATATTTTTATAATATAAAATAATTGTTATCACTAGTTGTTATTTTCAAGCATTTTCCATTTAATATAAAATTATATGGCCCAAATGCTGTTGTTTTTTTTTATACGTACAGAACACTAATTTTGTCAATGCATACCCAATGCTAAATTTTCTAATACATATCGAGTGCTTTTTTTTTTAAATATGTATCGGACATTTATTTTTTTGACACATACCAAACACTTATTTTCAACAAGCATTGGACACTTTTTTCTCCTATATGTATTTGACAGCATTTGATTCTATGATACTAATGTAACAAGGTAACCAATTCACATAGTATATATCAACCAAACCACTCATAGAATATAATATTCTAAAATCATATGCACAGAGATAATTATCTTAAGCATAAAGATCAGAAACAATATAGAATTTCTCAATAATTTTACATATGCTAATTATCCAAATAAATAGCTACAATAAAGAAATTACAACAATAATCTAAACAATAAGAAGAAAATGAAAATATCGAGCATTAAGCTCTGGGTTTTACTTCCAAGTCACCATTACTACTCTGGTGCTATCATTTTACACTTTACCCAAATATGTTTCCTTACATGTTCAACCACAATGGATCTTATAGAAGGATCTAAACAAATAAATGGAGAGAATCCACAATAATATTCATGACTAGAGTTATTTCCCCATTTTTTTAGATCAAGCTTAGCTTTTTCTTTAGAGACCCTTCCTACAATCCTTCAAAGAATAGTGACATGATGAATGCCCCATAGATATTGTACTATTTCTAGTATTAAAATAGCAAGCTCGCATAGCAACTATTAGAGAGAGACAGCACCTCGACATGAAACCCCATAGGCGACCGAGTATTGCATCATCCCGCAGCTCATGCATGAAACCTATGAATGTAACAATAAATCAGAGCCAATGTAACAGCTATGCAAAACTAGGCCCTCGTAAGTCATATTGTATCACAAGACTCTGGATGTAAAACAGGAGGATAACATGCCATACAGGGAATCCTACCTGGAGCATCTAGATCAAGCAAACCCATTCGAAAACAAGCAATTGAACCATCATCTCTCCCAATAACCAAACAACCAGCCTTTGCAGAAATAGCAGTTATAGGGCCATAGTCAGGAGAATTTTGTAACTCAAACCAAATAATCTCACTGGGTGAGAAACCCGTAAAAGAAGCATATGTTGAAATATTCTTGAGTTGCAGAAGATAAGCAACGCCGGAAACAGAGAGCGTGTAAAGTAGGTAAGGGTTGCAAGAAGCAGCATTAATCTGCCCATCAGTAAAGACACAACCGATAGATAAGCTGGATCAAAGATTAACAGGTATCTCCGTGATAAGAATATAGAACCCATATAAACAAGAAGAAATCATAGAGAAGAAGACCTCATTTTTGCAAATATAAGCGAAAGGGGACAGTGGTTCAGGGAAAATGATGCACAATCCGGCAATCAGGGACTCCTTGTCCGCAGATAGTTCAAATATCTCCAGAAAGAGGGGATAATTCTTGCGGATTCTCCTGTTGCAGAGAAAGTAGCGATCAGATTCAGGTAGACAAGAGAATTAAGTATTTTACGTTAATCATTGCAATTAGAAAACAGTTTTTCGTTTTCATTCATCCTTCCTCCCGCTAGCCCCAATATGTATCCCAGGTAATTCCACAACAACACAAGTTTCCCACTCTCAAAATTTGAACTATTTTCTGTTCTTCTTATCTTCTCACAATTCGTAAGTTGGAAACTTGTAGATCAAGATCAAGAGGAATAGTACCAAATGAGGTAAGTAGGAGGCGTCCCAATGACCACGCACGAGGCAGCGTCTTCAGTCAGGGGAGCAACAGCTGGCGAACCACGAGCAGCAGCGCAAGTGTCTGGGACAGAGACCTTAACCAAATTGATAAAATTGGTACCCAAAATGGGAACTTCCGTCCCTACTAACGACGTACTCCCCATTTTCTCTCTCCACAATCTCGCAGTTGGAACCTCTAGAATGCCGAATTTGACTTCTACAGCACAAAACCGAGTGTCAGTTTCATGGTGCATAGTAGAACACAATAATTCAAAAAACAAATAAAGAGGAACTAAAGGACAGTCAAATCCTGAACTGCGTTGAAGCTGGTGCTATCACAACGATGATGAACTCAATCAGAACCTCATTGGGAGATCAAAAACTCGCAAACCTTTACTGTGAGAAACTTATTTAGATAAATAGAGGCGTCTCGATGACAATGAACTGCCATTTCACCATCAGGACTTCTTACCCGAAATTTAGGAGTCTGAGTAATGTGAAAGCATCGACTCGATAGACGTCTGAGTGTTTTGTCTTCTGAAGAAACTTAATCGCCGGACGAAATCATGAGGTGCCCGACTTAGGAGCGGGAATATGACATGCAGGGTTTAGGAGCAAGGGACGCAGAGAGACTACGCACAATGCATGCCGCAAGGGTTTACGCCGGTATGTCGAAACGGGAAATGGATGCCGAAATTTCTTTTTTTTCGTATTTTAAAGTAAAATATTAAAAAAAAACTTTATTTTTTAAAAATGATGCATCTCAAAAAAGACCTTATATTTTAGAAGTGTCGGCCTTCAAAATATTAAAAAAATTATATTTTTTTTGGAAGCCGTGAATCTTAAAAAAGACTTTAACTTTAAAAAATAATACATCTAAACTGTCCACTTTAACAACTAAGATGTATCATTGTTCAACTAAACCACCGCCTATTTTTCTAAATCATTTTCTTTCGCATCCGTTGCTCTCACACTTGATTGAACTCTTCCTCTCCCTCTCCAACTCTAATTGGTTTGCCTTCCATTACCTTCGTCTTTGATTCTCATATTTTGTATAATAACGGTATGTTTGGTTATTAAAATGAAATAATATGGAAATAGAATAATTTTTCTCAGGGAATAGAATGAAATGATAATAGAATTAAAATTGTTATTCTCGTATTTAGTTATTGGAATAGAATAATGTGAGAATTAGTATTTCATTATTTAGTTTGTAAAATAGTACGATAAATAATGTAAAAATAATAAAATAATATCTACTAATAATAAACGTAATAATAATAATATCTAATAATAATAATGATAAACGTAATAGTAATATCTAATAATAATAATAATAAATGTAATAATAATATCTAATAATAATAATAATAAATATAATAATAATAATAAAGGGTAGTGATGGAAATGCAGTTCACAAGCAGGGGGAATTACTATTACCAGATAACGGAAAATAATTAAGACAGCTAAAATGGTGAGAATGATTATTCCCGTAAAATTGAAAATAACTATTCTCAGGAAATCATTATTCCCATCTAAAAGCTAACCAAATCGGAGAATTTTTAGTATCGCGGAAATAGAAATTTCATTCCACCTTAATTCTGTCTAATCAAATACGATGTAAGAGTTTTGATTAAGTATGGTCTCCATTGTCCTTATATTTTTTTCTTTAACTTCAATTTTAATTTTGAAATCTAGGATTTCAGATACTAATAACACAAACCCAAAACTCTTCCCCACCATTTTTGTTCTGTTGCCGTTTTTGGTTTTGATTTCCATATTGAAATCTAAGATTTGGTGAACCAAGAACACGAAATCAAAGATTTCATAGTCCAAAAATAGAACCCAAAACCCCTATCCCATTTTCGATCTATGGCTATTTTGGACTTCAATTTTCATGTTGAAATCTAAGATTTGGTGGACTAAGAACACAGAAATCAAAGCCCTCACCCCCATTTTTGATATATTACCCAATGTATATATGTTTGCTCAAATGGATGGTGTTGTTGTTTTAGTCTTATAATTTGTTGAGTTTGCTTAAATTCAATTTATTTTTGTTTCTAGTTATCACAATATACCTATTTTAATGAAATAATCTTAGATGTATATAATAAACCACCGCCAATTTTTCTATTGTTCATTTTATTTGTACATTGCTCTCTCATAAATTGGAATTTCCTTCCCTTATCTAATTGGTTTATTAATCTTTGATTTTTACTTTTGTAATTTGTATTCCTTAAATAATTCAAACAATAAAATTTAAACTCTTTTCAATTTTAATTCTAAAAGAATTAAAATTAGACCCATGTTTTTAAATCTTAATTCTAAAAGAATTAAAATTAGACTCATGTTTTTAAATCTTAATTCTCTAAAAATAATAAATTAATAATAAGTTTTTAATAAATATAATAATTCTCAAAAGAATTATAATGATAAACTCATAATTTTAGTAATAATTTTAATAAATTAATAATAATAATTTAAAATAATAATAAATATAATAACAATATCTACTAATAATAATAAATATAATAATTCAATGTAAGAATGTAAATTCATCACCCTCTAAATGCTTTACTTGGTCTAAATAATTATTATCAAATGAGGGAATGGTCTTTCTCGAAAATCGAGATAACATTCCAAACCAATCTATACCAATTTTTCCTACTTTTGTGAGTAATTTGGTTTGTTGAAAATTTAAAATTGATGGCATTTAAAATCCCAAACCAAACATGCCTGGTTTTGAAATACTCAAAAGATTTATAATTTTTTCTTTAAATTCAATTTTAGTTTTAAACAGGATTTCAGATATTAATTGGAAAACGTAAAACTCTTCCCCACCATTTTTATTCTGTTGTGATTTTTTTCGATTTCCATTCAAAATCTAAGATTTGAAAAGAACAAAATAAATTTAAAGAACTTTAACCCAAAACCCCTATCCTGAATGATCTAAAATTTTGGAATGCAAATTTCAGTTGAAATCTAAATTTGGTGGAAAAAAAAAATCAAAACAAATGGTTTGATATATTGCCCATTTATATATGTTTGCTAAATGGATGATAATTTATTTTAGTCTTATAATTTGATGAATTTGCTTAAATTCAAATTATTTGGAAAAGTTATCAAATATGCCTTTTTAATAAAATAATCTTACAAATATAATAAATATATTGCTCATTTTATTTGTAATTGTGCAAATAAATTATTTGATTCTTTATAATATTAATCTTAACTTTTTATATTAAAAATTGTATTCAAAATAATTTAAACAATAAAATTTAAACTAACAAAGAATCTAAAATTGAAAATTAGATGAGGATTTAAATTTTAACTCTAAAAGAATTAAAATTAGATTTGTTTTTTTAAAGATTTAATTTTAATTTTACAAGTAATAAATAGATTTTATAAAAAATATTCAAGAACTTAATAATTTTTAATATGCCTTTTCAATGTAAGAACATCTATTCATCACCTTCTAAATGCTCTAGGTCTAAATGTTATGCCCTAACTTTTTAATGTTCAAAAGAAATGATGTGAATGCCTCATTATCAGATGACAACGATGAAGAAAATGTTTGTGAGTAAATCACCATAGCATGACAAATCATGTTACTCAATTTGCCTACTTCCATATGGTATCTTGAAGGGGCGATGCTGTTAAAGTCCGATTATAAGAAAATAGAATATTAAAATAAATTGACTATATAACTTTCATAATACTTAAAATATCAATGTTTTGAAATTTAACATTCTCAGTATTAGTGAATTTTATAATAAAAATTTTAAAGTTAGATTTACACACAATATATTTGAAAAGAAATATTATTATGGAATAAAATAAGACTTTACGTAATTGTTATGGAGTATTTCTTAAGTCCAAATTAAAAAGTGATAGTGTAACATTTTTGGATATTTTTTATTTAACTATTTGATGCGTTATACAAGTGCATATTTTTTTATAATTGGATGAATAATTTATTAATATTTTAATTAAATTTTTTTTTAAAAAAAATGGTGAATTCCTTAGTTTTGGAACGTGGGCTTGGTGAATATGCAATAATGAGAAGTTGAACATAGAGTCAGAATAATTTATTAGAATTCTTGCTATGATGATATTTCTTGATTTTAGATCATATGTTTTCAAACGTTATAGAATTAAAATTTTGACTTGATAATGTTTAGGGCCGATCCTTTTAAAATGATTGGTAGAATTATTCCTAGTCATGTTAGAAAACTATTGTTACTCCGTCGTGTTGAACTTTTGAGGAAATCAATTAAATTGTGAAGATAAATTCAAAACTAATATCTTGATGGAATTATTCCAAAAGGATATGTCAAAATTTTTCAATTAAAATAGCAAATGGGGAATATCATGCCAAACCAATCTTGACCAATTTTTCCTATTTTGGACAAATTTGGTTTGTTGAAAATTTAGTTGATGGCATTTTTAAAATCCCAAGGCAAACATGCCTGGCAAAATACTCAAAAGATTTAGAATGCTCACACAATCTTTGATAAACAGGATGAGTCTAATTGGAATAGTAGAGCCATAATGTATTATTTTTTAATGATATTTTTTGGTAAATTCAAACCCAAGTGAAAATATAAAATAAATCTAATTTTTTTTAAAACCACTTATGAATGATCTAAAAAATTTAAAAATGCAAATGTTCAATTGTAAATTTAAAAAAAAATCAAAACGAATGGCGAAATACTTGACATTTGTGGTAAACTAAATGATATAACTAATTCTGGTGCTAATCTTAGAGGGAGAATTTTCAAATGTAAAATCATTTGGAAAACTTTGAAATCCCTTTTAAAAAGATTCAAACATAAAATTACCCCTATAGAGGAAAGCAAAGATCATGAATATATAAGAATTAGAGAATTATTTGATTCTTTATAATCTTATCTTCCTTCATATTAAAAATAACAAATTGATTGTACTAAAATTACCAAAGATAACAAGAGTTTCTGGAACCTTAGCATAGTATATACTTGTTTTATGCATATTTTATTTCCATTGTCAAAGGTTGTTTGATTTTTATGATAAGATGGTTATAGCCTTATAACTATCGTAATTAGATAATATTCAGATATATCATATACAGTATAAGTATGTTATGAGTATAACTTTTAGGAAGATTAAAACAGTAATGAAAATATCATAAAAATGTCAAGACCTTATGATACTTATCTATCCAACAAAGATATAAATATGCGGCCTTTTGTCATAATGACACAATAAAATTCATAGAAATTTGTTAATATCTTACATTATTGTGATTTTATATTGAGTTAAATTTTTAAAAAATTTAAGATATGACCTTATTATTAATAATACTTTGAGACCTAATTGTATTTATTGTGATTCAATGGGTCCAACAAATGTTCTTTGGCATGTTGAGATTATTTACAGTGTTAATATTATGAATTTTATATATTTACATTGTTATTGAATTATATTATTTATTAATGTCATTGATAGTTATTGTATTATTGATAATTGAAGATAATTATTGATTTATGCATATCATATATTGTCTTGGAGTTTGTTTTGATAAATGAGTTACTTGGATAGTTTAATTTTTATTATTATTGACTTCTATCAAAGTTATTTATAGAGCTTTTGGATCACTTTATTACTTCTCTCTTCCAAATTATCAAGTTAGAGATGGGTGGCTCTAGAGTTAGAGAAAAATATGTATTTTAGTGTCTTTTGAAACCTCATTGGAGTTGTCTTTTCTTTTTTTATTTTTATATAGTAGATATATATTCTGTGCTCTTGTTTTAATTTGATGATTTTGGGGCTATATTTTTTCACAAGATTTTTAAATGTATGAGATTTTAGCTTTAATAATCATATTTTATTATTTATACTATAGGATGGATATTATTTTGATATTTATGAATTTTCACATGCTTAAATTTGGGTGGCTATTATAGCTTTGTTTTGGGTTGCCACACATAGCATTAAGATAGAATGTCATAAACTTTGACATTAAAGATGTGGTCATATGAACTGCAAAATCTGCACTTTTTCTTTTCTTTTGTCATTTTCTATTTTGTACTATCTTTTTTATCCCCATCTGAAATTTCTAAGAAAGAGATTATGATTCGTGAACCCAAGTAGAAGGAAAATGAGAGCGTTGTGTGTTGTTTTTATCAAGCCGATATACAAACTAAAACCAAGCATAAAAGGATTGCCAAAATTTATACTAAGAAACCCTTAAAACCTTATTAAAAAAAAGAAAATCTAATACTTTTAGTGTTGCTATAACCTTAATTAAGAAACTTTAAAATAAAGAAGTTTCAACTACTAATATTCAAAGAGACCATGGATAGGAATTTGTTAACATTGATTTTGAGGTCAACTTTGGTAATAAAGAAATATATTGATAATTTTCTACAAGTATAACTTCTCAACAAATTGGTTTATGGAAAGAAATAGTAAAACTCTTCAAGAATTGGTTAGAACTATGGTACTCATTAAGAATGTGCCACAAATTTTTTAGGTTAAATTGTGAACAATGTTTCTTGAAAAATTAAACATGTATACCTTAGTCCAAAATGGATAAAGTTTATTATGAAGTTCAGAAAGGAAATAATACTAGAGTGAAGTACTTTAGCATTTTCAATGCTATGGTCTTAAGGATTGTGAAAATTTGGGCAATTTTGATTCTAAGAGTGATGATGACATCTTCCTGAGCTACTCTCAAAATAGTCGACTGTATAGGGTATATAATCATTAGATTATTAGAGTAATAGATCCTATTGTTCGGGGCCACTCCCATGTGAAAATCCAGATGGTCCGAGGGCTTAAAAAATGCACAAGAACCTTGTGAGGCTAAGGTTCATGGGCACATGCAGTGAATGTCCATGGATTGTGAAAAGTTTCTTTGGTAGAAGAAATCTTGGTCAACATGGGGGTTGACAGATCGGTTGGAAATGGATTTCTTACAAGACTGCCATTTACAGTAAACGTACAGTTGACCTACCACTTTGGGTAGTTGAAGGATGTCATCTTCTGGAAGCCTGCATACGCCGCCTACAAGACATAGGTGTGCCTATTGTTGCAAGCCTTGAGAGTTGTCACCAACTACTGTATAGCTAGGGTGGTTGGCTGTCTTCTTGCCTGTGTATATATATATTTGCATACTTAGAATGTGGGTGTGTGAAGCTTTTGTATAAGATAGAGGAGAGGAAGAGTGGAGGAAAGAGAGCTGTGAGAGAAAAACGCAAAGAGTGTTGTTCGTGCTCTCTTCTTCATTTTTGTCCCTTGTGGTTTGTGTAATCAAAATCTCATACTTAGTAATTTTTATGTAGGTTTGGTGTCTCATAATTTTTTTCTTATTTTAGAAGAATTTTTCATATAAAATATCCGGTGTTCACTTTTCTTATTCTTCTTCCTTCCTTTCCTTCTCTGTGAGTACGTGACTAGGTGTTTATGGATCGGCTGGCCATCTTAATGCCAACACCTATGACATTGTCAATGATGATATGCACGAAGAAACTCACATTGAAGGGGATAAGATCTAGAGAAGATTTAGGGCTTTCATATAGGATTAAACTTAGTGATGCTAAACACTCAATCATAGGAGATGTTAATGAATGGCTGCTATTGTGAAATATAATTTTGAAATCAAATAACTTTTATTTACTATATTCAGAAAATTGAATCTAAGAATGTGGATGAAGCTCTTTTCGATGTATATATTGAGTTATAGGTCGCTCTCGTGTGGATTCACACACATTTAATGTGCTAATTGGTGGTATGAATAACTAAAATTTTCCGCCAAAGTGCGCCTGATGAAACCCTGAAGCACTGATTTCAGAAGCATCACGACCGAATTGCGCCCGAGGCGCACTTTAGGCGCCGATTCCAGAAACTCTATGCTCGAGGCTACCTAATGGGTGCTTGAGCACCATTTTTAAAAACTCCGCGCTTGAGCCATTCTTGACGTGTGTTCGAGTGCCATTTTTAGAAACTCTGTATGTCAAGTGCGGCTCGAAGAATAAAAACGTGGCTAATGCTTGTTAGGATTATACTATTATAATTTGAGTGCCATTTTAATAGAGAAAAGAAGAGAAATAGATAGAACGTGGAGAAGATGAAGATTTATACATCCGTTTGAATTCCGAATCGAGGTCCAATATCTGTCGATTGTGGATACATTATTTTTGTTGTTGAGAAGAACGTTTATCGAATTTTATTTTTTCTCTTTCATCTTATGTTTTCTATTGATGGATTTATTTTTAGATAAGATAATTTAACATCATATTTGGAATTTATGTAATCGAGATATTATATAGTGGAGATATTTTTGAATTTCGAGTCCTATGATTTTTCTCCATTATTCAAAAAAGAGTTTTTCACGTACAAATCATATCTTTATCGATCGTGTGTGATTATTGTATACTTATCGTGTATTATTATTTATTTTCTTACGGTTTAAATAGTTAGTTTAGCCCCAACAGCATGTTGAGTCAATGACATACAAGATGAATTAGTTAGAATTGATGTGTGATGTTTAGTTTCTAAAATAATGATGGAAACATCTTTGGTACCCCATAGATATTAAAACTAAAACAAATGATGATGGCATGATTACTTTAAAAAAGCTAGTGTGTTGGTTATAAGCTATACTAAAGTAAAATTCATTGATTTTAATGAAAATTTTGCTTCTATTATTAGACTTAAATCTATTATAATTATTCTTTCTATTGCTTGCACCACTAGAAATTGTATCGAATGAATTGAAAAAGTATCTTTCTCAATGATATACTTTAAGAAGAAGCCTATGGAGAACAACTGACAAGTTTTGTGGATATTAAGTTTCCAACCATTTGTATAAATTAAGAAAGTCTTAAATTGATTAAAGCAAGCTCCACTATCGTGGCATAATACATTAACCACATATTTGATTAAACATAGTTTCTATAATTGACATCAAAAGGTTTTTATTCGTGTAACTTTGATATGAACTAAATTATCACCAATATCTCATATTACATATTTAGATTGCCTTTGACAAAAAAAAAAAAAAACACAATATGAACAAAATTCTCACTGATATCTTACAAATGTGTTTCAAGGCGAAAAATCACAAGCAGCATTTATTTTAATTAAATTTAAAAAAATTGATACGAGTTAAATTCTGACTGATATCATATCTCATTTATTTTGGAGTTATGTGCTTAAATATTTTTGTATTGTACTTAATATAGTTAATTACTAACTATATTTTTTTAGATATATAAAAATAACCTATAAATTAGGGTACGGAGGGCAAATGATAGGACCATGTGGCGCAATATTGGTAACAAGTTTGGTCCTAAAACATGTGGTGCTGTTTTACCTCATCATCAAATATGGATGGGCCCCATGAAAGAAATGAGCTCTTTACATTATGAGGCAATAATTTGCTACATTTATTACCCATTTATCATCTTTCTTTTTTTTAAAAATAAAAATTATTTTTATAACAACTTTAACACATTTAACATCCTTTCTATTTTCTCGAATTTACTTTTAGCACAACCACAAAATTTCATATGATATTCACTTACCAAAAAAAAAAAAATTTTTTTGATATGATATTTGCAAAATATAAAGTGAAAGAATATATATATATATATATATATATATATATAGGTTACTTTTAAAATTAGGAGCCATCCCTCGGATTAATTAATAAATATTTTATAAACTTTATTTGTTTTTCATTTATGTGAAAGTTTGAAACTTTTTTGGCGCATAAGATTTAGTTGATTAAAAATGGTAAAAATTAAATATTTATATAGTTGGGCATCATTAAATTGAACTGTATATTATTTATTTATGTGCAATTGCGAATTTTTGATCTTATATTAACATGCTTTAAGAATAGATTTTTATATTTTATATATTGTTATAATTGATTGAATAAAGAACTCCACATTTAAAATATTTCTTTCTTTTTTAAAAAAATAAAAATTGTGGTGCCTATGTTGTTTTCTCTTGCAATAGTGGCCAAGGGAAAGAGTGGCCAATGGCATCCCAGCACAGGCAGCTAGTTAAAATCAAGTGGGTACCAAGTTACATAAAGTCCTACCTAACTTTTCTTATATGTCAATTTCATCTTAATGGAGATAAATCAAAGGAAATGATTATGAAGAATAAACAATCACAATAAATTATATGAGATTTTTTTTATAAATAAAATAACACAAATCATAGAAGAATAATATAACTTTCGAATTGCATATATTATAATCCAGCCAAAAAATAAAATGGACGATTTGTAATCATTCTCTTAAATTAATTTTATGGGATGAAATTTTATATATTATGCCATTAATTAAATTTATGCAATCTTAGATCTATAGAATACATACTATAATCAAACAATAATTAACCAACAAGTTAAATACGGGCTAATCAATGCTTACAATATTTAAATGCAAATTTTGAATACTTAAACTTGTTCAATGCAACAATATAAATCTCTCGCTCTGATACTATAATGATAATGTAGGAAATAAATAATGATATAAATAAATAAATAAGAGAATAAAATAACACAAAAATAAGAATCTTGAAATAAGAAGATGATGAGTGTTGGAATTCTACTCAATGGAAAACTAAAACTAGACGAATTTTAGCTTCATTAAAATTAAATATCGACGGTAAAATAATATTTCATGTCATTTTAAAGACAGGATCCGATAGTAATATTAATTCTTAAAGTAAATCTTTTATTAAAATTAAAATAAATTTAAAACAATATTCTAGGTTGCATATCACTGTGTTAGTCAATTTATAAGTAATATTTAATCTCATATTATTGATATCATGCACAGAGTGTGGGCTTCAGCATTGGATTGGCCCAAGCCGTAAAACAATATTCCAGGTTGCATATTAATTCTTTGAAGAAAATGTGGTCCATTAAATAACTCTCCCATTAGTTAATTTATAAGTAATATTTAATTTCATATTATTGATAAACGAGTAAAGGAGTGTCCAGAGGACAAACAAATCCGAAACACATCAATGGCCGAGGTATTTTCTAACGATTTGAAATTCCGCATTTGTGGTTGTTTACCCACATCAAGATCTAACATTTGGTATCGTTGCTCATATTTTCCGATTTTCCGAATGTTTTTTTTAAGATTCGGATCAAACGAGTTGGACATCGATGGGAAATTAAATTTCTTTTCAATATTTTTCAACTTTTATGGTGTTCGTAAAACTTATATGATTTGTAATCTCACAATCTATAATATTTTAAATTTTTAAAAAAAAAAAGAAAATCAAAAATCTATATTTCAAATGCAACCATTTCAATTGTATTTGTTTTGGTTACTATATATATATTATATATACGTATATATTTATTTATTATATATATATAATTATAATATTATATATAAAGTATAAAATATAATATCCGAATATAATTATATATATGTATAAATAATGTCATGTGATTAAAATAATTTAATTAATTGGGGATTAGACTTAATAAAATTATTTATTTATTATCACGTGATTATAAAAAGCATAAATTGTGATATTTATTTTGATATAATAAAATTTATCCTACGGAAATTTTATTATATTAAATTAATTAATCAGTAAAATATCAAATTATTTTTCTTAATTTACCCATTAAGAATGGAATATAATTTGATAGTTTTATCATAAAATTGGACATGAATCTACTGGAATTAAAAATTTAGCCCACGCTATTTTTTTGTCTATTGATTCATGATGATTTTAAAATTTGTTAGCCTTAATTTTGGATGTTAAGTATGTATTTATTTTTACGCATTATTCAATCAAAATCTTTCCGATATACGCGTTGTGAGATTCCCGAACTTAAAGGTGATAACTACAAAGTGTGGAAGGAGAGAATTCTTCTTCACTTAGGGTGGCTTGATATTGATTATGCTAAAAAGACGAACCACCGCCTCTTAGAACCAAAGGGATGAGGTAACACTTTATGAACGCTGGGAACGATCTAATGTCTCGATATAAAGACTAAAATTTCTTGGTATTCGTATTTAACAAAGTTAAAGGCATTGAAAGTCCACTTTAATAATGAAACCAAATGAGCACATAATGCAAATGAGGGGATGTTGCAAACCAATTAAAAAAAATCTAGAGGTGGAAATGTCCGTTTTCATAATATTTTGAATTCGCTTCCACCGCGATTTGGACCTTTTAAAATCTCTTATAACACACATAAAGATAAGTGGTCTATAAACGAACTCATGACCATTGTGTACAAGAGGAAGGAAGGCTCATGATGGAGCAAAGTGAAAGCGTTTTCAAAGGCAAAAGGAAGGAAGGTTCAAGACGAGATAAATCAAAGGGGAAAGGTAAAATACCTTCCCAACTGATTTCAAGAAGATCACTCTAATTATTTTCAAGTATCAAAATTGGCTTGAAAAGAAGGTAATCCATTCTCTTTTGTATGTTATGAATCTAATATGGTTAATGTGCAACATTTCTAATTCCTTACGTGTGTGGGCAAAATGCTTTTCTCCTCTCTATGATGAATGGAACATGCAATTTAATTTTGAGTAATGACCTTTTATATTCCAAATTTCTCTAGAAATTTGATTTCGGGGCCAGAGACTTGTGGCTTTTGGATATTCCTTTACATTTTCGGACTCATTATTTAGTTTATCTTATAAGTCCGATATTGTTGGGAATATACACCGTCTCATGGTCTTTATTGTTTAAATTTGCAAAACAATACCAATTTCAATCAAAATAATGGAATTAAAAGATGTGTTATGAATGAATGTTCCTCTATGTTATGGCATAGGAGATTATCTCCATTGAAAGAATTAAAAGATTGGTAAAGATGGAGTCTTAGTACTTTTAAAGATTTTCACGATTTTGAACTTGTGTGGACCGCGTTAAAGGAAAGGGACTGCACTAAGAAAAATGCCAAGAGGAGTGGACATATTAGAGATCATACATACCGATATTTGTAGTCCCGATATAGACTCAAATGGTCCCAAATATTTCATTACTTTTATCGATGATTTCTCACGATATATGTATCTCTATATGCTTCATAATAAATATGAAGCATTAGATGCTTTTAAATTGTTTAAAGCGTAAAGAGAAACAATTGGAAAAATATCAAAATTGTGAGATCGGATAGAGGTGGGGAATATTATGGTAGATATATCGAAAATGGACAAATGTCTTCCATTTGCAAAGTTTCTTCAAGAACATGGGATCGCCGCTCAATACACTATGCCTGTTCTCCTACAAAATGGTGTAGAGAAAGAAGAAACCGAACATTATTGGACATGGTGAGGAGTATGTTAAGTAACTCAACTTCCAAAATAGTGAAGCTCTTAAAACGTCATTAAACCGGGTCCTTCCTTTTGAGTTATGGAAAGGTTGGAAACCGAGTTTGCAACATGTCGCTGTATGGGGATGCCCATCCGAAGTAAGAGTCTATAACCCACATGAAAAGAAATCATTTTATCGATATCTTTGAAACGGTCTAAGTGGTACATTTTACTTATCCATCACATACCACTAGGATTGTGGAATCAAGAAATGCAAAATTTCTTGAGAATGATTTAATGAGTGGGAGAAAACGATCAAGAATTGATCATTTGGATTCTCAACCCTCCACTTCATATGATAGGTTGATTGATGAACACAACACTCCTCAAGATCAATCTAGTGTCAACAACCAATCATAGTCATTCCACAAAATACCGATTCTATTCTAGTAGACCATCAAGATTTATCTAGTTGTTACTCTGTTAGGATGATGATACAACATTTCTTCTAGAATGAGAAAGTCAGCAATCCCTAGTGATTATGTTGTATATCTCAAGAGTCTTTCTGTGGGCCAAAATGATCCCCTCAAACGTTTTCATAAATCACAATTATTTTTATAGGAAGAGATGAGTTCCATGAGTAGCAATAGAGTCCGGGATGCCCTAAAGGCGTGAAAGACTCATTAGGCAATATCGAAAGATATAAGGCAAGACTCCAAGTTGCTAAAGGTTATACTCAAAAAGAAGGAATTGATTACAAGGAGACCTTTTCTCCGTTCTAAAAAGGACTCTCTTCGCATAATTTTAGCATTTTTGATATGGGATGTGAAAACAAAGATTTTTAAATGGTGATCTTGAAACAACCGAAGGATTCTCCTCTAGTGATGGTGAGCAATTGGTATGCAAATCAAGAAGTCTATATGGATTGAACAAGCATCCCGACAATGGTATTTGAAATTTGATGAAATTATCTCTTCATTCGGTTTTCAAGAGAATATTTTAGATCAATGTATATACCGCTTGTTTCCTTGTCTTATATGTGGATGATATTTTACTTGCATCCAATGATAAAGGGTTGTTGTATGAGGTGAAACAATTTCTCTCTAAAAATTTTGAAATGAAGATATGGGTGATGCATCTTGTCATCGGTGGCATAAAGATACATCGAGATAGACCTTATGTTTTGGGTTTATCTCAAGAGACCTATATCAATAAGGTTTTAGAGAGATTTCGGATGAAAGATTGTTCACCGAGTGTAGCACCAATTGTGAAGGGTGATAAGCTCAATTGAGCCAATGCCCAAAAATGATTCGAACGGGAACAAATCAAGAACATTCCATATGCTTCCGTTGTTGGAAGTTTGATGTATGCTTATGCACAAGACCCGACATAGCATTTCTTGGGTTGGAATGTTGGGAAGATTTCGAGTAATCCAGAATCGAACACTGTCATCTTCAAGGTACCAAAGACTTCATGCTTACATATAAGACGGACCCGGCAACTGAAGTTTTAGGGTACTTGATTCTTTTTTTGGTTGTGTTGATTCACGAATCAACATCCGCATATTTTTGTTTGGAGTGCCGTATCCTTGAGGAGTGCAAGAAACTTTGATTCAACTTCCAAATTTCGTTGCTTTTTCGAGGCTACAAAGCATGGTGTATGGATGAGGAATTTCATGTCTAAGCTAAGAGTGGTTGATTCCATCTCAAGGCCGCTGAAGATATTTTGCGATAATTCAAAAAATCTAACAAAAGTAGCAATGAAAACACATCGACATTCAGTTTTAGCCATAAAGGAGCGCATTAAAGGAAAGGAAATTGCTATTGAGCATATAAGCACAATTAATGATCGCTAAAGGCATGCCACCATTAAGGTTCAAGGATCTTCTAGATTCCAATGGGATTGAGTTCCATTTTGTAATTTTCATTGTATGGACAATGATGTCAAAATTTATTGTTATGATATTTTTCAAAATTGTGTACACATTAATTAATTTGAGAAAATCATTAAGTTGGACAAAGAATAAACATAGGGTTTATTCATAAAGTAAAGTTAACCGGATGACTTGAGAAATTAATATATTGTAATACTATCTCATTATTAGAGGACTTATCACCATGATTCATAATTTATTTCTTAAAGTTTAAAAAATTGATGATTTTTAGTTATCACATCAAGTTAAATATGGACCTTGATTGGATTGGCCAATATTAGTCGAAATCTAGAAATGATTAAAAATTCTATCTCGTTTCATTTCTCCTCTAAATTTTGTAACGATTTGGCTTTAATCTCGGTTAATTCTCAAGCAAATGTGGTCCATTAAGTGGTGATAACTCTCCCATTAAGTTAATTCATCAATTTCGACCGGTTCAAACCAAAACTCGGTTGAGGCGGGTGATGGTTTCGCCTATAAATTAAATCCAACTCAAGCAATACACCATCTAAACGGTGTAGATAATCTTCAATCCAAAAAATCAGCATCAATGGCCGGAGGTATTTTCTAACCGATTTGAAATTCCGCATTTGTGGTTGTTTTACCACATCATCTATGCTTTAGACCCTAAAATATGATTCATTTGGAGGACCTTTGGCACAAAACTTATATGATTTGTAATCTCATAATCTATAATATTTTAAATTTTTGCTAGTTATATTTCAAATTATCATCTTTCACTCATTTACTGATGAAGACAATTTCGAGATCAAAGACTCCGCAAATAGTACTAGTACGCTGGTGTTGCGTCCTCAGATTCTGGTCTTTGTACGGACGTGGATCCGAAAGTAGAGCAACACAAAGATAATTTGTTAAGTAGGAGGAAAAAAAGAGGGATAGTGATATATGGTATTTTTACGTGGAAAGTCCTTTTCTAAATGAAAGGAAAAAACCACAAGACTATGTGTTTATAAACAATTTCACTATTCAAACTTGTGTGTACAAATGGTGGAGAATGGGAGGTAACCGGTGATTTTCAAGGATCACTCTAATTATTACAAGAGTTCTCTTAGTTGTGCAACTTGTGCATTTATTTTCTCTCTCTATGTGAACGTAAATGCAACCGTAAGGGTGAAAAGTTGTGAGTTAGGTATATAGTAAATATATATATAGTGGTTTGAGTCCTCTCACATGGAGTTGGCGTATACAGTGGATCCTACTATCAACCTTATAAATCTATCTTGCCGTGTCAGAAATATTACGTGCATATGGGCTTATTTTGTGGGACGTCACTTTTGCAGAGATCGTGTCTGCTCTGTAAGTCATCATATCCTGTGAAGATTATAAGTTGTAGAGATTGTGTGTGCATTTATAAAAGTCAACCCTCTGAGCTAGCATTCTCGGTCGCTCTGAGTTTCATTTTCTACGCTCATATTGTTGGGCACTTTTTAGAGTTCTCGTCCTTAATAGAGGCCTCGTTTTTACCAAAGTATTTGCCTTGTGTTAAGTTCACGCCCTTTCACAAGTATTTGGCCTTTGACAATGTCTTCAGTCGTTATCAAACCCTCAGGTTTTCAGTGCCATGTCATTGAGCCTTAGTGCCATGTCTTTGGGCCTCAAAGCCCCTTGGACTTACTCAGCCAAATTAACCTCTTGTGCCGTGTTGGCCTTTTGGGTCTTCTTGGGACTCGGACCCAATTCATAAAAACGGGTCTCTTAACTGGGCCTTGGATATTCACTGTCCATCAGTCGAATATATTTTCAATCTATCTCGCTTTTCAAAATTTGAATACTAGATCCCATCCCTATTCCAATATTATTCAAAAAATCTAGAAATGACACTACATTATATCTCAAACTTTGTTGTAAATTTTTTAAATTGGATGGTTAGATCTTGTATCTGCCATTTTTTTTTTTTGTTTCAATTTGTCCTTGCAAATATGCAATATGAGATTCCTTTTTTTGTATTAAATTGATTTGTTTATGAATAGAATAGTTTGAAAAGTGTGGAAATCTCATGCTTTATTGGGATGCAGAAATGAGAACAAAATATTTTGTCCAAATATATTGGTGGATTCTTCATTGGTGCTATAAATGAGTATATTTGAGTATATACTCTCTATTATGGGGGATAACAAATTATCCCACGAAAACCTTGAGTTTAAAAAACTTGCAACTAGGAGTCAACAAGCTTTATCATTGTTTATATTTTAAACCATGTCAGCAATGGTTGTTGTACCCGTCTCATGTAGAAGGCACAACATTTTATATTTAAAGTTTTTATCTATATTTTAGTCATAAATTACTTTATTACTAAATTTTTTAGTAGTATCAAATTGGCATTTTATCCTTAGATTTGATATTTTTGAGGAATTGGTTTTAGATAACAGCTTCTAGTTGGCTATTAGTTAAAAAGTTAAGGTCTTAGTGTATATCGTCAAATTGATTGTATGTTACTAATATCTAATTCATCATTGGAATTAGTCTCTTCTTAGATTTCATGTCGAATCCCTATTTGTATTATTTTTACAATAATTCTAAGAGTTGAGATAGAGGTTTCTTGGGAAGTAAAAATCTATTGTGGCATGGAATATTGACCTAATTGTTCTATAAGTTTTTCTAATATATCTTGAGATTTCTTTTGAGGTAATTTAATAGTAGTAATTTCTTTAGTTGATAAATTTTGGGATTAGTGGAAGTGGAAGCTTTGATTTGGGCCAGCACACGAGAGATGCGATATTTTTTGACAAGGATCCATCTATGGGTATAACGTGGAGAGCTATGTAGGCCTTGTTCCTCGGTGTAGAGTAGATTTATCTCTTAGGATGCTAGGAAATGCTTGATTGTGCTCCCTCTAAATGAAGGCTGCTTTTTCTTAGGAACTTTCTCTTCAGGTTGTTTCTAGAGGAAGGTTTGGGTGAAGATTTGGCTCTTATTGTGGGCTTTCCGAGACTTAGGCTTACGGCTTGTGGATGTAGAGTATACTCACATGAATTTAAGCGTTTCAAATTTTATTATAGGTGTAACTAGCTTGTGTTTCTTGTTGGAGGTTCAAGGGTTACCGGATTTTGAGAGTTTTAGACTTCATCTCGAGATGTTTGGGTTGCTCTATGGACTTGATTTATCTTTTTTGGTAAGTGAGACTTGATTTCTCATCTCACCTAGGTTTTCCCTTTATAATGTAGAGTATCATGGATTTAAGCTTTTCAAATTTTATTATAGGTATACCTAGCTTGTGTTTCTCGTTGGAGGTTCAAGGGTTACCGGATTTTGAGAGTTTTAGACTTCATCTCGAGATGTTTGGGTTGCTCTATGGACTTGATTTATCTTTTTTGGTAAGTGAGACTTGATTTCTCATCTCACCTAGGTTTTCCCTTTATAACAGAGAATCGTGGGAGTTCTTCAAGCCAAAGCTATCCTTTCATGAGTTGCATTTTGATTGAGTGGGCTATATGTTGATGTAATCGTTCCTAGTGGGCATTGATTACAGTTTGTTGCTAATTTTTGCTTTGTCTAGGTTTTTTTTAACGCCTATTATCTTTCCAAGATAATTTTTCAGCCAAGTTAGTGGCTTCTAGTTTTGATCGGGCCGCATAATGGGGTGATTATTTCCAATGGGCATTGACTATAGTTTATTGTTAACTCTTACTTTATCTAGGCTTCTTTTTGACACTTATTATCTTTTACAATAATACACTTTTTAGAATGATCTAATGAGATGAACACACGTTGAAAGTGGACTATATAAGTCCTTTGAGTCCGGTGTTAAAGGATTATGTTGTTCCATCCTATATTCTTTCACTTCTATTCAGTCTTTGACGAGCTACTTAAGCCTTTAATATTTAACATTTTCAACTTACGTTTGGACTTACTTGCACGTTAAATATCGACCATTGGCCATTAAGCTCTTTTTTCTTCAATCTCTTATGGTCTAACCTAATTTATATGGATTCATATCTTGTCAATTTGCATGATCTATCACGTGTGTGTAGGTATATAAATGTTTTTCTTGATTTCTACTTGTGCTAGCTTGCAATTCATGCTCATAAATATAATGTGTCACTTGAGGTGTGCTCAATTGGGCTTGGGATCAATCTTGATAGTAGTAACGAGCACTAAACCAGGGCTCAGGCATTAGAATTGAAATTATCCGACGCTTCACAATAGTTTTGACTTGAAGAAAAGATAATATAAAGTTAGGGTTTTATATTTTAGTTTTGAAAAAGAAAACTATACAAAAGAGAGAGAAAAAAAAGGAGAAGTGAGAGTTGATGATTCATTCAAACAATAATTTGTATTTCGATTTTAATATCGTCTGCATATTATTTTATATTTAGTATAGAATATTTTTACCAATTTTAGTTTTTCCCAATTGCTTTCTTTATAGTAATCTCACATTCTTTGATTTTGCAATGGATTATAGAACTTTATTAGTTGGGGTTATACACCTAAATTATTGCTATGGAGGTTGTGTACTAAAGTTATATGAGGAATTAGTGCTTGTGTAAATGTGATGTTTAATAATTGATCATATTTTTTGACTTGGAGGGTACTAAGTTTTTCTTTAGGTTAAGAATGAGTGTTTTATATTAATGATTAATTGTGTATATACCTTTCTTTATTTGGTAGTTTTTTTATTAGGTTTATAAGAAAGGATAATAAATTGTTATAAAATTATATCCATAAATTATTTTTAATATATATTTTTTTGAGGATATCTAAGATTTTATATTCAATATCTATGGTGGGTGAGTGGTAAAGGTGGCAATGAGAGGGATTAGGGTAGATAAAAGATATCGAATAGTTTATTATTGACATCAGAAAATGGCATACTATTTTTAAGATTATAAACAAGACACAATATAATTAAAGTAACATTGATAAGTGGTCTGTTTATCCAAATAGCATAATAATATTTTTATTTATTTTTTATTATTCATAGTAGAGAGGGATTACTATGTATTAATAATAAAATTTTAAATGTGTCATTAATAATAAAACTGTTAAAAATATTGACAAATTACTGATTTTTTTATTGATCAAACAAATTTTAAATATAGTAGCTTACAAATTATATGTGTTAACTTATAATCTAATTGGTCATTTTTTGATAATATAATGGAATCATCTTTTAACCATTAATTTTTTTGGTGCTATTTATGTCAACCATGAAAAAACGGCAGGCTTAGAAAATCATAAGTCACCGAAGCAACTATTTAAAATAATAGTTATAAAATCAAGGCAACAGGGAAAAGGACGAAACAAAAAAATAAAAAAATTGAAACGGACGCAATCTGGGAGAGCGAAACAGAAAGACTGAGAATGAAAGGCAGCATTAGTGTATTAGTGGCCGAAAATGCTCATCCAAAATCTGCCTGGTAAGTATTTGGTGCTTCCAGTGGTTCAAGCTTTGCTCGGTTTTGTCTTCTTACAAAAGAAATATTGGCTGAAACAGACATGGGATTCCCTTCCAAATAGTTCTATCTTGTATTGTTATCAGATTTTTGGGGTGTGAATTAAATGGCGTGTATTAAAGAAGGGACATCTGTTTCTCGGCAACAAGAATCCTTGTGCTAGTTCTCTGCCTCCTCCAATTATGGGTCCTCACTCTGCTCAAGAACCTCTGCTATCGAGAAGAAACCGTTCCCCAAATTATGGGCAGAAGAAGGCGGCCTTCTTCATATCTACAGCAAAATGGATTATCAAATTTACGATGTTGATGGTTTTTATAATCTGGGTTGCTTTTATGTTTTTCTTCCCATCAGAATTTGTGAGAAATTTATTTGAAAAATGGATTCAAGCTACTGAAGGAACCATATATGGGAAAACAGGTTTCTGAGTTTGTTGTACACTTCATTTCTACCCACAATAGATTCACAAGCTTGGGCATTGCTTGGTTGGACGGGAAACATTTTCTATCCATGGATAGCATTCTCCCCTAATTTTCATTTGCATGGTTGATGAAAATATTTTTCATTTAAAAATATTCTCCCCTAGACTGGTAGTGTAGGGTGTTGGTGATATTGGCAGTGGCGGTGGAAAATCAACTTCCTTCCAAATTTTCTTTTCTTGAAGAAATTTATATTCCAGTGGGAATTATTTTTTCATTCTCTGTCATATCAAAAAAAACAGATATATTTTTTCCTAGAAAATGTTTTCCGTTCAAACAAGCGGTTAAAGATGGCTGGTAGTGAATTCTTGAACTCAGTAACGTAAAATATTGCAGGAAGTCTACTTCTAGCATTCAGCGGTCCCGTCTTCATAATTGCATTTCTTGCGGTGCTGTATCTTATGATCTTCAGGGAAGAGGAGGTTGAAGAGTATGTGATTTTTAACTACTCTTGTGAATTTTGTTATATATGCTATCCCACTTAGGTATGAAAACATAGCTGAAAGCTGATACTTGCTTTTCTTATTGTCTATTTTGTCTATTTTTTTTTCCATACAATTGGATCTATAACACGTTGCTGTGACATGTGAACTTTGCTTGTAGAAAGAAGTCAGTTAAGCGTTCATCTTTCCGTCTCTGGACGTTCCCAGTTCTTGTGGATGGGCCATTTGGAGTTGTTTCTGCTGCAGAGTTTGTTGGGATACTCCTCTTTGTTATATTTATAATCTGGGCTATTTCTGTCTTCACTGTGCAGAACTGGAGGCTGCTATCTCTGTACAATCTGCCTTTCTTCTTAAAAAGGTGAATTATTTATCACCCATTCTTAAAACTATTTATATTGCCAGTTTCAGCGCAATTTACAGGTAGCTGGTGGTAGCCATGTATTTATAGCTTATCATGTTTTATGAGGACAGTGGGCTGATAAAATGGGATAAAATGGGTAATAGTTTTTCTAAAAGCTTGGCTTCTTGTTTCAGAATTTGCGGGTCCACAAACACTAACTCCACTTGCATCTTAAAATCTTTTGGTTTCTTGTCTTCTTATTTGCTCTATTCGCTTGGCACTGTAATATTCATAGATCTATGATTCTCGGGTGAACTCTACTGTCCTTACATTCTACAGGATTTTTATTTATATCTGCTAGTTGCCTTGGTGATTCCACTTGCACAACATTGGACTGTTTTAGGATAATCTAATTTGGGTCCAAGTTCAATCCCTTTCTTGATTAATCAACAATAGCACTTCAAATTTATATCAATGGACAATGCCACTTCAACTTTATATCAATGGACTTTCAAAATATAGGGAGAATTTGAACATTTTGGCAAATAGAAATTTGTGCCATTTATATGGTTATTGTTTGCATGTTGAGGTAGCAAAATGAATGTTAACTTACCATTTGTACGCTACTAACCTTCAGCATCAATGTGGCTGCTCACTCGATTCTGGGTCAGACATTTTTTCAAAACCTGCAATTGTTTTCAGCATCGTCTCTGCTAAATTTCTTTCAGTCCTCAAAGTGCTATAAATTATGCGCACTTGTTGGTGCATAGTTGAGATTTTAGATTTTGCTTGTCCTGTTAGTATTCTTCCATTCCAATGTGTGAACATATACGGTATTGCTATGTTTTCATGGCAGGACAAACATATATAATAAAAGCATGAGATAATTTCTTGTACTTGTGTTTTTACGTGGGACATAAAGGCTTTGTTGTTGTTATTGTTATTTTGTTTTTACTTGCAAAGACCTAGGTTACTGTGCTATATTATGGTTCCATGGCTAATTTTCCATAGTATGAATTTTTCAGCTCTGTGATGTTGGAACTGTCAGGAGCTCGCTTCGGTCTGATTGGTTTATTTTGTTTAGCATTATTGTTTCTACCAGTTGCGAGGGGATCTGTTCTTCTCTCTTTCATAGATATTCCTTTTGAGCATGCTATCAGATATCATGTGTGGTTGGGACATCTCACAATGTGCCTCTTTACTCTACATGGACTGTTTTACATAATTGCTTGGGCAATGCAAGGCCGACTCGTGCAAGAAGTAAGTTTATATCTTTTGAGCTTATGCTGCTTGCACGTTGATGTATTGGTCTAAATCTTCCACAAGTTCTCCTTCTTTTCTCTTTTTGTTCTCCTATTTGCAAATTTTAGATATCTCATTGCGAGATATTTGTTGGCTAAAAGATATGTGATGCCGTAGTGAAACTTCAACAATATATTTTAAGCAGAAGGTAGCGCTGACATCCTTTGATGTATGATTTAGATGATGGAGAAAAGCCAGGTTGCATGAAGCTGCTGAAGCCGTCTTCACTTATCTTTTGTAGAATACATACCCAAAATTATTAACCATTTAGCTCAAAGAACACAAATTGGTTGAGATTCAACAACTATAAGACCCTGAGCTACATATAGTTACTACCATTTTAACCGTCTTGTATACTTTGTGATCCTTACATCTTTCTTCACAAATGAACAAGATGATCCTTCATTTCTGTTGAATATGTGATTCATTCTCTTCTAGGTTTTTCATGGGTGGTGTAGTTACTGGGATCTAGGTAAAAATTTTGTAATGATACCGTTATTTCCATGTCTTGTAGCTACTTTATCTCCTACATTGATTTCATGTTTCTGTGAAGTAAGAGATTGCTGAATAAAATGTTGTTCTTTGCAATTATAGCTTGTAAGTATGCCCCTTTCAGAAAATAAGTCCATCCTCTGGCCTCCCCCAGATTCTGTGTACAGGCATAATTAGTTCAACTATGCTTACCTAATAAAGGCTTAATCATGTATTATGCATTATAAGGGAAATAAAATGACTACTTTATGGTCTGGGCTGAAGACAAGTTGTTAGATAGAGTTTTGATGTCACTATTCAGTTTAAACCCTCAGAAAGTGGGTGTATGATGAAATATGAGAAGAAAGTTAACCATTATTGTTAAGTAAACCATTCTTGGGCCATCACCCAACAACTTGAGCTTTTAGGGTGAGTTAGTTCACTGACATGGCATCATGAACACGATTTCTGGTTATTCCCAATATCAAAAAGTTACATTTCAAGACATGGTCATGGTAGGTTTGTGCTCAATCCATCTCAAGGTCCTACTGGCATTCTTGTGAAGTACATATTATGTAATAAAACTATTCTTGGGCCATTATCTATCCACTTAAGCTTTTGGATTGAGTTGTTTCATTGACAATTGTGCACCCAACTGTTTGGCCATGCCCATTCAGATAGGGAATAATCGGATGGTGGTTTTTTTCTCTGGAAAAGTGTAATCCTACAATGACTTTGAAGACTTGTGCAGCCACATTCCCATGTGGAAGCTGTCTGTTTCTCTGCCAAAGTTAATATGCTCATATTAGCGACTTCTCAGAACCAATATATGAGGAAAATTTCCTAATAATCAAGCCTGCTTTCATGTAAAACTTTTTGACCACCACAATGGAAGTTTTACATCACATTGTACTCAACTTAAGATCAATGCTGATGATATATTACTAGCGATTGCAACTTACATTTGTGTATTGTCCAATATTTAAAACAGTGTTTTCATTTTTAAGCTACAAAGAATTAACAACAATAAAATAACAAGCAAATGCGAGACATAATACCAGAGTTATGTATAGAAACCCTGAAGGAAAAAAAACCATGGGCAAAAAGGAGAAGTTCCACTAATTTAAATAGGAAATACAAGAGGAGGCTCAAAGTGTCTAAAAAACTCATAATAAATGACTCGTTCAAACCCTAAAACAAAAAAATGGTAGAACTTTGTACCGTAAACTTCTTAGGTCAAACAAAACATACTTATGTCACACTAAATAGATCTCCACCTTGAGCCGAATTCCATAACGATATGAACTTTTCTGCAAAAGAACTTTCCACAAAGCTCATAAGTGCATGCGATAATCAAACATAAATCCTAATCAAGTTCATGCAATGTTCAAACTTGACAATTGGAAGACATTTTGCCATCATATTTGCAGGATTATACATGATTCTAATCTTCCTTATAACAATGTTATTGTGGCTAATGATGTCCCGAATGAAATGGTACCTTATATCAATGTGTTTAGTTTTCTTGTGATACATTTGATCTTTGACAAGGTAGATAGCACTTTGACTATCGCAGTAAACTATAGTGACCTAAAAATTCTTATTGAGCTCACTAAACAACCCTTTTAACCAAATAGCTTTTTTTGCAACCTCAGTAATTGCCATGTACTCAGCTTCAATAGTGAATAATGCAACTGCAGATTGAAGAGTAACCTTCCAATTAATGGCACATCCACCGAGAGAGGACATATACCTAGTAAGAGACCTTGTTTTTTCAAGATCTCTAGTGAAATTTGAATCAACAATGCTATTGCTGCATTTCTCAAACCGCAAACAAGTATCAATAGTGCCACACAAGTATTTCAAAATCCAGTGGACTGCTTTCCAATGCCCTTTTCCTAAAAACATTGTATGTCTATTAATTACACTAACTGCAGATGTCGGATCTAGACGTGTATACACCATGACATATATCAATGGACTAACAACACTGGAATATGGTAATAGTGTTATGTACTCAATATCTTCATCAGTTTGAGGTGACAGGGAGGATGAAAGTCTGAAATGCCTAACAAGAGGAGTGCTAATAGGTTTGGCATCCTTTATATAGAATCTTTCAAGCACTTTATAAACATAACCTTTTTGGCTCAAATACAGCTTTGTATGTATTTTCGCGCCAAGAATCTTCTTTGTAGGCCCTAAAATTTTCATCTTGAACTTGCCACTCAAAAGAGCTTTGAGGTTGCTAATTTCATCTCCAGCCTTTGCAGCTATCAATATGTCATCATCATGTAGAAGTTGTATATATGGACAACTATTTGTCACTTTTCTCCAATAAACACATCTATTTCTTGTGAAACTATGACTAGTCATAAAAGAATCAAAACGTTTGTACCATTGCTTCGGAGACTGTTTCAGATTATAGAGGGGTTTCTTCCGCAAGCACACATGATCTTCTTTGCCGTCAATCATAAAACCCTCAAGTTGCTCCATATAGATCCTTTCCTTGCGTTCTCCATGTATGAAAGCTATTTTCACATCAAGTTGCTCAAGCTCCAGATCTTACATTGCTATAGTATCAAGAGGGACAAGAATGGAGGTATGTTTCACCACACTGGTGAAAACACATCAGTGAAGTCTACAACAGGAATTTGACTGTAGTCCGTCGTGACTAATGTTGCCTTATGTCTAGCTTCCTCAACTCTAGGTGTACCTTTCTTTTTCTTGAATACCCATTTGCAGTGAATAATTTTCTTTTCCTTCATTAAGTCCCGAGTTTTATTCTTATGAAGAGATTCAATCTCTTTCTACATAGAAATTAGCCATTTACATGAGTTTGAACAAGTAACAACTTCCCTACAGGTAGAGGGCTTCTCAATGCTATCAACTTCCTGGGCAACACTCAAAGCTTAAGTTCCTAGATCAGCCTCACAATATCTCCGTAGAGGTTTGATTAGTCTTCTGGGCCTATCTTTAGCTAGAAAATGTGATTGCTTGTGTTGTAGTAGCCCAACATCCTGGTGAGGAGGAACGATAAAAGATTGTGTAGTAGAGTTGTGGCTGGACTCAATGTCTAACACCACCTATAGATCAAAATTCTTCAGCCTAGTGTTGTTCAAGGTGCATTAAGGCGTGATGGATCCTTGAGGCCTAGGCACAAAGTACATGTGCAGGCCTCATGGAAGTGAAGCCCCTATTTATGAACTATGTATATATGATGTTTTTGTAATTATTTTGACTTGCTAAAGTTAATAAGAGAATTAGAAGACCAAAAATATTTCTCACAACAATAATAAATTCATGATATAACTAATAATAACAAATATGACTAATAAGCACAACTTTCCTTAAATATATAAGAATAATAAAATTTATTAATGAATTTAAAATATTGCTATAAGATACTCATAGTAAATGCTAATATTTATCATTATCACCAAATAAAAGTTAAATTTCTTCTCATTCCTAGGTGTATTTGCTAGAATGGCTTTTTCATTTTTATGTGTCTATTTAATTTAGAATTTTCATTATTTGCAAATTCCAATGGAGTAGTTCTAGAGGCATTTATCATTCAATGTTCACACTATCTTGTTATTTACTTTAATTTGTAGCCTCATTTACTCAAACAACTTTAGTTGCAAAACCATTTGTTAAAGAATCATCATCAAATATAAATTTATTATCATTATTATAGTCTCCATCCATTTTTTTAATGAGTAACTCATTATTTTCATTAGTCTTAATTTCACAAATACCAAATTAATTTTTAAAATAACTATCAAATATAATGATAATTTGAAAAGAAAAAAATTAGTTTTGTTTTTTGGAAAAAATATTATAATGTGCTCTTAGCACACACCTTGAGCCTCAATAAAAGGCATGCGCTTTAAAGCCTAGATGCGTGTCTCTCGGAATGAGCCTAGCCTATATATGTTCAGGAGCTAGGCTTCGAGCCTAGGTGCACTTGAGGCGCACCTTTAACTACGCTGACTAACCCTATATTACATGGCATTGTAGGTCAAGAAGATTTTTCCCTCTCACTTGTATCTTTTAGCAAGACGCATAATAAAAACACATTAACCAAATCATGATTCTAACTTTCCATTATTAATATAGGGATAAGTTGGCGACATCCAAAGACTCTAGTTAGGAGAGCTACTTGATCATACCCTTTTAGGAGTTTTACATTTAATAGCAGTAAAAGGAGAACGATTTACCAAGAAATACGCTGTGGCTGCAACCTCGACCCAAAACGACTTATGCAATCCAAAATTTGAGGGCATATAATGCACTCCTTCCATTAACATTTAGCTTATCCGCTTAACTACACTATTTTGTTGTGGTATTTCACAAGCTATGAATTGTCTCACAATGTCTTGAACAAAACTCATGGCCATTATTATTGCGGAGATGCGTATCTTGTTTGCACATTTGCTTTTCAATCATAGTCTTCTATCACTTCAATGTTTCAAATATATCACTTTTTTCTAGAAAAAATGCCTAGACATTTCTCAAAAAATCATCAATTTTAGAGACCATATACCTGGAATTGGATTTGAACGGAACACTAGCTGGTCCCCAAAGGTCTAAATGAACATAATCAAGTGAACCTTTTGTGTTGTGAGCACCCTTACTGAAAGTACCTCTCTTTTGCTTTCTAGAAACACAATGCTCATAGAATTCTAGTTTTTTTATACTTTGACCACAAAGAAGACCTCTCTTGCTTAGAATGGCCATGCCCTTTTCACTCATGTGTCCTAGTCTCATATGCCATAACTTTGTAACATCAAAATTTGATATAGAGGTAGACATGACAGTGGCACTTGTCACGGTTCTGCAAAACATACAGATGGTTATCTCCTGACCTTTCACCACAATAAGAGTGTATTTACTTACCCCAAAAACTCCACCTTCACAGGTGTACTTGTACCCATTTGAGTCAAGGATACTCAATGAAATCAAATTTCTTTTTTGTTCTTAAATAGGTCTGACATCTAATAATGTTTTAATAACACTATAATGCATCTTGATTTTCACAATTCCAATACCAATAATGTTGCAAGATGTATTATTTTATGTAATAACATATCCATCTGAGGCTTCTTCATATGTGGAAAACCAATCCCAATTGAGAAACATATGAAAAGCTCAAGCACTATTAAGGGCCGATTCAAAATTAATTTCAGAACCATCATCAAATACTACCAAAAGATCTCCATCAAATTCATTGACTTTTGTAACGTCACTAACACTGGCTTGGTTTTGTTTTCCGAAATGATTTGCCTTTGGTTTAGAGTATTCCTCTTTTTTTGTTTTATTTTGTTACTTATAACAATTAGCTTTAGTGCCAACCTTTTTGTAATAATTACAAGTCAAAATTTTGCCAGTTGGTTTTTACTTGCTTCTATTTCTACTTCTATTTCCGAAGTAAAAACCCTTTTCAATAGGCATCCCTCTAACAATTTGACCTTTTACGTGATTATAATTTTCTGACAATGACGTGATTTGCTTATTGTTTTTGTCTTTAGTTAACAAAACATCTTGAATATCTTCCCAAGTAAGAGTATCATGGCTATATATTCTAGTGTCTCTAACTTAAGAATATGAAGTAGGCAACTAATACAACAATATCAAAGCTGAATCTTTGCCTTCATACTCGACATTCATATTTTCCAAATCATTAATGATGTCCTCAAAATCATTAAGATGATCGGAAATTGATTTACTTTACTCCGTATGAATCGGAAACAGGCACTATTTTAGATGGAGCTTCTTTGTTGAACTTTTCGACATGCAAATGGATTCCAACTTAAGCCATAATGAGGAAGCATTCTTCTCATTCATAACATTGCGTAAAATCTCATTTGGGAGATGCAAGTGGATTTGAGGCAAAACCCTACGCTCCTTTCGTTGCTTTGCAATTCATCCCAATTGCTAGGCATCCTCAAGAAGCCTAACAATACATTATCTAAATCTAACTGCTTCAAAACTGCCGGCATCTTAACTTGCCATAATGAAAAATTAGTGTTGCAATAAAAAAGAAGAATTTCATGTTTTACTAAAGTCATAGCAAATTTGAATCCAAAAACTCACAACCTTATATCAATTTGTTAAGATTTAGGGAGATGAGCAACAATAAAAGAATAAATAGTCGCTGGACAAAATGCCTGATTTACGTGAAAAAACTCCAAGAAAAAAACCACGGGCAAGTGATGAGAAATTTTACTAATTTGGAAAGGAAATACAAGAGGAATACAAGATGAGACTCAAAGTGCTTTCAAAAGCTCACAATAAATGACCCTCATTCAAACGCTAAAACAAAACAATGTATTTATAACGTAAGAAGGCGCTTGAGCAGCCATCATGTGGTCCACTTGCGGTTTGTCACCGAAAATCTACTCAGCCCTTTAGAATAAGCGAATATCTCATGGAAACCCATCCTTATAGTTTTGCTCAAGCAAAACATTGTGTGAGCATCGCGCGAAACTCCCGTGCAACCAAACAATGGTAGAACTTTGCACCGCAAACCTCTCGGGTTGAATAGAGTATATTCTGGTCACACTTAACACATTTGTGTATTGTCCAATATTTAAAACAGAGTTTTCATTTTTAATCCGTTTAGAATTAAATGAATAATGATAATTTACTCAGAAGATATGGGTAATCATGGGCTGCCCAAGAACCTTTCGGAGGAGTAATCATATTACTTGCCTTTTTATGTGCTTACAGTCCTAGGTAAACTGGACCAAGTTACTGTCGTATAACAGTATAAGAGTCTTCATGTCCTCTTAGCTGTAGCAAGACATTCCAGTTTGAACGTCAACAACTGCATGTTATCACTATTAAATACCAGTTTACCACCCTTCTAAGGCCCTGTTGAAGCCCATCTAAATGTTCTATTCTAACAGCAACCAACTCTTGCTTGTTAGCAAGATGCCAATGCAGCAAAAGAACTTGATTCTTGAACAGTTCTGGCATCCCCAATAGCATGTCTTTTCCCATATCTCCATCTACTAATATGCATTTCATCATGGTCTCTCACTGCAGCCTGAACTCCCGAAGCTCAACTGGGTCTGTCCTGCTTCAACTTGCAGTCTGTGAGTAGCAATAGTAGCCAAATCGATTTGATGCAATGACTGTCCAATTTCCCACAGTAGAGATGATACAGAGAAAGCTGTTCCAATGATAACAACTTTGTCATGATGAAGCCATGTAGTGGATGTAATGACACATTTTACCTGTTGAAACTCGATTTTGGCTTCTACTCATTTTTCAATAAGTCATTACGAAAGGAATCCTCTACCATCAATACTTGAGTGGTCGTCCAGGGGACATCTTCTCAAGCACAGAAAGGACAGTTGACATGGTCCTAAATTCTTTTCCTAGCCAAGTTGCTTGCCACATGAAGGATATATGTATAGAATTCCATGAGGGTAGTTTTATATTTGTAAGACTTTCCACATTCACACACAACTAATGGGCGAACTAGGGTTTGTCCTTCTGTGATATATTAGAAGGCCTATTGCAATGTGGTGCCCAGATCTGACTGTAGATTCCTCATCCTGATTTGGTCTTTTGATTCCATCTTTTTTCTCACATATTTGTAGCATCAGGGTCTACAATATTAAAAGTGAAAATTTGAAGACTTCAGATCAGAGTATTATTTGCGAAAGTATGTAGTTGGGTGAGTATTCCATGTGGAAAATAAGCACAACTTGTCTGCACAGTTGCCATGGACTTCCAACTACTTTTTTAAAAGAGAAGAGACATGAATTCTGGTACCAAACATAAAATCAGCAGCTCATTTCTCTATCTAAATCACTTTAAACCTCCCAACCACTTCCTGCTGCACATCAATTTTCAGGACTATTTATTCCATGACTGTTGAATATCTAGCACTTCAGGCATAAGGGATTTTTCTTCTACTAGCTTCTCATACACTTCAATATTCATGACTGCTTTAGGCTGTAGTCTTGCTATTGCTTTATTTTTTTTTTTACCACATACCCCATTGCTCTGCTTCTGCTATTGATGTACGGTGGAATTTGTTTATCCTATTATCATCACACCCTGAATTTTTTTAGGTCAAGCAAGGTTTTTGCCTCTCTACCTGTTCATTGCTGTGGACAATTGAAATATGAATCCCATTTCTTCTAGCATCCTTGGTTTTGGTTTGACAAAGTGTCAATTTAAGTATTATATTTCTTTCTTCCTATTTTTGTCAATGAAAGAAGGTTCTTATTATACAAAAGAATAGTTTAGTGAGATTGAGAAGAACATTACAAAGGGTACATAATGGTGGGTCACCTAAGATTGGGCCTTGTCTAGGCCCTTTTAGTCAATGGTTCTCCACCCTACAGTATGTGGTTAAAAGCCAAATAAGTGATTTAGCCATTAAAGAAATAAGTTTGCCAATCACTAGCTAAAACCCATTCATTGTCGAATCTTAGCAGAATATGCACATGAATGCTCTTATGAGAAGGCCCCAAAAGGGCTGCCAGATGCTGTTTCTCCTAAGCCTTGTGAAGTAACAAAAGGGGAAACACACAAGTAAAGAGAGGTGAAGAAGAATGAGTGCCAAATTGTTTACCAATTTCGCTTCAGGTTAGTGATTAAGAGTCCCTTAAAAGATCATAGCAAAGCCCATAATGATTTCAGAAAGCAATATATCTGGTAAAGAATGCACGCTAGTGGAGGAAGTTGCTTGTTCTTGAAATTATTGCAGGATTCTATAGTCAAATGAACCAAATTGACTCAAACATGACAAAATGATGGAGCAAACAAACCATACCATACCAAACCAAACCAAACCAAACCAAACCAAACCAAATCTTTCTCACTTGAGTTTGCTGCATGGATTCTTTGCCTTCATCCAGCTTTGTGTAGGCTGTTTCCTGTGCTATCTCTAATCATTCAAGATCACCCTTTATATTTCCTTCATTTTTGTTTTTGGTTTGCCTCTATCCCTTTTATAATGCACTTTTCAGTTCAATCATAAATGCTTGCTGGTTTATTAGAAGATTTTTGTCCCAAATAACCAAATTGGCTTAGATGTGTATCTAGTACTTTGTCATCTATTGGGGCTACTCCTTCTATCTATTGTATAGCACTATTACGGATTCTATTCCTCCTTTTCCATTCATCATTTTAGCATCTCCATCTTAAACTCCTCCAAATCTTGCTCAAAAGGTTGATATGTGCCTTGATCTCTGGCCATGAATTAAACTCCTCCAAACCTTGCCTCTAACTGCTTCAAGGTGTTCTCTCCATCGGTGCCTCCCTTGGTTTTCCTCTTTCCTTTATGTAACACCTTGAATATTTTTGGATTTTTTTATTATAAATTATATAGAAATTATTGGGTTACATTAAAATAAAATAATAATAATAATAAGTAAAAATATATATTCAATTGGGTAATTTCTTAGATTGGGCTTAATGGGCTCAAGCTTTAGTACTTGAACTTGATCTAGGCTTCATTTTAAAGGATTTGAACATTTGCGGTTATATTATGTTAGCAAAATAATAGTATAACAAAAATAAAATAAAATAATAATAATAATAATAATTATTATTATTATTTTTGTTATTATTAGGGGAATAAAAGGAAGAAGGAAAGAAGAAGAAAGGGAGGAGGGAAAGAAGAAAGGAATAGAGGAAAGGAGGAAAGAGAGAGGGAATGGCGATTCAGTAGCGGCAGGGAGAAGGAAGGAGATCGATGCCCCAAATGGAAACTAGATAAACTCTAATCGGATCCTTCTTTATTTAAGGAGCTAGTGGTGAGGTGAGGAGAGGGGCACAAACTGAAGAGGAAAGCTATGCACGAATCGAAGAGGGAAGTTACGCACAAATCGAATAGAGAAGCCGTTGTTGCCGCCGATTCCAGTAGAAAACAAGAAATGGAGGCAAGCAAAATTTCCCATTTTCCCTCTTGATGTCGGCTTTCTATTTGTATGTTTGGATTTGGTAGGGAATGAATGAAAATTCAGTTGCAAATCGTGAATAACGAAAACGGAGCCCATGGCTCCAATGATGAAGAACCTCATATTGCTGGGTTTTGAGGTGAAATTTAGTAGGATTGCTTTGCAAACTCATATTCTTTGCATGGGAAAAGATGACGAAAAAAAAGAAGCTTTCCTTGCTTCTCTGTGGGAATTGATCCGGTTAATGGAACAGAGCACTATGCTCTGTTTTTCCCATAATTATAGTAGCATGAAAATGGGGAGATGTGATTTGGGATTTTTGTTTTGTTGATGTGTGACTCATGGGCAGGGTTTGTAGGTATGTATCTGAGGAATCTACATGTATAAATATGCGGTTTGATTGTGTGTACATATATATACATGCGTATATATGGGAATGGCATCGGTTTGAAGACGACATACCCGTTGTGTGTGTCGTGTTTGTGTGTGACTATAAGTGTGTGCAGCGTGTGCTACTAGGTGTGTGGGTGCGCTGTGTGCATGTGTGTGGGTAAGCAGCGTGTGTTGTTGTGTGTTCTCGGGTGCGTATGTATAGGTGTGCATAGTTGCTGCTATGTGGGTGTGTATGTATAAGTGTGCGTAGTTGCGGCTGTGTGGGTGTGTATTGGCAGTGGCGGTGAAGGTGTGTGTGTGTGTGTGTGTGTGTGTATTGGGAGTAAGTGTGGTTGTTATGTATTGTAATTATGAGCCGAAAGAAATTGATGCCAATTATTATTTTAATTGGATATTTGCAAAATGAGCCGAATAGTTAAATAATGTGAGAAATTGTGACCTTGTTTGGTAGTGTCAAAATAGCAAATATTTTCGGTAGTCTTAGAGATAAAATTGGGATACCGGGTGAGTTAGAAAAAATGTAATAAAATATTATGGCATTTGATCGAATATTCAAACTTCCTTCGAACTTTTTCTCACTTCTGTGATAAATCATTCTTTGTGTTGGTTTTGACCGCGTGCGTATATTTTATTGGTATTCCATGAATAAGTAAATGAGAGTGTACGAAGACTCTATGGTATTTGGACTAATGGGAGTTCGTGAGATTTTAGAGTATTTTATACTTTTTTCAATAGCTATTTCATTTCGGAGGTCGAGGTCATTGATATTGAGGAGGGATGCTTATTGCCTAGTGACCATTATAGATGATGATATCAGGGATATCATTGGCGAGGGAGATGGTATGAGCATAGTACGGGTATAGCTTTTGAGAGGATTATAGGGGTAGTGGGGATAAGATGGATATCGAATAATCTCGTGGTACTTACCCAATCGATGGGACATAAATACGCGGCCTTTGGTTTACTATGGCAAAATAAGATCCATGGAAATTATTGTTATCTCGTACAGTGAAGATTATTATTATCTTATATGGTTATAACCTTGTATTGAGCTGATGATCGGATTCGGAGGAATCCATGTTATATTCATGATATTCAGTTGTTTACATAGCTTTTGGATCATAGACATATTTTATTGAATCTCGGATAGCGAATTGTATACCGGATGTTGCTATTGATTTTATATATCTGATAATATAATTCGAGATGTTTATTTATATTCCTGTGTTGTTGCTTAAATTTACTGGTTAGGCATTTGGCTCACTATTGTATTTTCTTTAGCTCTAGAATAGGCAGGCTGATATCATATTAGTGGAGATCGTATATTGTTGTGGTGATTTTAGGTAGAGATGAACCTCAACGCCCGAGGCTATCATGATGGGAGATTTAGATTATTTATTAGCTCATTAGCATTTGGATATTTATCAGGACCGTGTTCTCAGAAATTTAATGCTATGGATATTTATATTTCCTTTTTATTTTGAGAAACTTTTCATTGTGGGCATTATATTTCTTGATGCATTTATGAGGATCGTTAATGATCATTGATTTTTGTTGATTAATAATTTTGAGCTCGTTTATATTGATGGATGTTGAAATTTTATAATGGATAATTGATGATTTCGATGAGTCAAAGGATCTTTTGTAGAATCAGTCCGGGCCGGGTTTAGGGAGTCAAGTTTGGGTCGTTACACTTTTTCCTGAGAAAGGGCATTTAGCTGTGCTTTTAAAAAAATGCATGCCATCGAGTTATCCCACCAATTCAAGAAAGGATGTGTGTACCAGTCTCTTGTTGGTAGATAAAAGCTTGGACTACATATTCAATTAAAGAGTATCTTTACTGATATACCCCAAAGTAGAAAGAGAAGAAGCCACTTGACTATGGCTCTCTGAACAAAGTCCCGATTAGGGTTTTCTCTCTTCCTTCAATTCAAAGTAGGTTTTTCTAGTGTTAAAACAACTTGATGAAACTAAAACAACTTGCTGAAATGGCCACTTTGAGCCAAAAATGAGTGGCTTTAGTGGAATAGGGGGAGTTTTTTTTATTCTGAACCTAAAACTAGACAATGAATCCATGTTCTAACTTTGTCTACATAATATATTTGACTGGTAGTCATCTTACTGTATTTGCCTTTATGTTTTGAGCTGTGCTTGCCTATGACAAGGATCCCTTGAGGCTCTTCTCCACTTCTATTGTCTTCAATTGCCATGCCATTCTGCACCATTGAACCAAGATACTTGCAAGAGTATCTTTGGTATGCTCTCGACTTCCCATCCTCTTCATCTATCACTCTACTCAGACCAAGGTTTTATCTAAATGCTTGGCCTTTGTTCTACTAATCCAAAACCTTTGGCTCCCAAAGTCTCCTTTAGATTACCTACGTAGCATTAAGTCTTTCCTTATCCAACAATGCTATATTGTTTGTAGGTAGCATGCACCAGTGCACATCATCTTGGCTTGTTATGGATAGCTTGTTCATCCATAGACAAGTATAAAGAAGTGGGCTCAAAGATCCTTAGTGTATGACATGCATGTGTCCTAATGTAACTGTTCTATTGTTCATATCTTTTATTTTTTGGACGCATGCTATGGGAACTCATTTTTCTCCAAAAGTGTCTGGGGGATTTCTTTCGGGATTTCATCATAAGGCTTTTCTAAATTATTGAATACCATGTGTAGGTCCATTTGTATTACTGTAATTCCTCCATCAAGCTTCTAAACAAATAAATAGCTTCCATAGTAAACCTTCCAAGCATGAATCTAAATTGGTTATTAATACCTTGTATCTCCCCTTAACCTTCTCTCAAACACACCTTTTCCAAAACTTCATATTGTGACTCATCCATGTAATACCTCTATACTTGGACAAAAATATTTTGGACAGATATGACATGGCAATGGTAAAGTGTTGGTGAAATGTGAAACAACTCTATCACAAATTTTCATCATGGGGCAAATTATTGAAGAAAATTCATGCACATATCAGAAGTCATGGAAAGGTGAAAAAAAGTTGGCACATAAAAATTATTCTTGTACGTGGGTATCAATGTGCCTTTTCTGTATACCTCCAACATTTTGTTTAGGATATTGCTAAATAAGTTAGTCAACTATGCACTAATTTTCTCCCTCATACTTCTTTAAGCCTTGGCACATAAAAATTATTCTTGTACATGGGTATCAATGTGCCTTTTCTGTATACCTCCAACATTTTGTTTAGGATATTGCTAAATAAGTTAGTCAACTAATCGCTAATTTTCTCCCTCATACTTCTTTAACCCTTGACTAAGATACCATCTAGTCTAATCGCCTCCTAATCTTCCCATCTTAAATGCTTCGTTTTTTCACTTCCTCTTCTAATGTTGTGATGAACTAGTGATTTACATTTGCCTTTGCCTCACTAGGTGCCTTTAGTGTTATTGTTATTGTAGTTTTTCTACTTTCATTAAAAGATTTTTGAAAATAACTCTTCCGTCTTTGATGTCCTCTCCTATTACAAGTATCTGATTCCCCATGACCCTGAAATATTTTACTTAATTGAAGTTTTCTGATGAAGAATGGGGACCTTATTCAAGTTTTTTTTTTAGTCCTAAAGAGGTTACAATTTGGGAGCTTAGATAAATACATTTCTTAGTAGTCACTAATGACTGCTCAGTGCTCTTTGAATGTATCTCTCAAATAGCTAAAAAGAAGAATATGGTCTAGGTATAAAGATAAAATTGAAAATATTTTTATCGTTTTTTAAAGATTTCTTAAGATGATCATTGAAAAGATTTATGAACATAGAACACTATGGAGTAGATTTAAGATCAAACCCAACCTTGTATGTATCCCGAGTCCCGACCTTCATTTCTTCTTTAGACTCTTTCTATTTAGTTTTCTATATACGTGTAGCAAAAATTTTATAGTAATTATAGATATCTAGGCATTATAATTCTATTTGATGTAATATCTTCTCTTACGATACTATACTTGGTAAGTTTTGTTACCTAATAGGATCCTAGTTTGGTGCTTGTAAAAGATATACCTAGTTCTGTATGCATGGCAGGCAATGAATGAATCTTTGAAAATTCTTCAGTTAGTCCTCTTCCATCTTAGTCTAATTTCTTTCACATCCTCTTCCCTCTTAGTCTTTGTTCCTTGTGACCCCATCCTTACAGGTTGTCTACTTTAGATTGTCAAAAAACTGGTGGTATAGGCAGGAGTATAGGTACCATTTCTGGCAGAGTCATGGTTGGGAGGCGATTGACGGTTCCTTGTATGGGTTTGGGACCATTTTTTGACAAAACACATTACCTTGGCAATACCAGCACTACTACAGGAACCACCATTTTTTAATGGAATTATCAAAATAACATCATTTTGATTCTTTAAAGAAAGATCAAAATGGCGTCACTTTGGTAATAGGAAATTCTTTTAAATAGAAATGCTACTGCCCTATTTAACAATTTCAAAACAGCCGCAAGTCATTTTGATAATAGTCAAATATTTTGACTTATATTTTCAGTAATTTATTGTATTTTTTTTGTCAATTTTGAAAAATAAATTATCTTTTTGTCGACAGTACCACTGCCTTAGATGGTACCAAAGAATTGGTACCCCCTGGGATTGGTACGTCATAGGATTGGTACCGGTAAGTGGGATCATTTTTGATTTCACTAATATGGCAATACATGTACCGTTTCTAGTAGTACCATGCCCGCTAGTATCGCCTCTCACCTCTAATCTTCTTTCTCCCTTTCTCTGATTCTCTCTCTCTATCTTTTTCTTTCCTCGACATCACTCATTGCCAGAGAACTTTCCATCCTAATCTTTTCCAAATCCTAAGTTTGACTAGAGGCAAGCCTTCACGGATCAAGGATGGACATAACAATCAATTAGAAAAGGACAGCTTAGTGTATGATGTTGCCAACATATTGCAGAGAAGTCTTTTAGTGGTTTGAACTTGTGGTTTCTATGTTGTAATGGGGAGTAACTTAATTGTTTTCCTAAGATTCATACATGAACTCATTTATCGGTCACTACTCACTAAAGCAAAAGGCTTGTTGTACACTGTGACACTATAAAGAAAATAATTGTTTCGGGGTTTTAGTCATTACGTTGCTTAACCATGATAAAATTAGATGCTAATATGCAGTTCATATGCATGTCGGATGATATTTATTTTCTCTTCCTTTTGAAGAATGATTAGAACATGTTTGGGAAATGATAAGAGCATGGACAAGATCTCCAGACCTATGGAACTAAATTTCATTGGCTATTTCCTGCAGATATTGGAGTGGAAGGACAAAGGCATTGCAAATCTTGCTGGAGTCATAAGTCTTTTAGCTGGGCTGCTGATGTGGGTGACATCAGTCAGCCTGGTGAGGAAGAAGCATTTCGAGCTGTTTTTCTATACCCATCAGCTCTATGTAGTCTTTGTCGCTTTCCTGGCCATGCATGTTGGTGACTTCCTTTTCAGTATAGCAGCAGGAGGAATATTCCTCTTTATGCTTGACCGCTTTCTCAGATTTTGTCAATCACAGAAAACTGTGGAAGTAATATCAGCAACATCCCTTCCGTGTGGAACTTTACAGCTAATCGTATCCAAACCACCAAGTAAACTTCTCCTGACACAAGCTATTTCTATGGAATATTTCTGATATGAAATGTTGTTCATTAAATCTTCATAATCATCAATGTCATTGTTTCCCTTTGAAATTGTAGATCTTCAGTATAATGCTCTCAGCTTTATTTTCCTGAAAGTTCGGGAAGTGTCTCGGCTACAATGGCATCCTTTTAGTGTTTCATCTAGTCCTATGGATGGTAAATATCATATTTCCATTTTCATAAAGGTTCTGGGGGAATGGACGGCAAAGCTGAGAGGAAGGATCTCTGAAATTGATAGGGATGATCAAACAATTCAACTATCTCCACTTCAATCTCAGATAACAGCTTCAGTAGAGGGCCCTTATGGCCATAAATCGTCATACCACTTGAAGTATGCCTGCTATTCTTCAGATCAGTAGCTTATATATGCTTGTTATTTCAAAAAGCAATCATGGTGAATAACTGCTTTGATTTGTTATCTTGCACCAAGGAGGATTTGTTTTGCTTCTTGTGATTTAGTCCATGCAAATGTGCCAAGTGAATGGGGTGATCATGAGGTCATTACATATTTATCCATTGTCTAGAAAATTTTAGCACGTTATTTAACTCAAGACTTTTGTGCGTTTCGAATTGGTTTGGGATAAATATCAACGTCAAAATGTAGCATGAATGAGGCAAATCCTTTGCTACTGAACTTGTATGTTAGTGTCTATTAGGTCATTATATATTTATTGATTGTTTGGAAAATTTTTGCACCTTATTTAACTTAAGACTTTTGTACGTTTTGAATTGGTTTGGGATTAATGTCAGCATCAAAATGTAGTGTGAATGAGGCAAATCCTTCGCTACTGAACTTATATGTGTCTATTGATGATCTGTATAAAAGTACCACTCTACATATTTGTTTATGGGATAGTAAAGCTAAGTTATTCTTTTATTCTTATGATTATCTGAAATATATTCGTAACTTTTTTTTGGCAACAAATTCATTTTTCTTTCTGTCAAATCTCATTCTATTCAAATCTGAGTTTTTTGCCAAAATAAACCTTATTCATCTTTATGTAAGTCATATTAGAACAAGAAAATGGTAAAGTGGACAAATAGGACCTTTTTCTTGTAAAATTCAAAAATTGATTGTTGAATTTTTTTCCTGCAACAAATTTATTCTTCTACATCTTCAAATCTCATTTTTATTCAAATTTGTGATTTTTTAGCCAAATTAAACATTTATCTTTATGTAAGGACATAATGAGAACAAGAAAAAAGCAAAAGTTGATAATAGGGACTTACATTCCTTCTTAGCAACTCCCTAAGTGACAAGTACTTATGATGCAAAATACTTACTTTGGACGGAAAAGTTAAAATTGAATAAGATTGAATTTAAAAGTGCAATTATAAATTTTCTGCAAAAATAAAATCTTGGAATAAATTTTGCAAATTTCAGAAAATTTCACAAATAAATTTGCTATTGTACTATTATTTATGTATAAATGTTTTATTATGTGCTTGGTTGGATTCAATCATGTAGTTGTATGCTATATAGGTTTCAACAATAATCATTTTTTTGTCTGACAGATACAACTACCTTGTTTTGGTGGCTGGTGGCATCGGGATTTCCCCCTTCTTGGCTGTGCTGAGTGATATATTGCACTGCATTGAGGAGGGAAAAAATTGCATGACGAAAAACATCTTACTTGTTTGGGCCACTAAAAGGTCCATAGAAGTGCCCCTTCTTTATACAGTAAACATGGAATCAATCTGCCCATTTTTCTCTGATGTACTGAATCTTGAGTTTCGAATATATGTCACTCAAGAATCAGAACCTCCACTGGTCTGTTTATCTTAATCTCTCCCTAGTTTTCCTCCTCTCCATGTTTTATTATGGCATTTTTGAAATGTCTGGCAATTGCACATCTGTTGTTGCAGGAAGAAGGCGAAGCCTACAAAACTATGAAATCTTCAATCTGCCCTGTTTCAAAAGGATCTGGGATGTCAGTCTTGGTTGGCACAGGAGATAAATTATGGTCTGGGATTTACGTTGTGTCATCTACAGTAGGCTTTGTGGTCATCCTGGGCTTGTTGCATGTGTTCTACATCATTCCTTCTGATGTCTCTTCTTGGTGGTACAAAGGGCTTCTTTTGGTAACCTGTATGGTTGCTAGTGTTATCACTGTTGGAGGATCTGTGGCCACCATTTGGCATCTCTGGGAAGTGAATATATTGGCCTCTGAGGAACATGAGTATGATAGAAAAAACAGCAATGGAATTCATCAGGCTGAGCCAGTAAAACACGAGAATTTGAATCAGAACAATCATGCTAGTTCAAGTAAGATCCGGTATGGCTGCAGACCAGATTTCAGAGGTACGTTCCAGTTCTATATTAGTTTTTTGGTTTTGAAAAACACCAAGAAACCAAACCTGAAAAAAACTGCCATTGTGAGGTTTGGTGCACTTTGTTATGTGGTTTATTAAATGAACATATTAAATATATGTTATTATACAATTCTGTATAATTTATGCTAGGAATATACAACTTATATATTTACATTGTAAACATAATTTCTTGATTTATATAAGGTAAACTGTTTAAATATAAATTTATATAATAAATATAAAGAACAAAACAGTGCAATTTATGGTGTAGCGTGTTTTTCAAAAACTAGCAAACCAAATGGACCTTTTTTCAAGCCAAAGTAACCAAGCCACAAATTACATTTTGACCTTGCTTGGTTGTAATTTGGGCTGTTTAATAAATAACCGTACATAGCATCTCTGTAGTTGGCATAGCTTTCTATATCTTCTTTCTCTTGTAAATGGCTACATATCAATGTGCTTGCCCTGACTACTATGACATCTTCTTGCAACTTTGGGTTTTATTAAACAATCAATTCCTCCACTATAAGAGCATCTGCTAACTGTCTTCTGAATAGTCATCTATTTTTATACATGTCAAAAAAAATTTCCACGTTTGATCCGGGGTTAAAGAGGTGGGGCTCAGGGAAGAGAGTTATGAAGGTTCAAGTGGGATAGGGGAATTGTTAAGGGGCTACAGTAGATGCATTGGATCAAGTCAGTCGTTAAGCCATCTTGGTTCCACAAATTTCCAGGTTGCTTTAGCCTAGATGTCTTTACTTTTTACTTCTTTTGGAGGTGGGGATTAAGAAGTTTATTTCTTGCCATCAAGTTTTCCTTTGATTTCCATGCAAATACTTCCAACTATCTTTTTTGTAAGATAGCTGATGGCATGGCGTTGTAGACAATAATCTCTTGAGATTAACTATGATTATTTTACAAAACACACTTGTATATGATAAAATTACCCAATGTTACCTACAATGTGGATTGTACCATCACATAAAAAACAGGAATGCTGAACCATGGCTACTGTCCAATTCAATAGGATGGGCAGTCAACATGTACTAAAAATTCTAATTATTAGATTAATGTCAGTTATAATTTGTGATATCGAGTGACTGATACTATGTAGTTGTGAAGAATGCTAATGTTAGGTGATTATACTATTATTTGTCCTTTTGTTCATGTTTATATGGCTTTATTGGCTTTCAATCCAATAATGTGTTGGGTACATCTATAATGGCAATAAAATAATAACATGTTCCCATATATTTGGAGGAAAGTTGAATATGGTATTCGGAATAGCTAGGCATTCCATGATTCAGAATCATCGGTCTTAACCTTAATTCTAGCTCTAGGGTCATAGAGAATTGCGGCACTGATATAGCTGTTTCTTAATGAAAGACGGGAAAGGGGGAGTTGGTGGGTATTGAACCCAAGTTACTGGCTTGGGCATGTAGGCATCCAACCATCAGTTTACAATTGCTGTCATAGCATTCAGGTCAAGGTGTCAACAAGCAGTGACGCTGGTGGAGTTGCATGTGGCATGAGATACTTGACTAGTACTAGGAGTTGTGCTTGTGACTGGGTGGATGTAGCTTTGATGACATGGTGACAGAGAGAGAATGTCATGAGCACTGTTGACATTTTCTAACATATGTGTCGATATTTATCAATATGAGTGACCGGATTGTTGATATGGGCATCGACAATATAGGGTTTGCATAGACACTATCTTAGGGGCATTGACACTGTCAAAATAGGGGAGGACACCCTTAGCATGGAGCATGACTGCCAATTTCCAGACTAACATGGGATGAATGGGTTAGCCCAAGTCAATGATATATTTTTCTTAGCACCGAGAGGATTGAAGCAAGTTTTAGGGGGGAATATAGAATCACAATAAAGTCGTCTACGAACTTGATTGATTCATAGAGATATGCTTTTGCGATAATTTGGGGTTTCAATGTTTACTCCTAGAAATCTTGTAAAAGCCAACTAACCTTTGTAAGGGACTATGGTGTGTTTAGCTTTTGACCACCTAGGTTGTCATAGTTTGTGAGGCACTACATATCCCTTAAGTGAGCTATCCTGTGATGGGGATGGGTTCTATGCATGTCTGGAGGACAACCTAGGGTCACCATGAGGCCAGTGCCAAGTGGACAATATCCAAGAAGTGTTCAAGAGCCTGGTAATGCGGATAGTCTTACACTAGGAGTTAGAACCCTCGATGTGCATTCAAGATGGACTATTGTTTATAATACTCAAGAAGTAGTCCTTTAAGGTGGGATGAATGCTGGGTTTCTTGAGCTGGCTTCTGCTCTTGAATCTGCAAGCATGGAATGAAGTGATATGTGCTATGTGGCATTGAGATTAGGGTTGTCGGTATGTTATGTGTTGAGACACAAGGGATAGAACATGTTATCATGTTTGGGTGAGGAAGATGTGTTGTGGGAAGAGATGCCTTCAATAGTGTCAAGAGCGTTACTAGAAGAAGGGCTAATGAGCTTGGGTTTTGGGAATAGTGTATCATATATACGAGCGGTGTGCTTGGGTGGGTAGTGAGTCCATGTGTCAGTTGTAACAAGGGTGTTCCTGATGCCAAGGTGCTAGATATTAATTCGATGTGTGCAAGCGCTGAGTAAGGAAAGAGAACCTATTGATGGGGTGTGAGCTATCGTGATGGTGTGCAAGGCGCTAGAAAGAAATTTGTTATATGTCGTGAGATTCTTGATTGAGAGGCTCATAAGCATCGATGTTAAGGCAAATGATGCGGGACCCATCGGGAGGGCTTCAATTTGCAAGCCTCATGTGACTAAATACTAAATATTAAGCTGAGTTAGGTTGACCTTGACTTGGAAAAATCCTGATGCTATGTGGCCAATTTCCTCTCAATAGAAGTTTACCATGACACTAGGCCTTTCCTGTCATTTTGACGTAATCTAAACTTGCGCTTGAGTAGGCCAAGAAATTAAAGGAGATTGAAAATGAGGGTCTTCCTACTTGATACCGAGAGGACTAGGCAGAAAATGCAACTGTGCAAGACATGTAATTAATCTAGAAAAACTTTATTTGTGTATAGTGTAACAATACTTGGAGTTTTATCTTTTGATGCAGAAATTTTTACATCGGTAGCAGAGCAATGGGGCGATGTTGATGTTGGTGTCCTAGTATGTGGTCCTCCAAGTCTAGAGTCGAGTGTTGCCAAAGAGATCAGGTCCCAGAATTTAAAGAGAGGACACCATCATCCAATCCTTCATTTCCATAGCCATAGTTTCGATCTGTAGATGGTCGGCACCTTCATGTATATCCGGTAATTGTATGTGGCACTTATCCCATCTTGTCATTACTTGGTAAATACTTAAGTTGGTGTGGGAACAGCTTATGCAAAATATGCTAGTTAAGGCACTGCAATTTATATGTGCATATGTACGAATGTATATATGTTTGTTTGTATGTATTATTCTTCTGATCGGAGTTTCAAACCTGCTTGGTTGGATGGGGAAGTTTTTATATGATTCTGACAGTTGGGGAAAGAAAGGAAATATGTATGCATATAGAAAGTCTTACCTGATGCTTTTAGTTGATATTTTCCACCAAGCAAACAAGCCCTAATCTTTATTCTCGTTAATTATTAATTACTGCACATGCTTTGTTAATACTGCCCAAATTTGTGATAATGCAGGTTTTGTTGCTATTTTTGATTTTATTTTAAAGAAAATATGGATTTGAGTTTACTTGCTGATGATTATTTGGTCCATTGTAACGGTAGAGGAGTTATTTTAGATGTTTGACAATGATGTTTGAAGTCAACCAATTGGGTGTCAAGAAATGCTGTGGGGCAGCCTCTGGTGCCTAGGACCGCTGCCAGTGAGGCAGGCTCCGGCCCCATTTCTCAAGCGTGCTTGCCAGTCATTGTCCAATTTGAATGCAAATGCGCACTGGTGCTAGGGCAGCTAAGACTGCTTGGCTAACTGGTGTTGGACAGTGGAGCCTCTACTGGAGGTATTTGATTCAATTTTACTGTTTGTTTTATGAGCAAAAGCGTTGCTTTGGTTGGAAAAGAAAATTGTGGGGCAGCTTACAAGGAAAATCGGATCTTTTGGCATGGATTTTTGATATTGCCGAAGGTTTGTTTATTCTGTGGTCTAACAATAGTTGTTTAGAAGATTCAAGCTGAGGCAGGAAGGAATTGGATGAATTAGCCAATGTTTCTCATCCAGTGTGATCAGTAGACCACATGGATTTCAATTCAAGGATTTGTTTTTCTTTTTTTCCAGATCAAGAGAATACAATAATAAAGATATCTACTAAAAATTAGTAATCCAATAGGATGGATCCTAAGTAAGATCAATCAAGGGCATTGAGATCCTCTCTAATATGATAGTCATTGGAGAGGTTTTACTACCTAAATGCAACCACAGATCTCATATTCAACACTTTGAGAGAGAATGCTATGCTGATTTTAACTATATGAAAAACCACAAAGATTTAACCATTAAAATTGCAACTTTGATTAAAACCACCATAGCTGTTTAATGTCATTCTCAAAAACATCAAATACAAATCTAGTGGTTGGGACAGTCAGTGTGGTCAGCTTATCCAAAAATCGCTAACTAGTGTCCCTTGAGTGGCATGTTTGGTTTTTGCTATTCATGAACCATTGTCATCATCGTATTTGCTGGAGGAAATTAATCAAAGTTGGGGACTTGATAATTTAAGAACATAATTTTGACAGAAATAAAAAACATTCACCTGAGCTTTTGTTATGGGCTTCCGTTAATCAAAGTCATGAGCTTCCAATGCACTTCTCTGAACTTGTCCACTATCCTATAGCATCCCACGATCGTAGGAAAACCCATCACCGGGGGGAACCTCTAGTTGTGGTTGTAACTTACAGTAATACAAAGCTCTTCAGCTCGATTCTGGGGTGCTTTTGCTTACACGACATCGTGATTGTGACTGCTTACGCACCCAGCAAAGCTGCGATGAAAGCTAGAGTTTCTGGCAACTCTATTCCACTAGAGACATCACAGGGTTTCTGGGGGGGGAAGGGGGGTTTGAAACGCCCATTTTGGTTCATCAGTTTGAAAGGCAAAGCTCATTGGCAAGCCAGTTAGGATCTCTGGCATGTGGACGGATAATAAACAACACATCCTGCGCCGGTAAAAACTAAACAACATATCTAATGCAAAGGACTGTTGCAGATCACTTTGTCAATGTCGGTGGCACCTACTGCTTATGACTCTCGTAACACCTTCATGGCTTCCACCATTGACTTGATGATAACAAAAGAACTATAATATGAGTTTGTCTCAACTGATTATCAGTGGAATTAATGAACTAGAGAATTAGAGAACGAATGATTGAGTCAGTGTCTAAAATGATGAAGAGTTTACATATTTGTAGGATGATCCAAAATTTTGGATCGAAAAATAATGAGCCATTAAGCTCATGCAAGCCTAAACTTGGTATGTCGTAATACCAATTCCATACCACTGTCAGGGGCAAGGAACTATATACAAGGAGTTTCCTGCACTAAGACTGTAGGAAAAGTACCATGTACAAAATTTTCACCCATAACATCATAGGGAGTCTATTTACCGGGTTTTTTTTTCGGTCATATTTATTTGGGCTCTTTACCAACATTTTTCCCCATAACATAGCTGATCAGGGGCCATGTTACCATGTGAACGTGGCCAGTAAGAGCAATCTTTCATTATTTTTGCGCAATGGAGTGACATAACAAATTTGCATGATGAAGCCATGGTTGCATAACCTATTTCCTGACGGTCAGTAGGATCTCAAGTCCGGCTCGGTAAACTCAAATGTTAAACCAACAATGTAATAATACAATCCACAACCACACCAACATCAACACTCACTCATATATTAACAAACAAATAATGGTTTACAATGAGAATTTTCTTACATTTATGGACGGCTAAAAAATAATCAAAAGAATAGCGCAGCTGTTCTTTATACAATTATCAAACAGCTGTATAAAGGTTTTCTCACATGTGGGAAAAAAATGAAGATATAAAACAAACATGGCCCACAAGAATAACTATTTCACAAAGATCACACTCAAAAGACAGTAAGCTGTACGTACCCCTTTTTCTTTATTTTAATGCCCTAAAAAGCTGGCTTCCAAGGGTCACTGTTGGGGTTCCTTCACCCAGGCCTGTTGTCAAGTTCATCTCTTTCTCGAGTATCCGATCAAGTTCTGTCATGACATGGCTCATGGCGGGGCGTCTTTCACTGGAAGGGTCTGTACATATAATAATCAACTGTACAAACTCTTCCATTCCTTCCATGGTGAACCTATTCCCCAATCTTTGATCCGCAATGCTAGAAATAGAGCTGAATTCTGTGTAATTTTGTACCTATTTATTCAAGGGACAAGTAGATGTCCAAAAAAAAAAAGAAAACAAAAGAAGAGTCATCATGCCATCACTTCCATGCACTGATACAGAAGAAATCATATCTGAAGATGAAGATGAATGGGAGAGGGCAATCAAGTAGATGATGTAGGAGTATGGCATTGAGATGGTTACATACCCATTCGGCCAATGCTTTATTGGAATCCAATGAATACAACTCTCTTGCTTCTTGCCCGCTTACCAACTCCAATAGAAATACTCCAAAACTGTACACATCACTTTTCTCTGAAAATCGTCTGAACTCCTTAACCCTACATTTTAAATAAGGGGTATGTGTACCGTATCCAATCAGCTGCATGTCACTATATTGTACAAGTCTAGTAAAAACATGGGATTCAGAGTAGTACTCTGGAGCAAGGAAAATCTCATCAGCAGCCACTTGTGATGATGGACCTGCTATATCAAATATTCCAAGGAAATTTCGGATCCCCGCATCTGCAACCTTTGCAATAAAATTCTCGTCTACTAGTACGTTGGTGGTTTTGAAATCCTTGTGTACTAAACGTGGACTGAGGGAGTGGAGATGAGCCAAACCTGCAGGTTACAAAAATTGAATGAGTCTTCAGCCATATGGAGATGTACCCATCTACATATCTGAAGCAGGCAAAGCATGGAATTTTGAGATAAAAGAACAAAAATAACCCTTAGTGAAGTTGCCGAGAATATGAGAGATTGTCATATGAATTTTCTTTTGCATTAGAGAAAAAAAAGCTAATGCCAGAAAAGCCACAATTGCTCACTGATTTTGCAGAAGAAGGATCACCTTTAGCTGCCCCTAAAGCTATAGAAAGCCTGTGCTTGAACTCTAGCTTCTCGCGTGAACCACGACCCGCTCCTGTAAATCCATCTCAAAGATTAGTGAATGAAAACCTAAATCAAAAAACAAAAAGAAGATTGTACCAACTTTACCATATAGGTGACTGGAAACACTTCCATTAGGAATGTATTCGTACACCAGGAATTGTTGATTATTTTCCTGGCAGTAACCGAGAAGAGTCACAAGGTTCCGATGATGAATAGACGAAAGGTAGCGTACCTGATTATTGGAATTATTGGCTAAATAGATCAAAACATGAATCAGAAATGCAGATAGCAAAGGATAAAGAGAAGTATTCATCACAATGCAAGTAACAGAATGACTCAACATCATTGTAACACATCAGAAAGAAATTTTTAGTGACAGGTACAGCCTCTCATTTTATTCAACACAGCTACCCCCCTTGCTGTGAATAATATCCTCTTCTTGTCCAAGCTAAAATATTCTTGGAGAATCACAACATGCATGAACGTCCATGACCATAGTTTTATATTTCATTCGGTGCCCTCATTTATCATAGCACCTCACGCTCAAGGATGACAAAAGAAGAACAATGTCCATTAACGTTAGTGTGAATTGATTTTCTAAAGTGAACATATATCTTGATTCTCCATAACAGAAATGAAGACAATAATTTTAGAATTGCAGTATCAACCCCATTGCAGGATGTTATGAAGCCAAAATAATCACTATAATAAGAAGAGGGGGGGGGGGGCATAGCTATACTTTGCACTGAAAAGGAAAAAAAAACGAGGGGACAAACAGTCTAGCAAAAATAAACTACTAAAACTTTCACTGGCTAATACATGTTAATATCCATCAAATTGGTTGTAAGGACTGGTAACAACTCATTGGAAAGACGAAGTGAAATCACCTACCACAAAAAAGCGTGGACTCCAAGTTAGGAACTGTGTGATGAAAGTGTTAAAAAAAAGAAAAAAAGGTGAAAAATAGATTCACTGAAGTTTAATTTTTTCAATTAAGTTGTACAGCAAGTGATTTAATATTGAATGGATGGGCAAAAACTGTGTAGTTTAATTAGCCAGAAGACAAGTTTCAACATTTTTTTCCCATGACATAATCAAGTGAACGTAGAAAACTAAGTTAATGCTCTATTAAATTTCTCAAAATGGATAGCATAAACAACAGATGAGGTGAGAAAGTGCAGAGCAAGGGGGAGTATGCACACCAGTATTTCAGAACCCCTAATTTGTTCTTTAAAGTTTATCCAAACTGCTGACCTATTATGCCTAGAATACTGCACACAATGACAACGATAAGAAGGTGGTGACAAGCAAATTCTGGTATCACAGGCACTGAATATATGCCAATCAAAAAAAGATCAGTATTATTCCTAATAACTTTTTAATTCCTAATCATACTTAGGGAGGTGAACATTACCTCTTCAACAAATTCCTGACTGGGTGCACCATGCCGTTTTTTAATAGCTACAAGCATCCCATCAGTAAGCAAACCCTTGTATACCTCTCCGAACTTTCCTTCCCCAATCAAACTTTGGTCAATGAAGTTTTTAGTAGCTGAGGACAATTCTTCAAAGTGAAAACATCTTATTTCTCGAAAAGACAACTCTATGCCAGCAGTTCTCCCCACTGCAAATTGACAACCAAACCAAGTAAACAGGACAATTGAGTTTTGAGCTCAGAAAGAATAAAAGAGGATGGCCTAGTGATAAGGCTGCCAACATTATAGGATTTAGGGAAGATTAGATGAGTGCAACACTACTCCTATACTATAAGAGGTGGTCTTCATGATTTAAACCAGTATTTCCAGGTATGATAAAGCAACCTTGCTATGCACCTGAGCTCTCCCAACTTAATGTGTGATACATAATATATTTCATACCAAATTACCTTGAATAGATGGATCAGATGATCCTGTCTCAGAAGTTCTTGAAATGCTTCTACTATGGAATAGGCAAAACCATATGAGAATTACAATTATCCCCACCAATGCCACGCCCCCTGCAGCACCTCCTAGTATGGCTGCAAGAGTCCCTGACATTTGGCACGAGAACCAATTCAATTAAAGAATACGGTAGCAACTGTCATTCATTCAACCTGAAATTTAAACAGCAGGTATAATTAATGAAGCAACATCATAAAGATGGCTTAATGAGCACATAGAATCAAATAGGTAAAACATGTAGCAACTGATCAAAATAGGATACGAAGCTTTAAAAATTATATTTTGATTATGAGCAATTAAGTCTTGCACATATAGAAACATGGGATCAATAGCCCGATGCACAAGCACAAATTCTTCCATTTGGTCACAAAATTCAAAATCCAAGGGCAATTCCTGCATGCCAAACAGAAATGGAAATGCCCACCATCTTACAAGGCCAAAGAGAACTATTTAACATCATATGAATTCATGTTTGAGGACCATCAGCAATAAGTCATGTAGCTGCAATATGAGGGTAATTTGATTAGAAAAAAAAATTCTGTAGTTTGCAATCCATCAAAATAATTTATGCAACTTTTGAATATTTTGAAATAGATGAAGGCAAGGAGCTAGGAGATAAACCAGCCTATAAAAGAACGGAACTCATGATTCAGTGGTAGTGACATATTAATGACAACCAGTCAATCCATTTCATTAATCTTAGAGTTTCCAAAAATTAATGGAGATGGATATAAATACACCAAATTCCACTAGCATTGGGGATTTTGTCCACAGCATTAGCCTATCCCAAATTCAGATAAAGAGGATTGAGCATTACGTAGCTGGCAACTAGTGCTATACTTCTGCTGTATCTTTGACTTGGATTTGAGAACTAAGAGTATTACTGCTAGAGTGTACCCCACTTGCGGCCCGCAATATCACTCAAGAACAAAATTAAATGGGCAGAGCTGTTGCATCTTCTTCCGGTTGGTGTAAAATCATCAAGGTTTACTGTATCATGGATGGGCATGACTAAAGACGTTTATCCAAGATAAGAAGGTTTGAATGCAAACTTGGAATATTGGTATTTTGATGGGTAAGTCTTCAGAGGTGGTAGATGCTATGATAGAAGGATTAATACAACACTCCAAAAAGACGAACTGGGTGGGAGAAAAAGCCAGAGATATAGAGAGGATGAGTAACAAATTATGGTAATCTGAGAAGGATATATAGGAATGTAGTTGCCATAATTGTGGATAATGAGTTAAAAGAGAGCATAAAAAGTGTCAGAAAAATTGGGGATAGAATTATGGCTATTAAGATGGTGCTAGGATAAGAAGTCCTAAATATCATTAGTGAATACACCCAAGAGGAATAGGTGAACAATTGAAAGCAAAATTTTAGGAGGAACTATAAAAGGTGACCCAAGAGATTCCATAAAGGGAGTTAATTTTTATAGTTGGGGATCCAAATGGAAATGTTGGACATGATGTAATTTGTATACAAGCATGCACTATCACCATTATAGAAAAGAAATGAAGGAAAAGATATTTTCAATTTTTGATGCATCTTATGGTGGCTAACATGTTTCCCAAGAATAGAAAAATGCATTTCATCATGTACAAAAACCAGAACTTGGATTAACTATTTTATCTTGAAGAAAAGAGACGTTTGTAATATGAGGACATAAGACCATTCTTGGGGACAACATTGCCTGCTGGTTTTATAATGCATGATAAGAAATAGAGAGAAATAGGTAAAGAACAATCAACCAAGAATTAAACCGTAGAAATAAAGGGTCACACACAAAAATGCATTTTTAGAGAGAAAATACCAAATGAAGGAACTTGGGATATCAAGGCGAGTAGTAACTAGAAGTGGGATGCTATGCTAATTGTGTTTAAAGAGCATCCTTTGAGATTTTAGTTGACAAAAAAGGAGTGAACCATGCTAAAAAGGAAGCTTACAGGAGGTGCAAAAAGTTACAATAGAAACAAAATCTAAGAGAGATTGTTTTTAAGTATAGAAACAATGAGACTTTGTAGAGGTATGTGTTCTTAAAAGAGGCAAAGCAGATAGTAGTGAGACAAAGACTAAAGCACATACAAACTTGTATAACACATGATGTCATTAGCTAAAAAGCAAGAGATTGAAGAGAATGCTTAAACCAAGTGAAGTGTATCAAAGATGATAAGGAGCTGGTACTTACTGCATACGAGGATATCAAAGAGAGATGGGTGAGCTATATTAAAAACCCTTTTATTGAAGATAGGAAGAACACCAGGCGCTTGAGGAGTCAAATGAACGTGAAGTAAATCTAAATTGCTTTTTATTATTGGTGTACTAGAAGAGAGGAAGCTAATAATTATCGAATGTTTTAAAGATAGTGAAGGCAACTGGAGTGGATGTGTCCTAGTGGAGGGTTGAAATGTATTGGAGAAAAGCAAATTTTGTAGTTAACTATATTGTTTAAACAAAATCCCAAAAACCAGAAGGTGCCAGAACAGATATAGTAAGCTAATGATTCACAGGATGAAGCTTGGTAGAAAGATGATTGAAGGGAGGCTAAGGTGAGATGCAAGTGTATCAGAGAACCAATTTGGATCCATACCAGGCATGTATACTATTTGAGGGAATGGGGTTTAGACCTACGAACATCTAGAGGGGGTGAATAAATGTTTCTACACGGAAATACAAAACTGAAAATAGCAATTCAATACACTTAAGGAAATCACAAATCAAGATGATTAAAACAAGCATACACTATAATCATTGCAAACATATTAAGTAAATTAGAGTGCAACTATATACAGAATGTACAACTTGGTTACAAAAGAAAATTCTTGAACAAATTATTTAGGAAAAAACCTTTCAAGATTCTGGATTTTGAGCCACTAATTGAAAATTTATTATATTACAAGAGTCAATTTACAGACTGATGAATAAACATGTTGACTCCTACCCGGCGAATATTGGGCACGAGGCCATCTAAGGCTGTTTTTTGATTTGCAAACTTACAGCTACCCAAAAACTAATTAATTTCTCCTAGTGTACCTACAGTTGACTGACTCTTTCAACCATATAAAATGCCTTAATTCTATGTACGAACCATACATTGGAACATAGTAGGATTGCATGCTAACAAAAGTAACATGGTTTTGAATTAAGGTCAAAGACCTCAAATAGTCCATGCACACATAATCAACAAAGAAGGAAATCTCTCCAGAGAGTGGTGGTTCTCTAAAATCACAAAGGTCCTCTTGAAGTCTCTTACAAATGCTCTCTTATTGTCTCTTTCATGGATGAAATATCAATATCGGTATCGATTGTGGTAATATCAGTGTCGGACATATTGAATAATATGTATCGGTATTAAATATATTAAATAAAAAAATTTAAAAATCATAAACTAACAGACATATAATAATATTGTCTTAGTATTGAAAAATATTGATATTAACCGATATATATTATATTGGTTGATATTTGCATCAATGGTCCCTTTTCAATTTTGGAATGCACCATATAAGTTGAAGGAGTTTGGCTTTTGAAACACAAAAGACACCCTAGTCAAAGTAGTTGAACACAGTGGGAAGTGTGCAGAAACTATTTTTAGCTTGACCCGATTTCATGCCAAAATTGTGCTAACTACTTTTTAGGAATTTTCAATATTTCAGCACAAGCAAACTTCATGATGACATCATGCTGCAATCGTATGGATCAACTCTGAAAAATGTGGCATAAACTAAAGTCAGGTTGATACTTGCGACATTCTTCTAGATCAACTTAAAAAATGTTTGGCTCAAGCTAATGTCATGCTAACATCTTGCAACATTCATCCAAATTGACTTTGGAGATATTTGGGTCAGGCTAATGTCATGTTGAACTCGTGTGGTTCACTCTTTAGACCATTATACCTGACCAGATTTCGTATGAACCAACCCTGAGTGAAACCATTTTTCCATAATTAGCCATCAATTCCAAGACAATAATCAAGGATACCCAAGATATAATAATAAGCAACTTAAGTCACAACACTTTGTCACAATACTTACAAATAATAAAGACAAACGCAACACTATTAAACATTCTATAAACTGATAAACCTGATAGTGCAACTTAAGAAAAGACAGAATGACCTTCATATGTTATTTATCGAACAAGGAAAAATGGCATGATACTATCTCAAGAGAAGTATTATAGAGGATTCAAGGGAAAACAGTATTTTTGTGACATACATCTTAGTTTCAGAAGACATATATATAATGTACTAGTGAATTGTGCAGGCATGTAGGTGTATTTGCATGAAAGAACGAGGTTTTATAAATTCTGATAGTTTTAAAACTAGGGCCAGGTTTAAGCCCATATCCAGTTGCCTGTGCAATGAATTCACTAAACATCATTCAAAATGTGCCTTGGTGCATGCTTTTACATATAACATAGTTTTGATGGATGAGACAAAAGAGGACAACAGCGAGTTAGAAACTTGGAGAACTTTGGAAGGTAAAGGTTTTACCATTAGTTAAAAAAAAATATTAAATGTTAGTTTAGTAATAATCGATAATAAGATGCGGGATATGAAGAAGGGATTAAAAGCCTACCAAAAGAGATTATTTTGAATATCCTGGATCAATGAACAAGTTGGATAAAGTGGAGAAGTGCTTCAAGGGTATTGTGTGAATGGAAAATACTGCTCAAACTTGAAGTAAAATACTGCAAGGTGGCTATTAGGCCAGCCATAGGCAAAGTTTTGGGTGGATAAATACTTGAAAGAACAGCCAAATAAAAGTTGTAAGTTGTGTTCGAGGGGAGTTATTGTCTATCTATGGCCTCTATGGTATAATCAGTCATTCTATGATGTTATATGAGAGAAGGTTGGCTGGTATTTATAGAAGAAAAAAATACAATATAGTTTTGTTATGTTAAGTTCCCTAATGCTTTGTTTGGAGATGAGAGAGCTTGGGAGAGGCAGAGAAGACCAAATAAGAGTTTCAAAGAAACTACCAGGCATGATATTGTGCATTAGGGCTTCTAGAGAATATGGCCTACAATGGAGATAAATGCAGGTGAAGAATCCAAGTAGCAAAGTAGCTTTAGGGGAAAAGGATTATAACATGGTTTGCATAAGCACCAAGGAAAAGTGACCATTGGACAATCATGCTCCGGAGAAAATAGTGAGAAAGAGACACTAGTGCACTTGCGTGATTGTAAACATTTTGTAACAATATAAATGAGACCATCTTAACATAGAAACAATATTACTGGCAACGTATCATATAACATAAAAATAATTTTTATGAACCTTGCTATTCGGTTTGCAATGCATTAAAAAAAGGTTTTTATGGAAGCAATGTTTTTAAATAATTAACAGTAAAACATATCTCCTAACCAAAGGATGACTTTTCAAACTATTCTAATGTCAAGTCAAAACAACACTCCACCTAACCACCCTTTTTTACCCCCAAGATTTCCTCATGAAACAATAAATTAACATCCAAATTCAAAAACAGACAAACTTTACATTTCTAAGTGACAACGGGGCTACTCCTTCCATATTTGGAAATTCATACGTCCTAGTAGCTAGTGATGTGAAGGAAATTTAAGCTGCAATATCCATCAATACACAGCCATGCAATAATCTTTTCACTCTTGCATTTTCTTTATTACAGCTCTAATTGCAATAAATACCTAAACCCAACATTTGGCATCTTACTCTGGGATGCATATGTTTATTTTAGTACTGCTACATAGCTGAACTATAAATAAATCTCTAGAGCTAATTGTCGTTTGCTTACCCTTTGAATATATTGCATTTGAGAGTGTGCATTAGATTGTTGGTCATCACTTCCCTGTTCATTTAATTCATATCTTCTAAAAGCTATAAAAGAAGTATCCACTGCTTCTCCAATCATTAGAGGCCTTCCAATAAAAGACTTCACATCAGTAAATGGATTCCTGCAGGATGATCTTCCTGCAACTTTGAATCATTAGCCTTTGCAGCAGCAATCTGAAGAGACCAATGCCACCAATGTGTACAGCACTCTCATGTCTGCTTAAAAACATTCCCCATTAATTCTTTGCAAGAAGGTTGAGTCCTGAAATGGCCGACTAGCATTTCCATCCACAAAAATGCTCCCCTATGCTATAACTATTCGTGTAACTACGATTTGATCTGTGTACACTAGCCTATCTACAGAACATGAAATTTTACCGATCATCTATGACTTCCAAAACTGCAACTTCAGTTCTTTTGGCTTTTTAACCCAGATAAAAGACTTATCTAAGACATCAGTTATAAGGTGAAGCTCACTACCAACGTGTAACTACCAGATTTTTTCCATCAGAAAATAGAGAAAGAGTCTGAATACACACTCTTCTCTTTCTGACTATCAAAAGTAAAAAAAAAAAAATTACACCTTTTTGGGCACTCAAACTATCAAATATCCTGAACCAGTTCACTCGGAGTAGACTAGTCTCTCTTCTGTCCCTAATGCAACTTTCTACCCAGAGCATAACACACAAGTGGAATTATCTCCAATTCTCAAATCCAATCCTTCTACAGACAAATTACCACCAGTTTGCCTGCCTTCATTGCAGGAGCAACATATAACACTTCCAATCCATTTTCAAGCATTCCATTACTTGAAAACAAGTTCTCCGGATTTTTTACTTCTCTCTTGTGAGGTTGTTCATTTCCTTTGCCCCTAATTTTATTCTCCTCAACCATGGGATCAACCATAATATTTTTTTGGGTGCTAGGATTTCCAACAAACAGAGAATGAGCCTTGACACAAATATTTGCTCCAGTATAACTAAGCGGTCATGGGTTCCAATAATGAGAACAACCTCTTTGCATCAAAAAGCTTCAATACAAAGACTTGGCCCTCCAAAAATCGCGTGATGCAGACAGCCTCGTGCCCTACACCTCCCTTTCACCATGTCAAACAAATAGGATCAATAATTAGCTGATAGGAGCTTCAACCCCCACATTTTCTGCTTTATCAAGAAAACACCAATATTGCAATTCATAATGGCACCATACTAGATCAAAAATCTGCAATTCGTAACCATATTGTTCATTCTTCCACTGTTGATCATCTCCAGAGGAGCTTTGAAGAACAGAAGGATTCAAATATTCTTCTCAACCTTCTTTCCTAACTGCATGGTGAACTATGAACGCTTCTTTCAGCATCACTCAACAATCCATCTAAACTGCCTTGGCCTTGATCCATGGATTTCTCCTCTGAACTATTGCTCATAACAATGACCTCAGCAGTCAATTACACTACACAATCGGCATGTTTGGATGAATTCTTCCTTTCATCAAATCATAGTATCTGTTTGTTTTTAGGGTCTGTAAGGTACACATAAACTAAGTTGTGGGAATTTGCAATATTTTGGATCCGTAGGTCGTTCCCCATAATTTCCTCCTCCATCCGTTATGCACTCCAAGGTTTGAATCTGGCACCTAAAGTTCCCAATTCTAGCTTTGATCAGAGGTTGAGATTTTCTTCTTTACAAGACCTATTTTGGACCTTTTCTGTAGACAACCATCAAGGCCCTTATTCTCTTCACAATCTTCTCCACCACTGCACCTTCTGGTATCTAAACTGCTGATTGTCTGGTCACTACAGTTGCTACCGGCAATGATTCATATACACACTCAGCAACTATGGAAAGATGGAGATAGAGAAACCACCTAAAATTATCATGTCAAGGAAAAAAATTACATTTTTCTTGTGGGAGTCAATCAGAAACTAAATTGGCTACAAAAACAGATGGAGAAAGGGGAAAATGTATCATACCTCAAAAATCTCTCATCTGCTCATGATGATTGTTCTAGAAGTTGAGAGAGAATTTGTGAAATCTCTTCCCCCAACAGAAGGTGAAAACCAGAGAGCTCTAGGGTGTAGAGTGGAACTACCGACAAAGTAATGTGTGAGGCAACACTTTAAGTCAGCCTGCAATTTTAAATGAAAGCCTGCCACTTTAGCTACAAAGTAAATATTGTAGCCAAAAGTACATCACATCATGTCTCATGAATTCTGTAAGTTTTACATAACCATGTTGCATCACTCCATTTATTGAGAAATAATTTTAGCAAATGGATTCTGATATAATCAAACCTACACCATGACAGCTGAAACTGGTCATTGATGAGTCAACAAAGTACATGTTATGCTGAACTTCCAAGTCTTTTTTGGATCTAGTAAACTTAAATGAAGAAGAGGATTTCATTTTCTGCAAATTCTCATGCGAACATGTCCATTTTGCAGTCTCTTTCCTTTTCGATTTGATCATATCATATCACTTTTGAAAAACCAAACACGAAAAGGACCTATCAACAAGACATCATAGAATGATCAAGTGCAGTTGGGAAAATAGAAAAAGAAAAAGGAAACAAAACAAACGCCCAGCATCGAATTGGAACCTAATCCTATCAAACCAGAACAAAATTTCCATCAATTTCCTCTTTCCCATCCAATTTCTAATGGATGAAAACCAAAACATCTGTCGAGAAATAATTAAGTTAACTAGTCTGAAAAAGATAAAAAAAACAGAAATAGAGAATGGAGCCAAAAGAAGGAAAAAGGGAAAAAAAAAAGAAAAAGAAAAAAGAGAGCAACGTATGTAATACTAAGTTCACGATAAAACTTGGAGTTTCAGCATACATGCAATTTGGGAATGTGCTTGCCATAGTACATTGTAAAAGGATTTAAATTATGAAAATATAAGTTACCCAAAAGAATTAATTTTATGCAAAAAATGGAAAATAAAAATACATCCACCTCAACTTAAAACGTTATCAAAGTACCGTGAGATAGATATAAGATTCAAAAGCAGTAATAAATAAGTCGGGCCTTTGGATTTTGAAGGATACCTCTGACCACTTAAGGGTATTGCTGTCAACACATTTGGTGCAGATTTCAAGCGAAATTTTCTTGGTTGTCAATTGCTACACATGTACACCGGGGAAGCTTACAGATGTTAGATCAAATGAAAAGTAACCATTAAGCATCACAAAAAACGAAGTATTCTTTGGAAAGTAAGTTTCCCAACTGAGGCTGCAGTCATTTCAAGAAGTATATAATTTTATCAAAAGAATAAGTCCAATATAAACATGGAAATTTTACACATACACTGCGCTCAAGTTGTGCTAATCCATATTTATCTTTTTGTCATTTGGCAAGTACTGTACAGAGTATTGACGAGAAATTTAGGGTGATTCATCCGTATATTTTCATCTTCTTCTTCTTCCCTTGTGTGGCAGTGTTTTTCATCTTTATTCTCCTAAGGACTTTTTTTGTCTAATCAGCGATATTCAAAGACAAATCTAAGCAGTTCATACTTGCTCCCTCGTTTCCCAATTTTCATTTGTTGAGCATAACTCTGCTGAATCAGGATCAAGTAGAATTCACATAAATTTGAAAAAATGAAACCCATTGGGTTAAACTCTTCTATGGTGAGGAACTAATAGGTATGAATAGCAATTACGCGTGGAAAGTACATAATAGTGTAGATACTATCAGAACACACAAGGCATTTAGGTATGTGCTCATCATGCTTCAAACTTTTCAAATTACTCCAAATAGTTTTCAATTCATTATTGACAGACGAAAACCTAAATCCGGATAATTCACACCAGTCTAAATCAAATGGCAATGGCTCTAAATTTCACCATTATTGGGAAGAAGAAAAAAAGAAAGACGCACCGTGAAACTGAGATCAGGAAGAAGCGCCAGCTTCAGCTAGGAATCTCGACTTTCTAATCAAAGGCTACTCAACTCAAGTCAAAGACAAATTGAAGGGAGCCAAAATACAAGAATGAGAGCACCCAGAGAGTTGTCGGCTCCATTTATCTCCTTCAGTGAAGAGCCCAGGGAAGGCTTATTTACTTTCGCAGCTCCGCTGTCTCTCAATAACCTTGCGTCTTTAGTGCTTTGTCAAGACATTGCTGAATGAATCTGTGCCGCAATTGTACTTTCAACAGTGTATCAAATTATTGTTAAACGGCATAAACAATTATACCTCCATTAAAAATGTCAAGGGACAGTCCCCATCCAGATCGGAACTGTTCCGTTTGCCCATCAATATGACTGCCAAGCACTATTTTTTTTTTTTTTTAAGGTGCAATAAAATACTGTCACAGCCTGGCAAAGACAAAAAACGATGCCATGTACAATTGGCAAAGCACTGCACGACTCGAAAAATCTCTACTCGACCGAGAAAGATACCGTCTTGGCCCCTATTCGAAAATCAATTTATGTAATGAAGCTCGAACATCGCAAAGAGCAATCAGAGTTACCCTAATCTAAAATGATTCATACCTTAAAATGGTCAAACCTTAAATAATTTAGGCGTGAATCTGCATGAAATTGAAATGACCCGATTCCGAAGAAGTAACATGAGATCTAAATATATTCGGAAAATTAACAAGTTTGGGGTCCATAAGCATCAGATTTTGGAAATTTTCCATGAGATTCTTCAACAGTAATGCCTAATTATTTATGTAAACACAATAATATTCAAAACTCTTTCTGATTATGAGCAGGGCATACGATTTAAAACAAAAAATGACCGAATTTATGTCTCTCCAACTCGGCACTAGTTTTTCCTTTGGTTCTTTGCTCAAAATGATGATATTTGTTAACCGGCAGCATTGGCAAGTAGTGGGGTTCATCCTTGGTCATGGACAGAGAGAAAATTTATGCAAATTTTATTACACATACTTATGAAGTAGCTGCATGGCAAATAGCTATATCATGTAATTTAATTAAAGGGTAATCACTCCTATAGAATACAGAATAAAATTATGTGTAATTATCCCTTTCAAAAGTTTGTAAACTGAAAATCATGTGCATTAAGGGGAAAAAACTCTTATGAAATCAATTCTCACAGTCCTACCCCCTCCATAATATGTTGGCAATTTGATTTTTTAGATCATTATGCCCACAGCTCAAATTATAAAATCAAGACTCGTTTTTGAAAAATGTGTAATGATAGAGTGGCCATATCTCTCATATATCGAATGAGAATACTTAGATGATACTTTAAACATTATGATACTTATTAATTTGTATATATATATTTTTTATAAATTTGTTAAAATTAACATATTAATAAGATAATATTATTAAAAAATATCACAAAAATTGTCCAAAGTATTTTCTAACACCACTTTTAGCAAAGATAAGTGTAGTTTTTAAAATAATAAGGGGCCTAAATATTTAGGAGTCTAATATATATTGGGAATCTCAACTGGAATATGGAAGATCAGGTAAATTTTGGCATGAGATGTTTTGGTATAAATATGTTGAAGTTAAAGAGAAACCCTTCTTTTAGAAAAGAATGACTTCAAATATAAAATATATTTGACCTAGAAAATGTTTTAAGGTATGATTTTAAAGATGCTATAATGTCATTTTTTTAAGATAACATTCACTCTTTATAAATACAAATGGGTTTATATAGTCATTTTAGGAATATAATAAAACTTTTATTTAATAATAATTTTTTATAATGTGTATGTCAAGTGTACAAATTAGATAGCACTATTAAATACATTTGAAAGAACACAAACCTTTGTGTTCCCATGTACCACATTTGTTCTTCAACAGAAATTAAAAATCTAGAATTATTCCACACCTCCTTTGTATTTGAAAAGGTATTATATTTTAGATGATTTTAAAATTTACAATAAATATTAATATCTTATAATAAAATAAATTTCTTAGCACTATATGTTATAACTAACTAAAATGGTGATAGGTTATGATTAGACCAATGCTTTTATTCGAGTAATTTAAATAACAAATTACATATAATTTAAACTTATTATGAGTTTATAATATTTGTTATTTTATTATCTTATGTTCATATCTATTCATGATTGTTTGAGAAGTCAACTCTTCATACTCCAACAATGTTTCATACCCACCTTAGGAGGAAAAGATAATTAACATAGTATTTATAATTATTTTTATGATTTACCTCAACTTATTCAATTTAAGATTTTAAGTAATAATAAATATTATTAAAGGTTCCATCATTAACAATTTTTAAATATAAATTTGAAACCCATTTTCTTTTATATATTTTAAATATCAAATCTGTTGATAACTCTTTGATAATAATTTGTCAGAATTTGACTTGACCGTATAAAATTTATCATAATCACATCAAATGAGATCAATTGTCAAATATAACTATATTATAATCTTATATATCTGAATTTTCTATTCATATAACAAGTTCTTTAATCATTTTACTTTTTTATTAGCATATACTAAAGTTATAACTTCTGTGGTTATGGTGGAATTAATCACTTATGTTTGCTTCTTGAAAACCTAAGAAATTGCACCTTACTAAGCATAAATTTCATCCAATAATTAAAATATTATTTTATGTATTAAAAATTTAGCTTATGTTACTAAAGGATACCATTGTAATTGATATCAAAGTTAATAATTTGTTTTAAAATCCGTTTAAATTCTATAAAAGTTACATAAAATTTAAATTTTATTATTTGAAATGTTTAAGAAATTATATTTCTTAAAAAAATTAAGACATGATTAATTTTTTAATTTATATATAAAAATAAAAAAATAAGTAGTCTAATATAAATTTTAAATTTTAAAGTATAAAATTTAATATAACATAAATTTTAAAAAATGGCATTATTAAAAATATATTTTTATACAAATATATTTTTTTTGGCATTTTACCACATATTTTATTTATATATTTTTTAAAATTTTAGTCAATGTTTTTTATGTAGGATTTATTTTAATATTTTTGCCCATCAAAAAAAAAAAAAAAAGTATACTACTGGTCAACCCTTCTTTGTTTGATCCGATTTGTATAATAATTGAATACTGACAAGAGTTTGAGCTCGAGCAATAGGCTTAGCATATAATATTGATTTATAGACAATACTTTATAAATATATATAATTTTAAGATATTTTTATTAATAGTTTTATTAAAATATTGAATTTCAAATTTTAAAATAATACTTTTATGTAATTTAAAAATAAAATATGGCCAGTCTATATTTACCCAACTTATATAATTAAAAATATTTTATTCAATAAAACTTTTCCATTTTATTGTATTTGATTGTCAAATAATTTTGAATTTTAGAATTATAATTATTTTATTTTATCTCTAAAAATTATATAAATTATTATTAATGTAATCCAAAAATGGTCAAATTTGTCGTACCACTTAACACGAAATTCATGAACAACCTAAAAAACTAACCAAGGTGTAACTTTGCAGGTATATATACCTTTTTCTTTGTCTATCTAAATTATGTCCAAGAAGCAATCATTACATAGCCTGCTTTGAATTTGTATAAATATCAATGGAGACAATTTATCAGTCTTAATTGACAACATTATCCGTGGATATTAGACATTGCTTGTTAGTATATTTAACTTTTAACTACTAACAGTATCAATAACCAAAGCTAAAAAGTAATTATGACAGTATATTATCAATAGTAAAAAGTAAACACATTATTGGTAGTAAAGAAACATTTTATCAAAAGAAAAAAATTGGTGGATATGAGATTAATGGATGAACATATGCTAACTATCTACCGATCCACCTAGCAATTGAATGGACAAAATTATTTAATAATCAACGGTACAAATGCATTCACGGTTATTATAAAAAGATGCTTAATGTTTCATTCAAGGTATCACAAAATTTAGGCAAGACATCTCAATTAGAAACCTTTGTATTTCCTCTCTCAAATTTGTATTACTCATTCAAATTGTTCGCAAACATTTTATTAACCAAAGACTCAGTTTTATTCATCTCTCTGGTATATTTCTCTTCTCTTCAATTATTTTGTCATTTTAAATTGAACTATTGATCCCACATTCGTATTTAGTATCAGAGATAATTTTATTTAATTTTTATATCTATTATCATATTATCCATCTGTAAGACAATTATTGTTAGTAAACTTGTGTTTACTATTGGCTGGCCTGTGTTTTTGTGGTCCTAGTTAGACATTCCCGATTATTAGGATTAGTGAGGAAAATTTTGCTTTAATTTATGTATTAATTAGATAATAGCATATCGGTTAAGACGAATGCTTAGGGAAAGTAGTTTAAATTATAATATGACAACTACTTTAAGAAAGTCATTAGTTATATCAATTAGCTATAATTATTTTAAATAGACTATACCTACTCAACAAGTAGAAGAAATATACCTTTAATTTTTAAGACGACGTTAGTAATTAAGGATTATGAACAAATTATATCAATTAAAAATAAATATGAAGAAATTAAATTATTAGCAACTTTATTAATAGATAAATTTAAATATAAATGATACAATTATATTCATTATGGATTAATATAAATAGCAATTAAATCACTACTCAAATTAGGAATAGATATACCAGTATTATTATGCCTAAGAGATCAAACATTATTAAAATACAAAGATTTGCTATTACCCGTAGTCTAATCCAACTTATTAATGACTATTTATTTTAACTGTGTTTCAAATTTTACCGTAGATTTTAAAAATCCTACTATATTAAATACATTAGTATTAAATGTATATCTTCCTAGATTAGCACAATAGAATAATCGTAGAGGTTTTCTTATATTATACAGAATCTATTTTAAATTATTGACTACTCATTTTAATCCCAAATGTTTTATTTAAACTCCACCTAGAGAAACAACGGTCTTACAAGATAAAGCAGATCATACTGTTACTATTACTTCAAAATTATTAAATTGGAATGAGATTATCTTGTCATCGGATTGGCAAGTAGACTTTACCAGACCACATAGACATATGCCCAAAAGAAAATATACTGAAATAACAGGGACTTCTAATGATAATATTATTTTTAATTTTTAACTTGTTCAGTTTCAAATATCTAGATCTTTAAGTTTTAATACAACCAAACCTCATACAATTTTATTTGAATATGAGACTTATTGACCATATATTAGTACAAGGTACCAATCAATATATTTTTAAGAAATTAGATATGTAGAAAGTAAAAATCCTATTCTAAAAATAATTATACAACCTACTCAATAATCTCTAATTTTATCTGATATGTAATCTATAAATGTAATTATGAAATAAAATAAATTTATTCTAGATATAGAATCATTAAGAAAAAAATTTATATTAAAAAAATAATTATTTAAGAATATAGTATTTTTAAAATTTTACTAAAAAAACAAACGGAAGAATAATGAATTTTGTGAAAGAAAATAATGAATTTATGTAAACAAAATTTACTATTGTTTAAATGGTTTTTATCATATCATAAAATCTTACAAAAAAAAATAATCAAATTAATGTCAATGAACGCATAACTACTCAATGAACAACTGTCAGTGAACAATAAGTTGTCTCTGTTCATCCTCTATTAACTTTTGTTCAATTAAATATTGATGGTATGACAATTCTTGCTATCCCTTTTAAAAAAGATTCAGATTGGGATTCCACTAGTAAGGCCACTTTATAAGATATTAAAAAATCATATGAACAAAATTATTATCGTTATCAAATTTTACATACTGTAGCTAAACAAGTTAATAAAGTTAAATGTATAATTCAGGCTCGATCTAAATCTACATATCAATTTTCACATAGTGTTTCACCTTTACTAAATTCACTATATACATTACCTAGTAAAGATATTATTCAATTACCACCAAAAAGAATAGATATTCTTTTAAAAAAATTAACACAAAAAATAGATGAATTAACACTATCATCTTCAACTAATACCCCAAATATAATAAAAATTGTCCAAATAATAGATCAAATAATAGTTCAAGAAAATCATAAATTAGATCTAGAAATAAATCAAATAAAATATAGAAAAAATATTCCTAATCCTAGATAGACAATAAGAAATTATTATCCCGAACTTACTTCTCCAAATATTCAATATAAAGAAAGATATCAAGTTCAAGATAAAAATATACAATTGAATCTATCTATGAATGGAACATAGATGGTAAACTTGAATATAAAATTATATGTATACTCCATGATATGGGCATATTGGCAATCGCTTATAGAGTATAACAACAAATTGATTAACATTAAATAGAAAAACTTATTATTATTAATTTTATTGGCATTCTTAAATTATAGTGGGACAATAGCTTAACTTGACAACAAAGAGATAATATTTTAAATCATACAGTACAAATTTAACAATTAGGATTTAAAGGAAAAATAGAATTTGTTCAACAATAAAATTGTGTGAAAGTTCTTATCGTCACAATTAGTCAAATCTTTATTGGCAATCCTGAGGATGAAATTGATAGTTCCAAAATTATTTTGATTAATTTAAGATGTCCAATACTTCAAAATTTTAGATGATACAAAGATTTATTTCTAACTCATGTTTTTCATCACCATAATTGTAATCAAGCTTTCTTGAAAGAACGTTTTGTTAGTGGTTTACTCACATTGTTTGTTAAACATATCCTTTCCAAGTTCATTGAGCTTGTGGGGTGTGAGGTTATTCTATGGTCCAACATGACTTTTGGTCAACTATTTGTATTTATTAAAGAAGAATACTTACAATTATATTAAGAGTATAAATAATAATCTAAATTCTTTAAAGATTATAAAAAATTTAAGACTTAATTAGGTTCTTTTTTGTCACCAATATGGTATGGAAAAGATATGCGCATCTTATCAACGTAAACCCAAATATACTAAAAAATTATATTGACCACAAAATTTTAATTATCAATCACAAAAGAAGAATTCTCACAAAAAGACATCAAAATCATATAATCAAGATAATAAAACATCAAATCAACAACCAAAGATAATATGCTGGAAATGTAAATGTTTAGGATTTAAAACTAATCAATGTAAACTAAAATAAAGAATTTATGAATTATTAAAAAATGATAGACAAATGTGTCACAATATAATATCTTTATTATTAAATAATTCAAAAAAAAAAAAAAAACCAAAGATTTAATATCCTAATGAAGATAATGAATTATACAAAATACAAGACAATGAATCAAGTACGTCCTCCTCATCTTTGGCATCAGAAGAAGAAGAGGACAATGAACATGAGATAGTTGAATTACAGCACTTATATTGTTGCAAATTACAAGTCGATATGTTAAGAATAAAAGATAAAAAGAAATTTTTTATTGACATCATAGATAAGATCAAAGATCTAGATATCAAATGTTAGTATTATCTTAAACTATAAGACATTTTAACTCAAAAATAAAAATATGAAAATCTTAAACCATTCAACTTAATAAAAATATTTAAGAAATACCAATCACCATAATTATTTTAACAAGTAATAACAGGAGATCTGTAAAAAGAAATTAAATAATTAAAAATAAAAATAAAAAATTTAAAAAATTAATTATAAGAAATTAAAATTTTTGAATTACAATTAGATACAATATTATTACTTAAATAAAAAATAAACACACAGAAAATATAATTTCTTTTCACAATAATCAACCATCAACATCCCAAATCATTAATCAAGAACTAGATGAAGAACAATAACTCTATTTCTTGGTAGGAGTTAGAAAACTTTTACTATTGCTCTATATTCATAAACTCTTAAATAATTGAGTTAGGCTTCCTTTTGCTCCGAAATACATATGGAGTTATACAGCTACTTTAAATAGAAGTTTTTTAAGAATGTGACATGTTATTAGTAATATCTCTTCATAAAATATTTACTTAACTCGGAATTAAAGAGCATGGCATTAACCATTTTATTGAATTTATTTATTTATTTTTATTTTTGCCTTCAGTTATATCATTTTGATATGGTTTATAGTGTAGCAGTTTCATGTATTAATTTCATGGATTCAAAATAATTTAGGATATAATACTCATTGTCTCTTTGATTTTAAATGTTTAACAAATGTTTCACATTGTAAATCAACTTCAGATTTACGGGCATTGAAATTTTCTTAAACTTTATTTTTAATATTATTTCGATTATACAAATTATAACTTAGAAAAATTATCTATAGATATTGTAATATATATTCTTCCCGACAAAAGTATTAGTGTTATAGGGATTACCTACAACACTATAAATGTGAAGAGTCTTTATAAACATGTTGCATAATTATCTATTGATGTTATTGTTATCGTTTTCTTTTTGGTCTTATTTTCTTTTTGCAAATAACGTTCTTCTATACGAAGATAATTAGTGAGTTTTTCTATATACATGTTTTCCTATGATTTAATCTCTGTTTAAAGTCATCCCAAGAAGAATGAAGGTTATATGATTTCATTGATGTTTCCATTGTTATATTTATAATTATTTCAGATGCATTCAATTTCATGTAATGGCTTCATCAGATGCCCACAATCATCTTATATGTGTTAAAATGACCAACAAGAATGTCTTAGTCATTGCAAACTCTTGCATATATGGGACATTTCGTCTTCATTCATCGTCCCTCGATGTCATCCTCTACTTATCGGGCTACCTACAGCAGAATCGGACAGGCTCCACTGTCATCTGCCACTGGGTTGGTTGGTGAGACATGGCTCATTGGAAAAATTAAAAGGTAATCCAAACTTAATTGCAACAGAGCTTACACAGACACTGAGCTTTACTTGTACTGGCTGGCATTTGCTGCTCCACTAAACGCTTACAGAAAATATCTCAAATTTGTTAAATTAAATAAATATAAATTGAACAAAAAGTAGGCAATTGCCCTGCAATAAAAAGTACTTTGCAGGCGTTAAGACATCGATTTGGTTGGTATTGTCCGATCGAATGCTAACCAAAATCGGTCGTTTCAAGGAGGGCACAACAGCTCCAGATGTATGCCAGAGATGCATGCGCGATGAAACTGGAGATCTTCGTGGCATGGCTACGGATTTGTGGCTTTGGATTCTAACCATGGCTAAGCCAGATGATTTCTTTTCCGTCCATTGTTATGCTACATTGTCGGGTAAATCTCAATGGGTTTGAGCGAGAGGAGCCTTTGCAGTATTTGACAGCAAAAGTTCTGTGTCCATAGTAAACGAAGGAGTGTGTTTCCCAATATAAACGAACCAGGATGTGTCGAAAATTACAACATCCTATCAACTAATGATATATGAGCATAATTCTCTCTTGCAGATTCCGCATCAAAGATATAATATGCTGCAGAAACATCCAATACTTCCACGAATCATTTAATCGCAGATGAATTAATCAAGAAATAGAATCTGTTAGTCACAGCTCAGCTAAAAAGGCACGAGTTAAGAGCAGAAATGAATAGTCATATAATTATATTCATACACTAATCTTGTAAGATGGCAACAAACAATGGAAGATACAAGAACATATGGCAGCAGCATGTCTCCAGATTACCGGAGCAGAGCATGAATCCAACAGTTAATCCTTGCTTCCAGTAATGGCAGCCAAGGATTTTGAGTCCTCCACTACAAGTTTTCTCTTGGTTCTCATGTTACTTGCCGTAATAAGTCTATACTCCGAAGGCGGCATTTCACTGAGTTTGCCAAACCATTTCTCATAGAAATCCCACATTTCTGACCTGATTATAATCCATGAAAAAATAATAAATCTAAGTTGCTTGAGTTCATCAGAATTCTTCCAGAATGAAATGGAAGGTCATCATAATGTACCAGTATGCCAAGAACTGAAATGGTTCAAACTCCCTGTAAATCTCTTCTATGGCTTTCTGAACCGTTTGAGTAGTGGTGCTTCTACCATGCACCTGCAACCACAAGAAAGCAGAGAGATCACTCTTGCTCTCTGGAAGAGATACCAAAGCACCAAAGAAAAAATAAGTAGACCTGTTTCAAATGTCGAATGGTTTCAGAATCAGCCGGAACAACATTATAAAATCCCATGCACATAAGTACATTGCCACGTGTAAAGGGTCCAAATCCGTGAATTTCTTTCAGCTTCTCATCCACTTTATCATAATTAGACATGCTAGTTTCAGCACATAGTTCTTCAAGCTCTCTCAGTTGAACCCTGCCGTCAACAACACTCTGAGCAAGTTTCAAAATGCGACCCGCTCTGTAGCCTAGATTGCAGCGCTTTGCCAGATACTTCTCATCGAGACTAGCAATTTCTTTGGGGCTAGGAAAATTCCCAATACTGGGGTAAGAGAAAGGTTCCCTCCCTTCTGAATCAGCTTCACAATTTTCATCTATAGCCTGACAACAGGTTCCAGAATTGTTAGTGTTGTACTCTTTCTTTGCTGAGATAAAACTTGATATAGAGTTCTCTAATGACCGGGTCTCCAATACATTTGCAGCCTCAGCACCTTCTCTCCATAAAGCTTGGGAGATTTTGTGCCTCTTAAACCGTTTCAATGATTCTTTTGCTGAAGGTGTCCTTGGGGTAAACCATTCAGTCCCAGTGGTCGCAGCCTTGGAATATATATGATCAACTTGCCCAGAATATAATCTGGATGAGTGATGACTCAGTTCCAACTGAAGCTCACAAAGCGCTCTAGCCATGCTCAAAGTCCTAGGCCATCTATAATGTGAAGTTAGGGCTACAGTACAAATTAAAATAAATGGTCAATAACTAATAATAAAAGGTGAGAATGCTCGTAGCCTACTAGGGCAACGTAGGCATCATGAGACAAAAATGTCACTAACAACACTTTATTGAAGCATCCTTGCTAAGCATCAGCAGATTGTACCAACTATTTACAAGCATGGTATGCAAACTAACTTATTAATGTTTATCCATTCTCTACTTGCTTTCTTAAGTAAAAGGATCTGATTAACAAAGATTTGGTGTTGGAAACTTGATTCCTGAAGTATTACTGAGAAGGAGATTACATTATATCTGGAGCTGTACTGATTATATATTTTCCTTAGCTTTAGATTATACATTCTCTTTAGGTTTCGATTCTATTGAAACAAAGAAATAATGTTAAATCCTTGTAAAAAAAAGCACCAAACAAGATAGGGTAATAGAACTTTGGCTAGAAACCACATCAGTAATACCATCCGTGTGCAATTGGAGAACCATTTGATTTTCAAGATTTGTATATTCTTTAATAGGCGGGGCATTTTTAATGAACTTCCTTCTACTCAAACTCGGTGCCATTAAACATGTACAAAAAGAAATCGGAAGAAAAGAAATTGGTTATGCTCCTTTATCTTCAAAATAAAATTATAAGATGTACCTTCCTCCTCAGCACTTTGAAAGGTTACAAGGTCAAGCAGTTTCTTGGAACTCTGCTGGTACATGTGGATTTGTACGAAAGGCCGTATGTTACAACGAATATATTGAATGACTATAACAAAGTTTCTTTTATTTGTTACAGAATAGGGCAGAACAATTAGTGAATTGATTTGATAGCTTTTTCTATTGTTTCATCAGTTCCCATTTGTCCTATTGTAGTTGAAGCAACATAAGGTGCTTCTATAATATAATTAGCACACCCTAAAAAATATCTGCTATGCAATCGAGACCAAAATAAGTGATCACAAACTAAATACGTTTTATAGTAACACACACATTCAATATCAAATCTATCTTCCAATTCAAATTTGAAGCACGAAGTAGGGGAACAATTAACAAGAAAACAAAAGGAACTTAACAAAAAAAAACAAAAAAAAAACGAAAACAAAAGTGCCCATGCTTCAAACTGTGCAAAGGAGTTCCAGTCCCAAACTTTGAAGAACGTAAAAATTGCTACTAAGAAAATCTAAAGAGGGTGTTAGTAGACTTTCTAATATTGATGGAAATATCGGATGGTATGATATGTATTAGCCAATATATATAGGTATCGGGGCTTTTGATATTTTCCGATACTGTAATAATATTGTGATGTGTTTCCATACTAGCTAACACAACTGATACCGCCTTTACAACTTACAATTTTTAAATTTTTTTTCGTTCGATATATCCGATATTAATATGTATTATTCAATACATCCGATATCAATACTGATATTGATACGGATACCGATATTGATATTTTTGAGGCTTACTTAAAAAAAATACTGTCATTGTTATGTCAACCATGTGGCTTATCTTCCTGAATTCAAAGAGAGGCTTAATAGGGACTGACTTATTTTTCAGGAGACAGAGAGTTATTTGACCAAACTTCAGTTGAAGTACTTGCCAGCGAATGAACATTGTAAGAGGTCCGACTTAATCCTATGCCTTTTGGGTGAGTTCCTTTTCTACTAAAATTTTCCTGTAACAATGATATTTATTGAATAAAATCATAGTAAAAGCTTTTGTTTCATGAACGACTTTGTCTATATATAAAATAAGAGATGTTCAACTCCTTAAATGCTACCCTTTATGGACTATAAATTGATGATGAATATAGTCATTGTTACAGATAAATTTCCTCAAGAAAATCCAACCCACGAATCGTCCATGCCACCAAGCCAATTAGAGGAAAATGGATTATGTTTTCAAGCCAGTGATGGAGGAGGAGGCATCTCTGTGGCTCACCACAGCTAATCCCAACAACAAGGACTTTTCTGAAGCCCAGCTACAGATTGACAATGTTCAAGCATAAATGCTACCCTGTCTGGACTATAAATTGCCGATGAATCAAGTCATTGTTATGAATAAATTTGCTCGCGAAAATCCAAACCAAGAATCATCCAAACCACAGAGCCAAATTAGAGATAAATGGATTATAATTTCAAGCCAACGATGGAGGAGGCATCTCCTTGGATCACCGCAGCTAATCCCAACCCAAAGGACTTTCTGAAGTCCAGCTGCTAATCACAATAGATCAGGAGAGATAAAGGGGTCAACCAGTATATCGCAAATAGTAGATAAAATAGTATATTAAAAGATCAACCGGAGAGAACTCGATCAAGGACCAACCCCAGCCGATATAAGATAAATAGGTTGTGATTCCGAGCCAGCGAAGCCGTTTACTTCACTGCATGTGGCTTGGGAATCAATGAAGTCATATTACGGGGCATGGTCTTTATTAAGTTGTAGCAGCTAATCTGCAGCAGCAGATGTTAAGTTACTTGCATGAAATAATTATCTCTGGTTCTCAGAAAATTTGTTGAAAACCAGTTTTTCCACATATGAGTTTGCATGTATAGGTGTCCGAGGCCAAGGCAGAGCAACTAGCATGGTGTGAGGTTGGTCAAGGCCACGACTGACATCAGGATTGCTGAGATGCCAAGGTGTGGTCCCTGAGGCTGACTCTAAGATGATGAGGACAATGTCCCACGACTGAGTCATAGTGCCGATATGTTGAGACTGAGTCGCCAAGGTCGTGTTTGAATATATAAGCCAAGGTCATCTTTTAGGCTTGGGATTTAAAGACAGAATTCCTAGGAAACCAAGTTGTTTAAAATAGCAGAAGTTAAGTTTTGGTGTTTCCCCAACCAAAATTCAGTGAAAACTAAAAAGTCTAGCAAAGATAGAATCTTTATTTATTGTATCTGTGAGGTATGAAGAACTACATTATCGTATCTGTGATTCTATCTGATAAGGTCAGCCACACTGGATGTCTGGCCTCTATGGTATCCACATGAGCTTCGTGCTCTCATGGTGCCTTTCTTTTTCTCTGGAAATCTCTATAGAAAATAAAGGAGGAAAGATGAGTATAAACTCTTAAGTGTTAGCAAAAAGGTTACCCAATGTTCCTTTTATAACAATGGGGTAAAAGAAGAGAGTGAAAGAGGCTGTTTTGTACTCACGAGGGCTTTGGTCCATGAGGTTTTAACAAGATTGAATCCAGGAGCCTCTTTTGGGGCCTTCTGGGTTGAATCAAGATCTGGTTTGAGCTCTAAGCCCAGTCACCTCTGTCACACTTTACAGGTTCTCATACGAGATCCAGACAAAGCCCAGCTATAGTCCAAGACTAGCTTCCACGCACTTCTTACTTCTTATTAAGCTTCACAAGCCCAAATCGTGAATAATTCCTCATTCACTTTTTATTCCAGTACCGTTAAGAACACTTAGTCAATTGCATGTGACCCTTTAGGTTCATTACCAAACTGGCAATAGGTAAAAATATCAGCTCCTTATATATTTAATTAGAACACCTTCTAATCATGGTTGAATCAAACTCCTTCAATTTCCCTTTAAATTAGCTATTCTGAACAACTTACCAGTGACTTCTACAGATCACAAATTACATCTATCAAAATATTACGACCACCAATACGATGTGAATTCAATGACCATTGATCAAATGAACCTATCAATAAGAGTTACCATGCAATAAAATCCTTTCCATCAACCTATGTACCGAACAAACCTTAGAGAATGGAAATGCCAACCCTAAGATTGTTTGTTTATATGTATCTGACTTTGGATGTATGATTTATGATGGAGTTAGCCAAATTCTGATTCATATCCTACATTGGACAAAGATTATTGAATCATGAGCCCGATCAGTCACATAAGACATCTCTCCTTGTTTTGGGCATGATGGATCCTCTATTAATCACTCACCCATCTCATATGCTTCAGATTGTACCAATGACTACCTCCATAAATTCATCTCTTAAACAAATGTTAGTAGTATCAAAGTACAATTATCCTCACATAAGATAGTATGGTAATATCAAGTCTAAGGATCAATTGTACAACTCATACATGAGGATTCTTGTTGGCGATGATACGCAAGCGAAGCTCCAAATAAGAGATCCTCAATTAAGTCAACTCATTGAATATGTTTTCTAATAAGCCCTACAAAGTTGCAACAGTATCCACCACACTAGCTACGATAAGCCCAGTCCCACCCTTCATGAGTCAGCCTAATGTGAACTAGTCCAATCAAATTACTAGTACCCCATCTTAACAATCCTCCAACTAAGAATGTCTAAGAACATAGGTTATAAGCAAGCAAATGGAGCTCAAGAGTATGATATCATTATGATTTTGGAATTACATTGCTCTAATTTAGAAGTTTTATCATGCAAGCATGCAACATAAAGAAAACAAGCTTCCACAAAATAGAATGTTGATTTAATGAATAACAAAGTACACAAGTATTAATCCATTGATCTTAGTGCGATTAGCTAATAGGGAATACTACTTACAAGTCTGACCTAACTTCAGCCTCTACTCCTGGCCCCACTTTATCTGAATTTTTGACAATCAATTTTATTTACGTTACATAAGAGTTTACAAACACGCTATTACAGACATTTTTCCGTAGCAGTTCAGTCAAACAGCAGAAGAGGTTCGGGGCAGATATGCATGCAGCATGAAGGGGTTCTTTCCACTTTGTTATGATTAGTTTACATAAGATTATATATTTCCCTTTTAAACTTCAAATAGATGTAATAAGCATATTCACCCAAGAAAATCAAAAGGGCGGGTATTAGTCAGCAGCAGCAACATCAGCGGTAACAACGTTTTGTCAAACATGTTAACGGCGTACAAGAAAAAGGGCACAAATAACAAGCAGCAATGGCCTAAGTCAAACACGAGCAAACACATGTATAAAGAGAGAGAAGAGTTTAACTGGCAATTGCAGAAGAGAATGCTCTTAACCATATCCTCAAACAAAGTAGGCGACCTAAACACTCTCCCAAACCCCGTCTTCTTAGCTTCCGCATGCATCAGCTGAAACTCCCTTACCTTCCTCTCCTCTCTCTCCGACAGCCTCAGCATCCTCCTCACCTGAGCCACCACCGCGTCACTCTGCAGAGGGGAGAGAGAGAGCCTGCCGAGCACGCGAAGCAGGAGAGAGTGGGGAAGATCGGAGGGGTGAGACACGCGAACGAGGACAGTGTCGTCGTCTCCGTCATTGTCGTTATTGAGGCGGAGAGGGCGGAGGAGGGATTTGGAGAGTGGGTCCCACTTGTTAGGGGCCATCATGAACAACCCATGGCTGCAGACCGCCTTCTCTAGGTCAAAGGCTTCGGCGGCTTCTCCAAGTGGCAATTCGACGTCGAACCATGACTTCGTATCTTCTTCTTTCTCGTCGCCTGATTTGCCCAGGCCTGCTTCCATTTTTTGTGCTAACCCACATCAACGTTCTAATCAGGGAATCCGCCAGATTTTTCTCCAAGTACAATCAATCGGTTTTCGCCCCTCCAATATCCTCTCTGTATCTTCTTATTTTGATGTTTGCCATGTCAACCTAAATTTCACACAAAGTATTATTACGTTGATAGACTGTCTGCAATTGTCAACAGAGTACTCAGAAGTAACCCATAAACTACTGGTATATCGCATATGCATAGCCCTGTATTTGTCTAGTTCCTAAATAAGGAAGACAATGGGCTAGATTTAGATCCGAGCAGACAAACTTGTATCCGAAACCCAATATAATACTTGAAACCCATAATTCAAATCAAACCCATAATATTTCTCGATGGAGCAAAAATCAGTTAATCTGAATTGGATCTAAACCCAACAAAAGCCATCTCTTCCTCCTAAATATATATATATATTCAAATTGACTCAACGATTTGACTTATCAATAAGTACTTAAAATTATCTACTAAATATAATTTAACTCATAAAAAAATCTCTAAACATATTTTTACTTATCTAACAAAAACATAAAATCTAAATATTAAATTTATAAGCTGACTAAAATTTTTATAATTTTTTAAGTACTGAGCAACTTATTAGGCATGCATCAGTATAAAATCAAAATACATTTATATGAGACACAATAAAATATAAATGTTATATTAATGTTAGAAATTGATTGAGTTTGGATTAAAATATAATAAATCTCAATTCAATCCAAAACTGCCATAAACTTTCAGGTTTTACCCAATCCCAAACCTAAATCTATCAAAATAAATAAAACCCCAAGTCAATTTTTGTCCAATGATGTCTAATTATATTGAAGTTGGATTTTTTGACCATGCCTATTCCTACCCATACTGCCGGAGTTTTAACACTAGGGGTCTCTTATTTGCTCAATGTCAAAATGTTGAGCCTTGTCAAGATCTATAAATGTGTAAGGAGTGACCAAGGAGAATAAGCAGCTTGATGTTTTCTTATTTTAAGGTCCAATAATAACATCAGCCACATCAACATCTTTATATGTCAAAATAAGAACACAAAGACTATTTAGTAAACTTTATCACATTTTTGTTTATACCTAAGGGATTAGCATGCCATCAACATGAAGACCAAATAGTTGCATAGTCATTTGAAATGGAATGAATGCTTACACATATTATTGTATTCCATATAAATTATAGTATTATTATATTTTTCATATTATCATATAGAGGTTTATTTTAGTTTGTATAAAGAATTTATTGTCTTATAAACCTAAAGGTCAAAAACAAAATTGGCATCCCCACAAACTCACTCCAAGATATATTGGGCAGGACATCTAGATACTAATAAAAATTCTAGAATTGGAACAAATGTTACATAGCTTAATCGGTTTTTTACACTTAGATTGTCAAATATGACCAATCTCCTCAACAATTAACCAAGTCTAATATAAGTGTATTTAATTAAAAAGTCAACTTAACTGACCTGGTCCAATATTTGGATAAGGAATATCGAACTACTAAAATGTTCCTTGTGATGAATGGATTTTCTCAAAAATAGGGGCTCATGTGCTCCATCGGTTGGAGCGGACGGGGCCAAACAACTGAGCAAAGCAAGTCCGTTCCTTGGAAGGGCTGCAACATTTCATGCAATTTGGTGTAGCAAGGAAGTATGGACAAGTGATATCCCTAAGAAAAATATCAAATATGATAACTGTCGAAAGCTAAAAATATATATAAAATAATATTTTTTCTTAAAAAAGAAAATTTTAAAAATTCTCCTATTAGGTGAATCAATCACCCATATAGCACAAATAATAACTTACTAACGTTTCACCATCCATAGATATAAGCTGCTCGCCAACTCTAAGGATCCAATTATTGGTGCAAAAGGGACACATGATGCAACATTATAAATGACTCACTGAGTTAAAACATTCGTATTCTTCCAACAAGATTGGAGGCATTAATGTTAAACTTATCTTCTCTCTAATTCTCTAACCAGTATTTTTTTTTTTTTTTAGTTGACACACTTAGCTATCTAGCACACATTCTCTAAAATTAGAATACCCCATCAAAGGCACACCAGGCTTGGCTATTCTTACCCTTGAAGAAGCATTGTTGATCTCTTTCAGCATTTGTATACCACATATTTAATTAATCATTTTTCTGTATTTAAGGCCCATGATACCCTAATGACCTAATTCATTGCTTCACCCATTGTTGTTTTCATTAACTCGACCCTAGAATGTGCTCGTGTATCCTAGGCTATCAGTGCAGCTATTCTTTTAATTTCTAAAATTAAGTTGCGATAGGTTAGATATATTCTCTTACGCCAACCCATCCTATTTGGCAAACCTTCGTGTCTATACTTTTAGTAATGTTATTTTATTTTAAAAAATAATAATTATCCTAATAATTTACAGTTTTTTTATTGAATTTTTTTTCTAGCATGGATTATTTTTCATAAAAGATTGTAAATTGGTAACATAAGTATTATATTTTTTTTCATTTATATGTCTACTTAATTTAAATTATATTCAACCATTGAACTAATTTGATTATCAGATGAGATATCACAATAAAAAAAATCAATTTGAAGTCCCACTAATGCTTCTACTCTCCTTATATTGCATAGGTTACATTCCAGGGCTCGTGGTTTGCCTAAACACGGTTTGACTGTCATTATGTTGAATATAGATTCGTCATTAGTGTTATAAATTTTTTTAGTAGGAATATATTTGTAATATTATTTTATTAGTTTATTTTTAGCTTTGAATTATAAGAAAAATAAAAGGTGAATTGAAAAGACTAAAACACAGTTGTGAAGATTTGGCTGAGGGATCGAGAAGGGGCGAGTCTACCAAAAGTTGTCCAACCAAGAGGAAAAATAAAAGAAGAAGAAAATAAATAATTTTGAAAGAGTGACAAGTGACATTTTGGGCATATCAACACAATTCTTTTCTTCCATAATTATAGCCACGATTTCCTCCCCTTTCTCTCTGCCCATTCTTTACATTTTTTTTTTTTTCCTTTCTCATTTTATCCACTAATGGCCGAAATACTATCAAAATTTAGGTCATTTTAATTGTTAAATTAGAAGTTGATGGCTGGTAGAATTTAGCAACTAGTTTGGCTAAGTTTTATTTTGTGCATGTTTTTCTTTTCCTTTTGATATTTTATGCTAGCCGCCCCGCCCTGTAGTTTTTAGGATGATTGTAGTCGTTAACTTGTGTTAGTTGGGATAGTTAAATTTAGGATAAAATTCTTGTCATATAATTTTTGAGTTTTTACTTTTATTGTTAGTATTGCATACCTAATTTTATTTTTATTATTTAATTTTTACTCATTTAAATTTCATCATTTAATTTTTATATTTTTTATTTTATGGTTGGTATTACATCTATTTACTTTATCATTTCGTAATTCTAACTCTATCCCTATTTATCATTATTTTGTCTATCTTTTTAATTTTAGATTTTTAAGTTAGCTAATTAATCATAGTAGCTTGATATATAGGACTACGACCCCTATCGGCATAGTACCAACTTATTGGCAAAGACTCACTACACTTCTATTTAATCGTTTGACGTTAGTCACCCAGCATGCTTCCTAGGAGAACATTGACCTAAAGATCCCGGTCCCTCAATGGCCATAGATATCTTCAATAGCTTGGCCACATAGGTTGGGGATATGGTGGGCCTCAACATCTAAGAAAGATGAAGTCCATAGTCCCTAACTTTTCTAAACCTGTGCATGAAAGAGGGTCCCCAATCGCAACAGAAGGTCCATAGGACCTTGGTTTGCCACAAGCCTATGCTTGACAGAGCTGATCATGATCCCTAAAGCATGACCCACTCTAGATGGACTACCCTCACAATCTAGGTGGCAATGGAAAACCCTCTTTGGTCTATGAGGATGTTCACACCTCGCATCACTGTGAATATATTAAACAGTTACAGAGGTATATCTTTAGAGATAAAAATATATGGAAGCTCCAAAGAAATCAATTCAATGCTTTTCACCTAAGAATTATTGGGGATGCCACCGCTTGAGAATTCTAAGGTTTCCAATATCAAACTATATTACAAAGAGTCGAATTTAAGGGATCATATCAATCATCTATGGGCCCTCATCTACTTTCAAGACGTGCAATTTGTCCTTATGTCAAGATTGTCTTATTACTTTGAAGGGAGATACTGTGACATGGTCCTATAGCTTATGGCTAAGCCCCGTCAGCTTTTTTAATGAGTTTTTTGAAAAATTCTTGGTACAATTTGCGTCTAACTAAAGGCATCTCTCCGTCACTTCTTAACAACCAAAAGAATGTTTAAAAAAGTTCTTAACTCGTCGTAAGCAATGGTTTAAAAAATTCTTGACCTCACTAATAAATTAAACAATCTACATGCATACAAGCTCTTCGCCTAAACTTTGCTTCAGGTCAACCTTGGAGCATGACGTTAAGGGTTTTGTTGAACTATTAGAACAAGCAATGCCATTCTTACTGCAGATAAGCCAATAGAGCTTAGTAGAATGAAAGATGAGTTCCCATAAGGCAAGTGACTAATAAGAAAAAAGGATGTTGATGGATAGGGCTGGACCACTTTTGCTAACCATTGAGACCAGTAATGTTAGGACAACAACCGTGACGTGAGTCATTTGCAAGGCCTCCGTGCAGCATGACTACCTCATCACAAGGTCAGTGTTGCGACCCGAGCACTGGGGATGCCACTATCACAACAGTGTCTCTCCCTGATAAATGACACCCAGATAAATATATTAATAGAGATCCAAAAAATTAAGTAATTGAGGTGGGTGAGACCAATGAAAAAACCTCAAGGTCAAGGACGAGCAAATACTGCTACTTTTATTGAGGCTTTGGGCATGATAAAGTGGAATGTATCATGTTATAGGGGGAAATTGGATCCCTCTTAAGTTAAGGAAGACTCACACACTTTCTCAAATATTAGAACTGGACCAGTGACTCGACTGAAGAAGAAACTATGCAAGCAATTGAGTCACAACGCAACAGAGTTTCAACGGATGTTGTTAATATAATCTCTACAAGACTTTTAGATGGGCCTAGGTGTCCCAAGTAAGAATCTCCCTCTATGGAGAGGAGGGCTGAGTGCAATACTATCTAGTTCAGGGGTGAGGATCTATCTCATGTAAATTTTTGCCACTCTGGACCATTAGTTATGCCAACTCTCATCTCAGATGGAAACAATACTTGCATCCCTAGGAAATTCTTTAGTGAAAATTAAAATTTTATAGATAGTCTTTATTTCAATATATATGAAAAATTAGAGCTAATAAAGGATAAATTTGAATCGTCTAATTTGGTATTATATGAACTTGATAATGAATCAGTCCGTGTCAAGCAGTCATCACCTATCTAAAACTCACTCTAGGAGATCATCATAGTTGTCCAACTAGATCACAATCTTCGCAGTGGTAAACTAGTCATCAGTCTACAATATTATTTTAAGCAAGTTGAGAACAGTCTCCTTCAAAGCAATAACCTCAATCCCGTGAAGATGAAATTTCCCCACTTCACGCAAAGTCTCAAGGTTAGAGACGATGAAGACATTGGCCGAAGATGCTTTCTCACTTATACTGGCAACACGATTGTCCCCTAGCCAAGCAAACGAAGTCCAAAGCATTATGATGGCACTAAACTTGGACCCCCACAACCCACAAAAGGTAAGTAAAAGGTACCTCTGCATCCATGGTCTACCCAAGCGGACAAGGTGTGAGAGTCCTAAACTTGGTAACAAACAAAACCCCTATGACCCACCAAAGCACCCAAAAAGGCACCTTCGTGCCCATGCTTTGGCAAGAGGATGATGTTTTTAAGTGTTGCGAGGGATCTAAAATTAGCAATAGGTAGAGTTATCCTAACCCATCAAGGTTCCTAAAGAGATACCTAAGTACTCGCGGTCTAGATATGTAACACCCAAAAAGGCACCTTCGTGCTCATGCTCTGGCAAGAGGATGAAGTTTTTAAGTGTTGTGAGCGATTTAAAATTAGCAGTAGGTAGAGCTACCCTAACCCGTCAAGGTTCCCAAAGAGATACCTAAGTACTCATGGTTTGGATATGCAATGCCCGATTTTTAATTATAAATTTTAATGTCATCGAATAGTTTTTGGTTAATTTAAAAATAATTGTATGATAAAAAATTAACAAAATTTTAAAAGCAAGCTAAGTGTCTAAAGGACTCCTAATTGGCACTCATACACATTTTAAGTAGAATATGCACGCTCGAGGAGCATCTCTGATATGCTTACGTGTATTCCAGGTAGATTATGTGGTACTTGAAATACTTTTGTAGTGCTCATGTGTAGTTTTGGTAGAATACTCGTGTCTTATTAGCATATGATGTGATATTTGTGTATGTTTGTGGGTTTGATCGATGCTTAATGCATGCTTAATTCATACTTGTACATTGATTCATTTATAATGCAGTGTTTGCATTGTTCTCGATGAAGTTTTGCGAGCAGAAGAAGAAAAAAGAGAGAGAGAGGAGCATGAAGAGTTCGAAAGTGGAGCAAGTGGATTTTGAACTTTTATTTTGTTAGATCAATCATATTTAAATGTTGAGTCAAATATTTTTAAACTCAATCTTTGTTCTATTTAACAATCCATTGATTTTATCTATTTTCTTGTTTTGAGATGTATTCAAGTGACTACTTTATCTTTTTGCTTTGAGTATTATTACATACATGTGATTTTATCAAATATTTTGAGATATTTGTTTTAATTTTATCAAATATCTGAAGAGTTTGTCTGTTTTATATACAACAAGTGAGTACTTGAAATATTATATTAATATATAAAAATATTTGTAAAGGAAAAATCGTGAACTTGTGCATGTTGGCCTTGCTTATGGTAGCCCATACATATGTTTCGAATCAGACACCATTTTTTAATTTGTACTTTTTCATAGGTAAAAAAATTTTATATTTTTATTTTTTTATAGTAAATATTTTATACTTTTTCTATAAAGAAGAAAAGTTTTAGATATTTGTTAGAACTTATCAATTTGATATTTTGTTGAGAATTATTATAAGGAATTAAATAGAATAGTATATTTAGATATTCAAATATATATAGACAGACTTAAAAATTACATATATTACTCACGGGTGGTAAAAAAGTGACATTGACCCTATTTATAGGGAGGAATATATAGGTAGCTCATTTGTGGGTTTAAATAGTAGTAATTTGGTCAAAATTAATAATTTGATCATTGATTTTTTAATTTTGGCATACTTTAATTTTTTGATCTTTTATGTACATTTGATTTGATAATTGAGTTTGTTTGAATTTTTTAGAATTGTAGGATTTGATTAATATTCAGATTTATCTGATTTTTGAGCTTTGAACTTTGGACTTTAAAACTTATGGATTTGCATGATTTGTTCAAGATTTTTGACGATTTTGTGCATTTGAACTATTTGATATTTATATACAGATTTTAAATTTTATGTACAAAATTATATTTTGATGTTTGTTAATTGGACATTTGGCACATTTGGATATTGAGGTGTTTGAACTTTAAAGTGTGTTTGATTTTTACACAAGTTATTATTTTTGCTCATTCATTCAAATTTATAAACCTACATGTTTTATAATATATATTGATATATGATGACTTTTAAACTCATAATTTGTTATATTTTTAGTTTTTTTTATATTAGAAGGCTCAAAGATTTGTAGGGATCTTGAATAAGAATGATCAGAAAATTTATTTTTGTTTTATTGTGTTTGGATTTGTGTTGGGATTTGTACTTGCATTCCAGATATTTAAAGAATGATGTATATATTACTGATAGTATGTTGTATTATTTTGGAGGTTTATTTTTGGTTGACATGGTATTGGGATTGTGGTATTGTATGATTCATACAAATATATTCTAATTACACAATTGCATTGTCATTTCCGTTGTGGTTTGTGTAGCAGGTCATGATTGGTATTTCAAATATTGAACAAATAGTTTAGATTGATCTCATATCCATATCGTGTGCCGTGATTGTTATTAAGAGTTTGATTTTTGTTAGATCCGACCTAGTATTGTATATATTCAGATTTGAGTTTGTTATTTTATGGTCATGGAAATAATTCATGAATTAACTATGATTATTATTTATTACCTGCTTTTTGTTTGGTGTTATGACAAAAATAATATTAGAGAAAAATTATAAGAATGGAATTTGGCCACTAGAAGGGTGGGTTACCAAGGACATGACATGGCGCCTTTGACTACTTTACAAATGAGTGTGTTTAAGAATTCTTGAAAGTATCTGACCCCATCATTTATATATTTTGCAAGTCTCTTTCGTTTTAGCATTTGGTTATATTAAAATTTTTTTTGACTCTATACTATATAAAAATATTAGCTCAATTTAAATTGTGAATAATTATTGTCTATCAGATTTTTCTACATGTTTTTTTTTAGTATTTGGTTTCCTTAGATTTTTCTTAAGTATAATATATTTTACATTTTGTTTTTTTTACAAATGATCCATGATTGACCATTAACAAATTTAATTTTAAAAATTTATCATATATTATTAAAACATTTGCCAGAGGAAAATAAAGGTAAAAGAATGAGCAGTAATGGTTTTTATGGTAGGATATGATTTTGATATTTCAGAATCACTATCAGTGTGTGTATATGATATATCAAAATAATTTTTTCATATTAATTGCTATTGTAATTAGAAAAAATTATGGGCCATAATTAATAATTAACTTATAAAATAATAATAATAATATATAAATTATAGATAAAATTAATAAAAATAATATAAATATTTTGATAGATATTGTAATATTATCATTTATTATACTATAAGAGAGTATAGAGTGAAAAGTAAGGAATATAAAGAGGGAGAGTAGAGAGAAAATGAGTGTGTATTAATACATGGAGAGAGGGGTTATATTTATAGTTTATTTTTTAAATTTAATTTTTTTTAATATTAAAGGGATGTGGCTATTGCCTCCTTCCTAACGCTCTTAAATAGTTATGTGACGGGTTAATATAAACATAAAAAATTTTGGAGCCGTGCTATGGTTGGCACAACATGTGGGTTGGCTAACTGACATCTCGGCACAGTTTGAGGTGTTAAATCCTATCGCACATGGTCTAATATTATTTATAATTTGGTTTAATTTACTGTAAATATAATAGTAAACGCGTTCACCGGTTAGGTCAATTCAACTCCATCGGTTAACATATTTTCAACTCCCAATTGCAATTTTTTTGCTGGTGAATGGGGTACCGGGCAGAGTCTCAAATGCATGCCTTGGTTGATTTAAATTCAAGTAGTAAGACTAAACGCATGGCAGTCACCTAAGCAAATGAAAAGCAAAATGTCAACTAACATACACTACTTCCTAAATATGCGCGTTTATTGGAGGAATTCCACTCCACAATATCAACTAGCCATTTAAAACAGATAAATATTAATAATTTAACACATTATTCTAAAAATAACTATAATTAATTTGGCAGGATTGCTCAGATGATGGTTCATGATTATAGTTTCGAGGCAGTCTTTACTGCTATTGCTTCTCCTTCGCCGGCAGCTAAGCAGCATTTTGGGCGTTCAACTTATGAACAAATATTTTAATAGCAAGTTACATTGAATCAAATTGGATTAGTTTATGGCAATCGTATCAAGAGAGTGTGTGCTTTGAATAATCTACATCGTTGCTGCAGTCACAGTCAATCCTCGATAGTCACACGACTAATTTTTTATGTCTGCTGGGATATTATCACTTGCATTTTTTAAAAGTTGGATCTTGCTGATTGAACATTGGCAGTATATTAATTTATCAGTATGTATATTTTTCTGGGTCTCTAAGAACGTGCAACGTGAAAACTAGTTTTTTCTATAGGCAGCTTTCACGGTATCCAACGGTTTATTCTTATAGTAGCATTGGAGGTAAATTCATAACGTTAAACACGGCGGACCTGATCGATACAGAATCGATCGAATAGAACGTGAGAGCCCCCTTGGTTACCGCAACGCTCTCATATTCAATTCTCATTTCCTCTCTCCCCTGTGTTCTTCAATTTCTACTTGTTCGATTTCTTCTGCTTCGTAACACAGACTCTGCCCCCGGTAAGAGAGGGAGGAGGAGATGGGAAGTGGTGCCGAAGACTACCAAAGAAAACAAGCGCATCAGCAGCAGAGACAATGCCAATGCAAGCTGAATATCGTCCTGCTTGTGCTACTCACAAACCTCCTCACTGTCTTCTTTCTCACTTCAACAAATCTGTCTTATTACACCCAACACTTTAATCTTGGTCTCGGGGAGGAGTCTGCCACCCTCATCCGGGAGCTCAATGCCACAAGAGACCGCCTCACCGCAAGCGAATCTCAAGCTTCCGGGCTGTATGAAAAGCTCACCTCGACCAACTTACTTGTGCAGTCGCTTCTCATTGAGCTAGCTCGACTCGGCGAGTTATCTGACTCGAACAAATTTGGCAAGCTCGAAAACTTCAACCATGCTCTGGCCGGGGAAGTATCAAGAGAGCTTGGGCTTGCCATTGGGCCCCAAAAACTTCCACTTGGGTACTCTCCGAAGACAGGAACTGATGAGGTCTATCCGGCTTTCGGAGCAGGCTGCTTGCCCTACAAAGATGAGCTAGCTCAGTATATGAGCTACAAGGTGGGAGGGGAGTGTCCTGTGGACGATGTCTTCGCTCAGAGGTTGATGCTCAAGGGGTGTGAGCCTCTCCCGCGGCGGCGCTGCCACCCAAAGTCTCCTGCTGGCTATGTGGAGCCCAACCCTTTCCCTCAAAGCCTCTGGGCTACGCCGCCAGACACTAGCATCATTTGGGATCCTTACACTTGCAAAAACTACCAGTGCCTTGTAGACCGAGAAAAAGCACCAGGGATCTATGATTGCAAGGACTGCTTCAACTTGCAGGGCAGGGAGAGACATCGGTGGCTCTTTGACAACGAAGGACTCCAATATGGCATCGATCAAGTTCTTGGCATGAAGCCGCCTGGGACGATTAGAATTGGTTTCGACATAGGCGGAGGAGTCGGCACCTTCGCAGCAAGAATGAGGGAGAGAAATATTACCATCGTTACCAGCACAATGAATCTGGACGGTCCTTTCAATAGCTTCATTGCGTCACGGGGTTTGGTCCCACTCCATCTTAGCGTTTCCCAGAGGCTGCCGTTCTTCGAAAACACGCTTGACATAGTGCATTCCATGCATGTACTGAGCAATTGGATCCCTAATGCTATGCTTGAGTTCATCCTCTATGACATTTACAGGGTGCTGAGGCCAGGAGGGCTCTTTTGGCTAGACCATTTCTTCTGCCAGGAAACACAGCTGAACCAGACATACGTTCCCATGATCAACCGAATTGGATTCAATAAGCTACGGTGGAATGTGGGCAAGAAAGTCGATCGAGGACAGGACAAGAAAGAATGGTACGTCTCAGCACTGTTTGAGAAACCGACAAATTGACATACCAAATGCAGCTTCTTGCTCAGCTCTCTGCAGATGAAGTTTAGCAGTAACGTTCCTCCTGTATCAAAAGAAATAAAAGAGAGTAGCTAGTTAGATGTTAATCACTGCATATCTGCCCGTTCTGTTCGACTCTAAGTTTTCACTGAATCTTATAAATTTAGTTCATACTAGCAAGCTGAAGAAGTCTCTCACTCAAATCAGGTGTTGGATCATCCAGTATCGAGCCATTTTATGTTAGGGTTAACCTAAGGTAGGCTACGGTCCAGTTTTATCATATAACTGATATATTTGGTGCAAAGGTCAGCCACGCTTCAGTGTGGTCAGAGTAGGTTCTTTTCTAGTCTGATTTTTCCAAATCTAAGTTCTCATTATCCCATTTCATTGAGTGTGAGAATAAGAAAAACGTAGAGTCACTTCCTAAGATTTCTTCAGAAATCCAGCATAAAGTAAACATATCAAAGCACCTCTTACAAAAGTTTTCTAGTCTGATAATTTAAAAAAATAATAAACTTTATATGTAGGTATACAAAGTTCCAACTGTAATTGTGTTTTTATCATGCTTTCCTCTTGTTGCTTTAAGATAGACAGACATAATTTGAAATGTACCGTAAATTTGAAGGATTCTATACTGACCATAGTCCCTTTGATTTGAGTAAAGATGGGTAAATCTGGACTTTCAGTATTCATCAGGCAGAATTTGTTGGGGTCCGACACTCAGATTTGCCCACAATCCGACGCAACGAAAAATCCAAACCCCCGTCAGTCGACAATCACTAATTTAATAGACACAAGGAACAAAAGATACATAACGTTTATATTATGAAAACCCTTCAAGACAAATGGAAAAACCACAGGACAAACTCGAAATAAGCTTCCACTATGTAAAATCGATTACAAAAACTACTGAGATAAAGTATTCGCTACACACCCGAAACAGAACAAAAAAAACCATTCCAGAATAAGGAAACTCTCCTTCACTCTTATCTCTATATTTTTCTTCTCTCATTCTTCTCACCGATGGTACACTCTACTCACTTTGATTTTACAAGTGTGGCGATAAATGGTGAACAACGAAAACTCCCTTCCGTACTCTTGCTCCGTTCCGCTCTCCTTCCGCGTTCCATTGCAGCAGCCATTACCGCTGCTGCTTCCGTCTACCACACCCGCGGCTACTACACCCGCGGCTACTACAGCTTGTTGGGGTTCAATGCCCGGATTCACACACAATCCGACGTAACAGAAAACTCGAACCCCCATTAGTCGACAATCACCAATTTAGCGGACACAATGAACAAAAGATGCATAACATTTTTAATGTGGAAGCCCTTCAAGCTGAAGAGAAAAACCACGGGACGAACTCTAAACAAGCTACCACTATGTAAAATCGGTTACAAAAATCCCCGAGACAGAATATCCGTTACATACCTGAAACAGAACAAGAAAAACCATTCCAAAGTAAGGAAACTTTCATTCACTCTTATCTCTTTGTTTTTCTTCTCCCCTTTTCGCTGGTGATGCACTCTGTTCACTTTGATTTTACAAGTGTAGCGATAGATGGTCAACGACGAGAACTCCCTTCGTCACTATTGCTCCGTTCCGCTTTCCTTCTGCTTTCCACCGCAGCAGTCATTACCGCAGCTTTCGTCTACCACACCCACGACCGTTACAACTTGTTGGGGTTCGATATCCGGCGCAATGGAAAACCCGAACCCCCATCAGTTGACAATTACCAATTTAGTGAGTGTAAGGAATAAAAGATGCACAACGTTTTTAACGTGAAAACCGTTCAAACCGAAGGGAAAAACTACGGGACAAACTTTGAACAAGCTTCTACTATGTAAAATCAGTTACAAAAACTTCCGAGATAGAGTATCCGCTACACACCCGAAACAGAACAAGAAAAACCACATCAGAGTAAGGAAACTCTTTTTCACTCTTATCTCTCTGTTTTTCTTTTTCATTCTTCTCACCGATGGTGCACTTTACTCACTTTGATTTTATAAGTGTAGCGGTAGACCGTGAACAACAAGAGCTCCCTTCCATCTACTCTCACTTTGCTGCTTGCCTCGCTTGTCATCCTGAAGAGCATGGTGTACTCTTTGTAAAGACTCCGGAGCCAAATCGATCTGTTTACCTAATCTGATTCTTCCAAATGATTTGTCACACCAACCCTGTATTTTCTTGTGACCTCACTAGTTTTCGCACTTTTTAAGACACGCATGCTCTGCAAGTCAACCACTCTACTCAGACGGTGCATATCCTATAGGTCAACTACCTACTCTGCAAAACTCACCAATTTTGGCAAGTCAGCTATTTGCTCAGCAGGTCAGCTACTTGCTCTACAAGACTTACCAACTCTGGCCATTAGCATCACGTCTGCAAAAGCATGTCAGAAATCCATGGATTTTCACTCCGAAAATCCACTCTAGATTTCCCCAGCAAAATGCCACTTCGGCATTTAGCACTCCGGAAATCCACTCCGGATTTCCTCACTAGCAAATGCCAAACTGGAATTGACACCACTAGCAATTCACTTCGGCTCTTAAATCCACTCTGGCATTTGCGTCTCCCGGCAAATCTACTCCCGCCTCAAACCAAACTGGCTTCAGTCCAAACCGACCAAAATCACTCCGGCAATTGCCTCACATCGGAAATTGCCTCAAACCTACTCCGGCCTTGTGCACCATTCCCGCTTTGGTAGCACTCTAGAAATTTCTCCTTGGATGGCCGGCCAACCTTGACCGAATTTCCTCTCTAGCAGGGTTGGCTAGATCCACTCTGGCTCCCAAAGCCACTCTAGAATTGCCTTTATTACTGCAATTCCACGCCGGCAATTGCCTCACACCGACAATTCCCTCAAACAGGCCTGGGCATCATCACTGCAAAAGCACTCCGAAAAATTTTGGATTTTCACACCGGAAATCCACTCCGGCAAATGGTCACTCTGAAAATGCACTCCGAATTTTCACTTCGAAATTTGTCACTCTAGCAAATAGTCACTCTGAAAATCCACTCCGGATTTCCACTCTGAGATTTGCCACTCCGGCAAATGGTCTTCTTAAGTCTATATTGCAGCCATTTTACAACACTCCAAACATTATACAAAACTTATGTGATTCTCGATTACGTGTCCGTTTATCGAGTTACCCACAAGGGAATGACCAAACCCAACAAACTTTCCCTCACAACTTTATGGGAGGAACCTTTGCCTTTTTTCAGAGACCGTCATCGCCTGCCTTTCGACAACTTTTCCTCAATTGGGATCCCGACATTGGCCTCCGCAAGCCTTAATGATGCCTTTTTCTGCCCCACTAAACCTGGAGTAGTCTAATTCCTTTCAGCTTCTTCTTCGTAATCGAATCGTTCTCCTTTATATTTCGCATTGGCCACCTCAGCTCCGTCATTGACCTTACTGGCTCCGCCCTTGGCCCTACTCAGCTCCGCCTCTGGCCCTGCCAAGTTCCGAAGTGCTTTTACAATTCATTCCTGCACCACACTAAATGGCAACCTACTCGACGACTGCACCATCAAGCCTTGAGAGACTTGATGCAACTTGTATCTAATACCACTTGTTGGGGTTCGATACCCAGATTCGTACACAATTTGACACAACGAAAAATCCGAATCCCCATCAGTCAACAATCACTAATTTAGTAGGCATAAGGGACAAAAGATACACAACGTTTTTAACGTGAAAACCCTTCAAACCGAAGGAAAAAACTACGAGACAAACTTCGAATAAGCTTCCACTATGTAAAATCGGTTATAAAAATCCCTGATACGGAATATCCGCTACACACCCAAAACAGAATAAGAAAAACTACTCCAGAGTAAGGAAACTCTATTTAATTCTTATCTCTCTGTTTTTTTTCTCTCATTCTTCTCATTGGTGGTGCACTCTGCTCACTTTAATTTTACAAATGTGGTGGTAGACGATAAATGACGAGAGCTTCCTTCTGCACTCCTACTCCGTTTCGCTCTCCTTTCACGTTCCATCGCAGCAGCCAAAACCGTTGTTGCGTTCGTCTACCACACCCCCGACCACTACCGCAGCCGCACTACAACTTTCACTTGCAGCCCTCACTTTGTTGCTTGTTTTGCTTGTCATCCTAAAGCACTTGATGTGCTCTTTATAAAGATCCCGTCGTCAAATCCATCTACTCATCTGGCCCGATTCTTACAGATAATTTGTTACACCGACTCTATCTTTTCCTACGACCTTACCAGTTCTTACGCTTTTTCAGACACGCATATTCTGCAGGTCAACCACTCTACTTAGACGGCGCATGCCTTGCAGGTCAACTACCTGCTTTGCAAAACTTACCCAATCTGGAAAGTCAACTGCTCTGCAAGTTAGTTATCTGCTCTGCAAGACTTACCAACTCTAGCCCTTGGCATCACGCCTGCAAAAACACTCCGAAAATCCACGGATTTTCACTCCGGATTTCCATCGCAAAATGCCACTCCGACGTTTTGCACTTCGAAAATCCACTTTGAATTTCCTCACCAGCAAATGCCAAACAGACATTTCCATCAATTGCCAAACCGGCAATTCCAACAATTGCCAAACTGGAATTGCCACCACCAGCAATTCACTCCGGCTCTTAAATCTACTCCGGCATTTGCGTCTCCCAACAAATCCACTCCGGCCTCAAACCAAATTGGCTTCAATCCAAACTGGGCCAAAACCACTCCGCAATTGCCTCACATCGGCAATTGCCTCAAACCTACTCCGACCTCGTGCACCATTCCTGCTTTGGTAGTACTCTGAAAATTTCTCCTAGGATGACCGGCAAGCCCTGGCCGGCATTTCCTCTCTAGCAGGGCTGGCCAGATCCACTCCAGCTCCCAGAGCCACTCTAGAATTGCCTTTATCGCCGCAATTCTATACAGGCAATTGCCTCACACCGGCTTGGGCATCACCACTGCAAAAGCACTTCGGAAATCCTCGGATTTCCACTCTGGAAATCTACTCTGGCAAATGGTCACTCCGGAAATCCACTTCGAATTTTCACTCCGAGATTTGCCACTCTGAAAAATAGTCACTATGGAAATCCACTCTGGATTTCCATTCCGAGATTTGCCACTTCGGAAAATGGTCATCTCCAGTCTTTGCTGCAACCAATTTATAACACTCCGAATATTACACAAAACCTATGTAATCCTCGATGACGTGTCCGTTCATCGAGTTAACCACAAGGAAGTGACCAAACCAAACAGAATTTTGTTTGATGTCGTGTCCCCATGTATAATGGAAGGATTGTCAAATTACATGTGAATTCCACACCAGGGGGTACCTTTATACTCCTACAATCTAGCCGAATTCCACACTTTCCTGCATGCATTACGGCAGCTGAGAAAAGGAAAGCCAAAAAAAAAAAAAAAAAAAGTCAGGATTGTAGTGAAATTCGATGGAAGGGACTCACCCCAACACAGCTGTAGAGACAATAAAATTGATCCCCTTATCTTCGAAACAATGAAGAAAACAAGTACACAGTTTGATCAACTCTCAATAAGAGGGAAAACCACACACTCTGTAAGAGTCATCTCAGTGGATTCATTATAGGAATCTTCACTATGGTAGTCGTTAGCCCTATCTCCTTGGATGGCACTCATGCTGTTTTGTGTAGTCCATTTCTAGATAACCAATTCTGAGTAGTCCAAAGTGAATCCAAAACATAATTCCTCTTTAAAAAATCATGTTAACAAAACCATACTGTATACATGGGGATTTCCAATAGTCAAGTAATATTGTAGGAATACTAGTGTCTAATATATCTCCTATGCTTTTTTTTTTTTTGCAAATGAGATAGTGTTGGTGGATGAGACATGAAAATGAGTTAATACAAAGCTAAAATTTTGGAGTGAGACTTTCAAAGGTAAAAGTCTTAGAATTAAAAGACTAAAACAAAGATTGAACATATGTAATAGAAGTAAAGTAACGACAAAGAAGTATCTACCTATGTTAGAAACTTCTGAACCATTGGTTGTGATCTTATTTACTTTGTAAGTCATGTATCAGATCTCAGATATTACAATATAAAAGTGGTTCAGTTGTAACCAACGTCAGATTTCACATGATGACCACTTGACTAGTTGCTCGAGCTATAGAGTACCCGAGAGCTCTGCCACGATGACCACATGATGGTAGCTCATGCTGCAGCATACCAACAATGCTCTTACACAACTGAGAGCTGAAGGTGTAGACTTCTCCAGAGTTACTGCATGGCAATTGCATGATGTCATCTCGAGCAATTTAGTGCCAAGGACACTGCATAATTCCAGCACGACAAAAAGCTCCAGCTGCAGACTTCCCAAGAGCTCCAACATCACAACCACTTTATGCCATCTCTAGCAAAAAGTAGTTTTCACCCACTATCCACTGCTTTAAACTGCCTTGACTGGAGGTTTTCAATAATTTGGGCTATAAATTGTTGAGGGTGGCCTTTTTTTCATGACACACAATAGAGAACTTTGAAGAAGAAAAGAAGACTTGCTTTTTTGAGATAGAGAGTTATCTTGTGTCCTAGAAAAATCAGCATCTAAGAGATTTTATTTGTTGTTTGATCCTGAGTTCATGTGTGTTGTAAACCTCTCCTCAAACTATCATAACTTGTGTAAGCCTGCAATCTTATGGAGTCTAGTGACATGACTCAACGTTAGAGTTGAGGCATTCTTGGTTGGAGGAAGCATTCGTTCTTCGGATGTTCACTGACAGAAGTCATAACTATTGGGGTTGCTACGAGTCCGTAGACCTAGTGAGGGTCTTAGATAATTATGTATCTAGAATTAACATTCTAGAGTGCATTATATATATTCGTCAGTTTTTGAATTGACTCTTCTTGTGTGGAATATTTTTTCAGTTGATGATTGAAGCTCAGAGGATTTTTCTCTGAAAACATTTATGAGTTTTTTAATCGTCACAAAATCCAGTGTTCTCTTCTTTACTACACTATTTAAATTTTTCCTGTGTGTGGTGATTGAATGATTTTAGGCATCTAGATCTATAGTTCTTTTCCATGTATTATAGTCATAATTTTTATTTTGTGATTCTGCGGAAGAAAACATATTCAACCTCTCTGGGTTTTTATAGGTCTGAATGTCATTTATCGAAGCAGATGTTGGGGAAGTAATGATAAGAATTGAAATATCAACAAGGAATTATCTAAAACATCAATCATTCAAAAAGATGGACTAATGAGGATTTAAATTATCGAATTAAAGTAGGTTAGACGAAGTTAAACGTACAAGACAACATTCTAAGGCGGCCAGCCATAGTGTATTGAGCGGAATGTTAGGCAATAACATGTGGAAAAACTGATAATCGCAGAGATGAATATTTTTTAGATGAATGTATTGTCATATAAGAACACATATTAGTTGAGATGATGTTATACGAGAGAATCAGAGAGGACCACGCTGAAAATGAAAAAGAGAGAGAGAGAGAGAGAGAGATGTGTTCTAGATAGTTTCATCATGTAAACAAGATGCCTAATGCACCTGTCACGAGATGCGGGAGTTTGGAAGAGGTGCATTATAAAAGAGACAGAAGAGCAAAAAAGTGACCTCCATGATATCGCACATTCAGACTTAATGGAGGACATAATCTTCAAAAGAGCTAAACGGAGGTAAGGGATCCATGTAACTAGCCCTACTTAGACGGTAAAGGTTTATTTCGATTTGATTGGATTTCCAACGAGTCCTTGAGCCAAATACGGAAAGTCGGTCAAAACAACACAGAATTCAGAATTAAACAAGTCCTGAGAGCACTGAGCGAGAGAGAATGGAGGAGAAAGAGGAAGAGATGGTGCTTAGTTAGGAAAACGGTCTCTGTTTCGATGTCAACCAAATCTTCTGAATTTCTAAACCAGTTTAGTTTTCTTTATTGCTCTCTCATTGTCTCAATTATGTTTTGCGGGAGTTGTTGTTACGAGGGTTATATACCCAAGTTGTGGTGGGTACTAGGATTCGTACCATGACTATTCACATTAGAGCACTTTCGAGGACTCTCAAATCCCATGGTACTTGCCCTCGCAGTGAAAAATGTTGAGTGTGTGATTTCACTATTTGTTGATTTCCTGCCAAGTTTCGACAAGAGGATGAACTCATCGAAGATTCAGCGGTATTTTATCCCACAATTAGATCGATAGATGTATCCATCTGTTCTGTCGAAATCGGAAAAAAAAAAAAAAACTGAAAAAAGAGACTTTTGAAAATAGCTAACAGATTTGATTAAATAGCCATACCTAAAATCGAATACTTTTTCAATATTTACAAGTACGTCGGCAACCACCGACACGACAGGAGCTACAAGTCAAACGATATGTCTACGAGCTCAAATCATCAACCTGAAGTTTCATATTCTCTCCATCCCCAGGCCAAATACAGAAAATGAAAATTTATATATATGCAGGGTACCTGTACTCGACAAATAGATTGCAAGCTCGTATCCTTCAGCTTGGGTCTCTTGATGTTGCGCTTTCGCTTCCGTTCATTAATTTTTAAGGGAGAGAGACGGAGGAATCAGCGCCAAAGGGAGAAAGAGAAGGAGGGCTCGTGATGGCGCCAAACAAATACAATGACGGTTTTTTTTTTTTTTTAATATAATATTTATTTAACACAAAAAGTTTAAAAAATATTTGAAGATTTAAAATTTAAATATCAAAATTTACATATTTAATACTATAATAGATTTCAAAAATTATCCATGAACATGAATTATACATTTAATTCCTTGAGTAGATATCCCCGAGGGAAAACCATGGTAGGAATGCCCCAATTTTCAAACGAATACCTCTAATTAAATTCACCCCCCCCCCCCAAAATGAAGTTAAAACATTGAGAGTTTGAAGAGAGAGAGAGAGAGACTAATGAAGAAAAAATTGATATTTAAAAATAAAAATATAATTTATATATTTAATTAATTATATTAAAATTATTAAAAATAAGTGTGAACCTCATTATATTATAAATTTTTTTCTTTTAATTTTTTTATATTAAAAATAATAATTTTGATATAATTAAATATATAGTAGGTTATTATGTCATTTAGAAATTTAAGGGGACAATTATATCAACATCAATTATTTAAAAGTAATTCAATCTATTATAAAGTTTTATTTTAGGTTGATGCATGGACTTATTTGCCAATGACTGATAAGTTCGTGATGATTTCCGGCACCAAGCTAGAATCTGAGGAAGAGCATGGGGCACATGACGAAATACATAATTAGTAGTATTGTGTCTCGGATTTTCGGTTGTTGTATAGATTATGGAGCATTCCAATCTTCTACTGCAGGTCAATTTAGTCCGAGTCTGATTTCTGTCGTTGATAACCTAGAACCTGTACAACATAAATTACAAATAAGAGGTCAGAGAGTGGCGAGAGGTTATCCCACCGCATTTAGCATTCACTCTTGCATATCTTTATTTATTGTGAAAGATAACTGATTCAAGTGTCGGTGTGTTACCGGTGAGAGAACCTCCTGCCGACCTCTAACCTCTTATTTGTAGTTTGTGTTGTGAAGGGCACAGGTTAATGAGCACAGAGACCGGACTTATTTGAGATTCGACTCAAGCATGGAATCTGAAGGTTCTCTAATCTGCCAGAGAACTCGGACCCCTGTGACACAATATTAAAGCACATTTAAAGGTAAACGTGGCGGGAAAGAAAAGATGCAGTGATGGGGGGAGTGTGAGTGGGATGTATTTGGAGTATTAAGCCCCAAGGGTGCGCCCGATTGAGGGGCGGCTCACTATACGGAGGACTGAATTCTGAGGGTACGCCGAATTGAAGGGCAGCTCACTTGTCGAAGAACTGAGCTCCTAGGGTGCGCCTGGTTAAGGGACGATTCACTATGCGGAGGATTGAGCTCCGAGGGTGCATCCGACTGAGGGGTAGTTCACTAGTCGGAGGATTGAGGGGCGGTTCACTAGTAGGAGAATTGAGCTCCGAAGGTGCGCCGGAGTGAGGGGCGGTTCACTAGGCGGAAGATTGAGCTCCAATGGTACACCTAATTGAGGGGCGGTTCACTAGTCGGAGGATTGAGTTCCGATGATGCACCCGACTAAAGGGTGGCTCACTAGTCGAAGGATTGAGCTCCAAGGGTGCACCCGATTGATGGGTAACTCAATAGGCGGAGGACTAAACTCCTTGAAGGAAGATGGCTGAGTGCCTCCCGAAAGGAGGAGGGTTGAGAGTTTTCATGCTAGAAGTACGATGACTGAGGGCCTCCTGGATGGAGGGCTAAAGACCTATATGTCTCTTGAAAAGAGGAAGGCTGAGTATCTCCATACTGAAAGGAGGAGGGTTGAGAGCCTCCATACTTCTTGGCTGGAAGGAGAAGGGTTGAGGGCCTCATGGTAAGAGAGCTAAGGACCTCTGTGCCTCATGGAAGAAGGGCTGAGGGCCTCCATATTAGAAGGAGGAGCATTGAGGGCCTCTATACCTCCTGAAAGGAGGAGGGCTGAGGACCTCCATACCTCTTAGAAGGAATAGGGGTAAGTGCCTCCTGGTTGAAAAGAGGAGGGTTGAGTACCTCAACCTAGAAGGAGGAGGGCAGAGGACCTCCATGCCTCCTAGAATGAGGAGGGTTAAGTACCTCCAAGTTGGAAGGAGGAGGGCTAAAGGCCTCCTAGTTGGAGGGTTGAGGACCTCCATGCCTCCTGAAAGGAGAAGGGTTGAGTGTCTCCTAGTTGGAAGGAAGAGGGTTGAGTACCTTCAGGTTGGAAGGAGGAGGGCTGCGGGCCCCCTAGTTGGAGGGTTGAGAGCCTCCATACCTCCTGGAAGGAAGAGAATTGAATACCTCCAGGCTGAAAGGAGGAGGGCTGAGGGCATCCTATTTGGAAGGATGAGGACCTTTATGTCTCCTAGAAGGAGGAGGGTTAAGGACCTCCATGCCTCCTGAAAGAAGGGGGGTTGAGGGCCTCCTGTTCGGAGGGTTAATGATCTCTATGCCTTCTAGAAGGAGGAGAGCCTCCCTGGCAGAGGGCAGCATACACTCATAGGAGAATGTCTAACGGTTATTGCACTCCCTCCCCTGAGTCTCCTGTGGCAATGACCTTCACCGACCGGTGAATCCCGGCTCACCACATGCCAAAAATTCTCGCGCCAAGGTTCTTCACCACGAAGCCTATAAGTATCCTTTCCTTCGATAGGAAAGGGATCCCTTTTTCGAATCTTGATTCTGGACTCTAATCACAATCTCCACCCGATCTTCGGTCCTCCCGAATCCTGATTCCCCAAAAATCCTCTTTCGAGTAAACTTAGTGAGCCACTCACTACAGTGCATCTTACGGAGCCTAGCTTCCAGAACTGTTCAAACATCGCATTCACGCGTACTTACATACCCCACCGCATTCAGTATTCACCACTGCATCTCTCTATTTATTGTGAAGGGTAACTGACTTAAAAGTTAGAGTGTTTCCGATAGGAGAACTTTCCGTCGACTTTTAACTTCTTATTTGTAGTTTGTGTTGTACAGGGCTCAGGTTAAGCAGCGAAAAGATCAAACCCGTTTGAGATTCGATTCAAGCGTGGAATCCATAGGCTCCCTAATCCAACAGAGAACTTAGACCCCGGGAAGCAACAAGTAGTTTATTAAGATGGCTAAATATTATAAATTTATACAATTTAGTTATATTTTCTTTAAAAGATTTATCTTATATATGGGTCTTATCTTTGTTAAAAATAAAGACATTTAAATAATGGAGAATCCATTATCATCATATCCCGCTAAATCTAGAGATATCCCATCACATGAGTGTCATCAAAAGAAAAATGTAAAAGGAAGATAAATCAATTTCAAGTTCTTTAAACACATATCCAAAGTATAGATTTATATGCATTATCTATAAAACAATATGATAATTTAATAATCTATAATAATTTTAATTGCATAAACTTTTAATAGTGTATAGCAGCAAAAATAAAGGAGTATGATATTGTTGAATTTAAGGGCCTTGTGAAAAGGACTAGGGGGTTTCTAATCTCAAATAATTTTGATATATTCCTAAATTTAAATTGCTAAACAAATTAGATGGTTACTCAATCTCTCTTGGCAAATCGGTCTAGTCCCTATTATTTTAAACTTAAATCCTGCACAATACAACTAACAAATAAGATGTTAAAAGATGACGGAACTCGCTCTCCAAGTATTGTCACGCGCCGAAATTTAGTAAGTCTAATTATTTGTTATTCATGAAATTAAATCCCAAAATTTGAGTGTGATAAATCAAAATATAGAATCTGACAAGTTAAGTCCGCACAAGATCTCATCAGATAATCATTTGGACAATATAAATATGACTTATTCTTAATATTGTAAGAGAGATATTCAAACATAACAACTCATCTAAATTATATATATATATATATTAAATCTAATGATCTTTACTATACAATCCAAAGGAATACTCTTGGCCAATTTTATTATCCAAAAATAATAAAATTTATAACAAACTCAATCCAAGTAATGGATAAATACAATCAGCGCTATCTAAATTATAATAGATGCCCAACCCATTGGATCACGTTACGCCGTGTTAGATTTTGTCCAACTCCTGTAAAGTATCCTAACCCTCCATAAATCTGAAGAGATGAAAATATGAAAACGTGAGTTGGAGGTTTAACAATTATCGTCATAAACATGCACCAAATAGCATATATAAATCAGAGAGAGAATTCATAAATGAATATCAAAACAAATATTAGATAAAAATCTCAAATTGTCTATATCCGAAGCCACATCATCATATCCAAAGTAGGAGCTCAAATGAAAAGCCAAATCACTAGCACACCCTAAGTAGAATCTCATCATACCATTCTGTTGATACGAATGCATAACAAATTGTGCTTTGATATCCCAACACAAAATCAAATGCCACAACACACCCACATAATAGAAGTCATGATATACCCACATAAATAAAAGTCATGGCATACCCACATAAACAAAAATCACAGTATACTCACATAACCAGAAGATTATGGTACACCCACACAAACAAAGGCTAATGGCAAACGAAAGCCAACGCCACATCTATATAAATAGAGCCAATTCAAAATCTAAATTTACATATCATAATGGTTACGTTTTAGGCTGATAACTCTAAATCATCTCATATCATTGGCACTTGTCTACATTTTAGACTTTACAGATCTCGATTTAACTACATTTTAGGCTTACAACTCACAATTATTTCATATTATTGGCGCCTGTCTACATTTTAGGCTTGCAGATCTCAACCCATTTACATTTTACGCCTGCAACTCTCGGTATCTCATTTGATTGGTGCCCATCTACATTTTAAGCCTACAAATCTCAGCTCGACTATATTTTTCACCTGTAATTCTCGGCTTACTTATATTATTAGTGCCGATCTACATTTTAGGCCTACATATCTCGACATGACTATATTTTAGGCTTGTAACTCTCGATCATCTTATATTATTAGTGCCTGTCTAAGTTTTAGATCTTTAGTTCTCGGCCATCTTTTATTATATATTGACCCACCTAGGGCCTCGGACCACTATGGTCCCACACAAATCGACCCATTAAGTCTTGAACCACTACGATCTGCATACAAATTAGCCCATCGGGTCTCGGACCACCATGGTCTTGCATAAATCGACCCACTGGGTCTCGAACCACAACGATCCCGCAAAAACTAGCCCACCCAGGGCCTCAGTGGTGCTCATACATATTTATAACGCTAGGAATGATAGGATACACGAATACTAACAAAGACGGAATAAAACTCTTAAACCAATCGGTAAAATTATCATGCATATTTTAAGAAAATATTAGGGCTAGTTAAAATGTACGCACGAACCCTAAATTTTTAAATTGAAAATAAAACACATTCAACGGAGAAATAGACGAAGGATAGAGTTACAGAATACTTACCTTAACCCTATGCCAAGTAAATCTGAAAAACAAAGGCTTTAATATACTCGAATGCCACTTTCTCTCTCTTCTCCTAGTGTTCTTTCTCTCTCCTCCTCTTTTTCTGTACGAGAATGGCAAAAATCTAAACCGCGGCCTTTTTATACATGACTAGCGCTTAATCGCTAGCCCTCTTGACTTTCAGAGCTCGAGTGCCACTCGAGCATCAACCATTCTAGAATTGGCGCTCGAGCGTACCTCAAGTATGAATTTTTAAATCTAAATTTTATCAAATTTTCACAAAAATACCCTTAATCCAATATATTAGAGAAATCCAAAATTAATCAATACATTTAAAATATATCAAATAGGGATTCGGATGCTACAGGTATATCCATCGACGTTTAAATCAGAAATCTTTTTATGATAAGAGAAAGATCAAGGAATATAATATGTGTATGCATAAATACATGTAAAATAGAGGATTGAGTTGTTAGGAGAGGGTTGAGCTTTGGTAAGTGTGCCCGGCCACGGGGTGACTTTGAGAGACGGAGATCTTAACTCCGCAGAGTGTTCTCGATCAGGGAATAGCTTTGAGAGATGAAGGACTTGGCTCTAAAGGATTGTCCGACCATGGGACAACTTTGGGAGATGGAAGGCTTAACTCCGATAGGTGTGCCTAGCCAAGGGCGACTTTGAGAGATGGAGAACTTAGCTTTGAAGGATGCGCCCATCGAAGCTAAGTCCTCCATTTTCCAAAGCTGCCTCTTGGCTGAGCTCCCCTTCGGAGCCAAGTCTTTCGTCTCTTAGAGCTGGAAGTTCAAGTTCTCCTTCTAGCACCATTGAAAGGCTTAGGGCTCCCAATAACAAAAGGAAGAAAGCAAGAAAAGGAAAAAAGAAGAAATGATGGCGCTCAACTACTCTAGCTGGACTCTGGGTGAAGGGAAGCATGCTCACCATCATGGATTTCACTCTCTCATCAAATTCATAGCATCGCTTTCAACTATCGGAACAACCAATCAGATTTAAGATGGCGATGGCAGATGCACCGTGCTTCCTCCAGATTTCCCACCGTTGGGGAAGCGAGGATGACTCATGCAGTCAGGCGCAGAAGGCTCCTATTCGTACGTAGCCAGGAGAGGATTTCGGCAGGGGCATTCACTCTCATTCAGGTAAGCTCATCAATGCTCCCTCTATCTAAGGGAGTTCCCGAAAAAGATGAAGCAAATCGGGACCCATAAGGAAGATCTTCCTCCTCTATTTCTACAAGCCATCCCATGGTTGGGCGCACTTATCGGAGCTAAGTTTAACATCTCTATAAGCTACTCCTGGTTGGGCGCACCCTTCGGAGTTAAGTTCTCCGTCTTTCAAAGCTAATCCCTAGCCGGAGTGCACCTATTAGAGCTAAATCATCCATCTCTCAAAGCCACCTCCTGACCGACACACCCTTCTGAGCTAAGTTTTCCATCTCTCAAAACTACCTACTGATTGGGCACACTTACCATAGCCTAACCATCTACTAACAGCTCAATCCTCCTTTTCACATGCATCTATGCATACACATCTTATATTCATCTATTTTTTTCTCATTGTAGAAAGATTTCTAATTTAAATATTAGAGGATATAATTGGGAGCGAGTTGTCGCTATTTTTTGACATTTTATTTCTTTGTTATATTACACAGAATTTAAGTTTAAAGTAACAGGGACTAGACTGGCTCCAATTCGACTCGTCAGAAAAGATCGAGTAACCCCTTAACCTGTTCAACAATTCGGATTTAGGGATACATCAAGTTTCGACCATGCAAATCTTTGAAAGTAAATAAATTTGAATATACAATATACATAAAACATTTTATATATTAGATAAAAGTTACAATAAATATTTACAGTTAATTTGGTACTAAAATAAATCGGAACAAAAAAATATATATAAATTTTATTGACAAAGAAAAACCTTCTAGTAATGAAACCAAACACTTCCTAGTTTTTTTATTGATCTTACTTCACTTACCATAAAATCTCCACATACTACTATTGGATGCTAATGTTTACGCTACCGACATTCCGAGCGAAGCTTTATAGGTTAGAACTAGTGTATAAAATAATAAAAAATAGGAAAAAAAAAACCTTACCAATTAATTTCAAGAATAATGATTTTGAGTTTTTTTTTTTTTTAACTAGAGAAGACTATTCACTTTAATCAAAGAGAGCTTTGGCGTTTCAATCTTTACTTAGTGTTTTTTTTCTTTCTTTATACACTCATAAATATTTAAAAATGAGATATTTATAGAAGAGGTTAATGAGTAAGTTAAAAACACGTAGCCTTTTGAAAATTAGTGCCATAACACACGTGCAATATATTGGTGTATATCAGGTCCAAAAACTTTAGTAAGAGGTCCATATTCTAACATATATTCATTACTCAAGCGCATATCATATACAAGCATTCTGGATAAATGGTACTGTGTGCAAATCGAGCACCTATTAGGCATAGGTATTCTGAATAAACAGCATTCATATGCAACTCTGGTTCACATGAAACATGGATATTCTTGGCAAAATATACATATGAGCTTATTAAATGCATGACAAGAGTGAATATTAGAAGATGATCTATTTGAGAACAATGAGCATGTATTCAGTACCACTCTTCATAGATATTTGAGAGTTATTTAAAATACCTATTTTATCTAATCATAAAATATATTAATATAAAATATTTTAAACACATTACAATCTAATGAATAGTTTGCTAGTCGTCTTAGGAGTGATATTCTACCACCATTCTCCTAGTAAAATAAGATCACGTGCATGGAAGTTTTAAGATATACCAAAAAGATTATAAACAAAATAAAAGTAGTTGTTAAGTATCATTTGTGATATATAAAACTTCTTAACAAATTATTATAAATAAATAATTTTTAAAAAATAAAATATTTATTGAATTTATAATAAAAAAATATTTTAGTCACTCAAATGAAATTTGATATGCTTTACTATCATTTTGATATTTAAACTAATTAAAAAAAATATTTAAGTCATACACAAACCTAGTGCCATACTTTGCGCAACATAATTACATCCGACGGCCTAAATAAATGGGTTGTGCCTACCAACAATGCATATGTGTTAAATGGAATTGGAGCACATAGCCTATTAGGAGATGAAATTTTTTAACTTTGATAAGAGTTACATGGGGAAAAAGATGTTCAAACTCAGTGAATTCAATGGGTTAAGGGGCCAAGTTTACCCCATTACATGAATTTATAAGGAGAAAACCAAGAAATGATATAACAGACACATCCTCTACTAAGAATTCAATCATTCTCTATAATTTAAGGCTAAGTTTTCTCTAGGAAAGTTGAGGTCAATGTGATTGGGTCCTTTTGTGGTGGTTTATATCTTTTTTTTTTTATGGTGTGGTTGATAGAAATAAAACAAGGGTTTATCAAGAGAGTTTCATAGTCAATGGACATCAACTCAAGCATTAAACACTTGATGGCCTCGACCGACCAGAGGTGTCCACAAAATTAAAAGATAAAGCACTTGATTCAGAGTCTAACTATAGACAATAAACAAAATGCTTAAAGGAAACAACCCAACTTCTTAGTTTTCATTATTATCTTTAGTTTTGAGCTTTTATCTTCTACTAATAGTTGTTTATGTATTTTACCCAAGTCTAGAATTAAGTTTAAGGGTGTAAAACACATGAGTATAATACTCCATAATCTTAAACTTGTGCACATTTTGAGAGTCTCCAATGCCTCTATCCTATTATTTACTTACACATTTAAAACAATGTTACATTCTAATTCGGGTAGAGTTTTAATTATATTGTTGACATCGTTTTCTCATTAAAAATAAAAAAAAGGATTCCATTAGTTTGTTATTATTATTATTATTGCATCCATTGTGTATTTTGGCTGTAATTATTTTAGTTGGATTGTCAAATATAAGTAAAAAGAATTTGGTAGAAATTAAATATTACTTTCTAAGACATGAAGAATATTATTTGTCCTAATTTGACTCTTTGTGCTTGTCAAATTGGTTATATAATTCTTCCTATACTTTGAGCACATAGTTGTTGGGGTAGTAGGCGTCTGACTATCGCTACAAACTCACACAGTGAAAGGAAGAATAAGGAAGAAGAAGAAGAATACAAAGATTTTACATGATAAACTATTTTCAAATAAGAAAAAAATTATGGAACACTTAATCTGCAAAAGGATCCACTATATGAAATTGGTTATACAGACCTCATGGCTACACAAGCCTAAGAGACAAATTGAAGAACAGAGCACAAGAAATATAAAGAATCTAACACTTTCTTTTTCACTCACTATTCTCTTTTTCTTCACTGTTTTTTCATCTATCTCGTATTTTTCTAATACATAAACAATGCTTAAGTATACAATATATATATACTTCTTCAGTAAAATGGGCAACCACCAACTCAGTATAGTAGTTGTGTGCATAACTTCCAAAACCTACAGTGGTGAGTGCACGCCCTATCTTGCAGCAGGTAGTGCATATATATATGCCTCTACAGATTGACTTGTCGTTTTTTTAAGAATGACGTCTTCTAACTACCCAATCAGATAGGTTAATTGCATACCTTTTGGAGAAGACAGTTGTTCAGTATTTTTGTTTTGAGGTAGTCAACACCCCGTTAACTATTTTCTTCTCTAGGCCAGTTAATACCCTGTTGATTGTCTTTTTCTTTTGGCCGGTCAACACGATGTTGACCGTCTTCTTCTCTTGGACAATACTGAGTAAATTCATATGCCTTCAGCCGGTCAATATCATGTTGACCAGAACACATAATTGGCCGGTCAACAAGTTGGCCGGTCATTTTCGCTTGACCAAAACTTCCGGTCAATAACGTTGATCGGAATTCCTTCTGCTTATCCTGTACAGAGTTCGCGGACACTCAGCGTATAAGTCCGCAGACCTTAATGACACACAAGGTCCTCGTACTCCAACCAAGTCCTCCAGCCACCGGGACTTTCACACGGGAATGACCTCCAACAATAATCATAATCAACTAGTTATGCAAATTAATCTGGTTTGGAGATCTCATCACCGACTTTAAAACTTGAGCATCACATGAGGAGAAATTCTAGACAAAGCAACATTATGAATATAATTTAGGCTATCTTAGACTGGTTGAACTTTTCTATTTTATTTTGTAAGCTATTGGGTGAATATGAAAACATTTCTAATAAAAGGACCGTATCCGCGCTCAACCAAACCAACTATGCTTTTTCCAACCCAAATTAATACTCTTCACAAATCTAATTCAACGGTGCGGATTTAGGATGATGACCCACTCTTCCACTAGCCGGATCCATTTGTAAATACTTCTTATCAACTCTCAAAATCTTAATTTCATGATTGATTGCTCCAGTTCTGAAGGGACAGCATTTGCGTAACCGGATAGCTGTTCCATTGGCACTTGGAGGCCAGGGATTCATGCCATGGACACAATTTATGCCATGCAAGAGTAAGGTTATGTAATCTGGCCTCTTCCAAATCCTAGGATGTAGGATTTCCTCCCTTTCCTCTGCTTCAGTTTTCCTCCTATTTCTTCTACCGTGTAGTCCCTCTTTCCCCTCTGTTTTTCTCTGCTTAAAAGAATCAATCAGCCGTCGGGTTCTCCTTTTTATTCCCCCCTGCCGAGCTGCCCTCATTTCCTTCTTTTACCCTAATCTTCCTTTTTCGAGTTGCCCAACATAACTCCACACAGCCCAATCACTCAAGGGCCAACTTATAAATAATTCTACCTATACAACTTTGCTTCTTGATTGATCCGGGTCTACATGCCACCTTCAAGTGGACTCTGTTTCATGCTCAAGATCAAGCCAGATGGGAAAATCTATTGATAAAAATTTTTCCAAAATCAAGTCCCTTGGGAAAGAAGACAAGCTTTCTATGTTGAAACCAATTGTGCATACTAACATCAATAAGTTGTTAAGTTTTAGATTACTCTTTTGTGGATACTAAAATGAATGCGTCAACTAGAGGATGTATGATGTTCGCATATGGCATGCTCAAAAATGAAAGTCAAGCATGGGTTACGTGATATTTGTAAGAGGGTCATCCAAGTATCGAACAAGTATTAGCCAAGTGGAAATAGTTCTTAAATGTTATGTGAGATTCATGCAGCCAAGTGTTAATTGAGTGTTGGACTAGAGGCCGCACAATATTCATGTGAAGGTTGGCTAAGTATCAATAAAGGGTTAGCCGAGCGACAATGGTAATTGGAGGTCAAGCGAGGCTCATGCGAATGTCAGCCCAGTGTTAGTTGAGTGTTAATCAAGCAATAGACTTCACTGGAAGTTCATACGAGGTTTGTACAATGAGTGGTTGAGCGAAATATATATCCAATTAATAAGAGATATTTGAGTCTAATAAATAAATAATAGATAATTACGCTTTTAGAATAGAATGAGTACACCTGATGCTTGTAGAGAGGTTCTTATACACCAATTTCAATGAGATCAGTACTTGAAGGGCACGTATGTAGATTGCTCGGAGGGGGATCACACCTATTGCATGTGAGCGCTCATGTGTGCCAAGATTACTATAAAGTCGGGCTTGATGCAACTTTAGGGTTAGTAGCTAAAGTAGCAATAGTTTTGAGAGTAATTTCAATACAAGGAACACCACACAAGAGAAAGGAGGGAGAAAAAATGGAAGAGAAAGAGATTTGCATTTGGTTGGAATCTAGTACGAGTTTCGTTATTCACCAATGTCAAATACGTTGTTCAAGTATAAATCTAAGACGATCACCATTTAGTTGCTCTTATTCTCATTGTATTTTCTATTATGAGTTGTTAGGTTTGTTAGGTATTAGGTTTAATTTTTCTTTACTCAGATTGTGGTGAACGACTCTTAAATAAGATTTCTTTATAACTTGCATTATTTTTATAGTAAATTTATTTAGAATTTATACAATAATTTTTTTTCTTGATTTTGTATGACTTTTTACATTAAAAATTATTGTACAATATTATATTCATTATGTTCAAGTATTGGTGGTTGACATAGATAGAAGATTTGGATTTATTTTACTACACTAGTTATATGTGTTTTAACCAAATCCCAATAAGTGGTATCAAATAGTATATTTTTTTAGCATTATGAAAACTACGATTTGATAGTGTCAATGTTAAGGAGCTTGCAATTTTACGTTGAATAATTTAATAGGCAAACTATTTTTATTCTTTGGTTAAAAAGAGTAAAAAATATTTTAATCAAATAAGAAATAGGAAAAGCATGCAGAACAATAAGGGTAAGTTGGAAAAGACTAAGCATGAAAAGTGATAAGATATGAGAGATATTACCAATTGCACGATAAGCTATATTTTGTGGACAATACTCTTTAAAAAGTTATCAACTTATTGGATTTCACGAAGGTTTGGATAAATTTTAAAAACCGATATAAGTTCAAGTTCTTAACAACGAGGTTACACATGAAGGAAAAGTTTTGTAACCTTCGATTGTTAGAATGAGGAAGCATTGATAAGCACTTAGATGAGTTTAATAAGATTTTCACATGGATGTCATTTGATGAGAAAATCAATGATGAAGACAAGGCGTTGGTATTACTGGTTTTTTTACTGGTCTCATATGATCATATTATTACGACGTTACTATTTGGAAAGGACGTTCTTAGCCTTAACGAAATCATTGTTTCTCTACATATGAATGAGCTTAAGTGGAAGGAAAGAAATGATGTTTCAGCAAAGTTGAATATCATGTATTTATTAGTGGTCGAGGGCATAGGTAATCAAAGGACCAATGTAGCATGTTGGGGAGGAGCAACAACCAGTCCAAATTTTAAGATATTAAGTACTTCTATTATAACAAAAAGGACTATGTAAAACAGGATTACTTTAAGAAGAAGTAGGAAAATGAGGGCGATTAAAAGTGGCAAGAAAGGAGGGATCATGATTAAAATAATTGAATTTTTGTCACTACTTGCGGAGACCTTTTAGTAATTTACAGGGAGAAAACATGGAGCTTTACAAATTATAAGACAAGTAGGTGATAGAAAGTGGTTACTCACACCATTTACAATAAGAAAGCCCCTCGTCAGTTCATACACTCCTAGGGATTACGGGGTATTGAATATAGGTAATAATGACTTGTCTATGATAGTTGGCATCGTGAATGTTTGCCCGTAGATAAGTAACGAGACGAAAATCGTGTTAAGGGGCATATGACATAAATCAAAAAATTCAACGATGAGGGCCTTTGCATGATATTCGAAAAAGGCTAATAGAAGTTCACCAGAAGCATCTCAGTTGTTACAAGGGACACAAGATTTCAAGTTAGTACTTGATAGATATTTCAGTTGTCAAGACAACGATAAGGTGACTAGTGGACGGATTCATCAATATGGCAAACAGAGAAGGTCGAGGAGTCGTGGCAAGGGAAAGTAGGCATTCAAGTCGGTGCTTGATGTAGATTTTGGCTGCTAAAGACAATGCTAAGATGACCAATGAATAGATTCGTCAAGGTCATGGAAGTAAAATGTTAAAGAGGAGTGTAAAGGAAAGTGATTCTTCCACAGAGAAGAAACCAAAAGGGAGTAGCAATACTCCAAGTTTGTTAGAGCGAAAAAATGTGCTATTTAAGTTTATGGAGACTGACACCGAAATTCCCGTGGAAGGAATGTTGCCAAAAGGAAAGATGTAATGGTCACAAGTAAAGGCGAGGGGTTCTCTAAAAGGTTGTAAGTAAAAACTTGCTAGGTTATGGGTTACTCACTTATATGTACCATAATAAACGGTTGGGTCATCTATAAGAGGCATAATATTCGTGCATGGCATGCTCAGACGGAAAAGTTAAGCAAGGGTCATATAATGTTTATGTCAGGGTCAATCGAGTATCGGTCAAGGGTCCACCGAATGATAATAATCATTAGAGGTTGTGTGAGATTCGTTCAAAAGTCAGCTAGATGTGGATCGAGTGTCAGCAAAGTGGCAATAGTCACCAAAGATTGCATGATATTCGCATGAAAATCGATAGAGTGTTAGTTGAGGATCAGCTGAGCGACAATGGTTAGTGGAGGTCGTGCCAGATCTGTGCCAAGGTTGGCTGGGTGTCAGTTGACTATCAGCCAAGTGACAAAGTTCAGTGGATATTCCTGTGAGATTCATACGATGAGTGGTTGAGCAAAAGCCATTTCTAGTAAAAAAGTGGTATCTATGTCTGGTAAATATATGATAGATGGTTGTGCACTTTTGGAACATAATAGAGGTATCTAATGTATCCAAGGGGATTCTATGCGCCAATTTCATTGGATTAATGCCAAAAGGGCACGTGCATGGATTGCCCATAAGGGGATCATGCTTGTTGCACGTGAAGAGCTCATGTGCGCCAAACTTGCCATAAAATCGTGCCTGATACAACTTTAGGGTTAACAAATGAAGTAACAGCATTAGCTTTGAGTAATTTCAACACAAGAAGTGCCACCCAAGAAAAAGAAAGGAAAAAGGAGAGAAGAGAAAGAGATACGCATTTGATTGGAATTTGACGCTTTATTTTTTGTTAGAGGAAGATAAATTATTCTAGTATATTTTTAAAATATATTACTATTTAATTGCTTTTACTCTGCTTATATTTTCTCCGATGAGTTTCTAAGTTTGTTAGAGTTAGATTCAACAATTTTTCACTTGGATTATAGTGAAAAGTTTTTAAAAGAGAGTACTACATAATCGGCATTTTATTTATAATAAATTTATTCAAAATTTATTTTATTATTTTTTCCTTTATAAAGGTTTTCCACATTAAAATTTATTTTACAATATTACATTGTTTATACCCAAGTGTTTGATGATTGCCGTGTGAAAAGGAATTCAGATTTATTCAGATATTCCAGTTATACGTATTTTTGCTGAATTCTAACGTAAATTTCATATTCAAAGATGAACTTTTTGGCCTTGGCTACAAAATATTCCCTGCAGCACCAAAGCCAACAGCAGGCCCGAACTCGCCCTGATGTCACAGGTTGAGTTGTCTGCTCCCAGTTTTAGCGTGGAAGCAACAACGCTTGAAAGTTCAGCTTGAGACAGCCTTGTTTCTTTTATTAGAACATGTCAAAATGAAAAACGGAGGGCAAAATCTATCCAGAGACAAAGACAGAACTCCTACTATGCAAGAAGCATGGTATTAACCATTTCTTTTTTCACTCAAGCAGTCGATATGAGAGCAGCATTCTCTTCCCATGATCCAGCCTTCTCCAGGCTCACAACATAGTTATTTTCTCTTCATATATATATATATATATATATATATATATATATATATATATATATTTGTGGGAGGGAGTTGGGCAACAGATAACGTAACAAAGTTTATCAATTTAGTAACTTGAATGAGCAAAGTGATGCACATCATACCTCAAGGTGAGGTCTGATGGAGCAGTAAAGTTCCTTCTATGTAACATGCTGGTCATGAGATCAAATTTCGGAAACAACTTCGTTACAATGCAGAGATAAAAAACATATATTCCTCTAGACCCCATAATCTGGGAGCCTGTGCATTGGGCTACCCTTTTTAAAAGTGTTCTGGACAACCAGGAGTTCTCAGGAATCTCTTTGAAGCAAGTTAAGATATAACATTATCTTTTCATTGAGCGACAGGCTCACAACAAGAAAATATTGAAGTGCATCAAAGGGCTCTTACATACAAGAACTCTGCTTGAGTTCCAATGGTAAAAATAGCTCTGCTATTAGGATCTGTTTCAGTTAGATTCAGTCTCTGGCAGTATTCCATTTACAATTTTTCTCTAGGCCATGAAGCATGGCCTATATCCACCACAAAGAGTCATGACAAAAGAGTACGTCATAGATCACAATGATAGATGGCCAACACCTCATGACACTGCACATTGATTGCCTGTTGCCACACAACATGCAGCCCATAGGTTTATCTTTCAGACAGAAGCTTATTCAGATATATAGCTCAACCCGATTGATTTAATTAACCTGCTAAAGAAAGTAAAATCAAGGAATTCACAGAATGTTTCAGAAATACTATATGCCAAAATCTACCCGACACAAATATAAGTCGAAGAAATTGGATGCTTGCAAAGCTGGCTGGATGTAAGGTCATAAGCAAGCTAACACAATCAACAAGGAGCTTGAGAATAGGCACGATAGAAGCAAATTTGTGCTCATTTTCTAAACTAAAAAAAGAAAAAAGAAAAGCATGAGTGAACAAAACCCAGCTCAGTCCTATAATGTTCATGAATAGCTCGATTAAGAGCTCAGCAACATTTGGTGTTCGAATTGCCTACAAAAAGGAGCTGAAACTGCCTACATAAGAGTCATCCCTATCACTAAAATGTGTATGAAACAATTTCCATAACTATTAATCAGAACTTAGCAGTACCTTTGATTAATGTCATAGTACACTGGCTATTGGACGCTAGTGTAATAGTTAAATTTTGATTATAAGGATAAATATTTTAACTAATTATATTTCACCTCTATAATAAATACTTACGAAAAAAATGTATTTTTAGCAAGTTTTATAGACTTGTGAACAAGCTTGAATCATTCAATAAATAAATAAACAAGCTTGAACAGAGGTAATGGAACTCAAATAAAAGCTCAACTACAACTAGAGCTCAGAAAAACAAATAAATAAGGCCAACATGTCAAAACTTGGTTTGACTTTGCTTAGCTACACCCTAACTTGAGGGGGAGAGGGGTATATTACCAAGATTATACAAAGATGTGATTTGCTAGAGACATCCTCATCAATGGTGAGGATATATAGCACTTACAATGCTAAGAATGAGGGATATATTTAAAAATATTCTAGCAAGAGATCCTTCAAGAAATGAAATTAGGATTGTATTTTACCCCAGTCTCAAGGCTTCCCACTCAATATTCTCTCCGCAAGTAGTAAATCATCAGGGGTTGTGATCTGCAAGTCAAATGATAGCTTGGATTGAGATCTGGCAGAGACAATATTGACCTTGACCAATAAAATGAATCTCCATCATAGATTGACAAACTTACACACTTCATGATACTCTACCTCACAAGCATAAAAAGATGGAACAGTTTCTTTATACCTTGATGTTGGTATAACATCCCTCAGTTATGTATACTGGATGTTTAAGGTGCTCCACAATAGACACATCATCGGTAACTTGAAGGCCATCTCTGAAAACAAGTATGTAACTTCAACTTCTTATCATGGAGAGCAAAGTAATCAGGTAAATATATCATTTCTTTTAAAGCAGCAAGAAGCAAAGATTACCACAGACTACGTGTCAGGGGGAACCGTCCCTATACATATTTATGTGCAAGCATACTATACTTGTATATTCAATCCATTTAATCAATAAACCAAATATATATATATATATATATACTTACAGATAAAGGTAAAAACCCTCACCCAATAGAGCAAGAGCTCCTCTATCAAACACAATCTTCTTCCCTCCTTTCCATATAAAACATTAAATAGCCCGTGGAAAAAGCAACCAAACAATCTTCCAATTTTTTCCTGAACTGTTCCCTACACAGTAAATCAGCTTCACCAGACTCAGCCTGAAGCCCATTAAACTCCAAGAAAACCCAGATGATTCTATTTTGTGTCTTACATTAAAGAGGAATTGTCACACAAGTTGTGATCTCATTTTAGCACAAAAGGACTAAGGGGATAGGACATCTAAAGAGGCAGATTCATTGAATGGAACATAATCAAGACAGAATCTTTTTTTTTTTTTTTGCGGGGGGTTGTAGACCCACCCCCCCAAAAGGATATTTTCTTTCTTTTCATTCTGGGGGAATAGAAATAGCTTGGCTGGCTTATGTGCATCAATTCACACACAAACCAACAAGCATGCTTCTATTTCAACTTTTGACAGAAGCAATAACCTATCCTATTCTGATACCATCCTCTCAACTTTTTTGCCTCTGTTCTCACCTTGAAGTTTATGCTATGAGTGATGAAGAACAAACTTCTTATAGCATAAAGTCCAGTTTCTTGCAGCTTCTCTGAGAAACACAATTGGTAGATGTGTTCGTCGATCATCAAATCTCTACAATAAACCTCCTGAATACAAACTACTGTAAACCTACCCTCAGAAATTATATAAAAAAATTTGCTAGGGCAAGAGAAAGAAAGAAAATAGATCTGCACAACAATAGATACATAAAAGAAAAGGCAAGAACGATTAGGTATTAGCAAAGAAGATTTAAAAGAAAGATGATGAAACTATTTTAAGAAATTGAACAATGATAACCATGAAAAGGCCTAAAAATAAATCCATCAAGGAAATCACTGAAAATCTTAGATGTGTTTGGACATTAGAAATCAAGAAATAAAATATGCACCGAGTAAGATGAAAAAATGGTAATTTAGCGGGACTAGATGAAATACCTACTCAAGTACGGAACTACTTATGCGAATGTAGCCCAATTGGTTAACTGGTTAGTTTAATTTGATTTTAAGAACAAGTGTAGATGTGAGCTAATGTAGTTACCCAAGTCCTTGTTGTCATTCTAAATGACCTGTGGTTGAATCCCACCAGCATTAGGGTTGGGGGAGGGGGTTGCAATGTGGGGAATGGCAACTCCAACTCCTGGGAGGGTTGTGTTGCAAGACCCAATGCACAATCATCTAGATGGACCAAAAAAAAAAAAAGATTGTAAAAACAAAAATATGTCAAATGAGTAAAGGAGAACTTTATTACCTTTGTGGCATCTCATGAAATTTAAATACCCAATGCACTTAAAATCAATCCAGTTTTGTTAAGAACATTGTGTCTTCAAAATTATCTTGGACTGATCCATGGCAACCATAATTACGTTCTTTGAGTACTGAATTCATCTGAAACATCAAAGGTCAATCCACAATCCATCCCTAGGGAGTGTAAATTTTTTGACCAAGGTCTAGGTGAATATCATTCGATCCATTAGCCTAAGCGCTCGAAATATGATCAAACTAGCATATGCCTAGCAGGCAAGGCATATCTTGTTAAATCAGTCTTTTTTGCCACATCGAGTATAGTGGGAAGCAAAATCTGTCTAACACGTCATCAAAAGAAATGTAATACGATAATACATATAAGAGAGGTAGAAATACCTCACCCATATGCCTTCAAATGAATCACATGAGCATTGACTTCAAGCTCGCTCTCAAGGTGAACCATTTCAATTTGATGGGCAATGACTTCTACACTATCTAGGAAAGTAATTTTTAGAGGAATTGAACTTGGATAGGTTTGCCATATTTCTATAATTTACCCCTTTTTTTTTTTTTTTTTTTTGAAATTGGCTCCTAAAAGGAGAAGGCTAATATGTACATGAAATTTTTTGAGCTTTTGTACAGGGAACCTAAGGACTTGCATATGGAAAAAATTTAGTACTATTGGATATTAAATGGAATTTGAAGTTTGTTTCTCGCTTCAAAATTCAGTTTGAGTACCCAAAACATCGTGCACCTATCTATTTCAAAACTCAGATAAAATTATGCAAAATCACTGAAACTCAATTCGTGACCTCTAGTGTCAACAAGTCCTTCCAAGAGACAAACCCAAACTATACAATTAGCCTATCTATCAAACAGGATGACCCAGTGCACAGAGCTTCCTACATTGCCAGCTTAAGGAGGCTTATATGTGAGCAGCCCTACCCATACACTCCATTGAGATTGTTCCTAAGGTTTAAATATGTGACATCCAAATCACAATATATTAACTTCATGTTGTGTCAAGTCTCATCTTCAATCAATAGGATCAAGAAAGACAATAAAATACAGCCAACTTTACAAATCAATAAAAACATGACAAAATGCTTTCCTCTTAATTCTTTTACTATTTCTATCATCCAAATATTATAGAGAATTTCAACAGAAATGGTTTTGTCAAAATCTATTCTAATTTTGTCTACGAAGCCATGTAGCCTCTCCATATAAACTTCTACATCAATGAGTATGATCCTATTAGCAAAATGATGCAGCTTTGTTGAAAATCAGTCTAGTATTCAAATATTGTCAACAAAAGACTGCAACTATTTAACTTTGCGAGAGTTCGGTCAGAGAGTAATTTACAGAAAGAGCAAATAACAAGGAAAATTGGGCAGATAATGCTCTGTAATTGGCTTAGCCATCAGGTGACTAGTTGCACTTATAGACAAAATCTTCACACAGGATTTGACAGCAGAAGGGGCGTGAAAGAAAACATATTTTGGTTCTAGTCTACCTGCAAAAATCACATGTGATCAAAATATCATTAGTATTTACACACCTATATGATCTAATTAGACATGAACGCAAATTATTGACATTTTAATACCCCCTCTTAATTTGTAATCCTTAAGCCTAGTACAAATTGGAGTAGGTTCTATGAACTAGACTGACAACCTAGTAAGTCAATCTGCATATCTCTTGTGAAAGCTTTCGAATTTCATTTTCTGTTTTCTTTGAGACACCAAATCTCTAATAAAATGATGATGCAATTCAATATGATTTGTCCGATAATTGAAAATATATTTATGGTCATGGTATTTTTTTATGTATCGTCAAGGGTCTTTTCAAGCTTGCATAGATTTACAAGAATTCTCCTACACCAAATAGCTTCTCAAGCTGTGCCAGCAGCAGCAATATATTAAGATTTCATTGAACAAAAGAGCAACATATTTGGTTTATTTGATGCACCAAGAAATTGGATTTGAGCTTGCACAAAATAAGTAGCAAAGGGACTTTTTTGGTGACCTCCTTACTTGACCCATTGTTATTTGCACAGCCAAGGTTATTAATATTTCCTTTCACACATTTTATGCCAAATTTTTCCTTGCCTTGCAAACACTGTAGTATTTGCTTAAGCTGTAGCATCAGAACTCTGTATTGGCTAGTTCATGAATATGGAAATCAGGTTATGGTTAAGAGAACATGTAGCCTTGTGTTATAATGCAAATCGACCAGGCAATTAGATGGCTATATAACACCACATCATCTTTTGTTTTTTTCCTGTAATTTATTTTTTCCATTTTTCCTTAGTTTAAAAAATATTTCCTTCCAGGAGAAGTTGAAGTCATTACTTCTAAAATACTTCAACAAATTATTTTCACTTGGATGTGTTAAATTTTTCTTTTCAAAATCTTTCATTTATTTTCCTCAAGATGTTAATTTCTAATCATGACTACTGCAATCAAGTGCCAAGAAATATTCCATAAGACCAAGATTGGTTGTCTTATATCTGCCGCCAACCTTTTTTAATTCCTCCATCATTGAGGGGTGACTAGTAGTGTAGATCAAATAATCAACATAAAGACACAATAAGAAATTCTTATTCACCTGCTTTCTGACATATAGGGATGGTGTATGGGACTTTTAGTAAGCCAATTTCATGAAATAATAATTAATTGTTGTTCAGACATGAGGTGCTGGATTGGGGCAATAAAGAGCTTTGTGGCAGTGATAAAACGTATTCACTTTTCCATTCATCAAGTATCCCTAAGGTTGTTCCATTCATCAAGTATCCCTGAGGATGTTCAACATGCAGCTCTTAAAAATTTCAATTAAGAAATGGTGTTTGAATAGTTTCCTTTTGAGCAGTTGTGCAAATATTTCCATAAGATCTATTCCAAGCTGGTGTGTGTAGCATTTTACCACAATTCAAATTTTAAGCTTTTGGATTGACCTGTCCTCATTAAACTTGATTTTATAGATCCATTCCAAACCAGCATCATCTTTTCCATTGGGACATCAACAAGTTCCCAAGTTTGAATTTTTGACAATAGTGGCTTTTCGTCCACAGCATCTCACCATGTTTAATCTGTCGATGCTATGGTTCACAAGAGAGTTGTGCAACCTTGCATGAGTCACAACTCTCACTTAGTGATAGTACCTTTCAAATTGGTAATTCATTACATGTGTCACCCTCCTCAGAATGACTTCTGGAAATTAATGCCAAATAACATTAATTTACAATCTTGCTAAAATCTATCATGTAGCGAGTAGGCAGCCCCCAATAACATTTTGGTAACATGCTATTCTTTGGGGGTAGAATAGGGCAAGAACATGTTCTACTTCACACTCTCTTGCTGGTTTTATTGCATGTTGTTTTGCCCAAGGCAACATTTTTTAAGAAGCTAATGTGTGCAACAAGTCATCAATTAGCTAACCGTCACAGTTCAATTTTTATGAAGCAAAAATCTACCATGTGGCCTTCACCGGAATTTATTGGCTCCCTTACTTTAGTCAAGCAACTAGCAACATACATATTGCTTCTTGGCATCCTGCAACTATCAAGCTAACACTTGGCCCCATCAATAAATAGGTTCTCTTACCCACTCTGCGCTTGTACACATCATGGTTTGCACCTTGATACACAGAACAACCTTACTACTAAAGTTCAAGGAAGACTCATTAGCCCACCAATGTATCACTTGTGTCCATGACATGGTGTCCTTAACACCTTGGCTCAATAGAATATTATTCGAAAGTGCTCATGACACCTATGAAGGCAACCCACTCTGCAACACATCCTAAATCACTGAGCATGAATGCATGACAAGCACATCCTAAATCACTGAGCATGAATGCTTGATAAAGATTCCAACTCTCATGACTTCACAAGTAATATACCCATCAACCTCAAATTCAATCCCACAAGCATGGTGTCGCAACATTCAGTGCTTCCTATCTCCACAACCCCTTGGCCAATGCAAGGCACACAACATGCCTCTTGTTTTAGAGGACTATCTCGTCGAGAATTCTAATGGTGGCTCTTCCCAAATGCATATCGAGGGTATTAACCACTTGCTCGAAGCAAAATCACACTACCGAAGCCTTCAACCATCATTAGATAGTGTCCACTCAGCCCTCGCATTGTGTAGATTCCAAGTAGTCCTCTCGGCATGCTCTTGAGCTCGCCCCAACACATGGTACCTCACTTGGTTATATCTAGTACCCAACTTACTACGACAGCCCCGGAAACTCCCAGCTATGAAATGACATATCCCTATGAGTCGATCAAGCACTTGAATATGACTTTGTTGTAATTCCATGTTACTACCTAGGACAAACTTCAGTCTTTTGTTCTGCCGAACAAATACCTCATTGACCCAGACTAACCATTCAGCCCATGTCAGGATGGAAACAGGCAATGACATTGCCCCATGCAAATAGTGGTAGCATTATGTCAAAATGCCATTGCCCACAGTGACAGTGTTGATGCCCAAGCAGAGAGTACTGATGCCCATGTCGACACAATCCACAACATTGTCACCCAAGCCATTGCTGCATCCACCAAGCAAAAACACACTCCCTAGTGCTTATCAAAAGACTCATTGCATAGACAACTCAACTAGTGTCATGGCACGTAAACAATCTTGACTTGCAAACCATGACACTAAGCCAATTACAATGCACTGTGCTCACTATTCCTCTCTCCTATTATTTCTCTCTCCTCTCTGACTAACTCCACCAACACAATTTATATGGGAATGTTATATGGAACATTTTTTCATTTATTTCACATGTAACATAAGGAGAGGGAGTTGATGGGAATAACCAGGTCATTGGCCTCAGGAAATGTGTAGCCATGCACCGAGATACCCAAGCTTTTCCCACCTCATTTTATAATAAGTGGATGCAATATAGTTCCAAATCACAAACCACAAATTGGAGATATCAGGAATAAGAACCTATTAACAAGATCAAAGCCTTTCTTGAGCAGCTCAGGCTTGATAACCTGCTAGTTAAAGAAACACAGGTAGATAAGTAGACAGATTTTTCAATTGTCATGAGACAAGTGACTGAATTAAAAAAATTCATACCTGTGGGGTCTGCATTTCCCACAGAGTTTTCCTGTCCAGAGTTTTCACAACAAAACAGTCACTATTAGCCTGCAGAAGATTAAAAAAAAAAGAGTAAGACAATCATCTATTGCCTAGAAGAAGGTTAGAAATAACACACTCCAGAGTCCACACAATCAAGTAAATAGCTTCCTATTTAGGCTTCTAGGACTCCAAAAGAAGACAAAAATACCAGCAACAAAGTTAAAAATAAACAAAAGTCTTCTATGATAGTTAAAAATAACTCGCTAAAATCTGCAAATTACACTTCTTCCCTAGAAGCCAACTACTACAGAAAATAAACAATAGCCTTCTACACTTCAATTTTCTTCCTTCCTTTGACGCCAGCATCAAAGTTCCAACAACAGGTGTGATAGTTCACAAGGGAATGTTTGCAATTGTTTTTCTTAGGAGACCATAAAGCATGAGGGAGCATAGAAATCTTGAGGGCAAAAATGGATATAAAATGTCTTAAATACCATTTGATTTTGAAGTCTAGTATTTTTAAAGAGAGAATACAAAATATGGCTAGATGAAAAGACTTATTACCTTTTTTTTCATTCATCTCAAATTTATAATGCACATCACACAACTATCTATATTCTATATGCTTATAATCAAGCCTTGTGAAACCCTTTTTTCTTATTTTGAGGTTTCTGTTCTTCCTATTTAATACCCTGAAGACCACCTTTATACAATTACTCTCTTCAAACAATTTAATCCCTTGCTATTGCAACCGCTAGAGGTGATGCCAAGGAAATTGCTATAATCCTTAATTTTATGATGCATGTATTAAAAATCAAAAGAGTTAAAAATTCTCTAAATTCCACAAAGATGTTACAATTAATTTTGACTCCATTTCTGCACCATGAAATCATACTAAATGTCCTTACACTTCTCCACCTTACTCATTTATCCTCGTCCTTCTTCATGAATCCCACAAACCACTTGGCTGAATAAGGCATGAGCTTCCTAATGAGTATTCAGCATGCCCAGAAACAATGTTAAATAGTGAGGTGCTAAGCATGAAAGTAGAAAAAAATATCAATTAAGTGCAACATAAGGAGGACGGGAGAGGGACAGTAAGCGTGCAGCCAAACACAAAAGGCACCAGGTTGAGGGATTGAAGGGTTGAGGGGGCATATCTTTGGTAACAAGTATGAGCCCAAAATAGGTCCAAAATCCAAATTTTAGCATGTTTGCAAAATTTCAAAGGTAAAGCAAAGAAAACTAGCAAAAAAAAGTCCTTAACATCAAGGTTCATGCCAATAATCATGGAAACCAGTCGTTTTCTATGAAGATAAGTAAAGAGGGTGATTCCTTGTGTAGTGATGATGAAGGATTTAAGCTAACATTTAATAAATCATACAGCTTTAGAGAAAGGAAAGAATATGCAAAGCAAGAGAAGAAAAACCATAAGCCACAATGAGGAGAATAAGAAATCAAAAGGCAAAGTAAAGATGAACGGTTCAAAAGTAATGACGAGGCTAAAAATGAAAAAAAATAACCAAAGGAGGACATGAAAAAGAGAAAGCAAAAAACTCAACAGTTTTTCCCCCTCCAATTAATCATTCTAACTTCTTAGAATAACACAAACTGTGAACAAGAACAAGAAACCACACTAGTTATTTTTCTCTGCTTTCCTTTTTTTATTTTTATTTGAGTTATAAACAATGGTGTAACAGCAAGGTTATTTCATTGTGACTTAAATGTCGCAAATAATCCACAAAAACGACTTTCCGAATTAGGGGAAAGATTACATACATTTGACCCTAACCAGAACCCATGATGTGGAAGCCTCATGAACCAGGCCACTTTTTTTATTTTATTTTATTTTTTATTTTTACATTTGAAGAGGGTTGTAATGGGGAAGACGAACAAAATCAGTGATGCAAATCCTTTCAGGTTCTCAGCATATCTGATGAAGGTGCTCTAGATAAAGTTCCTACAGGAGAGTAAGAACTAGAGGGGAAAAATTAAAAGAAACAAGATGTAGTAGAAAATGTTTAGCATCGCTTTTCATCCAAATAAACCAGATGCAACCAAAACAGCATCGCATTCAAGAATCTAAGCATCTCACTCCCATCAAACCCTTAAACTTTTTAGGAAGAAACATTAGACATTATATGGACAGCCCCAAGATTCCTACACAACCACAAGCTACATAACCCACACTTGGTATAAGTGTCACATAAGTACCCATATTTGACAAGGATGGTTTAACTCTGGACCTTGTCCCGTCATATACAGAAGATCAAATCCCAGCATCCATGTCCATTTAAGGTGCTTGTTACTATCTGATAAGGGTACTATGATGTTAATGAAGAGTTGGACTTCTAATACTATAGCCATAAACAATGAAATCGCAAGGCTCCAACCAACAAATATGGCATAGAAATTGTCACTGGCCCAATAGAATGCCCCAACCTTGAGGCAACATGACCATAAGAGTTCCTTACATCTCTGCTGGTCTCAACTTCTTTTCTCTGCATAATACAAATAGTGAAGGGACAAAACTTCACAAGGGTTCCTTACCTGCAAAAAGCCACTGAAAACAATCTTATAGAAGTCTAGTGACATAGGACAACCCTCAATAAGATTGCTGTCCAGAGAGTTCAGTAGTCTTTGTCTCTCAAAAGAAGACATATTACAGCTAATAAATATGGAAATTAGAGGCAGAAATTACACTGGATACCTGTCTTTTGGACATTTGCGTACCACAACCCCCAGACATCATCCTTTTTAAAATGAGTTTGGTCATTGAACTGCTTGTTCCATTGCTGTATTACCCCTCCTTTCTATCCATAATCCGTCAATGGAAGATAGGCATAGGTTCGACCATTGGGGAAGGATAATCATCAATGTCAAGTACAGTAGGCTGCAAATATAAGGGCCATATAAGACAGAATGCTGCTCTCGGACATCCCATGTAATAAAACATCTGGTCCTACTCAGCTTTTTATCATGGCAGTAAAATGTCTGGCAATGCCATGAGGTGAGCACATTGCTTAGTCCATCAACCACCACAAAATGACTTGGTTAGAAAATATCATCTGACATCGGTCAATATTAAAATATGTCATATATATCGGGCAACATTTTAAATATCGATAGAAATATTGCGATCTATCACGATAAGGCAACATATTGCAAATTTATCGTAGTATCAGGAAATATTAAAATATGGGGCAGGCTTGATACCTATATTTCATTCTATGGTGTGCTATCTTTTTGCTTTTCTAAAACCTTAGCTACAATGCATCAAAATGGGAGCAGGAACCATCATAATTGAGTCAACAAGCTTGATCATCCGTATATCATTGGGATGTTTGACAATACTAGATAGAAAGATTGAGGCAGTCCTGTGAGCCAAATTCTCCTTCGAATTGAATGATTCTCCCTTATGCTGTGACATAGGACCCACAGAATGGATGAAAGAAAGCATATATGGGTGTTTTCAAAAGCATAAGCAGCTGGTGGTCTCATTGCTTGATTGAAAAGCAATAATTTTCCATGACTTGGAAAAAAAACTAGCTGTGGTGCAGACAGTGAAAGTGGGAAAGATGAGAGGATAGCTATATGATTGTTTTGGATAGCAAGCATTATGCAAATGTCTGAGAGTTATAGAGCCTACGCTCATATGCATAGTAAGGTTGTTTAGTGACCAGATTATGTGTTTGGTTTTGAATGCCTTCTATTGAGTCTCTCATTTCCGTTAAATAGCCCAACACTTATATAGCTACGTGGTCCTCGAATCAAACTAATAAATAAGAATATCTCCTAAATTAAAAAACATATATAAATATACACAAATTGAATCAATTACATACCCTTCCCACTAATCACCAATATATTGCTTGGATCTCACCAATAGTGATGCTCAACTTTATCCTTTCCATTAATGGTCTTCTTCTAGGCAACAGTCTTCTAGATAACATCCCCTCTCAAATTGATATTGGTTATCAAAGAGTATCAATTTGTTAACCATGAATTGAAGTTAGTGACAAGATAGAACCTTGGTAAAAATATCAGCAAAAATATGAGAAAAGGCAATCTCATTATGAATCAGTACTTCTTGAATATAATGATAATTCACCTCAATATGCTTAGTATGTATATGAAATACTAGATTGGCAGCAATCTGAATGGTACTTGTATTATCAACGTGAAGTATAGTAGGAAGAAGTTAAGAAACACCAAGCTCACATGATAGTATCCGACGCCACACTATTTTAGAGCATATAGATGACATGACTCAATATTTACACTCAATAGAAGATTTCAAGACACGATTTGCTGTTTACTTTTTCAAGTAATCGGAGTACAACCAATAAATATAGACAATCCAAAAATAGAATAACATGTATCCATACAATCAGCCCAATTGACATCACCAAAACTAATCAATTTTAAGGAGGTCTTAGAATGAAAGAACAAGCCTTTCCCTAGTGTACCCTTGATATGGCGCAGCAGATGCCAAATGATAGGCATATGAGTCTTGCGATAATCTTTCATAAACTAACTAATTAGCTAAACAATAAAAGAAATGTCGAGTAATAATTAGATAATTTAAACTTTTTACGAACTGTCGATACATCCAAGCATCAAATAATAGTGCACCAGCTATTTTATATAACTATAGATTAATCTCCATTGACGTAAGAGCTGAATTCCTATCTTCAAGACCGACTAGCGAGAGGACCTCCTAGGTATACTTAAGTTGATATAAAAGTATACCCGTAGAACAATATTGGACATCAAGTCCAAGGAAATATTCTAATGAATTAAGATCCTTCATATAAAATGCGGATTTAAGATATCGTTGGAGATGTTCAATAAACTTGGGATCGATCTTGTAATCACAATGCCTACTATACGAGGAGGACAACAAACCGAGTATCAATCAATCAAAAGAAAAGAAAGGAGTCATGACGACTCTGAGCAAAATCGAATTCCAAAAGAGTAGTACAAAGCTTTTCAAACCAAGCTCATGGAGCTTATTTCAATCCCTATAGGTACCATTAAGTTAATAAACCTCATTCGAAGAATAAAATATGACAAGAGGAGTCATAAAAATTTTTTTCATTCAGATCTCCATGTAAAAATATGTTCTTTACATCCATTTAGCAAAGTGACCATTTGAGACAGCGATAGCAATAATAATGCGAATAGTGGTCATCTTGGCCACAAGAGAAAAAGTTTTCTCATAATCAATCCTATATTCTTATCAATTTTGAAGAGCCACAAGACGAGCACTATACCTTTTGATAAATCCATCGGCACGGAACTTGATAGTGTATACCCATTTGCACCAATTGGAGTAAGTCTTAGATAACAGGAAATGATATCCCAAGTGTGATTTTCTTCAAGAGCATTAAGTTCATTTTGCATCACTTGCTGCCAACACGCAAGAGTAGCGGCTAGAAAGTAAGAGTTAGGAGCAACAGTATCAATTGTGATTTGAATAACAGAGTGAGCAAATCCATATCTATTAGGTGCTCGGTAACCTTAGGAAACTGACAAGGCATAGGATCAGATCACAATTCAAAAATAGGGAGAAGTAATAGGTGAGTTGAAGCCTTGGCTTAAAACAAGAAGGAATACTAGTCATATCATTAAATGGTGGGAGTAAGATAGACGGAGCAATAGAATCACCATGAAAAGAAAAATAAATATTGATTTTCAAAGAAAACAAATGACAGTATAATGTTTGTTAGAATCCGCATCGTAGCATATAAACCATTTATGAGAATTACTATAGCCTAGAAAGGCATATTGAACAACTTGAGCGGCAAGTTTGTAGCTTTCATTGGGAGAGAGACGAACAAAGTAGGGTCAACCAAAATTACAGAAAGAATCATAGTGTGGGTAAACACCAAACAAATGATAATATGATGAATTAAAATGCAAGTTTAAGGAATCTGGATGATTAACCAGTCAAGCAATTATAGTCATGGCTCCTACCCAATGGGGAGGGCCAAATGATTCTAGTGAAGGTATGGACATCTAAAAGGTGTTGATTCTTATGTTCTGCAACCCTATTTTGCTGAGGTATGTAGGGATATGATCATTAAGAGAGGATACTCTTCTTCTGTAGAAAGCGTGTAATTCTCGATACATATATTAACCTCTAAAATCATAAAGCAAAATTTTAATACATATAGAAAATTAGGTTTCAACATAGGAAACAAAAACTTAGAAGATAGTAAATACATTAATTTTAGATATAAGAAGGTAGATCCAAATGAATTGATTATGATTATCAAAGAACATTATAAAATGTCGGTATTGAGCATGAGAAGGAATAGGGCTTATGTCCCAACCATTAGTAAGAATAATTTCAAAGCATGTGGAGTTTGGTGATTGTGTGATAAAAAAAGAAAAAGTTTTACATTTGTCAAGTTTGCAAGATGTACAATCAAAAAATAAATTAAAAGACGAAACATTGTTTTTATTAGTTAAAAAACCATGTTTCATAGGATGCTTTAATATAACCAAATTGGGATGACCTAATTTCTTTTGCCACAAATAACTATCATGAGTAATAGTTGAACAATTGACATAAATAAAACAAGGGACTGAAAACGATTGAAGAGAAAAAAAACATCCCACTTTAGGCCTCTTCACTATTACCTGTCTTGATGTTCAATGTTACACACAATAATTGTTACGGTCAAAGTAAATGGAACAATTTTAGTCTACTAATTGCTTAACAAAAATTAAATTTACAAATAAATTAGGAGACACAAAAATATAAGAGATGTCACAAGGTTTCCAACTAAAGTAAAAGGAAGTGTACTGCCATTAGCAATTTCAATGTGCTGCTAACTATCATATTACGAACATCATGGAGGGTTTTTGGATTGCCAGTTATGTGATTGGAAGCCGTAGAATCAATCAACTAAGGAGACGTAAGAGGCTATTTCTTACCTTGGAGACTCACAATAGAAAAAGTGGAAATAATCATTTGTTAAACTTGCTTGGGTGTAACAGTGGAAGAAGATGATCTCAAGAAGACGAGCAGGTCAACAAATGTAGTGGCAACATTGGATTAAACAGTCGTTTGTGAAGGGCCGATCAACTGTGAGGTACATGATTTATTAATATGACCTTCCTTTCTACAATAATAATCGGACATGATTAGATTCCAGTAAGGCTATGGGCATCGGAGCTCTTTAATGTTGATGCTTGAGACGAAGTTGTGCCACTGACCTTACTTTTGGAATAGAATGCGCTGCAATAAGACTTTCTGAGTTAAAGGCTGAATTGGACATTGCTGGAACATGAGCATTTGATAAGCTAATTTCTTTCTAAGGGAAGTAGTATGACAGTTATTACTAGCTCTGACTATGCCCAACCAGGCAAAAAAGGAAAATCTTATCCGTCAATCATCTAAGACCGGTTCTACTTCTATGGCATCTTCTAAGACTATTATCTTCGTCCAAAGTTCAAATTCAGTTCATTTCTGTTAATTCAATATTTGCCAGTCCTGCGAAATCAATAAGAAAGTCATTTGGCAATTACTTTAGCTACTCCGGTAAGGGTGAAAAGAACATTGATTTGTAAGTAGGAAAGAGAGCAATAGATCTTGGGCATGAATATGGAGCAGATTATTGAACAAGAACAAGGAATTCTTTCGTTTGGAGATATAAAAGGCTATTTCTTACCTAGGAGACTAACAATATACAATGTGGAAACAATCATATGTTGAACTTGCTTGGGTGTAACAATGGAAGAAGACGATCTCAAGAAGGCAGGTAGGTCAGCGGACGTAGTAGCAACGTTGGATTGAACAGCATTAGTTAAGGGCCGACCGACTTTGAGGTCGCACATGATTTAATAATATGACCTTCCTTTCTATGATAATTGCAGAACATCTTGTTACAGTATTTTGCAATGTGCCCAAATTCCTTGCAACTATAACTGTGGTGGAGATTTGAATCATCCTTCTCCTTGAGCTACATAGGCCACATCAACGATTTTAATATCAACAGATTCTTAAGCGAAGCCATATTGGGAGGCGAGAAATTCTTCATGCAAGAGTTCCCTCAAACAAACATCCAAGGATGAAACAGATTGTCAATTAATTAATCTAGCATAGGCATCTTTAGAGTCGAGTCATAGCATCATCAAAAATTGATACCTTTGGTTCTCAAAATAAACTTCTTGCAATGTTGCTAACGCCTCTTTAGGAACCTTCGACTGTACTAGTCTAGTGTAATCACTCTATAAATTAAAGAATTTTGAATAAAATTATCAATAGACAAATTTCTTACCAATAATTTCCAATATCTAACTCTAACCGAAGCTTGCGGGCTAAATTATTTTGGTAATAAACTCGTCATAAATAGTCTCACATATCCATAACAGTGAAAAATTAGTAGAGATTGTTTATTATAAATGGCTCCAGAAAACTCAATAACTAGGAAACAATTCGAATATCATTACTTTCCCATGAACCAAGTTCTTTGGAATCAGCAGGAGTTTTAATTGATCCATCTACATGTCCCTACAATTCTTTTCCCTTAACAAACATTTCAAACTAAAATTCCCAAGTTGAATAATTTTCCCATTAAAACAAACAATAGAATATTTTTCAGACATTGTAAGTAAATTGTGACTTAAACAAATTTATACTCATCTTACTGGCGGCACACACAGCATTTCACTGCCAACACACATACACACTTGAATATCCCAAATCATTGCTTGCACAGACACTTCCCATGATGAAATCTGCTTTGCTCTCAGGATTTGAAGACAAATAAAATAAAGAAAGATCTACTCTCACTAAATTTGAAGCCCGAAGCTTAGGGTTTTGCGCACGAGTTTCTCACAAATGCAGAGAGTTTTGCGTAACCCAAATGTATCACAAATGAAGAGATTTTACCTCAAAGATGGAAGATATAGAGAATAACACCACAATGATTTTGCAGCCGTTTGAATCGAAAGCCATCAGAAATGTCATACCCAAAAGGCTTCACTAAAAGTCGATTTGATCGCAGAGCAACAAAGAACACACACTATCCTTTCCAAGGAGATTCGGTTTCAAGATGCGGTTAAACCCTAGAATGCCCAAATATTTTAAGAAACTAGTACTACATGGATGGGAGGAACAAACCCTAAATTCACTTTAGATAGTGCTATTCATAATCAATCAGCACAATTCTGACAGCCCAAAACCAAAATAATTTTGACTGCCCAAGACTCAAAACAGAGGTTTGGCAATTGTATTATATTTCTATGATACCATGACAAGATTATGTGTTTGGTTTTGAATGCCTTCCATCGAATCTAATTTCCATTAAATAGACCAAAATTTATGTAATTATGTAATCCTAGAACCAAGCTAATAAATGAGAACATGTCCTTAATTGGAAACTGTATATATAAAAATATATATAAATCTACTAAATTACATATTCTTCCAACTAATCACTAGTATTCTGCTTGATTCTTGCAGATAGTGATGCTCAGCTTTATTCTTGCCATTAGTGATCTTCTTCAAAATTACACTCTTCAGGTTACCATTGGTACTTAACAAGATTAACTTGTTTTGTATGATAATACTCAGTCAGTCCAGCTTTTAGCAGAATTTAGGCCTTGTCCTGCTTCAATTTTGACTAAAAATCTGTTAATAGGAGCCTTTTTTTACTATGCACCTGGCAAATTAATAAGATGATTTTACACAAATGTGTCAGCATAGTTGCTTACAATTGGTTGACACTAGACACGTTTTAGTCATGTGTGTGTCCATGTCTTAGCATTGAGCAAGAGACAAGTCAGATTCCTCAATCCATACCCCTATCCGACACATATCCATGTTCAAGCGATATAGCTGCTAGCCTCTTCAATGCATCTTGAAACCCATGATATCATCCCATTCCTCTAGGTACATCATAGGTGTCATCTTTTTAACAAGTTGCAATCCTTCCCTCCAATCAAACCTTAATTCTTTTTCGTCGATTATATGAAAACTACAAATAACTTCCCCAATGCTTTTTTATTAGTATGTGATCAAGTTTTATTAGAAAAACAGGATGCCATAATAGTGTCCAAACGATATAACCAAGACTATCAAAGAAAGAAAGAAAACATAAACAATAACAGATAAAATCAATAATAAAATCTTTCGACCAGCTAATTTGGGATTTAGGGAACAGATGAGAAGATACAATGGAGATAATCATTAACATAGGATCTCCACTTGTCACTCCCAGGTAAGCTCCAATTTTTGTGTTTTACTTTTCTCCTCATTATAGGAGTTCCCATTCAGTAATAAAACATTGTTGAACCACCTTTTCTTATAAAAAATTGAGATTATTTACCATGCCATGTTTATTTTTCAGTCAAAAAATGCCACATAGCGTACCCTATGGTGATCAATTCCTACTCATAGTAGACAAGAACAGATTCTCAAGTGCCAAACCCTCTCTGAAATATGCCATCGGTTAAGGATTCTGCATGAGACCAACTCTTATGCCAACCTTGAGCATCAACCCCAATTATGGAAAGTTTCTTTGAAATTGTAAAAGCAAAAACAATGCTTAGATATGGCTAGTTTCAAAGCTTCAATGACCTAATGAACTCAAGCATTCCAAGTGAATCCGTTCTTTTTAGTAATTATGTGATTAGCTTAAAATTTTTGATAATCCTTAATGGATATTCTAGAACATCTGTGAGTGACAAATCCAATAAGATGTAAGGGGTATGAGATCTAGGCCATTTTTGTATTGCCTCCACTATCTCCATCTTGCCACTCCATTTCTAAATTATGTGCCCTATGTATGCAGTTTGTCCAGGTTTGGATACACTTCTGATTTTTTTGCAGAAAGGTATGCAATCGTAACTTGATCAAGGGGCTTTTATGTGTTGTAGGTGGTCAAATTAGGTCGTGCTAAAAATAAGAACATCAACCAAGAACACTAGAATAAATTTCCTAAGGTAAGACTTCAAATATAGTATATAAAGTTACCCTCGGAGGATAGAGATGCAATAGCACGGCAAAATGCCACTCAAGGAATTTATAATGGCCTTTATGGGATTTAAACATTGTTTTAGAAATGAAAGGAGGGAGCGTCCTAATCAGATGGTATCATAACATCAAATCGACATTACAAAAATGATAAGAACCATGGAATTCATCTAGGAGTTTCTTCATCAAAGAAAATTTCATCCATCAATACCATATTAATTCACTACATAGGTGATGCAAGCGAAGGATAAGCTGCTTTGCTGATCAAGACATCAAATATAGGCAACCAATTTTAACAAAAATACAATTTTCCTAATTGATAGCAATCTAGAAGATAATAAATACGGTTCTAATATTAAACCTAAAAATGCCCACCAATTAAAAATGCTAAAATTGTTCGATGAATGACAATAATATAAAAAACTTTAATAAATAACATCTTCAAATGGAAAAACTAATCCTGACATTTTTAATTGTGTGTAAAAATGGCCCAATGGAATTAAGAGTAATTTGAGGTTTCAGGAAACTAAGAATAAAAAGTTACAAGGAAATCAAAACTTCATTTTTTTGTATCATGCAAAGAGGTAAAATGACAAGAGCCCAGCATGTTTAATAGTGAGACGGAGACTACAGCCTCTCCATTATCTTATTTGATCTACATTCCACAGAAACCATTATCTTTTAATGATGGCTGTTAGTTATCCTAAAAAACACTGAATCACTCGCCCAATAGAAGAAAATAAAACAACTGAATTAAAGTCTCTAGCAAAAGAAGAGCAAGAAACTTCATGATCCTATCCACCCAACATAAATGAAGCAGAAGATGAACAAAGTAGATACTCTTCGTCAATGTGAAATTTATAGGAATTACTACTGTACCTCTTTTATTGTAGCTTTGACAGGAACACCAAGTACAGCTGCTCCATGCAGCCAACCATCTTTAAGAACCTAGCAACAAGCAACTGAATTATTTTGATAATCCATTTACTGAGGACAAGATTCACATGTAAGCTTTAGACACATTTGCATAAGAGAATCACAAGGCAAAAGAAAGAGGAAGTTTAGTTCCTAGACATTTGGCCTGCATTTTTTATGCCTGTAAGTTGATGAAAGATAATTGAAAAAGAAGACTTAGAAATTGCCAGCAAATTCCACTTCAGAAATTTTCACGTATGTCCACCAAATAGTTTAATCTTCCATCCAATATGCATAGGATGCTGATCAAAACACTGAAATAAATGGAATCCCATTCTCAATGGACATGACAACCACATCAACATTTTCACAGCTGATGAGAAAATGAAGAGGATAATATATGTATGGAAAAAATTTCCGAAACCTTACATCTTATACAAACTTATTAAGCTAGTAGACCATACGAAGAAAATTTAAATTCTAATGCTTAACCAAAGGCTAAGTTTCAAAATATTGGTATTTCCAAGACCTAATTGCTTTTTCATATGTAAAATATATTTGGCCATCAGCCTGCCACTCACATACAATTTGGATTATATGGATAAGCCCAAAAGTAGATCCAAACCAGCCCCACTAGTTATTGTAGATAAGGGTGGGGGGAGATAAAGAAGCTCAATTGGAGAAACCCCACTATTGGGGTTTTGGTGTATACAAGTGTAATCAGAGAGATTTACAATGTACTACAATGACTAATATAGCCTTAGACATAAGTACATAGCATTTTAGATTTTCTCCCTCAAGATAGAACATAGATATTGATCAAATCCAACATAGAATAAATGTATTTGACTCAGAATCCTGTTAAAAACTTGGTAAAAATGTTAGCAAGCTGATCTCTCAAGCCTCACAAGTTTGATATGAACAAGCCACGTCGAATCTCAATAAAATGACAAACCATCTCTATATTCTTTATTTGTTTGTGAAATATTGGATTTGATACAATATGAATATTTATTTGACTATCATACCATAGCTGAGAAGGCTTAGAACACTTATACTCAAATTATAATACCCCGAATTTTATTTGATTTATTTTGTATGTATTTATTATTTTGGATAATTTGAATGTGATGAAAATTAATTAAATACTGTAAAATTTTGGAGGGAATCAGAAAGGTCAATGGCTGCCCAAGGCGCACTGGTGTTGGTGCCTGAGCGCTGGTTGAATAATAAAAGCAAAAGGGAAGGAAATAAATAAATAAATACATAAGAAAAGAAAGAAAAGAAAAAAAAAGAAGGAAGAATAAAAGAGGGAAGCACTGGGCAGCGGCAGCAGAAAGCAGAAAGAGGAGTAAAGAAAGGGAGAGGAAGACAAAGGAGAGAGGAGAGCAGCGGCGGAAGTAGAGCAGTGCAGTGAAGTAGAGGAAGAAGAGAGAGAGGAGGGAAGAGGAGGAAGAAGAGGTACGCTCAAGAGGAGAAGAGAAAGAGAGAGGGGGGGCGAGGTGCGGCGTGTAGGATGAAGAAGAGGAGACAGAGGGCGAGCAGGAAAGAAGAGAGAGAAGGTAGAGTTTGGTATCTCGGAGCATCATTTTGTCAGATCTGTTTGGTATGAGGACGATGCAAGTATCTGTAAGCTATATCTTTGGTCTATTTTAGCATCTAATGTGTTTTGGCTACTATTTGAAAATTTTACTAACATGCATGCTATTTTTGTACACTTTATCTATTTATTTTGTACATGTATGATTTGCCAGTTGATTTGGGGGTTTTGTGATTTTTGGAGAGTTTTATTATTTTCATGAAAGCCCAAAAAATATTTGGACTGTGTATGCTCGTGTATCAATATGTTTATATAAAAAGGGGCATGACTGAAGCTCTGATGGGTTGATATGTGTAGGACCATGGTGGTCCAAGGCTTAGGTGGGTCAGTTGTGTGTAGGACTGTGTTGGTCCGAAACCTAGGTGGGTCGGTTGTGTGTAGGACTGTGTTGGTCCGAAACCTGGGTGGGTCAATATATGTGTGAGACCATTGTGGTCCGAGGCCCTAGTGGATCGATAAATGATCAGATAAATTATTCAAATAAAAGATGGCCGAATAATTACAGGCCTAAGATATAGCCGATAATGATAAAAGATGGCCAAATAACTGCAGGTTTAAAATGTAATCGATAATGATAAAAGATAGTCGAAAAGCTCCAGGCCTAAAACGTAGCCAATAATAATAAAAAAAGGCCAAAAAGCTGCAGGCCTAAAATGTATCTGATAATGATGATATGAGATGCCCCAAAGATGGCCCAGAGCTACAGGCCTAAACTATAGCCGTTATTTATGCATATGAGGTTTGACTCTAGATGGCGATTGGTCGTGTGTATTGTTTCAATGGGACGGTGTGATCTGATATACGATTTAAGTACAAGACTACCCTCAGACATTTAGCAGATTTTTAGATCCCATGAGTTGTTTTATATGATTTGTTATATGATTCCACCCTCCCTCTAATTGTGGACACAGATATATATGTATTATTTTATATATAAATAATATTTACTGAGCTTTAGGCTCATATTTTCTATTTTCTCCCTTCATAGTAGAAGGCTTGGACTTATTACAGGAGCTGGTCAAGGTCCGACGCGGCATCACATTTTTCTGGTGAGCATTTTATATATTTAGATATAGATGGCGTCAGCTATATTTCGATGGTTATGGATGGTCTTCGTTTTAGGTTGTCTTCGAATATTGGTATTGGCTGAATATAGGCCCACAGTTATATTTTGGGTGTAGTTAGGATATGATGTTATGCATTGAGCATGATCATGGCTGATTTGTCACCTCCCTTGCAATGATTATAAAGTAAGTCATATTTATATTATCTGAACTGTTGTCCAATGAGGTCCTGTAATGGGTTATTGGGTCTAATTATTATTATTGTTATTTTGGATATTTAATTTGGAATTTAATTACCTCTTATTTAGAATTCAATTATTTATTGATTTCACTTGCTTGGTTCTAGTTCATTACACCAACGCTTCTAGTTGTCAACACATAATTCTTTGATTCAACTTTGGACCTAGAAACAACAATCTGTTTCTTCCTCTTCAAGGAAATGAAGTTCCCTCCAACAAAAGCACAACGGCTTGTAGTGGACTTCCAATCATAGGGTGACCCCACCTAGTCAACATCGAAAAACCCCTTGACTCAAATATGATTATGATTATTATAAAATAAGCCTCGTCCTAGTAAACCTTTATATATCTCAAAATATATATCTGAACAACACAAACTAACTTGCAACGCTTACTTAAAAGAAATATCATATCATCATATCAAGATAATTAAATTTACTAACTAATTGTCAGTGCTGCTCTAGTTCACTACAAACTTCAGATCATCTAGATATGATTTTATTCCTAGATCCATGGGAACCTCACAAGGATTTGAATCCAAATGCCTCTATCTTAAAGAAAATTTGAAAAATATTTCCATTGAAAAAGGAAGATGCAATGACGATATCTAGTAACTTCAATACCAAAGAAACAATGCAAGCTCATTTGTGCAATGCACTGTGAAGAGGATGCTTTGGAATGACAAGGTTTCTCTGGGGAAGATATGATTTTTGGGTAGTTGACTTACTTTGAATTGAGAAGATATGCCTCATTTTATGTTTGGGAAGTTGTCCTATTTATTTCTTTTGAGAGGTGTCTTCATTTGAATTGTGGGTTGTGTTAAGCATTAATTTTGGATGGCCACCATCTTTTATTATTACTCTTGTAATGGCTTCTAAGAAAAGCAAATTATCCAACTTCACTACTATATGTTTTAAGGAAGCTTAAAGCTTACTTTACCTTGCTTCCTTCTCTTGTTGTGAATTGAGTTTCATCAATTATTTCTTCCTATATTCTTCCCTCGTTATTTGGTATCAGAGCCTATATTAACACTTTTGGTTATACCTTTACTTTTACATGGCGATGCATGGAGATAGAAGATGATGTAGCCACCGAACGTAAAGGAATTAAAAAAATATGAACTTCAGGAACTTCAAAGAATCAATCTTCAGCACCAAGCAGTTTGTGGTGGGCAGGGTCATTCAAGCCACAAATATTCTAGAGACGAAACCAAGACAAAACCTTTCGCTAACCAAGAAGGCATTCCCAAATGATATTTACTCAAGCTTCAATACTAATAAGATTGACTTGTCAAAGTTTTGACTTGCTTCAAACTGAAAAATTTCTTGAATGGTTTAGTGTTATAGAAAAATTCATTGATTACAAGGAAACACCGTAAAATTAGCATGTGAAGCTTGTAGCAACAAGGCTTCGTGGCTATGCCATAACATGATGGTATACAACTCAGGAGATAAGGCTTCCAAAGGAAAGCCAAAGATTTCTTCTTGAGAGTAGATAAAATATAGACTTATAGAAAAATTCCATACACTAGATTTTCCGTAAGTGGCTTTCTCTCAATTTAACAATCTTTGTCGCAATGCAAGAAATGTGGTGGAGTACACCAAAGTGTTTTACAAACTCATGGCCCTCAATGATTTTTGCAAAAGTAAAGAACAGGTTGTGGCAAAATTTATTGGCGGAATAGGAAAACCTATAGGTGATAAGGTAGAGATGCAGCAGCTATGATGGCTCAATGATGCGTATCAATGAGCCCTAAAGGTGGAGGCTAAACTCTTATCTTCTGAAAGGCAAATCTTCATGTGGAGATGGTGTTTCCAAAGATGATGCAAACTTAGCACCTAATAGTCATGTTGGAAATAATATAATTAGTTATTCTCATTTCCTAATATAATACAACCAATATCAACCCTATTTTTAGCCAACAAACCTATACAACATCATCAATTTCCAGATATATGGTTCTGCTATACCAAATATTCAACCCACATCCTAATGAAGACAAAAAATGAGATTTTTTTATCTTATGAACTGTAATAACCTTATTGATTTTATCAACAGATTACATTCAGAATCCCGTTTTTCATTTCTTATTCAAGGGGAAAAGATGGCGTACCTGATTTCCTTTTTAAAATCACATTCCTTCTGATTTTATTCATGTAAGATTTATCTCACCTTGTTTTCATCCCCATTAAGACCATTTCTTTTCTTCCCTTTGCATCAATAGTCTGGATCTTAAAGAAGTGGAATTTGAGAGTGCATGATTCAGAGTTCGAAAAATTCTCTATCCTGACAACAAAATGGAACTGGGAAGGGTTTTGAATTATGGAACACTACTAATTGGAAATAATATATGTCATTTCTGACCATGTAAGAAAGATATATTAATTTCATCTTCATTTCTTAATTGCATAATGTATAGCATTGGATTGTAAGTTAAAGAGCCAACTAAACATGAGAAGACGAAGCCAGGTCTCCTGATATTAGCATTCTTCTGAAACAGCATGATACCTTAGTTGCCAATTAATCGTGTATTATAACTGAAATTTCATCTAAAATGTTTAAACAGATACATTAAAAGAAGCCTGCACCCATGCATTATGTTTGACTAATGTTCCACATTTACACATCCATTCCACGGAACAATATGATAATCCAAGGTATCCTTCAGATGATTCTAAATCCATCATTTTGAGGGCCAACACCCAAGCTCAAAACTGTAAAAAAAAGGTAAACAAGAAAAGGCAGCCCAGTGTTAGAGCTCCCACATCGTAGGCACAGAAGAGGATCATATTTTACCAGTTACATAATGATAACAAGCTTAAGAAAATATAGTACCTCCCGAAAGCTTTTAGCAAAAGCAGTTTTGACTGTCCTAAATTCCTTTTTGCATTCTATGGACTTTGGTATATTTTAACAGCATAAACACATATATAGAGAAATACCAAAATTATTCTCAACATTTCTTTTTTTCCAAATTTATTTACTATTAGTTTTCAATATCTGATTCTTGAATTTTATTTTTGGAGCCATCTTATACAAAGTTAAACAATTGTATAAATTCATCATATTTCAGCATTACAAGTATAAAAACACTACGTTAAAAGTACAAATAGACCATCATTTTACTTAGAAATGAGTTTTTCCACATCATGTGTGTACTACCATATAACTTGAAATGTGATCAATCTGCCAAAAAATTTTACCACATATAAACTTTTCAATAGTATATATATATATATATATAGACACACACCCACAGGCCAATAGTCAGGAGTCAAGTGTCGTCATATAAAAGAATGGAAACAAAAGTTACAGCAGCTAATAATAAACAACGCCCTCAAGGATCAGTTACTACTTATGAAGGAAACTGGTTAAGCCCAACAACTAGAAGCTGGCAAAATAATTTCCAGGTTCAAACCTCTTCTACATCTCCAGATGATACCAATGGTCTTGCAGAATCATGGATACAGACAAGTTCAGAACTCGAGTCAACAAGCTGCACAGAAAAGAAAAATGAAAACAATGGAAAACAAAGAGCCATGTATGCAGTTAACATAACTCTTTCTGTCACTAAGCCTACATTATGATCCTGACATATAAAATTACCATCTCAAACCATAGAGATAAATTAGTTGAAGAAGATGGAGGACGATGAAACCAGATTATAGCAGAGTAAGGAAGACAGTGGAAGAGAACAGCAAATATCACAAATTCGCAACCTTTAGGACTATTCCACATAATCCTCTCGCAAAAGTAGGCTGCCTAATAACATGAATGAAAAGTCACTTTTCCATACTGTTTCTGGACATATTGAGAAGAACAGGGCATCTTACTTTCTACCTTCTTCATAAGATAACTATACTTGGCTAGAAAATGCTTCATGAGCAACCAAATGCAAATCCACAACAGCTTCAAGGCAGCTCATGATATTTCAGAATCAAATTTTTAGTTAGTCAACAATCTTGTAAATCATGATCAAACATCCAAAAAAATATCTTTGCATCAGCTTTTAAGAGTCTCTTCAACCTTGGATACCAGTTATTACAAATATGAGAACTGGACATCCTAAATTGAATGCAGCAACCAAAACGGATGAAATAATTTAAATGTTAACATGTATTTCGACCATTACTTGATTGGTCTCAATTGTTATCTAAGAGTCTTAATTGGTCTCACACCTGAAGCCCACTATATACTGAATCTTGTCTTTCCTTCCCAGGTAGTGCATATTTGAGATCTACACGTAATTTCTCCTTTACATCTGGAAAGGTACAAAGATTTTAGCTCATTGATATGTCATAGAGCAACACAGGTTGAGACAAACAAGTCTTCATTAATAGAATAGATATTATGCAAACCTTCAAAAACGTCCTCGTAGGATGGATCACAAACAACAATAACTTCTTTCACTTCAACCATGCAAGAAAACATGCGCAAACTGCAAGAGTGATTATTTACTGAATTCCAAGGAATGTGGTATATCATATCAATGCCTAATGATCATTTAGATGGCAAGCACATTGAATGTTAGCCACATTGTACAGGCATGGAAAGCTGCAGGTGAACCCCTATACTCATCAAACTCATTTGAATATATTTCACAAACTGGATCAGTAATAAGACAAACCTTATAATCACTTAATAAACAAGTCAAGCTTGGAAATAGGTGATCACCATCTGTTTAAAATCATAAACAAGCCTGTTTGGAGTGTTCAATTCCTCAATTTATATCATTCATGGCTCATTTATGCTTATTGTTTGGTAAGGGTTTATTATTAGGTTGTAAGTAGGTTTATCAAGAATCATGGTAAAAGATTTAACATAACTACATAATCAAAGCATAAATCAGATGATATAGCAGAAGTATTCCCAAAGTTGTGATTCTATCAGGAACTTCTTTCTCGGAAAAAAAAAGCTCAGAGGGGCTAATTTCCCAGGATTTTAGCCCCTAGCTCCCAAACTTACAAGGATCTAAGGAAATTTCAGCATGTTATATTCAAACTTCATTGAATCCTTCCTAGTATTGCCATCTTATGCTCCCCAAATTCCACAATGTGGAAGCATTGTGTACCTGTCCCTTCCTAGTATTGCCACGGCCTTATTTGATTTGGTAAGTCCTCCTTGAGTACATGGTACATCTTGATCATTATTTAATATTTATTCTTTCACCTCTCCAAAATATTTGAGACTTCCATTTACGAAAAGAAAAAGAAAATACTAAACAAAAACCAGGTAAAATCTTAGGGCAAAAGATAGTACAAGTTTTCTTCAGTGGCATACCACTATACGGTACCTATGGCATCCATTGCTATTCAACATAGCTGTGTTCTATGATAATCAACATAAAGCACAGTCATTCAACAGTCCTGAATAGACCATATGTTCACATAGTACACCCATTCACTCGCACAGTACATTCACCATTAGATGTAAGCGATTCACAAATCCTGTGTACCACTTTGCATCCACCAATGGATAAAAGTTGTCCCATTTTGCATAATTTTTCATACTAATCAGCCCTTGGGCCAGAGCACAAGATGATGGCACTGCATTAAGTTGTTGATATTTACCTATACAAAGCAATTGGCTGTCCCAAAAGTGGAAGGTACTGCTTTGGAATGCTTGCCTATTTGCACAAACATAACAAAACCATTACCTAGCAGAAAAGATAAATGAAGAATGGCAGATAGTGAAGAAGAATGAAAATACAGATTTGAATGAGTATTCTTTCTTGGAAATGCATATGTGAACATAAAACTAGGTCCAATAGCCACTCCATGACATTTCTTTCACCACACAAACAGGGGGAAATAAATTGGAAAATGCTTCCTATTGAAGATGTGGAAAATGCTGACTCATTGTACAACAAAATGGTGCTTATCTTGTGAAATAAAAATGCTTCCTTTCATGATTACATGCCACAATGGCATTTTTCAAAATAAAGGAAAACATGAAATTGCCAACACCAAAACACTAATCACACTAAAGCAGCACTCAAAGAGGTATATCAAAAGATCATTCCCAGACAACTCTATTCAGGGAGGGAAATGGATTTGCAATTGATGTTGGGGAGACTTCAAAAGTAATTGGATATGTGAATGGTACCTATCTTTGACAGTGAGAGGCAGAATACAGTAGGTGAAAAATATCAGTTTATCATCTGAAAGGGGAAAGGTTGAACACTTTACACGGGTAACATCCAAAAGTTCCTCAGAAAAAATCAAGCAGGAAATTAAGTAAAGACAATTTTTAAGCCAAGTCATCTGTTTTTGCATTTTTATAAGATCATGAAGGTTGAAGAGTATTCATTAATTTGCAACTGAATTTAGTAAGAATTGGGGATTATGCTATGCCTTCCAAAAAATACAGTGCAATAAAAAGCTATCTTGAGTTCTTTGTATTTAAAGGATTAGTAATGGCCTCTTGTCCTATTCAGGATGAGAGCAAGTAAATTTCATGTCAATATACTTCATGTACTCATTTAATGCTGCTAGCAAATTACCAGTTACACCAAACGTTGAACCCCACAAGGTATGAACTGAAGACACTTAAAGAACTTGAGCATATGCAACATAAAAAACCAATAGACGATGAAGGAAAGCAAAAGGATGATAAGTTTTCATCCAAAGGCATAATAAAACAACCCATAAAGGGGTTCTGGAAGCGATACTTCTGAATCAAAGTATTTTATAAATGGATGAAAATATCACTATCAGATGCAACCATATTGATATCGGTATCGATAGTGACCGTATAAGTATCGAATATATCAAACAATATATATCAATATTAAATATATCAAAAAAAAAATTTCTAATAATCGTAAATTATTAGGGTCGTATTAGTCAATATTTTGGCTAAATATTTGGCATATTCACCGATATATCATAATGTATTACCAATATAGCAATATATGATAAAATCAAATATGATGAGCAACCTCAGTTATGGCTAATATAAATTAAAGGAACTCAAATTTTTAAAAATATACATCATAGAAATACAATAAAGGGATAAGGCTGCATAAAAATAACCCTTTAAGATCTCACAAAGTGGAAGTCTCCTTCATTGGGCCACCTGTGTTATTCATTTCTGGGCAACCACCACCAAATTGCTAGACACATAGAATAGAACTGATACTAAAACAAAATCATAAAATTACAAAGCCATTAGATATTCCATCTAGCTGGAAAAAGTGAATCCGCAAACTTCAAGTTTCGACATGAAAAAGCCGAACTGTCCAAAGGATGCATGAATTGACACATTTACAGGAAATGTACAACACAAGATGTCATTATCTCTGCCAGAAAAAAGATAGGACCAAAGAACCACACTAATCTATAGAAAAGGAACAAGTCTGACATCTTAAAATTGAAAACAAACATATTGAAGAAAAGGTGATACTAAGCAGTCAAACTTAGTCTTGCACACAATCAATAACAATAACCTTAGATGCTTTCTGATTCCAAATTGTCAAGGAAGTAAATTTTTCAAACTACTATCCATTAATAGGAAAGGTGGGTTGCAGTGTTCTATTCCTCTTTCACCCTTCCATGATCTATTTCCATTTTAATCATCATGATACCAAAGAACACTGAAGCTATTTATCTACTGATAAGGTTAGCGCACAAATTTTAGAGAAAAGAACAGGGATCTACAAATGATCTTATGAACCATTTTGAAAACCTAAATCAGGTCTAGAATTCAGAGTTGGAATTGGATTTGCAGGCCTAAGTCTCATTCTCCTGTTTGGCATCCATTCAGAATTGAATTTTAATTCAAATCTCCAATTCCTCAAATTTAGAAATTTCCGTGATCACTTTTTACAATCATTGAGAGAGGATTTAAAATTACAATTCCAAGGTTGAACCATCTATTAGCTACACCCAATAAAAAAGTCAAGCTCCGATCAGGCCAAAGAGAAAATGTGCCAAGTTTCTAGGGCTAAAGCCTCTTTCCATACACCTCCATCATTTAAGCTGATCAAGTCCTAGCCAACCCACGGTCATTTTTTATTTTTATTTAAAAAAAACTATTTTTACATGATAATGCTACCAAAACCTATAAAATAATTAATATTCACATCAGAAAAAACAATCCCAAAATATCAAAAAACAAACACACATGCACAAAGCATTACCTAAAAAATTTTTATAAAAAAAAAATATTAAAATTGAAATAATGCTTTTTAAAGATCACATATTTATATTGTCTAACAAACAAAAAATATTTGTTAATTTAATATGTACTATAAAATGATTTCCAAAAAATATATATTCGGATTAAAATTTTTATTTTGAAAAATTACAATTCAAGTCAGCAAGTTATTTTCTTTTGTTGTGAAGCCCAAAATTTTAATCAAGCCTAAAATTCCCTTACACTCATACTTATAGTTCCTTATGTAATCCAAACAAAACTCAAATTCTTGTTGGAACTTGTTGAACCGTGAAAAAATAATCGACAACGCACAATAAGTAAAAATCACAAATAATAAATGACACACAATTTTACGAAGAAAACGCTCCTTGTGAATAAGAGGAAAAAATCACGTGACCATACGTCAGAAATATCCATCATGCAATATACGTTCAGTTATATAAACCTTAAAAATATAAGGACACAACACCTTATAATAAATAACACTTAATGAGTACAAAACGAAAAAGAAGAAATAAGACTAGTAAAACATTCTTCTCAATACCCAAGGTCGGTGGAGATTGACACATGATTCAGAACTTGCTCGGATGCTCAAACCTTCCTTTTCTTTCTTTTCTCTCTCTCTCTCTCTTTTTCTCAGAATGCCGGTGCTCAAGGTCTCAAAAATTGCAAAGTGGTAACCCTAAAATCGTGTTAGGCACATTTATAGCAGAACCGGCGATCGAGCGCTTGTTGGGCGCACCTCACGGGTGAGCGCCATTGTAATCAACACACAAGCACTAGTTGCGTGCACATCGCGGGTGTGACTACTACAATCCATGCATGAGCACCTTCTCGAGCACACATTGGGCGCTAATCAATAGGGAAATCACGCTCATGTGTCCCTCGCATGTCCCTTGAGCGGCCTCCAATCTAAAACCAGCGCACATGCCACAATTAGGTGCCCGTCGCGCACCACACTGTAATTTTCTCAGATCACTACAACACACGTGTATACTCATGTAAGCCACCAAATGACACGTTAAATGGGTATGAAACACACACGGGAGTGACCCATAACACAACAAACTTCCCCTCGCAACCTTATGGGGGCAATCATCATTCCAACAACAGTTTAGCAAGCTTCAAACTTCCCCCTCTGTATCACTTTGATCATCATGTTTGATCCATTCTTCTCAGTTCTAACTTTGGAAAGCGTTAACAACTCCGAGTCAACGGCATTCTACACCCAATGATATCTCACATAAATGTGTTTCGATCTAGAATGAAATGATAAGTTTCTACAAAGGTCAATTGCATTTTGATTGTTACAAAGCAGCACATATCGCTCTTACTTGAAGCTGAGTTCCCGGATGAACTTCAATTATAGCATCTCTTTGCTTGTCTCCATCACAACAATGAATTCCACTTCGGTGGTCAAGAGAGCAACATACTTCTACAACTTAGATTATCAAGAAACAGCTCCTACGACGAACAAGACTAGATACCCCAAAGTGGATGTTTGAGAGTCGACATCGCCTGCCATGTCTACGTCAGCATACTCAACCAAAAGTAGCTTGTCGCTTCTGAAATACAAGCACAGCTTAGAAGTTCCTCAGAGAAGCCTCAATATTCATTTCACCGCAGACCAATGCTCCTTACATGAATTTAAAAGAAAACGGCTAACCGTTCTAATAGCATGAGCAATATCTAATCTCATACACATCATAGCATACATCAAACTGTGCATGACTGAAAAGTAGAGGACGCTTCTCATGCTTGCCTTTTCGTCATCCGTAGAACGGAATTGTCAGTTACTTAATTTAAAATGAATGGTCAACGGAATGCTTACCGGCTTAGACTTTTTCATGTTGAAACATTAAGCACCTTCTCAACGTAGCTCTCCTGGGACATTCATAATTTCCTTACTTGACAGTCGCGAAATATTTTTATATCGAGAATTTGTTTCGTTGACCCCAAATCTTTCATGGCAAAGGATTTCCCAAATTGTTACTTCAATTCGGTGATCCGGAAGGCATTTTGCCCAACAACGAGTATATCATCCACATAGAGTAGGAGAATAACGAAGTTGTCTTTATAAAACCTTTGAACAAATACACAACAGTCCGAAATAGTCTTCTGATAACCTTGACTTACCTTAACAGACTTAAACTTCTTATACCATTGTCTTGAGGCTTGCTTTAACCCATAAAGGCCTTTCTTCAAACTACACACTAAACGCTCTTTCTCCTTAACACAAAATCCTTCCGGCTACTCTATGTAAATCTCCTCCTCAAAGTCACCATGAATAAAAGCCGTCGGCACATCCAATTGTTCAACTTCGAAATCAAGAACCATGGCCAATTTGGGAACCATCCTGATTGAAGACATCTTCACAATTGTGGCAAAAGTCTCCTCGAAATCAATGCCCTTCTGTTGATTAAAACCTTTTGCAATCAACCTCGGCCTATATCTTGGTTGTGGGCTATTTTCATCAATCTTCAAATAAAAAACCCACTTGTTCTTCAAAGCTCATTCGCCCTTAGGTAATTTGGTCAGCTCAAATGTGTGGTTCTGTTGCAACGACTTTATCTCTTCTTGTATAGCCTCCATCCACTCCGACTTGTGCTCATCCTCCACAGCATCGTCAAAACTTTCGAGTTCTCCTCTATCAGTAACACATGCGCATCAACCGATAGGCGAGTATAGGGCCTTCGATCTCTCGTGGATCTTCGAAGTGGAATGATCTCGGCGTGTCTAGCATCATTATGAGGAATAAATATCATTCTTATTTGTATCGTCCACTCCATCGAATATAGGAGTCCCATGGTGTTTTTCTGATTCAACATTACCTTGATTACCGTCTTCACTATGGACAGGTATCAGTATTAAGGATTTAGGATTTGTATTACAAAGCTAGCTGTTGTCGTTGTTAAAAATGACCTTTTCCACTTTGTCGATATATTCCATTGTCTCGCCCTCGACAAACACCACATCCATTGATTCGACAAGTTTCTCTTATATTGGATCGTAGAATCAATATCCCAACTCATCTTCTCTATAGCCGAGAAAGATGCACTATCTTGTCTTCAATTCCAACTTGGACATTTCGTCCTTCAAGATGTGAGAAAAAGACTTGCACCCGAACATGCATAAGTGGTCATATGATACCTCCTTTCTAGACCACACCTTTTCTAGCATTTTTCCATTCAGTGGGCCGTTGGGTGATAGGTTAATCATGTGAGTTATGGTATTCAAGGCTTCCCCAAAATGAACCGGGGAGCTTCCCCTCCAAAAGCACACAACAAACTCTCTCAATCAACATCCTATTCATTTGTTCAGCCACACCATTTAACCGTTGTGTCTTCGGTGGAGTCATTTGATGTCGAATTCCATAGGTCTGACAGTACGTGTCAAATGCTCCAATATACTCTCGTCGTTATCACTCTGAATACACTTTAACTTCTTCCCTGTTTGTCTCTCCACCAAGGTATGAAATTATTCGAGGACATCAAGGGCTTATTCCTTTGACTTTAGCAGATATACTAATAACTTTCTTGAACAGTCATCAATAAATGTGATGAAATAAAATACTTCTCCAAATGTTTTAACTTTGAAAGGACTGCATATGTCGGTATGAATCAACTTAAGAAGATCCGTCTTCTTTGTGGGCGAGTTTCCATGGAATGAAACTCGTTATTACTTCCCCGCTATACAATGAGAGCAAGTATTCAATTTAGCTTCCTTCGCGCCTCGAAGAAAGTTTTTCTTGGACAAGCAATTCAGCCTCTTTTCACTTATGAGGCTCAACTGTCGGTGCCACAAGTTTGAAGACTCATTGCTTCTCGCAACATGTATGTCTCTAGCTGAAATTGAGGTTTGCAATACGTACAAGCTGAAAGCTTTCTTTCCCCGAGCTATAACTAGAAATCCTCTAATTAACTTCCATGCCCCTTCACAAAATGTGTAGCAAAACTCTTCATTATTGAGCTTTCCCTCCGAAATGAGATTCATCCGAATATTCGGGACGTGATGTACATCCCTTACTAGTAGCTTAGTTCCATTATTAGTGATTAGGCACACATCACCACAGCTAATAATGCGAGACATCCCTTTGTTTCCCATCTTCAATACTCCAAAATCACTGGAATATAAGATGTGAAAATTTTCCTTCTTCACATGACATAGAGTGAGGCACCACTGTCCACCACCTAATTAGTTTCATGATCCGCCAAATTGATCACCTCGTATTCTTTGCACACCAACAAAAGATCAGGCTTAGTAACAACTGAGACTCTCTCCTCATCGCAAGCCTTATCAACTTTCTTCTCATTCCTATCAAGGTTTTTAAGCTTTCACTTGTAACAATACTTTTTAATGTATCCCTTTTTTCAGCAGTGGTGGCATTCGAGATTTTGATACCTCGATTGAGACTTGCTTTAACTCTTCTCACCAAATTTTGGACCACGCCCTTCGTTTCTTCCCCATGACTCTGAAACTAGCACTTCGGAGTGTGAAGAAAAAGAGCCCTGTGATCGTTGTCTCATATCTTCATTCAGCAAGGCTCTCTTTGCTATTTCAAGAGCCACCATGTCATTTGGAATGGTATTGGCAATAGTGATCCGTATCACCTCTCATGAATCCGACAAGGTGGTCAACAAGCACAAGCCCAGCAACTTATCATCAAACTTAATAACCATACCACTTAATTGGTCAACATATCCTTGAAATTCGTTCAAGTGATCAGCAATAGACGTGCCCTCATTATATCTCACTTGCATTGATTTTATCAAGTGATATAATTTATTATTATCGGTCTTTGAGGCAAAAAGTGTCTTGAGTTTCTCCCACATCGTTTTTGCGTTTGTTTCATTCCAAATGTGATTATACATGTCATCGTCAACAAATTGCCGAATATAGCCACAAGCTTGCTCATATTCAAAAGCCCATTCCTCCTCGAATTTTGACTCAGACTTTTACGTAACAAATACCGGAAGATGTATTATTTTAACAAACAATAAATATTTCATCTTGCTTCTCTAAATGTCATAGTTTGAGTTATTCAAACAAATCATCTTATTTCCAACCTTCATCGATTTAAACAAGTTTCAAACACAATAACACCAACCGTGTCTTTGATACCACTTGTTGATACCAAACCGTTTATTTGAAGCATGAGAAAATATTCTACAATGCACAACAAACAAATAATAATTACAAATAACAAAGAACACATGATTTTACGTGGAAAACCCTCCTTGTGAATGAGAGGGAAAAATTATGGGATTATACATCCAAAACATCCACTATGTAATATACATTCGATTACACAAACCCCAAAAATACAAGGATATAATACATTGTAATAAATAAGCCTGAATAATAACGAGTACAAGATGAAAGTGAAGAAATAAGACTGATAAAACGTTCTTTTCAATTTCAAGAATAGCATATCCAAGGTCGGTGAAGATTGAAGCATGACTTAAAACTTGCTCGGATGCTCGAACCTTTCTCTTCTCCATTTTCTCTCTCTTTCTCTTCTTTTTCTCATAGTGTCGGTGCTCAAGGTCTCAAAAGTTACAAAATGGTAACCCTAAAATCGCATCAGGTGCATTAATATCAGAACCGATACTCGAGCATCCGTCAGGCATGCCTTGTGTGCGAGCGCCACTGTAATCGGCACACAAGCACCTATCGAGTGCATGTCGTGCGAGCAACCACTATAATCCGCACACGAGTGCCTTCTCAAGCGCACATCGGGCGCGGATCAATTAGGAAATCACTCTCGTGTTTCCCTCGCGCGTTCCTCGAGCAGCCTCCAATCTAGAATAAGCACATATGCGGTAACCAAATGCCCGTCGCTCGCCACACTAATTTTTTCATATCAGTACAATACACAGGCATCATCGTACGAGCCACCAAATAATATGTCAAATGGGTATGAGACTCATACGAGAGTGACTAATAACCTAACAATTTTAGCCAATTTTAATTTCAAAAGGCTTGAAAATAAACTTACAGTTCCAATACCTAATTCTAATTTTGCAATTCAAACAAACTTTATTATTAGCTCTGAGAACAATTAAAATATAGTATAGGGAAGTCTAATGGCAATGGCTAGAAAAAAGTGGCAGAAAACATACAGGGCCTATTAGGATAACAAGAACGGGTTAATAATTTGAAATTGGAATTGGAACTTCAAATCTAATTTCAATGCCCTTGCTTGGCATTCATTAAGAATTGAAATTCTTTGAAATTGATAAATAATTTGGACCCCTTTTTAAAAGTTTCAGAAGGAGATTTGAGAATTACAATTCCAAGTTTGAAAGTTGTCCATCAACCGGACCCAATCAAAGTCAGGCTACAACTAGGCATGGACTAAAAGATGAAACTGCGTTTGGTGGAAACCCCTATCTATGCCCATCAATCATCCAAAGTGGTCAAGATTGGGTCGCCTAGTGGTCAATTTTATTTTTATATTCTAATAATATTTATGTCGTTTTACCTAAAAATTTAAAAATTACTATGATATAAAGAACATTAGCTTAAAAAAAATTACAAGTGAGCATGGTTACTCATGCCAAAACCCATGCCAGTTCCTCTATATTTTAAAAGGTTAATCAAATATATTTACACCAAAATATCAGCTAATAGAATAAAAAACCTGCCTAAAACCAATAAAAACTAATAATATGCTCGGCAAGGGAGCGGCTTTAGGAGATGGAGGATAGAGCTCCGATGAATGTGCCTAACAGAGGGGCAATTTTGGGATAGAAGACTAAACTCCGATGGGTGCGTCTGACCGAGGGGCTGCTTAGAGATGGAGTATTAGGCTTCGAGAAATGCACCCGGCCAGGAGGCGACCTAGAGATAGAGGATTGGGTTCCGATGAGTGCGCCTGGCCAGAGAGTGGCTTAAAGATGGAGGGTTGAGTTCCGATGAGTACACCCGACAGAGAGGCAGCCTAGAGATGGAGAACTAGGCTCCGATGAGTACGCCCGACTAGGGGGCGACTTAGAAAGATAGAGAGCTGAGCTTCGACAAGTGCTCCTGACCGATGGGTAGCTTAGAGATAGAGGACTGGCCTCCGATGAGTGCGCCTACCCAAGGGGCGGCTAACTAAAGGGAGAGAATTCTGCACTCGTCAAGAAGTGGCTGGTCGATAAATGCACTAGCAGACAGGTGGCTTAACCAAAGGAGAAAAAGGTTCCTAGGCGCTGATAATGAGGAGAGGGACGCTCATCGGTCTCCACTCTGACCGTAGACGGAGGGGCTCTCTACGCCACACTCTGAGTCGCCTTCACCGATCTAGCAACGCGAGGACTCTAAACCAGGCAGGAGTCCTGCACAATCATCAGCTAGAGTAGGGGAATGAGGCCGCACAGGAGACAAGAAGAGAGTGGGCATGCCTTCCAAGCATTCTCTTTGTGCGTTCCTCCTCTTCTCTCCTTTTTTTCTGTTATTCTCTCCTTGTTTCTATCTTGCCGGTGATCCCCTCGCGGGAGATTCCTCCTCCGCCATAGGGATGGAGGGTATTTATGATGTCAATTCAGCCTTGCTTGGGCACCAAGGCTTGTTGTCGGTTGCCTTGGCGGATTCGCTGAGTTATCTCAGTGATTGAGTACGAGACGAGTATGGCAACCCCAGATGCCTGGGGATATTCCATCCGTTGTTAAGGCGATCAAAGAGATCAATGCGTGGTTATTGCCTTATTGGGAATGATTTGCTGAATCATCACTGCCATCTTGGGGCGCATGATCTTGGGTAGGATATTTCGAGAATATTTGCTGAACTGTCCCAAGCGGTTATGGCAAGTGCCGCCCGCGTATTCGCAGGGAGGCTACGGCAAAGTGGCAGTAACCATTTACTAATGCTTCTTCCACGGTTGCTGGGAACCACGCACGGTGTATGGGCTCACCCACTAGGTTGGTGCCGTTGGGCCGTGCTACACGAGCCATTGATTGTGCCTACCATGGCACCTTCTGGGCTCTGAGCTTTACAGAATCTTATTAGACTTCTACTTCCTGGGTACGTTTGTTGGCGGCTTGAATTCTGGGTCGGCCCATAAAATTATTGGACCTATAAAAAACAATTCAACAAAGGCCTAAATCTAGAAGTTAGTCAGGAGAAAATGAATAAAAATTTAAAAAGCACCATAAAATTAGAGATCATAAAACTGAGTATGCATTTAAAAAAATGAAAAATGTTAAATAGATAGGGGCAAACGAAGTATCTATTGAAGTTTGAAAACTGTTCAGGAAAACATAGAGCAAATTAGTCAACTAACTTATTTATATGATTTCAAGAGCCGAGAAAGTGCTAGATGAATGGAGAATAAACATTTCAATTCATATTTATAAAAACAAAGGAGATATTCAAGATTGTGCTAATTATCAAGGTAACAAATTAATCGGTCATACTATGAAACCTAAGAATGGGTAATTGAACAAAAATTAAGGCAAGAAAGGACATGTTTGAAAATTAATTTAGCTTTATATCAGGGCACTCAACTAATGAACTATAGATCGTTTGAGAAAGTTAATAGAAAATTTTCAGTAAAAAGAAACAAAATTTACATATGGTTTTATTAGAGTAGGCTTACGATAAGATGCATAGATAAGTCTTACAATGGATCTTAGAGAAGAAAAAGGCTGTTAAAAAATATAAACATGTAATAAAGTATCTCTATTGAGCTAACAACTAGTGTTAAAATTCTAGGAGGAAATACCAAGTATAATGATGGGAGTGTATCAAGTGTCTACTCTATGTCATTACTTATAGATAAACAAATAAAAGTATAATGAGGTTTCTTGGCGAATGTCATTTGAATTTTGAAGATGAAATTATTGTAATAGATGAAAGTAAAACATGCGCAGAAATATAATTAACTCAGTGAACTAAGGCTCGTAAATCTAGAGAATAGAAGATAAGTAGAAGTAAAATCAAATATACAAAATCTACTTACAGTAATTATAGACAAAAAAATGCAAAAATAAAAAATTAATCAACAAGATATTTCTAAAAACAATAGATTTTGTCACCTCTCACCTAAAATACAAGAAAATTGAGATATTAAGGATGACATGACGTATGATAAATGAAGGTTAATTAAAATGAAAAATTATATCAAATGTAATTTGTGATTGAGCTATGCCATTAAAATTGAAAAGAATGCTTTATAAAATAATTATTATACCAGTTATACTTTATGGATCATAATGTTGGCCAATAAAACATGTACAAAAATAAGCATCATGGATATCAAAATACTAAAATAGATGAATAAAATCACACAAATAAAAAATAAGGATTGGTAATATTTATTAACATTTATAAGTTGCACCTAAGAAGATAAGATGAGAAAAATGCATCTATGGTAGTTTAGGCACCTAAACATAAGCCAAACAAAGTACATGTGAAAAAAAGTGAGTTAATTATAGTTAGAGGAAAGAAATAAAAGCCGAGGCATAGGAAAATTTAGGGTAAGATGAAAAAATGATTAAAAATTGCTTTAAAATTATTAAAGATTGTTTTTAATCTCAGAGGATATCACCCTCAATCGAGTAGAATAGCAAAAGATAATTCATAGAGCTAACCCCACTCAATGAAACTTAAATCTTTGTTGTTATTTGTGTTGTTGTGTAGAGAAAAATACATCGGGAATAAGATGTTACAATGGTTGAACGGTGGAACTCAAGAAACAATTCAAAATTATCAGATCGTTTTTAATTTAAAAGTACCACCTATAGAGGAAGATAGAATGGGGTTTTAATATGGTTAAGACACCTAAAGCACAAAACAAGTGCACCAATGAGGAAAGTTGACTTGGTTAAGTTAGAGGGAGTGAAAAAAAGATGTAGACCTAAAACCTTAGGTGGGTAATAAAAAAGTGTTTGAAATAGTGACAACTTTCAAAGGATGATGCTCTAAATTAAGTTGATTGGCAGAATATGATTATATAGCTGACCCAATATATGGGGTTTAAGGCTCTGTTGATGTTAGAAAATAGTAGAACAAGATGTGAGGATAACCTCATATTATATGTTCTATTTGCAATGGATTCATCTGGCCACACTATTCACAATGGGCAAAGGATCCACCTTTTGGGAAATATGAGTCAAAGCAATAATAATAATATTTCTAGTGAACCCTCTTTCATAATCTCCGGAAAGATAGTTCACTAATAGAGAGTTCACTATGTGTCATGTAAATGGTCATGTATTGCATATTCCATAGTAGTCCAAGCACTCGTACACGGCAAACCGGTGATTTCAGCATCAGGAAGCAATAAGAACTTTACAATTGATGAGATCGATCAGCTGAACCAACAGTTCAGGCTTCAGCATCAGCAAAACAGCGGATTATGCAGCTCAGCAAACTGAAATAACAGATTACAGCCAAGACTTCAACTACAGCAACTGTCAGAAACTGAGGGCGCCAAAGATAATACAACTGAATTCTGTTAGTGGGGAGTGGTTGTTTGATACGGGTGAAGCTAGTTAGTGGCTGAACGCCAAGGAAGTTGCAAATCTGGGAGGGGAGATTCTAACAGAGGAAATCGAAGGAGGAGGACTAAAGCACAGAACAAGAGAGAGAAGTCAAGCAGATCAAAAGAATCGAGAGAAAGAGAGGAAAAGTAGATCGAGGAAAGAGGAGTAAACCAGTATATTGTTATACTCTCTACAGTAAGTAGCAATTACATATATAAGGGCAGCTAGGCTCAACACACACACATACAGCAAAACTATGCAGCTCAACAACCAAATGCTAACAAAAGAATATATGCTAACAATAGAGCAACGTGACAAAGGAAGGAAAATAATAAACTAGGAAGTTATGAATTTATGGTGAAACGTAATCACGGAATTTTGGGAGAGCATGGGTCACCCAGGTACTTCTACGCAAGGCTGGGGTCCAGACTTGAGATGCACTAAAGGAAGCTTTAAAGAGTCCCATAACATTGCCGCTCCCATCGAAAACAACCTTGTCCTCAAAGTTAAAAGATGAAAAATCCTGTTGAAACTCGGTAATAGCTTCCCACGTTGCCTCCTCTGGTGTTTGTGATTACCACTGCACTAGGACCTACGAGACGTGCTAGTTGTGTTTAAGAATCTGTCGGAACACAAGAATTTTCTAAGGCTGCAGTAGAGGTTGAGTACCCCTTGCCTCAACGGGTAGCTCAAAGGTCGGTGGGGGCTGTTCCCCATAATTGGGCTTTAGCAAGGAAACATGAAATACATTATGTATTTTAGAATGTTCCGGTAAAGCTAAGGGATAAGCGACCAGGCCAACTCTGTCTGGAATGCAAAAGGGGCCATAGTATCGCTTGGTGAGTTTATTAGACTGCCTATGAGCTACTGATGTTTGTCGATATGGTTAAGTCAGACATAGACCAAATCCTCAATCTAAAACTCCCGTTCAGTTCGATGAGAATTAGCTTTTTGTTTCATCCGGAGCTACGCCCTCTGCAAATTGGCTTTAAGGGCTTTTAGGATCGAGGAATGTGCAGTCAATAGTTCATCGATGGCAGCGACAGATGCTGTGCCTTGGACATAGTCGAGCAATGACGGTGGCTGTCGTCCATACAAGGCTTCAAACGGACTCATGTTAATGGAGGAATGCCAGGAAGTATTATAACTCCATTCAACCCATGATAAGTATTGAACCCAGGTGGACAATTGTTCAGCCACAAAACAGCACAAATAGTCTTCGAAACATTGGTTAACAACTTCGATTTGTCCATCTGACTGCAGATAGTATGCGCTACTATTGGACAATCTGGTGCCCTGTAACTGGAAGAGCTCTTTCCAAAACGTACTCATAAAAATGGGGTCCCGGTCGGAGACAATATCCACTGGAACCCCGTGTAGCCTGCATATATCCTTAATGAAGGTATCAACGAGTTGGGCTGCAATAAATTGGCCTCCCAGCGCAAAGAAATCAGCGTATTTATGAATTTATGAAAGGAAAATAATAAACTAGGAAGTTATGAATTTATGGTGAAACGTAATCATGGAATTTCGGGGGGGCATGGGTCACCCAAGTACTTCTACGCAAGGCAGGGGTACGGACTTGAGATGCACTGGAGGAGGCATTAAGGAGTGCCGTAACATTGTTAGTCATCATTCATATGTAATCAAGCGTGTATAAGTAGTACAAGTGTATGGCTGATTAGTTGATTGAATTCAAGTGATTTCTGATTGGTCTGTTTCTAAGGAATCAAATTTGTGTTCCCAAACCTTCTTTCTATTTTGCCTTTTGCTTGTCTCATTCTCTCTCCTTTCTTCTCATTCTCAATATATTTTCTTCTGAATTGTGCTACTTATTAGTAGTAAAAGAGCAAATCTTACTCTTTCACTACCCAATGATACGGTTATTGATATCCAATATGCTTAAATTTCAATTGTTAAGATAATAAAATGAGAATATCGTAGTGCAGGCCTCAATGGGCAATTGATTCTCTTGTTGTTTAGGAATAAAGAGACAGAGAAAAGGAAATCAAGAGAGTTAGGATATAAAAGTGTTAAGAAAAAAATGCAATGAACAAGACAAGTAGAACAACGGAACAATTTAATGTGGGAAACCTTCACTACTAGCAACTATCAATACGTACAATTTACAAGCTAAGAAACCCAATGCCCAGGCACACTCCAGTGAACCCACTTTCAATTCACATGAGAGCAACACAATCTAGCCTCTCACAAAACATATTCTTATGGAGCCCACCAAAACCTAAACCTAATAAGATTAAGAAAAGCAACTGCAAAGGTAAATAAATTAATAATAACAAAGTAAAACTATTACTTGGCTGCTAATAATCATAACTTGGAGACTCTTCCTTTTCATAGCCAAGTACACTGGTCAATCAAAATAATCCCCGTAGAAATTTTAATCCTACTCACACTTATGCTGCAAACAGCAGCTAGTCATTTCCTTTTTTTACATTTTTTTTTATCTTTACTTAAGTGAATTCTATATCAAAATCACAACAAAATGAGTTTTTCTTGCTTATGGTTGCAACTAAAAACCTCTCATCACGGAGAGAGAGAGAGAGAGAGAGAGAGAGAGAGAGAGAGAGAGAGTGCATGTACATGGATTCTTGAACGTAGCAACTTAATTGGCCAACAAAAAAACCTTCTTAATTTCATTTCCTAGAACCATTGGATGTTGTACGTGTAGGCTAGTATATATTAAACAAACACAACATACATAACACACATTGAAGCCGATTCCTGACAGTACCTAGTTGCTAATAATCTCAAGCCCTTCTAAACCATAACTTCCCCAAAATGCTTCACCTTTTATTGCATCATTTCAAAATGCAACCAGACAGTTCATTCAATAACTACCCTAGCAAAGTAGAAATAAGTTTCAGAACTAAATCCTTCAAATAATCACCCGTCCACAACTAATGGAAATCTCAACATTGAACCAATTACACTAGAAATTGGACATTTAACTTTCAAGAAATTGCATTATGTAAATTTCTTCATGAGACAATGAAATGGCACAGAGAGGAAGAAAGATAGAAATGTACACCCATCCTTTTGCCCTTGCCACCAGCAAGTAGAATGACAGAGACACTATCCTCCTTCACAACCACGGTTTCCTGGACCATGCACAAATCAATATATAGAACTTTGAAACAATCCAAAAGGAAAAAGGAAAATGCTAAAGAGTGCCCATAAAGAACAATTTGTCTCCTGAAATGTGATTCCCCAATAAAAAAATGTCCACTGGGATGTATTAAAACGACATTCTTTATATAGCACACAATCATTGTCATAAGGGCACGTGGCAGCAAGAACCTTATCCATTTAAGAGAATATGAAGGAAAAAGAGTTCAAACCTTGGCAGCTTCCCCAACATTTGCAAAGCAACTGATAGCTGATTTGTCCATTATTGACTTCTCTTTAACTTGAACTACAACACCTATTCAATCATATTATTGTAATCAAATTCCACATTTAAGCTCCGGGCACTAGAAGAAGGAAAGATCAATAACGATAGTGACACAAAAATAGAGTAAGAGAAATCCATAATTGGCTGGATTCGAAAGTAATCTTGCCGGAAAAGCTGGGGTTGTTGAAATTTGAGCATCTGCGACTTCTGCTGAGCAAATGTAAGGATAGAGAGTTGGGATTGGCAAACATTGGAGAACCAAATAAAGGAAAATCCAAACGGCAACAGGAGAAAGGAAGCTGCTGCACACCAACCACCCTCATCTCTTTCCTTCTCTGCACTCCTCTCTCCCCTCCTCTCTCCCCGTGTATGCCTCGGTGGATATGGCGCCGCTACTGCGCGCAAATGTGGGACCGATACGGGACGTCGGAAATCGAGAACTATACACGGGAAAAAATATTCGAAATTGTTCGAAACTTTTTACTTTTATTTTTTCATTTTTGTTTTATTTATTTATTTATTTTATACAAGTGGTGCATACTGCAAATTTAAATTCAACCTAAGTAATTTCTCAATAGGCTCTCTGGATCTTAAAACCCAAAATCTGCACTACTAACAAGAGATTAAAATTATGATGCTAAGTCCTTAATTTATTCTTTAATATTCAAATTAATAAAGTTATAGTTAAATCAAAATTTTTAAGAAAATTTTTTTTAAAATATAAAGTTTTAGGTCTAGAAAATAGGCTTTGGGAAGAAATTTTTTTCATTGATGATAAGGTTTTTTGATATGGCAAGCTCCAAACCTTCATATATAAAAATGATAATGCCTTTGAATGTCAAGTTCAAGATGCCCCCATATTTGCTAAGAGGTTTCTTATATGGATATTATGGTTTGTCTTGGGATAACATCCTGATACATCCTAGATTTAAACTTCAAACAGGTTTGGATCGAGTTGTTCGTCGGACTTCGGTCTTCATCCGTCGAGTTTAGGATTTTACACACCACAATTTAAAATGAGAGGTCAGGTGACGATGAGATTTGATCCCACCGAAAATATTCCACACTCAAGTCAGTATAGAACCTTTTGAGGACGAAAAGGTAAAATGCAGGGAATGCAAAGATGGATACTTGGAGTGTATTTCGGTACTTTAGTGGGCGGTGCACTTGTAAAGAGTGTGACTTAGATTATGGAAGCTTGCAAGAAGTAGTTTCTCCCAATACTCAACCTGCAGGAAGCTAGTAGTAGAGAAAAAAGGAGCGAGCGTTAGAAATTAAAAGTGTAAAGAGTTTCTATAAGCTTTAGTTTGTTAAAGGGTGTTTAGTAGGCAGAAAAGAACGTCCCTGTGGAGTGAACCTCTATAGTTTTTTATAGCCATGGTCCTCCGTTGCCTTCCTTGCGTAGCAAGGTAGAATGCCCACCTTCTGCGGGAATCATTGCCTTTCTTGTGTGGATGTAAGCGTCATTCTTAGCTGCAACGGTCAAGAAGGTGAATCTCTTTTCTTCTGTGTATAGTAGCCGTTAGGGTTCCCTGTGCTGATTAGTGAGCCTTCCTCCTAGGATGTGCTCTGATTTTGGATGGTTGATATTATAGTGGAGATTGTCTTTCTTGAAGATGCAAAAAATTAGGATAGACGACCATTGAGGCTTAGAAAGGTGTGAGCGGGATGATTTAGACATGGGTCGCGTTCATCTTGGGTCACGACCGACATACTTGCTACTTCTCCTGTCAAACGTAGCGTTGACTGTTCTAGGTACAGATGGGCCACCATTGATTTTCAGTCACTTACTCTTTTTTTGGGCCGGCCCACTACTAGCATCCCCATCACCTTTCATAAAATTATTGGTCATTTCTTTTTGATAAGTTATGATTAATTATTCAATAATTTATTATTCGCTGAAAAATCTATACCTTTTATTAAAAAACGGGTATTCATACGAGAAACTAATATCTTTCATTAGACAATTATTTTTCAGTATTAAATATTTTGTTTATGAATATAGGCTTAATGGATCCTCATAGAGAAATTATATTTGTTGTATAATTTTTTAGATTGGGAGGTCTTAAGTTATAACTAACATGGGTTGTAACCAATGAGTATCTAGTTGACCATGAGTCAACTAAAAATAATGGCTAATAATTCACCCCACTATGGGTCTCTTATTTTATGTTGGCATTTTCATCTGACTGGTCTATTGCCATCTACCTTTTGTCATTTAATTTTTTTGATAAAGTACTATCTTAATTGACTATCTTATAATTCACATATTTTAATAGGACAATCACATTTATAGCCTTATAATTGTGTATGCTTCAAAGACCCACACCATTTTGAGGGGTTCAATTATAAAGGTCTAGGTCCGACTTAGCCCACTCTTATGCAAGACCTCAAATCATCTAGTTTGGAATTGTTTTGGCATAGAAGTCGAAGCTGAGAAGACAAAGGTATTTGATGAAAGAAGGTGAAAAAGGTAAATATATTTTATGAATATTTTTTTTGGGCAACTATCCTCCATGACTTTGTTTATTCTATAAAGCATAGTTGATGATTTATCATTTATTACACAAATAAATATCCTTTACCTATTTGTTGAATTTATAAATTTTGGTACAATGTATTATTATTATTTTTTTCTGTGTTGATTTTGTCATGGCCCTACGTATTTGTTGCCCTCCATACATTTGTTTTTCTTGTTTAAATACGTCATTATTTTAAGTACTCTACCTTCCTTTATATAGTTTTCAAATATATTATTCTATTTATATCCTTATATTTGTTATTTGAATAGCTTCCATCCTAACTTGCCCTATGGTTCCTTAGAATTTGTCATGTAGCTTCGAAGGATTATTTTATTTTTCTTGTGTCTTAGAATGCCTTAGAAAAGAATAAACAAATTGCTTATTGAATCAAAGTCATATTGTTTATATGGGTCTCTAATTTGTCTAATACTTTTCTTAGAAGTTTTACCTAAAGTCCTTCATCGACTTGGTTCCTTATAACCACAAGTTGTACTCGGTCTCTTGTGAGATTCCAATTGCTTGAATCTATTGTTAGAGTTATGGGAATAACCTTGTAGCTATTTTATGATTCTTTTTGACATGTTTAACCCTTATAGATGGCTAAAGGATGGTATGTGAAGATATTAAGAAATTTGAAAATATGTAAACTAGAAAACCCTACTATAGTTTATATTGTATAAAGCCTATTATAGTTTTATGTGTACTAGTTTAATGATTCTCTATATATCATAATTTCATATTATAATTCTTACTTTCTAATATTTTGAAATTATCTTAATATAGAGATTTTATTATAACTTAAATCATTATAAAATAATTGATAATAATTATAATTTGTGACATGTCTATTATATAATTTACATGGGAAGGTTCAGGAAAGCCAATCATTTGTGGGTTAGAATAGTTACATTAGGCTATGTATATAGCATATTTTGTGTAGGCATGTTAACCATAACTTTAAACTTGCCAATGGGGTTAAATATTTGAAAATTCATTTGATTTTATTTAGATTATGTTTCATTTAGATTTAATGTATTGTTATCTATGAATAATTACATTCGAACTCTATTCGATATTTTATTACGTCCTTCATATTTGTGGCATAACTTTATTACATATTTGAGCTTTGGCGTTGTTGCGTCTTCGGATCGTGATCACTGTACAGATTCGGATCCGAAAGCAAAGCAACACCAAAAAAATTAAGTGTTTGGAAAGAGAGAGAGAATGACACACAAGCGTTTTTATGTGAAAAATCCTCTTTTGAATGAGAGGGAAAAGCCACGGGACTAAGGGTCCAGGAAAACTTCCACTATGTCGTTGGGTGAGTATAAAGAATGGAGAGCATGTGAAACTCAAGGTTCTCAAAGTGCTCTTTCTGATTACACTGGGGGAAAACTCACTAACTCTTTCTTTGTGTGCATTAATGCAAAAGTGGAAGCGGGATCTTTTATTAGGTGTGTCTTGAATACTTATATAGAGGCTTGGATGTCCTCTATGGAGCGTCAGTGTGACCTGGCGTGTGCTTGTTGTCTTGCCACCAAATTTGTAGGTTGCTCTGCTGTGTCAGGAGGATCACGTGCGTGCAAGTGGGCGTTGTGAGACGTCACATCACGGGTGTGTCGGAAGCCGTCCTTCTGAGCGCAGGCGTCGTGTTGTAGAAATTACGTGTGGTTTGATAGAAGTCAATTTCTCGAACCAATCCAGCCCTTTGGGCCTCATGGGACGTGGGCTTGGGTTCTTAGGCCTCCAGAACCAACTTAGCCTCTTGAGCCAAGTCAGTCATTTGGGTTGCCCGCCCATATCCTCGGACGCGCAAAGTCAATCTGGTCTCTCTGATCATATTGGGTTTTTGAGCCTTCTTTGGATATGGATCCGTTTCATAAAAACGAGTCTCTTAATTGGGTCCTGGGTGTTCACTACCAATCACTAGCCCCCCATGCCAAAATATTAGAGAATCTCAACCTTTGGCATGTTTGACAGTTGAAGTTCCTCAGGACATTTTGGCCTTGACTTGGCCTTTCAAGGTGCTTACTACCTGGCTGGCGCTCAGCGTTGTCTGCGTCCAAGATGCTCTTCTTTCCGTCCACGAGTTTTGCAAGCATCCTAGGACGTCTTCCTGAGTTGCTTTGCCCGATTTCTTTCGAGGATGTGATCGCCGTCTGTGGACTCTCTCCTGGCTTGAGGTGCTACCCTGGTCGTCAGCTATCGCATTAAATGTGCACCTAACGTGCATTAAATGCGGCCTAGGAAAAAGAAAGGTCATCATTACCCTCAGACCGGTGGGGTATCGACACGTGGCTTGGCATTAAATGAGGCGCACCCTTTTGAATTTCGAAACATTTGATAGCATTTGGTGATGATGAAACTGTGGCCGAGTGCCTTTCAAGGAAGCGTAGGCAGCCGTCTAGGGGTCCTTCTGAGGTGCCTTCTGGGTTCGCGGAGCTTCCTATTGCCCCTCCCCTATTAAGTCCAGTGCATGACATCCCCACTGTCTTTATTAGTGAGGCCTCGGATTTGATTGATAATCCATCCGATGACACTACGGTAGGACTTGCACTAGAGGAGACTGAGGCAACCCAGGCCAAGGAAGCAGTGATGATGACGTCTACTCCTGAGACTGCTGAGGCCAAGGACACTGCCGTGACCATAGAGCCCCCCATGCCTTGAAATCTAAATCTGCAGCCTAATAATGATTCCACTTGAGGTCTGAGAGAAGGCCCTAGGCGAGGACGTTGTTGGGACTTCGAGTTCTAATGAAGCTAAGATTGGGGTTGCAGAACCTTCTGGAATTGTTGATCATTCGATCCTTAATTTTGATGGAGATGCCCCTACGTCCGAGACCGGGGTTGAGGTTTCTGTGGTGCTTGCTGCTGAGCCATAGAAGTCCGAGGCCCCTAGAGAGGAGAGCTCAGCCAGTTGCTCTCTCGTCTCTTAAATAACCTTATGTCCTTCCTTAACATTTTAGCTTCTTGTTTCCTTCCACTCACACTTTAACGGCTTGATTTTCCTTTACAGTTTCAAGAGCTGGCTGGGAACCTTGGGCGGCTCATTGGTGGTGTCGCCCAAACTTGTTCTAAGTTGGAGTCCTTCAAAGCCACTAGAGATACCAACAAATGCTTGGAAGCTGAGCTTGCTGAGGTCGAGAGAAAAATTACTTCCCTTGAGGATGCATTGAAGCGTCAGTAGGTTCAGTACAGGCTTCTCCGATACAGGAATTTCCAGTGAGGACTTTGGTGAGGGCCGTGGACATAGCACCAGTGTTAGAGGGCAAGTACTGGGACGGCATTAGTTTGTGTCGCTGAGTGATGAGGTTGCTGTGCCCATAATTTTCTACATCCGTATTTGATCATCGGAATGTCAGCGCTACATGCTTGAACGACTTATATGGTCTCCCTGGAAGGGGTTGGCCTCCCAACCCTTCCAGGCCTAGGCCATCAAGTCGTTCTAAAACTTCTGGGCAGCCAGGATCTTCAGAGCAAGTAGGGCCTCTCAGATCACAAGGACAGGAGCAGCAACAGGGAACTTCTTCTCAGCCAGGACCTTCTAATGGTTGATTGTAAATTTATTGAGTTGTAGAGTTTTTTGTTTACATGTACATTGCATACGCTGTAAACTTAAAGTGTGAGTAAGATTCATTTTTTCAATTTCAATCTTTATCCAAATTGTCTTGTGTTTGTGGTTCCTTTTTTGGACCTAAACTCTTAGGAAGTCATGTCCCTTTTGAGCCGAGTGACCGAACTTATAGACCGTCTTAGGCTGATGATGCTACCTCAAGGGTTTTCACATGCTAACTGTTTAATCCTCCTAAGTTTTAAGGTCAACCTATCAAGGGTTGCTTGGCTAGGCCAAGTTTTAATCCGACCTCTTGGGTCGCTCGATACCAGATTGAGTTTTAGGCCTACCTCTTGGACCACTCAGTATAAGACCAAGTTTTTGTCCAACCTCTTGGACCGCTCAGTGTGGGATCGAGTTTTAGTAGCAAGTGAAAGAAATCTTATCCACTTGACTTAGGAGCAACCTAGTTCTTAATCATACGTGGGATGAGATGCAAACATTCGAATGAAGTGTCGTTGGTAAAATAGAGAGAATGAAAAGGAAAATATCTTTTTTTATTATTTTTATTTATTCAGAAAGTGTGATACAAGCATCCAAATGATGCAATCATTATACCTATGCATGTGTCTGTACAATCATTAATAGTACTTCTTAAGGTGGGCTGCGTTCCAAATCCGAGAAACAAGCCTTCCCTCCTGGGTGAGTAGCTTGTACGTCCCATTCCAAAGGATGGCTGAGACCAAGAACGGTCCCTCCCAATTTACAGAGAGTTTGTTCCGATCGGTATTTTTACCTGTGGCTTTAATACTTCTCAACACTAAGTCTCCTATTTCGAACTGATGTGCCTTCACCTTTTTATTATAATATCGGGCAACTCGTTGTTGGTAACCCGCTGTGCGTAGCTTTGCTGTGTCTCAGGCTTCCTTTTAAAAAACGGCAAATACTTCTCAGGCAATTTGGCCAGGAAGCGAGACAGGGCTGCCGGCCTTCCAATGAACTTTTAAACCTCCTTCACAGTCCGAGGACTCTTCATATCCGGGATAGTTTTGATCTTTTCTAAATTAGTTTCGATCCCTCGATGTGATACAATGTAATCTAAGAACTTCCCAGACGTCACTCCAAATGTACGCTTGGTTGGGTTGAGCTTCATCTGGTATATTCTTAGGACATTAAAGGTCTCGGATAGATCTCAGATGTGGTCTTTGGTCATTCTGCTTTTGACGAGCATATCATCCACGTAGACCTTCACATTCCTTCCGATCTGATCCTTAAACATCTTATTCATGAGCTACTGATAAGTACTATCAGTATTCTTGAGGCTAAAGAGTATGACTCTATTGCAGTATATCCCTTGATCCGTCTTAAATGAAGTGTGCTCCTCGTCTTCGGGGCTTATCCTTATTTGGTTATAATCTGAGTGCGCGTCCATAAAACTTAAAAGTTCATGTCCGGATATTGAGTTTACAAAGTAATCAATCATTGGTAGGGAAAAGTTGTTCTTTGGGCATGCTTTATTGACATTAGTGAAGCCCACGCACATCCTCCACTTCCCGTTGTTCTTTTTCACCATGACCACGCTAGACAGCTAGTCTGGGTATTGCACCTTCTGGATGAATCTAACGTCTAGGAGCTTTTTCACTTCTTCCCGGATAGCTACCAGCTTCTCTATTAAATAGTTCCTTTTCTTCTACTGAACGGGCTTATGATCAGAATCTGGACCCAACTTGTGGACCATTACTCCTATCGGTATCTCTGACATGCCACTCGAAGTCCAAGCAAAAACGTCCGAGTTCTCCCATAGGAAGCTGATGAGTTGGTCTCAAAAAGCTCGAGAAAGAGAGTTTCCTATCTGGATGATCTTTTCTGGATCTCTGGGATCCAAAAGGACTTGGTCGATGGCTTCTTCAGATTTGGCCTGTTGCAATGTCATCTCATTACGGAAGTTCAAGTATTCGATGGGTTGAGGAAGTGGCGTCTAGGTGATTTGGGACAAATAGTATGTCCATCCAGCAACCTAATCCCCAATGACCTCTCCAATCCCATATGGTGTTAGAAAACTTCATCTTCAAATGTGGAATTGAGGTCACGGCTTCAAAGGCGGCCAGACAAGGGCATCCGAGAATTGCATTGTAGATCGAAGGTAGATCTACTACTAGGAAGAAAAGGGTCTTTGACAATGTTCTCGGATGGGTCCTTAATATGACCTCAAGTTGGATAACTCCCTGTACTGGCACTGGCTAGTTGTCTAGTCCACAGAGGGGTTCCTCAATTGCCGTCATCTGGCTTCTTTTAAGCCATAATTTAGAGAAAGTATCGAGATAAATAATTTTACGCGAGTTTTCATTATCAATAGATACTCGTTTCATCTGGTGGTTTAAACTACCGTTAGAAACGAGTGTAGTTACAACCAGTGGGTCAGAATGGGGGATATTACATGGGCCATATCTTCGTTACAAAAACTAATGACCTCATCTCTAGATTTTACCCTATGTTTCTTATTCTTCGCCGCTGGATCCTCCCGAGCGTCGCCTTTGACCGGGCGGGTGGATATCATGTTGACTACCTCGGCGGCTACTCTGCTCTTTAGCTAGTCAACCTCACCTACTTCTACTATTTCGGACAATTGTTCGGGTTTTTACAAGAAGCAGTTAAGGTAACCTCCTTGATCAACTCCTCGATCTCCTTTTACAACAACCGACAGTCTTCGGTACCATGGCTTCTGCAATAGTGGTAGTGGCAATATTTGGACTGGTCACCATCTTCTGAGTTCTTCAACGCCTTGGGCCATTCTAAAAATTTTTAATTCCAAATTTACATTAGGATGTTGGTATGTGATTCATTCAATGGAGTAAGGTTTATGGGGCCGTACTCTCTGTAAACGTTCTGCTCTGACTTGTGGTGCTTTTTGGGTGCTCAGGAGCTTTGTCGGTCTTCACGCCTCCTCTTTCCTTCCACTATCCTTGGATGGAGTCTCGTCACCTGGATGGGCTTCTTTGCATCGTTCGCTTCCTCAGTCGTAATGTAAATTCTTGCTATACTCTCGACCTCCCTGAACGTCTGCAGACTCTTACGCACGAGGTGCTTGAAGAAGCTACCTCCCTCCAATGCGGACGAGAAAGAGGTTAGCTTGATCCCGTCGGTCAGTTTTGGGATCTGCTTGGCCTCAGATATAAAGCGGGACAGAAAGCTCTTCAGGCTCTCCCTGGCCCCTTGCTTCACACGAGCAAGTTGCCATGGTTACTTCTCGATCCTTTGGCTGGAAGTAAACTAAGAGAGGAAGGTTTCTACCAATTCGTTGAATGAGCAGATGGAGTCCACAGGTAGCCCATAGAATTAGATCTTTATATCTCCCTTGAGTGTCAAGGGGAAGTACTGGCATATTGTCATCTTGTCTAAACATTGACGGCTCAGATGCTCATGGAAGTAATCCAAGTAGTTTATAGAATTAGCACTTTTGTCGTAAGGGTTGACCGACACTTTGTACCAAAGGCTTCTTTGCTCCATCTTCCTTCTTAGTTCTTTAGCCACTTTGGCCCTGTGGAAATCTTTCGATGACGAGTCAGTTTGTTAAGTTATTCACAAGAGAGTGATCAAACCCAACAATGATATATCTGCCAACTAGAGACTCTATAGTAAAAACATAAAGCTCAAAAAAGGTTTAATATGTGCCTTTTCTTTGTAGCAAACTTATCCAATAATGATTTCTCCTTGTCAAAAGTGAGCATGGATGATGTGGAACATGATGAGTCTAATTATCATCTAAAATGTTGACTTTGATGTATAAAAGGCTTTTAGATGTGTTTGAATACCTTACCCAAGGATGACGTGGGCTTAAACAAATGATGGCTCTAAGGGATCAAAAGTTGGGATCTAATGACTCATTATTACCAAATATTCGATTTCTAGTCAATTCACAGCTTTCCGGTCCTCCCAATCAACCACTATCAAAAGGGTCTTAGACATCCTTCCTTTTAATGGATCCTTAGTGAACACTTTCAATAAATAATATTGAACCAAAGTGTTATGTCTACATCTCTAGTGTCAAGGTGTTCATTAGTTTTCTAAACATGAAAGATTCATCTCAAAAGTCGTATTATCAAAAGATGACTTCATGACACCATCCTTACAATTGATTAAAGTATTAGAAAATGACAAAGAACTATCTCCAAGTATAACAGAAAAAGTGAGCACTATAACTAATAATAGGTTATTATTAAAAAGTCCACAAGTAAAAAAAATTTATTTAGACTAGAACATCCTAGACCACCCCTCCAGGAATTTTAACCGATCAATCTTACAATTGCAATGTGATGCTAATTTGCTTGATCTCTGCCAAGTTCAATTGCTGATAAATAGCATATGGTAGTAGATTCATACCGGCTCCTAGATCTATAAGCACTTCCTCAATCATATGGTTTCCTATAATGCAGTAGACAATAGGGCAACCCTAATCTTTGTACTTAGGGCCTGTATTATGGAATCACTTGTTCAATGTAAAAAAAAAAAACCCTTTCTTTATATTTAAGTTTCTCATTATTGAATATATGTCATTTAAGAACTTCTTGTATAGCCTAAAACCAATTTTTGTATAATAATATAAATTTATAGCTAATTCATGTTTAATTAGTGAGGTTGGTGTGTGGGACAAATGGGACCCTAACATCAGCGCATTTAGTAATAGCAAATAAAATACACATAAAGGATGTGTATACACAAGTATCAACAAATTAGCAAGCCTAATATGCACAATAAGGGCACACATGTTCAAGTTTGGATAGATTAACATGTCTGATATGCACATGAGAGATCCACATGCGCTAAGAAAAATGGTTGTGGAGCTTAAGGTGCACATGGTTGGTGAAGGTGCATCAGTCGCTTTAAATATAGAGTTTCAACTCCGATAAGCTTATTTTAGCTTAAATTTTAGAGAAAATATAAAAAAATAAAAGAAAAAAAGGGAAAGAGAGGAGGAAGAAAACATGAACTTTGAAGAAAATATTCAAAATTTCTTGTGTAATCAATTAAACTATATAATTTAAAAAATCTCCCTCCATTTTTTAAAAAATGTTGAGATTATGCTTCTAAGCTCCATTCATGTGTTCTTTGTTGCTTTCTTATCGTTTAGCTCATATGTAGGGCTATATTTTCCACATTTTTCAAGATTTTTAAAGCTTGTGTCTAAATTTTTGAAAATTACTTTTGTAATTCTAAAATTGATAAGGAAATCTCATTGCATACGTATAGTTTGCTTGAGATTCGTGACAAATCTCTACTATTAAGTTTATTTATTTCTAAATTTTGAAAAAAATGTTTGTATTGTAGAGATTTTATTTATTTTAAAAAATTACTATAAGAAATTGATGGTAATATAATTTATGATATATTCAATATATTTTTGTAGGTGATGATTGTAATGTATAGGATGGGAATGTAGCAACCTTGGCCCAAGGTGCCCACCGCCCAGTCTAGACTACTTATACGAAGACCTTAATCATAATTCATTATCATAAAAATTAGAATAAATTAAGTATATATAAAATTCATAAAAATAAATACCATCTATCAAATATCTACCTTATTAACTCATAAGGTAAAATATATGGGCACACAATTCTGAAAATAACTAAATATTTCTACTACAATGTTAGAAGTACATCCTCATAAACTCACAATATGTAAAGGCTAGACTCCAACATCCCCCACCTGCATGCTCTTTAGCAAAAACTTGATCTTCAGCTAGTCCTTTGATCTTGCACTACTCTAAAATTAATAAAACGTAAATGTGAGTAAACAACTTAATAAGTAATATAAATAAACAATACAGTACTATCTAAATAATCTCAAATGACAATATCATAATATATAATCATAATAATAATACTATAAATGAACTTTTTTTTTATCCGAGACTCTACATATCGTAAATACGACTCAATAATATAATAAAAATTTACTACTGAGAGTTATCTTGAACCTAAAAATAAAAAATATAATAAGGAATTTTTAAAATTTGACTATTAATAAAAGTATAGGTTTCATTGAAATCATTTCAACAAAAGTCACTATATTATAAAATATCATGAACAATCTCCCTATATTTTATTCTATCATTATAAATCAAAGACAATGTATTTCTATCCCTTACGGCTGGGTTAATAAGGCAAGATAATTAACAATTGTAAGTTCAACATGCAACACTTATCTTTGTCTAATCTGAATACAGGAATTGCTTCTCCAAATTTTCTTGTCTGATCTGGGAATAAGAACCATTACTCATCTTGACAAATTGTTTTGGCTACTTTGGGTATAAAAATTGCTCATTTAGCTTCTTTTCATCCAACCTAGATATAGAAATCAACATTGATCCTGAAAATTTTTTTGCCCAATCTAAATATAAGAATTGCACACTCCAATTTTCTTTGCCCATTTCAGTATAGGAATTAATGTTCACACATGTTAACATTCATTGTACCTTGTCATGATATCTTTCAATATTACATCATATGATAGTTATATAATTATGAGTATCTCTCCAAAAAATAGACATTTATCCATTAAAACTTGAGTTAGGGATCGGATAACCATAAATTATATTATAGTTATATAGGTTTCATATTATTTGATATTGTACTAATTTCAATGGTCTCCCTTACCCCACTCATAGATAATAAAGACAACTCACATGCTCAAAGATTACGTAAAGAAAATTATTACCGAGAAAGGATATGAGATGAATCCCTAGTACACTAAGTACTTATCACATGGCACTCTAAACATGACCACTATTGCTCTAAACCCTGGAAATACATTAGGCGAGTCACCCTAGCACTTATGTCAAAAATCTAGACTGATTAACACTCTTTTAACATTGAAATGCTGCATTGCATGCTACTCTTACACCAAAATGTAAACTCTATCGTGGGGTCTATGTGATATTTGAATGCATGATTTAACCAACTAAGCCCCTAAAACGGTGAAAATGTGGCCTATGAGGTCTCTAATTTGTAATTTTTTTTAAAACTTAGATTTTTCTCAAAACACATCTAACGTTTGAATGATGCTTCACATTTTGGTCAAACATTGACTGTTAGCCTTATGAAACGACACTATTTTTTTTATGGGATTTAATATCTAAAATCTACAACCACTAATAATAAATCCACCAAAATGTATCCTCAATAATACATGACTAGGCTTGTAAATTTATTGATCTACCTCGAGCTTGTCCCTAGCATTCAAACGCAACATCACATGCCAATTGCATACCGAGTCAAACAATACATAAATCTAAGGATCTATGAAAAACAAGTAATAAAACAGAAGTATTAGAAAGTCTCTATGGTAAAGTTCTTATTAATTAGGTTTATAACAATCATATGATGTATAAGAAGGACAAATCAATAAGATTCATGAATGAATTATGTAGATCTAGCCATAAAAGTATCAATGTTCAAACATTGGCAAAATTGCAAAGTGACATTTAAATGCTAGTCAAGCGCCATCAGAATATTAATGTAAAACAATTCAAATGGTCATAAAATTTAACGTACATCATCTATACTTTATTTATTATTGGTTTATTTCATAAAAATGGATTAACAACAAGATGAACGAAAAAATATAGAGTGCCCAAGGAAAAGGGGTATTTCAACAAGCATTGGGATGTATGTAAACAATAATATTTTACCACAAATAGCAACCAAGGGTTCCCTATGAAGGAATCTCCAAAGACACTACTAAGATTGGCTCTAAGGAATAAAGAGGCTAAAATGTAGTAGAATTTTCCTCTCAACTTGGTGTTTAGTTGGGCAATCCTCTTGTTGGAAGATACCTATTTTTTTTTCAGGATTGTCTTGTTGATTAAGTTTAATGTTACAAAGCCATCAATTCATTTGTTTGTTTGGTTACCCAATTTCTATTACATAAGATAGGATATAACCATTTATATTTTAAATTTTACCAAAATATTTTTTGGTTATGATTTTATTATGAAATTATTTTAAAATATATTATAGACTAATCTCTGAACTAAACTTATTTTTTATATTATCAAACACTTTGTCTATGACATTTGCTACCTACGGAAAAAATTATTTCTAATTATAATTTTTTTTATTTTTTTTATAGTAATTAGATAGACATTAAAAATCTAAAATCATATATAATCGTCCTAAGTAGGCCAAACCAAAAAAAGAAAAAAAAGAAAAAAATACCCACATAACTTAAATAAAACAAGATATAGAAGGGCGGAGCACAGCGCCATTGGCTTTAATATTATTATATTAATAGAATCTAAAAAATTATAAATAAATATTTTTTTTGATAATTTTTATTTTATGAAAAATTTAAAAATAAAAAATATAATATATATATATATATATATATATATATATAAAACAAATTAGATGTGGCCCTGTTTTCTTAGAAGCCCACACCAATGCAAAAGCCCACAGATGCCACATACGTGAGATGCACCCCTTTCCCCATATCTACGGACAAAAGTTGTGTTTAGCGCTTGCGCTTCCTAGCAGGTGACGATCGTCGACTTCGAAGAGGAAGTGGAAGATTTGGAGAAATGGCGAAGCAGCTGGGATCGACGGGAGAGTTCTTCAGGAGGAGGGATGAATGGAGGAAGCACCCGAAGCTGGGTAACCAAGTTCGTCACGCCGCTCCTGGCCTCGGCATTGCCCTCGTCGCTTTCGGCATTTATCTCGTCGGCGAGGCCGCCTATAACAAATTCTCATCCTCTTCCTCGTCTTCTACTCATCACTGAAGAACGATTTCACAAGTTCCAGGATTTACCTTCTCCAGCTTTCAGGCAAGTTGACATTTTCTTTTTCTATCCTGTTATTTGTTCTATGGATTGGTATTATTTAGTTAATTTCCTTGTTCTGTTCTGTTTATGTGAAATTTGCATCCTATGTTTTGTGGCTAAGAAATATGTTTTTGACATGACTTAAAAATTAGCTGAATTTGCGCCTAATCCTCAACACGGAGATCAATTGGCGATTGGAATTCAATTTTGAAATGAAACGATAGAGAATGAGAGAGGATCAGAACTGATAGAAGAGTATTCCATTGATTCCACTTTGCACTCTAGCGATTAAATAAATTTTGTACTCATAGACGCGAGGGCAGTTGTATGTGTAGCTGAAGTTTAATTACAAATGCATCAGATCTAATGTCTAACTAAAGGATGAGAATACACGATGCTTTCGCCATTGCTTTTGTGCAACCTTATCCTGGATAATAGTGAGCTTGTTTTTGTGGTTTCAATCCATACCTTTTGGTCCCAATTGGCTGTCTTAACATTATGCTGGCACTCACCTTTGATTAAGTGAATCTAATCAACTTACTTGCTCGTGCCTAACTTCAGATCAGCCATATACTTATGTACAGACACACACATATGTATAAGAGGTTTTATTTATTCGTTTGAGAAATTCCCTATTGCAAATTAGTATTATCGATTTGGTTAGTGACAACTATGGTATAATTATCATACATATTTGGTCCTAATATATGTTTTCTTTTGACATTCTTCTTTCCCATTTTCTCTTTCTGTCTTGGTATGATCTTGTCACCATGGATTTGATGTCCTTGAAACTGCTGCAAGACCCTGTCACAATGATAATCTATTATCACTATGTTCCCACCGGAAAGATTAGGTTTTATTATTCTTTGACTGATTGTATCCATTGATCCCTTTTTGTTGGATTTCCTTTGTGTCCTTGAATCTGGTTGACCCTTCATTCCTTTTCTTAATCAATTGGAAACCTTGATGGAATATGATCAGCACTCTGATTGTGGCTCTTCCTTCCTAGTTGCAATTATTTGTTTGTTTACTTAATTTGGTGCTATGTTGTTAAAGGCACACCTTGGCTAGGTACTCAAAGTTTGGGGCTTCAACTTACCTAAGTGAGGCTTTTTCCAGCCGGCATGTGTCTAGGCTTTAAGGCATGCGAATTGTTTTTAAGGCTAATTCATTATCTCGAGCGCCTTATAGATTTTTTTTTTTTTTAAATCAACTATTTCTTTTAAATTGTCATTATATTCAAATATTATTCATAATTTTAACTGGGCGTTTATGAAATTGGGGTTGATAAAAGTAATGAGTTACCGATTAGAAGAATAAATGGAGATCATGATGAGGATAATGAATTTACGTTTGATCGTATATTTTGATAAAAAAAAATTCGTAGCTAAATTAATTAGATCAAATAAGACTAAATATTATACTTAATTGAGAAATAGTGTGAGCCTTCAACTATAAATGCCTCTAGGGCTACTTTATTGGAGTTTATTAATGGTGAAGATTTTATCTTACGAAGAAATGTAAAGGTAAAAAAAATAATTCAAGCCTATAAGTAAAGGAATGAGAAGGTATGAATTTTTGATTGATAATAATGATAATATTAATATTTATTATGAGTATTTTGAGAGTAATATTTTCAGTTTTTAAATAAATTTTATGTTATTGTGCATTTGTGGTAAGTTCTTGTTAATTGCCATCTTTTATATTATTATTTAAACTTAGTGTTATTAAAGGTGTGTCTAGGCTCAAGGCTTGAAGCCTAGCGCCTCAACATATCTAGGCTAGGCTCATTCTAAGAAGCATGGACCTAAGATCTAAGGTGTGTGCTTTTTATCGAGGCTCAAGGTGTACGCCTAAAGCGTCTTATAGTTTTTTCTCAAAAAATAAAAAAAAAACTAACTTTTCTTTTTAAACTAGTCATCATATTTGATTATCACTTTAAATACGAACTTATTGTTTTTAAAATTGGAATTGATGAAAGTAATGAATTAATATTTGGAAAGATTGATGGAGACTATAATGATAATAATGAATTTATATTTTAGAATAGTTCTTTAATAGAGGGCTTTGTAGCTAAAATTGTTTGAGTAATGAGGTTACATATCACACTAAAATGGGAGATAGTGAATCTTGAATGATAAGTGCCTCTAGAACTAATCCGTTTGTAAATGATGAATATTTTAATTTAGTAAGACACATAAAATAAATAAGCCATTTTAGCAGATAAGTTAAAAAAGGAGAAGAAGAAGAAGAAGAAGGTTTGTTTGGTGATGATAATAAATTTTAGTCATTTCTATGAGTATGTTGAGAATATAATCAGATTTGTTTATAAATTGAATTATTTTTATATATTTGTAAAAATTGTACTTATTAATTGTTATGATTTTTTTTTATTAGTTAAATTATGAGTTTATTATTGTTGTCAGAAATATTCTTTCATTTTTTCTAATTCTCTTATTAATTATAACAAATCGAAATTATTACAAAAATATCATATATACATTGTTTATAAATGTGTGCCTCGCTTTTATTAGGCCTGCTGTCTGCGCATGTACTCTACACCTAGGTCCTAGAGACCAATTGCGCCTTAATGTGACTTGCGCTCTTAACAACAGTGGCTGAGTTATGAGTTTATGATTATTTTCATATATATTCAAAATGTAAGTCAATGCGACTGATATATTGGCCGATATTTGCATGTTATCTCACAATCCATAGAAAGTTTTTTTGGTTTCAATTATTTCATATAGTTATTTATTACCCAATATCAATATGGCTACCATCGATAGCAGTACTTATATTTGCATCCTGGAACATATGCCTGTAAAAAGCTTGTGTGATGCATCGTATTTTATCATAGCCACATTAAATTGGAGCAAAATGAATCTGTGGCAGCAACATCAGGGATGATGAATGTAACAAGCATTTGCTCCTATCATATTCCATTATAGCCCCATTAAATTGGAGCAACACTAGTGTTTGGCAGCAACATCAGGACAGATGCATTGTAACAAGCATATGCATCTACCACATTCCATCAAAGCTCCATTAAATTGGAGCCCTGTGTGTGACAAACCTCAAAACTTCCTTTAGGGGAAGTTAAGCAGTTCAACGATGTGCAATGTAAAAAGCGTCAAAACATATTCCATCTCAAAATGCTCTGTCAAATTTGAGCCCTGCATGTAACATATTCCATCATAGCCACATTAGCAGTTCATCCATATACTCCATCATATGGTATTGTGTTTTTAGCTTAGACACTACCACAACAAAAATTACATGTCAACACTGCATATTAAGAAACATCCTCTTAATCCAAACTAACGAGGACAACAAAAGATTTCTTCTACTAAAATGCCTCTGACTTGTCTTGAGCGCCACAGGATTAGGTCCACTTTGTCCATCAGTGACCCGTGGGCCTCCCTTCATTACATCATACATTTCTGCTCCAGTCACAAATGCAAATTGTAAAGCCTTACATGCATTTGGACATTAAACTATTTTCTCCATCTACTTCTAAACCAATTCCTAATTCCTAAATCTGACTTGCTTATCATAGGCCTTTGGAATCTTGTCCATGCTGGAGAAAATTCATTGTGAACAGATCTCTATTCTACAACTAGCGGAGGGAACTGTTCCTTTGGATCTTGTTTTGATTTCACTTGGGCCACATTTTCCTGCACCATAACTTCTGGAATAACTCTAGATCCAGCTACTCTTTTGAGCAGTAAATTCTCCTTCAGATGATTTCTTCTAATGAAGTAATTTTTCTCGATATTGAAGCAGAAGATTTATTCAAATTATCACTTCCTTTGGACTGTTCTTTCATCTTCCTTTGGATACCTGTTGCTCGAATCAGCTATTCTTGCAATCCACTTAATAAATTAGAGAGGTGCATTGTTTGTGAGCTTCTATACTAAAACTTATCATAGCACATTCTTGCTATCTTGTTTCAATAGAACCTTCCTGTGGTTTCTAAAAAGAAAAAGGGAAGAAAAACCCCAATTCCATTTCCCTTAAGTTTTGACATAGAATAACTGCATTATCTCTTTCATTTCTGCACTGTCATTCCAAACAGCAATTCTGTAGATTTTTGTTCCCCAAAATGATTAGAATAGAAGAGTATTGGAATTCCTTGGGTATCATGATGAATCACCTTGAAGATCATCTTTTACTTAACTTAGTTGCCATCATTGATGTTGCCTAACTGCGTTGCAGATGAAAGCTTGGGTGAAGGAAAGCTGGGCCTTGTATCAGGTTTCTTTTGCTTATACTCTGCAAAGAACTTTGCTTCTACAGTCCAATAAAAGCAGTTATGTGGTGGGGCGCCTAGACCTGGTCTGACCTTGTCTAATTAGATGAAATTTGCAAAATTCTCATTTAGCTTGAAGAATATGTTGTCTTTTTTCGTACTATGTGATGATGGGTTAGTGGGTTCAGTTCTTATGTTGATGTTGGCTTGCTACTAATTACTATGAATTTATACTTTTCTGGTTTGATTATTCCCAGTTTTTTTTTTTTTTTTTTTTTTTGGAAGGGAAGAAATACAAAGCATCTCTCAACTGCTTTCTATCTGTGAAAATTTTGATAAGATTTTTCTGTGGATTTATGTTGCTTTGGATAAATGCAATTGATGTGCTATTTGAAAGACGATTATGCAATTAGTGGTTGAAAGGTTTTGTGGCTTTGGCTAAGGTGCATAATGATTTGTGTCTTGATTCTCATAATCAGTAGTTGAACAAAAGAGGGAGAGGCTCGAATTCTTTGTTCACTTGGCTAAAGCTGAAGAAATCTTTTATAATCAGAAAGCAAAGACCAACTGGATGACATTGTGGGAAGTTAATGTACCATATTTTTATATAGGATGAGCCTTGGTACAATGGTAATGATACCTATAAGTAACGAGTTTAATCTATGGAAATAGCCTTCTTGCAAAATGAAGGAAAAAGATGCAGTATTGACCCTTCCAAACCCAACATTGTGGAAGTGTCTTGTCCGTATGTCATTTAGCCTATGATTATAGAGTTCAACTTGAGCAGGGTTGAAATCTCTTTTGGAGAGGGAATTGGACTATGAATGAGATGGCTTATAGGAGTTTATTTGGGGTGTGCTGAAAGCAATTTATTCCTAGTTATTGATGCAGGATGGGCCAGGGGCCAGACCTGAAGCCGAACCCTGGACAGCTCGAGACCATTTCCATTCAGCCAGCAGCTCCCATTGATGCAAGGGAGGCTTCCCAAAGAATTAACTCCAAAAAAGAAAAACAACCATGGAACACCCAAGGCCAGCTGCCATTGTCCCACTTGGAAACCACCACCCTACTTGGAAAACCACCAACCCACTGCCCAAGAATAATCGGTCTCAGTTCCCTCACACCCCTAGCCAGAGTGGAGTAATGCCATTTGGTTATTCCCATTGCCATTTCTTTCTTCAAATTGAGTACTTTAATTTGTTATATGATAGGCTAGATTTCCATCTTGTAATCGAAAGAAGAGTAGTTAGTCCTTTTATTGGTGAGTGATTCCTGACACCTAGTAAATGAGTTTCTAAGACAATTGCCAAAGGTAAGTGCTTCCATTTGAATAGTGAGTGATTCCCCGCTTTTTGTTCTTGTAATTCAAGTTGTCAATTATTAACTATGCCTGATTTTATTTCAAAAATCTGTTCACATCATTTGGCATCAGAGAAGAAAAATTGTTAACGATGGCTGGAGGATCTAGAAAAAGAGGAGGCCTCACAGACCCGATTTTCGAAATTTACTATAGGGAAGAGGTCAAAGAATTGTGACAGGAGAACACGGAGCTATGACACAAAATGTATCAGATTTTGGGGAGGTTACCCAGGTCAGAGTAATTACCTACGTTGTTCTTCATTCTAGAAGAGGTGCTAGACAAATTAGAACTTGGGTAGTTCAGTCCCAGCTCTTCCCAATTACCACTGGACCAACCACCACGATCCAACCGCAGAGGCAATCGGCTCCCCAGTCACCATTTTCCATGGAGGCCTTCATATGAGCACTCGAAAATGTTGACGAGGGTATCTGGTTGATGTTTTAGAGTTTGGGAGGAAAATGGATCTCGAAATTTACTGTGACTAGATCTCCATACTTTCTTTGAGTGGAAGGAACTGTCGGAGAAGAGGAAGGTGTGTTTTGTAACTACAGAACTTCGAGGACCTGAACTATCTTGGTGGCAGCACTATTAGTTGAACCTAGATAGAATTGGACATCCCCGAGTGAACACTTGGGGCAGAATGAAGATCAAGTTGGATGAGAAGTTCCTTCCTAATGTTTATGCATAGATGTTATATAGAAAACTTGCCTCCTAAAGCAGGTCACCAAAGACATCATAGCTACATCCAGGAGTTATACAATTACTTAAGTCAAATTAACCTGCATTAAGACAATAATCAACTAGTAGCCCAATACATGAGTGGTGTGAAGCAATCCATCCATGATGAGTTGATGATGCACCAATTGACTTCCCTTGAGGAGGCATACCAAATGACGCCTAAGGTTGAAGCCAAGTTAGAAAAGACTTCTAGAAGGATTGAACGAGGAAGGGACAAAAATAAGGCGCCTGACCCTGGAGACTCAAGAAGAAGAATGTTTCCTATGTTGAAAAGAAAGACATGCTACCAGTGTTCCTCGAAAAGCAACCAAGAACATATCAATTTGGTTGACGAATTTCCTTGAATTTGAGCCACCAGTCAATCCTGACCATGAAGGAGAGCTGGAAGCGGTGTGCGAGCCCAACATCGAGGCTGGGTTCCTTGTCATCCAGAAGGTTTAGTTGCCACTTGAGGACAAGATGACTGGATGAGGAATAACATATTCTATATTTATGGCAGCACACAAGGAAAAAGGTGAGTGATTGTAAGTAATTAATTCCGGGAGTCGCACCAATCTCATTTGGGAGAAATGGTGAAAAATTTAGCTTGAAATGTGAAAAGCATATGAGGTTGTACAAGGTATCATTGTTCAAAACTGAAGGAGAAATTGCCATCAAGGAGCGAGGTCAGGTAAAGTGTTCCATCGGACACTACAAAGGCGAAGTTCTGTTCTCATGGTTGTGCGCCACATTCTGTTCAGATGACCTTGGCAATTTGACTGAAGAGTGCACCATGACAGGGACAACAACAAACGGTTGAAGTTTGGATTAAAACCATAGAAGGAGGTGACCATGTCACTTAACAAGCCTGCTAGGCCTTTTATCCATAAAAAGGTTCAAAGAAGCCTACAAAGACAGCCCAGTTCCGTACTCTCTTGTCGTCCTTGCCACTGTGGACCAGCTTTTGTAGAATTCAGTGACTTTGCACCCTATGAATTACTGGATGGATTACTGCCAATGATGGATGTGAAATGTCACATCAATTTAGTTCCAGAGGCTACATCACTGAATCTACCCCACTGTCGATTGAGTCCTACCGAATATGTTGACTTGCAGAACCAAGTGAAGGGCCTGTTACAAAAAGGGGCTTATTCAGGAAAGCCTTAGCTCATGTGCTGTGCCTGCTCTCTTCACACAAAAGAGGAGGATGACATTGACACATGCAGGATGTGCATTGCCATCAACAAATGGTAATTTATCGGTTTCCAATTCCTTGATTAGATGATACGCTTGACATGTTACAGTGGGTGAACTATTCTCCAAGATTGATCCTCGAATTGGATACCATTAAATTTGAATCTAGCCTTGGATAAATGAAAGGCTGCCTTCAAGACACAAGAATGCCTATAAGAGTGGCTTGTAATGTCATTCTAATTATCTAATATTCCATGTTCATGCAACATATGAACCAAGTACTAAAACTGTTCATCGGCAGATTCATAGATGACATCCTCATCTTCAGCTCCCAACTAGCCGAGCATCTATCTCACAAGCTCTATCTTTCAAGTCTCTCAAAGAGGAATCATTTGTCAACCTTAAAATTGTTTGTTCATGAGGAAAAGTGTGATATTCTCAATCACATGATCTCCAGCCAAGGCATCAAGGTTGACAAAAAGTGTTCTTTCATGAGGAAAGCATGATATTCTCGGTTACATGGTCTTTAACGAAGGCATCAAGATTGATGATGCGAAGGCTAAGGCAGTCATGGAGTGTGGCCCGCTTCGCAGACCATTATCGAAGTTTCGAGTTTTCATGGATTAGCCACTTTTGTTATTGCTTTGTACAAAAATTTCAACACACCTAGCTCACTTGTCATTGATTGCATGATATGGGAAAATTTTGCCTGGACCGACACTGCTGAGGCTGGTTCCGCAAAGTAAAGAAGATGTTCATCAACCTGTCCTAGCCTTGGTGAAAATTTGATTTTACAGTGATGCATCTCATATCGGCCTATGTGCTGTCATAAGCCAACAAGGAGTCCAAGGAGGCATCTCATTTAGTGAAATTAGATGATGCCAAGAAGTGATATTCGATTTATGAGACGCGATAATCCAAACACTTTGGTTATGAAGGTGTTATTTGATCCATAGGGAGTTTGTCTTATTCTCCAACCACAAAGCCCTTTTGTTCCTCCCTGTCTAGAAAAAAATCAATTCTTAACATGCTCAGTGGGTCTCCTTCCAACAAGAGCACACCTTTGTGCTCAAACACAAATTCAGCACCATGAACAAATTCACTGACACCCTTAGTCGCAAGCTATACGTCTTGATGACTTTATGATATGAGGTGGTTGGATTCCAACTTCTTTCAAAACACTATCAAGCCAATATGTACTTCAAAAACGATTTGGAATAATGATGCAGGAAAGATTCCTTCACAAAAGTTGACGGGTACATATTTAAGGGTTACCAATCATGCATCCCCGGAGGATCTATTATACTGCAAATTATCGAGCAGTTGCACCGAGGAGGCCTCAGAGGACATTGAGATATTCCAACATTGGCCCTTGAGCAGAACACTATTTTGGACCAAGGATCTGCAAGGACATCGCCCAGTTTGTCAAGCAGTGTATGATGTGTTAACGAGCAGAAGGGGAATGACAAAACCGTGTTTTATATTAGTCCTTGCCAGCACCACGCTGGCCGTGAGAGAATTTTAGCATGGATTTTGAGTTGGGACTACCAAGAACCGAGACAGGATATGATTCCATCTGCGTGGAGGTTGACAGATCTACAAAGATGGCACATTGCCTCCCGTCCTAGCATGGCACTGACGAGTCACAAGTGTTGCTACACTTCTTCAAGGAAATCATTTGACATGGAGTCCCTAAGACCATCACTTCTTGTAGAGACAACTTAATAAGCCAGTTTTCAGATATTATGTGGACTTATGGGGACAAAGCTTCATTTTTGAAGCACCTGCCACAACCAAATGGATGGTGAGATTGAGATTGTGAATCGATCCCTTGAAAATTTACTCCTGAAGCCTCATTCATGACAAACTCTAAAATTTTGTTGAGCGATGGCCCTTTGGCACTGCTGGATCACTGAGGATGACTTTTATTTCTATCATAGCGCAAGCAGAAATTGCTTATAATTTGGCTTGGAACCGATCAACCTAACTGTCTTGCTTTGAAGTCGCTTATGGCCAAAACCTGGGCCATGTTATGGGCAGTATGCCCCTTCCTCACACAGGACGAAGTAGCATCAAGGCCGAAGAATTACTATACATCCCTGTGAAATACACTCTCAAGTAGGGGTGAATCTAGAAGAAGCTAATAGCCATTACCAGAAGGTGAGTGACCTACACAGACACGTATTGAATTCTGAGAAGGCGGCCTCTATGTTGCATTTACAAAGAGAATGCTTTCTTGCAGGAACGCATAATAAACTCTGCAGGAGGAAGTCTGGACCTTTTTGAATGCTTAAAAAGAACGAACCCAATGGCCTATCAGGTCCAAATCTTCCTTGGATTAGGAGTAAGTCTTACGTGTAATTGTGGCTGATTTATGACCATATTGTGGAGAAATGTCAGCCACCAAAGCACTTGCCTTTCCTAGTGATCTTCAAGTCATTGACACCCAGAGTATCATAAACAGTTGGAGTAGCAACACCCAATACTTGATTAGGCAAAAACGTGTGCTAACGTTGTAAGATTATTGGTCAATAAAAAGGCATTACAATTTCTCCCAGGGCCATTCATCCAAGCAAACTCGAGGACAAGTTTCTGCCAGGGGATATGATGCAGGATGGGCTAGGTGCTTGGACTGGAACCACCCTTGACCCTAGACAGCTTGGGACCGTTCCCAAGCAGCTAGCAACTCCCATTAAGAGAAGGGAGGCTTCCCAAAGAAATAATTCCAAGGGAGAAGACCAACCTCGGAAGTCTCAAGGCCAAGCTGCCACTGCCCCACTTGGGAGCCATCGCCCTACTTGGAAAACCACCGACCACTGCCTGAGAATAATCAATGTCGGCTCTCTTGTACCCCTAGCCAAAGTGGAGTGATGCCACTGGTTATTTGTAACGCCTTTTTTTTTTGGTCAAATTGAGTTTTATTTTGTCCTGTGATAGGCTAACCTGAAACCAATAGTTATAACGTCTTTAAGAGTAGTTAAGTTTTTTTGTTGATGAGCGATTTCCTATGCTTAGGTGGGAGTTCTTAAGAGGACTAATAAAGATATGAGTCATTTTCTTTAAAGGGTGAGTAATTTTCCCTCTGCCTTTTATTATTTCCATTGAAAGTATTAAAGAGAATGTGTTACTAGATGATCAGAGGAAACTTTGCTTTCTTGTTGCTGCTGCCGCTGCTGGTGGTGGTGGTGGAAGCGTGAGATTTGTATGAGATGTCTAGACATGCTTATTCTGCTACAGAGCTGTCTCTTGAATCCTGCAAACTAAAGAGGCTGTCTCATGATGGCAGCAAACCATATTTTCTCCAAGTGGCACATTTCAGTCGGAAAAACCTAGTACAAGCCATGGAATAAAAATATTTTCTTTTACCTTTAAGCTCAATTTTAATTTTTTTTACTGTAAAATTTATAAAAAAATTAATGAAATTTCATAAAAATTTTATATTTTAGTACTATATGGAAAAAGTTACAATAATTCAAAAACAAATTTTTACTTTTATTTTTTTTTTATATTTTTGAGTTTTTTTTTTTAACATCAAATGTATAATATGATTTGTGAAGGGGGCTGATTCGATCTAGGAGTTGATATCTATATATAAACTTGTTGCGTACCACGAATTCGGGTTATCTTATGGATTGGGGGCTGCGAATCTGATTTTCAAATTGGGTTGATCTGATATGGATCCGGTTTTCATAACCTCGAACTTGAACCATGCGTAACATAATTGAAAACGAGAGGTTAGAGGACGGTGGGAATTGTTTCCACTGTAAATTCTCCGACGCTCAAGTTAGACGTCTTTTCAAAAGAATAGAAAGATGCATGGAGGATGCGTGGATACATGTATCGGTGGATCGAGCGTTTAGGTGTGCTCGAAAGATGGACAGCTTGAAGGTGGCACAAGCGTCTTGGATGCACTCCTTGTAGTGGGGCGTCTTAAATATGCCTGATAGTGGGGCGACAAGTCACTTGAATGGAAGATTTCTTTGAGAGAGAACCCTTCTTTTATGAAATCTGAAGGGATTAGGTGGGAGGTTTCTAGAAGGATTTGTTGTCCATCTAGGATTCTGCTCTCCTGGCCTCCTTCTCTCCCTTGGGGCCTCTTCATCTCTTTTTTCAGCCTCATGCCGGAGTACTTATAAAGGTGAAGGCAGTTATCATTCTCCTTTGACAATTGCTGGTCATAACCACCGTAATAACTGCTTGTGGATAAGACGAAGTGGTTGAGCGGTTTTTTCTAGGGTGGGTATATTGAACCCATCACTAGCTCCCCATGTCAGGTGATTTGAAAATTTCAACCCTTGACATGCTTCTAATGGGACCCTATCTGTAATTCTAGATTTGTCGACTTGCTATACTTAAAAAATCCGAGTTTTAGTATCCGACCTTTTTTGGTTGCTCAGTGATGTAACCGAATTTTGAAATTTGACTTTTTTTGGCTGCTCGGTAATGTAACCGAGTTTTAGAATTCGACCTCTTATGGGCCGCTTGGTAATATAATCAAGTTTTGGAATTCGACCTTTTATGGGCCGCTCGGTGATATAATCGAGTTTTGGAATTCGGCCTCTTCTAGGCCACTCAGTGATGTAACCGAGTTTTGAAATTCGACCTCTTATGGGCCGTTCAGTGATGTAATCGAGTTTTGATGAGCATGTAAAATGACTATACTATTAATTAAATTATTAATTAAAGTATAACATTTATATTAGCAGCATGATAAGTGCAAGACTTACCTGGATTCATCATGGATCCATTGTTCTCGAGGTAGATGGCGTATCATGCCATTAGAACCAGTTGACCGTTTTCGGCGCACGGCTTGCGTGCATAGCTCCGGTGGGTCATCAAAGTAGTTTTTGCCGACTCATTGGCCTGTCGCCTAGCACCTTGGTGTCAGGCAGTCCGCTTTCTTATGACTTAGGCTGTGTCACTAATCCGTAAAAATTTATTCTAACATGCAGTCTTTAATCAAAACAATTTTTATTGGTTTATCATGTTGATATGGTCTCTTCTTCCTTAAGGATGATGCCCCTCCTTTCATCCCCTTAATTTTGATTCTGCAATTTTTGTTTAAATTATTATCACTCTTTAGATCCTTAGTTTTTTATGTGTGTCCTCTTATATATTCATTTACATTAATCTAAAATATTAAAAAATAAAGTCACGGTCATATATTAAATGTAAGAAAATTGTGGTAGTAGCTAACTTAGAAGGGTTACGAGCAATAAGAAAGTTGTCACCTGAACCCAACTCAATCTACAACACAAAGTAACCCGAATGGATAAAAAATGTATAATATTGAGAACATAATAACAACATATTGTACCATAAATTATTAACCAACGTATAATTATTTTTTTACACATATCTTAAAATACGTAATAATTATACATCTTTCGTATTTCCTTAATACGATATGGTAATATAGTAGACTTCTGTGCTAAGGATATGTGACCTAATAGCATAAAAACAACCTAAACCTAACCTAAAAGATCCCTTCTCATTTCTGACTTTTACTCCGCAAGTCACTCGCCATGGCCAGATCCCTAATTATTTAAGAAGAGCAATATGATAAAATATTTTGCAGCAAAATAAGAAAAGAAAAAAAATAAAATAAAGGAAAAGGAAAAGAAAAGTACTAATATGTGAGAAAGTTCGCGAAAGTCCGAGCTCCTCCACGTCATTCAACCAATCTTTCTCCAGAGCCTTGTGGATCCTTCTGTCAACTACCATACGCAAAGGCAACCTCCATCAGCAGAAACCCACCGACGTAGCCGGAAGAATCCAGATCTCCACGTTCGCTCCGATCTCCTCTCTTCTCTCTCCTATATTAAATCCTATCGTCTCGTTCTTTCGACTGCAGACCCTACTCCTCGAAAATACCATAGTCACAAACAACAAGCAAGCATACCCAATTGCCATAGCCATCTTCTCGAGCTCTCTGAGACTCCACAAAAACAAACGAGCAAACACGGTTTCTCAATTCGGTGAAATGGGAATTCCAGAAGCAACAATGTCTGTCATTCTAGTGGCATTTTTTGTGGGGATAATGGCTCTCCCAGCAAAGGGACTGATGCCCCTGGCAAGGCCCCTTTGTGACTTTGATGACCCGTTTAGAGTCCTAGAGCAATCCCCATTTCCCTGGCCCGACACCCATCTGGAAGCTCTGGCAATGGCAAGGGCTGACTGGAAGGAGACAGAGGCAGCCCACATAATCTCACTCGACGTACCAGGCATGAGGAGGGAGGATGTCAAGATTGAGGTGGAGGAGAACAGGGTGCTGAGGGTGAGCGGAGAGAGGAGGGCGGACGAGGAAGCAGAGGGCGTCAAGTGGCACAGAGCTGAGAGAACAAGTGGCAAGTTCTGGAGGCAGTTTAGGCTGCCTGGCAATGCTGATTCGGATCACATCAAGGCTAATCTTGACAATGGCGTGTTGAGGATCACTGTGCCCAAGATTGCCAAGGAGAGGAGGAGGCAGGCTAAGGTTATCACCATTGCTGAGGAGGAAGCCTCTGGTGGTGGTGAGGATATCAAAGCTGTCAGGGCAGATGCATAAGTTTAGTTATGTCCTCTCTCGCTCTCTGTTTCTTATTTCTTTCTATCTTTGTTTCTCTCTCCCCCCCTCTTTGCCGAGGTTGTGGTGGGGGTGGTGTAGGGGGAATAAATACTCAGGTTGTGTTTGTTGAATCTCGTATATTCGATGGGTTGTGATCCTAGCACTCTAAAATCTAATAAACTTGCAAGTAATTTTTAATACAAATTTTCTGAAGTACGATCGATCCTCCTAACTTGTTCTTATCATGGAGCAGGTCCATTGTGTATTTGTTTGAATCTCATGGTTAAAATCTTAGAGGAAAAAAACTATGCAAAAACTAAATGTGGAGGCCGTTGAAAGCGATACTGTTAAATTAATTACACATATTATCTTTGGTATAAATTATGCAGAGATGCCACAATTTGGCATTGAGGGTTTGTTGCACAAGCCGTGTAGCTTTACTTGCAACTCACCTTCCATCCCTTAAATTTTATTTCTGCTATTGGTTTTAAAATCGACGAAAATAGAATGTGAAATTTTAATTTTTATGCAATATAAATTAAGATGTTCGAATAATGCTGTTAATTAACATGATAAATAGAAATCCAATACAGCATATAGACTCTGAACTAATAGGCCTACCTTCCGACTATTATTATTATTATTATTTATTATGTGAAACACCAACACTGCTTAAGTTGTCATTAACTTCATATCTAAACAAATGCATCACTCTGTTGAAAAACTCTTCTTCCTCGGTGGCTTCTTCTTCAACTAGTTAAGTCCTCAAATCCCAAATTTGCATCTTCTGCAGATTAGAATAAATAAATAATGTGTAGTCAAAATTTTAAAATAATAGAAACTAATGAAGTAATTAAAATGTTAGCTTACTGCAGAACTCGCACGGTTATCCTTGCGGCATTAGATACGTTATCTTTTACTTTTACGGCATGTTGAGTAGAGTAAGACAGAACATAAATTTTATTTTTATTTTATTTTAATTAAATTATTATTTTATTATTTGGTTATTTTAATAGTATAAATAATAATTTTAAGTAAAATTATTATTTCTTCAAATAAAGAATTAAAAAAATACCAACTTTGCTTTGGTATTTTTTATTTCTAATTATATAAAAAATAATTATTTTAAAATATTTGTTCAATTTACCTTTATTCTAAATTAGATTAAAATCAAACTCGTGCCAAACATGGGTTAATTTAGATAAAAATTTATAACCGTTAAATTAGATTAGGATCGATATATTTATAATTTAAATTGGGTCAGCTTTGGTTGGACATAGATTTTCTATTTTTAAATATATTATTTTAAAAATTTATATATATATATTTAAAAAATAATTAAAAATATAACTATTTTAAGAAATTATAATATATAAATTAAAATATTATTTAATTATATATTTTAAATAAAAAATTTTATATAAAATTATTAATTATATGAAGATATATTTAAGAATATTTAAAATAATATATTTTTTTATGAAAAATATTAATTATATAAAGATATAATTTATTGAAATAATTTTTTAAATATAATATTTATTTAAATTAAAAGAATATATTTATGAAAATATTCATAATACTGATCGGGTCAGTCTGAATTGATTACTTTCATATATGATCATACATTGTCTAGAAAATAATTAGGCTTTTTTAACTGTATTTATCTATAATATTAATATACTGTAATCAAATTCTGTAAAATTTTGGATCGATATGATTAAACAAATCAAGTGACTTAATTTTGATCATATTTTATTCCAACCTTTTAATATATATTTGAGTATTATTTTTTTAATTAAGGATAAATTAGTCAATTTATATTAATTGTTTGATTATTTTTTATACTATTATTGTATATAAAATATTAAAAAAATTAATTTTTAATTTATTTTTATATGTTTAAAATGACTAACTAAATGATAAAATATTAATTTTAAACTCTATTTTTACCTTATTTTATTTTTTAAAAATAATTATTCTATTCATATATTATTTAATTTTAACAATTGAACATAATGTTAGGGTATAGGTGTTGACACCATCAATGAATAATCTATAATCATTTATGGAGGATATAAATGGCACAATTTTATGAGACAAAGAAATGTAAAGACCTCAAATCCAACAATATATGTGCAAATATATTAAAAATTAAGAGTTTGCCTTCTACCATTAAATGATACGCATCAACATCCTTGGCTATCACCGCAAAACCTTTCCTCGAAGTGCTTGGATTGCTAGCCATTTACTTTAAGGAGTAGGGGCAATTGTTGATCATATAGGCAGATTGGTCACTGTTGAAGTATACTCTCGTCTATAATATTATAGCCTTCCTTTATATAGCTTTTCATAACATGGACATATACGTTTTCATTGTTGTTGGCTCAATCTGCCTTGGAGTTCAACTCCTGCTTTTGTGCCCTTATTATGATACTAATATATTTTATGGAATCCTCTAAATCTCAAACTTTAATATCCTCGGCATGTACTTTTCTTTTTAAAACTTTCCCCTCTTCAACTCCTACTCGCACAACAATGCATTATCTAGAACTTCTCTGTATATTCTCAATCTCAAAGTTACTAATTATTTCTAAATAGTATCATTTAATCTTTGTAAAATTTTTTTAACTCTTCTCATTTCATCAATCACCGCATGAGAAACATAACAAAATTTGATGAATTTGTTATTATGCTCCACAACAGTTCTATTTCATTGTTGTGAATGGGCTCCACAACTCATACAAACTCTATTTTGTCATTGTATGTCCTATGAATGAATGGGCATAAGATTTTTTTCTTTATATCCTACTTTTTACTTTAGGTTGTATGAGACTACAAATTGATAATTTCAAAACTTTTTAATGTGAAAAAATATTTGTTTTCGAAAAAACTTTGATACTCATTCATTTATCAATAAATAAAAATATGTTAAATTCACCACGGTTAAAGCTACCTCTGGATTATTTTCCAATTTTGAGATTCTTTTCTTTATATCCTAGTCCATCTTTCTAAAATTTTCAAATATGATAATAACCTATCTAATATTATGAAATTCTTAATATTATTTTATCAAAATCAAGCATCCCTGACCCAAAATTCTAAACATTAACAAAGCTTGACTCAAATTTAATACATCTAAATCCAAAATTTAAATTTCATTATCATCAAATTAGACCTTAATTTCAACCAACAAATAAACAAAAAATCACTTGACTTTAACCCAAAGGAAATATCAGGATGAAAACTTAAAATAAACACCGCTAAACAGTTCGGATAATAAAGAATTAAAAAAATACCAACTTTGCTTTGGTATTTTTTATTTCTAATTATATAAAAAATAATTATTTTAAAATATTTGTTCAATTTACCTTTATTCTAAATTAGATTAAAATCAAACTTGTGACAAACATGGGTTAATTTAGATAAAAATTTATAACTGTTAAATTAGATTAGGATCGATATATTTATAATCTAAATTAGGTCAGTTTTGGTTGGGCATATATTTTTTATTTTTAAATATATATTTTTTAAAATTTATATATATGTTTAAAAAATAACTAAAAATATAACTATTTTAAGAAATTATAATATGTAAATTAAAATATTGTTTAATTATATATTTTAAATAAAAAAATTTTATATAAAATTATTAATTATATGAAGATATATTTAAAAATATTTAAATAAATAGTTTTTTAATAAAAATATTAATTATATAAAAATATAATCTATTAAAATAATTTTTTAAATATAATATTTATTTAAATTAAAAAATATATTTATGAAATCAGGTCAGTTTGAATTGATTACTTTCATATATGATCATACATCGTCTAGAAAATAATTAGGCTTTTTTAACTGTATTTATCTATAATATTAATATATTTTAATATTATATATATGTTTAAAAAATAACTAAAAATATAACTATTTTAAGAAATTATAATATGTAAATTAAAATATTGTTTAATTATATATTTTAAATAAAAAAATTTTATATAAAATTATTAATTATATGAAGATATATTTAAAAATATTTAAATAAATAGTTTTTTAATAAAAATATTAATTATATAAAAATATAATCTATTAAAATAATTTTTTAAATATAATATTTATTTAAATTAAAAAATATATTTATGAAATCAGGTCAGTTTGAATTGATTACTTTCATATATGATCATACATCGTCTAGAAAATAATTAGGCTTTTTTAACTGTATTTATCTATAATATTAATATATTTTAATTAGATTCTGTAAAATTTTGGATCGATATGATTAAACAGATCAAATGACTTAATTTTTATCATATTTTATTCCAACCTTTTAATATATATTTGACTATTACTGTTTTAATTAAGGATAAATTAGTCATTTTATATTAATCGTTTGATTATTTTTTATACTATTATTGTATATAAAATATAAAAAAATTAATTTTTAATTTATTTTTACATGTTTAAAGTGACTAACTAAATAATAAAATATTAATTTTAAACTCTATTTTCACCTTATTTTATTTTTTGAGAATAATTATTTTATTTATATATTATTTAATTTTAACAATTGAATATAATGTTAGGGTATAGACGTGTCTATAGGTGTTGACACCATTAATAAATAATCTATAATCATTTATGGAGGATATAAATGGCACAATTTTATGAGACAGAAATGTAAAGACCTCAAATCCAACAATATATGTGCAAATATATTAAAAATTAAGAGTTTGCCTTCTACCATTAAAGGATATGCATCAACATCCTATTACCGCAAAAGCTTTCCTTGAAGTGCTTAGATTTCTAGCCATTTACTTTAAGGAGCAGGGGCAGTTGTTGATCATATGGGTGGATTGGCCACTGTTGAAGTATACTCTCGTCTATAATATTATAGCCTTCCATTATATAGCTTTTCATAACACGGACACATACGTTTTGATTGTTGTTGGCTCAATCTGCCTTGGAGTTCAACTCCCGCTTTTGTGCCCTTGTTATGATACTTATACATTGTATGGAATATTCTAAATCTCAAACTTTAATATCCTCGGCATGTACTTTCCTTTTTAAAACTTTCCCCTCTTCAACTCCTGTTTGCACAATAATGCATTATTTAGAACTTCTTTATATATTCTCAATTTCAAAGTTACTAATTGTTTCTAAATAGTATCATTTAATTTTTGTAAAATTTTTTTAACTCTACTCATTTCATCAATCATTGCATGAGAAACATAACAACACAATTTGATGAATTTGTTATTATGCTCCACAACAGTTCTGTTCATTGTTGTGAATGGGCAAATTCATCCTCTTTTTACTTCTACAAACTTATAAAAAATATTTGTCTAGGAATGTCTCGAAAAATATGCCCTATTGAATCCACTCGTTTTCCAATTATGAGATTCTTTTCTTTATATCCTACTAATAGTCTGCCTCTTGATTTAGGCTGTATGAGACTTCCTAATGATTGATAACTTTAAAACTTTCTTAATGTGATGAATTCAAATCTCTACCTTAGTTGGATTCGAATTATCCCAAAACTTTGATACTCATTCATTTATCAATAAATCAAAGCCATCAACGCAGCTTCCAAATTCACCACGGCTGGCCTTGGATTTAGCTACCTTTGGATTATCTAGTTCATTACTTCTACTATCCTTACCATGATAGCGAGGTATTCCTTCGTCTTGTTAGAGCATAGTCCACCTTATCCAACCGACATTTTCGTATCCATTATGACATAATAACCTATCTAATTCCTGAAATCAAATTTATTATTATTACGACTTTCTCTAATATTATTTTATCAAAATCAAGCATCCCTGACCCAAAATTCTAAACATTAACAAAGCTTGACTCAAATTTAATACATCTAAATCCAAATTTTAATTTTCATTATCATCAAATTAGACCTTAATTTCAACCAACAAATAAACAAAAAATCACTTGACTTTAACCCAAAGGAAATATCGGGATGCAAACTTAAAATAAACACCGCTAAACAGTTCGGATAATAATATAATATTTATGCACAGGATCTAAAAGCCCTACTCGGAGGTGGCTCTGAAGACTTTCTAGATATTTGACTCGAACCATAAGCAAGGAAGAAGACCTTTATATGTGGATATATTGAATGAAATGTGTAGCAGATGATAATCATAATAAAAAATTCAAGTTGCCAAAATATCAAGTTCCAGTAAAGTATGTGAAAACTATGTATAATATTAGAACATGTCAAAATCATATAATTATAAAAAAATGCTAAATTTATGCAACATTTACTAAATATAAAATTGTAAAAATTATGGGCAAATTCTAATAAGTACTATACTAAAATATTCTAAACTTATAATAACTAATGATTAGTATTGACTTCATTAACAAAGGTTAAATATAATGTTTATATTATAATTGTTTTCACATAACTAAAGGTCATATGTATTATTCACAATTTATAAGTAGGCTGGAATATATATTATTCCCTATAATTAAAGTCAAATATCACTTTTTGACGCATGAATATTATGCTCACCTTTTAGATTATAGATAATATGCTAAGACTATCCGAATATTTTTTGTTAATTATTTATAATGATTTTTATTTTATCAAAAACTAAAAATAATGTATAAAATATAAATATACATATATTTTCTTAAGTTGGAGAAACCACTTACTTTAGCAAAGTAAAAAAAGTTCTAATTAAAGCTTCGTGCAAATATATGACATGTATGAATAATAATACAAAACTTATTAACACCTAAAAATTTTGGTGTGAAAATTAGTGATATACAAGAATATTTATGTAAAAATTTCTGTTTTTAAACATAACTAACTAATTTTAAAATAATAACTTTTTAAAATTTTATAAAATAAGAATAGATTGATTTACATATAAAGTAAAATTAAATAGGGTAAGAAATTATAATATGTATGATCATTTGGATTAGAATTGCATAGGGATATACAAAATATCATTAACAAAAGAGGATAGGGGGTTAGATGCACTTGTATTCACTTAAATTTACTAAAAACCAACTTGATTTTCCTATAAATTCACATTCTATTTCTTTATCTATCTTCTTGTCTTTCTTTTCTTTTCTCTTTCTCTCTATCCTCTAAAACCTTGATAGAAAATGAGTTAAGATAGGTCAGAGGATCTATTTACAATAAATTGATATATGAGCATCAATCAAACATCGCTTAAGCATTGAGAAAAGTTTCAGTATATATATGAAAGCCTAACAAACGTGCATCAGGTTTTAATATTTTAGTTTAAATGTGTACGAATACTACTAGAGTGTATTTTAGACATGACTTTTCTGTTTAAAATATACTGATGTGTTGGTCAAATACACATTACGTGTTACATGGGCCTAACTCATTTAGGTTTAATACTTATCTTTTGATCCAAATTTACAATTAATATTAAAAATTTATCAATTTAATTAAATTTAGGATTATTAAAATAATTTTTAAAATTCATACATTATAATAACATCCCAAATTCTTTCAAAATAGGATAGAGAATGGTTGGATGTTTAACTAATTATGACCCTCCTCATGGTCACAAGGACGTCTAATTTCTTTCCAAACTTGATCGATGGGCAAAGTCGATAAAAGTACATCAATACCATTAATGGCCTTTGAAATTTTCAAATAGGATTAGGGTTAAAAGTAAATATTATTCTCTATTTGACAAAAGTAATATGTATTAATAAATTGGTCATGAGTTGAATTTCGATCAAATTGCTAAGGTCTTTCAAGATGGCAAGCATCTATGGTATTATATAAAATAAGACCTCATCATTGTAACCTTTTCCAATTGAAAAGGAAATCAAACATTTTGTATCCACGTATGTCTTATTTCCTCGACAAAGATCTGACAATTTGTAGTGATTTTGAATATATTCTTTTAGTAGTTTAAGCTTATTCACTATGGTAGTCGACACAACATTTGTATACCTTTCACTATCTATGATAAGATCATATATTTTCTCATATTCATGTACAGAGAATGAAAAATACTGTTTCATCTTCGTGTGGTCACATCACCATGAAGTATCCCCATTTTAAGACTATGCTAGACCCCACGAAGTTCTCCTTAGTCCATGTAGGTAATGTCTTCGAGAGCATTTTCTTTGTTGGGCTCTTCCTCATCTTATTCTTCACCTTTCGTTAGAACAGCTACCCGATGATTCAATAAATTCAAAGCAATGTAGCCAATCCCTTGACATTTAAAGCACCTAGTGGAGGTACGTAAATGTTTGAGTCAACCAAAGTTTGGAGCTATCTGAACCTTCCAAATTAGTGATGATTATATAAGCTCATGTGGCAGATTAATTGAAGGGACTCTCAATTCCTGTTTGTCCAAACCCTTAGTAACTCCTTTAGTTTCTTTGAGTTGTTTCTTCACTGTGATGGATAGATTTTGGATGTTCATGAGGGTTCAATAGGGTGGTAGATTCACAATTTTTCAGATCTCTCTCCAAATCCTACTAAAATACTACTAAATAAATTACTATTTAGATTTTCACAACTCACATTACTTCATGAGTTGTTTGAACTCATGAATGCATTTTTCTATTGTCGAATTTCATTGATTACATAGTAATCCGAGAATAAGTCTTGTACAAAATTATTGGATAAGAATTTCTTCCAAAATTGTTTCTTTATTTTCTACTAAGATTGGATCTTACTTTTTCTTTCTCATGTTTTTCCTTTTTATAAGTTTTTCAACCAAATATATACGTACTTCTTTAACTTGATCGAGATAAATTTTACCTTTATTAAATCCAATTTATCCTTAAGCTCAATGATGTTCTCCAGCTTGTCCAACCAATCGATTAAGTCATTAGGCTGTAATTTTTCTTCCAAAAATCTCAAATTTATATCTATTTGATTCATTGTGATAACAATAGTCCCTATGTGGACATCTGCCGAGTACAGCTTCATCCATGGTCATCGAATGATAATTTCCATGAAAGGATTTGACTCCCCATCATTGTTGGTCAATTCTGAATTATTTTTTCAGGATGTTCTAGGTTGACCAGTAGCCACAGTGTGCTCAAGATATTACTACAGTTGTTAGACGTACCTTCCTAATTCAGCCATCTGATATGGTGGAGATTGCTTTCTCTTTTAATGGGCTTCTGTAGCAGGATTGTTCAGACTCATTGATGGGTTCCAGTACCTAAGGGCGGCTGCCCCAGCTTTTGCAGTGACCCTTGATTCCCCCAAGCCACAAGCAGATCAATACCCACAGCAGGCATGCTTCTCTCTTCTCCAAGGACATTTACTCCATTTCCTATGAAGGCTGTTAATGGCACCTACCACCTTCCCTTCAAACCACGTGAAGATCTTAATACAGCGACCACCATTGTTAATCAAGATTGACTATGTATTTGCTTATTTAAAGGAAGTAACCCTAGATAATTAGGGCAGGCTGAATTTAGTTCAAGATTAAGTGGGCTTTTCCTTATTCAAAAGAGCAGTGACTCCTGTTGGTAAGCTGATTCTCAACACTTAGTATAGCGATTCTGTAAGTTGACCAGAAATGATTAGTGGATTCCTTTGAAGGGAGAGTGAGAGTGTTTCCCTAACTTTTATTATTTTATTGTAGTTTTTTAGTTATCATTATCAATATAAATTTTAGTATTTTTTTTTTTTCATATGCGTCTTCACTATCTGTTGTCCATAGCATGGTTTGAGGAATTTGACAAAGAGGTGGATGCTATGCCCTAATTCCAGTATTCACTACCAGTTTGAAAGTGGAGATTTGCAACATGAGAACACATAACTTCATCGTCAATTGGACGAGGCTCTAAGGAGATCTTCACACGGCCGGCTCCCCAGTCGACTTCTCCTTTTATCATTCCAGTATTCCTTCTCCAGCTCTTCACGACCTCCGCTCTGTACTGCCGCCCTGCAACATCAATCACCAACCATCCACCAGGCTCCATTTCCATGGAGGCACTCACTCAAGCCTTAGGAAAAACGTGGACATGAGCATCTGAGTGGACATTCCTGAGTTTAAAGGAAAAATGGATCCTGAGATTTACTGTGATTGGGTTGCCACACTAAAGGCATTATTTGAATGGAAGGAGTTAACTGAAGAAGGAAAGGTGTATTTTGATGCTACCAAACTCCGAGGCCCGATGCTATCATGGTGGAAAAATTAGTAACTGAACCTGGATCACCAGGGACACACTTGGGTGAGTATTTGGGCTGAAATGATGATCAAACTAGATGAGAAATTTCTCCCTACGGATTATTCACAAACCTTATACCAAAAACCCCACCTCAAACAGCAGCTTGAATAGAGCATTTTCGAGTATACAAAAGAGTTCTGCAACTATCTAAGCAGAATAAATTTGCGAGAAGATGATGACCAACTAGTGGCCCGGTATCTAAGCAGAATCAAACAAAGCATCAACGATGAACTTCTCTTGCATCTGACCTCGCTTGAAGAAGAGTACCCCATGTTATGACACCACTCAAGGGAAAAGGTGTGCAATCATAATTGACTCTGAAAATTGCAAAAATCTGGTTTCAAAATAAATGGTGGATAAATTATAATTAAAATATGACAAACACACATGACCCAACAAAGTACAATGGTTATAATTCCATATGCATTGTCATCAATTACTTCTCGAAATAGTCCATTTTTTTATTTGTTCGCATGCCTTTCAAGTGACGTGGAAATTTTTTGAGCTAGATGGTCCAATTACATGGAGTAGCAACTGTTGGGGTCACTTCCATGTGGAGATGATCTGGTCCGAGAATTGAGTTTGAGGACAAGGACCTTGTGCGATTATGGTCCGTGAACTTTGCATGCTGAAGCAATTGAGGACTCTCCTCAATTAAGGTATGAGGACTTGTAAGCAAGTCAAAGTCCGAGGATATTAATGAGGGATGAGGACTTTGATAAAGACAGAATGCAACTTGTTATAGAATGACTTCAAGTGGACGGTCAACTGGTCAACCTCTGGGTGACTGGCTAAGAATAGAATCTAGTTAATGGAGACGTTGACTAGACAAGAATAGACTTGTAGAATTATTGTCTTTTATAATTACAAACCGTTGACTTTTCAGTTTTGATAATTGTTATTAGGAAAAGGATGGCGTCATTTCCTAGAAATGGCAGGTCAAATTGTAGAAAAAGTATGCGTTGTCTGTTGTAGAAGCATTTGCAGTTGTTGTAAGAGATGACTCATCAGAACCACCCCTCATACTCAACACACACACATTGCTATACATATTTATATATATGGTAACCAATAATGCCTATGAATATAGAAAAAGGAGGAGAGAAAGATAGTTAAGAAGTAAGAGCAGCGAGTGAAAAATAAAATGTGGAGATCTTTGTATTCTCGTTCTCTGTTCTTCATTTTTTCACCTCAAGGGTTTGAGTAGTTATGTGATTTTTGTAATCAATCTCATATAGTGACAGATTTTATTTATGGATTAAATGTCTCATAATTTTTTTATTATTTGAGATGGTTTTTCATGTAAAATCATGGTGTTCTATTCTTTTTCCTTATTTATCTTTTCTTTCACCGTGTGTTTGTGGTGGTAATCTGATGCAATCTACCCCAACAAGTGGTATCAGAGAGTACGGTTGAGAACTCTTGATTAAATGACATCATTGTCTTCAAAAAACTTGGCATTTATCGTGGAGCAATTCAACGGGTAAGGTAATTTCATCCTTTGACAAAAAAGGGTGAAGAACATCTTGACCCGAGAAGAAACAGTGAAGGCATTGTGGAAGAAGGATGAGAAGTTGGAGAACTTGACCAAGGAAGAATGGCAAGACAAAAGGATCTTGTTAACTATACTATAAAGTTGTGTTTGGCGGATAACATGCTCCAGAAGATTTTCGGCCTGACAGACCAGGCAAAGATTTGGGAGAAGCTAGAAAGCCAGTATAAGTTCAAGTTTTTGATAACCAGATTGTATGTAAAGAAACAATTTTATGGCCTGCGGTTGTCGAAAGTGGGAGTTTTAAAAAAGTACTTGGACAAGTTCAATAGGATAGTAACATAGATGTCAGCCCTTAACGAAGAGATTAAGGAGGAAGACAAGGCGTTGGTATTGTTGGTTTCTATATTAGCTTTATATGATCATATCGTCACGACCTTACTATTTGAAAAGACATGATTAAGTTGGATGAAGTCATTACTTCCTTACTCATAAATGAGTTAAGACGATTATAAGGGGCCTCAACATTTTCACATTCTGAGGTACTTATGATCGAATCATGGGGAAGAAGTAAAGGACGAGGCCAGAAGTCTGGAGAGAATGGTCGTAGTAAATCTTGATCAAAGTTTTAAATCCTTGAATGTTATCATTGTGACAAGAAATGCCATATTAGAAAAAACTGCTATAAATGAAAAATTGAAAACGCTGAAAAGAAAAAAGAAGAAAAGGGACGAGGAGAATAAAATGCTTCGATCTTTGTGGTCACAGGAGGCGACCTCTTGATGGCTTGTGAAGAAAATATAGCAAGTCTGACAGACCAAGAGTCCAACTAGATAGTAGATTCTGGTGCCTCTATCCATGCCACATCAAAAAGGGGGCTGTTTGCTTCTTACATTTCGAGAGATTTTGGGGTGATAAGGATAGACAACGAAGAAATATCTCCAATAGTTGGTAGATGTGACGTGTTATTGGCCACCAATAATGGGATGAAGTTATTGTTGAAAGATGTACAACACATCCCTAATATCCGACTGATTATAATTTCAACCGATCGACTTGATGATGAAGATTATTGTAACACCTTTTGTGAAGGAAAGTGAAAGTTGACCAGAGGGTCTCTGGTTGTAGCATGAAAAAAGGACTCCGACTTGTATGTAATGAAGGCGTCTACAGTGGTCTGAGACAGGAACTCTACAACAAGTAAGGAGTTGGAGGACCTGTGGCACCGTAGACTGGCTCACATTAGTGAATGAGAAATGTACCATTTGGCCAAGAAGGGCCTCATCCAAAGAATACAGGAAGACGGATTGAGGATGTGTCATCACTGCATGGCCGAAAAGTAATGGAGGGTCTCATTCCATGGAGACTCGTCCTCTATAAAGGTTTAGTTACTTGACTTGGTCCACACTAAGATATGTGGACCATTTCAAGAAATATCATTTGGAGGAGCCTAATACTTTGTGTCATTCATTGATGATTGCTCCAAAAAATTATGGGTTTATCCACTTAAGATCAGGGACCAAGTCCTCGATACGTTTGAATATTATCATACTCTGGAGGAACGACAGACGGGAAAAAAGTTAAAGACCATCCGAAGTGACAATGGTAGTGAGTACATTGGGACATTTGATATCTCCTGTCAGTCTCATAACATTAGGTATTAGAAGACATTACCAAAGATGCCACAATTAAATGGAGTGGTCGAACGGATGAACCGCATACTCTTGAAAAGGGTCAAGTGCATGCTTTATGATGCAAAACTTCCTAAATCCTTTTGGGAAGAAGGGTTGAAAACAACAACTTATATCATTAATAGGTCGCCTAGTAAGCTGTTAAATGATGAAGTGTCGGAGAAGATATGGTCAGGAAAGGAGTCATTCTATGATCATTTTTGGGTGTTTGGATGTAAGGTATTTGTTCATATTTCAAAGGACGATAGGAACCAAACTAGACCAAAAATGAAATAGTGCATCTTTCTGGGTTAAGGGAAAGATGAACTAGGATATAGGTTCTATAATTAAACTGATAAAAAGCTTGTCTAGTCAAGAGATGTAACCTTTGTACAAGATAAAACCAATGAGGACATTAGTAAGAAGAATAAAGCTGATGCTGGTTGGACGTATAAGATGAATGTTGATGTTGTCCGTCCAGTACCACTTTGTGATGAGGACAATGGCCCAAGAGTGCCCGAGGACAATAATGAAGTTGACGTGGCGTTTGATGAAGATGAGGAAGTTAACATTCCTCAACAGGTCGGGGAGGCTGAGGAGATTTTTGTCCGACGGTCCACAAAAAATAAGAGATCGTTCGTCTGCCTGTCATCTAGTGAGTACGTCCTACTCACCGATACAAGTGAACCTAAAGATTTTGACGAGGCCATGAAGGACGAGAATAAGGAAAGATGGCTGGAAGCCATGCAAGAGGAAATACGTTCTTTGTATGAAAATCATACGTTTGATTTGGCCAAATTACCTAAGGGGAAGAGAGCACTAAAGAATAAATGGGTCTTCTGGTTGAAGATGGATGAGCACACGATACGGCCAAGGTATAAAGCACGTCTGGTGGTAAAAGGCTTCAACTAGCGAAAGGAGGTTGATTTTGATGAGATTTTAGCTCCTGTGGTAAAAATATCCTCAATAAGGGTTGTGCTCAATTTCGCTACTGCCTTGGATCTGAAAGTGGAGCAGTTGGATGTTTGAACGACATTCTTCTATGGTGATCTTAAAGAGAAAATTTATATGGAACAGCTTGAAGGATTTGAGGACAAGAGGAATGAACGGCTAGTATGTCATCTAAAGAAGAGCATGTACGGATTGAAACAAGCTCTGAGACAGTAATATAGGAAGTTTGAGTCAGTCATGGTCGGTCAAGGATACCGAAAGACCACTTCCGACCACCGTGCATTTGTTTAAAATTTTTTCGAGGATAACTTTGTCATCATTCTCCTTTATATAAATGACATGTTGATTGTTGGACGCAATGCCGCTTGGATAAATGACCTGAAGTAGCAACTTGGGCAGTCCTTTGCTATAAAGGACTTAGGATCGAAAAAATAAATTTTGGGTATTAGAATAATTTGCGACCAAGATGCAAGGAGGTTGTGGCTGTACTAAGAAAGTTACATTAAAAAGGTGCTTCAGCGTTTTAATATGAATAAGTCCAAGTCAGTTAGCGCTCCACTGACAAGCCACCACAAGTTAAGCAGTAAGATGTGTCCGTCCACGGATGATGAGAGAGTAAACATGAGAAGCATATCCTACTCTTCAGTTGTAGAAAGTTTGATGTATGCTATGGTATGTACGGGGCCTGATATTGCTCATACGGTCGACACTGTTAGCCATTTTCTTTCAAACCTAAGAAGGGAGCATTGGTTTGCGGTCAAATAGATAATGAAATATATTCGAGAAACATCCAAAACTTGTCTGTGACTTAAAAGTAATAAGCCTCAGTTGGTGGGATACTCCGATACTAATATTGCCAGAGACGTTGACTCCTGAAAGTCCACTTTGGGATATTTGATTAAGTTTGTTGGAGGGGCAATCTTGTGGTAGTCAAAGTTACAAAAGTGCGTTATCCTCTCGACCATTGAGGTTGAGTTCATAACAGTAACAGAGGCCTGCAAGGAGATGTGAATGAAGAAATTCATTTAAGAATTTGGCTTTAGGTAGGAGAAGTATATGATACTTTGTGATAGTCGGAGTGTCATATGTCTCTGTAAGAATTCCTTATTCCACTCAAAATCAAAACATATTGATATTTGATATAATTGGGTGAGAGATGTTATTGAAGAAGTGCTGCTGTCATTAGAAAAGATCAAAACAGATGAAAATGGCGTGAACATGATGACTAAAGTCCTACCTAAAGGGAAGACCAAGGCTTGTTGCAATTTAGTTGGGTTAATGAATTCTAACTTCCCACGATCGTGAGGGGAAGTTTGTTGGGTTCACTCTCGTGTGGGGTGATCTGGTATGTGGATTGAATTTGACGACGAGGACCTTGCGCGGTTATGGTCCGTGGACTTTGCGCACTGAGCAACTGAGGGCTCTACTTAATTAAGGCACGAGAACTTGTGAGCAAGTCAAAATCCGAAGACATTGATAAGGGACGAGAATTCTAATGAAGGCAGAATGCAACTTGCTATGTAATGTCTTCAAGTGGACGACTAGCTGGTCAACGGGAGGTTAACCGGGTAAGAATAGAATCCGGTCAACGAGAACAGTGACTAGATGAGGACAGACTTGCAAAATAGCTATCTTCTACAATTGTAGACCGTTGACTTTCTTGATTTGATAATTGTTATTGGGAGAAGGATGGCGTGATCTCCTGAAAATGGCAAGTCAAATTGCAGAAGAAGCATGTGTCGTTTATTGTAGAAGTATGCGTAGTTGTTGCGGAGATGGCCTACTGATAACCACCCTACTGGGTAGGTGATTGCTCAACATATTTATATATGTATATTGGAACCAATAATGCGTGTGAATATAGAAAAATGATGAGAGAAAGATAGTAAAGAAGTGAGAGCAGTGAGTGAAAAATAAAGTATAGAGATCTTTGTATTCTCGTGCTCTATTCTTCGTTTTTCGCCTCAAGGGTTTAAGTAGTCGTGCGATTTTTGTAACCAATCTCATATAGTGGAGATTTTGTTTATGGATTAAGTATTCCGTGATTTTTTTCTTATTTGAGAAGAGTTTTCCACGTAAAATCTTGGTGTTTTATTCTTCTTCCTTATTTCTCTTTTCTTTCATTGTATGTTTGTGATGTTAGTCTGACACAATCTACCCCAACAGCAACGACCATCCCCTTGGACGAAAATATAAGGTTCACTAGCCATTTTTGGCACATCTTGTGGAAAATTATGGGGACCAAACATTGATTTTTTAAGTACATGTTATTTTCAAAGAGATGGACAAACTCAATTTATAAACTAGTCTCTTGGTAACTTACTCCGTAGTCTCATTTGAGACAATCCCAAGACCTGGGATGTTGTCTTTTCTCAAGACGAACTTGCCTTTAATTCGGCCGAAATTAGATCTACCCAATTATCTCTCTTTGAGGACGTTTATGATAAGAGCCAATGACATGTTTTTTATTCAACTACTCTGTCAAACATGTAGCATTGTAGCATGGATGCTGAGGAATTTGCAGACCACTTTACCAAGCTAGTTCAAAACATAGAGAGGGCCAGCGCATGTTACAATCAAGCTGTCAATTTGCATAACAAGTCAGTCCAATTCAACAAAGGTGACTTCTATTTGGTTTGCCAGCACAAAGAACATTTCCCAACTAGAATATATCACGAGCTACGAGATAGGAAGAGTTGTCCTTGCTAAATACTAAAAAAATCAACTTGAATGTGTTGTGAGTACAAATCCAAGAGGAGAGTCTAATCTCAAAAGATCGGTTTGGTAGGAGAAAAAACCCCTCGGGCTTATAAGTCAGCTATTATGGAGCTGACTCTCCTATATGGGACTCATAATATTTTTCCTTCTTTTGACAACCACAAGCTTCAGCGGTTGCACTCTGTGACACTTGATGGATTTCACTTGGCAGCTTTCACTCTGCGACTTTATTCAATTTTTTCAGTTAGTCCCTTCGCAAGTAGTATTCTCTAATAGTCATTTTTTGTTAGAACTCACCGCAAATAACCCTTTTTGGGTCGAGGTCGATCTCAATGAGAGTATCATTGTTATAAGCACAAATCCAATAGGAAAGCTCAATTTTAAAAGACCAGTTTGATAGAAGGGAGAGTCCCTCAAGCTTATAAGCCAGCTTTTGTGGAGCTTATTTTCTGATATGGAACTCGCAACAACATTCATCTAAGTTTCAACTTCTTACCAACTTAGGAATTAGTCATACCTTTAACGTTGCTGATTTGAGTGCCTATCGTGGTTCCCCTCTTGACGAAATGATGGAAACCAATCACACCACCGCATCTGATTTTGTCATACTTGACTCCCGCACTATCACAACCACCATGACAACTACACTCAATAGTGCCAAAGGTATACCTCGTTAGATTTTTTTGTCATTCTTTTGTGAGTAACTCAACAAACGAAAAGTCATTACAGTTCACATGAGTTTCGTATGAGAATCAGAGTGTTTGTGCCGCTTCGCGCGCACAGGGAAGGGCTAGGAGGCAAAATCAAGTTGGGCACCAGAGGGGAGCTTGAGCGGAACTCGAGCGTCGATTCCAGATTGATGGAGGATTGCTGGCACTCGCCTCATGCTCAACCGGTGAAAAGGCGCGAATTTAAGACTTGGTACGCTTGCTATACACTCGCTTGGCGCTCAAGCGCGGAATTCTGGACTGGTACGTTTGATCCACGCTCGCCAGGTGCTTAAGCGTGGAATTCTGGACCGGTACGTTTGATCCACGCTCGCCAGGCGCTTAAGCGCTGATACGCTGTATGAAATGCGGCTCACGAGTTTTAGGATTATGTTTTTTTGAAATCTTTCTCCACAAAGGGGGCCACACACAGAGAGAGGAGAAAAGAAGAGAGAAGAGGAAGAAGTTCAGCATCCACTCGAGACCCGATTTGAGTTCTGTTCTTCGCTAAGGTCAGGTACGTTATTTTGGATGTGATTCTAGAAACGTGTTTTTATTTGATTGCTCTTTTTCTCATTGTATTGCTATTGTGGGTTGTCGGATGTGTTGAGAGGGGGTTATATTCAACTATTATTTACTCGGGTTTGGAGAAAAGGGATTTTGGAGGGGATTCTTTTAACCAGTATTATTTATAGTGGATTTGTTTGGAATTTATCTTGTGATTTTTTTATTGATTGAAAAGAATTTTCTACGTTAAAAATCGTTGTGCTTTATTTGTTTCTTAGGCTCACAAATTGGGTGGCTGATGGTTGACGGGGGGTTCGGGTTTATTCCGCTGCGTCGGTTAGGAAGTATTTGGGTGTCGAATCCCAACATACCTGTAAGTAGAGACCGCAGGGTTAATGACACTAAATTGCAACGCCTTCAAGCCACATCATCCGACAGTGTCAAAGGTATCCCTTGAGGATGAGTTTCTGTGAGGAGGGGGATGATGATTCAGGGTTATCTAGACTCATTAATGAGTCTCAATACCCAGGGACAACTTCCCCAGCTTTAATAAAGGCTGTTGATTCCCCCAAGCCACGAGTAGATCAATAGCCACGACAGTAACAGCCATGCTTCCCTCTTCACCCAGAGCTACTCTCTTTCCTATAAAGGCTGTTAGTGGCGCCAATCACCTTCCCTCCAAGCCACGTGAAGATCTTAATACAACAATTACCAAGGTTAATCAAGAATAGCTGTTATATTTTCTTACTTAGAAGTAAACCCAGATAATTAGAGCAGGCTAAGTTTAATTCAAAGTTGTTCATCTCCTCAGAAGTTCAAGTAAACGAGAGAGAGTGCTTTTCTTTCCTAATTTGACAAGTCAAAGAATTACAAGAAATTGCCTGTAATAGCGAACCTTGCTGTATATTAAGATACCTCCACAAAAATTCAGGAAAACTTCAAAATCTCATAGCTGGCGATTTCAGCTAATCAAACGGTACATGGTGATGGTAAAAAATCTTAAAGCAGCAACTTATATTAGATTTATATGTCTTGACCGGGTACTTTGCAACAAAAAACTAGGTGTATTTTGGCCCATCCTGTGATAATTGTAATCAATCTCAACATACGCGATTTTCACCAAAATATCTAAAATTCATTAGATTTTAGATTACTCTTTTATTAGTGCCCAAAGTGTGCCTGAGGCATTTATATGTACACATGTGCACAGCCAGAATTTGCTTATAACATTTGAATACCAATTAGGATATAAAAACCCTAATGTAATTTTTAAAGCAAATATGGAGTATCATAACACAAAGAAACACCACATAAAAAGAGAAAATAAAGAAAATAAATAATTGAAAAAATTTTCAATAATCAATTAATATCTGATCTGGGTTCCATCTTTCACTAAGTTTGGGTATATAGTTTTAGCCCTAATTGTAGAATATTTTACTGATCGATCGCTCGTTTTTTTATTGTATTTTACTTTTGTAGATTGTTAGGTGTGTTAAAATTATATTCAACTGATTATTCATACGAATTGTTGCGAATGATTCTTAGAGAGAATTATTTGTAATCAAATATTTGTAATGAATATTGTTCAAATGTTATCCTATGATTTTTGACTGGATTGATATAGATTTTCTATCTTAAATATTTTTGTATAATTTATGTGTTTGATTACGTATTATCTTTTCTTACACTCACAAGAGAGATTAGTGGTTGATGGTTTATGAGAGATTCAGAGTTTCTTTTTTTCTATTGGTCTGATGGTATGTATATTTCGAATCCTAGCAAAGGTATTAACACCATTGGGTTTCTTGCTTTTATTTGAATTGATGGAGAGAGTGCAAAAAAGATAATCTATTTAAGTGACACAAACTTTGTTTTTTTGGAGCAATAATGTGAAAAAACTATTATTTATTAAAACAATGTATTTTCTAGTATACACTGCTAAGAGTTTTGAATTTAAAATTAAGAAGAAATTAGCTTTTAAACATGAGCAAGTTTATAGATATAGTAGTAATTCATTGATAAGAATATATATAATCACATTTGGAATAATAAATATGCACAAATATTATAGAATAAACTTGAAGTGTTGTATGCTTTAAAGAGAGGTAATAATAATGTAAATCACTTAAAGAAATTAATGCAGTTATAGTATAGAGAAGGATGCTTTGTCACCAATCATCTAAGTAAGTTCCAATGATACATTGATCAACTATCTAGGATAGGGATGAAGTTTAATGATAAGTTGCTTGGCCAGTACTTGTTGACTGTTATATCATATTCTTGGAGGTTTCTTTGAATCTCTATTACTTTGTTCCAAAAGGCGTAATGACTTTGGAGATTGTTAAGGTATTGTTGTCAACGAGGAAATGAGAAGGTGATATCAAGATTTTTGTTCTTACAACCTAAAAAACTAATTTTTGACAATTGCAAAAGTAGTGAGGAGAAGTCCTCAAAGAATAAAAGTAAGTTGCATTCAAGATATTAAAATATCAATTGTTATTATTATGAAAAAAAGGATCACATCAAGTGCAATTGTTTCAAATAAAAGTAAGAGCAAAAAAGTGGCATATAGGAAGAGAAGAAGGAAAATGAGGGTAATGTTCGAGTCTCTTTTGCACGACAATATTTTTGTTGTTGATAATGAGAATATGGATAATCTCGTATGCTACGAGATAAGTTAGAGGATAGATAGTGGATCCTTACTCCAAATGATATAAAAAAAAATTTGTTTGCATCTTATATGTCTAGAAATTGTAGGATATTGAAAATAGGTAATGATGGCTTGCCAAAATTTATGAGTATCGAAAACATGTGATTAAGGACAAATAATTAGACAAGGCTGATGTTGAAGGTTGTATGGTGTACAGTGGATGTTCACCTGTATTTGATTTTAACAAATAAGTTTGACGATGAGGGGTTTTGCATGATATTTGGTGAAGTCTATTAAAAGTTCACTAAAGACTCCTCAATTGTGGCATGGAAAAGGAAGCATTCAAGTCGATACTTGATAGAGTTTTCAGTTGTCAAGGGCAATGCCGAGGGGATCAAGAGAATGCTTTCTTAAGGTGGTAAGAGAGGGCCAAGGAGGTGTCCCATCAGAAGCAACCATATTGATGTGAAGGTGTTGAAGGGGAGTTGTAATACTCCAAATATATTGATGGAGTGGAAAAGGATAGCATTCATATTTGCAGAGGTTGACATTGTGTCTTTGTAAAGGGAAAATTGTTAAATGGTAAGAGATGACAACCATTGGAAAGAAGAAAGAATGGATCATTTTGAGATTTGTTCAATTTTGATGCGAGAAATGGCTCGAGCAAAGGATTGCAATGGTGTAAGAACTTTATGATAGATGCATGAGGGGACGCTCATGCATGGTTAGTAATGTTGGGCACAACTAAGAGTGGCCTAAAGGGGTGAAAATGCACTAATAGTAGCAGCATTAGTTCTTGCATTTGAACGCTAAAGTCAGTATTTGATCTAGTGTTCGAATGCTAGTTAGAGTATAAAAATCTTTATGTAATTTTTAAGATAAATTTGGAGCATTATAACACGAAGGAGTGTAACATAAAGAGAAAGAAGAGCACAAAGAAATGGAATATTTTGAGTATCCGGTTGATATCAAATTTAAATTTCTTCATTTCATAAGTTTGAATATATTGTTCTAGTATTGATTGTAAGACATTTGATTAATTGTTTACTAGTTCTCTTGTTAGTTTTTATTGTTGTGAGTAAATTACTGTATTGAGGTTATATCCAATCGGTTATTCATATGAATTATTGTGAAAGATTTTTAGAGAAGGTTATTTATAACCAAATATTCATAGCAGATATTTCTCGAGGACTATCCCTTGGCCTTTTTATTGGTTCCTTTTACTTACATGGGACTTTGGTTATCGACTATTGACGTGAGATTCAGTTTTTTTTTTGTGCCAGTGGTGTGGTGCTTCAAAACCCAGCAAAATATGGAAACAAAGTGAGTGAAAACTGTTGGGTTATTGGTCACTCCCGTGTGGGCTTATACCCACTTGATGTGGCAGGTGGAGGTACATATCCTCACCGCATAGAGAAAGATCAAGTTGAGCTCGCCAGATGCTAAAGCGGATTTTTCAGAATGGCCGCCGCTCGCTGTGCGCCCGATATGCGCTCAAGCGGATTTTTCAGAATGTGCCCCGCTTGCTGTGCGCCCGCTAGGGCTCGTGCGGATTTTTCAGAATATGTCCCACTCGCTGTGCGCGCGATAGGCGCTCGAGCGTGAGCCTCCACCCGCCGCGCGCTCGACAGCAGCTCAAGCGCGCGTCAATGATATAAAATGCCGACTTTGCGTTTTTAGGAAAATTGAATCAATTCTGAGCGCCGTTCCAGAGAAGAAAAAGAGAGAAAAGAGAGAGAAGAAGAAGATGATGATGAAGAAGAATTGAGCCTTCGTTTGGGTTTTCAATCAAGTTTCATTTTTCGATAATCCCACGTACGAGATTCTTGCTGCTGTGAAAAACGTCTGCCGGGTTTTATCTCTGCTCTTATTCTTTATATTTCTTGTACAGGCTGTCTAAAGCTAGTTGATATTGTTTCCTGTGATTTGGGGTTTGTGTAATTGATCAACTGCTGCTAGTAAAAATTTCAGACTCTGTGTCCCGTGATTTTTTCTCCCTCGTTTCATAGGGAGTTTTCCACATAAAAATCGTGTCTTTATTGTTTGTGCTTGATTATTGTGTGCTTGCTATCGTCTTCTAAGTATTGTCTCGTGGTTTAAACAAGCCTTTAATTCTAACAAGTGGTATCAGAGATATTGGTTCGTGTTGGGTATTGTGACTTGTTTGAATCGATGGTATCTTCGTCGTCAAAGAATCTGCCGTTTGACATTGAGCAGTTCAACGGGTAGGGCATCTTGATTCTCTGGCAAGAGAGGGTGAAGAACATTCTGACGAGAGAAGGGACAGTGAAGACGTTGAAGAAGAAGGATGAAAAGCCTGAAAAAATGACCGATGATGAATGATAAGATAAGAGAGATCTTACAAACTGTACTATTAAGCTGTGCCTGGTAGACAACACTCTCCAAGAAGTTATTGGTCTAACTGATCCGGCGGAGGTTTGGGAGAAGTTGGAGAGCCGTTATAAGTCCAAATCTCTGACAACCAGACTGCACGTAAAGAAGCAATTTTATGGCTTACAGTTATCAAAAGGAGGGAGTTTTGAGAAGCACTTGGACGAATTTAATCGGATATTGATACAGATGTCTGCTCTTGATGAGAAAATTAAGGAGGAGGATAAGGCACTGGTTCTACTGGCCTCTCTACCGGTCACCTATGATCATATTATCACAACCTTGCTGTTCGGCAAGGATACCTTAAAGTTGGATGAAGTTATTGTCTCTCTGCTCATGAACGAGTCTAGATGGTCACAAGGGACCTCATCGTCTTCTCATTCTGAGGTGCTGGTGACCGAATCCAGGGGAAGAAGTAGAGGTCGCCACCAGAAATCAGGTAAAAAAGGATGCAGCAAGTCACGGTCCAGATACCAAAACCTGGAGTGCTATCACTGTGGCAAAAAGGGCCACATCAAGAAATATTGTTACAAATACAAGCGTGAAAATGCTGAAGGTAATGAGAAAAAGGCTGACAAGACTCGGGAGGAAGAAAGAGTTACTGTTGTTACCAGGACTGATCTTTGGCTGGTGTGCCAGGAGGATAAGGTGGTAAATCTGGCTGATCTCGAGACAAGCTGGGTGGTGGACAGTGGTGTTTCACTTCATGTCGCGTCACGAAAAGAGTTCTTCACATCATACACTCCTGGCGATTTTGGAGTGTTGAAAATGGGCAATGAAGCTATGTCCTGTATTGCTGGCTATGGTGATGTGTGTCTTACCACAAATAATGGAACCAAGTTACTGTTGAGGGATGTTAAATATGTCCCGAATGTTCGATTGAATTTGATCTCGGCTGGCAAGCTTGATGATGAGGGCTTTTGTAGCACGTTCTGCGCAGGAGCATGGAAGCTGACTAGAGGGTCTCTAGTTGTGGCTCGGGGCAGAAAAGTTTCGAATTTGTATGTGATACAAGCCTTGATTACAGCGGGAGATGTACATGTTGTTAGAGATGAGGAGCTTTCAGATTTGTGGCACCGTCGGTTGAGTCACATGGGTGAGAAGGGCCTGAACTATTTAGCGAAAAAAATTGTCTTCGGAGTGTAAAAATAGCTCAATTGAAGACTTGTTCTCATTGCATGGCTGAAAGCAACGACGGATCTCATTCAATGACAATTCACCTACAAGGAAGACTGATCTTCTTGAATTGGTCCACACCGACATATGTGGCCCATTTAAGGTGAAGACTCTTGGAGGAGCACATTACTTCATCACCTTCATTGATGATTGTTCTCAAAAATTGTGGGTATATCCGCTGAATCGAAAGATCAAGCTTTTATGTTCTTCAAGCATTTTCATGCTTTGGTTGAAAGGCAAACGGGGAAAAAACTGAAATGCATCCGAAGTGATAATGGTGGGGAGTACATCAGAGCGTTTGATGAGTATTGTCGTTCTCATGAAATTCGCCATCAGAAGACTCCACCGAAGACATCGCAACTGAATGGGGTAGCCGAATGGATGAATGAGACTTTGATGGAGAGGGTTCGATGTGTGCTTTCAGAGGCGAAGCTCCCTGGCTCGTTTTGGGGGGAAGCTTTGAGGGCTGTGGCTCATGTCGTCAACTTGTCACCACACGGTACCTTGAATGGTGAAGTGCCTGAAAAGATATGGACCGGAAAAGATGTATCCTACGATCACTTGCGGGTATTTGGATGTAAGGTCTTTGTTCACGTTCCCAAAGATGAAAGGACCAAGCTGGAATCAAAGACCAGACAGTGTATATTTCTCGGTTACGGGGAAGATGAGTTTGGGTATCGACTGTATGATCCAATTGAGAAGAAGCTGGTTCGATCTAGGGATGTCGTGTTTGTTGAGAACGAGACTATAGAGGATATTGGCAAAGGTTCAGAGTTCGTCTCTAAGAATGATGACAGCCGGGCACGTGATTCAGATCTTCTGCCGACACCTGTTCGTCAGCAGAATGAAAGTCAAGGCAATGCTGAAGAAGAAGATCACGAGACTACAGTGCTCGATAGTGTTGAGGATGAAGCTATTCCTCTTGATACTGCAGAGCCTATCAAGACTATTCCACTCCGACAATCCACGAGAGATCGAAGACCCCCTACTCGTCTGTCAGCCGAGGAGTTTGTGTTACTCACAGATGGAGGAGAGCCTGAATGCTTCGTAGAAGCTATGGAGGATGAGCACAAGGCGGTGTGGATGGAAGCTATGTAAGAAGAGATGACATCGCTGCATGAAAATCACATATTTGAGTTAACAAGGCTGTCAAAGGAAAGAAGAGTATTGAAGAACAAGTGGGTCTTTAGATTGAAGACAGATGAAAATAGCTCACAACAGAGGTACAAAGCGAGACTGGTTGTGAAGGGCTTCAATCAACGAAAGGGTATTGACTTCGACGAGATTGTTGCACCAGTGGTAAAGATGTCTTCTATTTGAGTGGTGCTCGGGTTGGCTGCTGTTCTTGACCTGGAGGTAGAACAGATGAATGTGCGAACATCATTTCTTCACGGTGACCTTGAAGAAGAAATCTATATGGAGTAATCGGAGGGATTCCTTATCAAGGGGAAGGAGAACTTAGTGTGTCATCTGAAGAAGAGTCTGTATGGCTTAAAACAAGCACCAAGGCAATGGTACAGAAAGTTTGAATCTGTCATGGTCAATCAGGGCTATCAGAAAACGACCTCGGATCATTGTGTTTTTGTTCAGACTTTCTCAGAGGATGATTTTGTTGTTCTTTTGCTCTATGTGGATGATATGCTGATTGTTGGGCGTAACACTTATCGGATCACGGAGTTAAAGCGATAGCTTGGGAAATCCTTTGCTATGAAGGATTTGGGACCGGTGAAATAAATTCTAGGAATTAAAATTTTTTACGACCGCAAATCAAGGAAGCTATGGATGTCACAAGAGAGCTACGTGGAGAAAGTGCTTCAACGCTTCAACATGGAAAAGGTAAAATCAGTGAGCACACCGTTGGCCAATCACTTCAAGTTAAGTACTTGTCAATATCCTTCTACCGAAGATGAAAAGGCACATATCAAAGGCATACCCTATTCTTCAGCCGTGGGTAGCCTAATGTATGCCATGGTGTGTACGAGACCGGATATAACTTATGCTGTTGGAGTTGTCAACCGATTCTTATCAAATCTCGGTAAAAAATATTGGTCCGCGGTAAAATGGGTTCTGAAGTATCTCCGAGGAATTTCTAAACAGTGTGTGTGCTTTGGAAGCAACGTGCCCCTTCTGGTTGGATATACTGATGCAGATATGGCGGGTGATGTTGACTCACAGAAGTCTACTTCGGGATATTTAGTCATGTTTGCAGGAGGAGCTGTTTCCTTGCAATTGAGATTGCAGAGATGTGTTGCTCTCTCCACTACTGAAGCGGAATTTATTGCTATTACGGAGACAAGTAAGGAGATGCTATGGATGAAGAAATTCATTCGGGAACTTGGTCTCAAGCAGAAACGGTATGTGTTGTTTTGTGACAGTCAAAGTGCGATCCATCTTAGCAAGAACTCATCCTTTCACGCCAAATCAAAGCATATTGATGTGAGGTATCAATGGGTGCGGAATATTATTGACATGGGTTCGTTCGTGCTGGAAAAGATTGGGACTGAGGAGAATAGATCTGATATGATGACCAAGACATTACAAAAGGGGAAGCTTGAAACTTGCTGTGCTATCGCCGAGATGACGATGTATGGCCCCACACAGTCGTGAGGAAAAGTTTGTTGGGTTATGGGTTACTTCTGTGTGGGCCCATACCCACTTGATGTGGTGGGTGGAGGCGCATATTCTCACCGTATGGAGAAAGATCAAGTTGAGCTCGCCAGATGCTCGAGTGGATTTTCCAGAATGGCCGCCACTCGCTGTGCGCCCGATATGCGCTCGATCAGATTTTCCAGAATGTGCCCCGCTTGCTGTGCGCCCGCTAGGGCTCGAGCGGATTTTTCAAAATGTGCCTCGCTCGCTGTGCGCTTGATAGGCGCTCGAGCACGGGCCTCCACCCACCACGATCTCGACAGCCGCTCGAGCACGGGCCTCCGCCCGCCACGATCTCGACAGCCGCTCGAGCGTGCGTCAATGATATAAAATGCCGACTTTACGTTTTTAGGAAAATTGAATCAATTCTGAGCGCCGTTCCAGAGAAAAAAAAGAGAGAAAAGAGAGAGAAGAAGAAGAAGAGGAAGAATTGAACCTCCGTTTGGATTTTCAATCAAATTTGATCTTCTAAATCCCACGCACACGAGATTCTTGGCACACAAGAAGAAACGTCTGCCGGGTTTTATTTCTACTCTTATTCTTTATATTTCTTGTACGGGCTGTCCAAAGCTAGTTGATATTGTTTCCTGTAATTTGAGATTTGTGTAACCGATCAACTGCTGCTAGTGAAAATTTCTAACCCTGTGTCCCGTGGTTTTTCTCCCTCGTTTTATAGGGAGTTTTTCACGTAAAAATCGTGTCTTTATTGTTTGTGCTTGATTATTGTGTGCTTGCTATCATCTTCTAAATATTGCCTTGCGGTTTAAATAAGCTTTTAATTCTAACAAGTGGTATCAGAGATATTGGTTCGTGTTGGGTATTGTGACTTGTTTGAATCGATGGCAATAAATTTAAGGCTGAGCAGCACTCCTCTCCTCACCTTTTTCTTTTCCAAATTGCCTACATGATGTTATATTTGATTCTCATATCTCTAGGGACAGCAGATTAAAGAGCACTTAGAGCAAAGGCCATCATATCTACAAGTTTATTAGATAATGATGCGCCGGTTGCCCATCCCACAAGCTGATTCCCGCGGCTTCTATGATTACAAAAACCGAAATGTGCTTTGATTTGTCTTTTATTGCAAAAGAAACAAATTATTATGCAGGTCAAGACAATTATACCCATGACAATGAAAGCCATCGATCTTATCATTGTTTTTCTTTTAAGTTATTCTTAATTTTATTATATAAATATAAAATAAGTCAGTTTCCCCCTGGAGATTTGATATAGTCTTAGTTAAAGATAAAATGGTCACTATTTATAATGGCATAACAAATACATATAAAGTTGAAAGAAAATATTCAAGATTCTGCTCTTAATCACCATGTCTTAAATATAAAATTAAACAATAGTCTTAATTAAGGATAATCCACCTTAGGTTACTTTTCCTTTATCTTTGGCCACCCTACTTGCTTGGCTCTAGGAGAGTGAAAATAGAACATGTTTAATTGTGCACTTCAATTGCCTTATTTGTTTTAAATTCTATAAATTAAGAATAGTTTATATAATCACTTCTACAATATTTTATGAACATGTATTCTAGAGTTTTTAAATAACTTTAATTTTGTTTTGATGGATTTAAAATTTTATTTTTTATTCTCAATTGTCATCTTATTCTTTAATAAATTAATTTAAAATTTTTTCTTGTTTCATTCTTTTCAATAAATTTTCTTTTCATTTCAAATGATATAAATTTAAATCAAAATGATGACAAGTCATAGGAGAGGAAGACAAAATAATATCCTAAAACCATCAGAAAAAAAAACGTAACCTCGATAATATTGATATATTCTAATTAAGGAGGCAAGTCCACAAATTACAACTACCTCTCGAGAGTACATTGAGGCTTGTGGGTGGCCTAAAATATCTTGGGAGTAAGATTTGGGATGAATCAATGAAGATAATAATCCGTTCTATGATGACTACCATTTGGATGTTGAAAAGGAGGATATATTCACCCTTATCCTCGAATAAAATTTTGACATTATCAAGAATCACAAAGTTACAGAATTGAAGTTTCAGAGTTTGAAGGAAAGCTCAAATTCAATAATTTTATTAATGGTATAAATACAGTCAAATGTATTTTTTGAAGAAAAATACTTCTATATGGTAGAAGAACCTATGAAAAAATGAATTTTGGAAGAAAAAGTAAAATTTAAAAAGAAAAAATTAAAAAAACTAAGAAGAATTTTTTGCCTAAAAATTCTAGAAAAAAATTGTTTCTCATACTATATAATTGCTATTAATGAAATTTGATGTTGACAAACACACTCACAAGTTCAAACAACTTATAATGTATAGCATGATATGGGAATCTAAAGAGTAATCTATTACTTGGCACCTTGATGGGTTTCAAAGGAAGATTTGGAATAGGGTAAATCTATGACTTTATTTAACCATTAAATATATCCAAAAGCTGGCTATAAAAGTGAATAAACAACTCAAAATACGTACAAGAATTGTTTGGCCAAATTGACTTAATCAGGAAATCCCTTAATCAATTGGCCCTAAAACCCCACCCACTTAGCACAAACTCAAGAGGTCTGAACCAACTCTAAATCTAGTTCAATTCAAATAGGTAAACACCTCCATTAGGTGTCTCAAATATTAAAAAATTGACCACAGCACTTCAAATTGCTTAAACCACCAAGTTACAAGCCCAATGAAGAGGAAGCCTCGGAAGACATCACCAATGCAAATGAAGGAGAACTTATTGTAATCCAAGATAGTCTCAAAATTGAGAAACTCTATGGTGATGTATTTGATTGGAGATGAAACAACTTGTTTCATTCTTGGTGCATGACATACGGAAAGGTATATGGTCTCATTATAGATATTGAAAGTTGTATCAATATTGTGTCCACTACTATAATGATCAAACTCAAGCTATCTACAAAATATCACCTAAACCGTATAAGTTATGCCAAGGCAATGAGATATGGGTGGACAAAAAGTATTTGTTTAACTTTTAAATTGAAAAAAGATATAAAGGCGAAGTTTTATGTGATTATATATAGATGGATAATTGTTATCTCCTTTTCAAAAGACATTGACAATATGACAAAAGGTTCATTATGATGAATTTACTAGCACATATTCTTTTGTGAAAAAGGAAAAAAGAGTTACTTTGGCTCCTATATCCTACTTAGAACTTTTAAAAACTAGTAATGGTGGTGATATACTTTTATCATATTTGGATATTGATTAATTTTTAAAGGAAATTTAAAATTCATATGATCAAGATGATAAGATGGATTTGGTTGAACACTTGATCATTATCCGATCCATTTTAGAAAAAAATTCTCGGACACTACTCTAAATGATCTTATAAGGTACCGATTTTCACGATATGATAATTAGGAGTAATTAAATAAATATAAGTGGATCAAGGTATAAAGATACGGGAGAAGTTAGATCGATAGGCCTGAAGACCCGAAATTAGTGGATTTGGGAACCATTTCAAAATATTAATTCATAAATAGGATTCGGGTTCTGATTTTTGATAACTGTGATGTATTAAATTAATATAATCAAAATTAGATTTATGGTACGTGGGAAAATATATTTTGAAGGTGGAGTCGAGCAGCCGCCTGCTAGACGCTGCGTCCAGCAGGTTGGCACCTGCCAAGCGCTCGAGCTCTGTGGCAGGTGCAGTTTCCAGGCAACTAGCGCCTGGTGCAAGCATGGATTTCAGGGGCGTGGTGCTCGCTGGGCGCTGGGCTAGCGCTCGAGTACCAACCCGAGAATAAAAACTCACGAGGATTTCTTTTGGCCCCCACATTGGAGAACAGAGAGAGAGGGAGGGAGAAGAGAGAGAAGGGGGAATCCGAGGTTCCCAAGTTTGTTTTAGAGCTCGAGCCAGTTAATGAAGTGATAGATCGGGTTGAGACAATTGCACTCATACTCTTCTCCTTCATTTTCTTACACTTTTATTCTATTTTATTTAGAATATCCTCATTTTGATACCTGAATAAATTAAGATATTATATTGCCCATTACCTAATTATAAAAATAAATCGATTTCATATCTGAATATCAAAATTTGAGCAATTTTTTCGCAACTCGGAACCTTAACCCACGCCCGGACCGATTTCACCATTTATTTTAGATTTTATATATCATTTGGCCCTAGGTAATTGTTACCCATGACTTAGGCAAGCAAATATATGAATTTCATAATCGATTTTGTAGTTTTAATTGGTTTTCGACATGAAATCCAAAACCTGCGCCCCGGAGGATTTCACTTAATAAATTAAAACTTTTGCATAAATTGGCCTTAGCATATTGCTACCCACACCAAGATCATATCAATTTATTAATTAGGTGCCCAAATTGGTAGCTTCGTAGGGTTTTATACTCACCGGAATCCTAACCCGCGCTCCCTTTGAGCTTATTCCGAATTAACCATAATTTGTGCATGATCTTAACTTTGAAAATTATATAGCATGCTCTTGGGAAGACATTTGATGCCGGACACTCTAAAGTTACGTTCGGTTTACTCTAGTAAAAGTTCTTTATTCCAAACCTTATAATAAATTATGCACGTATCATGAACATATTAATTCGAAATGTTTTGAAAATCATGTTATGAACCATTTGTCAAAAATTATCGATTGAAAGCTAAAGATTCCATTTGGCTTAATGTAAAAAGAAATCCCTAAATTCTTTACGCTCCAAAAAAAATTATACATGAAATAAAGAACAAGTGAGGATTTAAGCTCACAAGGAATATAAAAATCTGTATCAAAATATACTTATAGAAAGAAATTTGATGATGGAGAAAATTCTGTGATTAAGTGATGAATTTATGAAATGTTATCTAGAATGATATTCTGATTGGCTTATAAAACGTTCCCCAATAGAGTAGGAATGAAGAATTTTGTATTTAAGAATAGAATTTTCTAATGAAATAAGAAATTAAGAACTTGGACCGATGATTAATGATAATAAATTTTAGTATGCCAAAATATTATAGTGAAAACTTAAGAATACTCTGGCCGTGTGTCATGGCTGCGTCTTTCAGCTGGTGATATTCTTTGGTATGCTTTAGTATATTATAAAGGCCAATCATTATTTGTTTTGGTCCATGTTGCGGCTGATTGGTCCATTCTATAAGGATTGTATGTAGATAGCTCACCTGTGGGCCATGAATAGAAGATAATGGCTCTTGATTGTGTAGGAGTAAATACAATCCAGGCTATGACCGATCGCTTCTTTGTCAATGATGCCTAAGATAAGATAAAAGAAATGAATTAAAGAAATCTGGAATGAACAATGAAAAAATTTCTTATTGAATCATGATTTATAATATCACATGTACCTTTATCCTTTATATATGCATTATTATGTTTTAAATATGAAATTATACATGTATTTTAATATAAATATGTACCTTACTGAGTTTTTAACTCACAATTATTTTCTTCTCTCTCGAAATGAGTATGAGTTGTACTCGATAAGGTAGGGTAGAGGTTTGAGTCAGCCAAGCATTGAAGACAATTGAAGATAACCCTTTGGGACTTAATTGTGCAATATTGAGCTTTCTGATAAAATATTTGGTATTCTGATAAATTTTATATATGATTATATAACGACGATGATTAGATTGTATAGTTCGCTGTGCATGAATGTATCTGTATATGCTTTCACACATTACAATGTTTTGTTTTGAATACCTAGTGGTATCTCTATGTCCGATATTATATCTAGAGATATAACGTTGGAGTCACAGAATGATTGTGGCGGTTTTAGGATCCTGTTTTAGATTTTTGTATTGTCTGAATGTTAAAATTTGATTTTGATGGATTTTATTTTGGATAGATTGAGGTTGTATAATTGTTGTACAGGATATTTTGCAGATTTTATATTTAGTTTACGTCCGTATTACAATTAGAACCATGTCAAATTTTTGGTTAAAAATACGATACGTCACAGATCTACTAATTGATTTTTCTCTTGTAGAACATCCAACATTGTATAGATTTTATCTTGGGATCATCAATTCTAAATAAACCGGCATATCAAATGAATCCCAAGAACCATAAGAAATTATAATGCCAAGTGGATGAACTCTTATTAAAAGAGCTAATTCATAAAAGTTTTTATCCCTCAACTGTCTTGACTTTATTTGTTTAAAAAAATGCACATATAGAATTTGTATTAATCTTAATGACATTAAGAAAAAAACTATCAAGTACCGCTTCCCTATCTATTGATTGGATGATCTCTTAAACCAACTTCGTGGCATGGACATCTCTATAAAGATAGACTTATGGAGTCATTATCCTCTAATTCAAACGAAGCTTGAACATAAGTGGAAGGCCACTTTCAAAATGTGGGAAAGATTATACAAATGGATGGTCATACTTTTCAAATTATCCAATATTCCATCTACTCATATCTTCAAATCTTTTATTGAAAAATTTATAGTGACATACTTTAATGATATTCTGATTTTGAGTAAGAACGAAGTGGCACACCATGAGTACCTTTGACAAATATTCTCGATTCTTTGACAACAACAATTATATGCCAATTTTGACATGTGTTAATTCTTTACTAACACTCTTATTTTTCTAGTTTTTATTTTCTCAAATCAGGGGATCAAGGCAAATCAAACAAAGGTTGAAGCCAAGTTTAGTTGGTTGGCTCAAACAACTTTATAAGAAATATTGAGTTTTTACGGCCCAATTTCATTTTATTGATAATTCATTAAGAATTTTAGCATGGTAGCAGTTCCAATAACTGAATGTTTGAAAAAGAGCTCATTCAAATGAAGGACGTAGTAAGATACAAATTTAATAAACTAAAACATCTCAAAACGGCAACACCGATCTTGATGCTTTCTAATTTCAATAAAGTGTTTGAAGTTAATTGTAGTGCCTCTAATCTTGACATTGGTGTAGTTTTCAAACAAGTAGGGAGGTCCATTGCATATTTTAATGAGAAATTTAATGAATCTCATAAAAAAATAAGCACTTACAAAAAACAATTCTATGCAATGGTATATACTCTTGAGCATTTAAGACACTATTTGTTGACAAGGGAGCTTATTCTTTTTTTCGATCATGACATTGTGGAATTTATTAGTAAAGAACAAATACTTTGTTCAAGACAAGACTTTTGAATTGAATTCCTTCAATTATATAATTTTCTTGTTTGACACAAATTTAGAACCCAAATAAAGTGGCTGATGTTTTAAGCTAGCATTACTTATTACTTTCTATTTTACAAGTTAAAATTATCTGATTTGAAGTGGTAAAAGACTAATATAAGTATAATCCATTCTTTAGTCTACATATAGTGAAGTATGCAACCAGCCCAATTAAGCAATTTTTTTGTTTCTTAGAGACTATCTTTTTAAAGAATCCAACTTTGTGTTTCTCAAGGCCATCTTACTAGAAGTTAACATGGGATGATTAGCATATGGAGCCTTAACTTTGATCTCCAAGGCCATCTTGAATATTTTGATGTCCAACAATACAAAACCAAACAAACAGTTAAGTATAAAAATGAAGTGAATGAGCATTAAAATTCAATAAAGGTGATCTAGTATTAGCTTGTGAAAGGTGCAGTTTCTTGCCAAATAATTTTTCAAGTTCTTTCTACGCACAAGTAGGCCGTTCAAGGTTCATGAAGGGATTGGTGACAATACATATGAAGAGAGCTCTTTGAGAAACATAACATGTCTCCAATTTTTAATAAAGCCAATCTCCAAACATATATTGAACAAGCCAACTTGAGGACAAGTTTCTTCCAAATTGAGGAGAATGAAACAATTCTAATTAAAGTTAATTATTTTATTAATGACATAGCCATTATTTATAGTGACATAGTAAATATTTTTAAAGTGGTAATAAATATTTAAGATCTTACTCTCAACCACAAAGTCTTAAAAATAAAATTAGAAGATGGAGCCTTAATTAATTATACACCACCTTAGGTTACCTCCCTATATCTTGGGCCAAACCACTTGCCCTGCTCCAGGAGAATGAAAATAAAAAATTTTAATTGTATATTTTAATTACTTTATTTGTTTTAAATTTTATAAATTAGGAATAGTTTATATTATTTTATCAACTTATATTCTAAAATTTTTAAAGATTTCTAATTTTAATTCGATGGATTCCATATCTTATTCCCAATTCTCAGCTGTCAACTTACTTATAGATAAATTAATTCAAAATTTTCTTTTGCTCCATTCTTCTCTCGAAACACTTCTTTTTTATTTCAAACAGTATCATGATTTTTCTTTTCATCTCTAATGTTAATTATGGAAAAACAGCAAGTTGACGTAATAGATCCCTCATAATAACGTAATATCAATAAAGTTCAATACAGTGGGGGAGCCACTTGATTCTTTCATTAAGAACCCCAAAATGTGCTTTGAATATATCTAATTTGATTGGAAAATTCCCAATTTTTTTAATTGATCAAATTTTAATTTGGCTCAACTAAAAAGAGGCAGAATATCCCTAACGGTTTTCCTATTTCAATAAAATAAAATAAAATAAAAACACAAATCCCAAAGCAATTTTTTTATTATTTTGAAAAAAAAAAGAAAAAAAGTAAAAAGTATACCGTATTCTTTCATCGTTGGCTTTTCATCAAAAGAATTCTTCATTAGAAGGCTGTTTCCGGTGGGGGGCAGGGCGATGCATACCAAGGGATTGCGTGAAAGGGAAAAGTGGCCTTCTTTTTTTATTACTCATTCGCTTTGAATCTCATGCATGCATGCTTTCTGAGGGAATGTCGGGCTTGGCTGTGTGGCCATCCAGCAGAGATGAGACACAGAGGGTGGACAATTAAAACCATAAAGTTGCAGGGATATTCCCAGCGGCCACTTTTTCTTGACTGGAATTTCAAAAAGCAAGCTTCCTTCCGATTTAATCTCACATCAGTGCTTCTCATGTCACACATTATACTACATAATAATATTTGATGACAAAGCATATATTCTAGAATGAAAAATAAAAGAAAAAGAAAAATTATCTCCATTTAGTTGGCTGAAAGGTCCATGTTGACTTGAATTGAAAATAGATTCTAATTGAGTGTACTAGAATATCAAATCTTTTTTTTTTTTTTTGGTTGTTGTTGGGATATTAAAAAAATTATTCAAAATTATCGGATTATCATGGGAACATTTTTATTGTTGAAAGGTTTATTAAAATAACTGAGAATTGTTTTTCTATCATATGTATAATTTGTCGAGATAGTAAAAAGTTAGATGATTACTAACTCGATGGGCTGTTTGGGGTGCACTAATTCTTGGCATGTTATTTCTGCGGCTTTGTGATGATATGGCATATCAGTACATCTCCAATAAGGCCGTGACAAATTTGATATCTTAGGGACTCATAATCCATAAAAGTGTATATGTACTAATTCATTATATTTCCAGTATACTAATTGAGTTCTATATGACATAATATGTTCTTCTCAAGCGATTTTTGAATGACAAGTCTGCTATTTGTTTGAATTCAACCAAATATCTTCACGAAGTCATCAACCGGCAGAGAAAACAGTCGTACGGATACGCTACAAAATGTGAAATCAGAGAGATTATGTGGTGGGGAGAGAGGGAGAGAGAGAAGGTATTGATTTTTACCGTGTACTGCTTAATTCAGGAGTGTAGAATGGGCAAAAATGATGGATGCATGTTGAAACTCAGACCTCAGAAATCTTAGCAGTCGAAGGAAAGTTCTGAGAAAGTATGAATGATAGCAGCTGCTAGCTAGCAACTCTGATAATCAAGCACCAATCTTGACTAATAAGTTAGCAGGCAAACATGATATCCCATGTGGTGGTACTGCTCAGTCTTCTACGTTGCTATTTAAGTTTTCTTCTTCTTCTTCTTTTCTCTCTCTCTCTCTCTCTCTCTCTCTCCTTGGCTGGCTAGCCAGTCGTACTGTAGAAAGGATATTTCAGTGCATATCATGATTGATGCAGCTTCATTTCTATCCGAAGATCGAACGCACAGTTTGAGTGCCTGCTAAACAAAGACTGCAGTTTTCCTTCCCCAGTTTATGCGTTTATTATTATTATTTTTGACTGCCTAAGACGATGGGAAAAAGACTAAGCACAGAATTCAAACTACCTTTTACTTTAATTAGTTTCTTAGTTTACATAAAATGAGAATGGAATGTTAGCTAGAAGACCATTTCTCCGTCCGCTCAATAAAATGTTAGAAATGATTTGAAATGAATTCCAACAAAACGAGGCAGAGTATTCAAATTTAGTTAGCCCTTCACCACTTGGTATCTAAATTCCATTCATGTCCTTGATAAGCCGAAACCCTAAAAAAAAATCCTAAAGTGAAAACATGGTATATGTTTTTAACTGTTGGACCTCCTCAGGCAATATATAGAAATCTATTAATTAATCAAACAAGCAGCTATCATTGTCCAAAATATAAAATTCAGAATTTAAAACTTTTTGATATCAAATATATTTCTCATGATATAAGTTAATAAGTTAATCAAGTGGGTATCATATTTATTATGATATTTATTAGTCAAATAAGTAGCTACCATTATAGTTTATTAATATTTGTATATGGATTATCAGAAATAGTAATTTAATCCTATTTGTTGATATGAGTTTTGTGTCAAATTAATTTGTACATCATTCATTAAGAACGAGTGATAAAGTTAGATTACTGCGCCTAAAGAGCAAATAAACAAAGGACACTATATTAAGAACTAATTATAAGCTTAAGTTATTAGTCCATCATGATAAGTCCTTTTTGGGTGCATCTTTTGATGTGAAAGCTTCTAGTAACTGAATCAAAAACCTAAAAGATAATCGCATACTATCTTATCTTGTTCATCATTGCCTTTGGCTAGTAAAACATTTGTATTATCAAATAAGTTCCTTTTTGGTTAACAATATCTAATCCTTTGCAGAGATATAGTTAACTTATGGACTATTATGGCTCATTCAACTCTATTTTAACTAATAACTGAATTAAAGACTTTATTATTATAACTGTTACGTTTACGGTTCATATAAACATGAACTTTGCTAGTAGAACAAGCACTAAATAGATAATACATGTTAAATACATGTATAGTGAAAACTATAATCTTTATGTCTTAACATATTACTTTATACTTTAAATTAAACTCAAATTTGACAATTTATTTGAAATTTTTTAAAAGACTAAATTTTTTTAAAATTTTTGATCAACATATATGTTTAACTGGTGAAGAATAATTTATAATAGTTGGCTAGATTTTGTTTGATATAGAAAGTCAAATATGATTACTGTTTTTAGAATAGAAGAAGAAAAAGGAATTTTCTACTATAAAAATGTATGCAATTGACATAAATAGTCAAATATATACTATCTTATTCTTATACAGCAAAAAGATTATTTTTATAATTTGAAACTCATAATCATAAAATTAATATATTTTAACACCGTACTTTATAAAATGGAGGGACTATAAATTATATAAGCCTGACCTTGTAAATTAGAACTAATTTTAAAATGTGTTGTATTACGAGAAATAATATTAGGAATGGAGCTCTACCGCGTAGACACATCACATAATGTGAGAATAAACGAGACAGAAGAAAACAAAAGGAGCAAAGACGAAGGATATCAGGACCAAAAGAAGAGAGCAACTAAAAACGGATAAAAAGTCTTCAAAGAGGTGAGATTTGAAGAATAAAGTATTTGTGTAGATAATGAAGAATAAAGTGATTTCTGTAATTTTCTAACAATCAAACAATGGAATGAAATAAAAGATTTTGCAAGCTGATGAAAAATGTTCAAACAAATTATTTATTTATTTATTTATTTTTAAAAAAAAAGAATAAAGAAAATTAAAATGATAATAAAGAAGGCAAAAGGGGTGTCTGCCATGCATTAAACACGTTATATATTTGTTCATAAGCCACCGATGGAGAATGCAGTTATAGGGGTTATTTTCCCACGCTGTAAAAGGGATCAAACCAAAAAAAAAAAAAAAAAGTGGATGCGTTTAATTAGGTTCAAATTCTATACGTTGTAATGGGTTTTATTATACGGCTTTAAATTTTTCTACAAAAAGTTAATTTGATTGTCCTTTCGAAAACCCCATTAAATAAAAACTATAAATCATATATTTTATCTTCAAAACTATTTTAAAATAAACAAAAATCAAACACCCTTTGTTAGGCCATGGTAGGCTCATCGGACAGACTAAAACCAGCATGACCACGCTGCCGCCTCCGGCGAGGAGAGTCCCTTCTGTACTGAGACGAGGATGTGTTTGACTAGGGATGGCTAGGGTTAGTGTTTCCTCAATAATAGTTGACGACAGATACGGTGCTTATCAACCAAAACTTGAAGGGTTATCAATCCAAGTTTGTTTGACTTTTATAATTATTTTATTATAATCTCTCTCTCTCGTCCTCTTATCTGAATTACTCATCTCATCCGCAAAGAGCATATACTGTGCGAATCGATCCTAAAAATACAGCACCGGGAATTGAATACATGGCCGCGATCATGTTAGATAATTCTATGCTGATCCGTTCAAATCAATGGGATAATGTCTTTGAAATTCATTCATTTTATCCGGTAGGAAGCAATGAATTCATCATTGTCGTATTCGATTGCTGCTCGTGATAATACGGCAGGAAAAAGTAAATGAAAGCAAAGAGCATGCCGCTGATACACGGACCGGGGGGACCTCCTCCCCGTGAAAGCAAAAATACCATTAATCATGGCCTTCCCCTCGCCGGTAGGCGTGGCGGTTAAAGAAAAAAAAAAAAACCAGGGCAAGCTGTATTTATCTTTTCCGTTGAAAGATAAATATAAGAAATTATGCAACAAAATTAACCCAGTAATGGTGATCAAATGAATGTAATCGCGCAAGAAAACGAATAGGATCGGATAACCCAGTAGCTCTAGCCGGAAGCAGTGAATACGATCCGCTGTTTTCTAATGTTATTCTTGATTTATATTTTATGAATATCACCATTCCAGGGAGAAAAATCACATATTTAATTATATGTAAGTGTCCTGCCATACGTAGTGATGCAAATAACTATAAAAGAGATGTACCATTTAATTTTTTAGATAAATTTGATTTTTTGCGGTATTATGTAGGTTCTATCGGATGATCAAAATGTGATTAGTAAAAACCCTTCACATCTCAATCGATCTTCGTAGGATAAAATGTAAGCAGAAGATAAAAATCCTTTAATCATGTGGAAACTTGGTATGAAATTGTACATTAATATTCCTTCTTGGCAAGAAAAGTTTGTATCAATAGAAAAGGTATATATAATAATAAGGCTAAACAGAAGGGTCAAAGGGAAGCCAAAATAACAAAACTCCACGGGTAAAAGAAACCTAGAAATGAAAATCGACCACGGAGGAGGGAAGGCACCCTCTCATTGAAAGAAGAAACACAAAACAATGGAGTGCACCAAAATAGTCTGCATCAAGGAGGGATCCGCACGTTCCAACTGAGAAGCCTATTCTGGTTTAAAGTAGTTATAAGATTCTTGTTTAAATATTATCTTAATTATGATTAATTAAATTGAAATGATTAAAATTAAAGTCAAGAAAAAAGAAAATTTGGTCAAAAATCAAAATTAAATTAGATTATATTATGCCTGACTGACGCACAACACTAGCCCATGTATGGAATAGGCAAAGTAATCGCGCCTGATAAACGCCCAATTGAAACTCGAGCACGCTTACGAGTATACTCACACTCAATGCACATTCGAAAGATGTCCAAGTGTGCTTTCTAATAGGATCAACGCTCATTCGCCACTCAGTTTGGTTATGGCGCTTGATGAGCCCATGATGCTCACTCAAGCATCAATTTGCTATATATATGAAGCCCGACTGATTTTCAGTTATTTTTTATAAAGTTTTGAGAGATGAGTGAAAAAGAGAAAAGGAGAAGAAAGAGAAAGAGAGATAAGAAGTTAGAGAAGCTGAAATCAAGTGAACCTAAGTAATATTTTTGGTAATTTAGAGTTAAGATAAGTGTATTTTAAATTTTCTTTCCTTTGTTGCTATTCCTTCCTCTTTTTCTTGAATATATTTTTTTATTTTAAATACTCATACACGATATATTTTTATAACTAATTATTTAAATTTCACATGTATGAACTCCCACACCCATCCTTTGTGATATACATTGGAATTTAAGTCATTGTTTTATAACTTTCTTGCATGCATATGTTGAATCCATGATTTAATGACACCATATGTGATGATTTCATATATCTTGCTACCATAAAGTTTAGACCTTTAAATATATACTTTTATGTTCTGAAAACTCAATAAATTATCCATGTAAGCTTGATCATTGAAAAATATATATATATGAGAATCACACAATTTTTTAATTTTCTCTTTAAATTCTAGTATAAATAGTTTTATATATTTGTAAAATTTTATAATATAACTTTGGTATGTTCTGAAAATCTATATATGTCTATCTATGTGAATTCTGTAAAATTTTATACACTATATGAAAATTAATTGAAAGCATTATGTTAAGAAAATTCTATAATATGTTAAAGAATAAAAATTATTTTCTCTAAATTGAGAAAATATGAGATTTATGAAGAATTGTGTGGAGTTTTTATAAGTCTAAATATCAAACCATTATAATAAGTTCAACGGGTGATATGCTATAGTATGCCGAGTATATTGTAGTGGTGATTGAGATTCAAACCTATTATTCAATGGTAAAAGTACTGTTCAGCATTATTTACAGGGTTATATATATGATAAGTCACCTACGAGTTTTAAATAGTAATATACGGCCTTTGATTGTATAAATATAAATATAACTTGGATTTTGATTATTTATTCATTTAGTTAGTGAGACTTTATTGGCCCTTGGTCCAGAAGAAAAATTACATAATTGAGTATGAATTTATATGACACAATTTGACTATGTGTGAAAAAGATAAGTTTTAAAAGTTGTATATAATTGTTATGAAAGTCCATATTATTGCATCTGATTTGATTTATAATCATTTAAATATATTTTAATACAAATTCTATGTTAAACAATGCAAAATTATATGCCTTACTAGTTTTTGACTCACTCTATTTTTTATTTTTTCACTAACCCTTCAAATCAGAAGTTTGGATACTTGTAGAATGATTTGGATTAAATGAATATCAGTTCAAAAAAATTAGAATTAGAGTTGTGAAATGTTTGATATTATATCTTAATTATTGAACAGTAGTAAATTGTTGTTGTTCAGTTAATGGTTATGTATAAGAGTTGACATGAAATTATTAATTTACTTTATATCATTTTTATAGTTTGTAGGTTTGTGGGATAATGTTTTGTCTGACAGTTGTCTGCAGTAAATTTTAGTTTCAATTGATTTATTTATTTTGATTTTGTTTGAATTAGATATAACTTCTTACGTAAGGTTCGACGTTACGGTTTAGTCAATATTAAAGTTACATGACTATGTGGCATTTCGGATCATATGTTTGATTAATATTATTTTATTATGGTCATTTATTATATCAAATGAGGTTCACATCCACAATTAATTAGATAGATAATTTGGTTATAAATTAGATAATTATTTATGATAAGATTAGGCTTTGAGATGTGTGACGTGACAGTAGCTCACTGCATAGAAGTCATTTTCTCTCAAAAGAAAGTCCGTATGATATCCTCATTGAAATGGTAAGAAGGAAAGTTTGCACGCCCAATGATAATGTTATTGTGAGCTTTCCAAATAAAGAAAATAGCGATAGAAAATGGGGATACGAGAGACAACACTCATAAGCTGACTGCCATACCAAACATTAGCCGCCCAAGTAGTGTTGGCGCAAAGGAAGCGTCATCGGTCATACGGCAGGACATCGAACTCCACGCTCAAATAACCACCCAATATACAAACACAGTAAAGAAATGAGGAAAAAGAAGATGAACACACGTATTTTTACATGGAAAATCATTTTCTAACCTGAAGAGAAAAATTACGGGACATTTATCCACAAACCAATTATACTATGTGAGGTTGGAAATAATTTTCTACTATTACACAAGCACAAGAGAGAGAAAGAACTTAAAAACAGAATACAAGCAATACAAAGGCACACTTTGTTTTCGCCCATAATTCTCTCTTTTTCATCTCTGCTTTTTCACTCTTTCAAATCGTCACACTTAGAAGAATTTTCTCACAAAGTACTTATTCCTTCCTTTCAATACAGATGTATATATGGAGCAAATTTGAGAAATATTCTGTTCCCCCTGACAAATCTATCCTTACCAACAATATGAATATGCTTTATTACTTACCAAAAAAAAATGAAGATGCTTTATTAAAAAATAACGGTTTCTGAGATTATGCACACTCAGAGAATCTTCTAAGCTAGCATCCTTCAAAATTCCCTTGTGGATGGTCAATACAAGGTTGGTCAATGCCCTGCTAACCGTCCTCTCCACGTGGCTGGCCAATGTCTCAGTTCACTGGTCTGCTGTTACCCGTTAAAATATTATCAGTCAATTATGTTAATCAGAATTCATTCTACTTATCCCGTGTATAGTCTGCGCAGCGGTCCACGTACTCCGTTCGAGTCCTCTTGTCATCAGGACTTTCATACGGGAGTGACCTCCTAACAAACTTTCTCTTATGACCGTGGGAAAGTTAAATCCATCACCCTAGTCAACTTGCAGCAAACTTCATTATTTTCTTTTGGTAGAATCTTGGTCATCATGTCTGCTCCATTTTCTTTAATGCCAACCTTCTCCAGTAACAGTAGACCGGCTTCAAGAACATCTCTCACCCAATGATATCACACATCAATATGCTTCGATTTGGAATGGAATGAGGAGTTTTTATAGAAATATATGACACTCTGACTATCACAAAATACCTTATACTTGTCCTGTCGGAGTTTCAATTCTAGAATAAACTTTCTCATCCACAACATCTCTTTATAAACTTTTGTCACTACGATGCACTCGACCTTAGTAGTAGATAGGGCGACGTACTTCTACAATTTGGACTGTCAAGAAACTGTACCTCCAGTAAACTTTACTAAATATCCCGAGGTGGACTTCCGACTGTCAATGTCTTCGACCTTATTAGCATCCGAATAGCCCACTAATTGAGGCTCGTCACTTCTATGATACAAGCATTTCTTAAAAGTTCTTCAGATATATCTCATGATTCACTTGATCGCGGACCAATGCTCCTTCCCTGGGTTAGACATAAAGGGTTGATTGTACCCACAGTATGTGCTATATCCGACCTTGTGTATTTTAGGGTATTCATCAGGTTTCCTACGGTTGAGGAGTAAGGAATGCCTCTCATGTATGCATTCTCTTCATCCGAGGACGAAAACTGGTAACTGCTCAGCCTGTGGTGGTTTGCCAGTGGAGTGCTGACATGTTTGGACTTATTTATGTTAAAGCGTTGAGGCACTTTTTTGAGACAACCATAGTTTTCCTTCCTTTCGGTCGTGAATAATTCTAATACCAAGAATCTGCTTCGCTTGTTCGAGGTCTTTCATGGCAAAGGACTGCCCAAGTTGCTCCTTTAACTTTTTTATCCGAGCACCATTTTGTTTAACGATCAACATATCATCCATATATAGAAGACGGATAACAAAATCATCATCGAAAAACCTGTGTGAATACACAACGATCATTAGTAGTCCGCCAGTATCTTTGACTAATCGTGACTGACTCGAACATCTTGTACCACTATCTAGGAGCCTATTTCAACCCATGTAGGCTCTTCCTCAAATGACAGATGAATCGCTCTTTCCCCTTAACCTTGAACCCTTTTGACTGTTTCATGTAAATTTCTTCTTCCCATTCACAATGGAGGAAGGCCATCCGAACATTCATTTGCTCCACTTCTAGATTTTGGACAGTCGCCAAGTCCAGCACAACCCATATGGAGGACATCTTCACCACTTGGATAAAAATTTTATCAAAGTCAACTCCCTTCCATTGACTAAAGCCTTTTATTACTAACCGCGCCTTGTATCTGGACTGCATAGTATCCACGGACGTCTTCATATAAAAATCTACTTGTTCTCTACAGCTCTCTTCCCATTAGGAAGTTTGGTTAAATCAAAAGTGTGATTTTTATGGAAAACTCATTTCATCTTTCATTGCTTACAGCTATTTCTCCTTACTTTCATCCTACCATAGCCTCTTCATAAATCTCAAACTCTCTGACATCAATGAGCATAACATGCTCATTAGGTGACAGATGGATGGATGATCGTTTGTTTCTTGAGGATCGTTTGACAGGACCATTGACCGCCTTCATCAGGTACCTTGACCGCCTCACCATTATGCTCTACCACTTGCAGGACCATTGTTCTTGTCCTCTAGGAATACTGGACGAACAACTTTAACATTCACTTTGCCCATTCGATCAACATCAGACTTTGTTTTCTTGTCGATATTTTCAATTATTTCATCATCAACAAAGACAACATCTCTTGACCAGAAAAATTTTCTTTCAGTTGGATCATAAAGTCTGTAATCTAATTCATCTTCTCCATAGCCCAGAAAGACGTATTGTATCGTCTTTGACTCTAACTTGGTTCTTTCTTCTTTGGAATATCAACAAAAGCTCAACATCCAAATACCCGTAGATGGCCATAGGATGGCTCCTTACTCAACCACATCTTCTCCAGCATTTTACCCTTCAAGTTTCTTGGGTGACCTATTTATGACATAGGCCACCATCTTTAGTCCTTCGGCCCAGAAGTGTGCGAAAGTGTAGCTTTGGAAAGCATGCACCATACTCTTTCTAGAAGTATGCGGTTTATCCGCTCAACCACTCCATTCAACTATGATATTTTTTTGGTATTTTCTAATGCCTAATATCATGAGACCGGGAATAGGCATCAAAAGACCCCATGTATTCGCTGCCATTATCACTTTGGATGACCTTTAGTTTCTTTCCCGTTTAATACTCAACTAGAGCATAAAACTGCTCAAATATATCGAGGACTTGATCCTAGGTCTTCAATGGGTAGATCTACAGCTTTCTAGAACAATCGTCAATAAACGAAACAAAGTATTGAGCTCTCCCAAATGACTTCTCCTTGAATGGTCCACAAATATCTGTATGTATAAGATCAAGCATCTCCGCCTTTATAGTGGATGAGTCTCCATGGATTGAGACTTTCCTTTTCTTTCCAACCAAACCATGAGAGCAAGTCCTCTGCCCGTCTTCATTTACTCCGAAGATAAGGCCCTTTTTGGCTAGATAACACAATCCACGTTCACTCATATGACCCAACCTCCTATGCCACAAGTCCTCGGACCCCCTGCTGATTGCAGCATTCACGTCTCTACCATTGTGAACTCCTTTATTTTATAGAGGCCAGAGTACTTTTTTTTTTCTCTTGCCACCATTAGAGATCCTTTGGTCAATTTTCACCACCTTTATTGAAGGTGTTACAATAACCTTCATCATCAAGTCAACCAACTGAGATGATATTGAGCCAGATATCAGGGACATATCGGACATCCTTTAACAATAACTTTGTCCCATTATTAGTAACCAGTACAATATCACCTCTACCAATAACTGGTCAATGCCCTGCTAACCGTCCTCTCACGTGGCCGGCCAATGTCTTAGTTGACCAGTCTTGTGTTGCCCGTCAAAATATTATCGATCAACTATATTGACCAGAATTCATTCTGCTTATCCTGTGTATAGTCCATGCACTGGTCCACATGCTCCGTCCGAGTCCTCTTGTCATCAGGACTTCCATACAGGAGTGACCTCCTAACAAACTTTTCCTCACGACCGTGAGAAAATTAAATCCATCACCTTAGTCAATTGTAGCAAACTTCATTCTTTCCTTTCGGTAGAATCTTGGTCATCATGTCTGCTCCATTTTTTTCAGTGCCAACCTTCTCCAGTGATATTAGATCGGCTTCAAACACATCTCTCATCCAATGATATCGCACATCAATATATTTTGATCTGGGCTGGAATGAGAAATTTTTACAGAAATATATGACACTCTGACTATCACAAAATACTTCATAATTGTCCTATCAAAGACCCGATTCTAGAATAAACTTTCTCATCAACAACATCTCTTTATAAACTTCTGTCACTATGATATACTTAACCTCAATAGTAGATAGGGTGACTTACTTCTGTAATTTGGACTATCAGAAAACTGTACCTCCAGTAAATTTTACTAAATATCCCGAGGTGGACTTCTGACTGTCAATGTTTTCGGCCATATTAGCATCCGAGTAGCCCACTAATTGAGGCTCGTCACTTCTATGACACAAGCACCTCTTGAAAGTTTCTCAAATGTATTTTATAATCTACTTGACTACGGACAAATACTCCTTTCCTAGGTTAGACAGAAACGGGCTATTTGTACCCACAGCATATGCTATGTCCGGCTTTGTGCATTTTAGGGCATACATCAGGTTTCCTACGGCTGAGGAGTAAGGACCGCCTCTCATGTATGCATTCTCTTTGTCCGGGGCGAAAACTGGTGACTACTCAGCCTGTGGTGGTTTGCCAGTGGAGTGCTGACAAGTTTAGACTTGTCTATGTTGAGGCGTTGGAGCACCCTTTCAATGTAGCTTTTTTACGACAACTATAGTTTTTCTGCTTCTTGGTCACGAATAATTCTGATATAAAGAATCTACTTTACTTGTTCGAGATCTTTCATGGCAAATGGACTACCCAAGTTGCTCCTTCAATTTCTTTATCCGAGTACCATTTTATTCAATGATCAACATATCATCCATATACAGTAGAAGAATAACAAAATCATCTTCAAAAACCTTTGTGTGAATACATAGCAATCACAAGTAGTCCGTTGGTATCCTTGACTGATCATGATTGACTCAAACTTCATATACCACTATCTAGGAGCCTATTTCAACCCATGTAGGTTCTTCCTCTGACGACAGATGAGTCATTACTTTTCTTTAACCCTGAACCCTTTCTACTATTTCATGTAAATTTCTTCTTCCCATTCACAATGAAGGAAGGTCGTCCGGACATCCATTTGCTCCACTTCCAGATTTCGGACAGTCGCTAAGTCCAGCACAACCCATATGGAGGACATCTTCACCACTAGGATAAAATTTTATCAAAGTCAACTCCCTTCCATTGACTAAAGCTTCTTATCACTAACTCGCGCCTCGTATCTCGACTGCATAGTATCTTCGGACGTCTTCAATCGAAAAATCTACTTGTTCTCTATAGCTCTCTTTCCCTTAGGAAGCTTGGCTAAATCAAAAGTGTAATTTTTACGGAGAAAACTCATTTTATCTTTCATCGTTTACAGCTATTTCTTCTTACTCTCATCCTCCATAGCCTCTTCATAAGCCTCAAACTCTCTGACATCAATGAGAATAATATACTCACTAGGTAACAGATGGACGGACGACTGTCTATTTCATGAGGATTGTTTGACAGGAATATCCTCAACCAGTTGGGGGATGACTTCATCCTAGTCTTCATCAGGTACCTTGATCGCCTCACTATTGTCCTCTGCCACTTCAGGACTATTGTTCTTGTCCTCCAGGAATACTGGACGGACAACTTCAACATTCACTTTTTCCATTCGGTCAACATCAGACTTGGTTTTCTTGTCGATATTTTTAATTATTTCATCATCAACAAAGACATCATCTCTTGATCGGACAAATTTTCTTTTAGTTGGATCATAAAGTCTGTAACCTAATTCATCTTTCTCATAACTCAGAAAGACACATTGCATCGTCTTTGGCTCTAACTTGGTTCTTTCTTCTTTTGGAATATGAATAAATGCTCTACATCCAAATACCCGTAAATGCCCAGAAGTGTGCGGAAAGCTTAACTTTGGAAAGAGTATACCGTACTCTTTTCAGAAGTATGCGGCTTATCTGCTCAGTCACTCCATTTAACTGTAACGTTTTTTGTGATATTTTCTGATGCCTAATGTTATAAGACCGGGAATAGGCATCAAAAGGCCCCATGTATTCGCTGCCATTATCACTTCGGATGGCCTTCAGTTTTTTCCATGTCTGATACTCAACTAGAGCATGAAACTGCTCAAATATATCCTAAGTCTTCAGTGGGAAGATCCACAGCTTCCTAAAATAATAGTCAATAAATGAAACAAAGTATTGAGCTCATCCAAATGACTTCTCATTGAATGGTCCACAAACATCTGTATGTATGAGATTAAGCATCTCCGCCTTTATAAAGGACGAGTCTCCATGGATTAAGACTCTCCGTTGCTTTCCAACCAAACAATAAGAGCATGTCCTTGGCCCCCCGTCCTCCTTTACTCCGGAGATAAGGCCCTTTCTAGCTAGATAATGCAATCCACTTTCACTCATGTAATCAAACCTTCTATACCACAAGTCCTTGGAACCCTTGCTGATTGCGGCATTCACGTCCACGGCCGAAGATGACAAGTGTATTGTTCTAAGCAAAAACATTTTAAATTCCTAGGCCACTGTCCTCTACAGATTTGCAAACATCATCCCATGCCACTTGTGTAGAAGACTAGCTCTTAACCAAACCATCCTAGAGGGAGTTTTTAAAGATCATGTCAATCTTTTGAGGATGCACTTAGGAATGATGAACAAAGAGGCCCAATAAAAATAGATAATAGAAAGGACCAATCGGTTGAATTGGACTCTATTGGCAAGATGAAGTCAACAATTTTTCTATGAATAAATTCTTCTAAAATATGTATCGATAAGCCATTGAAAAACTCAAGGAGACAGCCTAGACGAAATGGAAGTCACCTCAAGGTAGCAAAGGATGTCAAGCAAGAGAGAAACCAGAGATCATTTGGTTGTCATTGAGAATAGGAGGGTCCATTAAACAAATGAACAACTCACTCTTATGGAGGTAAGCTTTGAGCCCATAGAGAGGGTGGAAAATAGCAAGGCACTCCATAAGCAACTTGATTGAATGCCTATCAGCATCAATAAATAATAAAAGGTTTTCGGCAAATGAAAATATAACAGTACGACACTTACTATATTTCTGGTAGAATCTGAATTGGTTTTTAGAGACAATTTTGGATTTGGCAATCCCTTGAAAATTTTTTATACAAAGGATAAAAATGTATAGAGATAGTGGATACTCTTATTGAAGGCCGCATTTTCCTAAAAAGTAGCCAATCAATTCACTATTAATGGTAATAGAGTAGGACAAGGTAACCAAACGCTCATTCATCCAACCAATCATTGTATATGAGAAATCCATAACTTCAAAAGTAGAGAGGATAAAAGTACATTTAATTGAGTCATATGCTTTTATCAAATTAATTTTCACAGTGTATCTCAAGGAATCTTGGTTGAGGTGGTACTTGTGAAGAAATTTAGGGATTAGGAGAATATTATTTCTAATATTTCATCCTATAATAAAAAAAAGTTTGACTGAATAAACTAAACTCAGGAAAACTACCTTAACATAATTAGCAATTGTCAGGGTCATGTCCTTGACCTAAGATCCAAAATTTAAAATATATTATAATTAGACTTTTAATCAAAGCTTATAAATAAATTAATTCAATAACAAATTTAAACACAAATCTAAATATTGGGATACAATTATGCAGCAAACTCTATTAAATATTTTAATAATAAATAAATATTGAAACATATTATTCAAAATTCATGTGCGAAAGTATCTTTGATATCTCATCTCAACCTCAAATTCAAATCAACTAATAATATATCAATATTATATTGAATTATAACAATTCTCGACTTATAACCGTAATACATATAGTCTAAAAATGGAATAAACAAACTCCAAGTCAAATAGTCAAAATAAAAATAAAATATCTTAAGACTATTTCTTTAAAGTATCTTTTTACATCTGAAATCTCTACAAATATATGTGAACCCATTAATTTTGAAGGTTTGCAAAAAGGTGATAAGATTAATCTTAACACTTAATAAGGTATATATGTAAATTTTATATATGTGGATGTAATGAACAAACATGTATAAGATAATATTCATGATTAAAAACCAAAATGTAAATATTATGAGAAATCATGTGCAAATATATACACATATTAACAAACATGTAGAAGATAATATTCATGATTAAAAATCAAAATGTAAATTATAAGAGAAATCATGTGCAAATATATAAACATATGAAGATAAAACATGCCAAAATTGTGCTGACATATACAATTATAAAATATGTAGAAATCATTCCAATATATAAAAGCATACAATATATGAAAATCTTTTAAACATTTAAGAATTAAAGATCGATAATAATTTTACCAACAAGAGTTGATTATCAAAATTCAAGTTTTAATTATTTTCACATAGTTAAATGTCATAAGTTATTATTTATGACTTGTGGGTAGGTCAACTACATATCATTTCATATAGTTAAAGTCAAATATCACTTTTCTAATCTATGAATATTAAAACTAACCTCAATTTATAAATAATCTATTATAGTATACTCAAATATATTTTGTCATTTTTCTACAATGATTTTTACTTAATTAAAACTAAAAACTCTATATCAAAATATAAATACGTAATTTTTTCTTAATTTTAGAAAAATAATTCACCTTGATCAAATTTAAAATAAAGTTTTCATCAATTATTAGCAAATAAAAGACATGTAAGAATATATATAAAAAGATTTTAAGATCTCAATATGACATGCATAAATCTAAGGCATAAATTTTTAAAAATCTCTAAAAATGGGAATTAAACTAAAATGCATGTAATAATAATCAAGAAAAATAAGCAAATATAACATTCATAAGTATTAAATAAGAGAACTCAAATATTTCAAAAAAGTAGTAATAAAGAATTAAATAAATTTAAATACACTTATTTTAGTTTTGATTTATCAAAAAATAGCTTGAATTTTTTTAAAATAACTTGGATTCACTTTCTTTTTCTTCCCATCTCTTTTTCTCTTTTTTTCTCTCTTCTATTAAAAATCTGCTAAAATGACTTCAAATATGCCAGAAAATCTTTTTATAATAAACTAATACACATGCATTAGTCAAGTGTAAGGATTCTTTAAAATTATGCATGTGCACCCAACAATCATGTTTCAAATATTACTATTTTGGATTGATTATACATGAGTGCTTTTCATGCGTATTTCAAGCGTGACGATTTTATCTAAAATATGCTCATAGAGTGATTAGGTGCACATTAGGCTCACTCAAGCCTAAACTACTTCAATTCAATACCTAATTTTTCACTCAGATCTTTAATTAACCTCTATAATTTATCAATTTATTAAAATTTATTATTATTAAAATAAATTTTTAGGGTTTAGATCTCACAATAATAATCATCGATATGATTTTGTATAGAACATTATAATATCAATAGAGTGATAATCAAAAATTTTACTCAACAATAAAATATTTGAAATGAGATAGATAAGTATGACATTAATCAATTTTAGAATAAGGTTGTTAGGGAAAAAATTAAAGATGACATCACAGATGTTGCAACGGACTAGGTTATATATATAATTTTTAATAACCTCCGTTGATAATTATATAAACTAATGCCCGTAATTTGGATAATATAAAGTTTCTACAGAAAATTGGGTAAAATTTTTCTAAAAGTAGACAAAAATCAAACACACAACCTACTTAATTAAACCTATACAAGTACTAAAATATCCAGATTTTAAAATTTACTTTACAACACACACATGACCAACAAATGTAATATCATCTATGACTCTAATATAATATTTCTTAATTATTACGTTTGATCTCAATAAAGATGCCATCTAAGTCTAAACAAATCCCAAATCAAAACTGTGAAAGTAGAACTAGATTTATAACAACCTACAGAAGTATAATAATAATCCATAATAATAATATGTCACAATTTAATACACAATATTAATCTAACTTGACTATTTATATTTTGATACATTAAGCATATCCAAAACTCTAAACCTTCGAAGTTCAGCAAATCTCCTCTAGCAAAATCCCTCTCCTCCTTTTATCTAATCAGATGTTAACTCACGACTCTTATCTAGAAGGAAGAAGAGGCAATTGTGAGTTTAACAGCTTAGCATGTACATTATAAAATAAAGGGGATAAATAACATAAATAAAATTAAGTAGAAGAAATATATATGAATATAAAAGAGATAAATATATGACTATCATGATCCAAAAGAGAAAGCTTCATGATTCGTTTCATATTCTTTTAGTTTATTCTTTGTCTTGTCTTAGTTATTAATTTAGACTGAAAACTTATTTCGTTTCGGGGCCAAGTTCAATAGGCCTCACTGACAAATAAGCAGTTGGTCGTGGCCCAGATTATGTGCACCTACAGAATCAAAAGTCCAATCTTCTTCTATTTTATACTCAGAGGTGGGTCATCTACGTACAATTCCTATAGACGAGACCAAAAGTTACCCAACAGTTTCAAAACAGACCATGACATTGCACCATAACATACTAAGTTATGTCAAGAATATCATCTACGATAAAACACAACCAAGATATACGGTCAGAGTAATTTTTGAGTTTTTACTGTAATATTTTGGCATGTCTAAATTTGTTATTCATAACTCTTGATCCGAGTATTTTTTCCTTAGAAAATTCTGTTCTCAAGCACAAAATCTTTTATTCTCACTCTATTGGAGAATGTTCCAAAAGTTAATCAGTTCATAGGTCCAAACTTTTGATTATTGAATTCCTTCCATTATCAAATTTTCTTTTTTCATAGATATATTTCGATTCAAATTTTTATAATTCTTCATGAGTTTGGGTCCTCCCGCGATCATAGTTCATAAATAATTCTTCTTTGGAACTTAACATTTCAATACAAATTTTCATATTTCCTTTTAATATCATGTCCGACATAATTCTTAAAGCTTTCGATTGATAATTCATAACATGATTTTTGGAACATATTCAATTAACAATTTCGTAATATATATGCATAAATGATTATAAAACGTGGAATAAGGAGCTCTTACCATTGTAAGCCGCCGAACGTAATTTTAGAGCATCCGGGTATCAAATACCTTCCCAAAAGCATGATATATAATTTTTGAAACTAAGGTCATGTATAAATTACGGTTAATTCGAATAAGGCCCAAAGGGAGCAAGGGTTAGGGTTCCGGTGGGTATAAAATCCTACAAAACTACCAATTTGGACATCTAATTTATAGATTATCATATTCATAGTACGAGTAATAGTATTCTAAAATCAATTTATGTATAAGTTCCAATTTAATCGATGTAATCCTCTGGGATGCAAGTTTTGGGTTTCACGTCCAAAAACCCGCCAAAACTACGAATTTGGGTATGAAATTCATATATATATATAAAAATATATATATGCCCATGTCATGGGTAACAATATTCTAAGGACAAATCATGTATAAAACCTAAAATAGTGGGTAAAATTAGTCCGGGCTAGGTTAGGATTATCGAATACGAAAATCCGCCTAAGTCTCTAAAATCGGACATGAAATTAAAATATTTTCATGTTAGGGTCATGGGTATTTCATAATATAAACTTATTCGGGTATCGGGACGAAGATACCAAAAAAATAAAACAAAAGTGTAAGAAGATGAAAGAGGAGAGTGAGAGTGTACTTATATCAACCCAATCTATTAATTTTTTAACTAGCTCGAGCACGAATCGGACTTGGGAGCTTTGTTCTCCACCTTCTTTCTCTCCTTCTCTCTCTTCCCGTGTGAAATGTCGCCGTTTTGCCCGAAAGAAAACCCTCTTGGCTTTAAATACCTTCCCGGGTTTGCCTCCAAAATATATTTTCTCGCATACCAAAAGCTTAGTTTTGATTATATTAATTTAATACATTGTGATTATCATATATCAGAATCCAAATTCTATTTGTGAATTAATACTTCAAGATTATAACGCCGGTTCCCAAATCTATAAATTTTGGGTCTTCTGGCTTTTCAATCTAACTTCTTCCGTGTCCTTATACCCTATTTCACTTATATTATTTTAATTACTTCTAATTATCGTAACGTAAAAACCGGTATCATATAGTTGTCCTAGTTGACGATGTCTCAAGAAGTTTTAGAAGTGCCACAAAAAAGCCATTTGGGCCCAAGGCACAAGTGCTTCCGTATAAAAAACAATAGATAAGAACTTCTCATCCATCGGAACAGAGAAGCAAGAGATTCAAGCAAAACATATATAGAGATAAAGAATTTAAAGCTATTGGCTATAGTTCTAATAGGAAAAGTAGATCCAAGAAGACCACAAAAATGAAAAAAAAAGCCAAGTGAAGATTTCAAGGTTAGATGTGATCATGGATACAACTTCGGTTGCATTTGCCAAGCAGAGAATGGAAGAAAAATCTAAAACATGTATTACCATCGAAGAGCCATTTGATTTTTACCTTTTATTTATGAATGTTTAATTCATCCAAAAGGGCAAAATTGTAAGTGCCTCTATCCGTTCCTATAATATCTAGATACCAAATATGATATAAGATGCTAATAATTTTTTTGATTGACTAAAAATTTCATGGGAAAGTTTTGGTTCATATGAAAAAATTAAATATGAATAAATCAGATATATCTAAAAATATCAAAAGGGAAAACACAACCCCAAAAACTATCAAAATAAAAAAAAAAAAGAACTATAGTATCTAAATATTTATCAAATAAAACATTTAAAACTCCAGCTAATCTCTCTAGCAACCGCCAACTCTATGACTTACTCTAACTCTAAGATTAGCCCATCGCTAGCCTTGCACTACTTCTAAAGGAAGAAATAGTAAGAATTAGTTAAATACCCAATAAATACTTTGATTAGTGTTAGGAATGGTAAAAATCAAGATATTCCAACAACTCATCTATTCATAAATATTCAAGACAAAATACAATAGAAAGAGTATATAAAGTAACAATAGTTTTCAGAAATAATAAATATTACTTAATGGCAAAACTAATATCAATAAAGGCAACTTAATAAATGATATCAATTAAAATCATCCTCAATATCAACCCAAGAAATTACTGTGATGTTCTGAGAGACATCTACTTGATTCTGATAAATCCTAATCAATATGTTTTGAGGTCTTGAAGTAGCCTAGATACTAAGGTCATTCCATAGATTTTCAGAAATTCTAAATTAATATCAAGTCACCAATATAAGCGATAAAAATATTCTCCATGAACCTTATTCTACTATAGTGAGTATAAGGCTATGTTTTACACCCCAATGGGTTATGTAAGTTCTAGGAGATCTCTGACATTTATAGTATCCTCACTATCCTACAATCCTCCCAAAGATTACATCCGTAGTGTGCTCATACCAACCTATAATGCCCTCCCTTGTAATATCTTAAATACTATTTTCTATGATAGTCATTAGGTTATAAGTATCCCTCTTTAATATCAATAACTTAAATTATTAAAATAGATTAAGTATTAAAAAAAATATAGATTACTCTAAAATCTCATAAACTCACATTCATATCAATATCTAATAATTTTTATATGCTCTCCTTTATTTAACTATAAAATGCTAAGAAAGTATATACACACGAATGGAAAGATAATGCAAACAAACTAAGGACAACAAGGGAACCGTGTAAACAATGCTAAAAAAGTATATACACACGAATTGAAAGATAATGCAAATGAACTAAGGACAGCAAGGAAACCGTGTAAACAATGCAAGTACCAAAGTATTTCATGGGTCACCTTATGCTAGCCCACAATATCCTGTAGAACTCAAATATAAATTTGGAAAACAATCATAGGTCTCAAACCCAAGAAATCACTCTTGGTCTTGGAACTTTCACTCGGTGTTTGAATGTGATATTGCACGGAGCAAACACCGTGCACTCTATGCAAGATATTAGTAGAACTCATTTACTATGTGACACATTTTCATATAATGCGTAGTAAAGTAATAAACTTATGTGTGCCACTTTACTATACTCGAAGCAATTGTAACACAATTATCAATTGCTGTTGTCAACGACTGTTAATACTTCATGCTAATCATGTTCTATATGTATACTGTTTGCACAATGCAGTTTGTAGATATTATGCATTATTTAATTATGACTTTAGCACTAATATTATGGTTTTCATTAATACAAAGATAATATACAATTTTACAAGAGTCATTTTGGAATAGATTTGTATGATTTAGCGAAATGGACAAAATAATCGAGGTGAGTATGTTGCATGCATCTGCAACATTACATTTGTGAACTATTAGGGAAGAGACACTACTGTTGCATGTTTCTTTTATAGGATAATAAGAGTGAATGATACCGATTAGAGTCATATATTTTACAGAATATTAGTTTGTTAAATATTATTGTTAGCATACATGTGTTGTTTATAATATGCATGGCTGTCGGTTATCATCATTAAAAGTACTCGTTGTATTATATATTAGTTGATGAATAGAACAGTTCGTATAAGTGGATTCTATTATACTCAATATTACAGAAATTAAACATTCCCATAAGATGAAAACCGTCGGATTTTTCAAATCCACAAAATTAGACCAAATGCTCATTGATGCTTAAATGCTATCTCAAGTGGTATTCAAATGTCAGACAAAAATCACATATTTATACCGACACATAAAAAACACATGTATAATCCTATACACATATGTTAACAAATTAAAATGTATAAAATGGGCTTAATGTTGAAATACAACCCATCCAAACGTAATGAAAATCTAGCACGTGAAGTATTCATAACAAGAACACAAACCAGTGTTCACGGGTGCTTGAATGTCGGCCTTCATATGAATTATTTTGCAATTAAAAATTTACTCAATGGCCAAAAAACATCATGCTAACATGGAATAACCATTTCTCAAGATAGGATTAGAAATGATTGAAAGAGAAAATTATTTAAGAACAATCAAGATCGATCAAATGGAAACTTGCCTTAAGTTTTTCATTTTTTTTTTCTTTCTCCTTACTCTTTTGGCCTTTCACCTCTGAAATCACCTCAGAAGCCTCCCAATGAGTAGGATGAATCTATAAAAGAGGGCAAAAACCCTAAATTGTCTAGTTTTCTAAGAATACGGTCACAAAAAGGATTTAAGAATTTCCCTCCCCAATGCTTCCTAAATTGGCCTTATCTTTCTAAGGAAATGAAAGATGATAAGAGGCTGGATATTAGAGAGAGAGAGCAGGAAATGGAGGACTCAACTCTGTAATTTTTATGCGTGATTCAGATTTTGTCCACTTGGTTGAAGGAAATAGATATATTGATAATCTTATTACCAATCAATTTATCTATCCCAAATAAGTATGATGGAATATTAATTGAGAAATTATATTAGTTGGGGATTGAATGGTGTAACAATTATATCCACTCTAAATCTAATACCTATTTGTTTAGCGCTTGTTCTTTTCAAAAGTTTATTCCTCGATTTATATAACTGTTTATTAGTATTAATTGTTCAAATTTATTAATCGAGTAATTATTCGATACCTTGATCTTTTGTATTACAAGTAGTCTGGCCAATTGGAGATCTAATGGCTTAATCAGATTCACTTTTGTTTCAAGTCTAATGATTCACTTGGTGATCTCTTCATGTGCTAACAATTTGTAAGCCCCTCATAAAAATGGGTTGAGTCAATCTTCTCTTGAAGCATATCCAATTGTACATATTTATATGATCCCTAATTGAGTTGGTTGTTGTAGTCACATGCCAAAAAGTCATTTGATTCATATAATAGTAGAATATCCTTGCCCAAATGCTAAAATTTGTGCTGAGCCATAAACCATGTTTCTATACAAATACAGAGCCTTCAATTTAGTCTTAGGAAGAATGCAAGATTTGAAGTTTTCAACTAATTGATTGCCTTAAATATCGTTGCCAAAATTGTGAAATCGAATTTCCTAATTGTGCTCCCAAGGCAGCTTGCTAGCCTTGACATTCCAAGCCAGAATCATAATCTACTCTTAAAATAATCAATTCAATTTATTTCAATATTTAAAATACTATCCTTGCCTCAAAATACTTAATTAGCCGAGTATATGACTCCCCAGACAATGGATAAAATCCTTAAATACATATACCAAGTTGGGAGCCTATACCTTGAATTCTTGCCAAAAAAGTTGGAACTTTTAATTTTTACTAAGTATTTAGTCCTTCCTAATACACCATCAACAGCCGAGAATGCCTCTCACCCAAAGAAGAATGAGGGTTTCCAAATCTTGAGCTTCCAAGATTTATCAAATTATTTTACTAATTAAATCATTTTTTAAATTATGTTACTTCTAATATAATTAAAAAATAATTCACATAAATAATATGTACGGAATAATTAAACTTATTACATCTAGGATATCATAGTTAAACCATAGGTACCACTTGAAGAATGGCCCTAATCAATGTACTATGAAAGTTTATAATGAAAGGCTATGATATGGTGAAATGAGACTTTATGATTGTTATTTTAATGATTTTGAAATTTCTTGCTGCTTCCGGTTGGTGGATTGAAGAATATATTACTTCTCCTATGTTTTCTATCTCTATCAATAGAGTCTCTAGGCTTCGTCAAAGATAGGAGAGATCTTTATTAAGGGGATCCCTTGTCATTTAACTTACTTTGTGCGTGGATATTTTATACGATATTATTAAAGTTAGAACAATTAAAAATCTGACCTTCAACGGCTATTGAAAATATAAAAACACTGAGACAATGATATTAGTGTTCACAAACAACCTCTTTCTTTTTTATGCAGCGGACCAGCAATCTGTGAAGACTCTCCCAAATCCTGATAAAAGTGAATGCTATTAGTAGCAATTACAATCAATTTGTAGAAGTCAATGAAATCACAAGGATTAGAATTGAAACTCTTCTTGGGGTGTGCCTTTTATTTCTTTTTTGGGCTAGTTACATCGGACTACCAAATTTTTATTGATAGGGTTACAAAGAGGATTATATTTTGGAAGAATAGATAATTGTCTTTTGAATGTATGTTTCAACTTATCTATTCTATTTTTGCTAATATTTAGCAATATAAGGTCTCTATTTTTATTATTTTTAAATATATCATGAAGAGAATTGGTAGTATTTTGCGGAGGTTTCTTTACCATGGCCTTAATGATTAGAAGACCTCTACTAAAGTGGCGTAGGGTGTTTTCTACAAACCAAAGAAAGGAGGCCTTGGGCAGAAGAATTTGACTGTGTGGAATAAAGCTTTGCTATCAAGACATTTCTAGCAGCTTCTTGTGGGCAGCGACAGTTCTATTTGGGTTAATTTGGTTGGACATCAAATTATAGACCAATACAATAGACTATCAAGATTTCTCAATATATATTCTGCAACTATTGCAAAATTATGATGCTTGGGACTTGCTGAGACTTTTTGTGCAACATATTGTGGGAATGGGAACGTCATCTTCATCTGGTTTGACTTTTAGCATTCATTGGGACTTCTCACCATTATTTTTCTAACCATATTATTATTGGTACGAGCATTATTTGGGGCATGAAGGTTGATTATGTTATTTTAGGTAATCAATGGAGATGGCTGGCTTATGGATTTCTTTTTGTGGGATTGTCTATTCAATAAAAGCTCTCTTACAATCCTTGCTTTAACTCAATAACTATATTAGATAGGACTGGCGGTCAATAATCATTTTTTTATCCGACCGGCCAAGATAATCTTCCAACTGTTTGGTGTGGAGATAGTCTAGGTCTACTTGGTCTAGGGCCCTACTATCAATCTTCTATATATTCATTATTTAGTTGGTCATCAGAGATTGACTTGACGTCTTAGATAGATTGAAATTCTTTCATTTCTCTTCTTGTTATGTATTTTGTAGGTATGTAGAGAAATTTGTGAATCACTCTTTTTTCTAATGTATAATTAGTTAATATATATCAAATATGCCTAGCCATAGCCATGTAATGATAGAACTAGTAGATGAACGTTGTTCAAATGGATATAATATCTCATACATATTTTCGATTCAGGTTAGCTATATCTAGCATTGTTTTGTTTATTTGAAGGGATTAAAATATCTAATCCTTTAGCCGGTCATCCTACTTTGATAGATGGATTACTTGTATCATATAAAACTTTCTTTTCAATAAGAATCTACCTAAGGGTGCAAGCCTTTTGGTTATTCTTTATAGGCATGGGGCATTGTAAAAAATATATATATGCATATGATGGTGATTGGTCTCAGACTTTTGTCAACAAGTAACTTGTGGAACGGATCGGTATATATGGATCCACCAACGGTGAGGACAGAAACAGGAAACACTGATTGACAGCTAGCCATTGATGGTCGATGGCAGGGCCTATCTAATCGGTTTTGGCAACAAAGACAAGCGACGGTAACATGTTGGAGGGCAGTCAATATAGTCAAATTCATCGGGTAAATATACTGTTGGTATTAGTAAGGTAATATGTTCACATATGGAAAAAAAGGTAAAAATAAAAAAGATCAACCATAGATTCGGACTATAGAAATATACAAAGATTGACTCATTGCATCAAATTGTATGAGAGGCGTAGTAATGGTAGTTGAACGAATTACTTAAATGGCCTACTTAGGAATGTTGAATTTATTCTACCCAAACATTTATTTTTTATCTTGCTAGTAGGGGTCGGCCAAACACATTAGATAGCTCAATTTTTGTCCCGTCGCCTATTTTTTGTATCTGTTGTGAGAGACATTTTAAAACCATTTCATACATGTTATTTTTGTGTCATATAACAAAATAATTTTGATCTTTAATTTGTAGTAATAATGGGTACCTTGTCCATTTGATGATTAGAAAGGAGGTATTTGATGGGCATCTACTTTTTATAAAGTCAACACACTTAAATAGAAAGCGAAAAGAATTATATTAACTGCTATTATTTTTTATTTAAAATATCAAAAATAATTATATATTTGACAATATAAACCTCATTTATATAGATCATATAGTGGTGGCTATATGAAATGTTCTGAAGATAAAATTTTTATCTATGAAAAAATTGCAAAGTTGATACACAAACCTTTCATTATTGGGGCATTTTGATGGCGTTGTAAAGGCTTATTGCTCTTGGTGTTGCTATTGGACTTCAATAATTTGCTATATTTTTTATATTTTTATTTCTTATTAACTTTTAATGATTTTTCAATCTCATGATTATCAGTAGTTTCCCTATTTAATATAGAACATTTTTAAATATATATTCACCAATTATTTATAAAAAAAAAAACCAGTTGATAGTGTTATATGAAGTAGATGTACGTAGATGATAGGTTAAACGGTTTTTTTTTTTTTAAATAATGAAGGGGGCGTTGGTTGAGATTAAATCTCTTGTTATGAGGTGAGGAAGAGAGAGAGAGAGTGTGTGTATTATGATATAATAGGAAACATGTTATAATATGAAAGATGTTATGAGAAGCAACTAAGAGGAAAGATTAAAGCAGATTATTAAATACAAAATGGATCATCACCCTTTATTTTTTGTTATTTACTTTTAATTATTGGAATAATAAATAAGCTCAAATAATAAAAATAACGTAATAACTTCTACAAATCTGAGCTCATGGAGGAGGGGGGTAAACACCCTAACATTGTAAGTAGTTTTAGAATCAAACCTACTTTGGTGAGATATATATGTATAACCTGTTAGAATGAAACATGTTGAAGAAAAGATACACGATATTTTAGACCCAAAAAAAAGGCATTCAATTTTTATAATTTTTTGTTATTTTTATTTTAACTCTAGTTTTATTTTATCAAAAAACTCTATCAAAATTATCATATTTTGATATATATATATATATATGCAATGAATATGAAGACCGCCGTATGGTTTGTCCTCCATGATTGACACTGCTATACTGTGCTGTGATATGAGTCGTTTGAATTAGTTTGGTCATCTCTACTCCCCATGTATTACTTCTACTTGTACAGAGAACGCCAAATGATACGTACCCTTCTGAAAAATAATAGACGACTAAAGGGAAAGGGATGGTGAGGCAAATTGGCTACCTTATCAGTCATGCATTCGCATGCAAATAAAATACTCTAATAATATTTAAAAAATAAATTAGCAGAAAATATTTTTCAACTATTTTTTTGTTTTTTGAAATTATCGAATGCGATAGGTTGTGCGATTTGTTTTTGCAATTACAAAAAAAAAAAAAAAAAAGAAGAAGAAGAAGAAAAGTTGAAAATAAAATGAGAGAGAGAGAGAGAGAGAGAGAGAGAGAGAGATTATAATGCTACCAGCTCTGAAAGATCCTCCTGTTTGATCATTTACGGAGTAAATGAATTGCTCATGAACTTGTTTGTGGCTTTCATTTTTAGAATGCAAGTCTGGGAGAAGGGCAACAGCGAGATTCACAATTCTTCTATTTCCGCTGATTTGCTTAAGTTAGCATCAGCGGGTGCTTTCACCCATGACTGGCGATCACCGCCGGAGCACGATGATTGCTCCGGCGAGGGCTGGCAGTGTCCGATGAAGTCCATGCAGTTGATGGCATTTGGCTGGTGATGCGGGGAGGTTTTTGGTGTAATTGCTCGCCAGCTGGGTTTGGCCACTACCAGAAGTTAATTAAACAGCGCGGGGGGACAACCGACGATGGCGCTGCAGCCTCGCCGTGGCAGGTAGGTGGAGACTGCATATGGCTTATTTACTCTTTAGAATTTTCTTTATTTTTACACCCTCTCTCCCTCCCTGTCAAGGTCGTAATTTCTGCCCCTTGTTTTAAAAAAATTATAATTTATGATTTTTGCATACGTATGAATTTTAGTATTGTTTTAAATTATAAATTGAATAAAAAATATAAAATATTTTATAAATAAAAATTAAATAATTATTTAAATCTGGTTGAAAATATACTTAAAAAAACAAATTATGGTAAATAATTCCTCTCGATCTGGAGCCCTTTTTGTCCTCTCCAGCGTCTGACACATTGTCCTTCATTTGGCGTAAACCTTGAAGCCTGGCATTGTAAGCAAAGCAATCACCCCACCATGCTCTCTCTCTCTCTCTCTCTCTCTCTCTTGTTTTGGTAACTACCTCTCTAACACTTCCTGTATTCCTCTTTGTAATTTTTTTTTCTTCCGAAAAAGAAAAAGATCTTCTTTATCTCTCTCCTTTATCCCCTTTCTTTTGGCCTTCCCTACTTGCTATAAGTTCATTGTTAAGTGTTCTTCACAAGCAAAACCCACCTCCAAAACTCCCTTCTTTCTCTCTCTTCCTCATCTTCTTCTTCCCTCTCCTGCGAGCACCCTCTTGTTTACCTTAACCACAGAGCCAGTAATTTCCTCTCTACCATATTACCTTTATATTCTTTGATCTATGGAAGTTTCTTAAGCTCAACACTATCATCCATAGGAAAGCTAATATGGGTAAGCTCACAATTAGTAGAACTCTGCCAAATACCATTTCTTCTTGCTGTTTTTCTGTGTTTGCATGCCATTATTTCCTCCCAAGAGTTCCATCTCAGAAGTAAAAGACAAGTCTAGCCCTTATTTTGAAAAAAAAAAAAAAGAATTTTAACTTTAATGCTTCTATAATTTGCTTTCTTTGCATTTGTATAATTTGCCTTTTGGTACAAGCTTGGGTTCTTTCAAGGGAAGGGAAAGATCTTCCAATTGAGTTGAGGAAGGAGCTCTCTAGTTTTGGAATTCATAGGGTGGGTCAACTGCAAACAGAAAGAGGGATATAATAATCTAACATATGGCTATCTACCTTTTTCCCCCACTTCTCCTAGTTTGTTTTTGCTTCTGAAATAGAGTACATTTGTTATGATCTTCTTAAAAGAATAACAGCAAATGATAACAATCATTGGAAGCCTCTAAGTTCTCCTCTCTCTCTCTCTCTCTCTCTCTCTCTCTCTCCCTCCCTCCCTCCCTCCCTCTGTGTGTCTCCAGACAAACAAACAACGAAAGACAGACAAAATTGTAGGAGGCGGCTAAGGAAGTCAAGATAGAGATAAAGGGAGATTAAACCACTGGGAAATGGACTTTCCAATTAGTCAAGAATCAGATATCCCAATCCCAATTAATAGTGCATACGGGCACGGACATGGCCACGGTCACTTGATCCACCACCAGCATCATCAACAACACCAACGTCATCACCATGGGCCACCATCCCAACTCCATAACCATATCATCCCATCATCATCATCGGCCCCGTCAAATGGCACTACCATTCCAGCCGAAGAGGTGGAGCACGCCGCGAACTACAACCAGAAAAAGCAGCAGCAATTGATTAGGTACAGAGAATGCCTGAAGAATCATGCAGCGGCCATGGGAGGGAGTGCAACAGATGGATGCGGAGAGTTCATGCCAAGTGGAGAAGAGGGCAGCCTTGAAGCCCTCACTTGCTCAGCTTGCAATTGTCACAGGAACTTCCATAGAAAGGTAGTGGAAGGTGAGGCCTCATCATCATCTTGTGATTGCTACAATCCCATGAACAGAGGATCAGGAGGGAGAAAACTCTTCAACCTTGGCCATCATGCTAATAGCATGAAGGGGATTCTACCCCCAGAGGCTTATGGGTACCCTACCATAAGTGGGGGGGCACTTGTGCCAGCTGCTAGATCTGTACCAATCACGGCCTTCCACAACATGGGCTTCCTTCCCTCAGAATCTGATGAGCAGGAAGATGGTGGTGGCTGTGATGGTGGGATGGTCAGGGCGCCACCGCAACAGGCAGTGAAGAAGAGGTTTAGGACAAAATTCACACAGGAACAGAAGGAAAAGTTGTTCGACTTCGCCGAGAAAGTTGGGTGGAAGATACAGAAGCAAGAGGAAAGCGTGGTGCAACAGTTCTGCCAGGAAATTGGGGTGAAGAGAAGAGTGTTGAAGGTTTGGATGCACAACAATAAGCACAATCTTGCCAAGAAGAACTGCTCATCCACTACTGTCTAGAATTAACAACATTAATTCTCTAAACCGCCACCCTCCTTGATGACTTAGTTGGTTTCTCTTTGTTTTACTATGATAAATATTTTTACTTTCTTTTTCTGGGTTTATGGTTAGGCCCCTTTTTCGTTTTGGTGGGTTTTGAAAATAAAAATAGGATGTTGGGATATGTGGTTGGAAGAATCTGTCAATCGTATTTCGTGCTGTTGTCTAATGAATCCTTTTTGAGTTTATAAGATGTTTCCATCATGGATTAATTATCACTTGCAGTAATTGAAGTGCCTAGTCATTAATTCTTTCTTTGATAACATATTAAAATGTAAATATGAGTAATACTCTCCCAAGTGATCTTTTTTTTCCCCCAAATCTTATTACGTTGAGATGGTAGTATCAATTTTGTTTTTTATGATTCGGCTATATTTTCTATCCTTTTCTGCAAACAATAAGGAAAAGTTTAAATTCATGGAGACGTTTACATACTGTTTGGGATTGTTATTTAAAATAGCTACGCAAAAAAGTTATATGACAATTTTTTGTCCTAAGTTTTCTAAACATATTTTTGTGATTCTTGCAAGTTATATTGATTTTGTGAACAAGTAACAATTTGAAATGTTCTGAAATGATTTTCTTTTTGTAAACTACAATTTATAACCTTTTCAAAATCAATTTTCAAAATAATAATTTTAAGAAAAAGACAATTACCGCTTAATTAATTGTGTTTCCTCTTCTAACTGTTAGCCTGTTATTCGGGATGAGAGGAGGAAGAATTCAAAGTTCGAGATTAATAAATTTAAATTTATAGCCAGTCATTCATTTAATAAGTGATTTTAATTCATAAACAGATACATATAATACTTTAGTATTGTGAACAAAAACATTTGCTCGATGTCTTATGCAGTACTTGAATGCATAACGTCAGTTTTTCAAAGACGAAAGCCCTCAGCTTTTTAAATTTAAATAATCATTATATAATTTTTTCAGCAGCAAACTGATAAACAAATCATTTAAAATATAAGATAAGCTTTTTTCTATACATTATAATAAATGTGAATTGACCCCTCACATACTATTTTGATACTTATAATAAATTTTCACATATGTTTGCCATAAATGCTACTTTTTATTACAATAATGTTTTCTTTTTATTACCAACAAAATGCTTTCTTTACCAAGTTACTGAGCATTAGAAGGCATGGAGACATGGTAGGGTTCAAGAGGGATGTATGTCAACGAAATATTTAGGGATCCTATTGGGATATGAGTTACTCATGTATAAATTTATATTTGATTGACAAGATGATATATTTGGTTAAATATATATGGGTGTAATATTGAAGGAAAGTATTGTTGTGCGTGCAGGCGATATAGCCTGATAACAGATAATTGGCCGAAGTGATATTTGACTAGAGTGATAAAAATACCAAAGTAAAGAATTATCGAAGTGAAACACTTAGGCCGAAGTGGTGAAATTATTAAGGTGGAACACTTAGGTTGGAGTGGTGAAATTGCCGAGTGGAACACTTGGGCCAGAGTGGTAAAATTGTCGGAGTGAAACACATTGGCTGGAGTGGTGATTATTGGCTAGTGTGAAATATCAGTCGGAGTGGTGATACCAATCAGAATGTTACAACTTGGCCAGAGTGATGAGGCTAGTCCCATTCATACTACTTATTCAAAGGCCAACCGAAGGTGGCCTGCTTGAAAAGCTAGTTATCTGTAAAGTCTAATACAAGCAGTTAACTTTATAGAGTAGTTAGTTTGACTTTTAGAATTTATAACTGATTTTACAGAGTAGGTCACCAGCAAAATTAGGATAGAAAGATGACTTTGTAGAGTATGTGGCACGCTTTGCAGTGCATGCGACCGTCTTCTAGAGCAAATGCCGCCTGGTGCACTTGTGTATATATATATATATATATATGCAAAGCTACATTAGAGGTGAAGAGCTGAGTGGGAAGAAACAGAAAAACAATAAATCGTATTTTACTCTTGTACTTTATTTTTCAAGGGTTTTTGTAACTAAAGAGTTTTCGTAATCAAAATTTTACATAGTAAAATTTTTATGGATTAAGTGTTCAGTGGTTCTCTTCCTCTTATTCAAAAAAGAGTTTCTACATAAAAAAATTGTGTATTATTTTTCTTCTCCCTATTGTGTATGATCGTTGTCAACACTTCTCCTCTCAATTACACTGTCCGACCAGCTCCCGTTTCCCCATTAAATCCCTCTCCAGATTTTTAGGTTAAACTTCTAATTGTCAATCTCTTTGGAAAGTAACCACCTAACAAGTAGCATCTAATAACTCATAAAGGCAAGGTTACTGCAATATGTAGGGTGGTTTTATCTCATAAAATAAGTTTTGTTTAGCATGCAAATGTATTGGACCTCCGTCCATGTGTCTATTGATATCGCATAAAAGTTTACAGAAGAGGTGAAAAATGTGGTACTAGCTTTTTCAGATTGAATAAAGTAATATGTTTTTCATTTATTTGAATTACCTGAACAAAGCGTCCAAAAAGGTTGGCCAATGTCCCTAATCGAATGACTTCAAAGACTTCTCATAAGTACCATTAGAGATTGCAAGAGAGGTGGACTTTGGTTGAGGTGTGGGAACTTGCTTTCCTAACACTAGGTTAGAAGAAGAGGGTAGAATTGGGAGAAAGAGACTGGATTCCTGGCTTAACTTTTTTTTCCCCCCGTTAAGTAATTAACTTGTATCGAAGGATAAAAACTGTACAACAACGGTTCTAAAATGATATCAGAGACATTCCTTCAATATTGACAGACTAACAGCACCCCAAAGGTTAACCATCCGAAAGAGTAGTGATAAAAGGAAGTAAAAATGACCCAAGGTTGGGAATATAAGATCAAGAAGAAAAATCTTCGCTACAGTGTGAATCATCAGCATGCAAAATTCACATTGTAAAAGGCAAAATCACTGGAACGATTCTTCAGCCATTCAGAAGGGCAGTATCAATTCTAATACCATCACAGCAGAAGGGGAACTACGATGGCATGGGATAGAAAGCACCAGCATTCACTCCACAAATATAGTATTATGAGGCATTGGACTGCATTTCTTTGAAGCCTGTCTTGAGAACACTAACTGTTAGGGAAAAAAAACTGGAACTCACATATAGTTCTTATTGCTAGGGACTTATATCATAATGGTGAAAATCTAATTATATGAGTAAAAATCTGCATAGACCATAATGAGAGGGTGATTGGACAGCATTCACTTTTAGGCATAGAGCAAGGCAGTTATTTTGAAGACTTTCTGGCATTCTAAATCAAGAAAGACTTTTATAAAGTAAGATGAGTGTGCGTGTTTACTATACTCTCAAGCTTAATACATGTTTGATCAGTCAGCAACATTGGGCTAAATTTATGAGAGTCACTATTTATGAGAGGACTGTGAGCTGACTGCCTTTTACACCACACCTTGGACGATATTTAGTCGTACACAGAGAGAAAGCCACCGAAGCGGTCACACGGGATATGCAAAGGTCCAAATTTGATTTTGGGCATATCTGAGATTACTTTAATACAAAGGCGTGTCCTATGAAAAGAAAAAAAAAAAAAAAAAAGAATTGATATTTAGTTAATATATGATTAGAATTTTATTTTTTTAAAATTTAGACACATTACTCTTATCCTAATTTTAAAACGTATTATTATTTGATTATTCATTTTTTCAGTCTATTACTCTCTACTAAATTGCTATGAGTATTAGGATTGTATTTAATTGGTTATTCCTATAAGTTATTGTGGAGGAATCTCGAATAAGATTATATCTATAATCAAATTTTTTTTTATAGTGAATTTACTTAAAATTTTTCTTGTAATTTTTTTTTAATTAAGAGAGTTTTTAATATTAAGTATTATTGTATAATTTATATATTTAGTTGTGTGATTTTGATTCTTATATTCTTATGATGTTTACTAGCTGACATTTGATAAAATGATTCAGGGTGTTTGTTTTCACTGTGCCTGTATTGTATAGAGGATCCTTTACTTCATGGTGGAAGTTTATCTTGAACATTATTAACCCTAAGCATAGGTACTATGTATGGATGGCATTTCACGGAATACTGAACTATACCGAAGACCTAGGGTTTTCATGGGATACTATATACCGAATATCCTATGATCATAAAATGGTTCGATGAAAGCTCTATAACCAGTTAATGAGATGAATTAGTCGTCCACGTCTTCATGGACTGTCCTCCTTCCAAAGAAAGCACGCGACCCATCATGTTGCGGCTTGAGAAAGCCATTAATACAAATTCTAACAGCATGGAATCAAATGACTTCTTAAGGGTTCTATTCCATCCAAAGAGGACAGATTACAACTTGACGTTTTTTGCATCCGCACCGTCTAATCTCTGGAAGACGTGAAATTCTAGAGAATTCGAAGCCAAAAATCGCCAACTTGCTCGGGTAAAATCAAGTTTATCCCACGTGATCTCCGATAGAAATAATCAGATAGGCTAATTTTTTTTTTTTTTTGGTCTGTAATTCGCGTGTTAGATGTGCTTGTGTCTTCTATAGCTATCGATTTTGGACGTTTTACACTCTCCAGTAATTGAAGTTAATAATTAAATTGGACGGTGTCAGTGATGCCAAAGAAGGTGTAACATCGAGCAGCAACGATGATAAGATTCCATAGTAGGAAACAGTGATAAGGGAAAAAAAACGCTGTATCATAAGCGTATATAATTACGAGCTTCTGCAATATCGCTATTCATAAGATGCAGAGGCACAGTGTTAAAGCCAGGAAAAGATAAGACAAAAGAAAACAGAAACAGTGGGCAGTGGTAACTCGTAAGGGCAGGCAGTGGAGAGATACATATACACACATACATATATATTTATATATATATTTGATGAAGATTAGTCCTGCCTGCCGCTCTCCTCTTTGCCAGTGTTGTGTAGCTATCACCTACAATCCTCAACCTCCTCTCCCCTTTGAAATCATACTTAATTTGCATACATTAAATGCTTTGTATTCTTGGGGACAAAGCCCATTGCCAAAATCGCTAAAGGTATTCACCAAGATAAATGAATATTTTTATACTTGTTTTTTATTTTAGATAATTTTATTCTATACATGCAAATTTTACTAATTGAAAATATATATCACAGGTTTGAGGAGGAGAGTGAAGGAGGGAGAAAGAAGGTAATATGGGCAATTTTTTAAAGTTGTACAGTTTTTAGTGCGATGTGATTAGTTTACGACATTATTATTTTTGCCCCACTATTTGGACTCAAATATAGGCTAATTTGGTTGAAGAAATAAATCGGTAAAGACAATAAACCTTCCTAGGTACTATACTAAATTGTTTCACATGAAAGATAAGAATAACACCAATTTGAGTAAAAATGTGAAAGTCTTCTTGATAATGCTTAGAACAAAATGTATTAGTACTATGACTGTATAGGTCTTTACTGTTGAATAGTCATCTAGCTGGAGAGACTTTTATTTTAAACCGCTGTAGCATTTAATTTGGACTCTTCCTATCTTACCACTTAATAAAATTATTTGTGTTTTAGAAGGTTAAGACCTGAGCTAAGTCTAAATTGATCTACTTGAATGCTCAAGCTAAGAGTGGTTTCAGCATAATTATAGATTATTAATGGTATTATTAAATTTTAATCATGCAATTACATATAAAGGGTATGGGTTTTAAATATACACAGCTGTATTTTTAAATTATAGATAGGCTATGCATGTAAATTGAACCTGTAATTACCTTTGAGAAACAATAAGATAAAGAATTTTCCGTTGTAACGCATAAACTTAGGACCTCTACGTTTGCTTATAGCAGAGGTATAGTGATAAACAAACGATTTCTCAATTTGTCTCCTGCCAAATTGCCCCTTTGTGTGTGTATGCGGGACGGTCACAAATGATGATCTCGTGACCGAGGCCCTGCAGCAATGAAGACGGGTGGAACCACAATAGTACTGAAGTCCCTATCGCTCGCTCTTGCTGAAAGGGGAGATTAGTAGGATTGCCTCAGCTTTGACGACAATGGCTGTCCCACTGAGTAAAACTGACAAGGATAATAGCCCTCTTTTGGGCATCTCCATGAAGTAATAAAAGCAACAATGGCCACAGGGAACCACCCACCGGTGCCTGGTTTGTTGTTATTCGAGTTCCTTTATTTTGATGCATATTTGATAAAGAAATTTGATACAAGAGTGACCGAGTTTTTCTAACGTGTGCCATATAATGACACATTAAAGCAATTTTTTTAAGAGAATGAATGCATCTTTACTTTGATAAATTGTGTGGTGAACTGTAACTTGCAAAAGAAGATTCTGACGTTAATTACACATTTACGTGCGTCCTTAGAGCAGACAATAGAAAGACTGAATAACAAATGGCCAGGTTTTCTACATTTGCCCGAGCACCATATGGTGATTTGAATGATCTACAATTAATGAGCAAATGATTCCGAATTGTTTTGGTCTATTCAAAACTACAAAGAAGTTTTCATATTCATCTAATGGTTAGAGTTAAAAGTTAGGTTAATGGATAATGAATGTGGCAAACCCGAACCTTAATTACTTGACCTAGTTCGAACTGTCCACACAAAAGATTCAAACAACAAATAGTTTTCAAAAATCCATCATAAGTGAAACACCTACAATAAATATTAAACTCTTTACAATAAGATAACATAAATGTCCATAATATTTAAAAAAAAATCTTAAGAACACGGTCATGGAAAAAGTCCAAAGACTAATAAAGATAATGTAGATATCTCACAATCTCTCATTATGATACTTTTACATTCTGAGATTATATCTATTTGAAATCTCAATAATAAATACATGAACTTTTTTAGCTTGTTATCGACCTTTATTATTCTGGTGCTAAGGAACAGTAAATGTGAGTGAAATACTTAATAAGTAAATAAAATTAACAATAACATAATACAATAAATTATATCAAATATATGCAGAATTAATAACAATATTGATAAAGAAATAATAATTTGAGACTCAATATCATATCATAGTTATGACAAAAATATTACAAGACAATTGAATATCAAGGGTGCAATTATGATACTACTGAATTCAAAAACAATAAGAATATATTATTCATCGAACATATCTTAATAGATATTTAAATTATATGAGATATCACAATAATTTTTTTAGGACTTATATCACAATGAACCAATGATTACGCGTCATTACCAATAGCTGAATAAAAATCACGAGGTATTGATATTAAAAAAATTTAATAAGCGACCAATCATATAGCTTTATAATATCTTGCCACCATAGTGTATAAGTATCAAACTCAATATAGATAAATAATATTCTCATTATCCTCTCAGAGTAAACCTAAATATGCCATGTACTTATTCCTATTGTCTAATCAGGGTCCATACTTAAATGGGTTATAGAATACTCAATACAATTTATATGTCAAATTTAACACCCCTTGATATGATACTTATTGATATCTTAACATATATTATTTATAGAACTATATACATTTCTCTTAATGACCTCAATTATTTGGGATATAAAAATTAGTAACAAATAACTATAAATTATATTATAGGACTGTATGTTTCATATATTTTAACATCATGATATTTTTATATAATTTTTTCAATATTAACTATATATGCAAAGTAAGTTAATATTAAGAAATGATTATAAAAAATATTTGAAAAAATTTAGGATTATTTAAATAGCTAATTGGCCTATAAAATTTTATCTAATTCTTACCGGACTCATTGGTTTGTTAATCTTGTTTTAAGACTATTAAAAATTGCTTCCTATTTTATTACCATTGAATAAAATTTGTGAACTTCTATTTCAGTCACATACGACTTGATACTAAATAAATGCTACAATAACGCATTGATCTTACCTTAAAATATAGAGGCTTTAGCACAAATATAGAGGCCAGATTAGTGTGTTCACTTCCACATTTTCGTTCAATGATTTTGCGCCTGTGCTACAAAACTTACATTTGGGTGATACAAAATTAAAATATGTATGTTATAGAGTAATAACAATAATACTATAATCGCAAACATGTTTATTTATCATGTAAATGATTAACTCGAGTATGACTTATTATATAGCCCACAAAATTTAAAAATCAGATTATGTGATTGGAAAGTTATTTCGTCACTTGATTTCAATCCTTTTGAGAAATAGAAATTGAGATTCAATAATATACTATTAAATAATGTATTGTATAGTTTAGGAATAATAATCATAAAGATAAGGGTGTATCAGTTTAAGATATAAATAAAAAGTTGTAAAATCATTTATCATCATTGTTGAAACTAAAATAGTAGATTTCAGTATTTGATAGTGTAATTTCGATACTCAATTACTGACATTTTAAAAATCAAAATCATATTTTATAAATGAAGGATTATATTACACATGTAGTAGTATAGAAACTGTAATTTGTTCGATATAAATGCAATTAGGAATTGTATTTTGTCACTTGATTTCAATCCTTTTGAGAAATAGAAATTGAGATTCAACAATATACTATTAAATAATGTATTGTATAGTTTAGGAATAATAATCATAAAGATAAGGGTGCATCAGTTTAAGATATAAATAAAAAATTATAAAATCATTTATCATCATTGTTAAAACTAAAATAGTAGATTTCAATATTTGATAGTATAATAAAGGTGCATTTTAAGATATAAATCAATTATTGACATTTTAAAAATCAAAATCATATTTTATAAATTTTATAAATGAAGGATTATATTACACATGTAGTAGTATAGAAACTGTAATTTGTTCTATATAAATGCAATTAGATAATATTATAATGATGGGCCCAAAACTCATACGGAATCAAGATCTTTTTCCCCCAAGTGCACTATTCATCTTGTTTCAAATTTTCAGCACTGTTCACCAGAGAAAATATCAGTTTACAGTGCACTAAATACCCTGAGATGAGCTAAATTTTTTATATAACGAGATATCCTATTATATTTACAACATTTAGACAACAACCTAGTGGTAAAAGGGTGTAAGAATTTCTCTTATTTTCCTCAGCAACACAGGCACCGTTCTCCTTGCACAGCCACGGCAGCAGTAACAGTAACAGCAGTGACAGTCGGCAACAGCAGCTAAAGTCCTCCACGGTAGCAGTAAATCCTTCACGATATTAGTAATATTTTCCTTCCTCTCTTTCTCATTTGTCTCCCTTCTATCCTACATCCATGAAGGCGGCTAAAATTCATAAAGGGAGACACGCGGCTGGTTGAGTGAATGATGAGGAAGAAAAAGAGAGAGGTGGCTGTGCATGTTTGGGTGAAGAGGAAATAATTTGCTTTTCATATTCATGGCTGCCGACGGTTATGGCAAGCGGATGCTCTATCGTGCGTGGGGGTATTTGAGGGGTGAATTAGTTTTGCATGTATTTTCCCTTTTTATATAATTAATATTAATTAAATTAATTTTTTCGTTTTATCAATTATATTCGTCTAAATATGTGACCACATATCATCACAATGCACTATTATTATTATTTCACGGTATTTAAAAAAATTATTATCTATTGATGACAAATTATTAAATTATTTTTCTAATTTTCTAACAAATCTGACACTCTCAACCTTTTCATGAAATTAACTAAAATTTTTGTCACGTCCCGCATTCTTATATTCATTTTAATCATAGGAAACGTGTGTTTAACTTAATAATCTGTAAATCATAATAAATTATAATACATAGGATCTAAAACAATACCAATCATCAATGGCTCTGATATTCATTCAATAATAATATAAATACAACATGTGATAAAAAAAGATAACAACTAACATCCCAATGTTCATCTTATAAAATTATACTAAAATTTACATGATAACCATAAGAGATTCGCGAACATATTTTTAAACTACAAATACTAAAATTTACATTTCTGAGGTATTTATAAATTTACAAGTTCTTTCATCATTACTTAAACTAAATTAGTTATATCGCTACTGATTACCTCATATTTAATGGTTCTTCTTTACATTTTATTCATCAGGTTTGAACTCCTGCGAAGTATTTGAAGGAAAAGAAAACAGCGAGAGAGTGAGCCAAATACTCCGTAAGAATATAATAGTCAAGGATATGATATTTATGTTTAAAATAATTCATATGGAAGAATATTGATCATAATGCATGTAAAAATATATATATACTTTTAAAATAATTTTATAATCCAATTGACTTTTTTTTTCTTATATTTAATCCTTATTACTTGTCAACATATTCTTACCTAATATATCTTGAGGAATCAGAATTAGTATGCCTTACCGGCTAATGGAGTATTTGATTGATATTTAGATTGTATTCACTCCACACAATCAAAGGCCAAAATCGTATAACATAGCGATACTTTTTTCTTTATTTACATCTCGAAGATAGAATGAATTGTGTTCAGTCAATACAAATCAAAGGCCTTATCTTCCTTATTTACATCTCGAAAATAGGATGATACTACTTATTATTTTATGATAGATGGGGTTAAAATCATACAACAATACTTATTCAGATAACGATCTACACTATAATATCCTAAGGAATGCCAGGGGATACTATCTATTGAAATAAAATTTCTTGGTTCAGTTTTCTTACTTCTTTGAATTTCGTAGTGAAAGTCCTTATTTATAATTTTATTTGTTCTTCTTAATTTTTTTATCTTAGAGAAAATTTATATTTCCTTGGTATCATATTGACTTCAACTCATGCATAAATTCAGGCATAAACATATCATATACATTTGTAATGAAATCACGATAAAACACATCGTATATTTTTATAATAAAATTATATTAATGCATAACATAAGTTCATATACATTTTAACATGTGCTAGACTTATTTTAGACAACATACTATTCAATTTTCATTCCATAAATCCATAATTTATTAGTTCACTAACCGGTTTAGTTTCCTTACTTTTTAAAACTTTTTTAGTGGAAACTTCTTCTTCATCTTTTTTTAATTTTCTCATCTCAAAGAAAATTTCTAATTCTTATACAGTCGTATTAAGCCTTCACTTATACATAAACTTAATATATATATATATATATCATAAAAATTATATCATCGAGTACCGTAAAAATATCATTCCATAAAATGCCCTAAGTGCCAAGATAAATTTTTATGAGTCATATTAAGTGGCTTCCGATTTATTAACCTTCTACTTTTACCAATTTGCCAATCGATTCAACTCTTTAAATTTTTTTTGACCAGTTTATTAGTTTATGGATCGGTTTGGCCATTTTAATAAATGTTTTTATATCTTATCTCGTGAACCGATTTATAATATATAAAAAATGGGTTAGCTGATCCACTCAAGTAATTTTACATGCCTGAACCAGACCCTTAATTCACTCAAGAACTAAGGGCTGAATCGATTTTGCCGAAACAGGTTCTTTGCCCGGGTTTGCTAGCCGGTTCACCCCTCCATTGATCAGTCTAATTGATATTTGGTTAGTTTTCTTTCTTAACATGATATATGTGACTGGTTCATCCATAAAATTTTAGCCGGTTCACCCAAATTTGGCAAAAATGTCAAATTGGTACTGCGGCCGGTTCAGTGACAGTCACTGACTTTCTAGCCAGTTCAGTGGAAAAATCATCATGAAAAATTATTTTCTATATATTTTCAAAATCAGCACAAAATGTTGGATAAGATCATATAAATTTTTCATTTTTATTCATATCCGGTTCAAAGTTATGCGCTGATCTTCAAGCACCATTATGTTTCTAACTGGTTTAGCGACACTTCCTATTCTTTGGCCTGAACTGATCAAATTTTGAATCGATAAAATTATGCCAATTTTATAGCATATTTTAGGTTCATTGAAGTATCTTCCATAATTTTTGTGGAGCCTGAACAGACGTAAAACTTGGTGAAAATATAGGCCAAAGTCAACACCAGTGACTACTCTATTTCAACCGATTTAGTCTGTCAGTCTCATTTCTTTCAATTGAATCGACCCATTTTATGAAGAATAGTTTTTCTAAAAAAAATATGGTGACTTAGCTAACATCTTGAAGTATTTTTAGTAAAAATTTTAAGGCATAAATTGATCAAATGAGGCATAAAAATTCAGATATCAGTCAGGTGTTGCAGTGTTCAACAACAGAGTCTCATTTTGACATGTTGTTGAACTTTACTCATTCTAATATGGATTTGGTGAAATTTTTAAATATTGGATTGACAATACTTTAAGCTAAGATCAAGAATTAAATAACAAATCAAAGAGGGAGAGGAGTTCTTGTCTGAAATATTTTTAATTCAACTTTGAATCTGACGCAGCCAACCGGTTCCTCCTTTCCTGGTTCTGTTTCCCACCTCTGCTTTGCTCTATTTTTCCTTTACTTTGCTCTTCGATTTTTTCTCTCTATTTTGGTGGATAATTAGCCTTACTTATCTGTTATTTACTGTAAATTTTTTAAAATTATTAAAACTTGCCATCTACCCCATTTGGTATCAAGTTCCTCGGTGGCCTTATACTGAACCAGCTTGCATGCAAGTTGTTATGTTACCCTCTTAGTTTGCCACTTATCCTTATTTTATTTGGTTTAATTTGATACATGTTAAGCTTCATAGAGTGTCAAGTGTCCCTTTATTTTTTGGCCATACAAATTTAATTTTTATTGGATATTAATCAGTGAAGTGTTAGTGGAGGGTTTGGGTGAGTGCCGTGTGTCTTCCTTCCAATTTTCACCAAAAGTCCTTCCTTTTTCCTTCTTCCCTTCATTTTCCAACTTTGAAATTTGACTAAGTGTACCATGTGTTTTTTTCTTCTATCCCTAATTTTTATTTCACAAAATTAATTAATGGTAAGTTGGTTTAATAGATAAAATTGGTCAAGTGTTTGGCCATGTAACCTTGTTGATTTCTTTGAAAATTCAGCTCATTTGTGAGCTGTGATATGTGTATGTGTTTGTGTATTAACAAAAATGTATATATTTACTTAATTTATTTAATTCATACTACATTTAATCAATCGTGCTAAATTCAATTATTAATTAGGTGCAAATTTGATGACCGAATTATCTTGTTGTCAACCAAAATAAATTTGATTATTAATCTATTTGAGAATTTATTAACCAAATTACTTTCGTATCATTTATTCTATCATTTATTAATCGAAATTGAAGTTGATTTCATCAAATAAATTTTTATCGCATTTCGGTGTAAGTTCATGAGTTCTGAATTTTTACTATTCATTGATCCTAATTTTACATAATTTAATTCAGTTTATCGAATTATGATTTATGAAATCTCAATTCTTACAGTTTAGTTACTATTACATCCCTGGGTCCGGGTTCTCTAGCGGATTAGGGATCCTTCGGATTCCATGGCTGGGTAGAATCTCGAACGGGTCTAATTTTTGCTTTTATCAACCTGGGCCCTACATAACACAAATTTCAAACAAGAGGTCAAAGATCGACGGGATGTACTTCCACCGAAAATATTTTGACACTCAAATTAGATATCTTTTGTAATAAATGGAGAGATGTAGGAGTGAATGTAAGATGCGATGGGGAATGTGAGTGTGCTAGAATGCTAGATTTGTTGAGCAGTTTTGGGAGGTCAAGCTCCGATGGATGCACAGCTGATGCTGGGAGTGGCTTTTAGGGTTGTTTGATAAAGGGTTTGGGAATCAGGATTCTAGATTAAGGAGAGATCGTAGAGGCTTGAGTTAGGGATTCAGAATTTGGATCCGTTTCTAGTTGAAGGAAATGATATTTATAGACTCTATGGTGGAGAACCTTGAGCATGGGAACCTTTGACAGGTAGCAAATCAGGATTCGCCAGTCGCTGACCGCTGTCTGTGACCAACGGTATCAGTTGTCGCCGTGTGGTGTTGCAGGAACCATTGTTGGGTGTTGACCACGCTAAGTCTCGTGCCTTCATGCTGATTGGCTGAGTGACTTGGGAGGACAGCGCGTGTTGCGGTTGGCAACACTGACCTTCCCCTCATTGGTCGGCATTCTCTGGGTAAGCTTCTACCGCCTGCAGCTGTCTCATCAAGTCATAGTGACATGCTGATTGGTCACTTTCCTGAGATGTCGCATGCACTGTACATCTGGACTTGCTTGGCTTCAAGGGGATTCTAGGCCTACTGCTCGACTAGGCTGGCATCCCTTTGATTGGGCCTTACTTTTCCTGGCTTGCCTCCGAGTTGGACCCAACACTAACCCCCCATGCCTGGGGATGGCCCAATACCGTGGCCTAGCATGTCCATCGTGGGTTTGGCTGGCTATCCGCATGGCCTTCCTCGAGGTGCGCTGGCATTTGTCTCTTCATGGCGTCGCTCCTTCCCCATGCAAGTATGTAGCCTTTTCAAGCGTTGTAGGGATTCGAAGATCTGATGACTCTCCTTTTCCATGATAGTTGACCAACGAGTTACACACCCCTCTGGGAACTCGTCAGGCGCTAGTGTGGCCATAAATAGAGGAGTTCCCCAGTTAAGGAGACCCATGCTTAGACATTCTGCGGAGAAGTGATGCAAAGTCCTTGACTCACCCTGCCTCTTGTGGGGATCTGCGAAGGGATTGGATGGACTTGTAGGAGATCCAAAGTTGCTATGGAAGCCTGTCCGTCATGCCCTTTTGTAGGTGATTTCTCATCGTAATGAGAGTGGTTCGGTCACTCTGCTTTTGCCATATGCCTCCTTCATGGCTAGCAGTGGCTCTAACTTGCAGGTGGGGCGCATGGTCTCTCATGGGACTCTTCTCCTTCGATAACGTGTCACCACTAGCCCTTACCTTGGCTGGTAGTCCATATATACTGCCCGGATAGGAGGTGGAACCCGGAGTCACCCTAGGAAGCATGTGAGCGAGTCGTATACCCATTGGGACTTCCGTGAATGATGCCTTTCCTTCTCCATGGCGGGCTACATGCGCCTTCGGGGTGGATTGGCATCGGTGACACTTGTATTGGAGCGGGAGCGGAGTTGGGGTGATGTTGTGTGATCATGTTCCCCAAGCCGAGTCCCTCCGGTGGCGCCGCCATTCCGAGATTTTTGCTCCTTGCTTTACTTTTGCTTTTTTGCACTTCTGCTGTTACAAATCTTATACTTTGTAAAGAGTTCCAATGAATAAAAGTAGTAGCCTTTGGGCCCTCTCGTTGTGATATGAATAAAAGAGTTCCAATGAGTACTTCTTTCTTTTTCTTGTGATATGACTCAGGCACGCCAGGCCCTCTCGTTGCCATACATACCCAAGCGTTGGCTCACTCCAAACGCTGGGTGACTCTGGTCACCTTGGCCGGCATTCATCCCTCAAGTCCGAAAGGGGACCGTTGACAGGAAGATAAAAAGGGAACTGATTTTTGGCGCATCCTACCTTGGGAGGTAGAACGTCGCTAACAGTTGTCGCGTCAGGCAAAAGTACTAGCGCATTTATTACACTGGGAACCCTGGGGTCATTGCGTCATAATGACTCCCCTTGGAAAGGCGCGATACTTCAGGGTGCCGCCACATGGGGGAAACTCACTGGTCGCACAAACGTGTTCCATCATTCAGACGACACCGGTTCCCTTTAAATGCTGAGAATCCCTTCAAGTTTCACATTCTTAGTGTGCTTGAAGGTACGAAACTTTGTTCTACAGTTGCCTTTCCCCCTTTTTCCTTGTTGTGGTGAAATTAATGGAGAGATTGTCTTCTCCTTTGGAGTTTGACTCATCCTCCGATGAATCAGGAAGGAATATGCAGGCCTTAACGGTTCACGGTGAGGTTGCGCCTTCTGCGATTGCAGCGGAGGGCTACCATTCTAAGACCTCCGTTATCGGGCCGATGAGGTTTCTGAGAGCACCACCAAGTTTCGAATTGGACAGGGCGTCCACCTCCTCACATCATCAATGGCCTGGAGGTGCCCGCCTATCACTTAGCCATGTCCTTAGGACGATGGAGGATATCGAAGCCAAGATGCAGGTTGCTGTTGGAGAGATCGAGCAAGCGCAAGCACGCGCGGCACACTTCGAGTAAGCATGGTTGGAGTTCGAGGTGATAGTGTCATAGCTGGCTAATGCCAACATGGGGGCTTGAAATCGGATCGTTGCTCTTCAGGAGGAGCTCGGATGGCACCAAGCACGGCTCGGGGAGGTACATGATGCCCATGCGAGATAGGAGGCGGAGCTAAGGTCGAGAATCAGGCCAGAGGATCTGACTCCCTTACTGGAAGGGAGATTCCAGGAAGGTATTCGGCTTAGCCGAGAGGATAGCTTCGCTGGCAGTACCGGGCTTCCGCTTCGGCCTTTTGGACACCCGAAACTCTGGCGCCACGTCATGCTTGGAACTAACGGAGTTTGAGACATTTGATCCTTCAAGGCCCAAAGGAGATGAATAGTTGTATCTGGCGGCCATTGGTCGCCATTCTTTTAAAGAAACTTTATCAGTGAAAATACTTAATAAAACTTCATTACTCATTTAAGCAATGTATTTATTTCCATTTGTTGTGCGTGAATGACTTGCTCTTCCTTTCAGCTCCAAGCTCTGGATGGAATGCTGCCACCGCAGATGGCCAAAATCGCCGCTTTAAATGCAAGTGTGACTATCGGGATTGTGGCAGACGGTTGCAATGATAGTGGGATGACAGTTTGTCGGGCTCTATGATGAGCAGCTTCGAGGGACTTGAGCATGCTGTTGAATCGGCACATGGCATGGCCATCATTTAGGGTGGCCATTGCATTTCCCGCGTGACGCCTTTCACCTCCTAGGCATTACCTATTTTAACTATGTCTTCCCCCAGTTTAAGGAAGCCATGGGTAAGAAGAAAAGCTCTCCTTCTTCTCACGTGATTCACCAAGGAGTTGGCGACACTCAATCTATCTTGACGACAAGCGCCATTGTTGCTCTAATGGTGGATTACGGCATCCCCAACGGTTGGGTCTACCTTTCCTCCGGGTCGACTGGAAGGGCAAATGCACCCTTGAGGATTTCCTTACCATTTACAAGCATCATTTGAGAGGTGGGCTCGTTTTCTTATGCCGGTTGAACTATATGGGATCATTGATAGGTTGGGGTTATCCGTTGATCGGCTTCATCCCAACGTGGTTCGATACTTAGTCACCATGTGCGTCTTCGTGCACCTTTAGGAACTCTTGTTCAGGTCAAGTTCGGTGAAGATTATCTTTCGCTTCTCTAAGTTAGAAGACTAGGTCTCGATGTTGCTACGCACCGGTTTTCACTTTCGGTGAATGAACCCCAACTAGATAAAAAATTGGAAGAATCGCTTCTTCTTCTTGAAGGAACCGTCAGTTTGGGAGATTCCCAACAAGTGGGGTCCAGTGAGCGATTTCTTCCGTGAAGAGGTGATGGCGGACAAAGTGGAGAAGGAGAAGAAAGTGCTTGCCTGTATTTGGGAAAATATGGCGACATTCTCGAAGCAGGGGTATTGTTTGACTCCAAATTCTTTTGCCGTTGGTAGGTGGGGGCTTGCGTGCGGCGGGATTGCGGCCACAGTTGAGAAGAGAAGAGTTGGAGCCATCGTCCTTTGGGTGCCCTTGAGGGAGTATCCTAGGGAGAGCAGTTCGTCATTGTCACGGGGGTCCTCCTCAGATGAAGAGGATGAGGCTACCCTGAAGAGGATGAGAGTTGCTAGAGGCACCTCCACGCGAAGGTCGCTGAGGCTGGTTGCCGAACTGGTTGCTTCTTCTAGGGCTCTAACCTCCGAGCAGGTGCAGGCATTGCTGTCATCGGAGGGAGCGACCGAGCTTTCTCCAATTCCCGCCATTGCATTGGCGGAGTACAAAGTTCCCTTAGCCAAGCTAGCCTCCGGTGGGGAGTTGTCATTGAGTCCCTCTTTTGACCTTGACCCACCAAGAGTACCCATCGTGGTCATTGAGGAGGTAGCAACTGATGCTTTGGAGTCCGCAGGGATCGTTGAGGTGGATGTCTTGGAGCCAATGCTAGAGCCCATAGACATTCTAGAGGTTGCTCGTGCATCGGCCACGACGTTGCCAGAGCTAGTCACCCAGAGACCTGCCGCCGCCGAGGAGGTCGGCTCGTTTGAGCAAGTCATTGACGCTTTTGCAACTGAGGTGTTCCCGGAGGCCAGTCTAACGGGGGTAGCACTGTAGCTGGAGCACGCTAGTGTCCCGCCACCTTTGGCGGCGCCAGATCTTCCAACCCCATGGAGGAGGTTGTCGTGCGATTGGAGCCCCCGGGTATGGAGGTGGTAGCCGGGCAGTCTGAGCCCCCAAGCATAACTACATTCGGAGTAGCTTCCAGCAGCGTGGTCACATCCTTCGTTTAGGTATGATTTCTCTGAGCATTGCATCCTTCTGTTGGCCGATTTGCTAAGGTTTTCTCATTCCACACTCTCCTCTATCCTTCCAACATAGGTCTCGGAGGTGATGTGCTCCCTCCACGCGGCGTCCTCCCACCCGGACGAGCTCCTCAGCCGGATCTAGGAGGAAACTGAACGGGAGGCAGCTCAATGCATGGAGGTTAAAACCGTGGCGCTAAGGCAGCTCAGGGCGAGACCAGAGTGTTAAGGCAAGAGGCCGAGAAGCTAGAGGGCAAGACCGGTGCACTGAAGCAGGAGGTCGAGCGACTAACGGGAGAGCTTTAGGTCACAAAGTGCCGAATCACAGAGTTGGAGGGCCTGAGCTCCCATACTTTAGAAGACCTCAAGGTTCGTCTTTCCCTTGAGGAGATGGCTCGGGTGCTGGAGGCCAAATTTTGGGACAGCATTCACTTGTGTCGTTGTATCATGTCAACCGCATATGTAGGTGCTCCCATGGGGATCCTCGATCCAAGGAATGATGAGGCTTTAGTAGGCTCTCGTCTGACTGATTTCTCCGAGGAGGCCAGACCTTCAGACCCCTAGGGTAGCAGGGGCCCTTGTGTAGTTTCTCATTTATTGTTCGAACAAGATCTTGTACCCTTTAGCATACATGATTAATGAAATGTGATTTTCCCCCCAGCTTTTGGCACTTCGATTCTCATGTTATCTTCTTTAACCTTGCAATCCGTCTTGTTATGGCTAAGCTCCTTAGTTATCGTCGTGAAGGCTCGAATCCGGAGCCTTCTTACGTTGTACTCATCTTTCGTCTATGGATATTGTTACATCTTGTGCAGAGTGCGGTGCTCGTCCCAGTGGATTGGACGTCGCTACACGCCCAGTTGAGCCATACAAGCGCCAGCTGGGTTTTAGGCTATAGCAACCGGACTCCAGGTCTTAGGCCATTGCGCGCATGGTACCCTTTTAGCACTCTATCCCGCTTAAGGCGTCATCGCTCCCATGCGCATAGTCTTAACCCATGACTGTTGTTCACTGAGGGTACTCTCTTTTCCTAAGAAAGTCATCGTACACCTGCCATTTAGGCCCCCTATGGTTTTGGTGGCCATGTATTGGTGACTTTGAGAGCCCGCTAGCCTGTTATTTTGACCGTATGGGCTTCTCGGTATGGGACTAAGGTTCAGATATGATCGCATTGGGATCATTTGGTACGGGCCAGGGTTTCGTGGCCGCTTAAGGCCTTTCGGCACGGAGTTGAATTGTGCGTATGACCGCTTTAGGGCCGCCTAGTGAGGAGCCAAGGTTTCCTGGCCACTTAGGGCCCTTCGGTGTGGAGCCGAAGTTCGCGTGCAACTACTTTGGGGACGCCTGGGGCGGAGCCATGGTTTCATGGCCGCTTGGGCCTTCGGCATAGAGACAAAGTTCGCATATGACCGCTTTGGGGCTGCCTAGCGATGACCTAGGGTTTCATGGCAGCTTAGGGCATTTCGACGTGGAGCCAAAGTTCGCATACAATCACATTGGGGCCACCTAATATGGAGCTAGGGTTTTGGTTTACGAGTGGACGAAGGTCCTTCTCATCATAGGGGCAGTTTGGGCCATTTTATTTTTAGAATAACAAGCATCCGTGCATTCATATGACCAGTCACACATAGATATAAAAGCAACAATTTTATTAATGTAAAATGTAATTCATGTACAAGCATTTCTCATCATGTATGCACACCTTACCTAACTTTGGGTCGTATCGTTGGTAGTACTTCCTGAGGTTGGTTGCATTCCAGGTCTGAGGAACCAGCTTGTCGTCCTGGATACGTAGCTTGTACACCCCGTTCTGGAGGATTGCTTAGACAAGGAATGGTCCCTCCCAGCCTGGGGAGAGTTTGTTCCTTTTAGCGGTCTTCCTCGTTGCTTCTACGTTCCAGAGGACCAGATCTCCAACTTCGAGTGGGCGAGCTTTCACCCGCTTATTGTAATACCAAGCAATGCGCCGCTAGTAGGCCATCGTCCTCAGGTGGGCCACATCATGGACCTCCGAAAGTAGGTCTTGGCATTCCCTAAGCCTTCCGGAGTTAGTGGCAGGGTCAAAGCATTCAACCCGCAAGCTGGGGAGTCCCACTTCGATGGGGACGACTGCTTTCGCCCCATAGCAGAGGTTGAATGGTGTTTCCCTCGTGGGCTCCCTCGGGATCGTGCAGTACAACGAGAGCACAGAGGGTAATTCGTCAACTCAGGAGCCCTCTGCATCTTCCAGTTTGGTCTCCAGTCTGTGCAGTAGCGTACGGGTGGTGACTTTGACTTGGTTGTTAGCTTGAAGGTATGCTACAAATGTATGGACCAGCCTGATGCGCAAACTTGCACAGTACTTGGTGAATTGCTTTCCGGTGAATTGGGTTCCATTACCAGTCACCATGATCTTGGAAATCCCGAACTGACAAACAATGTTCTAGCAGATGAACTCTATTGCGTTCTACTAGATGATCCGTGCCGGGAGTCGCTTCGACCCACTTGGTAAAGTAGTCGATACTAACGATAAGGAACTTCCTCAACCCAATGGCCAAGGGCATTGGTCCAAGGATGTCGAGCCCTCATTGTGCGAATGGTGATGGGGATTGTAGGATCCGTGTGCGGCTAATGGGTCATGTTCCCATGCATCTGCAGCTTTTCGTACTTTCTAATGAATTCCATGGCATCTCACTTCATTGTGGTCCAAAATAGACCTTGCCGCATGACCTTCAATGCGAGGTTTTTTCCTCCAACGTGAGAGCTACATATGACGAGGAGTACCTTGCTCAGTGCGTACTCGGCTTTTTCTAGAGTCAGGCATTTTAGGTAGGGAGTTGAATACCCCACCAGGATAACCTATTATCGATGATTGCATACCAACCTACCATCTTCCTTATCCGCTTGGCCTCTTTAGCATACGTCGGACACGTCCCATCCATCAAATATCTGTAGTATGGTATCATCCAATTGTCACCTTCGATTACTCGCAACACTTCCTTATCTAGGCCATCCACACTTGGGGAGACCAGGACTTCTTGCATGCTCTTGGCGTATTTCTCCAAGGATCCCGCTGCTACGTCCCTAGCCAACTAGTCGACTTTCCAATTTTTAGCCCTCGGGACGTGCTCGATCCCGAAGCTCTTGAACGCCTGGATCTGGGAATTTTCCTTTGTCAGGTATTTGGCTAGTTGTGAGTTTGACGCTTCAAAAGTTTCTTAGATTTGATTGACCACCAACTTTGAGTCACTGAGTAAAACTAGTGCTTTCATAGAGCATTCCTTAGCCAGTCGGAGCCCCAAGAGAAGGGCTTTATATTCCGCCACGTTGTTAGTGGCTGGGAAGGTTAGCGTGACGGAGTATTTGATTTCTATCCCGTCCAAAGTTCTAACCACGACTCCGGCCCTACTCCTTGTCTCGGTAGATGATCTGTTGACATTCAGGATCCACGCAACAGCGTTCGGCACGTCCAAACTTTTAGGGCGGTCCTAGATGTCTTGAGTTAGGGTCGACACCTCATTGACGAAGCCCGCTAGGGCCTGGCCATTGAGGGCCGACCGTGGTCAAAACTTCACGTCAAACTCACCCAACTTTATAGCCCACTTGACCAGTCGTCTGGATGTCCCGGGCTTCTGAAAGATCGTCTTCAAGGGCTAATCGGTCAACATGATGATCCGATGCGCTTGAAAATAGGGCCTCAATTTTCCCGCAGAGTAGATGAGGGCCAATGCAATCCTCTCAGCGTGGGGATAACGAGACTCCACGTCTATCAATACTTTGCTTATGTAGTACACGGGTCGCTGCACGTCTTCGTGCTTCCTGATGCGCATCGAACTCAAGGCAGTGTCCGATACTGCTAGGTAGAGATACAGATCTTCGCCTTAGAAGGTGAACTTAGAAGGGGCGGACTAACAAGGTACGCTTTTTAGTTCTTGGAATGCTGCCACAAACTCGTCTATCCATTGGAATCCGGATGCTTTTGTTCCTCGGAGTGCTTTGAAGAACGACAGGTACTTTTCTGTTGACTTAGCCAGGAATCGTGATAGGGTCGTGAGACACCCCATGAGTTTCTAGACTTTTTTCATAGTCCGTGGTGAGCTCATGTCGAGAATGGCTTTGATTTTTTCTAAGTTCGCTTCAATGCTGCGTTGGGATACTATGAAGCACAGGAACTTTTTGAAAGTCACCACGAGCATGCACTTGGTATGGTTGAGCTTCATCCTATGATCCAGGAGCACCTCGAAGGTTTCCTCCAGGTCGCTGGGTAGTTTGCTTTAGACAAGCATGTTATCGGCATATACCTCCACGTTCCTCCCAATTTGGGTTTCGAACATTTTGTTCACCAATCGCTTATAGGTTACTCTGACGTTCTTGTGGTTGAAGGATATTACTTTATAACTGTATGTCCCCTGGTCGATTATGAAGGAGGTATGCTCCTCATCATCCAAATCTATCCTGATCTAGTTGTAGCTTGAGTAGACATCTATGAAACTCAAGAGTTCGAGTCCGGACATGGAGTCCACTGGCTGATCGATCCTGGGGAACGGGAAGCTGTCCTTCGGGCATGCCTTATTCACATCAGTGAAATCGACACCCATCCGCCACTTGTCGTTCCTCTTCTTCACAAGTATGACATTGGACAATCAATCTAGGTACTGGACCTCCCTTATGAACTCTGTATCCAGCAGTCTCTTCACTTCCTCCCTCACAACTATGAGTTTCTCTGCGGAGTGGTTTCGACACTTCTACCTGATGGGTTTGTGGTCGGGATCGAGGCCTAACTTGTAAACCATTATCCCGGCCAATATCCTGGATATATCCGCTGAAATCCACGTGAAGATGTCAAAAATCTTCCTTAGAAAGTTTACAAGGTGGTCACAATCTATTACGAATAGGGAGCCACCGATGTGTTCGCAGCTTTTCAGGTTCGGTGGGGTCTAGAGGGATTATCTCGGTCGCTTTACCTAATTGGGCTTGCTGTAATGTAGTTTTGTCGCTAAAATCCAAGTCTCCAGCCAGTTAGTTTGGCGCTGCCAGAGTGACATGGGACAACTAGCACATCTGTCCCACCAACTGATCGCCGAGCACCTCTCCCACTTCATATCGGGTTGGAAATTTCATTTTGAGATGAGGAATCAATGCTACGGCCTCAAAGGTAGTGAGAAATGGTCTGCTCAGGATGGCATTGTAGATAAACGGTAGGTCCACGACGAGAAACGTTAATTCTCGCATGGCAATGCGCGGGTAAGTTTCCATCGTGACCTCTAACTAGATCTCACCCTGTATGGGTACGGGCTCATAATCAAGGCCGTATAGGGGCTCTTCAACTATTCTCATCTAATTCTTTTTTAACACAAGCTTAAAAAATGTATCGAGATACAATAAATTTCTAAAACTTTCATTATAAATAAAGACTCATTTCAATTAGTAGTCAATCGTATCGTCTGAAATGATGGGCGATACAACAATGGGGTAAGAGTGAGGGAAAATTACATGCATCATATCATCACTACTAAAGATAATGACATTGTTCCTAGCCTCTACTATGGATCTCATGTTGCTGGAAGCGCGGCTCGAGTCGTCCCTAGCCGCTATTCTTGGCTATCCCGCTTGAAATCATACCGATCACACCGTGGTGGTACGGTTCCTTGAAGGCTCACTAACTTCATCTTCGGAAGACCTGGGAGGTTGCCCTGAGCCCTTTAGGAATCGTGTGAGGTGCTCACGGCGGACCAGGTCTTCTATCTCCTTTTGGAGGGTCCGATAGTCTTCCATATTGTGCCCAGAAGATCAGTGAAAGTGGCCATACTTTGTCTGGTCTCCTGCCTCTGGGTTCTTTGGCGCTTTTGGCCACTTTAAGAACTTTTCATATCTAATTTGCATCAGAATGTTTGAATGGATATTATTCATGGGAATCGGTGCCATCGGCTTGTAATCCCTCCTGGCACTTGGCTCAGGCCGTGGCTGCTTGCAGCGGTCCTGAAAGTAGCCCCCATCTCCATTTCTCGTCTTCCCAACGACCAGCCCCGTTGCCGGGCAATCCTTGTATTCGGGACACTTCACTTTGTTGGCCTCTTCAACTGAGATATAGGCCCGAGCGATGGCCTTAGCTTCCTAGAAGGTCTGGGGGCATTGGTGCACTAGGTGCTTGAAGAATTTCCCCGCCGCCAACATGGCTACGAAGGCACTAAGCTTCATCTTGTCGGAGGGTTGGGGAATCTAGCAAGCTTTGGAGATGAAGCAGGAGAAACCTTTTCAAACTCTCCCCTGGCATCTGGTGGAGGTGGATAAGGTGTCATGGTTGCTTCTCTTCCCCCTGATTGGAGGCAAATTGGCTCAAGAAACCATCGGCGAGCTCGTCGAAGGATCGAATGGAGTTCGGCTAGAGGTCGTGGAACCAGAGCAGGGTGTCACCTTTGGGACCGAGGGGGAAACACTAGCACATGATGACCTCGTTTACCCTGTGGAGGGACAGGTGTGTACGGAAGTAGTTGAAGTGATCCATCGGGTCAGTATTTTCGTCATACCCGTCCAGTGTCAACATCTTAAACTTGAGGGGGAGCGGCTAAGTCCGGATACCCACAGTGAACGGCGACCTTCGCAGGTTCAGTGCGGATCGTCCAGAATCCCCCTTGAACAGGTGGTTCCATATTTTTTCCACCTTTTTCTCTATCCGAGGAACGGACTCACTCCTCTTTGTGTTGATGAAGTTGCAGAGTTCCGAGTTGTTCCATGCATTGCGCTGGGCATGGCGGCTATCCGCACTGGGCGGCCGCGTGCTGCACGATCCCTCTTGCCTAGTGGTGGGCCTCCTGTCGCTGTAGGAGTTGAGGGGATTTTGCCTCTCCGGGCTCTCCGCCGCCTCATCCTGGCTAAAAAGGCTCCTAACTATCGTCTAGGCCCTACTGCCTGAGGTCGCCTATGTCTCGACATCTTCAAGTTCACTGGTCGTCGCCTAGGGGCCCCTCGCGTTGCATCTTCCCAGCATGGAGGTCAATGCTTGGGAAACCGAAGGGGGAGATCCAATCCACTACGTTTTTGTCCTCACGCACAGTGTCTAGAGCATTTGTCTCATGTCACCGATATCAGTAGCCAACTTGTGCACGTCAGGTTTTGGGCACTCGTCAGCACGGCTACCCAATGAGGGGTTGTCACCGTGGTTGGCAGCGTTTGTCAGAAGCGCGCTAGCCTACGCTTTAGTGTTGACCATCTTTTGTGTGAGAGAGTGGATGTTAGGGCAAAATTTAGACTTTTCGTCACATTTTTCACAGCCAGCGCTAATATTGTGTCCATGGGTCCAGGTTCTCTAGCGGATTAAGGAGCCTTCGGATTCCATGTTGGGTAGGATCTCGAATGAGTCCGGTCTCAACTCTCCTTAACCTGGGCCCTATACAACACAACCTACAAATAAGAGGTTAGAGGTTAACGGTATGTGTTTCCACCGAAAATACTCCGACGCTTAAATTAGATATCTTTCATAATAAACGGAGAGATGCAGGAATGAATGTAAGATGCGGTGGGGAATGTGAGTGTGCTAAAATGCCAAATTTGTTCAGCGGTTTCAAGAGGTTAGGCTCTGCTGGATGCACTGCAGGGAGTGGCTCACTAAGGTTGCTCGATAGAGGCTTTGGGAATCTGGTTTCCAGATCGAGGAGAGATCATAGAGGCTTGAGTTGGGGATTTAGAATCCAGATCATTTTCCTGTTGAAGGAAAGGATATTTATAGACTCCATGGTGGAGAACCTTGAGCGTGGAAACCTTCGATAGGTGGCAAATTAGGATTCGTCGGCCGTTAACCGCTGGTAGTGGCCAACAATGTCAGTTGTCGTCTTGTGGTGGTACGGAAACTATCATTGGGTGTTGACCATGCTTGGTCCGGTTCCTTCGCGTTGATTGGCTGAGTGGCTTGGGAGGATAGCATGCACCGCGGCCTACAACGCTGATCTTCTCCTCATTGGCCAGCGTTCTTTGGGCAAACTTCTGCCTCTTGCGACTGTCTCAGTAGGCTGTAGTGATGTGCTGATTGGTTGCTGCTATGAGATGCCGCGTGGGTTGTGCATCTCGACCCGTTGGGCTTCATGGGGATTCTGGCTTGCTGCTCAACTAGGCTAGCATCCCTTTGACTGGGCCTTGCTTCTTCTGTCCCGCCTCCGAGTTGAACCCCACACTTACAATTAATATCCTCATTAAATATCCTCATTAATGTCATCTCTGGATCAAAAGTTCAATAAATTCAAAACAAACTTTCAAGTGTTATAATTCTTTCTTCTTAAAGAATTTTTTCCCCAAAATGCATATCTTGTATTTCGAACAAATATGAGTACTTATTTTTAATGTCTCCATCTAATCCCCATATTGTTTTATTCTTGCTATGATGTCCTCATAAGATCCTCATTATAAAAATATCTTACTACGAATGGCTTTTTCTTTGTTCCAATACCCACATTGGTTATTTCTCAAAAGAAAGGTCAATCAAGTGATTAAAGCATCGCCTTCACTCCAAAGCACGTCATCTACTTTTACAATAAAACCTTTAAGAATATTGCATTATAGATCGTGAACAGTAGATTGTACCCATTTTGGCTGCGTTGGGCCACCCATAAATGATCTCAAATCAAGTCTGTCTTATTTGTGGTCTTCTGTACAATATCAGGTTTTATAATCCATCGATCTTAGAAGACCTCTCAGCTAATCAATGCCCAGCACAACCTCCTGCATAACCACTTAAAACTAATCTCATGAAGCACCCTTAATAAAACATTTATGCACCATTTGAATCCTTAGCCAACACATACAAGATTTTAGTTTGTAACCATATAATCATCTCAATGTGATTTTTGTAAGAAAACTATAATGAGATAATATTTTAATTCACAAGATCTTTATTATTATATTTCTCCATTAAACTTTAAAGTATAAAGTATAAATATATGTGCCTGGATCCATAATCATTAAACTTTTATGCACAATTATAATTATTCTTGTCTCGAAGAACCGGGAGATGATTTATTTCTCTTTTCCTTATAATTTGTAAAATGTTATACAAATTTGTGTGTGTCCTTCAAATGATGTCCAATGACATCCTTTTATAAAGGAATAGAGGATCATTCCCAAATTACCAAAATGCGATTCCTTTCGCCCAAGTGATGCGTCTTGAATAGACATAATTGTTGAGAAGTGATATCCATTCGCTTAACGGTTATATCTCAAAGAGATATATCTATTCACCAAAGGACACATCATTTGAGAAATAATATATCATTTCCATCAAAAGATACGTATTAAATAAGCGTATCTTTAGAAAATTTCTCTTTACTATTATATATATAAACTAATAGGATTATTTAATTAATTCAATAAATCAATAATTCATATGTCTCGTCTTGTGGGACATATTTTTAACAATTTTCACCCCAAACTATCTAATGCCTATACAATACTTATCACAAATGTCTATGGCCTTAAACAATTTTGCAAACCCAACTATAAAACTTCACATCAATATTTTTAACAATTTTCACCCCAAACTATCTAATGCCTATACAATACTTATCACAAATGTCTATGGCCTTAAACAATTTTGTAAACCCAACTATAAAACTTCACATCAATTATTCTCACTTCTACTTTGGTATTAATTAAGAATTGAAGTTTCTTTTTAACATTAGATTCTGCACCTTCATTAAACGAGTTATGATTTTTACTTTCTGACTACTCTACCTAACTCAATTTCACTATTTTTTTTTAAAAAAAATTTCACACCCTAGACATATTATTTAGTATTCTAAATACTAACTTGGCCACTATATATCACAAGAAACCCTAGGGATTCATATGGCTAGCATTTCCATGATAATAATTAGCTGACAACATTGTAGTTTATGTATTTACAATTATCATTACCACTATCAACCTACAAAGTAGGTTCTGATATCTAATTTGCATAATTTTCTTATATCTCCTTAACGCCATTTGATTAGGCCTAAAATTGGATCATATTTTATTTATTTTATAAATCTAAGGGTATTTTGATAATCCATTTTTTCTCATGTGTTCTTATCTAAACAAGATATTTACATGTTTTTAAAGCCAAAATCCAAAAACTATAAATTTATAATCTAATTCTATGATAGTTGACAATTTGACATATTAAGAGATATGTTCATGACTCCTTTTGTTTAAAAAATACAATTTTAAAGTACCACAAGAAATAAGAAATTATATAGTTCCACTCATGCTCAGAATTATTATGCATGCTTCACAAATCTCATCTTTGTACCTTTAATAAATTTGAAATAGTTTCATAAGTATGGTTGATTTACATCACTAGCACCATAATTAATCATTATTCTGCATAATAATTTTTTAACTCTACTTTAACCTCATAGCTAAAATCTGTAAGCAATTTTTTTCCATCATAACATATGAAGAAAAAATAGTGTTAGATAATTAATGTAAACCATTGATGAATTTGAATGTCTAAGAAGGAATTAATCTACTTATTGCAACTCCTAGATACACATCATAACTTTTTAAATCACAAAATTGCACTCTCACAACCCAATAATTTGATTCAACCTAAAACGATATAATATCAAACAACTTAACGGTATTTATGACTCTCAAACTGTTTGGTGCTATCTTTTTATGGCTCACAGCATTGACCGCTACAATGTTCTACTCAACCAATACCTTACTAATAGTCTCAAGTCCTTCCCAACAATCCATTGAGTTCCTTAGTGTAATTTGGGCCCCTTCTATAATAAATTCCCAAAATGGATTCTCTTCTTTACTGAATATTGAAGCCGAACTCTAGAGTAATCACAATCCCAACTAACTCGATATCATCGGTTGGTTACTTAGTTTATTCAATATTAAATATTCGACTCATAAAATAGATCATTGAAGTGATTATATAACACATCCTAACAACTTTTTATACAAAACGTCACTAAATTCTTTCAAATATCTAATCATAATTTATAATATCTAAGAAATTTCAAATCTTTTCTACGATATGGTCTATCCAAATCAACAACTTCCTAAATATATTCACTGGTAGCCCTGATCTCTAAATAAAATTATTTAAGAATGGCATCTTCATAAAGGTTAGATATTAAGTTATCAAATAAGTACATATCTTAAAGTACAGTGGAACAATCATCAAATAGTCCTCAATAGAGGTACTCTAGGAGAAAATGAAATATCATTAATAGCCACTACAACTCATTTATCCATATGCAATTAGAATATTAGGTCCATCGTCCCAAAAATGCCTTCTATTCGTAATGCTCGCACTTTCCTCCAAATGACCTCTCTAAAATAGTATTAGCTTAGGTTTGCAACTCTTGATGCTTTCACCATACACTAATATTTAACGCATTCAACTTCCTGTTATTTGTCTTCAAGTCCTCAATCATTGGCTCATTTAGCTCCTCGTAACCACAAAGGCCGTGAACTTTCTCCTCTCACTGTATAATGTTGGGGTCACTCCCTCGTGGTAGTTATATCCACTGACTCCATTGGAGAAATAGACGATGACTTTCTTAAGTGGTCTAGAAGCTCACAAAGTGGACGAGGACTTGCTGGGAGCGCCATGTCCGAGAGGTTGTTTGGACGAGGACCCAAGAGCGTTGAAAATAAATATCTCGACCTTTTGGCACGCCGACGTGCGCGTGCATGGTCCCGCAACCCTAGCGCCAAGAGGGGTGGCTGGCCATGCACTAGGTCCATTGTGTATATATACAAGGCTTGTGCCTTGCTTGAGTGTGTGCTGTCAAGAGGATTTGGAGTGCTTGTGCCGTGTCTTTGAGTGAGTCTTGAGAGAGCTGTGGGTAAGCTTTGTTATAAAGATAAAGTGAAAAATACTTTTAGAGAGAGATTGTACACTTAAGATTGTTTCCTTTTCGTTGAGCTTGTGTAGCTAACACTTATAAACAATCCTTTTATAGTGTATTCTTTGGTAATTTTTTTCTTGATTAAAGAAGGGTTTTTTACGTTAAAATTTCGTGTATTCTCTCTCATTTTTTTATCCTTACTTTTGCTGCCCATGTGAGAGCTCTGCTCTGTATTGCTGTCTGGGAGCTTTGTCCGCTCGATCACCGTGCCTTCCATGTTTGCGCCAACAAGTGGTATCAGAGATTTTGGTTCTTTGAACAGTGATCTTATTGCTGGCTGTGATGGAGGTTGGAAGCAAGATGATTTGCTTGAATGGAACAAACTTTGACACCTGGCAGAGTAAGATGTCAGACTTGCTCTTTGTGAAGTCCATGCACAACCCCGTTTTTGCCATAGAAAAGCCGGCGGCAAAAAGGGATGAGTAGTGGACATTGGAGCACAAACAAGTGTGCGGCTATACCTGGCATTTTGTGGACGACAACGTGTACAATCACGTTCGGTGTGAGTCCAATGCCAAGCAACTTTGGGAGAAGCTAGAAAAGCTTTATGCCTCCAAATCTGGCAATAATAAAATTTATCACTTGATGCGGCTTTATCTCTAGTACAAGGATTTTGGCTCATCCGGCTGGGACAGGCTAATCGGCTGGGATCAAGTTTGATAATGAGGTTCTCGCTATGGTTGCTAGCAACCCTCCTGCACTCATGGGAGATTATGAGGATCACCATAGCAACCGCAATTTTAGAGATGGCCAAAGGAGCAAAGTCTTGAACGAGGAAGTGAGATGACGATCTCAAAGACTCGAGGTCCTTGTTATCGAAGGGGAAGGAGCTAAGGACGTGGCCCAAAGTCTGAAGACAAAAGGTGGAGTAAGTCACGTTCTCGATATCAAGACATGGAGTGCCACCATTGTGGCAAGAAAGACCACATCAAGAAGTTTTGTTATAAGTGGAAGCGTGAAAACGCTGGCAAGCAAATGGGCGAGAAGAGACGAGGCGAGGAGGAGTCATCGGTCTCTATTGTTACAGGAGGTGATCTCCTTTAGCCACGAGTCCGAGGACTAACGAGCGGGCTGAGTATTTCATAAATTCAAGGAGCGCATCCATCGACGCTAGTGGATTCTGCGAGAGTCGTACCTAGACTCCTACACTCCCCGCGGAGTGTCGGGAGGATGGGCACATGGAGACGTCGAGATTATTTGGACGAGGTGACGCTCTCTTTTTAACGGATTCACATCTCAAGATAGCTAGATGATGAAGGCTACTACAAAGATCCTTTGTGACGATAGTTACAAGTCTACAAAGGGCTCCATGGTGATTGCCCGAGACCTCGTGCCTTTACACATTGAAAGCCTAGGTGGCAGAGTGAATGCCACAAGTGTGGAGTCCTTCCTATGGCACAAGAGGCTCCTGAACGAAGTGAGCGTGGCATGAGTCATCATCTCATCCCGAGATGGATGGTGACAGCCAAGGACTTGCCCTCACCGCATGGCGGGGAAGTGTCCTTTCAAGGAGACGTGATCTTCCAGAGGTCCGAGATCCTTTAGCTCATCCACACGGATGTGTGTGGTCCCTCCCTGAGAGGTTATTCGAGGAGCACAATAATCTCCTTTAAAATTGCTCGAGGAAGCAGGGTATTCCCGCTAAGACCAAAGATCAGGTTGTTGGAAGAAAGGCTGATGTCCTCGCTGAGCGAGAGACCGGGAGGAGGTCAAGGCCGTCCCGAGCGACAACGGCGGTGAATACATTGGGACGCTTGATACCTATTGAGAGCTCAGCCGAACATCGAGAACCCACCCAAGATGCCACAGCTTTAATAGCGTGGCCGAGAGGATAATCTCACCCCGATGGAAATGGTCGTACATGTTGTCCAAGGTCAAAGCCCGGGGATTTTTGGGTCGAGGCCTCAAGGCGATATCATCGGGAAAGTTTCCAGAGTGGATTTGGTTAAGGAGCCAAGATATCATTAGTTTATTATTCCGAGTGATGATGACTAAGCTGTGTCTTTCTAGGCTATGGTGAGGACGAACTGGGTATAGGTCAGAACCCAAAGGAAAGGAAGTTGGTGCGGTCCCGAGACGTGGTCTTCGCTGAGACGAAACTATCAAGACATTGGGAAGGAGAAAACTCATCCCAAGCATTTCCTGATGGTCGAGTTATTGTGATATATCGTCTGGCCCAATGCCTCCCGAGTCCGATGTCGATTTTATATAAGAGTGGCAGAAAACCAACAAGGCGCCCTGCTACCAAGATTTTGAAGATTCGCCCCACAAAATGTCCGCCTTCCAAAGAAGTGAGTTCGTCCTCTCACCGATTTTTAATGAGAAGGATAAATGGTTTGAAGCTATGAAGGAAGAGATGTCATCTCTTCATGGAAACCATACCTTGAGCTAGCTAAATTACCCAATGGGAAGAATGCCCTAAAAACAATGGGTCTTTCTACCAAGGCAACCGAGGACATAAAGCTCGGCACAAGGCACGGCTTGTGGTGAAGGGCTTTGTCAACGCAAGGGTGTTGACTTTGAGATTTTTTTGCTAAAATATCCTCGGCCCGTGCGTGCTGAAATTTGGATCTAGAGATAGAGCAACTGGACGTCCGGATAACTTTTCTTCATGGAGATCTTAAGGAAGAGATCTACATGGAGCAACCAGATGGTTTTGAAGTCAAGGGGCAGGAAGGACTTATTTGTCGTTTGTAGAAGAGCTTGCACGGCCGACTTCCTCAATGGTACCTAAGTTTGAATACACTATGTCTTTGTAGGTTCTCGAAAATGACTTCGCCATCCTCCTCCTTTACGTGGATGACATGCTGTCACCACTCGTAAAGGAGCTAAAGGTGCAATATGAAAGACCTCTGACAAGAATGGCATATTTCATGACCAAGGGGACAAGAAGCTCGCTATCCTAAGAAAGCTATGTTGAAAAGGTGCTTCGTAGATTCAATATGAAAAGCTCCAAGCCCTGTATCAAAGCCAACCATTTTAGGGTCGAGCAAGCAGTACATCCTCTGATATCGAGAAGGCACGATGAGTAAGATTCCCTACCATCTACGGCCAGTAGCTTGACGTACGCGGTGTGTAATGCAATGACATCATCCATGCGGTTTGCCTTGTGCAGCGATTTCTCTCAAACCTTGGGATGGAGCATTCGATATCTCCGCTGGACTCCAAATTGCGTATCCTCTCAAAATCAACGTCCGATACTTGGTGAAATTTGGAGAAGTGCATCGCTTCTCACTATAAGCAAAGTTCATCGTAGGATGAGGAGGTTTGTCCAAGAATCGGGGTCCGAGGTAAGAGACGATGAGGTCCTTTATGATAGTCAAAGTACCATTCGCTTATGTAAAACTCCTCATTCCATTTGAGGTCGACTCACGTTTAGAAATATTTTTGATGATGGGCAACTATCAATTTGAAAGGTCTAGATGACAATGGCTATTAGGAAAGTTTTCAAAGGAAAATCCAAAGCTTGTCAGTAACATTACTCTGGTCCCTTCACTCCCACCTTGGCCATGAGAGAAAGTTTGTTGGGGTCACTCCTCACGGCATTCCACGGAGAAATAGACGAGAACTTTCTTAAGTGGTCCGGGAAGCTTTGGACAAGGACTCCAAATGAGACATGGACGAGACTTTAAAATAGTATTATTTTACATGGGTTGGTTTGCAACTCTTGATGCTTTGGAAGGCCTACCACCCCACACTAATACTTCCATAACGCAAGACTTGTAACTTCCTGAGGATTAGTTTGTCTTCAAGTCAAGCTTTGTGTCAGATTATACATTGGATTGTTTCTCATTTAAGATTGTGAGCTAACACTTGTAAATAATCATTTTATAGTGTATTCTTTGGTAGTTTTTTCCTTTATTAAAAAGGGTTTTCCATGTTAAAAGTCTGTGGTTTTCTCTCTCGCTTTTCTATCCTTACTTTTGTTGCTGGCCCGAGAGCCTCGCTGTATAATCCGACGGTCACCGTGCCTTCCGTGTTTGCGCCAACATATAATCGACGTCTGATTTATAGCACTAAAGCCGGTGAATACATGCTCTTTCTTTTCCTTCAAGAACAAGAAACTTTAATCCCCATTGATTTAAGTAAACACCACTACAGTGAAGTCTACCAGCCTTGGAATGGACTTTGGGTTGGACACAAAGCAAGAAAATCGCATTGAAAAAGGTGTAACAAAATATCAGATAACATACATAAATGTAAAACACCTCTTTTAGAAATTGGCAAAAAAGTCTATTCTTTAGGTTCGGCGGTAGTGAGAACTCTTTCAAGAATCTGTGGTTGCTGTTTGTTAGATTGGGTTAGTGTCTCCTTTAATGTATGATAATGCTTGGTTATATTTCTTGGTTCACCATATTTAAAACAACATTAAGGGCCTATCTAGTCTGTTGGAGGTGTTCTTATAGTATTTAATGGGGTAATTACTCTATAATCTTTAGTTATATGATTGATCTTCTTACATTTGAAGCAATGTCACTTATCATGGGGCTTGCTTGAGTTTTGTCATTTATTCAGTATGAACTGAGATAGACCGATTCCAAAGGCCATAATGGATGGTTCTGACTGTCTTCTTATTTAGTACATTTGGACGATGGCAGATGGAGCGATCATCATCTAAAATTTACGATCCATTGTGCTAATAGCCTAATTTATGTGTAGAGTCGCTAGTTATAATGCTATGAGAACATCAACCATCTTCACTTGGCTACCGTTAGAGGTTTCAAAAGAATTTTTAGAGTTCATATTTAGTTTTCTGATATTCTATAAAATAGGGAGGCTTAGAAGCTCTCTTATCCAACTTTTTCTAGCTTATTTATCTATTTTCAACTTAGAATGCCCACCTATCCTAAATGACAAAATATATCATAAATTCCTTGACCTAGAATAACCATTGATTTCTTAAGTCTTTAATCAATTAATGAATCATAATAGTTCTCAAATATTTCTAATTCTTAAATCCTCAAGAATTAACAATTTTCACCCTACTACTAATCAAACGAATGAATTTCAATTTCCACGGGAATAAAAATTTTATTCCCTCTCAATTCCTGCAACCAAACATGACCTAATTCTTTTATATTTGTACTATTTTTTGTCTATTTCAAGTTTTCGTATGATTTTGAGTACTTATATATTTCGAGTACGATTTCTACAATTATGTAGTTCTTGGCACATTTGATCATCATATATGATTTCTTTTTGCTTCATCAAAAATTTGACATTATTAGCATTTTGGCTTTCGATCATGACATCATCCCACATATCTCATGTGACGGACCACATTTACTAGACCGAAATTCGGTAGAGTTCCAACAATAAAATGGTTGTCAAGCTGATACAACCTTGTATTAGTATATAAGATCTTGTACAATGTACAATTTTTAACAAAATAATAAAAATACAGGATCCACATGGCCACAATATATTCATGGCTCTAACGTTGTGTTTCTGAACACATCGTTAGACAGAAAGATGCAACTAAGTACCTGTATACAAATCATAAACAACCTATAGAAGTATATACATCTATCACATAAACAGCGAAAACTAAACTATTAGTCTATCATCCAAATACAAGTACATGTCCACCAATAATATACAAAAGTATACTATAAGGTACAAAATTATAAAATCTACGTTCGTAAGACCATCCACCAAGTCTTTGTGCCTAGTTGACTTCTAATTCTCTACCCCGCTCTATCAAGTATAAGCTCATACTCATTTGGAGGTAAGAAAATAGTATGGATGAGTCAAATACTCAACAAGTATAATATAATTAAGAATAATATATAATATATTTAAAATAAAATAGGAAAGGGAATATGAGTAATATGTATAGATGCATATATATGAAATATGATCAAATACATCTTTTTTGAAATACATTTATCTTTTTCATTTTACTTATTATTTTTTTAGATTCTAAAATATGTAAAAATTTTATTATCTTTGTGGATTAGAGCTAGTAAGCCTTACCAGCTGATGGTGTAGTAAAACAAGAAAATGAATGTGTTTATTTTTATACATTCTAAAGTACAGACCCATGGAATTTAACACTCTATAATAAGCGGTATATCTTTAACTCGATATCCAGGGTCATATCACAAATGCCACCATATCCCCTTGGCCTAGGGGCAATTCTCGTACTTTTACAGTAATATCCTAAAGTATGTTAAGAAATATTACCCTCTGAAATATAAAATTTTAGTCCAATTTTATAATTACTTATTCTTAGAAAATTCTATACTTATTCATAAAATGTTATTCTCACTTTTGGAGAACGGTTCATCAAACATAACATATCATGAAATTTTCTTCTTATACTTTTCATAATTTGTATAATTCTTATGAACTTACGTATTCATATGATATAAATTACATGTATGATCATTATAAAATATAAAAATACCGTGAACCAAATATGACTTTAGAATTTTCGAATGATAAAGCCCTTCATAAACGCATGCAATATAATTTTTGAAGTATATATAAGATAATATATATACCGTATATATGGATAAATATCTCAATTTATGTCCGATAATATTTTTAAAACTTGTAAAATAATATATACAAATATTTGTAAATAAATACTAAATATTTGGAGTACCCATATCTATAAAGTTAGGGTTACGAATTTTTAAAACCAAATTATGAATAAATTTTAATTAATTAGGGCAAAATCAAAGGGGGCATAGGTTAGGATTTTCAACGAGCATAATCTATATAAAACTATCAAATCAAATGTTCAATTGATAAATTAATATATTCAAGGTATGTGTAATGATATTCTAGAGCCAATTTATGCAAAAACCCTAAAATAATTGGTAAAATCATTTGGGGCATGGGGTTAGGGTTCCATATTTAAAAACCGGTCAAAACTAAGAAATTAAATACGAAATCAACATATATATATACTTAAGTTATGGGTTCCATAAAATATAAATTTAATCATTTATAGGAAATAATATACCCAAAAAAATAAAATAAAAGTGTAAAAAAACGAAAGAGGAGAGTATGGGTGCACTTATTTTAACCCGATCTATCACTTCTCTAATTAGGTCTAAACTGGATTCGAACCGAGAGCCTCAATTTTCTCCTTCTCTCTCTTCTCTTTCGCGTTCTCTTTCTCTCCCCCAAGATCCACATGAAAAATGACGCGAAAAATAGCCGTTAGCGCTTTATAACAAATTGGTGCTCAATGGTCAATTGAGCGCAAATCGGGCGCCAAGGCCACCGAAGGGCCGCACTCGAGCGTAGCAATCTACCCTAATGTGCACCTAGCGCGCTTGAGTGCACCTCGGGCATAGTATTCTGCCCAAGCGCGCCTTTGGCGTGCATCAGGCGCTGGGCCTCCTGACCCATCATTTTTCTTCCGATACTAATTTTTCACATGCATTTAAACCTAATCTTAATTATATTATCTTAATTATTCATAATTATGATATTCAAAACCGATACACTACATCTCATTTGATATAAAATTATGTATACACTTTCTAAGTGTTAGATTTATTCATAATATTGTTTTTCCTATCTTCAAGATTAGTGGATTGGTAAACTTGTGGGAGAATTTGATCATGAGAAGGCATTAGGAAACTAGTTCTAGAATATTTTTGTTGCATTGTAATCAACTCAGTTTAGCTATTAACATTTTGAGTTTTCATAATATTATTTGTATGTGGCCATGAGTTAAGGATATTATTAAATTAAGGATAATATTTAAAGTTATTATCGGATACTCTAATTTTGGTTTAAGATACTTGTCCTTACTAATTGGATTGAGTAAAATAGTGGTTGAGTTTTGAAGTCAATTTCAAAATTGATATTTAAATCATATGTTTGGATATTATGTAATTATTTAAGCCATTTAACAGTTATAGTTATAGGTTTGTATCCCAACGTTTGGTTTCAGTTTATGTCATTTTAATTAAAGAATTGATTTTGTGGGGTCATTAAATTAAAATATACTTTGAGTTAATTTCAACTTTATGAAATAAAGTAAACTCGATGATGAGATCGGGGACACTTGACCACGACAATTTCATTTGTAAACTTATTGAAACCTTTGTCATTACTCTTGAACATATTCTAACAGAATGCCAATTGACCAACATATTCATTAAACCTTTAGTCTTTAATTTAAGTCACTTCAGAAGGCCGTTGATATTTGTTCACCATAAGCATGGTGGGGGTTCTTCTTTTTACCCCATAGAAAGATTATTCACTTCCAAATAAAATCTTTCAAATTATTTTAGCACTTGACCGGTGCACATGTCCCACTCATGCATCACTTCCTTTGTGCCTCCAATGCCTCTTGCATGCTTGGCGTGCTTGTTAGAGTATATTATACTTGATAGGCGCTTATCTAATACTTGAGCATATTCTGTTGAAAATCATTTGCACTTGAAGTGCACTTCTTTCTCACTCATGCACAAATACTTCATAATGTCAATGCTTGAAGTGCGCCTTTCTTGCACTCATGTGCCATTTCTCAAACTTGTAGCACTTAAAGTATATCCGGTGCACACTCCTACGTTGATCTATAGTGACCTTATTTTTTCATATGCTATTTATACACTTACCCTAGTCTTACTTTCTTTGTTCCAATTTTCACTCATCTCTCTCATCACGCTCTCTCTACCTTCATCCTTACTAGAACTACACTTTTTTTTTCTCCAAATCTAAGGAAAATTTTAAGTATGTTTTCTCAATCTCTCATCTCCCTTAAACTTTTGGGGCTTCTATCCATGGTGTTAGTTAGGCTCCACCATGGTGCTAGTTTTTTCATCTCTTTTAACAAGATCTCTCATGCTAGTGACCAAATTTATTGGGTTTTGTTAGATTTAAAAAGATTTAGTTGTAGATATGAATACTTTAGGGATGCAAATTTTAGGTGGTCTATTTTGGAATTCACCCATATTTTAATCATCTCTTCTTCAAGATTTGGATATCTCTTAACCGAGATTTTTGAGAGTTCCTTCCATGCAACCTTGCCTTGGTAGGTTTGGGCCTCAATCTATGTTCTTCTTCATAATACATCAAATTTATGATTTTGATGCATAAATATTTTCAATCTATTTTCATGTAGACACTTTTAAAAAGTCCTCTAAAAAGCATCCTCATAGTAGTGCCTCCTCTAAATCTAATCATTTTATTGATTCTGCTATAAAAGATCTCTTTTGAAAATAAATGAACCACCGACTGATCACTTTAAAATGAAAGGTCGACCTCATTTCACTAGTTCATTCCATCTCTTCTATTTTTATTGATCGACAACGGGTACCTATCCTCCTTAACTTGATTTCTCCCTTTGTTATCCAACACATATACGAATCATCCAATCTAGCCCAAACCAACTATATGAAAACTCAAATCATAAATAAACCTCATAAATTTACCATTAAATAAAATATTTATAATTAAGTTCTATAAAATTAGATAACCATAATTGTCCACAAAATAAATATCCTGGTAATGCAATCGTGATAATATGTCCAAAATAAAATTATATCAATAAAATAACCTTTTAAAAACTCCCATCACAAGTTTCTAATTCCGAGATTGTCTCTGCCTGTAATCTTTCAAGTAAAAGTACGATCTCTTACCTAGTAAGTAAAACGTTGAGACCCCACAAGGTTTCATGGAAGGTTCTGGATTTACCCTTTCAAAATTCCGTTGTGGTGGGAATTGAATTGCTTCAGAAAGTAGCAGGCGAAGCAACCGACAAGCTAGCTCCATTTTACCCGGCCATGCCAGACGGCCTTATTTATTTTGGCCCATGAACTTCTGAGCCACATTAAATGGTCTGACAGCCCTGTAACGGCACCCATTTATTTGTGGGACCCAAAAAAAAAAAACTATCTCTAAGAAAACTTAAATTTTGGTACGTCGGTTTTTGTGGGTGTGCAGATCTTTAGTACAGCCCCAGATTGCATGAATGAAATCAATGTCTGATATTTACTCGAAGGCCAATTAGTAATTGATCAAATTTGATGATCTACCATATAAATTATTTTATGTACAGTTTTCTTATTTTTTGTCATTAGAGCCGATCAAAACTAGTTTATTTTATTATGAGATTAAGAGATATTCAGAATAGCACCAAATCGCATGAATGTAATCAAAAGCCACCAAATTGTAATATTTACACACTAAAAAAACTTTATTTCAGCCCAAGTATTGACTTGGGGCTTGTAAAATTCAAATCCTATGAGTTATTTTAATGATACTAAATACAAATAAATTAATAAATTATTGAGATTAATTAAGATTTGGATTAAAAATTTAGGTTGTACTATAATGGTTAAGCATGATTAGTCTTGAAATACAACTGATCTACATATAAACATATTTTAAATAAAATTATTTTATCTGATATGTGCGTAAGAGGCCTTCATGTGTGTTTATCATAAAATGTCAGGGCTTAGTCCATGCACGGTAGTGCTTATACATGGGCTAGATTTTGCATCTATTTTTAAATTGTGTCTAACTAATAAATGTGTACTAATCTGTTATAAATAAATTATTTGTCAATTTTAACTCATTTTTTATGAATTTTTAAAAGAAGAGAGAAAAAAAAGGAAAAAAGAGATAATGAAGGAAAAAAAATAAATCTAAATTGGTTTTAAGTGGAATCCAAACAAATTTTTAACAATTTCAAGTGAATGTAAGTACATTTAATCTATTTACTCCTATATCATTAAATTTTTTTTTATAGATTTTTAAGTATTTTTTATTGAAATACTCATTCATGTGATATATTCTTAGTATCTCTGATTGTTATTTACATGCATGTCAACTGATTATCATTTTATAAAAATTTTAAAAACTTATATTTTAAATTCTCATATGTCATATTAAAATCCTAAAATTTTAATAAATGTGTTCTTGCATGTCAATATTTATACCTAAATTTTTGCATGTCCTTTATTTATAAATATTTTGGTAAAAAATTTGTTTTGATTTTGATAAAGATGATTTGTTTCTCCAACTTTAAGAAAATATTTACATATTGGCATTTTAGTATAGAGTTTTAAGATCTGACTAAGTAAAAACAATTATATATAATTAATTAATTATATTTGGACCTATCTTACTATATTATTTATAAATCAAAAGTCAAATTTAACATTTATAAATTAAAAAATAATATTTGAACTTGAATATTAAGAATAATATCTCGTCACCATATTCACAGATCGTGAATAATGGTATATGGCCTTTGGTTATATAAAATTAATCATAATCCAAATTTTAATATTCAATCTCTATTTGTGAGATCATTGCCGATCCCTTAGTTCTTATATGTTTGGACGCCTTTTGCATGTTTTATGTTCTTAAATGTTTAAATGTTTTTTGCATGTTATACATTGTAATGCATTTACATAATTTTGGCTTGTTTGACATTCATATATTTGTATATAACTTTTACATATTTCATTGCATTTTTTATATTGTCTGCATTTTGATATTTTTATCATGAATATCATCCATTATATGTTCATTCACTATATTTATAAATATAAAATTTATACATATATTATTGAGAATTAGGCTTACTCTTTTTACCTCTATGCACATTTTTTAGATTAATGGGTTCAGATATATTTCAGGGGTTCCATGTGTCGAAGAAATTTTTTGAAAGAAATAGTTATTAGAATGTTTTGGCTATATTTTAATTTTTAAACTGAAAGTTATAAATTTGATTTTTTGACATTGTCTGTATTATGGCTATAGGTTGAGAATTTTTTAATTTAATACAATATTGGATATATTATTGATTGTTTTAATTTCAAGTTTAAAATATTTTTTTACTTATAATTTAAGTCAAACAGTTAAATAAGCATTTATTTATGGGTATTAAATTAAAGGCTAATTTGATGTAATGAAATTGGGATTTTGGGTTGAAGACTTGATAGTTAAAGTGGTATCAAAGAAAGTCATATGAAAAATATCATATTTAGTTTGAAGAATTAAAATAGTTAATTGTGTTATGATATATACTAAAATGTCAAATGAACAAGATAATTCAAGCTCCAACGTGAAAGATGAGCATCTTGCTATCATAGTAAGGATAGCAAAGGTGATCAATTGGATGGTTCAGAGACAACCAAATCATGAGCTATTAAATGACATACAAAATTGTAAAATTTTTGAACCATGGTCAAATAAGATCCCCCATCGGTAAAGTCAAAAGAGAAAGTCGATATATCTATATAATATATCCAAATGATAGGGCCAAAGGTAATTATACTAACACATAGATAATTAGTCTTCTCAAACATTTACGTCCATATAATACAATGAATATGTCACATGCTATATTAACATTCAATTCTATAAAATGGTTAGCTAATATGAGAATAAATCTCTACCAGATGAATATTTTTAAAATTTTTAGGAAGCACATAAACTTATCATAGGTACTATTGTAGAGATTAAGCAAAACTTGAACAAAACGAGTGCATGCATGGGGCTCCACAAATCGATCTTTTGATTTTGACTAACACTCCAAAATTTCATCATTTGGGGGAAGGTTTTGCCATGCATGCCAAAAATTAATCATACGCGTGAAGATAATATAGAAGCAAGCCCAGAATTTCTTTAAGGAAAGCGAAGAGTTTTGAAATGTAGCAGCAATGGTGAGAGGAGACATGGATTGCATTTGTGTAGAGGTTTCTAAATATGGTTCCCGAATTTAATCAAAGGAAAAGGAAAAAAAACGTGATAACAGATCACAAAATGAGGAAACAAAGTGAGAAATACACTCTTCTTGGCAGATTACACAAGAAATCGTAAAATTTTTCACCCTAAGTTGGCCCTTCTCCTTCCTCTTTTCCCTTCTCTTTCTCTCTCTTTCTCTTTCTCTCTCTTTCTCTTCTCTCATATTTCATAATAAAGAATAAAGCCCAACTAATGCCCCTTGCTGTCCATAGCACTAGAATTTATCAAGTTCAAGGCTCCCCTCACAATGATGTTGCAAAGATGATGTCCTAATTAAACATTCACTAATCCATCAGTTATGAGGTGGTCTCACATCATTAGGTGCCTGATTTTGGTGCCAGAAACCAGCTAAAGTATCTTATGCACTTTAGGAACAGTCATAGTTTGAATGTGACCTTAAACGATGCTCAGATCTCATAACTCCGGAACTTGGAAAATCCTTTTTTAAGAATAATATATCTGAAATTTAGGAATCCGACCTAGGACTAAGGCCTTTTCCCAATAGAATTGGTCTATTGCAGTCCTCTCTTTCTACCTCCCTTAGAAGTATCTTCTGGGACTTTCTTATCCTCTTATTTGCCTAGTTCTATTTTTATAGAGAACCTTGGGAGTCTGATAAACAAAGCATTTTTACCCTTACTATCTTCGGGTGGTAATCTAGTCACTTGGTTTTTGAGGTGGCCGTTGCACTCAATTCAACCGGAGGAGGCAGTGGACACCTCCCCTTGGAGATCCGGACAGGCGTCCATAACTGATTGAGGGGTGATTAATACTGTTGGTCCTCCATGGTGGCACCATCTTTCATATCCTCTCGAGTCCCAGCCCATTCTGCATGATTTGGATGCTTACTAGGCATCACCACCGTATTATTGAGAGATTAATACAATCTTAGTCTTCGACCTTACTGAGCTTACATCAGTTTGGCTGAGTATACGACATTATATAACCCCCAACATTTGGTTGTATCAGCTAGCAGTTGATGCGGCCTTTGGCCTCTCTGCTTCATCTTTTACATTACCATGGCCTCTAGCCTCAACTCCAACTATCGATTACTGTGATCTTCTCATTGGCCCTATGTATAGGACCCAAACTGGGACCCTTGTCCCTGGGTTCCTTCCGTCCATCTAGAATAAGTCTATTAGATCTACCCAGATCATTTTGATTGATCCAAATGAACATTTTTTTAACCGGACTTGTAACGTACCGGTTACCGAATAATGAGATTATAGATAAATGGGTTAATATAACCAAGATTAGATTTAATCTATGTGGAAAAATATAGTTTTGTGACCGTGGGACGAATCGGCGGCGTAGGTCCATTGGGTGCCCAAGGCGACGCCGCAGGTGCCCACTGGGAGCTCGAGCGCCCCAGGCGTGTGCCAATTCTAGTAGCAGTGCGCTTGAAGCGAGCTAGCTACCAGCTCAAGCGCCGGATAATTTCAAAAGTCACGTCAAGTTCTGTTTGGCATTTCACGCAGCTTCCAGGGAGAAATAAGAGAGAGAGGGAGGGAGAAGAGAGAGAGGTGAGATGAAGGTCCTTGGGTCCGATTCCAAGCTCGAACTAATTAGAAAAGTGTAGATCGGGTCAATATAAGTGCATCCATACACTCCTCTTTTTTTTCCACATTTTTATTTTATTTTTTTCGGATATCCTCGTTCCGATACACGATTAAAATTATATTTTGTATTACCTACGACTTGGGCTTGAGTAATCATCAATTTATTGTCCGATTTGATAATTTTACGTGGTATTTGTGTAATCCCAAAACTCTAACCTCACCGGTGCTGTTCATCCACGCCCGGATCCTTTTTACCCACGACTTTTTAGAGCTTTTACTTAAATTGGATCTAGAATACCATTACCGATAACTAGTATATGTCAATTTACCAATTGGGTATCCAATTTGATAATTTTAGGTGAAATCTCGTTTGTCAAAACCCTAGACTCACGCCTGACTTCTATTACCCGTTTATTTTGAGTTTCAAACTTGATTTGGCCCTAAATAACAAAAACTCATACCTTGAATATAATTATTTACCGATTGGGTGTCTGATTTTCTATATTTTGCTTCATTTTGCATAATCGAACCCCTAAACCTATGAAATTATTGTTCACCCAAGGCACATAAGTAATTTTACATAATTTTTGCTTTGTTAATTATTAATTAAGTTGCATATATTTGCATGTATTTAATTGTATATTTCAAAAATTATGTTTATTAATTGATTATAAAGAAAATATTGTCCGGACGCCTCTAAAATTGTATTCGTCTTTCGATGGTAAAAATTTCTATTCTTTCCTATACTTTATGATGTCCGAGCATATAAAATTAAGTCATAAGAAGATTTACATCTAAAATAAAGATAAAAATTATACAAGTATATGAAGAAAATGTCATAATTTATTGTATGTATGATTTGTTCTTCCAGAAAGATAAATTTGTAAAAGAAATTTGGTGGGCATTCCTTCAAAGAATAAGAAATTATGAAAATATGACCACGGATTTATTCTAACTGTGTATTATAGTAGGTGATATTCCTTGACATGTCTTAGGATGAAACTGTAAAAATACAAGAACTGCCTCTGCACCGTGGGAAGCTAGGGAGCATTATATTGGTCCTGTATATCGATGGATAGGTAGACCACTCGCCATGTGGTGTTTGGCTTTATATATTGGCAAAAGCGTATACCGTCCGTTATGAAAAATTAAGTATGTAGTTCAGCCTTAGATTATGTGGAGTATCATAATCCTTTTCTCGTTCTCCCATATTTTTAGCTGGTAAGGCCTACTTGCCATAATCTGTAAAAATAAATGTAATTTGAAAAGTACATTAATTCGTATTTTATATCTTTATGAATCCTTACATATTGTTTCAATCCCATTCCCTATTTCATTTAAAATATATTGCTTATTATTTGTTTATATTGTATTTGTTAAGCTTTTGGCTTACCTTTGCTACTTTTCTTATCTTTAGATAAGTACGAACTTATACCCGATCGGACAGAGTAATGAATTAAAAGTCGGTTAGGTATAAAAATATTGGAGGATAGCTTAAAGACTTAGATTCGTGATTTTGTACCCTGTTATTAAGTTTATTGTATTATTTTGATGACCTTGTACACAATTGGTAATGATACTTTATATGTAGTCTAACTTCTACTATATTTGATGGATATAGTTGTTTTCACAGGTTTGTTCAATTTAATTATGTATCTAATGGCATTTTGTCTAACCCGATGTCATACCTGGAGTTATGACGTTGGTGCCACACGTTTTAACTTGATTTTGGATCCTGTGTGGTTTGTTGTGGTTTTCTAATATGTCAGAGTTGATTGAGATGAATTTTTATTATTGTACAGGATATTATACAAGCTTTATATTTATTTGGTAGTCATCTTTCTACCAAAATTTTATCGGATTTTCTGTCGAAAATATGGTCTGTCACTATTGGTATCATAGAATAAGATACCTTAGAATTGATCTGAATCTTATGCGAAAATTTAGATTAGAGTAAGATAGATTGAATTAGTAAATGAGGCGTAGAATGATTAAGATAGGTCAGATAGTTCTAGTTGTCCTAATTTGTATGACTTAGACTAAAATTAAATCAGAATCAGTAGTTAGGAGTAATTGTTAGGTTACGATACCCTAAGTTAGTACCCTAATCTAGATAAGTTGGTTAACTTAGGTTAGATCCAAGTTATAGGTTAGTGGGTAAATGGGGTTATCTAACTTACACTGTCCTAGTTAGTGTCTAAGTGGTTAGCTAATCCATATTATTTTTATCCTAGGAGGGATATCCGTAGCCGATCGTGTCACGTAGGCGAGGGTCGAGACGTGGAAGTTGTGAGGTTCCAAATTTAAAATAGAATTAATATGAGACAATCATCATAACAATAAATAATACTAGACTTATTGGATGCCTAAACAAGAGCATTGGAGGAAATTTGGTGAAAATCTTTGGAATTGTGGTTGAAGTGCCGCAGGCAAGCTACACGCTCAAGCCCCCGCTCGAGCCAAAAAACTAGTAACCTCCCCGCCTGCTGCACACTCGAGCCGAAAAATCAGTAGCTACCCCGCCTGATGCACGCTCGAGACTGCTCGAGCGGATCTTCCAGAACCTTCCAGAAAGAAAGCTCCCGCGCTCGCTAGCCGCCTAAGCGAATTTTCCAGAACCTTCCAGAAAGCCCCCGCGCTCGCTGGCCGCTCGAGCTCCGATCAAGTGGAAAGAACCAGAACCGGCCCGCTCGCTGCTCGCTCGCCGGGCGCTCGAGCGGCCCGACTAGTATAAATACCCGGCCAGCTTCACGAATCTTCACTTTTCCCACTTTTTCCCCAGTTTTTCCAGAGCTTTCTGGCAAGAGAGAGAGAGAGAGAACGCCAAGCCTAGTAAGAGAAAGAAGGAAATCAATGTGTAGAGTCCGAATCCGACCAAAAGCCAGTTACAAAAGTGATAGCACGCGTTGAGGCAAGTGTTCTCATACTCACTATTTGCTCTCTTTCAATTTTTCTTCAATCACCGTCAGATATTATCGTACCGATACCCACCCAAAATATGGAGAATATATAACCCATGAATTATACTCTATGAATGTGTGAATATTTATTCATTGCGTCGGTTGAATCGTCTGATTTGTTATCGCGAAACCCTAACCCTCACCCAAATTCGAAATTCACTGTTTTCCCTTCCAAATCATGATAATTTGACCTCAAATTATGAATCACCACGTCCCTAATATGTATACATACCGACCGGGCATCCGTTTTCTCAAGAAACGACCCGTTCACAGCATCCGAGACCTCTAAATGCCTCCTGACACTGTTCACCCGAGGTGAACAAATAAATTTGCATGATTCCACCTTTGTCTTATCTTAAATTAATCTCAAAATATGTATCCCGATGTCCCAAATATATATATATATCGACCGGGCATCCGTTTTCACAAGAATTCACCCGTTCGCGGCGTTCGGAAGTGTTAAACGATCGCTGTCACTGTTCATCCAAGGTACAATGAAAATTTTACAAGTTCTTACCAATATCTAACTAACCATATGTGAATGTAAGCTTGAAAACATGGAATTAAGCATCGATTGACATGATACGGGCTCCGGAGGACCCCGAGGTGAAATTGGCTCATGAACGGTAAGAGATTCTAATCTTTCCTAATTTTTGGTAATCATAAATGCTTAAATTCCAAAGTAAAATGAAAATCGATGAGTAACGGAGGAAAGTCCAAAATGTGATATGAATGAGATATGAACCTCCCAAATGGCGGGAGATATGATACATGAGATACGGTGGACTTTCCCTCAAATGAATATGAAAATAGAATCATGAAACTAGGACCATGGATTTTTAGATGGATAGTATTCTTTAGCTTGACACGTCCATCACGGTATAAACTCGAAGAATACTTGGGCCACGTATTCTGGTTGCTTGTGTGTAAGTGGGTGGTGTCCGTGTCACGCCTTAGGATACTATTGTGAAAGAACGAGGACTGCCCTGGTACCCCGGGGGAATGGGGCAATTTACGGCACGATGTGCACAACCCTCCGAATGGGTCGTAAAAGATAATCCCTCACGGCCTTAGATCATATGGAGTATCATGATCCTTTCCTCGTTCTCTCGCATCGTTTGCTAGTACGACCTACTGGCCCTGGTCCGCAAAGATGCAAGTAACTTGAGAAAGTATATTCAAATGGTAATTAAAAACATGATAAATGACAAATTGGTTCTTCTAAGTATTGCCTCCCTTCATGCCTTTACATGGGTTCCCCCACCCCACTATCATTTCCATTATGATTCTAGCTTTTGATAGTGATGTGTGCTTACACTTGCTGGGCGATAAGCTCACCCTTGCACTCTCTCTTTTCAGATGAAAATGCCCTGATACCCGACGAGACTGAGTAGGACAAAGAAGCAAGATAGGCGACATGAATTTTGAAGAAACCTCGAGGATCTAGCTTGATTATGTATGGCATGGAAATTTTGTGGATGAATGGTTTTGATTCTTGTATACTATGGTTGTTATGCTTCCACAGTTGTGCTTGTGGTTATACTTGGGTTCTTATAGTTGGCATCTTTACCTAAGCCGACGTCATACCTAAGTTATGACGCCGGTGCCACTACAGGGGTTTAGTGGATCTGAGATCTTGTGTATGATGTTGAATGTATTTGTGGATATTGTGCAGAGTTTCTTACAGGTATTTATATTTTGGTAAACGTTCAAGGTACAAACGAAACTCTACCCAATTTTCTACAGAAATTTATAATATTAAATTATAATGATTTATTGACGGAAGGGTTATTTAAAAGAAAAATAACCCGGTCCGTCACAGAAGTGGTCTCAGACGTGATAGAGAGGTCAAGCATCCGAATCTGTTGGTTAGGATAGAAGGACTAGAAAAGTCATAGAAGGTCTTGTCCGAGCAAGAACCGGGAGATGAAATGTTAAAGAAGGATACCTTGCGGATTAAGTTACGTTGACCTTGGTCTGAGGACTTAGGATTGGGGAAGATTTCTTAGTGTAGCAAGTGAGGCGAATAAGGTGAAACCGTGGGCTCGAGGTTCGGATGATTTAGATTCGATTCCTGGTATTTGTGAATCCATGGATGGTGAATTGTGATCGATATAATAACAGTCAAGTGCTTAAATTTTGGGTGACTAGGATTCTGTAAAAGTTAGAATATAGATCCTGAGTATTAAAATGGTGTTTGCAGTGAACCATGTTCGAGATCGATGAGAATAAAGTCTTGAATCAAGAGGATAAAGAGATATTGTAGAATTTGACCATGGATGTTTCTATGGATAGATGTTCTTCCCGATGAGTTTGGAAGCATGCTCAATTTTGGTCACTCAATCACATGATAAAGGATTGTCCTTATCCATGGTTCGGATAGTAATAAGGTCCAGTGATCTTGAAATGGGGTTCTGAGATGATGACACAAGGTGTAGAGTGTCACCTATCTGAAATCTATATTTTTATTTTTGTTTCTAAGTTTTTGTAATTTGAGGATTTAGGCTTTGCATTTGTTGCATAGAAATGATTGGTTGGATTAATATGATTTATTCTGTGGTACCAATCTTGATGTGACATTAAGGATGACTTTGTCGGTAAGTCACCAAGCTGATATGAAGTGGGTTAGTAAGCATTATATTTTGCAATCAAATTGTGCAATTTTGAGTATGAACCTGAGTTAGTCAATGTATCAAAAAATTATTATTGTTTTGCCTATAGGTCATGTTATTGGGATCTATGCTAAGTTTATTTAATATTGAGACCACACTTAAAAGTCATCTCATGGTCAATAAGAGACCTTGGCTGCATAAGCATTTGAAGATGCTTCTTAAGGAAAAAGATTAGGTTGGTTGATCTAGAATCAGTAGATTGAGATTGTGTCGATATCAACATCAGTCTTTAAGGATCCCATAGTTAAATTGTTTGATCTTTTGTAAGAGTTTGATAATTTCTAAGATTGATCTATGCTCATAGTGTTGTTGATTGTAGACAATTGAGAATGATACCCGTGGTAGCAATCGAGATAAGATGTGGTCATTGTAAGTTCTAGTGATGCCGTTTGAGTTTCTAGATTTATTAGCACATCTATGAGTTTTATGGGTTGGATCTTTCTGCCATATTTGGGTCAATATTGTGATGGCCTCATCGAGGAACTCAAAAATTCATTGGGAGTATGAACATTATTTAAGGGTTGTGTCATAGATTAAAAAGATTGTTAGCCGTGTGTTCAATTGAGGTTAGGGTGTGAGTTTCGGTAAGGGAAGATGTCGTTTTGGGTATACAGATTCTTTGGTAACACAAATGTGGTCCTACAGGATTTGATCGATGGCTAACTTAGGGAAGACCAAGTGATGTCGCGTGGGTACACAGTTTCCTTGGGTTTAGTTGAGTCCGATAAGATATCCATTAGGTGTCCCTTGAGGTTTTTCAATGTTCGCAGAGCTTGGACTTAGAAGTGATCGGTATCCATCAGAAATAAGGTATGTGGGAATAACCTTCTAGGTTTGAATGGTAAATTGTTGACCAAGTTATTTGGGTTGACCCCATGGTAGTAGTGTGTGGTGCCTTGAGGAAAACTTAGAATTATGTCTTTCCTACATCATTTGCAGGTGGTTACCCTTTTGATAAGTGGGAAAGAAACCCATGATCGAAATTACCCCAACCAAAGTTTGAAGTTAGCAATTAGGGTTGTTGCTTTGAGGGCTTCTAGGTTTTGCTTATGGATGTAGTTACTGTCTAGCTTAACTTAAAGGTCCGAATTTCCATGCCATACAGAGGATATAATATTGCATTAGTACAAATGGGTAACCTGTTTAAGAATTGTGAAGATAAACCTCAGTGTCTCTCAAAGAAAGTGTACTTTAGGACCGATAATATAGTGTTGGGGAGTCTTTAGACTTAATATGTCATCAATGTTTCGTAGGAGTGGTAATCGTGAGCTGCAAGTAGTTCTAATATTTGGGGTTAATGGGACGCCATGCTCTGGATTTGGGAGATAGAATCGTATTCAAAGTATTAAAATTATAGAATTATGAGGTGATAAGTCCTTGTGATTTTATTCTAGGGTTAATAGAACAATAAGGATTTTGGAAGATTGAATAATTATGGATTAACTTTTGAGGACGTTCCTTTTATCTCGAAATTGGGTTATGCATATGGACCAAATATGTTAGCTCGTTAGTATACTAATGAAATAATAAATTACTGAGTACTTAAGTCCAGGGCTTAGATAGTGATTTGGGGCTGTGCCGAATTTTTGAGTAATCTTCTCAATTGTGATTTCTAAGTTAATCATGATATGAGGATTAAAAGCCTTACCTTGGTTGTGTTGATATCTCTAGGATTTTCTTGGGTCTGTGGCTGTTGTGTGGCCTAGACGTTTGATGTGAATCATTAGACAAGGATTGCAAATCGATTTTAGCGAACAAGTAAAGGGTCAATCAGTGTAGTGCAGCGGTAGCTTGTGGCTCATGACTTAGAGATTTTTAGAGTAAGATCGAGGATACAAGTAAACGATTATTTTCTAGGCTCAGGATAAACTGAAGTAGGAAATTATAAGTTGCTCGAGGTTTCGAATTAAGTCGAGGAGATAGTTGGTAATTGTAAACTGTCTACAATTTTTTGTGGACTATCATGACGTTTCCCCTACCTCGTGGGTTGAGGAAGTAAGTATATGGTCAAAGTGAGCCTTTCTGGGAAATTAGGAGCGTGTCTTGTGATGATATGTTCCTACTTAGATCTAAATAGGAAGTATTAAGTATTAGAGATTAGAGTGATTCTTGTGACTAAGTACTCTAGGAAATATCTTTCTTCAAGGATATGAAGTTGGAATCTGAAACGATTTTTTCCGTTTGTAAATTTTAAGGTTCGTTAAATTTTGAGGATGAAATTTCTAATAAATGGGGGAGAATTGTAACATACTAGTTACCAAATAATGTAATTATGAATAATTTGGTTAATATAATTAAGATTAGGTTTAATCTATGTGAGAGAATATAGTTTCGTGACCATGGGATGAATAGGCGGCATAGGCTCACCGGGCGCCCAAGGTAACGCCGCCGGTGCCTGAACATTTGGGCTTACACCCGGGGCGGGTGCCAATTCCAGTAGCAGGCGTGCCTGAAGCATGCTGGCTACTAGCTCGAGCACAGGATCATTTTAAAAGCCGCATCAAGTTCTGTTCGGTATTTCACACAGCTTCCAAGGAGAAATAAGGGAGAGAGAGGGGGAGAAGAGAGAGAGGTGAGATTGAGGTCTCTGGGTCCAATTCTGAGCTAGAGTTAGCTGGAAAAGTGATAGATCTAGTAGAGACAAGTGTATTCATACCCTCATCTTTGATTTTCTTACACTTTTATTTCGTTTTCTTCAGATATTTCTATTTTGATACCCGATTAAAGTTATATTTTGTATTATCCATGACTTAGGCTAGGTAATCATCAATTTATTGTCCGATTTGATGATTTTACGCGGTATTTGTGCAATCCTAAAACCCTAACCCGCGTCGGTATTATTTATCCGCGCCCGGACCCTTTTTACACACTAATATTTGGGACTTTTGCTTAAATTGGGCCTAAAATATCTTCACCCATAAATAGTATATGTCAATTTATCGATTTGGTATCCAATTTGATAGTTTTATGTAAAATCTCGTTCGCCAGAACCCTAGACTCGCACCCGACTTCCGTTACCCATTCATTTTGAGTTCCAAATTTTATTTGGCCATAGATAATAAAAACTCATACCTTGATTGGGTTATTTACCGATTGGGTGTCTGATTTTTCATATTTTGCTTCATTTTACATAATCGATAGCTAAACCATAAAATTACGGTTCACCCAAGGCACATAAGTAATTGCACATAATTTTTGCTTTGTTAATTGTTAATTAAATTGTATATATTTGCATGTGTTTAATTGAATGTTTCAAAATCATATTTGTCAACCAATTGTGAAGGAAATGTTATCCGAAAGCCTCTAAAGTTATATTTATCTCTCGGTGGTAAGAATTTCTATTCTTCCATAAACTTTATGATGTCCGTGCATATAAAATTAAGTCATAAGAAGATTTAAATTTGAAAAAAAGATAAAAATTGTATGAGTATTCGAAGAGAATATTACAATTTGTTATATGTATGATTTGTTCTTCCTAATGAAGAAATTTGTAAAAAAAGTTTGGTATGCATTCCTTCAAAGAATAAAAAATTATGAAATTAGGACCACGAATTTGTATTTCAGAAAGTAATATCCCTTAGCAGACTATTGATATTACAGCGAAAACTCAATAATTATCCTGACTGTCACGAACCAGAATTAAGTACGTTAATTTAAATAATTAATTATAATTTTGAAAATCAAAAATTCTAAATAAATTAAATAAATAAAATCTCAAATTTCAAGTATAATAAACCAAATATATATGACCCGATAAATCAAAATTCACAGAACACATTATCCGACAACCGTCCGGTTCAAACATATATGACCTGCTCTACCATCATCATAACGGAAGTAATAATCCGACCCAAAAATTATAATCAAATATAATATAATATTCAAACTTTCTAAAGTATAACAATAAACCCATATCCGACCAATTTCATAATCAAAATATATCAAGTATCAATTTAAACCATGATAAAATAGAAACTCACCAAGTCGGATGCTTATCTGACCAATCACGTATTTACTCCTACAATGCATCCGAACCTTTTATTCTAAAGGGATAAAATAGAAAAAGTAAGTCTAATACTCAATACGTATCATATTCAAATAAAAAAAGTCCAACAAATCAAAGGAAATGATCTAATGGATGAAAATACAACCAAATAATAGAATAAATCTAAATCGTCGATAAAATAAATCTAATAATAATCTAAGATCTAAAGTCTAAAAATTAATGGTAGTCATGTACTCAAAGTGAATATCTAAATGTAAAATAAATGTATAAATTTCGAAAACAGTCCTCATAAGAACGTATATATATATATAAACAAAATAGAGGTGATCCCGACCAATTTCAAAATTGACATCCAATCCAAGTCTAATCTAAATTCAAATCTAAATCCAAATCTAAGGCCGGATCAGCTTGTAATTTAGAATAGAATTTGATAGTCAGATAATCCAACAATTTGTGCAAAAGTCAAAGCAGTATCGCGACAAATATTCTAAAAGTTCAGATCAAAACATATAATCAAAATCGTTGTACAAGATATACCAAGGCCCAACTGAAGACAAATTTAGTGAATCTCAAATCCAAATCAAAATCCAATATAAATCAATGCAGAAATACAAATTATGCACCAAAAATGGATTATGATTATTTAAATACTAACTTGAGAAAAAATTATATATAATCCTGATAATCTTAGACTAAATCAAATGTAAGTTAGACCAACATGAATGGTCATCCATGTACTTTGTACCCATGGATAATGTTACTTACTATTATTTGTCACCCACGACTTTGGATGCAATCCTCAAATTTGTCGGATATATTAAGACGTCCGAATATATTTTAAGGTCAAGTTAAATTATCCAAATGGGAATGGTCACTACTACAAACCTTTCCTACCGGCAAAAAAAAAATTTTAATAATAAAATATCTCCCCGTCGGAAGCTGATCAGAGTATCCAATTTTTATATCCAAATATAGTAATTACAACTCAACACATACATGTAATTGTACGGCCTATGCAAAGTTTTATATTCACTTTCATACAAATATACTGATATAAAAATGTACATTATTTTATAAATTATTCGGACTTCCAAAAAAATATTAAACCCTCCAAAAATTATATATCCAGTCCAAAAATTCCTAAATCATCCAATGAACCTATACATGCATGTCCAAAAGAAACACAACATGTGTATAAAAATACATACATGTTAGTAAAAATTTTAAACAATATTCAAAATAAATCGGATGCTAAATTAGACCAAAAAGGAGTTTTATAGATATTTGTCTTGACCCCAAATTTTACAGATCTGAAGAAAGGATACTCCGAAGTGTCCAAATCGGACACTCTCTTTCCAGCCTTGCGTTCATTGCTGCACCTCGCCCGCGTTCTCCCTCTCTACGCATCATCTCTGCCGCTGTCGCTGCTCAACCACAGCCAACGCCGGTCCCTGGCGAGTCACCCACTAGCCGTCGCCGTCGTTGATGCTACCGACAACCACCGTTGGCCTCCTCAATAGCCTTACCTAGCGCCATTAGCCATTGCCCACACTAACTACCACTGTGCCACCCAAGAGCCGCCGTATCCTCACCGCACCACGCCGGTCTTATCGGCGTCGAAACACTGGCCGGCAGTCGGTCGTTGCCTCCCACGCCAACCTTCTCTCTCTCCTCTTCTCCTCCCTCTTCTCTCTCCCTGAACCCTCGTCCTTATCCCTGATCTACTTTCTCTTTCCTTTTTTTCTTTTTTTTTTTTTTATTATATATTTATATTATATTAATATTATTATTGTTATTTTCTTTTATTCCAAAATCCGCACAAACTACCACTGTGTCAACCAAGAACCGTCGTCTCCTCACTGCACCACGCCGGTCTTATCGGCGTCGAAATGCTGGCCGGCAGTCGGTCGTTGCCTCCCACGCCAACCTTCTCTCTCTCCTCTTCTCTCTCCCTGAACCCTCGTCCTTATCCCTGATCTACTTTCTCTTTCCTTTTTTTCTTTTTTTTTATTTTTTATTATATATTTATATTATATTAATATTATTAATATTATTATTGTTAGTTTCTTTTATTCCAAAATCTAAACCAATATTCCAGTGATAGTACGGAAATATCTCGGTGCCAACCCAACTGATCCAAATATCATTTTAAAATTTTTAATATTTAATAAATTTTTGCCATATCTAAATTACCTAAAATTATAATTAATATTAAATTAATTCGAACAAAAATCTAATATATTACACTGACTATATATTATAGTTGGTGATATTCCTTAGCTTGTCTTAAGATATTACTATGAAAATGCGAGGATTGTCGCTAGACCACGGAAAGTTAGAGAGCGTTTTATTGGCTTTGTATACCGGGTGATAGGTATACCATTCGCCACGTGGTGTTTGGCCTTGTTTACCGATGAAAGCGTATATCGTCCGTTATGAGACGTTAAGTATGTAGTTCGGCCTCAAATCATGTGGAGCATCATGATCTTTTCTTCTTTCTCCCACACTTTTAACTAGGTAAAGCCTATTGGCACTTATCCATAAAGATAAATGTAATTTAAAAAGTACATTAATTCATATTTTATATCTTCATACATCATTACATATTTCTTCTATCACATTCCCTATTTCATTTGGAATATATTTCTTATTATTTATTTATATTTTATTTGCTGAACTTTTGGCACACCCTTGCTACTTTCCTTATCTCCAGATGAGTACAAATTTATATACTCGATAGGGTGGGGTAGAGGATTAGAAGTTGGCTAGGTATGAAAATCTTGGAGGATAGTTTGAAGGTTTAGATTTGTGATTTTATACCATGTTATTAAGTTTATTGTATTATTTTGATGGTCATATATACCGATGATAATAATGTTGTATATGTAGTTTAGTTTTTACAATATTTGATTGATATAGTTACCCGATAGAACGGGGTAGAGGATTAGAAGTTCGTTAGGTATGAAAATCTTGAAGGATAGCTTGAAGGTTTAGATTTGTGATTTTATACCATGTTATTAAGTTTATTGTATTATTTTAATGGTCATATATACCGATGATAATAATGTTGTATATGTAGTTTAATTTTTACTGTATTTGATGGATATAGTTACTTTTACGAGTTTATACGGTTTAATTACGTATCTAGTGTTATTTGGCCTGAACCGACGTCATACCTAGAGTTATAACGTCGGTGCCACATGTTGTTAATTGTGATTTTAGATCCTGTGTGGTTTGTTATGATTTTCTGAAGTATCGATATAATGATCAAGTTTTTAGGATTTAAACTCTTAGCCATAAGGGAAAAATCAGCCTAGATAGCATGTTAACCGGTTAGGATATTTTTGTTGGAGTGACTATAGTGTTGACCGAAAATTTTGTAGTAATCAAAATTTTTATCTTAACAAAAAATTTTGTGTTAAAATATAATGTTGACCAAAAATTTTATGTTGACCAAATTGTGTGTTAATCGAGAATTTATATTGAAATATAGTGTTGATCGGAAATTTTGTGTTGTCCAAAATTTTTGTGTTAACAGAAAATTTTGTGTTAAAATATAGTGTTGACCGAAAATTTTATATTGAATGAAATTTTGTGTTAAAATATAGTGTTAACCAAAAATTTTATGTTGAAATATAGTGTTGACAAAAAATTTTGTATTGACCAAAATTTTTGTGTTAATCAGAAATTTATGTCGAAATATAGTGTTAACTGAAATATAGTGTTAATCAAAATTTTTGTGTTAATCGAAAATTTTGTGTTGAAATATAGTGTTGAGCAAAAATGTTGTGTTGATCGAAATTTTTATGTTAATTAGAAATTTATGTCGAAATATAGTATTGACTGAAATTTTTGTGTTAATAAAAAATTGTGTTGAAATATAGTGTTGACCAAAAATTTTATGTTGACCAGAATTTTTACATTAACCAAAAATTTAGTGTTGAAATATAGTGTTGACTAAAAATTTTATGTTAATCAAAATTTTTGTATTTATCAAAAATTTGTGTCGAAATATAGTGTTGATCGAAAATTTCGTGTTGACCAAAATTTTTGTGTTAATCAAAAATTTTTTATTGAAATATAGTGTTGACCGAAAATTTTTGTGTTAACCAAAAATTTTATGTCGAAATATAGTGTTGATCAAAAATTTTGTATTGACCAAAATTTTTGTATTAATTGAAAATTTGTGTCAAAATATAATGTTTAGCAAAAATTTTGTGTTAACCGAAATTTTTGTGTTAACTGAAAATTTTGTGTTGAAATAAAGTGTCGACCCAAAATTGAAAAGTTAACCCAAAATAACCTTGGACCACAGTCTGTCAATAAACAGTAATACCTGAGGACTTATAAAAGATCGAGATTATTTGGGGAGAATTTAAGGATTTAGAAAGAATTATTTGGGACTTAGAAGAAATAGAGAAAAGTAGAAAGAGTTCGAGGACGTTATGAAAAGCCCAAAGACATCATATAAATCCCAAAGACTCACAAACATTCTGAGGACTAAGAGAAAAATACCGAAGTCATTAGGAAAATACAAATGCCAGAATAGATCTAAGCACCAGAGTGACTTGCTGGCAACAATTTCGGTTTGGAAATTGTTGAAATTGCCAGTTACTTCGTTGTCCTTCTGACAAGAAAAGATTTAGAAGAAAAAGAAGTATCAAGTAGGTGACCTGCTCTCACCTACTCGTACCTACCTATTGCCTATAAATACGAGAGTTACGGGTTAAGGAAGACGCGAGAAAATATGAGGATAAGCAACGAAGGAGAAGAAGGGAAAGGAAGAAATTCAGAGTTGAGTAAGGAGTTTGAAGATCAGGCAAGTGTACTTCATGTTTTGTTCTTAACTGTTTCTTGTCTGGAAGCTAACATTATTCAAAAGTTCTTCACTGTTGTGTTTCTATGATATGCATATCATGATTATTATGTGGCATGATTATGAAGGATTTTCAAGAATAACACGTGTTATTTTTTACATGTGAAGTTTGGTTCCACAGCTCATGCTTGAAAATTTTACACAGACAGGTTATCTTGCACGTTTAATTTACTGACAACAATATAAGACTGTATATTTATGATCCTACCCAGTTGCATGTTGTTCGTCGTTTGTTAGAGTAAAACTGCATGCTTTAAAGCACTTTGGACATTTGAAAACAGTTGTGACAGTTGAGTAATTATAAGCCTAAAATGTAGCCAATTTGGATGGTCGAGTAGTTGTAAGCCTTAAATGTAACCAATTTCGATATATGACTACCAAATAATTACGGGCCTAAAATGTAGTCAATTTAGATGGTCGAATAACTGTAGACCTTAAATGTAACCAATTTCGATATGTGACGGCCAAGTAGTTACAGGCCTAAAATATATCTAGCTTAGACAGTGAGTAACTTGCAAACCTTAAACGTAGCAAGGTTTTGAAACTACATCTAATTTTTGAAAACCAGTTCACATGACAATCTCCTTATTCCATGCTTTGTGCTTCTGTATGCAAAAAATGTTTTCATTTCAATTCTTTTAAATTCGTTCACAGTTATATTTATGCATATTTTTGTTTAACTGTATATTATTGAGCTACCGCTCACTCCTTGCCCTTTTTTCCCCCTCAAATGACCAAAAATTTATACCAGACGAAAAGAAGTGAAGTCGGATGGTCTAAATAAACAAGAAGGCTGATCGGGATTTGTGTAGCAATGCATAACCGACCTTAATGTAATATTTTTGGATTATTCTGAAAATTTTGTAAAAATATTCCTGCTGTGTAAATAAAAGAATATTTAAGTGCTTCTGCTAAATTTTTATATTTTGAGTAACCTTGGGTTCCTAGTGGCATCTTGTGTGTCTTGGCAGACCCACCCTGAACCTCAGACAGTCAAGTAGTGACCGACCTAGTTAAGGCCGACTTAAATTGTCCGATTGTTTGTGATCTTATGCACGCGAATAATGAAATTTTAAGTTTACCTTATATTACTTATCATTTGTATTTATTTGGTGGCCTTTTTTCTATCGAAATTTAATCGGATTTTCGGTAGGAATCGTAGTCTATCACAGGACCTATTGAGGATATTTATTTCTACAATATTTATTGCGTTGGTAGGGGTACAGTTGTGCAAGGACCATTATAAATAAAGGGCCCCTATCTATGTTTTAAGGTACATATGGTCATATACATTTAATGCTAAAAGCTCCCAAGTTGTAAATAATTGAAAATTATCATCTATTCTGTGTTGTTTCCTTACGTATATTAAATTTATTCATAAGTTTTTTTGAATTTTATTTTTAACTTTTCTTTTTCGATTAATTCATTTCTCAATTAATATCTTGTGAGAGAGGATAGGGCCGGTTAGTAAAGCAACATTTATATGATATTGCAAAAAATGTGTCTTTTATGTAGTGTTTCAAATCGAAACAAAATCTCGCACGGCTGCTGAGTCATCGGACTTATCTACCAAAGGATTCATAAAATTTTTACAAATTGCATTGGCTAAAATGCATATTTTTATAACGGAACAGATTATAATCTACCAATGGCCTTCCATCAATAATCATGCATACATACAGCCGGGTTAAACAACTCTGCACAAATGACAAATAATAATAGGTGGACTTAAAGTTTTATTATTCGCGTGCACAAGATCGCAAATGGTTGGACAACTTAAGTCAACCTAAACTAGATCGGTCACAATTTAACCGTCTGAGGTGCTGGGTTGGTCAGCCAAAAGCACACGAGATGCCACTAAGAATCCAAAATTACTCAAATATAAAAACTTAGTGGAAGTATTTAATTATTCTTTTATTTACATAATAGAAACGTTTTACAAAATCATGCACTGCTACAACAATCCCGATCGGCCTTCCTGTCTAGCTAAGCTGTCTGACCTTTACTTTTCTCGTCTGACATAAATTCCTAATCATCTAAGGGTGGAAAAAATAACAATGGGTAAGTAATAACTCAGCAAGATACAGTTAAACGAAAACATATATAAATATATCTGTGGATGATGTTAAAAGAACTGACATGAAAGCATTTTGCACACAAAAGCATAAAAATGGAACAAGGACACTGTCATGAGAACTAGTTTTTCAAAACAGATGCAATTTTAAAACCTGACTACATTTTAAGACTGTAATTACTCGACCGTCTCATATCAAAACTGGCTACATTTAAGGTTTGTGGCTACTTAACCATCCAAATCGGCTACATTTTAGGCCTGCAACTACTCGGCCGTCACATATCAAAATTGGCTACATTTAAGATCTGCAACTACTCGACCATCCAAACTAACTACATTTTAGGCCTGCAACTACTCGTCCGTCAAAACTATTTTCAAATGTCCGAAGTGTTTAAAACCATGTAGTCTTACTTTTACAAATAGCGAACAACATGCAACCAGGTGAAATCTTAAATATGCAGTCCGAAGTTGTTGATAGTAATTTAAACATGCAAATTAACCTTTCTATGTACAATTTTTAAACATGAGCCGTTGAACAAAATCTCACATATAAAACATAACATATGCATATGCGCCAATCATGGAATTCCTTCATAAACATGTCGTGTAATTATTATGATATGTATCCCATAAAAGTCATGACGAAGAACAAGGTCGAAATAACATCAGAGTTTCAGACGAAACTCTTATTTATAGGTAATGGCCAAGTACAAGTAGGTGAAAGTAGGTCACCTACTTAATACTTCTTTCCTGCTAAATTTTTCTTGTCAGAAGGTCAATAGAGTAGGTGAGAGTGAGGTATAAGCTTATACTGATTCTAATTATCGTCTACTTGGAGTCCTCAGTATTTCTTACCAACTCTGGCCTTTAGCATTACCCTTGTAATAGTACTCCAGAAATTCTCACCAGCAATTGCCAAACTGTCAATTCCAACAATTACCAAACCGGAATTGTTACCAACAATTCACTCCTGCTCTTAAGTCTACTTTGGCATTTGTGTTTCCCAAATGACCTCAATATTTTTCTCTAAGTCTTCGGAATGTTTGTGAGTCCTCATCCATGGTCTCTTTTCTAATGCCTCGGACTCTTTCTAATTTTCTCTGTTTCTTTCTAAGTTCCAAACAATTCTTTCTAAGTCCTCGAATTCTTCCCAAATAATCTCGATCTTTAATAAGTCCTCGGGCTCTTGTAATGTCCTTGGGTGTCACTGTTTATTTACAGCTCACGGTTTCATGGTTATTTTAGGTTAACTTCCTAATTCCAATCAATACTAAATTTTCAGTTAACACAATATTTTCAGTTAATATAAAATTTTTGATCAATACAAAATTTTCAGTCAACACTTCATTTCAACATAAAATTTTCTAACAACACTACATTTCAACACAATTTTCGATTAACGCAATATTTTAGGTTAACTCAAAATTTTCGATCAACACAAAATTTTCAGTCAACACTATATTTCAGCACAAAATTTTCGGTCAGCACAAAATTTTCGATCTTCATGTTACCTCGGTCGATTTCTTTTCTATTGGAGTCGTGAGTGATGAAATTCTAGAAATCTGGTCCTTACAATTTTAAGCCCAATTCAAAGCACTATTGACTTCTCTTGGAGTTGGACTAACTTATTAGAAAACAAAATTCACAAAACTATGCTAAATGTGTTTTCGAATATTCAACGAAATCAAACTATGGCTAAGGTCAGCTCTTTCTCACCTTCCCCTCTCAGATTGACACTCTATTAAACAAACTTTCAACATACTCTTTCCTTGTGAGAATAAGGTTTCAAATGTCTACAAAGAGGAGAGGAGACCTAATCTTATACATGCAATAACATTAACCTCCTCAAGACTGGAAACCCTAATCAGACTTGTGGAAACTACTTAGTTACATGCGTATCATAACATATCATATAATAAATCAAATCATACGCAACTAAATTAGATATAATCCAATCAATATACACTTGTATAAAATGTATATTTAACTATGTTTTTATAAAACCAAAATTACACAATCAATGTAAGCTCACATTATGAAATTATCTCATTTGGACCAACATTAAATGTGAACAAGATTTAATACTATTTTTATTTTAAAATTGATTCCCATATTGAACTATATAGGTGCCCACACATTCGTAGTTCAATGGCAGCACCTTATAAACATGATCCAATTCAATAAAAATACCAACACCGATCGTGACAATAATTCCAACATTTAATGATGTTAACGTAAGACCACTACTTAGTTATAAATATTAACATCCTTATCGACACATATATCCAACCTCCAAACCAATATGATAATATGTAGTATAAACTTAGCAAAAATAAAATATAATAAAGTATTATACTAATTCATATCAGTCCTTATTATATCTTTTTCAATGAAAATCATATATGCTTCAAAAGAAGTTACATGTCTCTAAACAAACAAATAATATCTTTCCCTCTGCATATTTTGAGATCTAAAATGATATCATACAAAATGATGTAGGCAAAGTGTATATACTTTCTATGCTCAGAAGATATCATATGTGCACATCTTAACAATACATACCTACCTACATGTATCTAGGAAAAATTTCGCTTTTCATCATTTTTAAAGTAGTTGTACCAACAATTTATTTATTATGTAGTGCATTGCCTACATACCCAAAAAGACCAAGCCTATGCATAGTTCATATTATAGTTTTAAACTCCCAAAAACCAAAAATATCAAAGTCTTCCACAATGACCATGTTAGTCATATATGCCTTGAAAACTCTAAAAGCAAGACCTTTAGTAAATGGATGTATCAATCTTGTCTCGGTATTTATATATTGAAGTGATTTTTTTTTTTTTTGGTAACTTTTTATCTAACTATACGAGATTCTAATTATTATTATCTTTCAAGGAGAATACTATCATGTTACTGTCACAATAAAACAATAATGTTTTTAAGATGGAATTGACAACTTTTAATCTAGAATGAAATTCCACAACGGAACATCTTGGACAATAACCCTATAGCATGCCACAAATTATGCTTGCATAGTAAAAGTTGCTACTAGAATTTGTTTCTTATTTTCTAAGAAATAGCACCACCGAACAATTTGAAAAATGTAACCTAAAGTGGATTTCAAATCATTTGGATAACCAGCAAAATTTGAATCAGTGTGTCCTAATACTTCAAGATTAATAAAATATCTATAAATCTACATATAATTTTCGGTCTCTTCAGGTACTTCAATGATTTTTTTAGCTACTCTCTAATATCCCATACTTGAATTAGACTAAAATTTACTAAAAATTTTAGCTTAATATTTGGTTTAATACAATTGTGCGTTCATTAAACTTTCCAGCTGCACTAGCATAAAGTGTTTTTACATAACCTCCTTTTCAACATTATTTTTGGTGACTAATTATTACTGAACTTCTCTCCTTTTATAATAGGGATATCAATAGAAGTATAATCCTAGACACCAAATTTCTCAACATGTTGGATATATATTCTTTGAGAGGGTCCTAATGAATCACATTTTGTATCATGTTAAATACCAAAACTAAGTACACAAGAAGCCTCCCAAAATTTACTCATCTCAAAATTTACAAACAGCAATTGTTTAGTTTCATAGAGTAATTCCAAATAACAACTACCAAGAAAAATATCATTAGCGTATAGCACAGGAAAGATAAAATTACTTTCACAGATCTTAGGATGAATATGTTAATAAGCAATATTCTCAACAAATCTAAAACAAATAATTGTTGGCGCAAAAGGAAAAATGACCGATCGAACAGCAAGACAACACTAACGCCCCCCCACACACACAGGCACTTGGACAGAATTAACAATAAGGAAAGATAAAATAGAAAAAAAGAACACAGCTAAATTTTATGTGAAAAATCCTTCAAAATAAAGGAAAAAAAAATTACAGAATATTAATCCACAAATAAATCCACTATGTGTGAAAGTTGGTTACAGGGACAACACGGCTACACAAGCCTCCTTAAAAACAAATATAAAGAACAGAGCACACACACTCACAGCTCTCTATTACACTTCACTCATCTCTCTTGAAAACCAACACACTCTCATGTTCTCTCTGTTTTCTACTACTGAAGCCCCAGCAATCAATTACAAATATATTTACACGGGCTATTGAAGGCAACAACCATGCCAACGTGAAGGACACCTGCACAGGTGGCCGCCTGGTAGCCTACACATTTGCAACGTTTTTGCAGATTGTCAATTCCGCAGAAAACGGCCCACCACTTTGTAAAGACTATGTGCATATTCACGCCCACACACACAGACACTCGGACAGAATTAACAATAAGGAGAGATAAAATGGAGAAGAAGAACACGGTCAAATTTTACGTGAAAAACCCTTCCAAACAAAGGAAAAAATTATGGGATTTCAGTCCACAAATGAATCCACTATGTGTGAGAGCTGGTTATAGGAATAACACGGCTACACAAGCCTCCTTAAAGACGAATATGAAGAACAGAGCACACACACTCACAGCTCTCTATTACACTTCACTATTCTCCCTTGAAAACCCACACCCTCTCACGTCTCTCTGTTTTCTACTACTGAAGCCCTAGCAATCAATTACAAATATATATACACGGGTTATTGAAGTCAACAGTCATGCCAACGTAGAGAACATCTGTACAGGTGGCCGCCTGGTAACCTACACATCCGCAACGTTTTTTACAGATTTCCAATTCTGCAGAAAACGACCCACCACTCTACAAAGATTGTGTGCATATTCACACCCACACACACAGGCACTCGAATAGAATCAACAATAAGGAGAGATAAAATGGAAAAGAAGAACATTACCAAATTTTACATAAAAAATCTTTCAAAACAAAGGAAAAAACTACAAAATTTCAGTCCATAAATAAATTCACTATGTGTGAGAGCTGATTATAGGGACAATACGGCTACACAAGCCTCCTTAGAGACTAATATGAAGAACAGAGCACATATACTCACAACTCTCTATTACACTTCACTCTTCTCTCCTGAAAACCCACACACTCTCACGTTTTCTCAATTTTCAACTACTGAAGCCCCAGCAATCAATTGCAAATATATATACACAGGCTATTCAATGCAACAGCCATGCCAACGTGGAAGACACTTGTACAGGTGGCCGCCTACACATCTACGACATTTCTGCAAATTGTTAGTTCTACAGAAGACGGCCCACCACTCTACAAAGACTGTGCACATATTCCTTGATCTCATATGTACAGTAAATCTTCTAAGTTGTCTTCCATGTGTGCATTCTGCATCCAGGTCCTCGGTCCTCCGAGACCTCGGACCTCTAATTATGTCTCTAGGCATTGCCCGAAATCATCAATCTTCAACAGAGGAAGGTTCTCGGACATTACATTAAAGTCTGCATCCATTTTCAAAATCTACGCTCAACTTGGCCACAAGTCCGCCAACAATTCTTTGGCATAAGTCCGCGAATTATATCGCCACATAAATCTACGGCCACATTCCCCGAAAAGAGTGACCCCAACAATAATCACTTTATTAACTTTTAAATGATTACTGCCAAGACGCATGCTTAAATCCATGCATGAATTTTTTTCAATTACACACCATATCTTCTTCATCTTTCATTTCCAAACATTTCAGTTGTCTCATATAAAGATATTCATAAATGATTCCATTTTTTAAATTAGTTTTAATATTCATATTATGAAGATCTATATCATAATGGGCTAAGAGTTTCATAACTATTCTGAATGAATCTTTTTAGAATATTGGTAAGAAATCTCTTTTGTAATTTATAGCTTGTCTTTAGGTAAATCTCGAAACGACCAGTTTTGATTTGTACATTTTATTTTGAATCCATTTTTGTTTCAAACTCGTTTATAATCAATGGGATTTGAAAGTGGAGGAACAACGACGACTTCTTAGACTTCATTACTATCCATTGATCACCCTGTATCATTCGTAGTTTCAATCCATTTCCTAGAAAGGACCAACTAAAGCTTCTCTAAAAGAGATAGGACTAATATTGTACCCAATATTATATTCATTCATCAACAAATATATAAAATTGGGTAATATAGGTTCCTTTTGTGTTGTAATCTTCTTGTGACGTCCCGTATTTTCAATTGAAAATTTCATAGAGTTTCGACTGTAATACGGACGTCGACCAAATACAAAATCAGTAAATATTCTGTACAATAATTACTATTCACAAAAACATCTCAACAAGGGACCCAAAAGAAACCACCAAATCTACTACAACTCATCCATCAACAACACACAGGATCCAAACGTTACAAAATTTTACGTGGCACCAACATCGTAACTCCGATACGACGTTGACTCAGAATAAATACTATTAGGTATCCAAAACTAACCATGAGTACCTGCAGAAGCAATATACATTCATTCATATAGCGGAAACTATACTATAGACATTTCCTTTTACCCAAACATATGCAAGCGAAAATTCATCAAAAATATAAAATATTCTAACAGAAATCCCAATGTTGTATAACTAAGTCTATAAGGTTAAATTCATCGACTTCGAGTCTAGCCAACTCAAATCTTTTACCTTGCCTCAACGGGTGTAACTTGTGCTCATCTAGAGAGAGAAAAACAGTAATGGTAAACTAAAAGTTCAGTAAGTCATATAAAAACATTGAGGAACATGCATAATTTCATATTCAAAACATAATAATGTACGGACCGAAGGGCAGAATGCACATGAGACTAAAATTCATAATTTTAAATAGAATGCTTTCATGATTCATTCCAAATTTCTTTGGTTTGTTTTCTTGTCATTTCCTTAATTATCAATTCATTACTGAAACTAATTACATTGAAGGACTGAAGCCAATAGGCCTTACTGATTAAATGAGCAGTCGATCGTTACCCGAATTGCGTGTACCTACACAATCAAAAGTCCGTCTCCTCCTGTTCTTGATTCAAAGGAGGGCCGTCTACAAATCAACCCTATAAACGGGGCCATAATCCATTGCTGCAAATGGTATCCATATAGACAAGACCTTCTACTATAATATATTAAGGCATGTCAAAAAATATCACCCGTTAAACACGGTTAGGATGCACGGTTAGAGTAATTCTTGAGCTTCTACCATGATATTATGGCATGTCAAAGTTTATTATCCCTAATCCTCGATCCAAGTTTCTTATTTCTTTAGAAAATTCTGCTCTTAAATACATAATTCATTCGTTCTCACTCTGTTGGATAACATTTTGTATTTGTAATTCATTCATTCTTGTTCTGTTGGAGAACGTTCACAATTTTATCAATTCTTTATTCCGAAGAACAGTTCATAGATCCTTTACTTAATTACAGAATGTCCTTCACCACATTTCCTTTCCATAAGCATACTTCTGTATCCTTTGTGAGTTTGAAACCTCACGTGTTCATAGTTCATATATAATATTTCTTGGAACTTAGAAGGATTAAGAAATCCCTTTTTGATTATACCAGACAAAATTCTTAAGACTTTCGATCGTTAATTCTTTCATAAATGGTTCATGGCCTGATTCCTTGAACGTTCAAATCATTCTGTTCATGATACATGCATAAACCATCATAAGATTAGGAACAATTAGAAAATTTTTACCATAAAGTGCCATACGTGTTTTTAGAGCTTCTAGATGACAAATTCCTTTGCAAGTTCATGTATCATAATTTCTGGTATGATTAATTCAAACTATGTTCAAAGAAGGCATGGGTTAGGGTTTCAAGGGGCATAAAATCCTACAAAACTACTAATTCGAACACCTAAATAATAAATTAACTTATTCATGGTGCAGGTAATAACATCCTCGAGCCAATTCATCCATAAAATCTAATTTAATCGGTTAATTTCTCTGGACCGTGGTTTTAGGGTTTCCTATCTGGATCCGAGTCAAAACTACAAATTTGGGCATAACGTTCACACAATCACTTGCCCATGTCATGGATAACAATTATCTGAGACCGATTCATACATTAAACCCAATATAATTGATCAAACGTGGTCCGGACGCACCATAGGGTTCCGACAAACAGGTTTTCACCTAAAGTCACCAAATTTGATATCCAATCGATAAATTAACTTATACTAAATATGGATAATGATATTCTAATACCAAATTAGGCAAAAGTCCCAAATATTTGTGAGTAAAAAGAGCTCGAGCATAGGTGAACAGTGCCGTGCGGGTGTTAGGGTTTTCGGAGAGTGATATACCCCTCAAAACTTGATATTCGGACATGATTTTGATGTATTATCATATTTAGGTTATAGAAAAATAAAATATAAATTTATTTAGGTATTGGAATAAATATACCCGAAGAAAACAGAACAAAAGTGTATAAAAACGAAAGATGAGAGTATGAGTACACTTGCCTCGACCCGATTTACTACTTTTCCAACTAGCACAAGCTCAAATTCGAACTCGGGGGGCTTCGATCTCCCATTCTCTCTCTTCTCCTCCTCCCTCTCTCCCTCTTCTCCCTGAAAAATGGCCAAGAGAGCTGTATAAATAACGGGCTGGCGCTGAGCAAACTGGAATCAACGCTCAGCGGACATTGGCTCCCTGGGCGTGGCGCCTACTGGATACATCATCCAATAAAAAATCTTGGTATAAACTTTCAATCCTAACTACTTTTCGAGAAGATTATAAATTTTAACCACATATTGATAACCCCAAACTCTATAATGGGACAAGATTAATTCATAACATGCTCATAATTCAAAAGAAGTTTTATAAGTAGTTTTAGTAAGAACTCAAGTCAGAATCTAAATGACAGTTTTCAATGCTTCTCTCCATAAAGCAATCTAGGCAAATTAGCTTTACTTAACATGCTTCTTACCATATCCATAAGACTATGATTTTACCTTTTAAATACACCATTTTACTTCAACATTCTTGGCATGGTATAATGGCACATGATTTCACAATTCTATAAATACCTAGCAAATATACCTTTATCCTAATTAATCTCATTATAATTATTACAATATTCTCAACGTCAATTAGATCTCACTACTTTGATATGAAAAAGTTAATATTATAATTTTTGTAATATTAATCAATAATCAAATAAGCATAGTCAAAACAAGGAAAATCAGCAATAAACATGATGAAACATTTATTTGAATATATGGTAACAGAGGATGCTCCACAATTATTTGTATGTACCAATTCTAGAATATTATCTTTCTTACTGCTGCTTTTCTATTGCTCTCAGTCGACTTCATGCTAATGCAATCAACACATGTATAGTTGGAAAATTGACAGTAGGTAAAATGTCTCCTATGGTCAATATATTTGTCCTTTTCCTTGAGATATACCCTAAACGTCTGTGTCATATCATAGGAAAGGATTCTTAATGGAAGAACTTTCTTACCCACATTCACAACGTAAGAAACTTGAGGATAAGAAAATGGATTCAACCAGTCGAATCAATCAGATAAACAAGCTTTTTCATCCAAATGAGAATCATAAAATAATTCAACCATTCCATTACCAAAATCCAAATCAAGTTCTGAAATTTAAATTAAATTTCACCTTATTAATGTTACATAAATAATATCCTACAAAAAAAATGTGAAAAATCAAACTCCAAAGATACAATCCTTCAGAGTTCATCTACTTACGAATCCCTATGGAACATAGCAATATGATTTCTCGCAAGAGAGTATAATCACCATGTGGAAACATCCATTAAATTGGGCTCAAAATAATCCAAGGCAAAAGCGATGCTGCAAAGTTTTTGTTTTCCAATCAAGCCTTAAACTTGAAACAATCGTTTTTCCAATGACTATTCTTCTTGCATAATTTACGCTTCTTTTTTTTTTTTTTTTTTTTGAGTTTATTTTAATATGTCAAATATTTTAACCAAAATTTTTCTTATTCTAGATATCATAATAATTGCAGAGCTTAGGCCTAGATTATTTAGAAAAGACTCATTTTTAGGGTTTTGTTAGAAGGTCACATTCTTATACTCAATGGCTTATCGTGAAATCTATCCTCTTCTTAAGCACAAACAATAATAAGTTTGTCTAAATTCTATTTGTCACATTACACATTGCAAAGCTAATTTAAGGTTGTTGGGATTCGACCCAGGTATACACAATCCAGTACAGCAGAATAAAATTTGAACCTCCCATTACTCGTCAACCATCAAACTTGTGAGTATAAAAAATATAACAATACACAACACTTTAACGTGAAAAACTCTTTCCAATTAAGAGAAAAATTACATGATAAATTTTGAACAAATCATCATGAAAGTGCCGATTATATGAAACCCTTTCGAAATCCTTTCACTACAATCCTGAGTGAAAATTAGGTGATTACAACCCCCCCTCAACACACTCAATAACCCACAAAAGAAATATAATAAGAAATAAAAGCAATCAAATAAAAATATATTCTAAAAATCGCCTCTATAATCTCAACTTTGACGAAGAACAAAATTTAAATCAGATCTTAATCGGAAGCTAAACCTTCTTCCTCTTCTCTCTTCTTCACTTCTCCCTCTCAGTGCGGCGAATTATGGTCATGAATATTTTGTTAGACAACCAGTTGACAAGTAGAGAAATTGTAGGATAATTTAATGTTTTGTGTTGCAGGGATGAATTGGCTCTCAGCAAAACCAGCAAGGAACGCAGGGATGAAGAATTCGATTCTGTTTTGTGTTGGATGCAGAAAATTTAGAGCGAAATTCAGCTGTAGATAAAATCTTGACCCCAGGATTAATTTTTGCTTTTTTTTGGAGGGATTTGTTGGATTCCTACAGCATCAAAAGAATACAGAATTCTTGAACCCAGGATGCAGTCCATGTGTGGCAAATGGGGGATTTACATCAGAATGAAATGCTCATGATCATGAGCACACAGAAGTCATTGTTGGTGGCCGGAAGATTTACATTTTTTTTTTTTAATTCTTTGGAAGATGTACTGAGCCAAAGGATATGAGAGCAGCAGCCAGAAGAAGATATGAAGATTTGCTCTTGTTTATTTTTTTAATTATTGTAAGACAATTTGTGTTTTTTATATGAAATTCATTATATTTTTAATATTTGTATTAAATTTTTATCCATTAAAATATATAATTTAAATGTAAAATTATATGCTTTTTGTGATAATTATTTATTATTAAATATAACATTTAGTAACAAATTAAAAATGTATTTTAATGATAAAATTATTTTGTCACTAAAGAATATTATTAGTGATAAATTATTTTTTGTCACTAAAGAAGTCTTTTAATGACAAAATTATTATCTTTAAAGATAAATTATTTTGTCACTAAAAATTAATATTATTTTAGTAATATATGACAGAATATTCATTATGCTATATTTTCTAATAGTAATATGCATGATGTACTTTCAAACTCGCATCATGAAGCTAATTGGTGAAGATATACAAGATTTCAAAAATCGAGTACCTTCAGACAAAAGAATTTTTCTAGATTAAGCATCCTTTGATCACCTGTCATCGTTTCCAAATTACTACAATATAACCGCTTTGGATGGATAATTGTACGTAATAATTTTTAAAAATGTAATGTTATCATTTTTTAAATCAAGAAAATTGGTTGATATCCATGAATGTGCGACTCTGGCGTGTAACACCCACTTCTACTTAGAAATAATTTCTTTAAATGAGAAATATGTGTAGCTTTCAAATGCCCATAAATTATTTCAAACATCCAAAAAATATTAATTTCAGGCCAATAAAATTAATTCCACATGTGATTGAAATAACAAATAAAACATGAAATAATACCAAAATAATATATTCATTTGAATAAATTATGGAGAGTACACACACACGCGCAAAACCCAATGTTTTGTAAACAATTCATAGCAGAAAAACGACAGACTTGAGCTAATAAATTCCGGCCCTATGTAAAGATGAATGGCATTTTTCTTCTAACTGAGTACAACATGTCAAATGCAATCCAGGCTAATCTCAAATATCTTCCAATTTTAAGGCCCAGATACCCTTCCTATATAACGTGGGATTCTCTAGAGGTGACTTCTACGAATTCTAAAGTTAAGAACTTAATTCCCACGTTCAGACTATGACTTTGAGGTTAAACACTTATACGATCTATAATTACACAAGTTTAAAAGAACCAATCATCCGTCAAGCAACCAAATAAGGCCAATTAAGTTGGTCTAAATATACCTAAACAAATCAATTAGTGACCGGTCTTTTTAATCTTATAGTTTTATAATATTATTTTCTATTTAACTTACGTAGGATTAATCTAATAAATTTATTCTATGGTGGTTAATTTCTCAAACTACATTTTACAATGTTGAAGAAGTGAGCATATATCTGGTCTACCCATAGCTCCAATAGCGATACACGTCAAGTAGTGGCCGGCCATATAAACCTATTTTCAATCTTTTATGAAAATATGTAAGTTTTTCTAAAGATCAAGGATGGCTTTAATTGGAAAGGCACCATCTAGCCACGTTGCTTTCATCAATTAAAACAAGACATTTCATTCAAACGCACCAGAATTAGGATACAGAGAAGTGCGATGGTTTTATATAACGGAACAAGTTTAACACTGAGTTTGAATTGATTTTGTTATTCATCAACAGTTGGGTGGGTCTCAATTAGTTTTTGACTATGATACCTCACATTAATAGACTCAGATAGTTTAGCTGACAATAAAAATATATTTATTCTCCAAATTCATAGTGGACTTGTAAAAATAATAGTAACAAAGATTGAACAAAACAAAAATAAAGGAAAAATCGAATATCACCAAAATGCGTTAAATATAAAAGGTCACAGTATTATTTAATTGGTGTAAAGATGACATATATTTATCATAAAAGGATATTTTTATAATAATATTTAATTTATCAATCTATATTATTAAATTAAATTAAATTAAATTAAATAGCACCAGATGATGATTGAGAGAGTATAATTAAGGATGTACTAAACAATTCAATTACTTCACATAGTATGTGTAACGTGCGTCTGACAGGGCTGTCAGGTCGTTGCGTGTGAGAAACGCAATGTCTTATTATTATGCGGTGGACGTGGGATGGCTACTGCAATTTCGCTGAATGTGCTTTAAAGCGTTGATTGATTTTCTCATGGTCTCATTGAATGCCATCGACTTCAGAAACTCATCATCGTTAGCGTGATTACGAAACTTCTGATTTTTCGTTTTACGATTTTTGTGGGTGGGTGGAATATTAATTTTAGGGTGGTTTTTTCTGAAAACCTGTTGAAAAAAATTACGATAACTTTTGACAAGTCCCAATCATATTTTTAAAAATAATGGTAAGTATATGATTTAATAAATAAACATCATTTCATATATTATACGAGATGGCCTACCATGTAGGCATAGTTACTTCGCCTCAAATTGTTTATGAACAAGAGGGTTTTATTACTAATAAGATATAATGATTACACCTAAATTATTAAATATAAATTTAATAGTTTAAATTTAAAATAGAAAAATTCATGCTGTGTGAGAGAAAGAGACTGCCGTACGTCGATGGTGGGTGAGTTCGGCCCTGTGACCCCCATTTTCCACGCCGCTAGCCCCATAACTATTATACATCAGCATCATCTCATAACCCCATTTTCTTGTTTTTCTTTGACCTTACTTATTGTAAAAATTATGGAAGATGAGATAAATAAAATTTTTTATATTTTTATGTATATTAAATTGTATAATAGACTATTCTTTTATAAAAGAAAGAAGCAACCTAAATTAAAAAGGTTTTAAGAATGGTGATTATATAAGCTATTTAAATTAGAAGAATCAATTATCTAATTGAAAAAGATATAATATGCATCTGAATATATATATAGTAATATGCTAATTTAAGAATGATATAAGATATTATATGATGTCATTAATATCCTCTCTCAAACTCAAAATAGGTTGGAAGAGACTAATTAGAGTTTGAAAACTAAATTAATGTGATGACCAAGAGGATAAGCTTTTATAAAAATATCAGTCAATTGATTAATTGAAAAATTTGAAAAAAGGCGAAGGGTGCCTGTTGTGAGATGATGACGTGTAAAGTGGCAATCAATTTTAATATGTTTGGTGCATTAATAAAATATATCATTATGGGTAATCAGCATATTATTGTGGTTGTCACAATGGAAAGAAGTGTTACAAAGTTGAGAAATATTGATATCCTATAAAAGTCAATAAAGCCAAAGAAGTTCAAATGTAGTATCAATATGAGTGATATTCAACTTCAATACTTAAACAAGTAACAATAGTTTGCTTTTACTACATCATAAAATGACAGAATCCTCTACTAGGCATAGAAAACTAATAGTAGACCATCAGTCAGTATGATTGTCGGCCTAATCAGTATAAAAGTATACGCAGAGCTTCAAGAAAGAGTGAAAAAGGAAGTGTAGCCCCTAAAATAAAGTACCTTTCATATAGTAAGGAACATGAAAAATAACGGCATAGTGAACAGAATACAGAGCTAATATGAATTGAGTGACAAGAATCATAGTATAAGTATTATCAAGTTTGATAACAGTGAAATAGACGAGGTTACCAATCAACTAGCGATAAAGAGGCGCATCAAATAGAGACTTGCTATCAATAGTACAGAGTTTAAAATTACATTGAAGAAATATAGTATATGCCTTATAGAATTATTAAGTTTGATAACAGTGAACTAGATGGGATTCCTAACCAATTGACGATAAAGAGTGGCATCAAATAAATACTCATTATAAATAGCACACAGTTTGACTTTTCAATTAAGAAGACTAGTATATGCCTTATAGTCAGTAAGCTCGGCGTGAACAAATAGATTAGATGTATATTTAGCTCATATCAAATAATAGTTATCAGATGTGATAGTAACCTTAAGGCTAAGAAAGTAGCAAAGAAATCGAAGTATTTCAATTTGAAGCGTTAACCCAATAAGTATTTAAGTTCAATGATGGTAGAATTGTCATTATCAATAATAATCATATTGTTAATATAAAATAAGAGACTAGTGATACCAATAGTAGTATAAAAAGTAAAAATGGTAAAGTTATAAAGATTAGAAACAAATCTAAGCTATGAAATAATTGAGCTGAACTTAACAAACTAAGCATGAGGAGCCTACTTAAGACTATATAAAGTACGGTAAAGATAATAGACTTGTCCAAAAAAATAAAGATAATCAAGATGAGGCTTTAGATAGACTTTTTCAGTAATATTATTATGTAAAAAAATATCTTTATATCTATTTGATATAAAAATCAGTGATCTATAGTAATGACAATTAAAAGAAAACTAACAAATGTGGTACGAATAATAATAGTAAAAGTCTCCTCATAATTAATGGCATACCCCAATATAAAACCCTTAGCCACAATGTGAGTTTTATATTGAATTTTAGAACTATCAGAAATTATTTTTCAGTTTGAATATATATTTATTTTTCGTTGTAGTATTATTAGATGGATGAGTAAACAGATCCCAAATATGAGTCTTACAAAAAGTATTAAGCTCTTCAGGCATAATTTGTTACCATAGAGAATCGGAGCCGCTTCCATAATAATTACGTGACTCATAAAAAGGAATAAGAGTGAAAAAACATAGATAGTCATAAAAATTGGTAGGAGGGATGAATACTCAATTGGAGTGACAAACATCCATAGTAGGAGAGGGCACCGATGGGATGAATGCGATAGTAGAATTATTGGGCAAGTTAAATTCGTTAATAGCGAATAAGCTGACAAACTTTATATTAAACGAGAAACTTAAAAAATGATACATAGTTAAATCAATAAATATTCAAAAAGGGGTAAAAAGGCTTGGAGGAAATAAAGGGAAGGTAATGAAGTTTTTGTGTTCCTAAAATTTAACATTCCTAAAAATACAAAAATACTTAGTTATAAGATCATAACAACGGTAACTTTTATATTTAATATCTTGACCAAAAAAATAGCAAAGGTGAAAGTAAGGCTTAAATTTGATATGCTCATGAGGAGGAAGGATGCTAAAGTAAGTATAACCAAAAACTTTGATAATTGAATAATCGGAGACCTTGTTTGGAAAACGCTTATATAGAGATCGGTTAGAAATAAGGAAAACGTAACTAATAGTGTGATGGGATAGGTTATTATTTTTTTATTTATTTTTATAGATTTAGGTTTTGTCCCTGCAGGAAAAAAAAAGCCAAAGTCTATGACCAGTATAAAAAAATAGACATTTGTTGGATCCAAGCATTATAATTGTTGTCATCCAAAATAATTTCAATAAGACAAATGATATCATTTGAAAAAGCCACAAAGAGAGGATAATAACGCTAATTGAATTCTGATAATGGGTATAAAAGACTGGGTTAGAGAACTATTAAAAAATTGTTAGAAAAGGTGTCAAAGAGTCACTGGATGCCGGAAAAGTCACCAGAGAAGGTCGCCGGAATAATACTAGAACACTCGATAGTAAAGTTGTTGACGATCGATGATGGTGGTGCACAGAAGCCGGCGAATGTGGGCAGTGGCCGACCGTGATAAGATGGCTAGTGGAGGTGAGCCAAAATCAAAAAAGAAGTGAAATGGGCCAAGATGACTGAATGGGCTACGGAAGGCACAAGGAGCCCAGTAGCTACCAAACCAACGCATTGAAGTAGAATGACTGACAAAACGTTGCGTTTTGTAATGTAACTGTCCTCTGTGTAAGCGAGCACATTTAGTTATGTACTTCAACTTAAATGACACGTTTTATTGTATGTTTTGATTCTTAGTGGCCTTGCGTGTGAGACAAAGCTCTGCATTTAGGTCATCTTCTAAACTAAGGGTTTGTGAGAGATGCGACAATGGGTTGATGCCGAAAAGTGAGAAACAACGGAGCCGGAGCCAATGCCAATGCTGATGTCGAAAAGTAAGAGCAACGAAGTCAGTGAAACACAAAATCGATGCTAAGCACGGCTGTAAAGCTTATGAGCCCAAATCTGAGACCAAAGAATGAATCAATGCGGAATGAGGATCAATTTAAAAAACCAATGCGGCAGCAGTGATCGCGCGAATAGCACAATGCTAGAGAAGACAATGAACAGTAGATAGGGAAGCCAAGAGAGAGGGTTTGTGGAATAGGCAATGGCTTGCAACAAGTCGTACGGAAGATAAGAATAGCGCGTAGTAAGAGAAAATCGAACGAAGTGAACGACAAAACTTACTAAAACAATGATACCTCTAATATCATATATAAATTGTAAGAGAAGAAAGAAAGGAAGATTTCTGTATTTCTATATATATCAAACTATACAATTGATCATCATTCTATAAGAAAATAAGGCAATCTAAGCTAAAAATATTATAGTAATGATAATTATATAAATTATTTCAATTAAAGAATATCAATTATTTAATTTAGAAAAGATATTATATACATCTAAATATATATAGTAATCTATTAATTTGGAATTGATATAAAATATTATATTGTATCTTTAATACTTATTTCTGTGACCGTTGCATCCTTACATCAATGTATCGTCGCTATTTTAGTTAGAGCTCACAAATGTTGTAAACGGTCTTTAATTATATGTTGGCCGTATAAATACAATAAAAGAGAAAATATTTAAAGTAATCTCCAAAAATACTACACAAATCTCAAAATAGAGGCCAATAGAGTGTATATGAGCGGCTGAATATTGACCAACTTTCATCCTATATTCAAAATCGTCGTCAATGGTTTCACCTTTTCAGACCATTCACTGAGATATTTTGGCGTTCAATTGAATCATTGCCTCCTCTACTTCATATACAACTCGTCTATATTTTAATTTAACGCTTTTATCGTCCTGATTTATTTATTTTCTTTAAAAAAATAAAATAAAATTTACCCTCCAATGCTTTTGGTCTCTTGTTTCTCCCATTGTTATATAACATAGAAAAGGTATTGACCACAAAATGCCATCTTAGTTTATCACGCATAATAGCGTGCTAGCCCATGGCAGAAACAACACGCATGCTTCAAAGAATTTTGAGTATTGAATTGTGCCAACCGATAGCCTGTTTATCACACACAAGTATTTAGACACTTTAATATAACGAGATATCAATCGATTCATCTATTTTTATTTGAAATGTTAATATCGACAGATGGATAGGATGCCATACCATTAAAAAAAAAGTTTAAAAATAATTAAAGGATGTCCATAAATGTTACATCTTGGATTTTTGAGGTATGTACTTTGTATCATATGAGGGAAATAATTTTTAGGGGCTTAATTTGGGTTATGTAATTGTCATATTTTGGGCATGTTTGGAGCACACTTTGGATATAAGCAAATTCAGTAATAAAGGGATTATTATTTTTTAATCAATAGAAATTTTCCACCAAAAAAATTAATAGCAAACACCTAATTATTGCCTGAACTAACATATCCTAACTCACATTTAAACAATGTTATATATATATATATATATATATATAAGCACATTTAAATCAACCTGGAACACTTCGATGAGATGAGTGGGGCAAAATTTAAAGGAGTTAATTGAGTTGTACCCCAAATAGTATGACACGGCTCAACCTATTGCAGGTCATGATGGTCACAATACAGAATGAATAATATTATATTTCGTATAATATAATATATTTTTTAAATTTTTACTAGACCGTAAGTTAATTGGCCCACGTAGCATCTCTAGCACAACCTTTCTTTTAATTTTAACGGTCACATGACCTTTCAAATTTCCAGTCGCAGTCACGTGACCCTTGCCCCATTCTATATAAAAATAATTAATTAAATAAAAACTATAAATAACACTCTTTCTTCTACCAATACAAATATCTTTTTACTCTTGCGCTCCTGAATAACAAATAATAGTGTAATGTTAATATAAGTATATTATTTTTATTAATTTTTATTTTTAATTATATATTAATATTATTATTTTATAACTTATTTATTAATTATGACACATAATTTTATTAATTTTAATAATAAAAAAATATAATAAAATTATTCAGTTACTTTCACGCTGGTTATACATCATACACATTCTAACAATGATACTAAAATATTATAATCATAACCTATCCTAGATATCATTGCAATTACCCTTTTCAATTCTAGTCGTTTATGTAGAAAAGGTTTTAATAGTATATGGCAGCTTTTTAAAATTAAATTAATTAATTGTTAGAAATAAATATTTTGTAAAAAGATATAAAAAAAATAAATGCATTTGTGAGAGTTCTAAAAATATTCGATATTTAAAAAATATTTGAGATAATAATTATCTTTAACTTAAATTAAACTAATATTTTCAAGCGATGTAGGGTTAGAATTTTTTTAGTACAATTAAAAGCTAAATCAAAAAGGATTCATGAAATATATAGTTCACTCGAAAAGCTCTTTTCCCATAATAAAAAATTATAAGTGTGAAAGGTACGTGTAGAAGTATTTGCAACCTAAATATATAAAAATAATTTTGATATATTATTAAAAGTAATATTATCTGTCTTTTTGATAATTTAAAAAAGAATTATTGTAAAAATTAATATAAGTAAAACTTAATATTTTTTAACTAGTTATATATGGTCTTCACGTAATAACTTATATTATATTTATGTTACTGCACATTAAATTTTTAAAAATCAAAAATTATAAAAAATTATTGGTTTTAAAATATTTGAATGCCAACACACTACTTTCATAATTTTTAAAATATAAATATTATTAGAAATAAATATAAAAAATTTAATAAGATGTTTTATTACTTTTTGACATATTTTAAATAATAATGTTGTTAATTTTTAATTAAAATAATAATTTTTAAATTTTAAATGATGAATTATTCTATAGAAAATATGGATATCATACTATTAATATTTATGCCAACAATATTTTATAATTTATTTATACTATATAAAAAGGTAAAGAATATTATTATATTTATTAGAATGTTTTCCTTTTGGGACGAATAATGCAGGACATTACATCAACATAACAAACTCAATTACAATATGATAAAGATCAACTACCCAATACTATGGAACTTGACTTACTAAATATAAAAGATTGCACATCCTTTTAATTCTATTATAACTATCTTTCACAATAAATATCCTAACGATTGAGTCTTTTACATATGTGGATTAGAAAATGGTCAAAATGATTAACTATTTTTCAAAAATATTTTATTTTGATATTAACGAATTTATAGGTACTCGTAATACCACCTAAATCTATTATTAAGTCAATTGATATTATTTACTAACAATTTTATACTTCATCAGAATGATAATTATTTTCATCATATAATACCGATAATAGAGGTAAATATAAAATTTAATAAAATAAATTTAAGTAAATATCAATATAATTGAAAATATTATATTTCCTAATATTATATTTAAATATATTTTTATAAGAAATTTTAAATATTAAAAAATCCTTTAATACTATAATGTCTTGCCATAATTATAAACCCCGTATAAATTTATATAGAGTGTTGTTGGGTCCAACTCGGAGGTAGGCCAAGAGTAGCAATGCCCAGTCGAAGGAACACCGGTCTAGCCGAGCAGTGATACCCAAATTCTTGGAAGGCCCAAAAGATTTTGGAAAGCGGCCCACGTGACGCCCTAGAGGAGCGGCCAATTAGCACACCGTTACAACCCATTCAGGTGGATGCAGACAGTATGAGCCAACCAAGAGAATGCTGGCCAATGACGAGAAAGTCAGCGCTGTAAGTTCCGGTACACGCCATCCTCCCAAGCCACTAAGCTAATCCCTGCACGAGCAACAGATCAAGCGTGGTCAACACCTGACGACGGTCTCCACTCCTAAGGCGACAGCAGACACCGCAGGCTACCGCCAGATGTTAGCGATCGCGAATCCCGACTTGTCACATGTCAGAGATTTTCGCGCCCAAGGTTCTCCAACATGTGGCCTATAAATGTTCTTTCCTTCGGTAGATAAAGGGGCCCCGATCAAATTCCTGATCTCAGACAGAAGCAAAGATCACCGACCCTAAAAGCCTCATTCGAGCAATTTTAGTGAGCCAGTTCTTACAGTGCAATCCACGGAGCCTAGCCTTCCATCATCGCTCAACAAGCCTTGCATTACTGCATACTCACATTCCCCACCGTATCTTTATATTTACTCTTGCATCTCTCTGTTTATTGCAGAAGATACCTGACTTGAGCGTCGAAATATTTTCGGTGGGAGAACATTCTGCCAACCTCAGATCTCTTATTTGTAGTTTATATTATGTATGACCCAAGTTGAAGAGTGCAGAGACCGGACCCGTTCAAGATCCAACACAAGCGTAAAATTCGAAGGCTCTCTAATCCGTCAAAAAACTCAGACCCAAGGACGCAACATTGGCGCTCTTTATGGGAACGCAACAAAAAGTCTAACCTCTCGCTTCAACATTCACCCTCTCACATGAGAAAAGGTCAACACTAGAGCATAAGAAAGCGCGCCACAAAGAGACACCACCGACCGCAGTGATGACCCCTCAGTGGGTAGCCGACAAACGCCCAGAGCCCAATGTGCATAAGCTAACTGCCGATGTAGGCAACATGAAGCACATGCTTCAAGTGCTGTGCACTCAGATGGAAACACAATGGATGGGAGCTCCTCCCCTGGTGCCCCAGGAGTCAACCTCCAGACGAAGGAGGCACAGTGCGAGGAGCCCCGAGGCAAGGATAAATCGGCCTAACAACGCCGAAACCCAAGCGGCCTCAGGCAGTAGTACCCAAATGACTACTAGGAGCCTCCCTAGCCAAGATGAGCCGACAAAAAGCCCAGAATGGGAAAATCCCCGCAATGCCCACAGCAACAAGAGGCCAACCATTGGAAGAGAGGGCTCGTGCAATACGCGGCCATCCAGAACGGGCAGCCGTAGCATCCAACGCAACCTGTAAGACAACTCTAAGCTCTAAGACTTCATCAACGCGAAGAGAAGCGAGTCCACCCCCAGAATAGAGGAAAACGTGGAAAAGATATGGAACCACTTGTTCAAGGGGGAGCCCAGACAATCAGCGCTCGACTTGCGAAGGTCACTGTTCACTATGGGCATCCGGACTCAACTGCTCCCCCTAAAGTTCAAGATGCCAACATTGGACCGGTACGACGGAAGTGTGGACCCGATGGACCACTTAAACTACTGTTGTACCCACCTATCCCTTTACGGGACAAGTGAGGCCGTCATGTGCTAGTGCTTCCCTCTCACACTTAAAGGGGACACCCTACTTTGGTTCCACGGCCTCCAACCAAACTCCATCCAATTATTCGATGAGCTTGCCAATTTCTTCTTGTGCCAATTCTCCTCCAATCAAAGGGAGGAGAAGCAGCTCTATCACCTCATCTACCTCCGCTAGCGGTCGAAGGAGAGCCTAAAGCAGTTCCTGGCCCACTTCATCACCGAAGCCCAACAGATTCCCCAGCTCTCTGATGTGATGAAGCTCAGCGCCTTTATTGCCATGTTGGCCTGGAGAAATTCTTCAAACACTTGACACCAACACCCTCAATCCTTCTGGATGTTCAGGCCATCGCTCAGGCCTAAATCTCGGCTGAGGAGGCCAACGAAGCAAGGCATCCCGAATGCACTGACCAACAGCCGGAAGGGCTAATTGTTGGGAAGAAGAGAAACAAAGATGGCAGCCACTTTCAGGAGTGCCGCAAGAAGCCGTGACCTGAACCGACTACAAGCCGGTGACCCTAACTCGCCTAAACGACACCCGCTCAAGCATCCTGATGCAGATCAGGGATGATAAATTCTTGAAGTGGCCCAAGGCGCTGAAGAACCCAAAGGTTGGAGACCGGACAAAGTACTACCACTTTCACTGATCTTTGGAACATACTACGAATGACTATCTGACCCTATAGAAGGAGATTGAAGACCTAATCCCCTGAGGGCACCTCAAGTGGTTCCTAAAGGGCTTAAGGCAGACCCCCGAGGCTTTCAAAGGTAAAGCCAACGAGCCACCGAGGAACCGCACCACCGTTGGCATGATCAATATGATTTCAAATGTGCTGGCCAGGAGTAGCGAACTAGGTTGACCCGAACACGCTTCCAACAACAAAAGAGCAAGAGTAAAAGCTAGGAGTGATTTCAATAGGAGTGAGAAAGGTCCAAAAGATTTTGGAAAGCAGCCCACGTGATGCCCTAGAGTAGCAGCCAATCAGCATACCGCCACAGCCAGTTCAGGTGGCTACAGACAGTAAGAGCCAGCCCAGAAAATGTTGGCCAATGAGGAGAAAGTTAGCGTTGTAAGTTACAGCACACACTAACTTCCCAAGCTACTCAGCCAATCCCCGCGCAAGAAACAGACCAAGCTTGGTCAACACCCAACAACGATCTTCGCACCACCGCAAGGCAACAACTGACACCGTAGGGTACTACCAATGGTTAGTGGCCGGTGAATCCCGACTTGCCACATGTCGAAATTTTTCGCGCCCGAGGTTCTTCACAATGGATTCTATAAATATCCTTTCCTTCAATAGGAAAAGGAGCCCTGATCAAATTCTAGATCTCAGAAGAAATCAAAGATCACCGACCCTAAAAGCTTAAATCGAGCAATTTTAGTGAGCCACTTCCTACAATACAATCCCCGAAGCCTAGCCTTCCATCATCACTCAACGAGCCTTGCATTCCTGCATCCTTACATTCCCCACCGCATATTTATATTCACTCGTGCATCTCTTCGTTTATTGCAGAAGATACCTAACTTGAGTGTCAGAATATTTTTGATGAAAGAACATCCCACTAACTTCTAACATCTTATTTGTAGTTTGTATTGCGTATGGCCCAGATTGAGGACTACAAAAATCGGACCCGTTCAAGATTCAACCCATGCGTGAAATTCAAAGGCTTCATAATCTGCCAAAAAATTTGGACCCAAAGACGTAACAAGTGTATATCTATATTAAAGAATTCTATGCAAATGTAAAGATAGCCGACAACATAGAAGAAATAAAGGTCTATATCCATTACAACTTATATATAATATGTAACTTATATGCATAATATTTAACATAGGGACCATTCAATCTAACAATAGAAGCAAGTAATAGCAATAAATATGGTCAATAAAATACAGTCAATTAGTAAAAATATAATAATTATTAATTTTTTTCAGTACTTATAGTCTAACCACATCTTTAACTTTACAAAAAACAAATTAGAGTTTAAGATTTTAAATTGATGAAAGGCTAATAAGCACAAAATTTTTATACTTATTTTAATAACGTGAGATTTTTTATTTCCATCATCAAGTACAGTCTTAGTGAAGTCAATTTTTAATGCCAATGGTAAAATAGTTGACAAAAAAGAAATAGAGTGACATTGAAGTATATCCTTTTTAACAATTGGTTAGATGTAGAAAATTACATTAAAAATCTGATTCTTTTAAGTTTCAGTAAAGATGATAACTTCATAAATAACGATAGTGAAAATATAAATAAAATTTAAAAATAATAAGTATATATATATATATTACTTAATAAATTATAATATTAAAAATATTTAACTATATAAATAAAAATTAATTTATTTTTTTTATAATACTTTCTATAATTTTATTTTTTATATATATATATTCTATTTTTTTATATTAAAGCCATGATTGACATGGCATGATCTAGAAACACACCCAACCCAACACAGATAAGCCATGTGCTGTGTTGGGTTAAGATATTATATTGCATACCAAACCAAGCATGATATGTTTATATAATAACGGCCCAAATAAATGGATTGTGATATTATAATTAGAGTCATTAGACTATCCGAAAGTTAAGAACTTTCATTTGTGAAAAGTATGAATGATTGTGGAATTAAAGCTATCTAAATGGATTAATCATGTAATTATGTGGTGATTATAGAATGTGATAAAGTGATTGAGTAATTGGAGTCATTGATCGGATGCTTAAAATGAAATGTCTTCAGCTTGGATTGGTTTAAGATGTTTACCTACTTCTATTTTCATCCACTCAAAAATCCTTATTGACCTATTGTATTTCCTCTTTTAATTATGTCATTTTTTTATCTTTCTGGACCTGCATAGGAGATTCTTATACTATAACGGCACGTTTGGTTGTTGGAATGGAATAAGGTGGGAATAGAATAGTTATTCCCAGGGAATAGAATTAGATGGGAATAAAGTTGAAAATTGTTATTCCTATGTTTGGTTGTTGGAATAGAATTAGTTGAAAATTTGTATTACAATGTTTGGTTTGTAGAATTGTATGAGGAATAAGGTGAAAATTTATCGGAATGACTCTTTTACCCTTATAATAATAATAAAAAGAATAATAATAATAATAAAATAATAATAATAATAATAATAATAATAATAATAATAATAATAATAATAATAATAATAATAAAAGTAATAAAAATAATAATAATAATAATAATAATAATAAAAGTAATAATAATAATAATAATAATAATAATAATAAAAGTAATAAAAATAATAATAATAAAATAATAATAATAATAATAATAAAAGTAATAAAAATAATAATAATAATAATAATAATAATAATAATAATAAAAGTAATAAAAATAATAATAATAATAATAATAAAATAATAATAATAATAATAATAATATGGGACAAATTTAGGTTAATAAAATTATTGGGTGGAAATTTTTTTTCCTCCCTAATCAGGAATAAAAAATACCTAATGCCACCAAGAAATTATTATTCCTTGTAATCAAGAAATAACTATTCATTCGGAATTGTTATTCCCAACTTAAGTGCAACCAAACGGTGGAATAGTAATTCCACCAAGAATAAGAAGGGAATAGAATTTGTATTCCCTCCAACCAAACATAGGGTAAGTTCTTTGCCTTGATTTCTATTATTATTGAAATATTTGTTTGAGTGCAGTAAAGAATTGTAAAAAATTATAATTTAGAATTCCATGATATTAAACCTAGATGTTCATTATTATATATTTGATATAATACAATACTCCGTTTTGTATTTAATAGATAAAGCAAATGAAGATAAATGAGGTCACAAAAGAATTAAAGAAAGAAAAAATCTAAATATTCTTAGTGTAGTCTACTTTATTAGATATTAAGATTATTACAATAATCTGGATGATTTGTTATGTAATTATTTTTCCCTGTAAAACATTTAAATTTTGGATGTATGTGATATTCGGTATAGCATTGGTTGATTTTTCAGGCTATGGATGCTGGTAACTCTCTTGGTATTGTCCCAGAGGTGATGGAAAGGAGTTTTGATGTTTTATTGTTTGACTTATCCTACCAAGAGGAACGTTTTGTGCGTTGGTTGTAGGTTCGCATTGGTGAAAAGTACTATCATCATAGATTTTTTTTTCTTTTGTTGAAATTTTAGTTTCCTTATAAGTTTATATAAAATCTCGGAACACATTGCTATATTCACGTGATATATTCATGAATCATGCTTATGAATCGCTTTGTAAAATCTTAGTTCCTCAAATTATTAGCTTTTGTTATTATTTTATTCATAATTATATTACTTGTCGAATTTTTAACTTATTCATTGTATATTACTGTCTATCTACTATGAGTATTAAGTCACTAGACTTTGGGGGCAAAAAATACCATTTAAGAGACAGGCGAGATGACCATTTTTGGATGCTTGATTTTTCTTGGGATAAGTAATTAATTTCTGTAAATAAAATAAGATTGTATAAAATTATGTATCAATATACCCAAAACTTAAGAAACCTTTTACATGATAAAAAAGCAAGGACAACACCCAACAACAAAGTAATGAGAGAGATCTAACTATGGATAATAGTTAAAGAAATTCTTTAATATCTAGTAATAGAACGTGATTAGTCCATTGATGATAGCTTTAATTAGATATTACAGAGTTATAATTTATAGATGTGGACTTTTAATCTATATAGATAAGTAAGCATTGAAATTAGTATTTCTAAAATACTATATTCAAGTAGACCATTTTTCAATTCTTTTTCAATTAACCTATCCGAATTGTGGCCATGAACACCACTCAAATAATTGAGTTCCAAATGTTGTCCAAAGTCCTCCATTTATGCGTCATGTGAATCTGACAGCTCTCATTGAATTATTGGAGCATCTTCTAGACTTGTTTATCATACTTCATGTCCTTTCTCTTTACTGTCAAAGTTCTGACATATCATTAAAAAATTTACTAAAATTTTAATTAATACATAATTCATCTATGTGTTTTTTTTTTCCCTAAAAAATTATAGTAGTAGTTATTGTAAAATATCTAAAATATATAATTAAAAAAAGTAGATTATATCAAAAAAAATTATGAAGGAGTTGTGATAAAAATATTTCTCCTCGTGAAAAGTTGTTTAAAAAGCACCCATAAATCAATGCCAAACACCCACTTTAAAAATGCGTGAAAAAATATTAAAAATAATGCTTATACAACAATTTTCAATTTTATTATCGAAACAGGCTATCAAAACATAATCAGTTTAAAAAGCTTTAATTTTCATTTGACTTGAAAATAAATTATGGCGTAAATATTAACACTTGTAAGGCATATCCTCTCAAAAATATCGATTAAAAGTGTATTTTTATATTGTTAAACTAACCTAATAAAAAAGTACCCAGCCATCCGTAACAGAATCGGTGCTGACACGTTTATGCTTCTCGGGCAAAAAGTCTACTTGGAACGTGAAGATCTTTCATGATATGTCACATAAGATGATGAGATGTACTGAATATTGATGGTCCGTGGTTATCGTTGGTGGGATCAGGAGTAGGAGCACATAATCAATTAGCAAGATGAAAAAGAACGATGTCGTCTGCGTCACTGGCGGTGCTGGTTACATAGCTTCCTCGCTCATTAAGAAGCTTTTGCAGAAAGGTTATGGCGTCCACGCTACTCTCAGAACACTAGGTACGCAGCTTGACTAATATAGAACATACGTTTCACTTTTACCCTCAATTTCATAACCAATTCGTCCAGAAATATTAAGCGAGGGGTAAATTTTAAGTTTGGGAACTGTTAATTTTCCTTGACATGTTATCAAAGTCATTGAGTAAAAGGTTTAGATGTAAAACAGATGACAAGTCCAAGGTCGGGCTTCTGCAAAGTATGCCAGGTGCCGACACAGGATTAGAGTTGTTTGAAGCGGATATATCCAGCCCTCAACAGTTCCAAGCTGCAATCGACGGTTGTGATTTTGTTTTCCATGTTGCCACCCCCTTCCATGACAGTAATTCCCAGGTATTTTCAAAGTAATTGATCCATAGTTTCTTCATTCTTTTCATTATTACTTTGTGGGTTTTTTTAACTGATTATTGTTCAGTTCACAGTTTATTCTACTACTTGGAAGAAGTTATGATCCTTCACTAACGTTTGCTATGCACTAGTATATTGCAAGTAATTCCAATATTGATCCTGCATATATCACTTGTACAGTACAAGGAAATAGTTGAAGGTGCAGTTGCAGCGGCAAATAGCATAGCAAACTTTTGCATTAGATCAGGAACGGTTAAGAGGCTGGTCTATACGGCCTCTGTGATCTCTGCATCGCCTATAAAGGACGATGGAACCGGTTTTAAGGACTGCATGGATGAAACATGTTGGACACCCCTTGATCTTTCAGTAGCTTTCAATGATGAATTTCTGAAGGCAAGCTCTTCTTATGGTTAACTACTACTATCTTAAAAAAAAAAAAAATCTAGGAAAAAAAAAGGCAGATATTTGGCGTTATTGGTGGTGGGAGGACTTAATATCACTGGATAATACTCATATAGTTAACTGTTAATAAAAATGATCTTATTTTGCAGAGTTACAAAGATTCAAAAATATTAGCCGAAAAAGAAATCATGAAATTTGAAAATCACAGTGAAGATGGGAGATCAATAGAGGTGGTAACCCTTGTATGCGGCTTGGTGGGAGGGGACACTCCATGCTCCCACTTATCCCGCAGTTTATCTATGATTCTATCACCGCTTACGAACGATAAAATTGCATACCACAGTTTGCGGTTTCTGGAGGAATTGCTAGGAAAAGTTCCCATCATTCACATCGACGATGTGTGTGAAGCACATATCTTTTGCATGGAGCAACCCTCCATCAGTGGGAGATTTCTGTGCGCAAGCTTCTTTGTTCAATCTTCAGAAATTGCTCTCTACTATGCACAATCATGCCCCCATCTTCAAGTCAAGCAAGAGTAAGCTATAACTTCTACACTTACATATTATTTTTGAACCTTCATATGGTTGTTCAAACGCTTTCATTGTTCAAATGACAATGTTTTTCACAATCCTTAAATATAAATCGAACACAACTCATAGGTTATTAAACAAAAGGAAAACAAAAGTAGATTAATCTTGATTGAATATCCGAAGAAAAGTTATTTTATATGGCATATTTTGTCAAAATTTGAGACTGAGAATGAAATTGCAGGTATCTTAATGGACCGAGAAGGAGTGTTAGATGGGGATCGTCAAAGTTAAATGAGAAAGGATTTGAGTACAAGTACGACACGAAGACGATATTGGATGATTCTCTTTATTGTGGACAGAGGTTGGGTTACATATCATAGATATAGTATCCTTTCATTAGAGAAGGATCCCTTAATCTACTCTGATCATCCTCTTAGATTTTTCTGTTCCTGTCTCCATTTTTGCTGTTCTTCACAATCAGAATCAACTGTATACACTAAACTTTTAAAAATAGACATCTTTGAATTTGAATGTTGGGCCAAAATAGTAGAACCAGAATCATATTTATGTTGAAATTTTCTTTGGTTGGTTTATGAGATGACTAGTGATGGTTTTTACTATAAAGAGATTCCCATATAATTTCAATTTTATTGTAAAATTTTATTTTATTTGACCAATGACTAGTGTCTGCCTGTAATAAAAATGCAGTAAAATAAGGGAAAAATATATATCATTGAAAAGGCTAGTTAAATATTATTGCGTTCCAGAAATTCAGGTTATCCTACGAATTGGGGGCCGCAAATCGGATCTTCTTGCTGGTCAATCTGACGCGGATCTGCCCTCCATAGCCTCGAACTTAAACCCTGCGCAACACAACTAAAAACGAGAAGTTAGAAGATTACGGGAATTGCTCCCACCGTAAACCCTCTGACACTCAAGTCAAATAACTTTTCAAAAGAATAAAAAGATATAAAGAGGATATTTAGATATTTGTATCAGTGGATTGAGCATGTGTCCTGATGATGGACGGCTTAAATATGCACCCGCAGAAGGGCGGCTTGGATATAGATTGTCCGTCTGAATATTATTAGAGTACTTTGGAGAGATGGCCGGTCACTTGATTGGAATATCTCCTAGAGGGAGCGCCTTGAGATGTTCTTCTGGCCTTCATGGATGAGGACTGGCCTCCTAAGGTGTGGCCTTTTGGACGGAGCACATGGCTCCATGAATGATTCTTCTTTTGGATTTTCCTTTCCAGCTTTCCTTTTTTGGGTCCTTTCATTGGGTGGCCTCCTGGGATGGATGGTGGTTAGCCTTTCCTTCCTTTTTCTCGCCTTTTAGCCTCTTTTTTCATTTTTTCTCCCCTTTTTCTTTTTTTCTTTTGAGGGCCCCCCTTTTCTCTATTGGAATGAAGGTCTTTATATAGTTGGAGGATCGTCATTCTCATCCATAGTCAACTGCCGGTAAAAACCACCCATGGATTAGATGAAGTGGTTGAGTCTTATCCATAGTCAACTGCCGGTGATAATCGCCTGTAGATCGGACAAAGTAGTTGAGCGGTTTTCTAGGCCGGGTATGCAGTATACCTATCACTAGCCCCCCATGTTGGGTGGTTTAAAATTTTTAACCCCCGGCGTGTTTCTGATGGGATGCTGTCTGTTTGGCTTTGCCGGCTTACCATCTTTGGAAAATTCAATTTTTAAAATCTGACTTCTTTTGAGCCGCTATGTGATTTAATCAAATTTCAAAATTTGACATCTTTTGGGCCGCTCGGTGATGTAATCGAGGTTTTAAAATTCGACCTCTTTTGGGCCGATCGGTAATGTAATCGAGGTTTTAGAATTCGACCTCTTTTGGGCCGCTCAGTGATATAACTGAGGTTTTAGAATTCGACCTCTTTTGGGCCGCTCGGAGATGTAACCGAGGTTTTGGAATTCAACCTTTTTTGGGTTGCTCGGTGATGTAACCGAGGTTTTGGAATTCGACCTATTTTGGGCCGCTCAAAAATATGCCATGATATGCGAGCACTCCTGGACTGAAGGTGGAATTGTAGTTGGTGTTCAAAGTAGATGGAGTGCCATGTTCTTGGAGCGGTGTGGTCCATATTGCTCTTAGCTTTCGTCAATACTTGATGACTGAATCGATTTCCTGGCCACTGTTAGGCTTTGTCACTAGTAGCCACTTGGGCTACGAGGTGATTAGCCCACCTAGGGTTTTTTTTTTTTTTTTTTTTGTGAATGTTGGTCAACCTTAATTACGTGAAAGTTGAATGGTTAAACCCCTAGCATAACATCTTGGGACCGACACAAATCGAAGCAGTTGAAACTACTAGAAAACTGTCTTCAAAGGCCGTTGTGTTGGGTTTGGTCACTCATTATAAGATGTATTGTTGTGCTTGCAGCACACGCATGTAGCCTCAAGAGAATTCCGAAGTGGAAATTCATGAATGAACAAACTCATGGCTGGACGTCTAGTTAACAAATTAATCAATTCTAGGCAAAGGGAAGTTATCCTTGGGGCATGCTTTATTGAGGTATGTGAAATCCACGCACATTCTCCACTTCTCGTTATTCTTTTTCACCATGACCACATTTGATAACCAGTTTGGATACTGTATATCCCGGATGAATCCGACGTCTAGGAGCTTCTTCACCTCCTTACGTATGGCCACCAATTTCTCTACTGAATAATTTCGATGCTTTTGCTTGACGGGCCTGTGACGACGATCCAGGCCCAACTTATGGACCATTATTTCTGTGGAGATCCCCAACATGTCACTTGGCACCTAGAGAAAAACGTCTAAATTCTTCCACAGGAAATTGATAAGTTGGTTTTGGGCGAATCAAGGTAGAGAGCTTCCTATTTGGACATACTTCCCTGGATCTCTTGGATCCATTGGGACTCGGACAGTTGGCCACCTGGACTGTGTTTGTTGTAACATCACTTCGTCTCATAGGTCCAAGTCTTCAAGAGGCCGGGAAAGAGGGGTCTGCATGACTTGGGACAGGTAGGATGTTCATCCAACAACTTGATCTCCAAAAACCTCCCCAATCCCAAATGGAGTCAAAAATTTTATTTTCAGATGCAGGATGGAAGTCACAGCATCGAAGGCAGTCAAGCAAAGGCGTCCAAGGATTACGTTGTAAACTGATGAGAGGTCCAAGACCAAGAAGATGAGGACCTTAAACATAGTCCTCGGGTATATCCCTAGCGTGACTTCCAGTTGAATGACACCCTAAATTGATACTAGCTCATTATTCAGTCCGTAGATGGGTCCTTTGGTTTCTCTCATTTGACTTCTCTTAAGTCCTAATTTGAAATACGCATCAAGATAAAACAAATTTTTCGAGCTCCCATTATCAATAAAGACTTGTTTCATTTGGTAGTCATTTTCTCCATCTGAAACGAGTGCAGTTACAATCAGGGGATCAGAGTGAGGGGAAGTTAGATGAACCATATCCTCATTGCTAAAACTAATAACTTCATCCCTATTTCCTACCCTTGGTCTTTTCACCGCGATGATCTCCTAAGCATCTTCACAGGTCAGGCGAGTTGACATCAGGTTTACAACCCCCGCAACCACTCGATTTCTGAGCTGATTAGTCTCAACATCACCCGCTATTTCGGAGCTTTGTCCGGATATTTGTAGAAACCGGTTGAGATGACCCCTCCTTATTAGCTCTTCAATCTCCGTTTGTAATGTCCAGCAGTCCTCAGTAATGTGGCCTCTGCAGCGACAGTAATGACAGTACTTCGATTGGTCGCCACCTTTAGGATTCTTCGGTGCTCTGGGTCATTTCAGAAATTTCTCATCCTGAATTTGTATCAAGACGTTGGTACGAGTGTCGTTCAAGGGAGTGAGATTTATTGGCTTGGGCTCCTTCCGAGTGACCTGTTCGGACTTATGCAGCTTTTTTATTGTTTGGGGACCTTGACGGTCCCCTCCCTTTCTCTTTCCTTTCACCTCCCTCAGGCAAAAGTTTTCATCCTTCTCCAGCCTCTTCGCGTCGTTGGCTTCTTCGGCCGCAAAGTATACTCGCGCTACGACCTCGGCCTCTGTGAACATTTGGAGACCCTTGTGAATGAGGCGCTTGGAGAAAGCCCCTCCTTCTAAGGCGAACAAGAATGCATTTAGCTTTACCCTATTGTCCAACCTTGGGATCTGCCTGGCCCCTGCTATAAATCGAGCTAGGAATCCCCTCAAGCTCTCCCAGGCACTCTGCTTTACTCGGGTGAGGTGCCACGGTTGCTTCTCCATCCTTCGGCTAGAGGCAAATTGCCAGAGGAAACTTACTGCCAGCTCACTGAAGGAGTGAATGGATTCAGCTGGCAATCTGTAGAACCACACTCTCGCGTCTCCTTTAAGTGTCAAAGGGAAGCGTTGACACATAGTCATCACATCTAGGCCTTGGAGGTTCATGTGCTCTCGAAAGTAATTAAGATGATCCATGGGGTCAGCACTCCCATCGTAGATATCGAGGTTTAGAATCTTGAACTTCGAGGGGAGTGGCCTCTTTTTAATCTCCACCGTGAACGGAGATTGGAGTAAGCCAACTCCTCCTCCGTTGTTTCTACCGAAGACTCGATTCTCCAGGTGCGTCGTCACTGGGAGTCACCTTCTGAACAACGCGCTCCTAATTGCTAGGAATGGAGCATGGATTGTGCCTTTTCTGGGCTCTCCTCCTAAACCCGAGGACCTAAGCGACCTTTAAGTCACTGAGGGACTTTGCTACTTGAGGCAACTTGGGTCCTCGGAGCCTTGTGCTGGTCAACTTGCTTGTTGGGGTGTTTCTTTTCCTTGCCCCTATTCTGGGTCTTTGCGGTTTGAGAGCCCTTGGAAGGTGCTCCTCTCATCCACTCATCTATTCTTGAGCAGAGGGTCCAGACGACCCTGGACACATCGTCCATCCTTATGGCCAACACCCGTACCACTGGATCAAGATGGTTTTCCACCCTGATATACGCAATAGGGCAGTTGTCACATGAGGCCGCATCTCTGACAGGGGCACTCGCTTGTACTCGCGTGTTACCATACTTGATTTTGGGAAAAGCATCAGGAAACTTTTGGAAGATTTCTAAAAAACGCAAAAAATTGACTTTTGGTCGTTTCCCACAGAAGACACCAATATTGCATTCTCGGATCTTGCGTGCTCGTACAAACGAGGATCCGGCTGCGGACTCTTTCTGAGTACTCAGGTAAGACATGTGCAACACAAAGGATGAATGAAGCGAGAAAGAGAGTACGAGGACTAAAATACGTAGAGTTTTTACGTAGAAAGCCTTCTTTTAAATGAGAAGGAAAAACAGCAAGATTTTGGTCCGAGAACTTGTTTTACTATGATATGTTTGGCCACAGAGAAATTACAGAATGCGCTCAAGTCTTTATCTTTCTCTCTGCAATGGCTAAGTGAACATAAATATTGGATCATTTGTTTGGTAAACAATTAATGTATTTATAGTGAGGGGTTTTCCCTTGAGAGGAGTCCACATGGGGTTGGCATGTGTAGGAGATCTCTGCAAATCCATTTTGTCGTGTCAGGAATGTTGCGTGCACGCGGGCTGGTATGATATCACTTCTACAGGGTCGCGTGCTCTGCTAGCCATCATTCCTCTTGCAACCTGACAGGGTTACTCACCCAATCTCTGCATGCCAATTTTGCAGATGGGATGGCATCCGAGGCCCATCTTAAGTCCACGAGCCTCAGTGGACTTTGAGTTCATTGTGCTATACGGGTTGGCTCTGGCGCTTGGACCTCTTGGGCCTCCTGAGCCTACTGGGTTTCTATAATATCATGGCCCAACTTCAGCAGAACGAATCTTAACAGTGGATCTTGGGTATCAGTACCTATCAATATAGTTTTTTTATTGTTATCTTATAAAATTATAATATTTTAAAATTTTAATGAAAAATTTTTAAAGTATATTTTTTGAATATGAAATTATATTCATTGAATCTTTATAGATCTCAAAATTAAAAAAATAAAAACAAAGATGTCCATGCGACCGTGTAGCAGCCACTCAATTTACCGTCTTCATGCATACTTATTAAGCACTCTTTGCTGTTTTCTTGCTTTTCGATGGGAAACTGCCCTCCCACTGCTCTCTGATTAATCTAAAATATATCTTATAATAATTATATAGAAATTACGATATACATGTAAAATGAATTTTTATAATGGATTCTTTCTTTCCCTTTCATTCTTCTTTCATGAGATTACATAAATTTATGGGGGAAAAGAATTTTCTTTTCTAAAGCTTTTAATTCATAGTTTGCTCGACATGTCAGTATATTTACTATACTGATAGTGTCACTAGCATATATAATATTTTCCATGACTCCATAGGTAATGTCCGTAATTTTTCAATTTTAATAGTTTATATCTTTCTAATCATACCTTATGTTTTATAAACTGAGGATTCGTAAATAAATATTTCAATATAAAATAAAAATAGCCATAATATTAAATTTGATAAAACTATGCTCAATCATTAAAAGATTATCTAATATACTATATATCGGGGTTTTACGTACAATTCATATCCTTTGATACGGATTATGTCATTCAAATTTAAATTATACGCGTACACAATTAATAGCAAACTAAAACAGTGCGTAGTTTACCAGTGAAGCAGCCCATTTAAAATATAAGGCTCTTCCACTTTTATTCTATATTTTGAAGATATTTATTTATTAGTTCATTAATAATATTCTTAGCAGAAAAATATCCTAAGTAATAATTATATTTTATGTGATAAATTTGTCTTAATTACTTTCATTGGAAAAATATTGATCGAAAAGATATTGCATTATAGTGTATTAGACTTTAATTTTAATAGTTATTAAATAAATTTTATCTTCTATTTAATCCTATTAAGATTAAAATAAAATTCATATTTGAGAACAGATGAATATAATTTTAATCAAACTTGAAACTCACTCCCTTTGTTTTCTTATTGTGTTTTCAAATTTTTTTCTCTTTGAATTTTTATTCATCTTGCTCACTTCCTCGTCATTTAGTGTCATAAGCCATGTTAATGCTCTTGGTCATTTTCTAAATTTTTCATCACAATTTGTTGAGGTAAAAGAAGGCGTAGCAATTGATCGGGGAGGAATGAAAGAAATAATAAAATTCAAGCACTTCAAAGATAAGTTAAAAACCTAACTTTACATTTTTTAGGCATTGTTGCTTAATATTGGGTCTGATCACTTTCTTGTAGATAACTCAACAAACTAGTTCGTCATTGGAAGATTTCAGGAGAACAGTTGATGCCATGAAAATCCGAAAGGAGCTGCCAACTGTAAAATATCGGTCAACAGAGTTGACCGATTGATGGAGGCAGGGGGCAGAGAAGGTGTGCAGAAGCTTGCTACCAAAGTGGCAAATGGCCGGTTAATGGTTTGACCAGCCAAGGAAGATCCAAGGAGGCATGTTGGCCAATTGTTGATTCCGATCAACAGAGTTGACCGACTAAGGTTGTGCATAACAGTTGAAAAGCTTAAAAGACCGTCAATGGGGCATTGACCAGCTATGTGCACAAGATGGTCGACTGGCTATGTGGAGAAGACGGTCAATGGAGGCTTGACCATTCTCAAGAGAAGCAGTGTGGCCCACAAATGTCAACTCAGAAGATTTTCTAAGCATGCATAATCTTAGAAAAATATGCGTGATCTCAGGGCACTGTTTATACAGAGTATCTTTATATTGTTGACAGTGATAAATTTTATCTGAAATAGAATATTTAACAGATCAACAATATATATATGTATACTTGGCATGTTGTGCAATGTGTGTGACGACACCGAGGATGCGGGTTGCACCAAGCTAGTGTGGGAGATAACACCAGGGGTGCTGTGCGCTAGCCGCTGTGTGCGGGGGAGTGAAAAAGCGATTACCGTTTCATCAACAATTATAAAATATCTATGAGTAGAGAGTACCACAATGAGATGAATAATGGAAGAAAAACAGTGAGATAAAAAGAAAAATTTTCATACTTTGGAGAGGCTTTTTTGTTTTCAGTTCTCAAGCAGCTTGTGTAGTCAGAGAGGGTTACTGTATTCTGTCTCGAGGATTTTATAACCACATTTTACATAGTGAATTTATTGGTGGACTTTGTATCTCGTGATTTTTTTTCTTTGGTTTGTAAAGAATTTTTCACGTAAAAATGTTGTACATCTCTTCATTCTTTGTTACTACTAAATAATGGATAACGATGACAGAGGTTTGGATATTCCGCTACTACTGGATCAGGTGAATTCGAATGTCGAACCCCAATAAGTGATATCATAGAAGGTCAAGTCTCTTCTGATACCAACACTTAATTCATTGATCTTCCAATAACGAAATCCAAACAAATTCTTTTGCATACCAAGGCATTTACAAAAGATATCTTGTCATGATTTCGATATTGTAGAAATTATTTTACTAGGGCTCCTGGGTTGTATTCAACCTAAATAATTTTTTGAATGGTTTAGTGCCATTATAAAGTTATTTGAACACAAAGAGATACTAAAAAATTAGCATGTGAAACTTGTTGCTATGAGGCTTTATGGCCATGTTTTAGCATAGTGGGATAAAACTCAAGAAATGAGATTTCATAAAGAAAAGTCAACGATTACTTCCAGTGATTTTCTCTTAAATGGTTTTTTCTTAACTTAACAATTTTCGTCAAAATATTTAAAGTGTAATAGAGTATGCCAAAAGGTTTTATAAACTCATGACTTATAAAAGACTTTCTAAAAATGAAGAGAATCTTATAGCAATGTTTGTTAGAGGATTACGAAATACTATCAATAATGAATAAAAATGTACCAATTATGGAGGCTCAATGATGCATGCCAACCTGCATTGAAAGTGAAAGATAAGCTCTCTTATGGAGGCAAAAGATTTGTAAATCAAAGCTCTTAACTTCCAAAAGATGAATCTCATGAAAGTAGTGTTGCTAATTCTTGTACTGCTCCTCAAGAAAGTATAAATTCAGCACTTAGTACTTGTGATGGAAATAATTTTAATCATACAAACAATTTTAATACTTATTTTTAAATATAGTCAAGTTGGCCATCAGTTCCATGTTCTAAAAGGAAAAAAAAAAGACTCATGTCAACTTTATTAATAAAGAGGTCCATGAGGACTATGATGACCTCAGGCAACCCTTATATGATAAAAAAGAGCAGATCAAACAAATAAAAATTTGACTAAAAGATGGAAAAAGTCTTGTGATCAGAAGGGTTTTCTCCATTCTAAAGGCCAAACTAGATAAAATTTTGCTAGATTTCAACATCTTCAAAACTGGACATAAGACTCCTAGAAAAATATGTACCATTATTATCAAATAAGAGAGTTGTGAGAGTATTACTTCACAAGACATAGCGGATAAATTCAAACTTTCAACTAAATCATATCCAACACCTCATTAGATCACATGGCTTAAGAAAGAAAATGAGGTAGAACTTATCGAACGTTACTTAGTTTTATTTTCTATTAGAAAAAATTGTCAAAACAAGATGTGATGTTGTGTGATTTCTATTGATGTATACCATATAGTCTTATGAAGACTATGGCAATACGATGAAAGGGCTATACACAACAGTCGTATGAATACTTGTACCTTTAAAATGGGAAAGGTCGATATTATTTTTTTTTACCATACCGAGATAAAAAAAAAAAAATCTCCCAATCCTCATGAGAAGAGGGTTGTAATTTTCTTTCTATGTCAATGCTTGTAAAAGAAAGTGAAATAAGTGGGATTGCTTACCCACTCGTGGCCGAAGTAAAAGAAATATAATGTTACCTGGCGATGCAATTGGGTTTCACTGCTAACAAGATATGCATATTCTTCCGTCCACAGTTATTACGCTTTGGGAATAGAAGGCTGCAATGGCCAGAAGGGAGACAACGATGGACAACGTCGAAGGTGAGGGAGACAACTGTGGAGCCCCTCTGTCCGTAAAGTGACAAAATAGGGTAACCATGGGCTACGGCGAAGAGAGTTTGATTTTGGGTTCGGACTAATTGTGTTTGAAGTTAGTGGTGAGATTTTTCCTGCCTTCCGTGGGAATTCTACCGACCACCACTGAATCTACTAAATCCGCTACCATTTGACTTATATACATATACAAAAGTGAAACCGTTTTTCATAAAATGACAAAATCAAATCCAGAAATAAAAATCTTGTCAGAATCCGGATCCCATCAGCCACATCCGATAGTTTGCTTTGAATTGCTAGAAAGTAGTCGAAATTTCGTCCCATCAACCCTTACAGTTGTGCCTTGCAAAACGATATGGTTTGATGAAGTTGAGATTTTCACTCCGTATTTTGACTATGTTTCAGCACGGTGCAAATTTTCATATTTTTTCCCTAGCAAATATTCCGCACTCAAAAGGAGTCACATATATCCCCTGCTGACAAGGAATGACCAGTCATCGAGCAATTATACTCTAAATTTACATGGATTCGCCCAGTATAGTCAGCATTTCATAAAAATCTGTCATCAAACATACCTTCGTCATAGGAAAGCACACATTCTGGGTATTCTTCCTAAAGTCAAATCTAGCTTTTCAGAAACATTTTCCGGAATTCCTCATTAGATTTTGGTTTCCCATCCTCCTCTCCAACAGTTCCAGGCTTATTAACACTCCAACCAAGTGGTTTGATATTCCTTGGGGCTGCAAATGTGTTCTTCCCCTTGAGCTCGATACTATCGTCCTCACGATTCTTAGCAGTAGAGGAAAGTGGCCGATTAGAAGTACCTTTGGATAAATCCTCAGAATCAGCACCCTCAAGTGAACTCGATTGATCACCCCATGCTGCCCTTTTACCTTCAAAAAAACCACAGAGAGTTACGAACAACATGAACTTAGTATACCAACAAAAAAGAGAAACCAACTAAGTACAGAGTGATTAGGGAGAAATAAACTAAGCAACATTCCCCAGGTTTCGAGTTACCATGGGAACCCATAATAAGTGGCGTTGCAGAAAATTGAAGGCAAAGTTGTAGAAGAATATTCAAATTTGGATATGAAATATAAGCATCCTCATATTCAAGCATATGACAACTTATGCAACTAATATGTCAGACAAATCTGCATGGACAGAACCATGAGAATGCTCCGCAAGAAGGAAGCACATCAAAATCCACAAACTTGACACATTATGAAGATCCAACACTACTTCCCATCCCATAGAACCCAAAAGACTGAGGATGAGAGATGGAAGTAAAAATTTGTTATTGATTCATCAACAACCACCTAAAATGAGGGAAATACTGAAATTACTCAAAACCTATCAGGATTCAGGTAGGATCATGATTAGAACATCGATATCAGCATTGGTTGCGACTGTGTCAATATCAACAACATCGGGCGAAACATATCAATATTGGGCAACAAGGAAAAAAATTTTTTTGTAACATATTCAAGGCAAATTATATACTAAAATTGATCATATCTTATCTTATATTTATGTCGTTGAAAGGATTTAATCAAATTTATATAAAATTGAACTGGATAACCTTTGGGTGGTTTAAAATGTACCATAAAACTTTTGTTCCTCTGCATATTTTATCTAGAAAAAAGCTCAACTACTAACCAGAATGATAGAACTAAACTGTCTGGATTGCATAATGCTCTAAGCAAAAAATAGAGAGGAGAGAGAAGGAATTAACAAGAAAACAGGCCGGAGCTATGTATTTACCAATCCATATAAACTGGAATTAGTTGAAGGCTGAAATTGACAGGAAGGAATGAAGATTGTTGAAAATGGCATTCTCCTCCATGCATCCCATTCTAATGCCCTCTTGAGACACAAATGTTGGGAACTCAGTAACGATGTTTACCCTATCTATTAAAATAGACTAGAGGCCTTATCAGGGACCAAGAGAATTAACTACCGTAACATTCAAATTAATAGTTAAGTTCCCCATATTTATAGAATTCTCTCTCCCAAGGTGATCTTATTAATTATCCTTCAAACTGAATTTCAAAATCATATATTTAGGCCAGAAAGTGCACCATCTCTCACTGGATTACCTCGTCCAACTGATCCTCGTTTATTGCTGTGAGTCGGATCTGAGCGTGCAATACTTAGCTTTTTCCCCAATAACCCCTGCTTGTTCTTGGCTACAGCTGCAGCAAGGTGGGCATCATCGGAAAAATCCACGTATGCAAGTCCCTGTTTACATATTCATTGAGACAACTGATTAGCAGTTTTCTGAAGCAAAGTATCAGATAGAGACAGTGACCAATTTTAACACAAATTGTTGTGTTCATATTTAGCAAACTTACAATAGGTAATTGAGGCATATCAAAGGATAGAGCTTCTATTTATGAAATCACAACATTCGGTTCACACTGAAGGCATTATGCATGTACATTTCTCAAAATACCTCAACACATCAACTGGAAATACAAGACTCAAAAATGTGTGAAGAGTTTTAAATAACACATGACCTCCACGGGCCTTCCAAAGTGATAACTTGTGCCACCCAGAATAGCAATAAAATATGTATACTAACTAGCAAGAGAAGATTTGCACGAGTCAGTACAGAAAAAAAGAGAAAACAGCTAGACGGAGTATTTCAAGGATTTCAAAACACCAGCAAAAAATAGGCCAGAGTCAAGCATGCTGGATATCTAGTGAAGCGAACTGGTCTAGAACAGGCCTCATACTAGTCTGAATTTTTCTTTCTTTATTTATGCGTCACAAGGAGGGGACTCCTCCCCAATGGAAAATTTGCACAAGAAAAGTGTGAAATAGCATTTACATCTAATACTTGTTTGAACAATCATTCTAGAGTTTGTAAGTTTCTACAGGAAAAATGCAGACTGCTTGAATTGCAAAGGGGAGGGGGGAGCTGAATTAATTTCCCATTTCAGATATCCTTGTCTTGCTACATGCTTAAACCATCATAAAAAGCATGTATTAACAAATGCACCGATCTATCAGCATGATATATAGTTACCTATGAACAATATATTTTCACTTGACAGTAAAACCCCAACTATAAAAACAAATAGGACACATTACATGCAGGTGCACACACATACACAGCAGAGAGAGGGAGGGAGGGAGGGAGGGAGGGACCCTTGATTTTCCAGTGAACTTATCGTGCAATATTCGAATAGAGACAACCCCGCCAACGTCACTGAAGAAATTCCGCAGATGTTCATAATTTGCCTGCACAAGTCACTAAAATTAGCTGCACAGATTCTGACAGCATTTTGCCTAGCAGAATCTTTTCTAAGAAAGAAAAGGAGGAAGGGTGCCAATAATCAATGAGGAAAGAGTGCTGAACTTGCCTGTAGGCTAATATTTGATACAAATGCAGTGCACAGGTCAGTGTATCTCCGCTTCTCATTTGTAGATTCCTCCACCAATTTGTCATGGGTCCTATTTGATCTGTTATTTTTGCCTTCAATCTCTTCCCTTGTGTTTGTTTCAGCCAAATTCTGCCCTTTGTCTGCATCTTTCTTCATCCCCTTCTTCAAGGGCTTCCCCAAATTTTTCTGTCGCTTGACAGGGGATTGATCATCAATCAACTCTGAACCTGGTTTTCTCTTTCCATGCACATTTTTTTTGGTAGGGTTTTCTCTCTGCTCTGCGGATGCAGCAATATTTTTTGACTCTTGCTGTAACCTAAACAGTCGTAGCTCTTCCAAACGTGGGGAAACCTACAAAAGAAAAAAAGATTATTCCAAGAAGCAAGCATTATCACAGCACAAAAGAAAAATATTTAATATGTTTTGGCCAAATATATCAATAACACACTATATTCAGTGACAAAGGATAAATGCTGGGCACACGTTCATGAAAACAAAGACAGACAAAAATAAATAGATAACACTGGAATCCTCGTGTAGACAGTTGAAACACAGTAAAACCATGCAAAAGCTTGTGACAAGTAATAGTAGCATTCCCTTTTTCTCCCATAGCCTTAGAAGATCCACCATAAACAACCCAGAAATCTATTCCCCCTAACCCAGGGCACCAGCAGCCAATCCCCCTCGATTTCATTTGTTTTTTGGTGTTTTTAGTAGGGGGGCAGGAGGTTAGGACAAAAAAGAGAAAACCAGGAATAAATGTTTGAAGATGCATTCCTCCAAAAGAAAAGCAAACCAGAAAAAATGTTAAAAGAGGCCACTGTATTTGTAGATGGAATTCCACGGATGGGAAAAAAAAAAGGTTCCACCAAAGATGAACAAGTCAAAGAATGCCACAAAATATCATAATAAAAATGCAAAGCAAAGTGATATAAGTGACATTAGACATTGAAGAATAGTAGAGACAAACTTGGACCTAATCATCTACTACTTATTCACATGAATGGGTAAAGCAAGAATAAATGGAAGGTAGAGAGGATCCTAGGCACCATAATCTGCCACTTATCACCTAATCTACTCTTTGATCCTAATATCTACAAAATATATTAGCATCAATTAAGGAGATCCTTGATTCAAAATGTTAAAAGTATCAATTAAATATTAGCAAATCAAGATAATATCTTGATTAACTCTTCTCGGATCTTCCTCATCTTTGCTATGATCTTCATAATCTCCGAAATTCCAACAGACAATAGATTACATCAACCATAAAAAATTGCAGAATCAGGTTAAAGGAATAAACAATCTAACACTTCTGACAGCAAACCAATTGCAACGCTGAACCACCAAGATGGTCCAACCCTGGTATAGGTAGGGAAAGCCATGGTTGTCTATTTTTTATCCTAATCCATTTTGGGGAACAGGGCTGTCTCAGAACTAGATTAACTTAGAGAATTGCTATAGCCGTCAGCAGATTCAGAACTTACGATTGAAGACCAAATAGAAAAACGAATTTCAGTGATAATTGTTTCAACTACATACAGCAACATTCTGAAGGGAGAATTCCACCTCAAGGTGATTGCCAGCAAGAGAAAATCTTTCAATTCTTCATTAGAGAATTACATGATGGAGGTTCATCCATAGCGTAGAGAAAGGTCAGGTATGATGGTCATGGGTCAGTAATGGTGTACAGCAAATTGTCGACATTTCAGTAGATTTACACCTATAGGGTCGATTCCACAGAAGAATCCCTGTGTGTAGATTTGTGCGGTTAACTGAAACTACTAGCCAGACAAAAACCTATATATAAAGCTAATGGCACAAGTAATCCACCGAATTTCGAAATTACCCAACGCAAAGGCAATTATTTAAGCAAAGAGGCAAGTTGTGGAGACAATAAATCTTTTCTGCGTCTTCTTTTAACTGGCCAAATGTCTACATTTTTCTTTTTCCAATGTTGCTCCATTGTGACCTGACAGTATTAAGCTCACACCATATAAAGCACCTAAAAGATTGTGTACATTTGACACTAACCATACTCCACAATATGAAAACCTCGTGCACGAAACTGTCCTTTTTATTAGTGGTTGGCACAAGCGCCTTTATCCTATCGTATTTTGTTATTCTAAGATTTGAACCGAGTCGTTTGATTTAATATATAGAAAGATATCAATTTATTTATTTTTTTCAAATTACAATAAACACACAATAAGCCTAATTTGGATTTGGTGTGAAAGAAGATTTAGAAATGGAAGTTAGATGAGAAAATTGTAAAAACAAATTTTGAGATTTCAGACAATTGAGATTTATAGAATTTGCCTCAAAATTACCAATCAAAAATACCCTAATAGAATGAAAATAGAAAAACTTAGCCCTTCTAGTTTTGAATAATTTTGTTAATGTGCCAAGAAAAATGTCTATTTGTTTCTTTTTCCTTTAACATGAGTACATGACATATTGTATTCAGACCCAATTACTTACCAAAAAAAAATTATTCAGACCCAACTGAGAGAAACTTGTGAATCGGCCACTAGTTGGATGAGTTCAGTCAAAGGTTGAAGACATGAGCAAATTGCAAACATTGGTATCATGTTACAGATGAGTAAAGGTGTTAACTGACCCGTGTTGCCTTTCGTTATGCCACTAATCAATGCCACAATTGTCCTCTGACACGCCTCATTCTGAAAAAATCTATAAAATACCCCTTCATTTTTTTCATATTCCATCCAAAATCTCGTTCTCTCAAATCTCAAATCTATCATTCTCAATATTGTTGTCTTGTGTTCTTATTGCTCAAAAAATTTATTGTGCACTTAATTTGTCATTTTTTTATTTCTTTAATATGAAACATGGACTTTGACTTTTCTGAAGATTCAAAAATTTCTACAACTTCAGCATCAATATACCCCAACCCTAAAACTGTGGTTATGATTTTCCAAAATCAGAACATACTGAACCAAATGGTTCTGAACAAAGCAGACAGCTTCCCAAAAGTGCACTAGTGTCATTTGGGATTTGTTTGAAATAAGGAAATAACTTGTGCTGATAGAGCATTCAACAAAAAATTGCAGTAAGGATTACACCATGGACAGCCCAAAAGGAGTTGGTCACATGAGGTGGAACATGCAAAAGCATGAAAACCAACACAAAGCACCACCTTCAAAACTCACACTTGGAGGGGATGCAGGAGTTAGCATATTTCAGTATGATCAACAGAGACAACAGGAGGGACTTGCCAAATATGTCAGTTAGAGACTTGATTCTTCATGATGAAGGATCCATCAAGTTTACAGCCCAGGTATTAAAAACTCTCACATCACACTTTAAAAGCAAATGCAACTAAAATATGCATCAGGTATTAAAAATTCTCACATCACACTTTAAAAGCAAAATGTAAACGGGAATTAGTCTTGGCATTAATACATCAAATTCAAAAACTGTATCAACCAGTGGTGTAGTAATCCAGACATCATGTAACGTCGTTGTTGCATGAGCCTCCTTGTTCTCTTGTCACTCAAACTCATGTATGTGGTCCTTATTTGGTATTTGATTCTGATCCTAGGGTAGGCCCTAAGCCAGCCCCTATTGAGCCAGTTCTTCCCTCTACCTATATTATTGGTTCTTCTACTAGACCAAATTCTAATCCGGCCTTATCAAGCCTGTTCTTCCATCTAAATAGATTATAGTTCCTAATTAGGGAATCGATTCAGATCTTCCAATTACATTGCGGAAGGGTTGTCATAACTGTGCTCAATATCCTTTATATGTTACATTATCATATGCTAGGGTTTCATACTCTAAGCGGAATTTTGTGTCTAGCTTGAACTTTATTAGTATACTTAGATCTATATCTGACACTATATCTCATCTTGGTCAACGGGCTACTAAGGACGAAGAGATGACTGACACTTGAGCATAATCACACGTGAGATCTAATCTACTTGGCTCCTAGAAAGAAACCCACCGGCTATAAATGGATATACGTAGTGGAAGTCAATTCGAATGGATTTTTAGATGGGATGAAAGCCTATCTAGTGGCTGAAGAATACTCTCAGACATATAGGGTGGAATACACTAATACCTTTTCTCATATTGCCAAATTGACTTCTATCAGGGTTCTCATTTCGTTGGCCTCTACTTATCAGCATTCTTTACATCCATTAGACGTTAAGAATGCATTCTTACATAATGATCTTTCAAATGATGTTTATTTGGAACAATCTCTAGGTTTATTGCTTAGAGTCTAAATTAATTTGTTGGCTGAAGAAGCCTTTGTATGGCTTAAAACAGTCCCCATGGGCATGGTTTCAAAAGTTCAATGAAGTTGTGTTATAGTTTAGGCACTGTCGTTTTAACGATGATCGCTATGTCATATCGTCATTCTAATATTAGATGTATTCTTTTTGTTGTATAAGTGGATGATATTGCAATTAATGGAGTGATAGTTCAACATCACAAGTTGAAATTGTTTCTTCAAGATTAATTTCATACCAATAATCTTGGAAGTTTGTGTTCTTTTCTTAGCATTCTCATGGTATTTCTTCTGCAAAGGAAGTACACTGTAGAATTACTTCGAGAGAATGGTATGTTGGACTCAACCTTGTGATACTTCCATGCATCAAGGCATTAAGTTATCATAGATGACGGGAGGCCTTTGCTAAACCGAAATAGTATCGATGAATAATTGATAAACTAAATTATCTTGATGTGACTCGTCTAGGTATTGCCCTATCAGCTAGTATTGTGATTCGATTTATATCTTCTCCTCATTTTTCTTATCGGGAGGCTATAATACGTAATATGAGATATCTCAAGGGTACATCAAAACAAGACTTGCATTACAATTATCATGATCATACTCAGGTCTGGTATTTTTTATGACACTGATTGAGCTAGGTTGTTATATGATCAAAAGTCTATAACCGGCTATTGTATTTTGTTGGACGCAATCTTATGTTATTGAAGAGTAAGAAATAAAATATTGTACTCAGGTCAAGAATGAAATCCAAATATCGCATAATGATGCATTTTACTTGTGAGGTGATGTGGCTTCGACAATAACTTGACTCTCTTGATTGTCAAAATTTTACGCCTCTCAACTATGGTGCAATAATTAAATAGTCATCCGTATTACATCAATCCGATATTTCACAAACACACAGAATATTAGTGTACAGACAATGGTTTGAAGAATTAAAAGAGTAGTGTGCAAACAATGGTTCCAGAGGATGATAAAGAGCGAAAAGTAGAGGAACTTGAGAATCAAAACAAATATGTGATTTAAAACAGTTCAGCACAACAAGTTTTCCAACCCAAATGACTTCTTCAATCAATGCTAGATAAGTTTGTTCAATTTTTTCCATTCATTCTTGAGGGGCCCAAGAAGATATGTGATCACTTCCCTTCAACCATGCACTGATTCTCCGCTATTTCAGAACTCAAGGGAGAAATGTTAGGAAGAGGTAGATGATGCTGCAGAATTCTCCTAGAGGATACCAGGAATTATTCTGGTAGTTAAAAGGAGATTATTGTAATTGAGAAATCTTCAGATTTCTTCTATCTTGTTAGTATTTTTCATTTATTTTATGGTATTTTTATTAGAAGCATGCAAGTCATTTAGTTCCCAAGTTGGTTTAGGTGATAATTAAACGTACAATAACTTTCCTAGTAGACAGCTTATTTCCCAAGTTATTGAGTCGATAAAATAAGTTGTAATCACATTTTTTTATTATGTTAAGTTGAATTAAATTTCAGAATTCACGAGAAATGTTGAATTTCCTTCTTGACTGGGGAGGTTTCCAGTCAACAGATCAAATAAGTTGCTGACAAATGACAAAGCCTCAAGTCTAATCAAGCTAACTTCAGTAGACTAGAAGCAGAACATCAGAATATGAACAAAGGTGACAATTACCAACCCCACGACATCAAGAAATTGATTTAATGCTGCTAAGTTGTGATGCAACAGGAAACGAGTAAGGGGGGCTGCAGCACCAGCTTTTCCTCTTTCACTGGTTGGATTGGGATCCAATGGGTGAAAATCAATATTTAAAAAATATATAAATAGTGTATTTTGTTTTTTTTATATAATATTAATATTTAGATATTTTCACATTTAAAAAAATTAAATAAAAATTCTTATATGCTAATATTATTTTAAAAAATTAAATATCAGCTGTTGGATCAATGTTGATCCAACAACTGACATGATGTCGTAGGTATTGCGAACTGCAGCCCCGCTCATCTAACCAGGAAACTGAATAGATGATGACCATATCCGGTATCTCTGAGATAAGACTGATAGAAGTTGGTTGTCGCAAACACTGGGAGGGATACACAGGGCAATTCTGTGACAACTTTACACAGAAACATAATCGACAGATGGAATGGCATAGTTTAAAGTGTCTCATAGACTATAACAGAGAGGTTTTACCAGTGTGATTTCTGAACAACAGATTCAATTCTAATTATTTACTTCTCTAGCCAATTCTCCACCCATAACCCGTGCTTCTCTCCATCTTTCTTAAGAGTATTTCTTTCTTCTGTCAAAACCAACCCAATCACAATTACTATTTGAAAGCATTTCAATTTTCTAAAGGACACCACAGAACAATTGCAATACTGATTCCAAACCATCATTTTTCAGCACAATAACCACATTGCCAGAATTCTTAAACTTATACCCACTTAAGAAGCAATAGATCTTACAATAGCATTAATACACAGGTTACATTAAAACATAAATGCAATCAGATACCAAATCATATCCCTCAAAATCCAAAAGAAGAATTATCATATACAGTGACAGTTTGTGAAGAAAACTAAACAACAAAGGCTTTACCTTTTGAACAGCATAGTCGTAATCTTCCAGCATCCCGAATTCTCTCTCAAACCGTAACCAAGAATGGCAAATATCCTGAATGAATCTGTTTTTTAGGAAAGGAAGAATCGTCTAATCCTCAATAAATAGACTAGATAACATGTATACTAGTCCTCATATAATGAAGATTTTAAACGAAGGCATTACGCTAAGATATTGCATGGACAGATATTACATTGACAAAAGAAACACAAAAGGTACTTAACAAAAAGGGGGAATCCAGATTTCAATCAAATATAAAACTCCTATCACATATTTGAACAACACAGAACAAATACAGATTGCGGGTTAAAAATGATATGTGAGAAGAACACAAACACAATAATTCTACCTTCCTAGCAGCCAGAGAAACAGATACAGCAATCTTGACCCTGAAAATTAAATCTGAAGAACCTTATGATTGTCTCAATCAAATGTGATGCGAACATCCAAACTATACCATATTAGAAAAGATTTACTTTAATTCCCTTTGATTTTATTTTATTTGAAATATTAGGATTTTATTTGCTTTTATTATGCTGCGATTTTATTAGATTTGCTTTTATTTGATTGAGATTTTCTTTTATTTTAGGAACTTAGGTCATATTTAGTTAATAAGTTATATTTCTTTCCAACTTAGTCTAGATTCGGGTTCCCTATATAAATACCCTACTTCTATTGTTTAAGATATGGATGAATGCTTAAGAAATTGAATGCAATTGAGTATTTTGATTTCCTTACCCCTTTCTCCCTTGGTTTCCTCTCTTTCTTTTCTCTACGCCTCTGATCTCTATTCTTATCTCTACACCTCTGTCTTTCTTCCCTACTTTTTCCCTTCCCTTCCTCCCCACATCAAATTGGTATCAGAGACTAAATTCCTCCCCGCAACCCCGCACCCAACAGTGCCACCACCTCCACCTCCACCATAAATCCCTTCCCGCAACCGACAGTGCCACCACCTCCACCTCCACTATCCCACCGACCAGCACCGTAGCCTATTGTTGGAATCTTCTTCCGGCAGGTGGCATATCATCTACTCTCCAATTTTTAAAAAAAAAAAAATTCAGTCTCAATAGAAAAAAAAAATTGTTGAGAAAAAAAATATATATATATTCTCTGTTAAAAAAAAATAAAAACAGAGAAAAGGAAAAAAAAAAAAGAGAGAGAGAGAAAAAACAAAGATAAAAAAAGGGGAAAAAAAAAGAGAAAAAAAAAGAACAAAAAAAAAAAAAAAAACACAGCAGACAAAGTTCAGACAGTGGAAGATTCTCATCATAAGGCATTCTCATACAAGCGGGTCAAATTACCTCCAAATTATGTTTACCATGGATAAGACAATTCAACGCTTTCTTGTCCATTAGATTGGCCAACCAGAATCCGAGAATGCTTGGATTGCTCATGAGCCACGCCACCAATTTGACCCAGGTATATTACAACTTTATCAAAGTCCGCAGGATTGCACATCTCCAGGCCCAAGTCCTATTCCTTCAAGGCGACATTGGTGGCTCAGTACGATTTCGGTTCCCCTCACACGTATCTATCAACGTTAGCATCCGCTTGCACCGCTACTCAACTTACAGTTGGATGTTCACTATTGAAGTTTTAACTCGACGAGGTCGAGTTCCAATCACCCGGGAAGAATTGATGCGAACATCCAAACTAGACCATATTAGAAAAGATTTACTTTAATTTCCTTTGATTTTATTTTATTTGAAATATTACAATTTTATTTTCTTTTATTATGCTACGATTTTATTTGATTTACTTTTATTTGATTGAGATTTTCTTTTATTTTAGGAATTTAAGTCATATTTAGTTAATAAGTTATATTTCTTTCCAACTTAATCTAGAATTTAGGTTCTCTATATAAATACCCTACTTCTATTGTTTAAGATATTGATGAATGCGTAAGAAATTGAATGCAATTGAGTATTGTGATTTTCTTCCCCCTCTCTCCCTTAGTTTCCTCTATTTCTTATCACTACCCCTCTAATCTCTGCTCTTATCTCTACCCTTCTGTCTTTCTTCCCTACTTTTCCCCTCCCCTTCCCCCCTACATCAAAATGCCTATAATCTTGTATCATAACTACAAGCTGACAATAATGTGAAAGGTAAATGTTCCTGAAGAAAAAAATTCCGGGTGGCCTTCAGATTTATAAGCATACCCTCATTCGATGTTCCTTTATAATTATGCTTATAAAACTACTACAAGTCACTTTGGAAGTGTTTGAATAAAACTAATAATGAGACACATCTAGGAAGCACCAGTTATAAATAGAGGTACTCACCTAGAAAAAGCATACGGATTTTGATCAAGGCAGGGAAGAACATGAAGAACACTTGCATGAGTTTATACTTGAACAAAGATGACTGACTTCGGAAGCAAAACACAATGGAAAATAAAGGATTAGAAATGGTGTGGAATATGAAAATTGAAAATAATACATATTAATAATATCCTTTCCGTTTAACCATTAGGATGGGAACTTTTATTCCATCAAGACACCAAGGGAGTGTCAGCATAAATAAATATTTTGGTAATTACTATCACTGAAGCATAAATAAATATATAAGATCAACTAACAACAATACAGTTTTCAAATAGCAAAAGACTAAATAGTTTTTTTTTCCCCCTCAAAGGATAGATATGCATATCGCATTGAAAGAAAATATAACCATCATTGAACATGTTTATCAATGAAGCAGTATGACTAGATTTTGTTAGGTATAACTGCCCCAAGGTAAAGACCTTTTTACCAGAGATGGTGCACAATTTGTTTCACTCAATTCAATGAGTATTTGTTTAAGGCATCTTAAAGAGAATGATAACTGAATTTGATTGTTTATAATAAACCCATGCTTGAATGCAGCTGCCTTTTTTATTACAGCTGCTTCAAGTGGAAGAAAGGAAGTGAAGAAGAGATTATAAAGAGACTCAACAGATAAGGCTTTTAATTTCCAACAAGTGCAGTAGAATAAAACATCTCATAGTCAAAGAACATATTCTTGTTTTGGGCTGAAAATGTCCATATCTTCTCTGAACTAATAAACTCTTCCATGTAGTAGCTACTATATGCAGTTTGTATACTCATTTTCACATTTGTTTTTATTGTCTTTTCGGCCCACCACATTCAAATCTAGATGTTTAATCTTGTATTTTCCAAAGAATAGCTTCACCATGACCAAAAATAAATCAGATTCAGAATGTATTTGACCCACGTCCAACATATCTCAAGTATACTAAGCTAAACCTAAGTAAGCATATCTAAGCCATGTTGGTGTAAAAGTATTTACTTCATCATAAAGAAATGTATCCACTATCCAACACTTACTGGGAACAAGATGAAATATCATTCACAGATATGATGCTTATACATATGAAAGGGGGAGAAGAAACTTTCAAGGAACAACAGAATCCATCTTATTCTAGGAAATTTTTCCTCTTTTTTTTTTTTTTTTTTTTTTTTGATCCATTGGCACCACTACCACCCCTGCAACATCTATTAAACCCCATCCCAACCGAATTCAACCTAAGACCAATTTTAAACACATTGATGTTTTCTCTAGCAATTAAATGGGGAAATGGCCCCAGCACATACTTGAATTTCTCTAGCAATGGTCTTCCCAAAAGCGTCCCACAAAAATTCTTTACATTTTTTTTCTTTTTCTGAGCTTTAGTAAAAAAGTTCATCCATGTAAACAGGAAAGTACAGGCTATATACTGACATACATCAAACTTTACCATGAATTTAACTTGCAAATGAAACATCCAAAAATATGTGCTTGCTTTTCGGGCTCACAATAACTATCAAAGCAAACATTAAAAAACCTAGCATAAAGATCAAGGCAACAGCCAATGTTCACATCACAAGAAAATCAAGTTTCTTCACCAGCACAAGTTGGCAGAATCTACCTCTGAACCTGAACCAGCAAATCTCTTAGTGTAGCATCTTCTGTAAATGGATCTGGCTTCATTGATGTTTCCATTTTCAATCTCCATTGCTATATAACTTTTCCACGCTTCCAGCATTGAGCCACTATATAAGAACAATAATCCCAAATAATGATAACCCAAGCATGTACAGAAACTTCTAGTTGTGATGATTTAAAGAAAGTACAAACCTAATCTTCAGAAAGCTGTCCCATACACTGCGTGCTGCAACAATATCTTTCCCAAGACTTATCGCTAAACGGGCCCAATAAACATGCAAACGCAACAAGTCATCTGTGCCCTTCAAGTTTGTTGATAAGTAATCTGATGCACGCTGTACCAACAAAGGGCATAAAAAAGTATGTATCCATTTGATTCACAATCATGAAGCCACAAGATCAAGATGATCCGGAGCAAATTGTAAAACAAAATGTTGCACAAAACAAAGACGAGAAGAAAGAAAAAGGAGGCAACTTCCATAATGAGCTCCCGTAAAAACATGACATTTCTGGGGGACAACATTGGGACTTGGGAAAGGAAGTAATTTATGACTTCAACTTCCACAACATGCATCCACATATTCATTCTCTGAAGTGTTTTTATCTCCAACGGAATGTTTTCCATACCGGGTGACAGTTATCATTTGTCATTGATGCTCAGAACAGATTCCCCAGGGACTGCCACCCATCAACAGTTCTAAAATAATGATGCTGAAATTTGGAGCAAGTAAACCATGCACGCATTTCATGCCTTCTCATGAAACCTTCTAATTAACCAACAAGATTAAAAATATATATATATATATAGATATATTTATATATACACAAACCTGAAAGGTGTCCCTTATTACAGCATAATCCAAGACCTGTGTCTCACCACTCAGTTCAATTCTCCGTCTCAAGCCATCTATTCGGGTGAGAAATAAATCCAGGTACTGAAACATCAAGTCTCGTTAGTTTGTTATGTATCTAGTACCCCAAAAAAAAAAAAAAAAAAAAGGAAGGAACCACTCTCCAGCAGCAAACCACAAAATCTTACTATAGCAAACCCATTTATAAATCAAATCAAACTATTCTACAAGAAGGCTCAGCACAAACCATGAATTCATTCCCCCCCCCCCCCAAAAAAAAAAAAAAAAAGCCTACAAATGCTTTAACATTCCTCAGAAATTATCATCGCTGCTTTGTGAAAGGTGAAACCACCCCAATCCCTATTCAACATGATTTTGAATTGTGTCCAAGAGGAAGTCAATAGAATGAGAGCAACTCGTAGAATGGTGATTTACATTCATTGTGGAGATTTACATTTCCACTTCCTGTCGTGAATCTTTGACTGTGTGAAAGTTGAATCTTTCGCACATTTTAGTTGATCCTTTTTAATTTTAGTGCAAAGGTCGAATCTTTACTAAGTGGTTATTTATTTCATTCCTGTCTTTTTAAGTTATTCATCTTGTGTAAGCCAATTGGTGATAAACAAAATGTTGTGATTATGGTGTACACTGTTTTTGATGTTTCATATTTGAGTAAAAAAATAGATTGATGACTTCAGACTCCATTAATATCAACAAAATTTAGAATTTTATTCTATCATGTACGTTTGATACGTTACACTGGTAAATCACACGTGTTATTAACTTGAAAAAAAATTGCTTTAATCATCTGAACTTTCTTTATAACAAGTTGGCCGAAATTGAAGAGAGAATATACAAGATCCAAGCTCCATTAACTAGATCCAAGGCACACCTTGAGATAAAGCTAAGGAGCTGGGTGCTGGTATACCCAAGCAAGGAAGAAGAAAAAGAAGAAACTACGTATCCAGAGGCAAGAGAGAAACAACATAACAGGCAAGAGATTCACAGGTCAGCAAAAAGGCCTCAAAACAACTAGATCCAAAATAATGGGGAAGAAGAGCTCTTCAGAAAATGAACAGGTACCAAGATGACATGCACCAGAGATTTCCACTTGTGGCAAAAGATATACTAGTCAGAGCATCAAAAAGGGTAAGGAAATTAGAAAACTGAAAAGTGTGTGTCTTAAGCCATGTTCTTCTTTGATGAAAACATATAGTCACTGCAATCATTTTACCAAGCTGCTGAAGGGGAATAATCTTCTTAAGAATTGAGAAACGTGGCAGTCTTAAATTCATCATAACTTTCTCCAGAAATGTCTAAAATAAAATAATTCTTGCTCTATTACAAAGCTTTCAAAATTTGGTTTTAAACAAGAGAAATGTCATAGGGTTTGTTGATTGCAACGGGAAGTTATAAGCAAGCATCATCCTTCACTTGAACCCAAGGACAATCAAAGTCCAAGAATGAAGTCTCAAGATCAAGAATTATGTATGGATATGCTGGTTCTTTGTCTTTATTGTTTTATCGATTATCCAGAAGCTCTTGAGGCTTTAAGAGAGGTTTAGCATCTCGAAAGGCAGTAGCCATAGTCAAATAGAAAATTCTAAGAACTATCACCTAAATTAGAATTTATTCTCTTATGACATATCCATATATCTTCTGTTCTGCCAAGTTTCTGTTAAAAAAATGGCAAAGCTACTAGTTAGATTATTACCAAAATATGATCATAGACAAATAAACCGGTATATTTGCAGCCCATGCCCTTTCTAACAAATGCCAAATCTCCGGTAGGACTTATATTTTTTCACACAACTCGTGTGAGACTGTGTGATGCCCTGATCTCAATTAAGTGATGATATATTATCATTCAAGAATGTCCACAACTACATGATTAGAGCCAGTCCACAGGTTTAGAAGAGGACATTTGGTTTTGCCAATGATGAGACCAGAACAGGCTATATACAACAAAAGCTAGCTTGTTATTTTTGCACCTTTCTAATATAAATTTATTGGTTTCTAACACTCGAAGACAAATAATATTTAACTCATCTATAAGTACCAAATTTTTTTTGGACAACGTCACCTATTTTGAAAGCCCTTCTTTATATGATTACTCAATCTAAGCCATTGGATGTCAACCAATATCAGAGATTATAACAAAATTTTAAATCCTGCCTTGTGACCCTCTACTGGCCAGACCTCTTCATTGTTTCCTCTTCCCTTCCACATGCCTCAGTAGTAGTCAACTTATATACATCCCCTCCATTAGGGATGGCCTTGTCAGCTGAATCAGAATAAGAGTCCATTGGCAAGCAATCTCCCCTCTATTTTTTTTTTTATTTTTCAATTTTTTAAAACCCTCGCATCCCTCTCCCCCCCTCCAAACACTGCGCTGATCTCCCTCCCCCACCCACCACAACTCTAGGCGTTCAAAACAGGCTGTGCCACAGCACCAATGGTCTGCACTCTTGATGATAAGGGCATTTCAGTGAGATCACCCCTCACCGGCATGCCCAGCCAGGAGTTGCTCAGGCCATTGGCTATCAAGAGTTTCTGTTTTCTTTGCATTTTTCTTTTTTGATTTTCTAAAGCACCATGGCTAAAATAAAGGGAAAGAACACTCAGCAGAGGACCCCACCAGTTCCCATCAGCAAGGTCCTCTTATTAGGAAGGAGAGACAAGAGAGAGTTGAGGGGAGACAGGAGGAAAGATGATCGGAGGTTTGGGGTTAATGGAGGGCCACAAGATGGGATGTTATACCTTTTTAAAAAATTCCAGCCACGGGTTGAGATCCAATGGCTGAGAATGAAGGTTCTCATCCAAAGATATGATATAATACAATTAAGGATCATCATAGTATGGCACATGCGCCAACATCAGGGACAAAACCCTATCAAATCAATGAAACCTAGACTCAGATATTCTACCAGGTCAAGTCCAAAAATTGGGTTAGCATAGCCAAGAGCCCATGATAAACCGAAGAGAATGGCCGCTTTGAGCTTCATCAAACTATATGGCTTCGAGCTCTAATCAAGCTGAATCAAGGAGTTTGCGGCATGGACAACGAAAGAGAAAGATTATATGGGGAAACAACTAACTACTTGAGGATGAATATTTTTTGGGAATAAATTGATTAAAAAATTTCATATTTCCAAAATCTACTGAAAGGACTTATTCATACTCTTAAATTATGCATAGCAAAACAGAGCACAGCTTTTGACGTCCTATATAGTACTATTCAAATCATCTTTTACTATAAGGTTGCGAAAGAAAACAAATAAAGAGAAACAATAGAAACTCTGACCGCTACAAATGTTGGAATGAAACAATAGATACATCCCTTGATGCTCATCCATAATATAAAAAAGTCATCAATTCTAGGTGCACATGCACACACACACACGCACACATGCACACACACGCACTGATAGACACACACAGACATGCACACGCGCACACACACACACAAATTATACTAACTTGAATAGAGGGGCAAGAAAGAGAGATCAAGGACTAAAGACCAAAAAACGATGGGGGGCAGCAAAGATGCACAGTCACGCACGTGCGTACACACATGCACATATTATACTAACTAAAATAGAGGGGCAGGAAAGAGAGATCAAGGACTAAAGACAAAAAATGACAGGGACAGCAAATATCTATATTGAAAGATTAAAAAGGAAGTAAAACAAAACAAAATGGATAATACGTAACAATGTACCTCCTCATAGCTTGAAAATGTACACTGGAGAGCCTTCTCAAATACCTAATATCAACAAACAAAGTAAATTGCAAATATATATTCATGAAATATGTGACACAATGCAAGCAACAAAAAAGGACAGTACTCAAGGTTTAGTGATTCCACCAAAAAAAGAAATTATTCAGCGCAGGATACAATAAATCTGCAAGGTAAAACAAGCACAATGCATTGGAAGACTTCCCATGCTTCTTTTCATTTTCTTCATCTTGTTATCCCCCCCCCCCCCGGGGAATGGCAGCATGATGTCATGACATCCGTGTAGCATATTTTGCATAGATAAATATATATATAAATAGATAGATATATATATTATTGATACAAATATTGATAGATATAATATATATTAGCCAATATGTATTAGTACCATGTCTTACCGAGACAATATCGCGATATATTTTCGAATTAGCCGAAATATCGGCCAATATAGCATTGTCAATTTACGATTATTAAAAAAAAAATTCCATCTGATATATCTAATAGTGATACATATTATCAAATACCAATATGACTACAACCAATACCAATACTAATATTTTTATCCATGTCATATATATATATATATATATAGAGAGAGAGAGAGAGAGAGAGTGTGTGTGTGTGTGTGTGTGTGTGTTTTCCGAATTAAGGAATCTTGATTTATTGTAATAAGGACAAACTGCAACTGGGCAATAATTAGGGGATCCTGATTGATTGTAAATATAGCATCCCTAATTAAGGGATCTTATTGTAAATACAACTTATTGCAGTTGAGGAAATAATTAGAAAATCTTGATTATTGTAGATATAAGTTTCTATTTAACAAAGGGGCTCTCATTTGAGAGGGTTCAAACCAATATAAACATTTTGTCATCTTATCAAAGACATATATCTAAACTATCCTCTATTTTGTGATTCCAAATTATCTGGTGTTCTAGCTTTGGTATTCTTTTGGTTTCTTGCATCTAAGTTGCAGCTCATTGTTAGGTTGTTGTAATTCACGTTGCTCTTAAATTCTTCGCCTACTGATAACTCAATGTTCTTCACAATTGAAGTTTTGCAAGCTTTTGAAGATCTAGAATCTCAAATTTGTCATGTTACAAACTTCACCATTGAAGTTTGACACTTATGAAATATGATAACATAGAACAGGAACCGTAGTAATTGAAAAACAGAAACACACACATACCCCAGATATTTCTTCCTCTGTTCCACAAGCTCTTTCCAAGGATAGTAAGTACCTAACCCAAAGCTCTCCAATCCATGGACAATTTCGTGTGGCCCTAGTATAAAAATCCTTTACAACATTCCCTACCTGAAATAGAAAGACTACTGATTAATCATAATAATAACCAATCAAGAGAAGGCTATAGAGCAACGAAAAGAACCTTTAAGGTTTTATCCAAGTAGCGAGCATAGCCAAGCCATAGATCACTTGATATAGGGAAGTCAGTAACAGCTCGTTCATACAAAATCTGGACACGTGCCGGATCCCCAGAAGACTCTTCAAATTTCAAGTATCTCTGGAACAAAGTACAGACCATCATAATCTTGACAATAAGATGTAAATGTAACACCTAAAACATAAAATCCCAGAACTTTATTCCAAAAGGGAAGTGATCTAAATTTGGGGGGGAGGAAAAGGCATTATAATTTTAAGCAGCAATAAGTTTGCCCATTTAAAGATACTGATCACAGATTCTGGGGGCAATGCAATCCCCACCTTCCAAAATTAAAATAAAAAATAAAAAAGAAACAAATAAAACACTACTAATAGTAAGCACGAAGGTATTGCAATCCTTGACAGCAATTTTCATTTGAAAATAACCAAACAATATAATGTTACATCTCTAGTACACTATATCACCACCATCTCTACAACATGAATGACAAAATAGACCAATATAACAGTGGTGAGAGGATGGCAATAACTATTACATTAGACAAAGAAATCTACTCATGCCATATAGTAAAAAACATGGGAGTCAACATTTGAAGATTCAAAACTAAGACAGTTGGAGCGCAAGTAAAATCTCTTTCCCAGACACTAAAGGAACAGACATCAAACTTTAAAGTTGAAGTTCCACAAATGGAAAGCAGATATTGGAAGGGAAAGACCACTAAATACCAACAAACTAAATGCGGCAAACCTTTTCTATGCTAGGAGCAGTAACAATGTTTTATCCAAGAAACATTGGATGGTGAATGGTACTTTACACGGCTGTTTTGATGTTGGAAAGGAGCCAAGACAATGAGAACCTTTGTTGCATTATGCTTTTGTTCTAGTGATACTTGACAGGGATCCTTATTGCTTACATCATAACAGGGATTACTAACATCATCCAAAATGCAAAACATTGGAGATTGTGCTGCAATCTTATGCTGATGACCTGTTTCAGTTCTGGAATGAGAAAGTGGAATCTGTCAATCTACTCAACTCTTGCTCTTGCAGTGTTGCTATGAGAATTTCTCTCTTGCTGAAGTTAATCCTTCCAAAAGCACCATCATATTCAGTGGGTTGATAGAAGATATGAAGGTTGAGATTTGCAATATTTCAACCTAGAAGCAGATACATTCCCTAAGAAGTACCTTCAAATGTCACTTACTGCTTCTAGATGGACAGTAAAAAAAAAAAAAAATTACCACCCTCTTATTGAAAGAGTTCTTTCAGATCAAGTCATGACATCAAAATATTTTTGTCGGACAAGAGACTAAAGGATGATCGCCCAAGCAATTGATTTGCTTTTCGAAGATTTAAGCCACTCTAATAGAGTACAGCTTATTCAAGCTTTAACATTCAATAAACAGTTATAAGGTTCACAAATGATTATACTCTTGCACATGCTAAAACATATGCAGAAAGTTCTGTGGTATAGTGTGGAGATGAAGAAACATTCATGTCTTGTGTCTTGAAAGGAAATATGCAAAGCCAAAATAAGAGGGACTGGGCTTGAGCAATTTGTTGACATGGAATGCTGCTACAATGCTAAAACAGATAAGGACCATAAACACAATAAGCAGGCAGCTTCAGGACTCAATAGTCCATGCAAACCTAACCCAACCTAAGTTCAAGTAATTAATCATCAATCCAGGCAATTGAATTTGAGTCAGCCTGATAGGCCGAAATAGGGATGACAATATGGCCCACTGTTGCAGTCCCAGAACCACTCCAAACAAATTAAACCTTGGAGTTAATAGATTTTTATTGGTTTTAGAGAGTTGTTAAACAATCATGGGGGGTGGGAAGTGGGATGCGGATTCATCCCCTCACCACCACCCCTGCCTCATAACCACCCATTTAATTTAATACAAATTCTACCCTATTTATTAAAAAAATCCAATATTACCTCTCATATATATAATTCCCTCAATCCTCATTTATAATGTTATCCAAGTCACAAACACTACCAGCCTAAAACCCACCTTCAATCTACTTCCGAACTCCTTCCTATGTCCCCTATACTCTGAATCTATTTCTTCTCCATGCTGTTGTCTTCTCCAAGACAGAACAGTGCCAGTAAAATGAGTTAATGATAATGGTCTCCATTATTATCTCCTCAGGCCAAAAAAAAAAAAAAACCCATGGCAATGCCACCATGGTTTCCATATCCTCCAGCGTTGAGTGACAAAAGATGCTTTCCCCTGCCTTCAGTCCTACATTCTCTCTCTTTGTCAGTTTGTTTTTTGTTTTTTTTTCAAATGACATTGGTGACTATTATGTTCATTATTCTGCATAAATTGCATAATTTTTCGAATTTGTGAGTTGTACCAGAAGGAAATTATGCTTGATTTTGAAATAGGAGAATCAATGTGATTGCAGGTTTCAAATTTGGCATTACGATTTCACCTAAAAGCAATTTGATGCAGCCGTGGCGAAGCAGCCACCATCTTCCCTCACGACCGCCAAGACTGCCACAAGGGCCATTAATTCCAATGGTTCCCAGCCAGCCCCTTTCAAGGGCCAACCACTAACCACTTTTGAAGTAGGATCATTGGGAGCTCATCACTGTGATATATTCAAGGAAGGCGCACAAAAAGAAGAACAGCATTATTCAATTAAGAGTTCCAAGGAGGGGCAATCCCCCTCAGGCAACTCATCCCCAATAAAGAAAATAGACTTCCAACCAAACAATGCCCCTCCCCTTAATTACCCAACTAAACAACCACCCCTTCCCCTTAATTACCCCCACCAAACAACACCACCCTCCCCTCAATTATTTCCCCACAGCTCACTCAACCCACTTCCCGTTTAATTTAGTATGTTTCCCTTTTGTAAGGCGCAGAATTGAAGAAAAAAAATCATTTCCCATTTTAGGAAGAAGAGTTTAATCTCTCAAGGAGTACTTGTACCTCCGATTGTTGGTGAGTCACAATCCCTTCGAATGAATAACTTCCTAGGCAAAACATTGGAATGTTGAGTGAGTCTCCCATTTTGTAATACACTCTAACCAGAAGATTATCCCCATTCTATCCATCCCCTTCACAGCAAGTTCAACCCTCTCCCTTATCCCCTTTCTATTTAATTTAAGTTCCTTCTCGGCAATTTAAAACAAGATTATTTTCTATTTTTTTCTCCCTTTTCTTATTTTCCTCCCCTAGTTCACAGCAGGTTCATCATTCCTTCCTCTTGCCCTTTTATTTTGAAATTTTCTACAGTTCAGTGTTAAAAATTCTCTAAGCATCAACTCGTATGGGAAAGGATTATTGATCGAGGATCACAAAACCTTAGAGAAAGCCATGCCACTTATAATGACCTTGGTCGAGAACTCTGAGAATGATGCAAACTTGCAGCAAACTGTGGAATAGAAGGTGCTGGATTCAATCCAGCAAAGGTTATCACTGCAGGAGGTTCCCAAACCGACCAAGGCTCACAAAACCACCACTGCTCATCATCGCTTTATTGTTCCCAACACCAGAGCATTAGCTCTACCAAGCCCACCACACAGCCTCTCAACACCATCACCAACTCGACAAAACCACCACCGGTTCCCCTGGCTCCACCATTCCCAAGACCCAAGCATCAGCCCCACCTAAGTCAGTCTCCTCCACACCAAAACCTACTCCTAAAGCCACTTCACCAGCTCTACCTGAATCAAGTTTACCTAAAGTCATCCCATCACCATCTCCAAAACCCGTGTTTCCACATACAAATATCTCCAAAGTAACTTTGCTTTTGCCTATGCTCACTAGATAATGTTTGTGCCAGTTGTCTACAACATTTGGCAAGAAAAATATGAGATTATTTCAAATGGAAGGAAGAGATCCAGATATGACTATTATTCTAATTGTGATTAATGATTCTCCCAGGATCAATGCCGGGGCAGAGATTGAAGAGACCACTCAAGGCTTAGATATTTCAGATGTAATAAAAGAGGCTATCATCAGCTTAACCGCAAAACTTCAACCGTAGAACCCAATACAAAGCTGGTACACAGTCACACAATTATTTCGGATAGTATTGATTGACCCCAACTGCAAAGTACAACAATCTCTTCAAATCTTTTTTTCTGAAATTCTCCAAAAGCAGGCCGTGCTTAAAACCTAAATTTATGAAATACCAATAACATATCTCTAATTACAAAAAGGTAGTTAAATTATAAAAGATCTATGTCAAACATCTATTTTTTTTGCTGGAATATTAAATAGCCCAACAATAACTCAATTATGTTTTTTCAAGTAACCCAATATAGAATAGTTTCCTAATTAAGAATTGGTTTTAGTTTTTCAATTATAATTTAACAATTTTTTTCTCATACCATATATAAGTTTACACTAAGATATTGTCAATATAATATCCAATCCAAGGTCAAGGTTATAGCTCTGCCAGCATTTAAAATAGATGGTTTTCCTCGGAAAGAATCTTGAAAAGCCTTGTTTCATGCTAAGGGCGGATTGGTCTTTCCTTAAGCCCTCTGCCAACTGTAGGAATGTCTTAGGGAAGTTTTCCATAATGGATTTTAACCCTGCACCAGGGATCATACAAGGTGTATTTGTACGTGTTTTACAAAGAATGAAATGTGTTGCTAAACTATTCAAAGAAAAAAATCATAGTCATTCGTGAGCTTTGACACAATGAGAAGGTTGGGTGGTTCTTACCCTTGTTAGACCCCCACAATATGGAAACCTCACAGGCCACCTTTAAGGAATAAATAAACTTTAATAATATGACACGAACAGAATGTCAGCCTATAAAACAAGGTCAAGGAGTACTAAGCCTTAATGGAACTCTACAGAAAAAGGAATCAGGAAATCAAATTGATTGTTCCACTGGCTATCTGATTCTAATCCGACAGCCCTATCAGAACACTATCTAAATGTCAATAATGCTAAGATACCGCAAAGAAAGTCCTAAGGTAGGCACTAAGGCAGTGTTTGATACTGCTCAAAAAAGGATTGTCTCAGCCACAATATTTCAGAGCTTAACCATTGCAATTGCTGCATGTAAGATTTGGAGAATTTTGATTCTAGATTTATGCAGAATGAAAACTTCAGAGTCAAATTACCAATCCAACCAAAATGAATAAAACATTGATACAGAAACAGCCGCTTAACCGAAAGTGAAATTAGATTATATATTGCACACAATGGACATGATATTTTTCAGGTTCTTCAAGCTAGATATGGCCAATAATGAGAGGTAGAATTTTAAAGACAATGATTGGAAATGGACAATAACAGTGATTAGGCCACATATGCAACAATTTACATGCAATGGGATCATGATTGTAGTGAAAGAAAGACACTCCAAAAAAGGAAAATTAAAACATAACGTTTCCTCCGGATCAAAGGGCCCACAAAGACCACCTAACACTTGAGGCGCTAGAAGCCACACAAACCGTTCACTTGAGAAAATTGAAACGTTGTTAAAAAAAAAAAGGAAAAAAAAAAAAAAAAAGACATTAAGAAGTTGAGACTCAAAACATTACACTAAAAAAATGAGGTCGGTTTAATTTAAAAACCAAGTTCTATACCATTATATAGCCTTGCAAGTAACAAAGAAACCATGATTGTATTTCTGTGTGTACTGTCACATGCAAGATATATGTCTATTTCTTGTGAATTAATAGCAGGATGGAGGGGATGGAGAGAATTATGGCAAACAGATAGAAGTATAGTGACTTACGTATAGAAATAGAGGGAGGTGATGGGGAGAGAGATATTGAAAATAAAGTAGTCAAAAAAATAACATATTCAACCAAAAAACAAAAACAAAAACAAAATGGGAGAGGGTTGAGAAAGAAACACCAGAAGAACATGAGAACGTGAGCAAGAGAGAGTAAAAATTATGGAAGATAATTGGAATTACTCAGTCCCTTAACCCCCATCTTCAGCTTTGGTCTTGAGAATGTCCGTTTTGTCTTAAATTAATCCTCAGGGCAGGATGGGCGGTGCCTTTTCCTTTCTCCATTTTGTTTCTTTAACTAAAATTCAGGTTTCACCCAAAATAAATAGCCCCACACTAAATATTAGAGGCCAAAATACCCAACTATAATACAAACGCACAAGAAGCAACAGGAAAGCTGAGTTCTTAGTTTCCTACCCTTACTGATAAACAAGGTAGCCTAAAGTGTCTCAAGCCTTACTTCAAGTGATCACACATGCAGCATCTCACCTTGACCACACGAGGAACTGATTATCTTGCTGATCATGCATGGGCACCTAGGTGAGTGACCAACTGGCTCTTGGCAGCACAGATAAGAATTGGAGATGGTAAAATGTAACTTAAGACCTATTCATTTTGGAAATTGTTTTTTGGTTTCTAGTTTTCTTTTGTTTTACCATTTTTCCATTTCTATAATTTTACTTGAAAAATGTGATCATTTTTTTTTTATTAAACACTGTGAATTTCCATATTCGATTTTTATTAATTGTTGTTAACGACAAAAAAAAATCAATCAATGTACGATATAAACAGTTTGAACTCAACTTTTGATAGCACAGTTACATAATGGAGCTCTTATCGATCTAGCTTAACTCATGAAGTTAATGGGTTGAGCTAAAACCCATTTTTAAGTCTATCTATTTACCAAGAGCATAGATCAAAATACATATCGGCCAATAATATGTATTAATATTAGAAGGGCCCGACACCAATATTTCAATTTAACAAGAAATAATCACAATATATCGACATATCAACTATATGTCAGGATATATCAGTTGATATTCAAGATATGGGCAAAAAAGATCATCTTAGAATCCAAGATATATATGTATTGCAGCCTATTTGTGTGTTTTCATCAATGATCAAGAAGGATATCAAACTCAATTTTTATAATATAGAATAAACCTCTTCAAATATATAACTATATGAACTCACCTTGATGCATTAAGAGAATAAATAAAGATAAACAAAGCATTGGATAATCCAAAGGATGTTCTCTCACCTAGGGCATCTAATACTAATATGTGTCATCCAATTTTGTCATTACCGATACTGTTGCGACCAATAAGAACAACGTTTAAATCCATGGTTGGGAGTAATCGAAGTACTAGCAAATTCATTTACAACATCACCTATTTTAATTAGTTGATAATAATTTAATTAGCATTTTACCATTAAATTAATTATTTGTAAATGACGTATTTGATTATGCTTATGGAAATATTAGATGCTAACCTAAATGACCACATTTTTGGCTCCTCATTTTAAGTAATATTGCTATATTTACAACCCGCAAATAATGTCATTTATTAGGATTAAAAACTCACATAATACTTTCAGGTAATTCTTATGGAAATTTCTGAAACACAAATAAATTGATTGAAAATAAATCAAATTCCCTTAACATTTTAAAAGTTTAATTTATTTATTATAAATTTGAAAAACAAATATTTTTATCTTCACCAATTCTCCAAAAACTTGCATATAAATTAGATTTTGAAAATTATGGAAATTTCCTTTTCAGGACCATGGGAAAACAATGAAAAACATCATTTTAATTTTCCAAAGTCTACAATAATTTAGTAGAAGGCTGGAAAATGACATGAGTGGAACATATTGTCCAAACTATTTTTATTGTAAAATTTTCCATAAAACAACCTCAGTTTTCAAAAAATTAATAGGCCCTCAATTTTTTCATGGCTTTTACACATGCTACTATACACAGATCAAGGAGAAAACTGTTAGCTGAATTAGAGAGTGGTAGGCAAAGGATATTTGATGCAAGATCATAGATTAGTTAGAACGATTTCTAGTAACAGCCCAAGTGACAGCACAAAAAATGGATCACAAATTAGCGATAGAGAGCCACAAATTGTGAGGTTATCTTGAGCAGCTGAATTTGATGCAGGTGAAATAAGGAAAGTCGATGAATTGGTCCATTAACTCCAAAGCACAAGAAAGGATCACTGGGGATGTTTAAAACACAACAAACCAATGTTGTATAACATTGGTATAGATGGAGCAGATGCTCTTAAAAAAGGAAAGACGAATCAACATGAATGATTTATTGGACAGTAGGTATGTCTTCTGTGGACACTCAATGAAACAGTTGAAACTTTTTTTCCAAATTGTGTTGTTATTGAGTGGAGATACTGCAAGGAGAGAAGCACTAACTGAAACATGAAATGAGATGGATAGAAACAAAATGGAGGGCTGAGAAGAGTCGTAACTTAAAAATGGGATAATCCTTAATCCAAAGGGAAGGATGTGAGAGAGAAGAGTATTGAGATGATGCAGATGCCGATGTATAGAGAGATGAATAAACATCATGAAAAAATTTTCAGCACAAATTTTTTTCCCATATAAATATGGACTTGAGGTCAGATGACAACACTGCCAAAACAAGAAAACCAACATAATGTTTCCATCCAACTATCTAACGTATTCATACTTAACAATTGTCTACAAAGTACTGATTAAAGATATAACTTGTATAAATCTTTCCATTTTCCAATTCATCATCGAAAATAAATATCCACGTTTCCATTTTTTCTTCTCCACCAAAAACAATTAGCTCTCTAAAAAAAGACAAACCCAGATGATTATCATTCGCATTATGTTAATGCAGATAATTCTATGAGAACTAAATACAAAATGTACATTTTAGGAAACCACTACAGGTGTACATCGACTCCACTGTACTATCTAACCAGAATAATTTCTCTAAAATGGGCATATACGTCGGAGGGAGGAACAAGAAAGGAAAGACAGGAGAGGAAGACAAATGCATAAAAGTGTACCCCAACTAACTACTCCTATTATAACAACAATAGCACCTAAAGTCCTACTAAGTGGGGTCGGATATATGAATATTCTTATGCCATCCCACCAGGGAATATTTGGCTAACTAATCCTAGCAAATACAACTTCGTAAGATAAACAGTACATACCATGAACAAAGGAAGTCTGTCCGAATCAGATAAATCACGACTAGAGATTTGCTCCTCCATACTAACACGAGCATTATACATATCCAAGGCTTTCTGATATGCAGCTGCAACATGAGAGACAATCCCATTTGTGTCCAAGGAATCAGCATCAAGAGAATTCCCTTGTTCCACTTCCCAAGCCTTGTAAGCAAGAAGGTTTGAAAGCATGTCAGCCAGGGGGACAGATAATTGTCGATGGAATATACTTCGAATGCGTTGGACCTGCTTTTCTTTTGCCTGACAATTGGAAGAAAAGTTCCGTAAGAGGATTGCTTTTAAATCACTCCCAAAATTTTGTTGATAGGTAAAGGGTGGCTAGTTCAGAGCACTCCCACCTCTTAGAGTCTAAGGAAGGTCAGGTACACATACCCATGTATTGCAAAGTGTGTGTATATGTGGTTTGTTGATGTGTAAGCATTAGATTTGAAACCGCTTTTATAGCATTATACCAATGTCCAATTTTCTCTAGGACGCCTTATGCTAGCAAAAAAAAGCATATATTAATCTACAAGAGTTCTCACACAAGTTCATTTTATTCAACCACAAATGAGGGCATTCATCCATTACCTGTCTATTAACACATTCCTGAGTGGGACTACTGACATGCATTCTTTATTGAACCAGACAATGGTCAATGCAGTAAACAATTGACTAACATGTTCAGGAAGGCATTGCACATTATTTTGTTGAGACCTTCCAATCCTTATAATTCATGCAAACCACATTTCAGCTGCTTACATGCACAAGACACATTTTTAATCTCCAAAGTCAAATCAGAGAACCAGAATTATTGTAGAAATTCAGAATGTAATGCCACAATAAAATGCTCAGCATTTCTAGCGTGTAAAGGATGCTTAGTACAGTACAACAGCAGACCACACAGAGCGAAGATCTTTACAGTTATTAACAAGATATTCATCATCAAATAATGCACTCATGCAACAACTACCAGCAAAAATATACTACCAATAGCAATGCTTGCCAAATGGGCATTGGTAGTCACATTTTCAACTTTTGAACAGACAACAAAGTATAGTAAGCCATAAATGATTTTAGAAAACAAGGACTACGGTAAACCTTAAAAGAAAAAGGGAAACAAAAACAAAAACAAATTGCACTTTTTAGTCAGATTATCTCTTTAAGATGATGAGGCATCAACTAGTACAAAAACAGTCCCACTATAACAACTGCAGCATTACAGTATTAACATAATGTCTCCATTCTATGAAGCTGCAGCTGCGTAGATTTTCTTCGAAGGAGTTTCCAATAAGGGATTACTATTCTCGGAATAAACAATTATTGAATGGGGATCCACATTTACACTTTTGTAACATCAAAGACGATACAAGATTGATGATACGGATTCATAAGTAAAATCTCAAAACAAGTGACAATTAAGAATATCATGGGAAAAAAGAAATAAACAAATGACAAGAAAGAGAAAGAGAGAGGTATATAAAAGAGGGAGCATGTATGACATTAACCTCAATGTCACACTCATCAATAGCATGGAAAATAGCTTGCTCAAATTCCTTGTAAGCTTCCCATATCTTACTGAAATGACAAGAAAGAGAAAGAGAGAGGTATATAAAAGAGGGAGCATGTATGACATTAACCTCAATGTCACACTCATCAATAGCATGGAAAATAGCTTGCTCAAATTCCTTGTAAGCTTCCCATATCTTACTGCCTTCAGAAAAATGTAAACCAGCTGCAGTGACAGCACGCTCAAATAAGCTTCTAGCTTTAGAAATACCAGCAACTGAACACTGTCGAACTGAGGGATCATACTCTTCAATAAAATTCAAGTAGTCACACCACAGACAGACAGACTGCACCATCAAAAGAAAAATTCAATTTTCACTAATTCAAAATAAATATAATTACTCATCAATGGTATGAGGTTTACTTAAAAGTCAAAACAAAACAAAGAAAAAAAATTCTGAATTACAACCACTTCCAAACACAGTTCTCAGTGACAATTCTCATCTGAAATGTTGTTGCACATCACTAATTATCAACGCAAAACGTCTGAAATATTGTTGCATCAATTAATTATCAGCCCAATACCCCAGAAAGTAAACAATGTTGTGCTCTAACATAGACAGATTAAATTTCATACCCAGAAAAGTCAATGGCTCCTTTCAACTTAATTGAAGTAAAGAAGATCCAAGGCCACCATGGAACAATAATTGACATGGAGATTGATATCAATAGTCTATTATTAATTAGCAAGAGTACCACAACTCTTTCAGAGAAATTCCAATACTAGGAGACTTTGTCCTTTATTTTTTTCAGCTAATATTAAGAAACCTGCTATTCTCAGTCTCTCTTGATTAACTGACTTACCAACTAACAATGCAATACAGTAAATTAGGCAATTGAACAGATACAGATGAATAGTCATATCCATGCAGAAGAGAGTCTATCTCCAGAATCAAGTCAAAATCATCAGTAAGTGTTGCCATGAAGTTTAACTTCCTATTCAACTCTCCAGGTCGTACCGACATAGACTTGGCAATACCATTGGTGAGCATTGTCTTTGAGTACATGACCATCATACTCCCGCCATCTCACTCAAGTCGCATTCCTAGTCATTCCTATTCAGTCCCAACCCCAAAGTTGTAAGTGGCACATGTATCAACCATGAAGCAGGCACTCTTGCCATTCACTCGGATTTCAACATACATTAGTTCGGTGGACTTGATGGATGCCTGAGCATCCCATCATTCTCGCCATCTCTTGACTCTAGTTGATCCTTTCTCCCTCATAGTGCACTCAAAACTCTTTTGTGCAGACAAAATGCCATCTTATGTGGCCCATCACATAGGAAACACCACCAAAAAATGTCTTCTTACTTATCGACATACTGATGCATCCCTTGGAGCTCCAGGCCTTCAAAGGCAACGAATTCTTCTAAAAGTTATTTCCTCAACTTTTCACTTTGTTTTCAGCCTTGTTAACGTACCTCTCAATCATGAAGTCAAAAGGTTTTTTAATAAATTTTGGGCAGAAGTCAAATCTACACCACTTATCTAAACTACTCCATCTGAGCACACATCTACGGTTATTGATACAGTGAAAGAGATAATCCTTAGTAGGCATGTCTTTGATGTCTAACATATATGCCATGAACTTGTCTCTGATTGTCTTCATATGCTTAATTTACTTCAACTTTCTTACAATTGTGAATTCAATGTTTTCCAAATAAAATTGTGCCATCAATTTTCTCTTGAAGTTTTCCCACAAATCGATGCTCAATCTTCCCTAGGCAATCTCCTCATATTCGATGCGCCACCACAATTTGGTATCACTGATCAAGAACATTGTCGCCGTGGATACTTTGGCCAACAGAATCCATCTTCATTGCCTTAAAGTATTGTTCCAAATCAAAGATAAAATTATAAAGCTCCTTCAAATCACACAAACCACCATACAAGCAAGGTTCCAGAGGCTCCACTTTTCCATTGCAAATGCACTACCATCACTAGGAGCGGTGCGTACTAGAAGACTCACTTTCTTACCACTCCTATAAGTCAAACTCTAATCCCAACTATCACAATCAAATTTTTATAGCCCGAAAGATTGTGTGGTGCATCCATTTCCATTGGGAACCGAACACTAGTCTGGTTAACCCCGAGCACACTTTAGTGAGACAATCAATCTCAGGACACAATCACAAGCAAATAATCAGTGTAATATATGTCAAATGCAAATAAGTCACTAGTTGAAAATGAAAAAATACAAGCAAACAATCAAATAATAACAGATAAAAATTGGATAATAACTTTTGGCTTTTAACACAAGTATATATTGAACTGCCCCAACTTTTACAATTTGGCATATAATTTCTCTATAATTGCAAAACTCAAACTAAATTCATCTAAATTTCACAAATTGAAGGATGTCAGAAACATTATGTAAAAATTTACACGGCTCGGTTTCGATTCTAACACCTATCAACCGCATTCAGAAGGACAACCTAAGAGACCAAACCACTACTTAGAAAGCTACTTGAGGTGCATAAGAGCTAAGTGCTCAAAACTCCAGCAATGCAAGGATAGCATCAGATCACTTTGGGACAATTATTATCATATTACCTTGCATTATGCTTGAAATAGCTCAAAATAAAAATGTTGTCTATGCAAAAGAAGCACATAGCAGAAAGAACATTGAGGTGGGCAATATGATTATCTTAAATTACATCCATAGAGGCAGACTTCTCTAGCCTTGAGAAAAAAACTTCAGACTGTCTTCTAAATATTATGGGCAATTCTTTGTGGATGCCAGGTTAAGGCTATGGCGTACAGGCTGAAACTCTGTCAGGATTTCAAGATTCATCCGATTTTCATGCGTCCTAGTTAAAAAAACAAATAGGTCATAGGTGATAAAGTGGTAGTCCAACCTACCTTGCTACTCTTAGATGATTCTTCAAAATTCATCATTCTATCACACTAAGATTCTCAACTCCAGAACAGTTCGTAGGCATTGAATAACTGTCAAATAGCTACAAATCCATTGGACTAATATGCCTCCAGAAGCTGTCACTTGGAAGGATGAACCTTCACAAATCAGTTTCCATCATTTCATCCTAGAGAAGAAAGATGATCTCACCAAAGGTATAATTGCATGGTAAACAGACAACAAAAATGAGCTTATCAGATGGCTGCAGCAACTCTTGTAACGAAAAATGCAGAAGCTGAGGCAATAGCACAGCTGCAACTGATGCAAACAAGAATAGAACAGAAGTAGCAACAGATTCAACAATCCAAAATAACACAATTAGATGAAACCAACTTATGTAGCAAATAGATGAGGCCCTAAGTCCATATATAAGCTGTAAATGATATGTAGAACTCAGAACTTAAATGAAAGTACTGAATTCATGGCATTTAGTCTCTCTGTGACAGATTCTCAGCCCCTTCACTTCATTTTTTATCACCTTCTTCTCTCCCCTCCTTATTCCCTCTCTTTTCACTCTCTCAAACATCTCCTTGTCTTGTGATTGCAGTATCACTCAACTATTACATCACAAAGTCCCAACAAAAGAACCTGTTAAATAAACACCTTTTCACCTTTTGCACAATCTATTTCAACATTCACTAAAATTTCAAGGACTATCAACTCCTTTATGAGTGTGTTATTGCAGTTTTTCTAAATGTCCTCCCCCTCTTGTCACTTCAAGCTCTTTCAAAGCACTATTTCTTACAAGTCTGCACTAGCTGGCAAATGTTTCAAGGACAAGAATAATATTTGAATCCCTAACCTTCTATAGATGGCAGCTTTTGCATATGATTAATATGTCCATTTGAGAATTTATCTCATGTAAACCTTGAGCTATGAACTTGCATGATGGCAATCTTTGGGATAGAGTTAGATAACATAGGTCAAGATTAGAGAAAGAAGACAGGATTACAACTTCATTTTTTTCTTCTTGATTAGTTCATCCACAAAAGTTATAGATTTACAAATACTTCACTATCATATCTGACTTAATATTCGCTAACATGGCTTGTAATAATAGAAATTTCCCTTCATATAAATTATCTTATTTCTTATCTTGAATCCCATTAATATCAATATTTAAGGATCCAAAATTGATTAGAAACAGAATGACCAACCAGATAATCAGACACTCCACGTTCATAAAGCATCTCAATAGCTGCAACTGCCTCAGGTCTGCACAAGTAAAGAAAACAAGGTAGCATATCTCTGTGACATTCAAGCAGATTCGTAATAGATATAAATAACCATCAGCAAGCACAACACATCAAATATAAATATCTAGCTTCCAGTGTTTTTAAATGAAAAAAGCGCCGAGTCCTGAGGGCGTAGGTGCTATGTGCAAAGCACAGGCACATGCCTAATGGGAGTGAGGAGTTCATTTATAAAATATGTATGCATGATGTCTTATAATGATTTCCAATCCTTGAAACTAATAAGAGAATAAGAAAAACAAAAAATATTTCTAACAACGATAATAAAATTATACTTTAATAATATGGAAAATGGAAATTAATAAATACATCTTACCACATGGCACAAACACACAAAAACACTAAAATCATCAATAAATAATATTGCCTTAAAGATAGTCATAGCAGAGACTAATATGTATTATAGCCTCCAAGTAAAAGTTCTTCTTCTTCTCCTTTCTTAGCTTATCTATTTGAAAGGCTTTTTTACATTAATAAGTCTATCTAAGTTAGAGTTTTCATCATTTAGAAGCTCAAATGATTAGCTCTAGAGGTGCTTATCATTCAAGGATCAACTATTTTCCAATTTAATGTAATATGTTGCCTCCTTTACTTAGATAATTTTTAGGTACAAAATCCTTTGTTAAATAATCATCATGTAAATTCATTATCCTCATTATAGTCTCTATCCATTTTTTGAATCAATCATTTATTACTTTCATCAATCCAAATTTCACAAACACTAAGTATTAAAGTAAAAATATATATAATAACTAATTAAAAAACAAGTTAATTTTGTCTTTTGAAAAAAAATAATAACAAACATTTTATGTAAACACCTTGAGCCTCGACAAAATGCGCACGTCTTAGAGCATAGGCACGCATCTCTTGAAATAAGTTTTGCCTAGATATGTGAAGGCACTAGGCTTTGAGCCTCAAGCCTAGGCACCCCTTTGGCAACATAAGCATCCACATAGATTAACTGCTCATGTAAAATCCAGAGTAGCTATATGAAAAGAAAAAAATCTCCTCAAATTCACACAAACAAACTGCAATACTTCACACTATTATTATGGGGTGAATTCTCTGATATTTAACCCACAATCACCCTGAGAAAAGCTCACTCTCATAAATCTTAGGCTATTTTTCTTTTCATCTTCTACCATTCCAAACTGAAAAATAATAGATTAAAACAATACCATTTTAAAACCAATACCTAGTATGTGTTACAGTATTCCATATCAAAATCAAAACGATTCTATGATAGGTTACGAGCTTGTAATACAAAGAAAATAACACAAAGTTAATATTGGTAAATTCAAAACTATTGAAGTCATAGATGAAAATATCAATATCGGTTGTATTGTATGATATGTATCAGTATCAAACATACAAGGCGCAAATTTTTTTTTTTTTTGGGAGGGGAATCAAAAGCTAGGAGCAAATATTGGCAAATATAACAGCATATATATTGGAAAATATTGGTGTGTCTGCCGATATTGTGGATATCATGTAATATATTGTAAATATAATCGAAACGGCGACATGTCGAGATTTTGTTCAATATAAACCAATATTTCATTCCATGATTGGTGCACAACTACCAACAACAGCAGCATCCCATGTTCAGGATTCCAAGAAATAGCATTGTCTCCTACTGTACCATGGCATTAAGACTTCCCCCAGCTCAAATGTTGTTCCAAGACTAGTATGATGAACATGAGACACTACTAACCCCAAAGCAGTGGAGCAGATACAAAGCATTCTTAGTGGCAGCAGTGAGTTTACTAGAATAACTACACACCAAAACTTGGGAAAGCCAACAATTAATGGACTTAATCCCTTGGTCAGGTTTAGGAAGTGCCAAAACTTCTGGAAAATTTATCAGATAGTAAAGGCAAGGAAGATAGAAATTGCTGCCATGTTCATCGTGGTGCAAGGTGGTAATTGGCTAAAAATCTTGATGATATCAACAACATGACTTGAAAAGAAGTCCCATAGGAGCTGTGTAAAGGTTTGGGAAGGAAATTTCATTAATGTGGTCAAGGAACTTATTAAGCTTCAGCAAACTGGTATAAAAAATGAGTGCAAGTAACCCGAGTCAATTAAACACCTTCAATTCTCATAACAACACTTTCAAAGCATCAACATTACTCTCAAGCATATCATGACACACACCTTTGCATCATCTAAAACCCAACATTTTTCACAGGTACCAACCAAACAAATGGCAAGAAACAACTGCCAAAAACCCTCCTTAAGAGCATACTCATGAACACCCTTTTGATACAAAACAACTTAATAGCCCCATGGGCCTTCCCCACATTGGGAACAGCAAAATTGTCAAATGAAAAACCATTTTCATGCAAAAAAAAACTTTCCATCATCTCGGAACAACCCAATAAAGAACAATTCAACCAATTAAAGTTAACCGTGAAAACATATTTTTTGTAGCCACTCTAAAAAGGCAAACTACTTGAAATCAAAAAGATCGCATTCTTCATATAGAAGATTACAAACTTTGTCTCAATAGATTCATTTCTAGCATATGTATCACATTTTTCAATAACTAAGCCATGAATTTGCCAACACATAAATAGAGCCCACTGCCTTTCTACAAATCCATCCTTATAACAATTCATGATAAACCTCAGGCTAATTTCAAAATTCTTAGTTTCTATGCAAGGAAAAACGTTTAGCTTCTTGTAGATAAAGAGAGCAGATTGTTCAAATCAGTTTTGAATGGATTAGAAGGATTATGTGATGTTCCTCTTGATGTTTAGTCAGATGGGTTAAGTTGGATTTCCAGTGAACTTGGGGCTTGGCAGGCTTATAGTGGAGAGTCAGACCAAGTATCAGGTAAATGGATAGAAGCCATGCATGAGGCAGGGGTAGAGCAGAGGAGTATAAAGGTAATTATCACTATTTCAATTTTCTTCAGTACTATTGATATCTGCCATTGGGGAAACCGATGTCGAAATTACGTCATATATGTAAAAGTGCAAAGAATAATATTCATCAGACTGGGTCCTTATTACCATGGTAAAACCTCTGCTTTGGCTAAGAACATGCTACACTTGCTAGCTTAGGCAATTCTTTCCCAAAGTTTGGTAGAATAAGCTACAAATAAAATTGCAATGGGCTAAGCAGTGCCCTTGAATTGTCGCAATCGGGCTGCTTAACTAATTTGGTAAAGTGATTGATAGAAAACATTGCCCTTCTCCCCTTGTCCATTGCTTTTCACTTCATCCGTCAAACACCTTTCCCTAGCCCAAATCTCCATCTTCATAAACCACCAAACGCCAAGGTTCAATCCAACCCAACTCAGAAGATATTACTAAACACCAAGGCAAACATCAAGTTGCCACTAATATCCATAGTAAAAATAAAAAGTACTATTTCGAATTGATGGATAAGGTAGTGATGACAGGCAAATATAAAGTTGTCTAGATTGTTACAAAGGAAATCGAGACGGCTGGGCAACTCCAAAAACAGGTGAGGAGGCATCTTTACAAGAGTGAGTGCATTTTTGAGGATCTAGGGAAGAAAAAAAATGTTGAGAATGTACTAACAACGGCAAAGAAAGCAACGAACTATGTATATATATATATATAGCTCGACAACACCAATTGATTACATGCAGATGTTTACTGATGTCTAAGAGTTGATGAGCATAATGTTACATGCTTTGCCACAAGCTTCCATGCAGTATAGTCCATTTATCTCTATGAAGAAAGACTGAGGAATACATTTAAATTAGATAACTATAAGTCCGCGGGATTTCGTAAAACAAAATGTGTCCTGAGAAATGATGCGACGAAGATCATTTTAGGAAAAGATTATTGGAGAAGGGCTAATGATGTCAACATAATGCAAGAACCACTAATAAAAGTGTTAAGACTAATTGACAGTGATGAGAACTCGACAATGAGGTTTATTTATGCAATCATGAACCGAACAAAGATGGTTGTCAAGTACAATCGTTGTTCCTATCATGAGTCACATGCAATGGGTATGTAATGAAATTTAATTTGAATATTACTACTAATCAATTATAGTTTTATATTCTTGGAAAATTCTTATTAGCTTTTTTTATATTGTGTTATTGTTAGGTCATTTTTTAAACCATTGTGTGAAGTTTTTCCAACCATTTGGAGATGTTAGACAAGGTTATTTACGTTGTTTTTAAATTTCAAGTATCACTAAATAAATTTTCATATAAATAATATTCACGTATCCATTATTAATGAATTTTTTAAAATCTTTTAGTTGTTGATCTTTCAAGATAAATAATAATCATTTGGAACCCACCCTGTACGAAAAGCAGTTTTATCTAAAAAAATCCAGGAAAATAGTAATTTAATTTGTTTTCTCAACGATTCTTTAAATTTTAATAATATAATAACTTACAAGCCTACAACAACCTATAATAACCATTTGAAATTTGCTAATTTTAGTATTCGTTGCTATACATAATATAGCTGATTAGTGGACACATAATGGATCTTAAGCTCCTAAATTTCAGAGGATTGTTGTCCTAAATTAAACCACCTCTTCCTCCATGTACAAGATTAGTGGATCATCTCAAGAATACCATGGGCTTTACTAATGATGAGGTTGGTGGTGGTTTGTTTGGGTATTAATAGCAAAGACAAGAAGATATCAAACTCAATTGTCCAATCAGGGCAATGAAGATGAAGGATATCCTCTACGATGAAGATCGACATATTGGTCACCTACAAGGTAACAATTGCCCAACTTCAAATTATATTAATATAATTGCATTTTCTTACAGACATTTGATGCTTATTATGTACTACTTATTACTAGTTGATAGTATTAACTTGAGTGAGACAAATCTTGAAGTGCTTTTATCTCAGAAAACTGTGGCTTGAGAATGAATTGGAAAATCAGAGTACAACATTACCATCAATATGCTAATGCAAAGTTACTCATTTGCTCCTCGACTTATTAATGATTTGCACGCATGACATTTAGTAATGAGTGACATTTCATTATCTTTATTTGGTATTGCTTTTGCCATTGTATTATTTGCTAGCGCATTATTTAGTATTAAGTTGTTGATTTAAAGAAGAAATTATTTCTAAAACAATTCAAATATGTAAAACAAAATTATATAGGGTTAGATTTCAGTATACAACTCAATTTTAAAGTGGTTATGTGAAAAATGTGTCCAATAAGGCTGATAATGATATGTGTCACCAAATATGTCAATAGCGATACTGCTGTGTCTAGTACCGCTATCAATATTTTCATCAATGATCCTTCACAATCTATACAAATTTGATTCTAACAATGTCTCTCCTCCAAGGATGGCCAGCTCCTGGAAGCTCTAAACCCCTTTCAATTATGGCTTAATCCTTTTAAAAAGGTGGTATATAAGTTAGAAATGAAGATATTGAGACACAGTAATTTTCTATCAAAAATAAAAAATGCGATCTTATGATAGTGCAAGTAGTTTATTTGTTACAAAGTGTAGAAAGAGTGTTTTACCATGAGCATCAATAATCACGTAAATTCTGAATTCAGCTTCAATTTAGAGGCTTTATGGGGTGTGAGAAGCTTGAAAATAGGATTTTGTCTTGACAATTTTGTTATTCCTGACGTGGTGAAGGCTTGCGGGACTATTCAATGATTCTATCAGTTGTGGAATGGGTGTTCATAGGGACTCAGCAGTTCACCAATATTCACCATTTGTGAAGGCAACACACTCTGTAACTGATCTTAACCACCTGAACATAATCACATGCATTAATCTTCTAGTCGAGACAAGTAGCATACTTAGAAACCATGACCTGAATTTCAACACGGTGTCCGCCACGTGCCTGCAACATTGCAAGAGGTACTTGGCTCAAGGATCCCAATTTGCCTCTCACCCTGGGCAAATCATCCCCACAAGTATGATATACAAAATTTGTACTAAATGCAATCGGGGTCAAAACATCCATCGCAACCCCTATGCACACTATTCATCCCTTCAACCCTTGTTAAATAATGTTAACTCAGCATCAGCCTCGTGGAGACTCTATATTGTCCTCTTGAAATCCCTAGAGCCCATCCCCCATCACAAATAGCTTGCTTAGGCGATGTTTATATGCCTTAATGCACAACAACACCCCATGGGTGGTAAAGAGCTTAAACATCGTGTTCCCCAATAAAAGATATTAAGCATTGATAGGATTTCCAAGAGTATACATTGGACTATCCCAGCTTTAAAAATAGGGTATCCATTGTTTTCCAATACGAAAATTGTCTAAATTCATCTAAATTTGCAGAAGTTTGTGAGGAGCGTTCTAACTATATAAGAAATGATTAATAATAAAATACTCATAATAAAGTAAAAATGTGCTCACAAAAAAGTTCACCGATACGGAAAAATTATCCAATAATTATTCTGGCTCCATCCAATTTTAACACTATGCTGACTCACAGCAGATGAGGGATCCTTTTAACCACACTATACCGATTCCTAACCTAAACACAATTTCGTTCTAGAAGTAGAGATAACAAGCTTCTCAAACGAAATATGAGAGGAATGAAAATAACATATCAGTAACTTGAGATATCCTATTTTGCCAGACACAGCCAAAAGTTAGAGGTACCCAGATGATAAAGAAGTTTCATCTTTAGCCCACTCCTGCCACATTGAAGGATTCAACGGAAATAGCTGACTCATCGACTCCCTAGCTTTCCTCAGCTTCTCAATGTCACCCATTTTCCTCAGCAATTTAATATACTGGGACAACAATAAAGTTTCCATTCAATCAAAATCAAAAACTGACAGAAACTAATAAAAATTGGACGAATTTTGTTAACTATTACTTGAACATGAGAGTCGTAGTTCGATGGATTAAAGGAGAGCTCGGACTCTAGGGTTTGAAGTTGAAGCTTATCTTGTTCTTCGTCATCCGAATCGGAATCGGAATCGGATTCGGATTCGGATTCGAGCTGAGAGTCAGGGGAAGCAGGAAGATTGTCCTTTTGTTGTTCGCCATCTTCTCTTTCTTCCATTTCTTCTTCGGGACTTTCATGCGGTGCGCCTAAGACATTTAATTCCATGGCTTCCGCCATCTCGAAACCTTTTTCGCACAGTTAGCAGCGGTAGCCGAGAGCCAAGGCCGTGGGTTTTGTGTAAGTAAAGGTGATTGACATGGCGACGCAGCGTGTAAACCAAGCTTCGCCCGAGCACTGGGGGACGCAGCTCTCATCAGGCATCACTTTCGCCGCCCCTATATTTTATTTTATAAAAATTTTAAAAAATAAAAATAAAATAATAAACACCTGCGCCGCTAGAAACGAGGCCAAACGGCAAACCTCAAAGATAAGGTGCAGTAACCAAATCTGCTTGGGCCCTAACTAAAAATTTTCTAATTCTAGCTATTAAATGCACATGACATTAAATTACTGACATAATAAAAGTAAATTTTTAACGTAATATGTTCGTTTTAAGATTTCATATTATTTTTTAACGGAAGTAGATTCAATCCGTAAATAATTATCACAATTATTCGTGACTTCAAATTACAAAGAAAAGCCTCATGATTTCAACGTATAAATATGGAGGTTAAGAATCTGCTAATAAATTTGCTACGCTTTCTTCCTCTCTACTTCACTAGTACACTGCCCCCTCTTTGATTCCTAATTTTGAAATGATGCAAACGAACACAAGGCACGCGCAATTGTCTATAGACTTCAAAACTCTAGCATGCACAAACCATGGCAAAAATGATTATGCCGTATCAACTTTAAAAGCATGCATTATAGTACTTTTCAACTCCAAAAGAAAATTGAGGCTCGGAAATTTATCTTTAGAGATTTATTGATACAATAAGTGATGGATACGCCCTTAGTGGGCAGGCCCAAAAAAGGAAGAGCAGCCCAAATCCAAGATGGGCCACCTGTAAGCCTAGACGGTCAACTTCTACCATTGACTGGACGAAAGGCCAAGGAGACCAGCGTAGGGACGGTCAACATTTCTGTTGACCGATAGCACCATAATAGGCCAGCCCACAAATAAGCCTTGTGAAGGCCAGGCCCAGTTTAACCTACCTTCTCATCTACGACCAGCAACGATTTCTTTCCTAATTATGTGCTTTCCTAAAAGGCAACCTCCACGGTAACAATCACCGGCAAATTCAGCGTTCATCTCATGAGGAAAGCGTCGGATTCTCTCTCCTGTCTGCTGTAAATCCTAGCCGTTGCAAAATATAGAAGGAAGGTAAACCTCCCAAGGAGCCGTTACCGCCATTAATGCCAACATCAAGAAAGGAAACTATTCCAACAGAGTACTGAAATCACGCACTCTTACCTAAGGAAGGATGCTCAACTCCTTGACTACAAGAAGGCCATTGAGTCAACACTCCAGGACACGCCTTCTTGAAGAAAACAAATGCTCTCGTACCTACTTAAATTGCTCTCGCATTCACGTTCCTTTTTCCAGAGGAATCCCTCAGAGTTCGCTAGATGTCCTCCCAAGCTCTCACGCTTTTAGGACGCCCACACTCTCCTTACTTCATATCGCTACAATTCTCAGAAACCGGAAGACAGGAGTTTACGCTCCTCACGAGCAATATTAACCTCTCCCAGCGAAAGTCACATCATTCCCATAAACACTCTCTACTCCTTACCCTCATCACGCTCTTCCCTTTACCTTCTCGATTCTCGGAAGGCTATTTTACTGACTTGAGTGTCGGAGTGTTTTTGGTGGGACAATATCCCGCCGGCACCTGATCTTTCATTTGTCTTAATAATGTGCAGGACCCACACTCAGTGAACGAAGCCGAATTCAACGATCGACGTAACCCAAACCTGTTCAAAATTTGGTTCTAGGACGCATCAATAAGATAGGTAATTCTTAAATAATGTGTTTCAATTGAAATTTAAAATTTTCTCTTTGGCTCTTCTAAATAATGAAATTTGGGATTTAAGTTTGATGGGTACACCAATAATGGACTGGCCCAAAGAAAGGTCAACGGGAGCCCAAGAAGGCCACCAAAGATTTTGGCCCGGTGAGGAGACGGCCTGCCCAGAACTGAAAGCCCAAGATTAACGTTAGCGTTGGCCGTCTTGGCGGCCAACTTGCTCTGTAAACGGTCAACGCAATGTTAACCGCCTTGGCAGCCTTGATTGGGCCTTTTGAGGCTTTGCTGGGCATGATGATGGGCCTATTCCATTCTCGCCCACACCCATTGATTGATCGCTACTACTCTCCTTCGTTCTCCACGGCGCGCGGCCAACACGCTGACGGCCAACTCGTCGACACGTTGACCGTTTGCGCCCTATACATTGGGCCCAAATGACGCCTTTCTACAGTAATGGGTCTGCTCCGTTTGGGCCCACCACTCATCAGACAGCCAACCATAACTTTTCAAGTATCTTCCACGATCTCAATTTATACCAGAAAGGATATTGGCAAAATTGGCGCCCTTCAAAGAAGGAAAGTGCCAGATCTTCTCTATTCCTTGCCAACCAAGGTACTCCAACGGTAATATGCTGAGGAGGAAAGAAGCCCATTTAGAAAGTTGTTGACAGCCTCACAAGGAAATAATCACGATCACATGGCAACCGACATCTGCTCCAGAAGGCAAGCTTGCCAGCAAATCAGGAAGGCAATCGCTCCTTCCAAAGAAGGAGGATTGGCCTCTCAGCTACAAAAGAAGCCCTTGAATACTTATTCAAGGCATGCTTTCATTGAGACTTTCTTCCCTACTTTCAATAGCCAACGCTTCTTTGAGACAGCCAAGTGCATACGCTTTTTGGGACGATTGAGTGCTCACAGAAGCCTGCCTTCTTTGCCATCTTCGTTCTCCCAAAAAACCCTAAGGCAACAAGCGTGCCCTCACGGCCGTTTACTACCTTCTCACCTTTCAGATTCAAGAAGACCTCACGTCTCTCTTACATCTGGATCAAACACTCAAACTCTCTCTCTATTTTCAGTTTCTTCCTTTTGAAGACTGTTTTACTGACTTGAGCGTCGAAGTATTTTCGGTGGGACAACTTCCCGCCGATAACGCTGACCTCTTGTTCGTTTTAGTGGTGTGCAGGATACGTACTCAGTGAACGGAGCCGGTTCAAACCATCCAGAAGAATCCGAATCTGTTCGAAGTCAGATCCAAGTACGCATCAAGGTTTACAATATTAAATTTAATTTTCATTCAATTGGAATTGAAATCGTGTAAATTTTGAATTCTGATCATTTCGTTATAAGAGAGATTACGATTATGGGAGAATTTAAAGGCCTAATTGAATTTTTTTTCCATACATTAAAAAAATAATTACCCTAATATCAAATTATTAAGATATGAAAGTCTACAAAAATTGGTTTTCTACAAATAATATGCATTTGTATGTTTTCAGTAAGTAATTTTATAGAAATATGTATTTGTTTATTTTTAGATAATATAGTTATATAAAATTTATTTTTATATTTTTAAAATAATAAAGCTTAGTGGTTGATCTAGCCGTGTTTGATCAAATGTTAATGACATACGATAAAAGTTACGGCTTGGGCTATAAGCCTAACATAAATAATATTCTTATGTAATATTTTTTAAAAAATAAAATTTAAAAAACTATGACCAACCTAATTCTACCTATTTCAAAACGGCCAGATATATTTTATTTCTCTGGTCTCACCTGATCCAATTTTATTCAATTTAATTATCTAGTAATTTTTAATCTTAGAATTATAAATTTTTATTGTACTTAGAAATTATAAAGACCTATATTATTTTGTAATTCTATTAAAACTTAAAATTGCATCTACAATTTCATGTGACAATAAATAATAGAATTAAAATTAGACCTAAAATTTTAGTTTTAAATTTAAATTTTAAACCCTATTTTTGTGATCTAACTAGAACCTTATCATAATCATGTGCTATTAATGTTAAAACAATTATAATCAACCAATTATACTAATCAAAGTATTAAATAAAGGATTCCTTTTAATATTAATTTCTCATATCATAATGTGACACTCCTTAAAATTTGTTTAAAAAACTCCCTCTACTCTCCTTCGAAAAACCCTAATCCCTAAATCCTGTTGCCAAGGCCTCCTGACCTTGATCTCCTTGGATATCTTTGGGCTCAATTTAGTATATTTTTTTTTCGTTTTCACTACACTCATGCTCAACCCGAAATTTAATCCCTTAGCTCAAACTTGGCGGGGGGAAAAAGGGGCTCAAGTTTGATTTGTTAAGTCATTGACATGCTATGCTCAAGCCCAAGTCAAGCAAAGTCTTATCTATTTTGATGCGTATCTGGATCCGACTTCGAACAGATTCGAATTTATCTAGATAGTTCGACCCGACTCTGTCCACTGAGTCTGAATCCTACACACCACTAAAGTGAACAAAATGTCAGTGAGTTGGCAGAGGTTGTCCCACCGAAAACACTCCGACGCTCAAGTCAGTAAAAAACCTTCGAAGTAAGGAATGTAAACTGATAAGTAAAGGAGAAGGAGAGAGAGTAAGATGGTCGGGAGTGTTGGCCCATTGAGAATGTGAGTTCTCGCTTCCTGCTTACAGAGAGCGTGTGGAAGCGGCATTCTGAAAGTATGGAAGCTTTAGGAACGATTCTCAGAAAGCCGAAAAGGTCTCCTGGAATCCGGAGGCCTTTGTGAAATTGGAGGATGAACGCTTGTGCAGAGAGAATGAGAAGATGAGTCTTTGTTCAAGCTCTGTAAGCGTTCGTGGGTTAGGCTGTAGGAAGTCTTTCAGGGAACTTGTTTTGAATGTTCTCAAGAAGACAAGTTAGAGTGAGGAAGAGAGCTTCTATTTCTGTATGACCGTGCATTTTGGTTCATGAACATATGTCTTCCAAAACGAAGACCTCAAGCTTATATGGATAGCAGGAGAGCCACCTTCTCTGGGCAAGGTGGCGTATTCTTCTGGACTGGCAATGGCGGCCTTCTTAGAGTTGGTGGGCTTGACATGCGTGATTTGATGGATCCTTTTTCTTCTGAACAGTGCAACAAATATTCAGATCATCTCATCTCTTTGTGACCGTTTTGATTCCAATGTTGGCGCTGAGTTCATTGCCGCCTTTTTGGAGAAGATCAACTTTTAGGAAAAGTGTGTGATCATGAAAGGATGTTACTTTTCGTGCATGAGTTCGCCTGCCAATTTGGGCTTGGGCTGTAGTAGGTTTAACGCCTTTTTGGGCCTGCTGTTACAGTGCATCCGGTCAACGCTCGAATTGACCGTCTGTATGCAAATTGGCTGCCTGTTGGTGTCTCGACGGTCAATACTGGCGTTGACCGTCTTGGGCTTTTCAGGCTTTAGACCTTCGCCTCTTGTTGGGCCGTTATTTGAATTGACCGTCCAGCAGGCCATTTGGGCCTTCTTTGATTGTGAGCTAGCCCATATTATGATATACTCATCACATTTGCTCAAAATTTACTCACTTTGAAAAAATAGACAATCTTGGCTCATTTGCTTAGATCAACTTGTCTATTAATATTGGCTCATTTGAATATTGAAATTTCTACCATTTGTTGTACTAAAATAGAAAATATTATTCACGCAACATAAATTTTGTTTGAAGGCAGTAAATACAAAGCTTTTCTCAGATGCTATATAAGTAAAAAGATGATTTAGACTCATTAAATGTTATCATTATTTACATTATCAATGGCAACACATTGAAACTTAATTAAACAAATTCAACATACACTGAAACGATTCCATGGCATATAAGATTGGAAAGTATATATAATTGCCATGGTTATGCAAGACAATTCAACAAAGATATAGAATAAGAACATTCACCCCAAGAGATCTTAGAAATACAAATCTTTGACAAGATTTGACAACATTCTGAAGCTACTATAGTGATTGGAATAGAAAATATATGGCAGGTCATCTTTGACAAGATTTAAAACTGCAATTTACTGGCCTTCCACCATTCTAATGCATCAAATTTTTAAGTTGAATCTTCATTACATATAAAAAATGTAAGGAAATTGCAGGATAAAATGTAGTAAAAAATAAAAGTTTTATGATTTTTGCATCAGAATCATCTTTTTTATCAATAAAATAATATGAGAATATTTAGATATTTAATTTTATATATAAATATAAAATTAAATATCTAAATATATATAATAAATAAATAAGGCGATACGTACATATAATTTATAGTAAAAATGATCAACTGCATAAATATTTGGTTTCTATGATATTTATACCAATGTCGTCGATTTGTTATATGATTAAATAAATTAAATCACTAAATATATTTACTAGACCTTTTTTAATAATTATATTCTAATATCTAGAATATATTAGACACTTCACATCATCTTATTATATATTTTGTTTACACTCAAACCAAAAAATTGAGGGGGAAAAAAGGGTGATAGGATGAAAGTGTTAATACTCTAATGTATTATCACTAGAGGGAGTGAGCTATGGTTTGGCTCACTCTAATAAAGGAGGGAGTGAGCTATTTGGTTCCCTCCAAATAAAGGGGAGCAAAACTCCCCCTTTAAGCAAATTATTGGTCCCCTCACTTCAACTCTCTTTTAATGGAGAGAAAATAGACGGGAAGAAAGGGAGAGTGAGAAGATGTGAATCGGCCCATTTTAATCAAATCAACTTAAAAAAAAATTATTTTAAGTATTAACGGTTAAACTATTTGTCACTATCTGTGGCCATATATATTTTTTGTATTTTCATTTAAAAATTTCAAATCCGTAGTCTTTTCTTACGAACTTTAAATATTAATCTGCCATAACTTATGATGATCTTGGCTCAAGACCAATTGAAATTGTGACATTAGATAAATTGCGTTCAAATAGAAGGAAACATCAGTGGAGCTATAATCACTCTACTTTCTTTGGCTGCAATCATTTACGAACTTTGGTGCATTCACGGCAATGCACCCTTTGAAGGCAATGTCATTCGAGACATTGATACCCTATTGATGGTAATCTCGACCGCTATCAAATCCATACAACTCACCATGACATTTCCTGCAACAACATCTAATAATCCCTATCTAGGAAGATCAGTCTCCTGCTCATTTGCCTCTCCAACCAAGCTGGCAAATGATGTTCTTTTCAGCATCTAATTTGTGGTAACCAAACTGGCAGTGTTGATTTTGATTTCCTTCAAATTTTAAGTTTTGAATTTTTTGGATTCGAGGGGATCTGAAATTTTTTCAGCTACAACTTTATAGCTTTGTCCCGTGTTACGTCGAATATTTTTCTTCATATGTCTTCTTGTATACGTTTGGGGTCAATTTTTACTGTAACCCATATTTGGTCGATCGAAATAGAATTTCTATTCCCATATTATTTATTCAAGAATATTTATTCTACTATTTAGTTATATTTTGACAAAGAATAAATATTCCTGAAAGAATAGCTGTTTTCGAATCTCATAAAATAACTATTACAATCTTTCAATTGGTATCAGTTATTCTCGGATAGTTGGAAATAACTATTCCAGCATTAATTTTTTTATATTAAAAAAATGGCCTTATATATATATAATTATTTCATAATTATATTTAATAAATATTTGATATATACACATAATTATATATATGTAATATATATTCAATTTTATATATTATATTAAATATTTATTAAATATTATTACGGATCTGGTCCGGAGTTCAGACGGATATGGTAATGCGGATCTGGTCCGGTAGTTAATTTGGATTATTCTGGTTACTCCGTCTTCTTGAACTCACGTCCTGCACAACACAACTGTAAACCAAGATGGTCGCTGAGCGCCAACGCAAATCCCCAAAGGCATTCCGACGCTCAAGTCAGTCATTTGCCTTTTTTGAGAATAAAAGGGAAAGATATAATTTTGTTCTTCTTTTTGGTATTTAGAGATTAAGAGAGAATTTTCTTGGACCGAAAAAGAAGTCTCTTTCATCTGAGGATTACCTTTCCTTTTATAGGGCTTCCTTTTTAGTTTCATAACTTACCCGGAGAAGTTATACTTCTCTGGATAAGTACATTTGGTTTCTTCCAACTCCTGTTGGTTTATTAACTTCCACTCCGGGTGGTTTATTAACTTCCACTCCGGGTAGTTTATTAACTTTCACTCCGGGTGGTTTATTAACCTCCCACTCCGGGTGGTTTCCATAACTCCTCCGGTTGTTATGACGGTTCATTCTCAGAATCGAACCGTAGAAGTTATTAGGAGTTTCCATATTCTATCCCATGGATGGCTTTTTAGTTATTCGGGTAATAATACCCATCAAATATGTATTTTTTATGATAAAAATATATATTATACTAAATAATAATTTAGAATATATATATATATATACGTGAAATATGTGTATGTACACTTATATGTATATATGTATATGATGGATACACCAATAATGGGCTGGTCCAAAGAAAGGTTAACGGAAGCCCAAGAAGGTCGGTCAACATCAACGTTGATCGTCTCGGCGGCCAACTTACTTACAAACGGTCAACTCAACGTTGACCAGTTTGGTTGGGTCTTTAGAGGCTTTGCAACAGTGATAGGCCTATTCTGTTATGACCCACAGCCCATCAGTTGATCGCCAGCCGCTCTCCCTCCGTTCTCCACGAAGGTGGCCAACACACTGACGGTCAATTCAGACGTTGACCGTCTGCTCCCTATACGTTGGGCATAATAAGGCTCTTCTACAATAATGGGCCTGGCTCACTCAAGCCCAAAGCCCATCTGGGGGCTAACGACAGACGCCTTTTATAAGGGCGGCCAACACGCACGCAGACGGTCAACCCGAGCATTGACCGTCCGCGCTTTGCACATTGGGCCCCAAGAAGCCTTTTTTAAACAGTAACGGGCCCGACCCGTTTAGGCCCACGAATCATCAAAAGGTCAATAGCAGCTCTCCAAGGATACTCCACGATCCCAAACGGCACCAAAATATATCGTAATATCAAGCCTCCCATATAAGGAAGGTGCGATTTCTCCAAATCTTTGCCAACCCGGGATTTCCAACTTAGCATGCACAGAAGGAAGGTGCCCAACTTGGAAAAGCGATTGGCCGCCTCAGAAGGAAACAATCCTCCACAATTGGGCAACAAGTATCAGCCTCCAAAAGGAATGCTGGCAGCAGATCACAAAGAGGATCACTCCTTCCAAAGGAGGAGGATCGCCATCTTGGCCATAAAAGAGGCCCTGGATTCATCTTCCATGGCATGCTTTCATTGATACTTTCATTGAGACTAAAAAACTCTACGCGCTCTGAGAAACAGACTCTGGTTTCTGACAGCCAAAACTCTCAAACGCAATCAAACTCCAAGGCAACGAACGAGTCTTTACGGTCGTTCTCTGCCTTCCCACCATCCAGATACGAGAAAGGCCTTGAGCCTCTCTGACATCTGGAACGAAGCACTCTCTTCCCTCTCCCATTGCTCTCTCTACTTTCAGTTTTTTCCATCGAAGGCTATTTTATCGACTTGAGTGTCAGTGTTTTGGTGGGATTACCTCCCGCCTGTTAACGCCGACCTCTTGTTCGTTTAGTGGTGTGCGGATTCGTCTTTCTCGTGACGGGCAGTTCGCATCATCCGTAAAAATCAACTCTGTTGAAAGTCGGATCCAGGTACGCATCAGTATATATAAAGAAAAATAATGTTTTTTATTAAATAATAATAAAAAAGTTATTACGATAAATTTTTATATTATTTCTTATACTATTTTACAAATTAAATATTAAAATATTAATTCTCAATTTATTTTATTTTAACAACAAATGTGAAAATAATAATTTTTAACTCTATTATCATCTTATTCTATTCCCTAAAAATAACTATTCTATTAGCACCATTATTTTTTTAATAACCAAACGTATCGTAAGGAATTAAAATATTTTTAATTGGTTAATTTTGATGAAGAAAAATGGATTTGGGAAGAGACAATTTGAGAATCCAAATTGTGAGGGAGAGTGACAGATTAGGTATGAACAGAATTCGTCTATCCAAGGATAAGAGAAACAACAATCGATGGGGAATATCCTTCCATCAGTAGCAACGCACTCCTTGCATACTACTTGGCTAACAATTTCCTGGACTTCAAGGAAACATGATTTAGTTGTATTTCTCCTACATTTGACATTTCATTTTCCTCCGAAACTAAAAAATACAATTTGCTTCACAACTCGGCTCATGGATTGGTGAAAATTGAAGAGCTCCCGAGTAAATTGCTGTGATGGAAGTTCACTTGGACGGTTGGAGTGTAAGTACTAAGAATCTACTCATAATTTGCTTAAGCTCGTGCCTCTTGTTGCTGGAATACGAAGTGCACTGCTGGTTTGCCCTTTGTTGGACCATGTCTGCTTCTACGTATAAGATAGCTTGTATAAAATATCCAAATATATTAGATCTTCCTGAATAGCTAATAATTTTTCTAAGTAAATTTTATACGCAGAGTGAACAATAAATGTAAAGTATTTTTCTACTATAATATATTAGATGCATTACACTAAAATATAGGCCTATAAGATAATATTAAAATCTTCACAAATTTTAATAACTAGTTATAATAAAATAGTAAGAAAAATCTTATGGTATAATCAATTATTATCCTTATCTTATATGATAACATTAAGTTATCTATATCATATTTTAATTGTTTTTAGGATTTTATCTATTTTAGATTTAGTTATAATGAGGTAATTTTATTATCTAATTTTAATTATGTAGAAATATTTGAGATTTTTAGATTTTATACGAGCCAAATTTTTATTTTAGCCGAGTCTTTTAATCTCTTTTAATTGAAAGGCTACTGTGATCCTGAACAAATTGAAATGAGTTATTGAAAGGCTAAGGGCTTGCCAAAAATGTATTCTGTTTATCCATCCTCACTCATAAAATCAAAAGCATAGCAAGAGAAATCGAAAACACAACCCCAAAAAATCACGTTCATTCATCCCTTCTCGTCGGTTTCGTTCTTATACAACGGTTGTGGTTCACCACTGTCACAATCGCTCGCCGGACCATCTGACTGCTTACTGTCATCGGCGAGCAATTCCACTGTCTTTGCCATCCGTTCTGTCCATCATTGCAGCCACCGGTGTCGCGAGCCGATCAACCTCCGCCATCCACCCGAGAAAAGCCAGATTAGTAGTTGCACTGGCAGTTGAAGCTGCGTGAACTCATCGCTTCAACGCCGCAAATTCACAGCCCAGAATTAAGGCTCCGCTCCTGTCCGTATCATCAGGAAAGACACTAACTAAGCTGTCGTTTGATTCTGACGGCGCCACTTCCCAAGCAAGCCGAGTCCAGTGCTGCCACCCCGCGAAAGATCTGTAAGATATTTGTTCTCTCTGCCCAACGATCGATTGTTACCGTTGCTCTTGCCGCAGATGGTCGCGCTTTTCAACGAGTATCCATTGTCGCTGCATGGACGGGTTTAGTCTAGTTTCTTGAGAATCTTAGCTTTGCACTCCGCATTCCTATGGCTCTTATTATTATCTGTTCCTCAAGATTATGTTATTTTAGTGTACATTATGATTGTCAATATGGTGCTGTAAGACGTGATGGTTTATTGGGAGACAGAAACCATGGAAATTTGAGGGTTCTAACCAGTGGGTCCTCGTTGAAATGGGGAAAACACAGGAATAAACAAACGGGGTTTTCTGGGTTTGTGATGAAAAGCCCAAATGAGATGATGTTGTTAAGTGGGAAGCCGAAGGATGGCATGTCTTCTGAGGAAGTATTGGGGAATTTAAAGTCGATCCCAGACCCGAACTTGGCTTTTGATTACTTTAGGTCAGTTGCAGGCATGTCCAACCTTGTTCACACAACTGACACATGCAATTACATGCTTGAGATGCTGAGGGTGCACAGAAGGGTGGATGATATGGCTACTGTTTTTAATTTGATGCAGCAGCAAATAATAAATAGGAATTTGACCACTTACTTGACTATTTTTAAGGGTTTGGGTTTGAGGGGTGGCATAAGGCAAGCCCCATTTGCGTTGAGAAGGATGAGGAATGCTGGTATTGTTTTGAATGCGTATTCTTATAATGGGTTCATACATTTGCTTCTGAAGTCTGGATTTTGTAGGGAGGCTTTGGACGTTTATAGAATAATGATCTCAGAAGGGAACAAACCTAGCCTCAAGACCTATTCAGCACTTATGGTTGCATTGGGAAAGAGGAGGGATACAGAAACTGTTATGGGTTTATTGCAAGAGATGGAAAATCTGGGATTGAGACCAAATGTATATACATTTACTATATGCATCCGAGTTCTTGGCAGAGCTGGGAGAATTGATGAGGCATTTGGGATTTTGAAAAGGATGGAGGATGAAGGGTGTGGGCCAGATGTTGTTACTTACACAGTGCTTGTTGAGGCTCTTTGTACTGCGGGAAAACTTGATGATGCCAAGATGCTGTTCAGAAAGATGAAATCCAGCAGTCATAAGCCCGATCGAGTTACTTACATCACTCTAATGGACAAACTTAGTGATCAGGGAGATCTGGACGGTGTAAGAGAACTGTGGGGGGAAATGGAAGCTGATGGATATGCTGCTGATGTTGTTACTTTTACCATTCTTATTGATGCTATATGCAAAGGAGGGAATGTTGATGAAGCCTTTGCTCAATTAGATATTATGAAACATCGTGGTATTATTCCTAATCTGTGTACTTATAATTCATTGATCTGTGGCCTTCTGAGAGCAGACAGGCTAGATGAAGCAATAAATCTCTTTGATAGTTTGCATTCTTTTGGGGTTGAACCTACTGCCCACACATACACTATGTTCATCGATTACTATGGAAAGCAGGGATTTCCATGCAAAGCTCTTGAGACATTTGAAAGGATGAAAACTAGTGGAATTGTTCCTAATATCATTGCTTGTAATGCATCTTTGTACAGTCTTGTTCAGGCTGGGCGGCTTCAGGAGGCAAAAGATGTTTTCAGTGAACTCCGGAGTAATGGTTTAGCTCCAGATTGTATAACCTACAATATGATGATGAAGGGCTATAGTAAGGCAGGTAAAGTTGATGAGGCTGTAAACCTACTTAATGAGATGACAGACAGTGGATTTTATCCAGATGTGCTTATCATCAATTTCCTGATTGATGCACTTTACAAGGCTGATCGAGGAGATGAGGCTTGGGGAATGTATCAGAGAATGAAGGAAATGAAGCTTGCTCCAACAGTGGTAACCTTTAACACATTATTGGCTGGACTGGGGAAAGTGGGTAGAGTCCATGAGGCCATTGAATTATTTGAGACAATGACAAAAAATGGGTGTCTTCCTAACACGATCACTTACAACACAATTCTGGACTGCCTGTGTAAAAACCATGAGGTTGATTTTGCTTTGAAGATTCTTTATGACATGATGTTGAAGAATTGTAGTCCTGATGTTGTTTCGTATAATATTCTCATCTATGGTCTAATTCAAGAGAACAGAGTCAATGATGCATTTTTGATGTTCCATCATATGAGAAAAATGCTATGTCCTGATTGTGTAACTTTGTGCACACTTCTTCCTGGTGTTGTGAAGGATGGAAGAGTTGAGGATGCTCTGATGATTGTCAAGGCATTTATTTCTCAGGTTAAAAATCATATAGATAGGTCATTCTGGGAAGATCTCATGAGTGGGATTCTCGTTGGAGCTGGTGTCAACAATGCCCTACAGTTTGTTGACAGTTTGATAGTACGTGGGATTTGCCAAGAAGACTCGGTTTTGATACCTCTGTTCAAGGTTTTGCCCAAACACAAAAGAGCTCTTGAAGCTTATAACTTATATGTAAAGATCAGAACCTATGGAATTCAGGTAACATTAGAAGCATATTATCCATTGATTGACGGGCTTCTGAATGCCCATCTTGCTGAAATGGCTTGGAATCTCTTCAAGGAAATGAAGAAGGCTGGTTGTGGCCCAGATGTCTTCACGTACAATTTGTTTCTTGATGCTCTTGGGAAGTCTGGGAAGATCGATGAACTTCTTGGACTATATGGAGAAATGAACATTCAGGGATGCAAGCCTATCGCGATTTCTCACAACATAGTTATCTCTGGCCTTGTGAAATCTAATTGTTTAGATGAGGCTGTAGATTTGTACTATGATCTTGTCAGCAGAGATTTCTCCCCTACCCCTTGTACATATGGTCCTCTAATAGATGGTCTTGCTAAATCAGGAAGACTGGAGGAAGCGAAGCAATTCTTTGAGGAGATGATGGATTATGGTTGTAAACCTAACTGTGCCATATACAATATTCTTATTAATGGATTTGGTAAAGCAGGTCATATAGAAACTTCTTGCGAGTTGTTTGAAAGGATGATTAAACATGGAATAAGACCAGATCTGAAGTCCTACTCTATTCTTATAGATTGTCTATGCAATGTGGGGAATGTGGATGATGCTTGGCACTACTTCCAGGAAATGAAAAATAAAGGCATTGATCCTGACGTTATTTCTTACAATCTAATGATTAGTGGGTTTGGGAGATCTGGGAGGGTCAAGGAAGCTCTTTCTCTTTTCAGGGAGATGCAAACAAGAGGGATTACTCCTGACCTCTATACCTACAATTCCTTGATACTTCATCTGGGGATTGCCGGAATGATGGAGGGAGCTAGAAAGATCTATGAGGAACTTTTGCGTAAGGGTATGGAGCCTGATGTCTTTACGTATAATGCTCTCATTCGAGGGTATGGCATGTCGGGAAACCCCGAGCTTGCATATTCAGTCTATCAGAGGATGATGGTTGGTGGCTTCTGTCCAAACTCTGGCACATTTGCTCATCTTCCTAACCAGTCTTAACTCTCGTTGGATGAAAACTTGGGGGATGGATCAAGAATCTTGCCAATGTGCATATAAATTTATGAGATAACATGAAGAGGTATGATTGTAGCACTTAGGCACATATTTACTTTCTGTTTTTACCATAAACCTTCTGTTTCAGCCACTTAAATGCTCAATGATCGTAATACTCAAGTTTAGGTAACATAGTTTGCAACGCGTGTTTTTTTCGAACTGCGGTTTTTTCTTAGCTTCCTTACAGGGGTGCCTTGGGTGGAATTTATTCGATTGCTACATTGTGAGTTTGGGCAGTCAGATTATTTAGGGAGATTGGTAGCATGTTGCACAGGAAAATTAGTTCTCCATAATTTCTTGAAATTTTGCATTTTGTGGGCTCGAGCATTTGACGATTGTTTTCTATGTACCTCTGCCTCAGTACATTTTTTGGATGCAGCTTCATCCTGTTAAATGGTACATTATGCTTTTGAAGCCTTATTACCTTGTTAGGACAGCGAATATTCAACCTTGTGAAGCCAATGATTTCGTTAACTTGTATACAGCATAACCCGTGAATTGTAATTAGTATAGGTCGATGTATAGTATTGGTGAATTTTCGAAGAGCTTGATTCTCATTTCTCCATTGGAGGGTTAGAGCTTGGATGACTATTTATTGTGCGCCATGTCGATCAGCGAGAGTGAAGAAAAACAATTTTGAGGAAACTCTTGGCTCACGCAACCTCCGATGTTCATTTTGTTATTTCCACGTTTGTAATTATGGCTTGTTGTAGTCATGTACTGATGATGTCACTACAATAGAATAGAATAAGCTTCTCCGGATGTTTGCTTAGTGGCATTTGATTGAAACACAGATACTGTTATAGGGAGGGGCCATGATAAATTTTCAGGAATATGGTCATGAGATGTCGATGATAAGCTGCACTTAATAGCAAAATGAGCAGCAGTTTTCCATACACCACTCATTCTCTTGCATTTCCATTCCCTACTTTTTTTTTCTTTTTTTTGGCTGAAATAGATTCCCACTCACTCACTCGAGGCACTTCGAGAGCTTCCTTGGCACGTTCAACCTCAAGCCGTTCATCTCTCCCTCTCTCTCCCTGTAACTCTGCTGAAAAATTCACGTCACAAAGGATTGACTGTTTAGCTCAAACGCGAAATCCTTGGCAAGGAAAATTTAGATGCAATGGATTAAGTAATGCTTTTTTTGCTACCCATGGAAATAAATGTAGTTTTTGAAGTATAATAGATATATTAAGATATTTGAATATATTATTTTTGTTCAAATACTTATAATGATTTTTAATAATATAATAAACGAAAAATTTTATAATAAATATATAAAATTTTTTTACTTTATAAAAAAAGTATAAATATGTAAAACTTTTCTACCATGAGAAAAGTGTAAATATCTAAAATATTTTACATTGTAAAAATATACAAATCATATCAAGTATCATAGAATTCGGTTCGAAGCATTTAATTGAAATATTAAAATGTAAGGTCAAATATAATATCAAGGACTTTTCTTTTTAAGTATTTTCGTAATATTCTAAAAATGTTTACTTATTTAGTGAAAACGAATAAACCACCAAACTTTCAATAAAAACAAAGTAAAATTTAAAATATTTGATAAAAATCATATTTATGTAGTAATATTCAAAACAGTGAATGTAAAAGGAGGCATGCATATATAATAAAATAAAAAACATAAGTAAAAGTCGAAGAATCTTAAAATATATTAAATAGCAGATTTAAAAATATTTGCATTAAATATCTGATCTAACAAGTTTAACTTCAAAAGGTTTCAAAAGTCCATTCATTCTCTTTCTCTTTCTTCTTCCTTCTTTTCTCTTTATCCCTCTACTCTTTCCTTTTTTTTAGAACAATGATCAAAATATGGCTGCCACATCACTCGTGGTTTCGACACCAACCTAAAAACGTGACATTGGACTATATATAAGAAATAATGTCTGCAAAGACATAACTAGAGAAATAAACATTTGTAATTTTAGTCATAAATATTGCTGTTGGGCAGCTGACCCATATACTGACTATAACGTCCCACGTCTCCCTTTCATTCATTAACCATTATCATAATCAATTAATTAAAAAATTAGATATAAATATCTATGCATCACGATTAGGCATAGATATATAACAATATATACAAGATCTATACAACACCACATCATTAGTGATTCCAACATTGTACACTATAAATACAACCTTGGATTTTGTTAAGGAAGATGCCTGCAAAAAACCAAAATCAATTCCGTAGTAACCTGCAGAAGTAATATATAATAGCCATGAACATCTACTAAGGTAATGTCATCAAAATAATTTACATCATTTCTAATTTTCTCAAACTACGACAACTGATTCCAAATTTTTACTCTCAAAATACCATATAAAGTTTTATAACATTTATATACATCCAATCTAGAACATCTCAAAACATCATTTAAAACGTAATTATAACTAGAACTTCCTTCTTCACTCCTGTTTATCCGGTATCAACTCGTACGAATCATCTGAAAGGCGGTAAAAAAAATAAAAGAGTGAATCAAATATTCAGAAAATCAGCAAAACATATGCTTTAGCTTGGGAAAAATTAGAAACGTGATACAGCAGCAATAAAATCAGCAACATTTCAGATTTACAGAATTTTAACAAGGCGTAATACAGGATTTTCAGATTCAGCAGTGAGAGGATATAAGGCATGAGTACTATGAAATCTTATGGGAGATGAGTATTAGACCAACAATACTCAAAGATAACAACAAGAATCAACAAGTGGAAAAAAACTACTTTGACTCTCTTCTTTTTCGCCTCTCTCTGCTCTTCAATTTTCCCCCCTCCACTCTCTCTTCTCTGGTTCTCGAATTAGAAGCTCTTGTTGAAATTTATCTTCCTCTTTTTTTTTTCTCTATTTCCACCGATTGAATTTTGCCCGTGACGGAACATGGGCTGCAGCTGACTAATACCCCAACGTGTGAAGCTTATTCTTCAGCTTTCCCTCCTCTCTCTCCACCCGTTATATGTGCTGACAGCCTGCTCCTTTACTGAACTTTGCTGAATCATCCTAACGTGGCCTCCTTTTATAATGCATACTTAATTCTAGTTTCATCCCCTCCTTTATGAAACTCATTCCTAACGTGTTGCTGAATTTGAAGCCTGCTCTTAATAATGTGCTGCTGTAACCTCAAGTCTAGTCTGCTCCTAACAATTGAATTTGCTGAATTATCCGAACGTGTTGCGCTGAACCTGAGGGATGCGCTTAATAATGTGTTGTGCTGTTGCTCCACCAATTCTTCAGATTATATTCCATTAATCAAATTAATCAAACTAATCAGATTATATTTCACATATACTAATTTACCTAACTTAATTAATTATTAATTAATTATAATTAGTATAATCATGAAACTCGATTCTTACGCCGACAACCCACGAATACATCACCAAACATCAACAACATTCACACGACAAATAGCTGACCACCTAATTTCAGATTTGACCTACTGACCTCAAACAAATATCATCATTTAATTTATTATTCAACGGCACTCACAAGTTGTCAACACATGCAGCGATAACTCCATCGAGACCGGATGCCACAAAACAGCATTTTAGACGACTAAATACTATCCGAAAGCCAAATACATAACATTCTATTATCCGAAACTAAAATAAAACTAAAATACAACATATCGATAATTAAACGATATCCGTAAACATGACATTAACATTAATTTCATAACTAGAAACATAAATTATAACTTCTTGAGCCTTTATTCCTCTACTTGTTTGGCAAATACTTGTACATCTCATATAAGGAGTTGGCAAAAACAGTAAAGAATTGAACTAAAGTTTAGCAAGGCACCTAATATATTAATGGACATGTATTAGCATTTAAAACATATTGGAATGGATTATAGAATATAATCGGATGTAATTACATAAACTTGTGCAGAAAAATGTCATGATAAAGTTTTCAGATTTCTTATCTTATCTTAATACCTTTATATCATTAAAACATATTTAATTCTTTATTTTTTTTATGGATTAGGGCTAGTAGGCCTTACCAACTAAATGAATGGATAATTAAAGACCGGATTGTGTATAATTTTACATAACCAAATGTTATATGCTTCTATTCAAGACTCAGAGGTGAGCCGCTAACATATAACTATATAAATGAGACTAAGGTTGGATATCGATATACTACTATAATATATTAATGTATGATAAAATATACTATCCGCTGAATGATTATTGATCCAATTCTTATTGTTGTGGAAAGTCCACATTTTATTTTTGATTTTTCTTAATTTTCTTACCCCTCGAGAAAATATTCACAACTCATGACATATGGTAGATTTTGCAATCATATTTTATAATTTCACACTTATATTTTTTACAAAAACTTAAGCATGTTACACTTGAAGGCATGAAAAATCCTAAACATTTCAAATTTTAAAATTCAATAATATGCAGAATTTCAGCAGAAAAAATGCAAAAGTAGTTTTTATCTTAAATTCCAGACCTTATATGCCTATATATATATATATATTTTTTTTTTCAGCTTCCACAAAACATCTACTTGATAATTTAAAACCCATATTAGCTACAACACGAAATTAAAGCATGAACTTTAGCAGAATTTAGTAAAGATACAACAAAAATCAATAACATGAATAAATTCTGCAATATCAGCTTTTACGCTTTACATGTAGGGCTTATCTCACTAAATTTTTGAATCATGTAGCTTATCTCATAAGTTCAGAATATACTATAGTTTGAGATATAAAATTCATTACATATAGGATCATTAAATCACGAATTGAAGACATACTTGCAACTATAGAACAATATTCAGGACATGTATATGAATATATGAATATGGCAAAAATTTTACATAAATTTACTGTAAAATCATGAAAAGTTTATATGCATACTTAGTATGGATAGTATAACATTGAAATTCAAGACATAGTTGAGCAATGGAACAAAAATTGCTCATAGAAGTGAAAAAAAAAATAGTAACAAATGAAGGAGAGTATAGTATACACTTACCTTTTCCCCAAATTCACAAAATTCTAGCATCAAATTATTTGAATTGGACATTCTTAAACCTTCACTCTTCTCTCTCTTCTTATTGGCTTTCTCTCTCTTCTCTGGAAACCTTAGCTAAAAAACGAAAGAAAAATGAGCTTGGTTGCTTTACATAATAGTCAAGCATATATCAAGCGCCATCCTCACTAGAATCAGTGCTCGTGTGATAGACTGTATTTTTTACCGAAAATTTAGTAAAGTTTCGTCTATAATATGGACATTTGTCAATACAAAACCCATATAAATTCATGTCTTACAACGACCACAATATACACACTATACATACACAGGATCCCAAATGCCACGAGGACAACAGGTGGTACCAACGTCATAATTTCGAGTGTAACGTCGGTTCGAATAAGATGCCAACTAAATAGCCAAATATAACCATAAAAGCTTGCAGAAGCACATACATCCATCATATATAGCAAAAACTAAACTACATATCTATCAATACCATATACATACATCGATATACTTATACGTATCAAAATAATACAATGTACTCCATTACATACAAAAATCATAAACTAAGTCCGAAAAGCTCTTCAATGGAAGCTCCACAGCCTATCCTGTTCCTACGTCCTATTTAGACTCGTTAGGCATAAAAATGTGCTTATTTGGAAGGAAGAAAAAAGTAAGGGTGAGTCAAATTTTAACAAGTGTAATATAAACAAACAATGAGCAATATATTCCAAATGAAACAGGGAATGTGATAGAAGTAATATGTAATGGTGCATGAAGATATGAAATATGAATTAATGTACTTTCCAAATTATATTTATTTTTGTGGATCAAGACCAGTAGGTCTTACCAGCTAAAAGTGTGAAAAAACGAGAAAATGATCATAATACTTTACATGATCTAAGGTCAAACTACATATTTAATGTCCCGTTGTGAACGGTATATGTTTTCGCCGGTATACAAGGCCAAACAACTCATGGCGAGCGGTATACCTATCACTCGGTATACAAGGTCAATAAAACACTCCCTAACCTCCCGCAGTCCAGAAGCGGTCATCGTACTTCTACAATAATATCCTAAGGTATGTCAAGAAATATCATCCGCTACAATATAGGGTTAGGATAATTCTTGAGTTTTCACTATTATATCAATAGCCTGCTAAGGGATATTACCCTTTGAAATATAAATTTGTAGTCCTGATTTCATGATTTTTTATTCTTTGAAGGAATGCCTCCCAAACTTCTTTAACAAATTTTTTCCTCCGAAAGAACAAATTATGCATATAACAAATTGTGACATTTTCTTCGTATACTTGTATAATTTTTATTTTTATTTTTTGATTTAAATCTTCTCATGACTTAATTTTATATGTATAAACATCATAAAGTATAGAAAAGAATAGAAATTTTTACCACCAATAGACAAATGTAATTTTAAAGGCTTCCGGTCAACATTTTCTTTACAATTGCTTAACAAATATAATTTTCAAAATATATAATTAAACATATACAAATATATGTAACTTAATTAACAATTAAATCATGTGGAATCATGCAAAAATACCTAAGGCCTCGGGTGAACAGTAATCATGCGGGTTTAGGGGTCCAAATTTGTAAAACAGAACAAAACATGAAAAATTGGATACCTAAACGGTAAATAACCCTATTCAAGGTGTGGGTTTTCGTTATCTAGGGCCAAATTAAATTTGGAACTCAAAATAATGAGCAAACGGTGGTCGGGCACGGGTCTAGGGTTTTGGCGAAGCTGATCCATGCGAAATGAAGGGGAATCAGATATTAAACAACAAATAATTTATGCAATAATTATGGGTTCTGTGATTTATATGTTTTAGGTGGGAACCAGAACAAAAATATCGGAGTGAATACAAATAAAAATTGAAAAAGAGAACAAATATAGTATGCGTATGCTTACCTCGACCCGATCTACTACTTCTCTAACTGGCTCGTGCTTGGAATTGGATCCAAAAACCTCATTTTCCTCTTTTTCTCTCTACCTAGCGTCCCTTTCTCTCTTTTCCCTTATTCCTCTCATCGCGTTCTGTTTTCTCCTCCCGAATTTCTCCTTCTCTATATTTTTATTGTTATTATTATTTGATGCGTACCTGGATCCGACTTCGAACAGATTCGGATTCTCCTGAATAAATGGATCCGGCTCCGTTCTCTGAGTGCGAACCCTGCACACCACTAAAGCGAACAAGAGGTCAGCGTTAACGGCGGGAGGTTGACCCACCGAAAACACTCCGACGCTCAAGTCGATGTCGGTCTCTCAAATATAAGAAACGAAGAAGAAGAAAGAGCCAAGACAGGTTGACAAAGAGTGTGAAGTCCCGGGTAAGAGAGACGTGAGGTCTTTCTTGTATCGGGAGACGGTGGGAAGGCAGGGAAGCGTCCGTGAGGGCTCGCCCCGTTGCCTTGAGGTTGGTTGCGCTTGGGTGTCCCAAGGGTCATCCGTTAGAGCCTTGTCCGAACACTTAGTGGTTTTTCCGTAGGGTTTTTCGTATGCCTTTTTGCGTGTTTTTCACTTCTAGCCTCGGAGAAGCCTCTAGGGTTTCTTTTATGGCCAAGTGAGGGAGGGATCCCCCTCCTTTGGAAGGCGGCTCCTCTGATTGGCTTGCCTTCTGAGGCAGATGCCAATTTCCCTGAAGGAATGATTGTTTCCTTGTTGGCGGCCAACAGCTTTCCAAGTTTACCACCTTCCTTTCCCGTTGCCAGCCGTTACTGTATCTTGGCGGGCAAGGAACGTGGAAGATATTTTGGAGGCTGTAGTTGGCTTGTTGGGTGATGGGCCCAGGCGTAATGGGCCCATTACTGTAGAAATGTGCTTCCTGGGCTTGGCAGGAAGAACGCTGGCGGTCAACGTCTTCGTTGACCGTCCGAGCGTTGTCCGCCCTGTGCTGCAGCTGCTGGCGGAGCACTGGTGGACTGTGGGCTTGAGTGAGCCAAGCCCATTACTGTAGCAGGACGTTTCTTGAGGCCCAAAAGAGCAAAGTGCTGACGGTCAACACTGGCGTTGACCGTCTGCGAAGGAGTTGGCCGCCCGAACGGTCAACGCCAGCGTTGACCGTTTTGGGCCTCCTCGTTTTGGGCCTGCCCCTTTAGTGGGCCGTAAGGCCGTTGACCGTCTGAGTGGGCCTCCGTTGACCATTCCTTGGGCCAGCCTGTTGGAGGCGTACCCATCATTATTATTATTATTATATATTATTATTATATATAATATGTTATTATTATTATTATTATACATTTACCTATTTTTTTTTTAAATTTAAAATCCGAATCGATACTCGGGCGATCAAATAGGTGCATTTCGGGTGCCGGCCCAATAAATCCAAATATCTTTTAAAATTTTATAATATTTAATTAATTTTTATCACACATAAATTACCCAAAATAATAGATAAATTCAATTAAATCGAATAAAAATTTGGGATATTACAACTCGGGTGTGACTCGAGCGATACTCGAGTATAGAGGTTTTAGTTTTAGCGCTTGAGTATGGGTCGGGCCTTTCTTGGGCACCACTTCGCTTGTCCCACATCAAGCCTATCATTAACTTTTAATTTAATTTTTTTACATTATTTGATCTCAATTTAATTATATTACCTTAATTTATCAATATTATTATAATCCCAAAACTTGAGCCTTACACAACCCACATCTGACTACTAAACATTCTTTAAGAAAAATTTAGTTACTTATATTTTTGATATATATATATTATATTATTATAATCCCAAAAAACAACTGAACCAAATGAATTGAGATTGATAAATATTTTATCCATAAAAAAGCTCAATAGTAGAATTACTAGTACTCCATGAATACTATCAAGCAAGTAACTAACCAATGAACCAGACAAATTGAGATAAACAAATATTTTATCCACAAAAAAGCTCAATAGTAGAGTCACTAGTACTCCATGAATACTATCAAGCAAGTAACTAACCAATGTACTTACACAATGACCACTGACTTCAAGGTTCTAAAAACTTATCCGCAAGCTGTAAAAATTTATTGTGTTAAATCATAAGTGTACAATATTGTAATAAGAAATAAATTAATAAATCAAATTTTGTCTTCCAATGGATTGAATTATTACTAAGTATCGAAATAAGTATTATTATTACTAAAATAAATATTATCCTAATATCATCTAAATAATTAAATTAAATTATAGGATTACTAAATAATAACCCAAATAACTCATTATTATTAAAATTATATTAAAATGAGATTAAATTTAATAAATAATATTAATATATTTTTAATTTTACCTAGGTATTTCTATATATTACCTTTTAATTTTTTGTGTACAATATTTAATCACAATGCAATCAAAGTAGAAATGATACTTGTTAAAATAGCAACCATTTATTAAGAGTATTTTAGTTGTTATACAAAATTTCTAAATTTATCTATAAATATGTACATCTTTATCACATTTTGGCATAGGATTTTTGCCACAATATCTGTCTTATTTAGCATGGTGTCATAGTTATAAGTACTACCATTGCTATTGACATCCGCAACTCATCTCCCCCGCAATTGGTGCCTCTTATCAAGAGAACCAAAGCCCTATATTATGTTCATAAGTTGGTGGTTACTTGGCATTCGGTTCTTCCAATTTAGGATCTTGTTCGAAACCCTAAATTTGGCTTATTTTTATATGATTTGACAAATATAGGAGAGCTGCTCCTCTTTTAGTTGATGATTGAAGGTTGTTATTGCCTAATAAGGTTTCGTTGAAAATTAAATTACACAACATAACAGGTGTGGTGCCTTATTATAGGTAGATTTCCTTGGTGTTTAATTCATGGGTTCATCATTTGGTCTTGTATCATATTTTTGATTTCTATAGTTGACTTTATTACTCAAGTCTTAATATTCTAAGGGTGCTTAAAAGATGGAAGGAGGAATGAATCTTTGTGCTTCCTCTCTTCGCATGTTGGAGGGATTTTAGTACATTTTTTTTGGATTCTCTTCATAGTTCTAAGGATGCTCAACTTTTCCAATTGGAGCACACTTGTCTTCTCTTCTATTTGTTTCTCCTTTTGGCACACGAAAATGGACACTAATGAGTATTCTTTGCTTTATCGTGTGTGTTGATTTGTGTTTCGACTTTTACAATATTTTTTTAAGTTTATTGTGTAACATTTTTTTGTATATATATATATATATCTATTATATGATATGAAGACTAGAAGTATATATTTAATAAAAATATCATGAATATGCTATTAAAGTATACAAAATAATAAATTTAACATTAGAGGTTATAATTTTAATATAATATTCTTACGTATTATTTTTTAAGCACTGATTAGCTGTTTACTAGCCCATCACTAAGTTGAAATATACAATATCGAGAATAGGAGACATGAATTTTACAAAAAGAATATATGAGGATTACTCCATAAAATTATATAAAAATATTATGAAAATCACTTACTTAACTTTTTTTATTCTTTCTTCCCATTGCCTCCTCTTTGGCCAATCCTCCTTTATTATTCTTCTCAATCTCCTCTCAAGTATTCTAAGGCTACTATATGGGGAAAATCCTAATTTTCCTAGGGTTTAAGGAGGCAAAGCTAGGTTTCTGTTTGGGATCAAGTAGGGAGTCAATTAGGGTTTTCTTTTGCCTCTTAATTCTTCACCTAAATTTTGGAGAACACACTCCAAAATCCACCATTTCAGCCCATCCAACCCATGCTCTAAAAACTATCAAAGAATAAAATGTTCCTAATTGATATAAGTGGACGAGTAGGTTTTCCTCGAATATTTTAACTTAATTTACACTAAAGTTTGTCTTTTTTTTAGCTCCCAATCATATGAATCAAGATTTTCAATTTTGACGAGAAAAATGTTCCAGTTAGGGTTAATGAGATTGGTTAGGTTTCTCACAAATATTTGAATTTAAATTTAATTATATTTCACATATTAAATTCATTCTCCAGGAAGTTAAGTCAGCCGAACATCTCTCGAAATCTCTAACGTAGGAGCCTCGGAAAAGGGGGGCGGGTGGTGATCTCAAATTTATATGAAAGTTAAATCATGAATATGATAAACCGTTGGGTTACTAAATTGGTTACACTTTTAACCAATTTATTTTTTGGCACTGCTCCGAAACTAATGTTTTCTCTCTCTCTAAAAAAAACTAATGCCTTTTCTTCGATTACAAAGTGACGTAGCAACAAAAAGAAAGAGAAACGGTAGTTTCTAGGGGTTGGGCCCTCTACAGCAGGAGGCACAAAAAACTCAAATTTTATTGCAGGGGAGAGGAGAGGTGCGGGAGAGAGCGGAAACTCCCGTTTCATCACCGCATCTCCCACTCTTCAAACTTTTTGACAAACATTTTGAAAAATACACACTCCGGCCTCTTTTTCCCGGAGCCATTCTCCCTCCCTCCCTCTCCCCTATCTCGATCTCAATTGCTCCCACGAATTCAACCATCTGTCTTCGCTTTTCTCTTCCCACCCTGGTTCCATTCACTCCTCGATCTCCATCTCAAAATTGATTTCAGAAATTCAAAGCCATGGAGGCCATTGAAGAATTGGCGCAGCTTTCAGATGCGATGCGCCAAGCATCTGCTGTTCTCGCCGATGAAGATATTGACGAAACTTCATTGTCTTCTCGTCGATCTGCCACTTTCCTCAATGTTGTCGCTCTCGGCAACGTAGTAAGTGGTTTCTTTTTTCTGCCGTTCCTAGTTTATGTTCGTTTGATTTTGATTCCAGTGGTTCGATGCGGTAAGATCTACCAGATATGGGTACTCGTGCAAAATTGTAAGGGATCAATATGAGAAGCCGTGTGAGGTGCTCAAAGGCATTGATGCTGCCGCGCTTAACTATATTATGCAAAGATTTAGATGTAGTCTAAAATGGTTTTGGTAGAAGTGTGCTTATTACTATTTTTAAACATTGTGGGTCATCTGACATGAAATCAAGTGATTTAACTGAGAATAAAGTCCATGGACATTTCTACCGTTCCTATCTTTTATTCATACTAGTGCAAAAGATATGGGTATGCGTGGTTATGGTGGAGCGGATGGTTCAGAACCTGAGTGAGGCGATGGTGCTGGTGTTTGCGTCCGCTTGAATTGTGAAGCGTGAGTTAGTTCATTAATGTCCAGATTCTCGTTTCGGTTTACTTTTTTTTTTTTGAATTGGCCCTTATTTCATTAGACATATAATCACTAGGATTAAGCATTTTGGTAAAAAAGTCCGGAGCAGTACATTTTGAAGGTTGTTCAGCTGAGGAAACCGTGGCTGTTTCTTAGATCTTTTCTTTTTCCAGGAAAACCAAAAATCTTCAAAATTTGTTCAAATCTAGTTGTTGTTTAGTTGGAATTTGAACTTACTATAGAATTGAGAAAACTTGGAAGGAATTTCTGCTGGCCATAAAAAGGTATTTTCCAGAGTTATCAAAATCTGTTTTTTCCTAAAATTTTTATGCGAGTTTTTGGTCCTTATAAAATACATATTTTAGACATTTAAAACTATAATAATGTCACTTTATATGAGGAGCTGAAAGTGTGGTCCTCTTAATAGCATTTAGGTTACTGTTTGTGCTATAAATTAATGAAATTTATATTTTGTGCAACAATAATTAAATACTAATCATATTGTTAATAGTTAAAAAGAATGCGGCCTCTGTTGATAAATAATTATACAATAGCAGTCCTTATGAGATAATGCTACCACTATTAAGAACTACTGTATCTTTAATAGCCACAATTTATGTTTTGACCATCATCTACTGGTGAAGTTGTAAATGAATTGAATGTTATTTTTCTTTGATTTAACTTGTTAATTTGATATGTTTAAAATTGATTCAGGCTTGGTTCATTAATTTTGTGAATAAGTTTGAAAAATTGGAGCTAAAATTTTTAATGAGTTATCATAAGTTGAGTTCAAGTGGTTTTATAACCTATCATATGATGATTAATTGCATTGCTAATTACTACTAATACATATTGAATTGTGGTAGTGGACACATTTATAGTAGAAACAACCGAACATATATTTTAGAAAAATGATGGAAATGAAAAAAATGGAAAATAAAAAGAAACTATAAAATGGAAAACAATTTTCCAAATTGGACATGACCTTAGTTTTCTATGGGAATAAGGGACTTCTAATACACTGAGTGAATTCAGTAAGATGATACTAATATATATCTTTTGGATGGAGTGAGTTGAGAACGGAAGGCTTAAGCAGGTGCTTACCCCTAAGTTTGTCAATTTGATTTCCATCTATTAGGAAAAGAAAGAAAGATCCTATTATATTATCACTAACACATACATGCCCTGGAGAATTCTATTATTGTCACAACATATCCATGTCATGGAGAATTCTATCATCATCACAACACATCAATGTCATAGAGCAGTGCTCAGATAAACAGGCACTGTTTGCTTGCTAAATAAACTTGCTAATGCGAAGGAGGCTTTTCGCTGCTTTCTTTGAGCGTGAAAGTCCAGTAATAACTTTTAATTAAACTTCTGCCAGCTCTTAGAAGCGGATACCTTGTTGATCTTCTACTACCCAGCTTAAATAGATGATATCAATCCTCCAGCAAGTTTTCCAAGCAATTTAAAATTTTCCAATATTGTGTGAATGAGAGCATTGCTTAGAAAGTTTCTCATTAATATATATATATATATTCTTGAACAGCAAACAACCATAACCTATTACTCACTACATCAAAATATTTCCACTAACGAAAGATGAAAATCCATTGGAATATATATATAAAAGTCTCCAATAAAACTTCTCAAGTTGATCTAAGAATTGGTATATTTCCATTTATTATATTATGGTAGATACTTTGTTAACCCTCCATCAAATGAACCCTCAGAAACAATTTGATACAAGTAAACTCAACAGTTCCAAGTTAATCAATGTTTATTTCGAGTAAAAATATCATTTTCATTATGAACATTTTAGGTTGGACCTTTTTTATTCTAAACTTTTCTTTGGATCAATTTTATCTAACAAAACTGAATTATTAAAAGTTCAAGGTTGGAGCAGTTTTATTGCTGTCCATTGTGAAATGCATGTGAACAAATATTTAGGGTTTTCCCCTGAGTAGGCGAGGTTTTGCTGCTTGGCTAATTTCCGAGGTGCAATGTCTATAATTTAATATATTTGGTGATTTGCCCATAGATCATAACACCTTCCCTGGATGACACCTTTAATTTCATATTATCAAAAGAAAATATGTATTATTCTTCTTGTTCCTTTTGACTGAACTATAAGGAAATCAATATTGGAAGTATGGCTGAATTTCAAAGCTTTTTGATTTTTGATGTGAGGATCTTCCTTTTAATTGATTAAAATGATATATAAAATGCAAAGATTTAATGTTACAACATGTAAGTTTAAGATTAGTTCTTTACGACATATACGTAAAATAAAATAGATAAGTTGATGCAAAAATGCATTGCTCAAATTGATGATGGCCTGCCAACCAAGCATCCTGTCTTTGTGGTATCCACACAAGTATCTTAGAGTCGTAGTTGTCTTTGGACTTACTGGTTTTCAAAAAACCAAAGTAATAACATAGTTTTCAAATTTTGTGTACTAGTACTCATTTGAATGACTATTCTAATACTTAGAAAGCAGTACTTGTTTGCTTACTTTGTCCAACAATCATATAAATTGGGGGAAGAAAATGAGGCACATACACTTTCTCCGACACTCATAAAAAATATGGAGAAAGAAAAATGAGGAAGGAAACTTACACTTACTCAACACTTTGTTCACATAAGAAAACTTCATACCACCACTTGTGATTTTTCCTATTAATTTGAGGATTTATTCATGACTCAATCAAATTTGTCATATCAAAAAATACAATGATTCCCACATGAGATGTGAAGGCTTCTCAAGTATAAGGATTATTTACACAACTTTTATTGTTTGACAAGCAAGCAACGCTTCCTCTAAAATTCCATAGTAGTGTATGACCAGTGATATTTGAGATCTGTGCTTGCAAGCTAAATTACTAGAGCTCAAATGTATAAGCTCATCATGATTTTATAGTTGCATTGTTCAAATTTGGGGATTTTATTATGCAAATAAAGAATATAATTAAGCATGAGAAATATGGATGGTTTTTTTAATAATTGAATAAGGGTGTACACAGCTAAGAAATCATCAAATCCAGCACAATTGTCTTGTAAGGTATACTACTAAGATGAACCACTGCCAAAACGTCCAAAACTAACTGCTGTTTTAAGAGAAAAAAAAACTAAGTTTATCAGTGGTGCTGATTAGATATAGTAATCATAATTTGCTCTCCTATATCCAGCTATTTGTATCATGAAATGTTTTCCTCAAAAAATTTGATTCCATATATATAAATATGACAAAACTCATGTTGCAACTCAAGCGACTCTTCATCTCTACAGGTCAAACGATTGAATAACCTAGGGATACCTATGCTGGATTCAACGAACATTATCCTTCCTAGCTCAAGCATATATGGAAACATGACATTGTTTTCTCCAAGCATGTATTCTTGGATTCTGCCTTGATTAGGCAGCTTATTTATCTTTCATCATGAGATCCCTTCATGAAAAGATTGCAACTTATGATGGAAGTGAAGGTGTAAAACCAGGAATTAAGGCTAGGGTAGATTTTAGTACTTGTTACAAGAGAAACACCCTGCAAATTTGATTCTGGGATGAGAATTGTTTTGATTCCATGATTCTGCATTCGCGAGGAAAGAATCAAGCATCTGTTAGGCTCATCTCAAGGTTTTGCAGAAGTATTATGAGAATGGATTGTTATACAAGTTTTTTGAAGTATAATGACTTAGTGAGACTTTTCCTAGATGGAAAATTTCATTAAATTCCAGTTTCAATTTCTTGGACAATTTGTCCAGCTGAAATTGTTACTTTTGCCAGAAAAGCTTTGAAAGCTCATTCTAAAAGTAGTTGATGAAGGAAACCGTGTTTGTCCTAGGTTCATCTTTTTGAAAAGAGAAGCTAACCTAGAAGTTTGGCATTAAATGACTAGTAAGCCATCCAAGAAGAAAATTTAGCGTAATTGTGTTGAATATTTCTTGCCTTTTTGTGACTTTTGGATCAAATATCCTTCAGTGTCATTGTAAATACTTTACTACGGATCACACAATTAAAGAGAATTGCACAAGAAAAGCATGCTAGCTTTTGGTTTTATTATGCTTGCTTCTTTAATAATCATTTAACTGTTGGTTGTACTCTTTGATATCTTGGTTATTAATTTTGAATTTTTGTTTATTTACTTATGTATTTATTTCAAAAGTACTGCTCCAACTCAAAGGTAAAAACCCTAAGGTGGCTATTAGGCTGTCCATTTTCTCTGGAGTGATGCATGGGGATGTTAAATATCCAGATGTTTGAAAAATGGCAGTGGCAGATGATGTTAAGATGGATGTGTGGGCATGCTAAGAGAAAGGATTTATATTTATATTACATGGGGAAGTTTGGGTTGTGTTGATGGAATAATGTGAGGCTAAGACCATCTAGTGGATTTAAAAGGGTTCTGATTGGGTGAAAGAAGCTCAGTATAATAGTGAAGAAGTGAACCAAGAGAAGCTTGAAACAGATGCTCAAGTATAATCTTGTATACTTGGAGCTAGCAGAGGAAACAACCTAGAGAGTTGATCAACGGTGGTGAAGAATCCATTTGGTCAGCCCCTTTTAGTTGAAAAGTTTTTATTTTTGGTATGGTTTGGTTTATATATTTCCACTGAATATCCGTTTTGGTATGTTCTCTCTGTGAATGATGATGGGTCAATATTTACTGCTTAAGTGTTTAGCTGCCACTATTTTATACAATTGTACATTTGTTGTGCATCTATTTCATCATCTGCTGAAGAAAATAGTTAATAAAAAGCTTCCACTTTGTGAATAAATTGCTCAGGGTGCTGGAAAGTCAGCGGTGTTGAACAGTCTGATCGGACATCCCGTCTTGGTGAGATTTATTTCAATGTGAAGCTTTAGTTTTTGTCTTCACTTGTATTTGAGTTAATGTATTTCAGGAACTAGTCTGTATTCTGTCTAATATAATTATCATTATCAGCTGTATTCTGTCTAATATAATTATCATTATCTTGGACAGCCAACTGGTGAAAATGGTGCTACTCGAGCTCCCATAAGCATTGATTTGAATAGAGATAGCTCTCTGAACAGTAAATCCATTGTCTTACAAATTGACAACAAATCTCAGCCTGTTTCTGCAAGTGAGGATTCTTCTTAATTATATATATATAGCTCTGTGTTTTCTTTTTCCATTTTATTGTTTTAGCTTCTAACTTGTATATTGCAGAGATGTAATCTTGCAGTGTTTTGCAGATGACAGCTATCAATACCCCTCATTCTTTTCATTTTGATTCTTCATAGGTGCTCTTAGACATTCTTTACAGGATAGACTTAGCAAGGGTTCATCAGGAAAGAGTCATGACGAGATATATTTGAAGCTTCGCACTGGTACAGGTTGGTCCTTGGTTTAGTGTCCTTTTGTGAGACATGATTTATAAATTCTGTGAGTTGTGATTGACATATATGTTACTTCAGTGCCTTGGAGAATTTAGACTATGCTGTTGTTGATGTCACTTGTTTTTCTTTATTTTGTGCAATTATTCCTTTTCTTCCAACAAGTTTATTGTGATAATTGTTGTTTTCTTTGTTCAGCTCCACCATTGAAATTAGTTGATCTGCCTGGATTAGATCAACGGATTATGGATGAATCTATAGTAAGTCGGTGCATTATATTTATCTTAAGTTGAAGGGTAATGAGCTGTTATGAGGTAGTTGATAAATTCCAAGATTCTTTAGATACAGATGTATCTTTTGTGCATGAGGGATCTTATTCTCTTCTATGTCCTGTCTCTAGATCAGTGAGTATATTCGGCATAATGACGCAATCTTGCTAGTGATAATTCCTGCTGCTCAGGCGCCAGAAGTTTCTTCATATAAGCCACTAAGAACTGCTAAGGAATATGATTCTGAGGGTGAGTTTATAACATGTGTTGAGTTTTGCCGTGTTCTTGAATATCTACGCTACAATTTCTGCTAGCTGGGAACATGTTAAATGCTTTGCTACTTTTATGTGAGTTTATATTAAAAAATTGTCGATATTTTCTTTGTTGTTTGAAGGAACGAGAACAATTGGTGTAATTAGTAAAATAGATCAGGCAGCAACAGAATCAAAAGCTCTTGCTGCAGTCCAGTCTCTCCTTTTGGGCCAAGGACCAAGAAATACATCTGACATCCCATGGGTTGCTTTAATTGGTCAGTCTGTTTCCATAGCTACATCACAGCCTGGGAATGCTGGAGCTGAGAATTCTCTAGAAACTGCTTGGCGAGCTGAGAGCGAAAGCCTCAAGTCTATTCTAACTGGTGCCCCTCAACGAAAGCTTGGAAGAGTAGCTTTGGTGGAAGTATTAGCTAGCCAAATACGTAAACGTATGAAAATCAGGCTTCCAAATCTCCTCTCTGGGTATTTGCTACTCCCCCCTCTTTCTGTTTTTCAGATTCTGTCCATCTTAAGCAACATCGTGTGCTCTTTTTCTTGGCAAAGTTCCTCAATATATTGTTTTCGGTCAAGGCTCTTGTGATATCCTCTTCTGCATGTCCTGTGTTATTGGCTGCTTTTGGATCAATTTGATGTTATTTACTCAATTGTATCTATTGCTTTTTTGTCCCATTTTTTTTTGCTTTTGTTTTAGGATGATTTATATATTTTTAGTAGATATATTCTTTTTTGGGTACAAATGACTATAATATTGATATACTTCATTTTTTTAAAGTTAACTTTATATTGTTTTGAATTCATTTCTTAGGTCATAAGCGCACTATTTTATATTTATATCTAACACTGGTGGAATTCACAACAATTGAGTTGCCCACCTTGAGGCTACCTTTTGTTTTGTCACAAATGTTATATTGCAAGGGGAAATAGTCGTGCGAAGAATTAGCTTTTTATTCTAGCTGAAGGACTAGGGAACCAAGAAAGCAAAATGAGTAATATTTACGATCCTGGACCAGATTTTATACTTTCTTTTGGCTAAGATTTACAATTGAGGTTTAACAAAAGGCACTAATGACAAAGAATATTATATGTGTAGAATATTTTGAGGTTCATAGTTGACTGATCAGACATGTAGTAATGTATAAAATAAGACAAAGGATGGAAAAGGCCTCTATTTGTGGGGTTTGGTTGTGTTTCTAATGAGGTTAGGGGCCACAGTAAGTTGTTTATTACATATATATGAAGAAGGCTATTTACCTTTTAGGACATAGAAGAGGTCAAAATGTTACTACAAAACTAGGATGACTGGTTATAACTTTGTCTTTGTCTGCTTGAAAAAGAGCATCATCTTCTATTGCACTGTATAATAGCACATAAGTGATGAATGTGGAGCTCAATTCAAACATTGATGAGATATACTTGATCTGAAGCTCTGTTGTCGGAAAAGTATATCAGTTATTTCACATAGCATTTCTTTATAAATCAGGTCAATGGTCAAAGAGAGAGCTGATAATGGTGGATTTTTTTCCTCTTTTCATTTTGATAAAAAAATTCCCTCTCCTCCCCTGCTTTAGCCAGGAATTCATAGACTATATTTTTCCTTGTGATTTTGTCCCTCTCCCAAGGGGCACTTCCTCTCATCCCTTTTCATTAAGATATGTTGGAATTAATCTTTATGTGTATGCATGGAACTTATACATGCAATTAAGCATTGGTCACAACTTGTTGCAGGCTTCAGGGGAAGTCTCAAATTGTTCAGGATGAATTGGTAAAACTTGGTGAATCAATGGTTAGTAGTGCTGAAGGTACAAGAGCTTTAGCATTGGAACTTTGTCGTGAATTTGAGGAGAAATTTCTTCGGAACATCATGGGTGGTGAGGTGGGCAGTTTCAATTTCTTGGTGGCACATTCATGAGTATTTCTTTATGTTTGTATGGTTACGTATGGATGAGCGTATGTTTTTCTTCATGAAATCTCCAAATGGTTCTTGTTCTATTAGTTGTTAAATCAGCTAGTTGTCTGCGTGATGCCTATGGCTTAGATTTCTCTTCAAAATTCTTGTTAGGGTAATGGTTGGAAGATCGTTGCAAGTTTTGAGGGCAAGTTTCCAAACAGGATTAAGCAGATCCCATTGGATAGACATTTTGACATCAACAATGTTAAAAGGGTATAATTTCTCTTATTTTCTACTAGTCCTTCAACAGAGAAAGGGCTTATTATATTTTGCTTCTCTGGTTGGATTGTGTATGGGTGCCCATGTCTCTGTAGAGGCTGTAGGGAGACTTTCTACTTCCATGTTTATCACGAAACAATTTGTTCCCAGGAGCATAATGTTTTCCCACTGACCTGTTATTTTTGGATCAGATTGTTCTAGAAGCAGATGGTTATCAGCCATATCTTGTATCTCCAGAAAAGGGCCTGAGGTCCTTAATAAGAGTTGTCCTTGAACTGGCAAAAGAACCATCACGTCTTTGTGTTGATGAGGTAACTTATTTATGCTGATGATAGTAAACCTGTGTTTCATCCTGCATTTATGTTTTGATGGGTGCGGCAGGGCGACTCGTTCTTCCTCTATTGTTTGTTTAAGTAGACATGGTATTAATAGTCATACCTAATTTAACTGTTGAGGAACACCCCCAATCATGAAACAAAGGATATTACATTCAACTAGATTTAACTTATTCCAAAAACTGAAAATGCAACTGGATAAAGACTCATCTGACTTTGAAAATAAGCTATCCATAAGTAATCCTGGGCTTAAAACAACTCCTAAATCTACTGGGAAAGTGGAGTTAGAATAACAAACTTATAAGTCAAACAATAACCCCATCGAAATAATTTTTTAATAACTTTTCTCGGACTCTTGAATTTTTTTGTGAATTTAGTCAGAAATTTGGGATTGTAGAAAACTTGGATACACTACTATGAAAGTTAGGGAAGTCCAACGTATACTCTGAAAATTCCTTAAAAATCTAATATTCTCTATAGGGGAAGTTGATTTTTTACAACAAAGTGGGTGTCGTAGCGGTATGAGGTGCTACATATTACTTAATTGAGCTATCCTGTGAGGGGGGCGGGCTCTAGGGATATTGCGAGGGGAATTTGAGTCTCACTAGGGCAGGTGCAGAGTGGATGTTATCCAACAAGGGCCAAAGGCTCGATAGAGCAGATAGTTTTGGGACGTAGATTGAGACTCGTGGTTGCATTAGAGATGGGATTTTGTATGTCATACATGAAGGGATGACCTTCCTGGTGCGAGAGACAAGCTAGAAGTCTCAAGTTGAGTAGATGCTCGTTACATTGAAAGCATGAAGGGGGGCGGCATTTTGCTACCTGAGATAAAGGTCATGTTTATCAAGTATGCTTCTTATGAAGAAACAAGAGTTAATTCATGCTAGTATGCTCGGGAGACTAAGATGCATTACGGAGCGTACTTCCTTCACAAGTGTTGGGAGTGCTGTAGATTAAACTGGAGTGTTGGAGTGTTGAGTACAATGCTATGGGTGCTGGAGTGGCATATGTTGGCGGATTGGTAACTTGATGATGGGTGCTTTATATTGACCCCATGTAAGCAAGTGCCAAGTGAGGCATGAGAACGTATGGATAGGGCTAACATCAGTTTGATGATGATGTTATCAATACCAGGAAGCTATCAATACGTTGCTAGTTGCTTGACAAAGAGTTGTACGAACCTCAAGTTAATGTGGATGATGTGGGACTTATTGAGGGGGGTTTGACTTGCTAGCCTCATGTGGCTAAACATCAGAGGCGGGACTATTGGATTGTCGAGTTTGACTTGAAAAAGTCTCAGCACCACACGGTTAATTTCCTGTAAAAAAAATAAGAGCATGACAAGGCAGGGGGTCGCATTTTCATCTTTCATTGGTTTCAGTTTAAATGATATTATCAATCATACATACCTAATTTAACTGTTAGGGAACACTCCCAATCATGAAACAAATGATATTACATTCAACTAGATTCAACCTATTCAAAAAACTGAAAATACAACTAGATAACGATTCATCTGATTTGGAAAATATGCTATCCAACTAAAGAAGTAATCCAATCAACTAGGAAGCCGGTAAAAAACTTATAAAACAAACAACAAAATGATAGAAATCATCCTATAATGAGTCAAATAGTGGCAGCAGTAGATTTCAATGATGATTTGGACTCTGAGTTAGCAAAGGTAGAAACCCTTTCCTTCTTGGACTTTCTAAATGCTTATACTCATTTCAAATTTGTCCATTCTTCCAATGAAATTCACAATCCCGTGGACTTGGCCCAAGCCTTTTGTGAGGAGGCACATAATGCGTCGGTGGATGCACATCACTAATGCTATTTTTATTTGGTTATAGGTAACATCATATTGGTCATAAATTTATTTTTTTTAGTTGGAACCTAGTTGGAAAATATCAAGATATAATGCTGATAAAATGTGATATATCATTGACATGACGATATATTACAATTTTGTTGTGGCATTGTATCCCATAATATTAATATATATTGGTTGATATTTCATTTGATGGTACTTATAGCTAGCGATAATTTTGAGCGATAACAATACTTACCCAAAAATGCTTACGTGGTTCCAAGGAGTTTTTGATATTGAAAACAAGTTATAGACAAGTGTCTCGCTTAATATTCTGAAGTATTATTCCATAGCACCTTCTCGAAGTTGGGCCAAATAGGACTTGTTGGCCACAAAAAGCTTTCAGCATCACAGGAAGCTGAAATGAGATTTTAGAAGGCTTGAAGATGCATCTATAGTCAATGGAAAATTTTGCTCACAGAGTACCTTAAAATGTATACTTTTTGCAATACTTTCAGATGCAATTGTATAGTGGTGTAAGTGATGCTATGCTTGGTGAACAATATACGCAAGCTTTTTAAGATCTTGTTTTTGTTCATTTGTTAAGCTGAATGAACAAGCTTGATGTCTTGAACACAAACAGGTGTTCTCATCTTGCTAGAAGCTCGTTTACTTGTCCATTTTTTTTATATACAGCTGAGATAAAATGTTTAATTAGGACATAGTAAAGGGTACACATAATCCAGTTTATTAAAATTTTGGTAAATGATTATCCAGTGGTTTCAAAAGCCTGTTTCATCAAAACACTTTAATTAATTGGCAACCATTTTTCATTATAGTTAATTGAAAAGAGTAGCCAAGTGTATAAGACTTCCATATTGTGGGGTTTGGAGAGTGTTATATGCATCAACCTTACACTCTGCATTGCAGAGAAATCTTTTCTAAGCAGTATGTAAATATTTTTTTAGTTAAAGTATTCATTTCTAACCAACATTTTAGTACAAAATTACTATAGAATAACATATTAATCAACTACAATTATAAACTGTAGCACTAAATGGAAAATTTTATATCTAAGAAAGTTCATGAACATGCTCAAATTCATTCCATATATATATTTCAATATTAAATGAATAGGCTTGAACAAAGGTAGGGCTCTGCTGGAGCTCGAGCCCTACCAAAATAAATAAACAAGTTGAACACATTAGATTTGGCTCAGTTCAGCTTGTATGTGCCCATGAAACTTTATTTGGACAGCACTTATTTTTAGTTGGCCAAATAGGCTCAATGTTTTTATGATGCTATGGCTGTCAAATTTGTTTTGAGGAAGTATTTTTTTCCTCATTTTGGATTTCATCTGATTTCCTTGGGGAGAGTGGTGTAGCTAAGTGAGAGTGCAAGGATGCTGTTACCTTGGTGGGTTAAATTTTTTTAACTGGTTACAGTCAGATTAGATTTATCATGTAGAGAAACTGTTCTTTTCATTAGTGATAGGTACTTAGTTTTATAATTCAAAGATGTAACAAGACATTTTCTTGGGGGTATTATCAGTTAGCTATCAAGTTTGTGGTAATATTTTGGCATGTATGTTATGGGTGGCACCCATTTGGTGTAATGGATTTCTTATTGGTAAGCAAAAAAAAAGGGCAGAATCGGGAGTTGTGTTTCCCTTAAGATTTGATTTGGAAGCCTAACACTCCCTGATATGTATCTCTTGATTTGAGGCAGCTTGTGAAAAGTGTCATACGATGAAACATTTACAAAGGTGAGTAATGGTGGTAAACATGTCTTCTTTGTGTTTGTGTAAATAAAAGTGTCTGTCTCTATATGTAGGGCTCCCTATTGCATAACTTTCTCTATTTTAGTTTTTTATTATGAGAATTCTCTATCTTGGCCAATGGTTACTTATCAATTGCCAACCTTTAATACCCAACTATGAAGCTCCCCAGAGGCCCAGATTCAAACCACATCTTTCTCTCCCACTGCCATTCAACAAACTCTCACCGTCTCAAGGCTTCCACTCTCCCTCCCCCCTCTAGTGATAACGGCAGCCTCCTCTCTCTTTGTCCATGTCCTATTCGCTTGATCTCATTTTTGCATTGATCAAAATATCCATATTAGAATCGTTATTGGTCCCACTTGTATCACTATTATGCCTATAAGGTAATATATATTGTATCGGATATTGTGGACCTAAATTTTTCATTTCTCGTGATGACATTAAAAACGAGTTATATTCTAAAATTTGACAATTTATAGTAATCTATTATCTATTTGTGGAGTTCTAATAAATTTTATTAAAATTAGTCTTAATATTTTTCTAGGATATTGAAAAATACCCTAAAATTGATATTTTATTTATGGCTTATACATCTATAAAATATGTAAATTTAGGTTTCTTAAAAGGTTGAGCCTTATTCAATGTGGAGCAAAAAAAAAAAAAATTGTCAATACATATCATCAATCCTTATTGATATTCCATATATTGGCCAATGTGCTAGTCGTGTTAGCTAATACGATGATCTATTGGGACAGTTTTCCAGTATCAGTATCAGTATTGTTACTGATCTTAGCTGTATTGATATCAATCCTACAAAGCAATATATGTTAGTAACGAATGTTGTGGACCCAACCTTTTTATTTCTCATGACAACATAAAATGTGTGTGATATTATAAAATTTGGCCATCTTTAATAATCTATTATTTATTTGAAAAATTTTAGTCAATTTTATCAAAATTAATTTTGATATCTTTCTAAATCATTGAAAAATATTCTAAAATTGATATTCCATGCATATTTTATACCTTTATAAAAAATATAAATTTAATTTGTCTTCACACTGAGGGGCATTGGCCCTTTTCTCATGAAGCAGTTTCCAGATTTTCTGGTTCCCTGGATTGTAAATGTTTGTTTTTATTTGCCTGAGTAGATGTCTTCAGTTGTATTTCAAAGGGATGTTGGCCTTCACAGCTTTAGAAGTAGGATGCAACTGGATGTCTGCCATATTTCTTGTAATGTGCAGAAGAAGTGTAGAAATAGGTCATTTGGATGATGCATTGAAATGATATTAACTCTTTTGGATGCCTGCTCAGTGGTTGGTATGCATGATGGAGACAGAGGTCTGAAAATCTAGAATCTTATCCAAATTTTTGATGTGAGATGTCTGTGCAACTTTGTTATGTAAGATGTGACTATTTATTGCTCACAAAACAGAATTAAAATATAGATGCATGTCTTGTTCAACAATTGTAGCATATTGATATCAATCCTACAAAGCAATATATGTTAGTAACGAATGTTGTGGACCCAACCTTTTTATTTCTCATGACAACATAAAATGTGTGTGATATTATAAAATTTGGCCATCTTTAATAATCTATTATTTATTTGAAAATTTTAGTCAATTTTATCAAAATTAATTTTGATATCTTTCTAAATCATTGAAAAATATTCTAAAATTGATATTCCATGCATATTTTATACCTTTATAAAAAATATAAATTTAATTTGTCTTCACACTGAGGGGCATTGGCCCTTTTCTCATGAAGCAGTTTCCAGATTTTCTGGTTCCCTGGATTGTAAATGTTTGTTTTTATTTGCCTGAGTAGATGTCTTCAGTTGTATTTCAAAGGGATGTTGGCCTTCACAGCTTTAGAAGTAGGATGCAACTGGATGTCTGCCATATTTCTTGTAATGTGCAGAAGAAGTGTAGAAATAGGTCATTTGGATGATGCATTGAAATGATATTAACTCTTTTGGATGCCTGCTCAGTGGTTGGTATGCATGATGGAGACAGAGGTCTGAAAATCTAGAATCTTATCCAAATTTTTGATGTGAGATGTCTGTGCAACTTTGTTATGTAAGATGTGACTATTTATTGCTCACAAAACAGAATTAAAATATAGATGCATGTCTTGTTCAACAATTGTAGCATATTGATATTAATTGATGTACTCCGCCTTAGGCTTAAATGGAAGTTGGTAAGGATGTTTATGATGTAGGAAAAACCCAACAATAGAATAGATATAGATGAAGGGGATGAGATGGGAGAAGTAGAGAAATTAGGAGAATTGGGATGAGAACTTGATGATTTGGGAAGAGATTTGGAAAGAACAGAAACTAATTGGGGGAACCCAATGAGGAACGGAAATCTGGACTAAAGGAAGTTTTTAATTCATTCCTTGCTTGTTGGATGAACATAAGGAATGAGGGCCTTGCATAGGCTTACAAATGCTTGGGTGTGAGTTCTAAAGTTCTCAATCCTACTTGAACCCTACCAGATACTTCCTAAGATTAATAAAACCCATAAAAAACCTACTAAACAGAATTATAAAAAAAGTATATTTCAAATATTAGTTATTCTAATTATGTATATCAAATCCCTAAATTCGTGTGATTACAATAGTAACAAGATAATAAGAAAATATCACATTGTGGATCTTCTTGTTATAATGCCCATTCACCATCAATTTATTGGCTGTAAGGGGCTTCCCGCTTCAGGGCTATGCAGAAATGTTCCTCATTATGACCACTGATTTAGATATGAAGAAATTTATCTATTTCTTTCTCTGTAATTCTCTGTACTGATTCTTGGATGATTTTTAGGTGCACCATGTGCTGGTGGATATAGTTTCTCAAGCTGCAAATGCTACACCAGGGCTTGGAAGATACCCTTCTTTCAAGAGAGAGGTTAATGTGTATACACAATTGAATGACTAGAACTTGTATTGTGTTGGCTAATTCTGATTGTCATTGAATGAAAGCAGGTTGTAGCAATTGCAACTGCTGCACTAGATGGTTTTAAAATTGAAGCAAAAAAAATGGTGGTTGCCTTAGTTGATATGGAGCGTGCGTTTGTACCCCCGCAGCACTTCATTCGTTTGGTGCAGAGACGGTATGCTTGCAATATTATTGTTCATTTATATAGAGAGAACCAAAATAAGGCATAACATGTTGATATAACAACTTGAATTCTTGAGATTTGCATTTAAGTGCTTGTGATGGCGTAATCACTTACAATGTCTTATGGATGAGAAAACACAAAAGAAAAAAAAAAAAAGAAAAAGAGTTGCTGGACTAAATATCTGAAGTTACCTATACCCTGTGCATCACAGCATGCTAAACAAAACTTTTGGCTACGTGTTCAAAGCATGGAATGAAGTATCAAGCGATACAAGATATGGCCGATTTAACCACTGATTTTTCCCCTAATCATTTTGTGCTGCTTCACAAATTTTCTTTTGGCCATGTTATGTCCTATCCAGATACATAACTCATAATACGGCCATGACTTATATCATTATCAACTTTTTCATCCATGATTTGAAGTAATTGGAGTACTTGTCAATTATGGCTGAAAAGAACATATTATTTAAAATGGTCAGAGCATTCAATAAACTTTTGTAATGTGCTTTTTGAGATCTTACTGATTTCTAAATGAAAAATGCTTTTCAGATGGAGAATTAAACCACTTGTTGGAAAATTTTCTGCAACATGATATTTCCATTTTTGTTACAAAGAAAGGTAGTATTGCTGCTAATTTGGTTAGATCTGGTGCATAACATGGGAGGTCTACATTTGATTTGTTTTACTTGCATCTAGGTATATTTCCCCTGTTAACTGAAATTGAACGTACAAGTACAACACTAAAGAGAATTTGCAAGAACAGATGAAATTTTAAGTTTGTGTAGTTTGGAATTGACTAAAAGTCTGAGTAAAATATTAAAATTATGATTTGACTGTGGCAGGTGTGAATCATAATTCTCTGTTCCTTTCTTTTTGAAATGTCAGGATGGAAAGGCAGCGCCGTGAAGAAGAGCAAAAGAGTCGGACTTCAAAAAAAACATCAGAAGCAGAGCAATCGATTTTAAATAGGGTATGGGCTTTGTTATGTTGTGGTTCTTGCTTTAATTCTCGTGCACTTAGATTTATCAGTGTCTATTGTCTTTTATTACTTCTTTACAAAAAAACCTTCCAATTGCCTGATTCCTTCTTTAGGAAAAAAGTCCACAGACAGGTGGTCAACTAAGCGGGAGCAGCTTAAAATCAATGAAGGAGAACACTGGCGATAAAGGACAAGAGGGATCTAGCTTGAAGATTGCCAGGGTTGATGGGGAGATAACGGCTGGTTTGTTCAGAAACTTTTGGCACCTAATGTCATTGGTTTAATAAAACAGCATTTGTTCATTTTTTTTTCCTTTTCTATTTTTTTCCTTAAATTATGGGAACTTGCTTATCTTAAAAAACACAAAAGGAAACTTACATCGAAGAGTTGTCTGGTATTTTCGAGATGCCAGTGTTCAACATATCCCTTGCCATTGGAAGTGTAGAATGTGCAGTTGACTCTCTTGCAGTCCTGAATGGTGATTATTAGAATAGGTGTCCTTGTGAAAGTTGCTTTTGTCTTTAAATGCAAGTTGTTTGGGCTATTAATTATTCTATATATCAAATACGTAACATTATTTATGTGTGCCCTACCATCTAGTTGAAATTGGTGTTCTTTACATCGCGACTCAAAAAAAATTGTTAATGAATTATTCCACTGCCCAGTTTCATAAATTTTGCATCATAGGCTTTATTACAATTTCAGGTGGATGACTAGCTTTTAAATGTCGGAAATGGAAATATGGATTTCCTGCAGCTAACTAATTGCAAGTTGTTTTATAGCCCAAAAAATATTGCAGTTTTCCTCCTTGCTGAATGAAAATATTGTTTTTTTGTGCCTGTTAACTTTTCTCTGTCTTTCTGTCTGTCTCGTACACCTGTCTGCTTTAATCCTTTCTGTGAGCACTTACCTGCACCTTATACAGAAGAATAGAGACTTTAAGGACTCTATTGTAATCTCTTGATTTGTTCTATACTCTTTTTTTCTGTAAGAGGGTTAGTGCAACAATAAGGCTGCTTCATTGGTCACAAATTTGACCACAAAATCATCATCTCTACAACATAGTGGGGTAAGGCTGTGTAATTTTCCACGTACTTCACTGGGAACCTTGTGCATTAGACCATTTTTTTTTCTCTCTTTTCTGTAGGCATGGTTAGAGAGCATACTTGCAGCCTGTTTTTTACTTTATGCTTTCAATCTTTATAAATGTTTCAAAAATTTTTGCAGGATTTTTACTGAAAAAGAGTGCAAAAGGTAATGGTTGGGGTAGGCGATGGTTTGTTTTGAATGAGAAAAGTGGAAAGGTTGGTGAGCTTTCTTATAGAGTCTGAGTCTTGACAATAAACTAATATTACATCTATATTCCTTATTGGCATGTTTAGTTTTGAATACGACTATTTGTGGATAGTGTCTAGCGTATACTGGTTGCATATGTTTTGAATTCTGTTCATTTCTTGCTGCAGAATGGTGAGTTTTTTGGCCATCAACAAAAAAATTTCTGATTCTCATTATGTTGTCTTATATATAGTACAATTTTTTTGTTTTTAGTTTCTAGACTTGGCTGCTATATTTTGCATGTCCAGTATTATTTGTCACCTGTCACACTCCTGTTCCCTATGAACCGGATTGACATAGCATCCATGATAAATGCTGAAATAACATACATTTTCTTGAACCATGCAAGAAGTAAGCAAGACTTTCTGGAATGTTGAAAGTGTTGGTTGATAAGCGTTGCCAGCCACTCTTCTATTTTTTTGCAGTGTTTTCTGCAGACAAGCTGTGATGACTGATTTGTAGAATCTTGATTATTTAAATGGCTAACATCAATTAAAAAACGTGAATTCAAAGTTTTACTTTGAGTCTGTTTGATAAAAATGTAAACGAAAAAGGATTTTTGGGCCCCTGCTTTTCAGTCTCAAGCTACCTGAGCGTCAACCCTTTATGTGCTGTGTATTATGCTGACATGCTGACATGACTTCATAAAAGCATGAAATTTCTTTGTTTTCTAACCACTTGGACCAAAATGAATTTGTTCTAGTTGCAAATAAAGCTTTCTTTTGTAGCTATTATTTTCTGATTTCCTGTCTCTTTTTAAGTTTAGATGTTGTGTGGATGGTAGAAACAATTACATGTCCTCGACAGTTGGTGTTGTCTTCCAGTTCATAAACCCAATTGATTTCAATAATTGTGTCAATGTTAAATAGACAATGGTTTTCCACTTGCTTTATATGGAGGGTTTTAGGTGCAGAAGGAGCATAGTATTCTAATCTAGCACTTGTTACTCTTGATGTGGTGGTTTTAAGTATTATTAATTTGTTGACTGTTAGTGGAACTGGTCTGAAATTGTAGAAGTGCCCACAACTTTGTTTGAAGCAATGGATTTGTATCGACACAAAACAGTTTCCGAGCCCAAGAAAGACATTAAACTGTTGAATATTAGGAATACAATAAATTGAAGGGTGGAAAGGTCAATACGGGGGCATATAGTCAGAACGTCCTTGCAGATGCACTATTATATTTACCGGGGATGGGCTGGGGAAAATGATATTTGAGGCAACATAAGGGGGAATCATCATAATGAAAATGTAATATTCTCAATTGATGTTTGACCTAGTGCATGTGGCTTTCAGCATTACAGGCTCTAGGGAGGACAAATGTATGTAACCATACCATTGTAATGTAGAGAGATTATTTCTGTGATTTGAACTTGTGGTTTTCAGATCATGCGAAAGCAATTTTACTGTTGTACCAAAGCTTACCATTCAAGATTATAGGTTGATTTTCTTTGGATTCAGGTGTTACATTTAAGTAATTATACACATGTGACTATTGTCATGTGATCTTACTTACCTATTTTATTGATCACACTATTAATCAAAGTGTTTATCCAATTCTATGCAGCTTGGGTATACAAAAAAGCAAGAAGAAAGACATTTTCATGGTGTTATTAATTTAGAGGTATGAAATAAGAGGCTCTTTGTTTATTAATGGAACAAATTCACTGTTTATTTTTAAAGTTTGTTTCCAGTAGTGGATCATTCATCTTACATTGATAGACAGCATTCACGAAGATCTTATTCTGCTCTCTCCTTTCATTGTTTGGGCTAATGCCCCTCTCCCTCTTTGATTTTGTGAATCAGTTGCTTGCATGTATTTCCCTTGCAAAGTAAATTATATTTGGATTGCATTTTTCACTTCTTAAGCAACATACTGTAACAAGGGACTTGTTTTGTGTCTAATATGTGACTTACCCTTTGATATATTTTTTATGTTCCATATTTCTACTTTTTCTCCCAGAATGTTGAGAACTATCTCTCTACTTCTTGGAATTAGAAGGGTGGGAGGCTTCTTCCTTCGCTGGCTCTAGGGAGGGACTGCAAAGGCTGTTTTAGTGGTTTAACATGTGACCTTCAAATCATAAAGGACTAAGCTTGTTGTTGTGCTAAGGCTCACCTCTGTTTGTTACTTGCAATTGTTATAGATAGGTGAACTAATGCTGTTGAATGGATAACTTTGACTTTCTTCTAGTTATTATATCGTGCATAATTACTTTGAATGTGAAAGATATTTCATGGCCTTCATTTTCAGTTACTTCAAACATCAGGAAATACAATGTCAATACAGCAAGAGTCTCATATATTGGTGCATGTTTCCCGGTTAGCAGTCCCTGGTAGCTCACTTGAATATCTGCCCCTAATTCTGGGGAATGCTCGGTTATTAGGAAGGAATAATTGATGATGATGAAATTGAGTACCTGGGTTTGTGCTTTTGGGCATGCATGCATCTCTCTACCTACTGGATACCTTACTGTTAATACTTGTTAGTGCTTGGGTTTGAAAGAACGTTTACCTCTGCTTAAGTTCCTTTTTGTGAAAAACTTGCAATGTAGTACGAAATGTAAATTCATTGGGGATTCTTATATATTTGGTTTTTAAGAGTGTAATTTTCCTTGTATTTTTTGTGTGTTTGTTAGGTTATATGCACTAGTATTTCACTTGAATATCTTGTTCTTGCTGCTAAACAAATTTGCAAATTGTTCATATGTTTTGATGGCATCATAATAGCTCAGCTGCTATGCATATTAACAGGAATAAACATCAACAACTAAATGGCTCTGTAATTGCAACTGAATTTCGTTATCCAGGAATGTAATATTGAAGAGATATCAGATGATGAAGATCCACCGCCAAAGGAATCAAAAAGCTCCAAAGACAAAAAGGCAAATGGGCCAGATTCTGGAAAAAAATCCAGTCTTGTGTTCAAGTTGACTAGCAAAGTTCCATATAAGACTGTTGTAAAAGGTGTAGGAAAGTTTCCTGAAATGTTTATTTTTATGTTTCACTTTTTTCTTGGCTTAATATCTGTCTCTTTGTTGGTTGCAAATTTGTTATTCTTGTCCCTGCAGCGCACAGTGCTGTTATTTTGAAAGCAGAGAGTATGGTGGACAAGGCTGAGTGGTTAAACAAATTGAGAAACTTTGCCAATCCTGTCAACGGAGGTCTAATGGGGGAATCTGGGCTTACCATGCGTCAGAGTGTCTCTAATGGTTCTCTTGTGAGTTTTTTCTCCATAATTGCTTGTGAGTTTTTCAGACACTGCTTGGAGTGCATAATTGCATGGCACTAGGATGAGCAGACATTTCATTTGTTGTTAATTTCCCTTAAAGTTGCTTCACATTTTCAGTGCTACATTGCTACCTAATATTAGATTGTTAATTTATTGTGCTCATGTCTGAATCATCCTGAACTGAGGCCTCATGAATTTGACATGCATTCTGAATTTTTCTCACTTACAATAGATTATGTCATGGGGGTTTCTTTCCAAATGGCAAGGAGCCAGGATACTGGGAAAGATGTCCAGTCCACTGAGTGAGTAGCTAAGAAACGCAGACACGGGTACAAGATACAAACACTACATGCCATGAACATGGCGGCACATAATTTTTCAGAAATTAGGACATGACACTTTAGGGACATGTTAACTTAAAGCCATTAATATATAGATAAATAGTTTACAAAAAACACTCTTTTACACTACATAAACTCTTGAAACTCTTACCCTATGCAAATGTCGTGTTCGTAAATTTTAAGACGTATCTCCCTCTAATTTTCTTGGTCAAAGGAAAATAGGCACTAAAAATACTTTTTAAAAAAATCTCTTTTGTTCTCCGATTTCAAGGTGGAAGAATTTTAAACCATTACAAGCTCGTTCTCTGTTTTTTTGTGAGTAATGGGTTTGAATAATTGGTTTTTCTACCTAGTTTTCTGTAACAAGAGAAAATATGTTTTTGATATTTTCACTAATTAGCTCAAAACTAAGTTTATATCAGGAGCCACTGCTTTGTTTTGAAAATTGGAAAATAGCCGAACGTCTTGTCTAGCTTGTCTGAATTAAATTAAAAAATTCTTAACATATCCGGCATGTAGTATACATGTCCAACACCACAACACACCACCTGGGAGAAGTGTCTTTGCTTCCCATGGGAGTAGTAATAGAAATCCTGAGATAATAAACTGCAGAAGTTGTCAACTTGGTCTTGAACTCCATAACGTTGAACTGCGGTCTGAAGACCAAGTTGTGAACTTGGTCTTGAACTGCAGAAGGTTCCACTCCTCCTTGGCCCTTTCCTTCCAAAAAGGGTGGTTGAACTCCATAATGTTCAAGTCTCCTTAATTTGGTGTGTTATTTTTCACATACTATGGTTGCAATTACCTGGTACTTGATCCATTAATTTAAAATGGTCTTGCATGAAATTTTCAGTTTTCTTTTCTTTTGAATCAAGGTAAGTCTTAAAGTTTCTAACTTGATCAATGTGTTAGGACACAATGACTAGAAGACCTGCGGATCCTGAGGAAGAGCTCCTGTGGATGTCCCAAGAAGTTCGTGGTTATGTGGAAGCTGTACTGAACAGCCTTGCCGCTAATGTGCCAAAAGTCAGTCAGATTCTCCCTCTGCAATCTCTCTCCCCTTTACGCTGGGTTCCCACAAAATTTCCCATGGCCTTATTTTTCTATTTCTTGCTGGCTTAGGGTTTTTCTTATTTTCATTCTGGTTAAACAGGCAGTCGTTCTGTGCCAAGTTGAGAAAGCAAAGGAAGACATGCTCAATCAGCTGTATAGTTCCATCAGGTCAGAGTGGAGTTTTGTTTATTTTTTGGTTGTGTATGAATGTGCTAACTGACTTCTTGTTATTAACAATACAATATGTGTCCTTAATTAATTTGATTTATAAATTTTCTGCTCTTTATGGAGAGTGCTTTATGAGTGATAGTGGGATTAAATGTAACTCTGGTAATTGTCCTGGCTCTGGAAGTGCTGCTGTCTTATCCTTATTCTGGATGAAAAGATCTTTTAATTGCTTGTGGATTAAGTATGTTCTATGTATATTTAGAGTATCTCATGCAATAGTGGGCTAAAAAATTAGAGTACGACCTTTAGTGGTAGTGAGCATATCTAAAAAGCATGAATTCTCTGTTATACCCACCTGTCCCCAATTACACTGGTATATACTGATATGCCCTATGTCCACTATTTTTTCTTGAAATTGAGATGCATTTGCATCTGCCTCTTTGCATTACCAAGTCTAAGAAATCGAAAAAGGAGGAAAGATAATGCAGGTTTTAGTGCTTATAATTGAGGGTCCACAGTTTTGTTTAAGAAATGGGCTTCCTAGTAGGCTTTCTTCGAGGTAGTTAAAATGGGCTTCCTAGTGGGGTCCATATGATCTCATGGTGTGGGAGCTTTGTGCATGAGCTGGCCCCTTTTAAATTCCTCAAAGAAAGTATCCTACCATGTTGATTGCATTACTTAGTTGAAATCATTTTATGAGCACCAAAACTGACAGGCATTATGTGCACTTTCTTCAAGGTAGGTGACTGGTAAATTTTATCTGAAGTGTTTATGTTACTCCCTTAGTGCCTTGTGTCTTTTCCTTTTCTCTTTTCCTTTTTGTCTATATTTGCTTACTTATTCAAGGAAAATCAGCTAATTTATTAACTTAGGGAGATCAAGGGTAGCCACCGTTTGGTTGGTTGTCCACTTGTTTAGGGCAATGACCTCGGTTGAATCCCTACCAACTCCCTCTCCCCAACTTAGGAATCCATAAAAAAAATTGTGGGGAAGGGGAAAACAAAAATGCTGCTGTTTTAATAAACTTTCCTTTGTTAACTGGCGATCAGCAAGTTATAATGCATGTATATTAATTGAAGAGGATAAATTTTGGGAAATTAGGCCTTAGTAACAGTATTGAAGCTTGATGGTTGTGAGATTTCAAGATAAATCCGTAAGACAAAAGCCATATTCCCTGGTCTATACGGAGAACACACATTGTGTGATCTGCTTGGACATAGCTAGCATATTGATGTCAGCTTCTTGCATTACATGTTTACATTTGTCAATGTGTTTGTAGTGCCCAAAGCTCTGCAAGGATTGAAGAGCTCCTTCATGAGGACCAGAATGTCAAGGGCAGAAGAGAACGTTATCAAAAGCAATCCTCTCTTCTTTCTAAACTTGTGAGGCAACTAAGCATCCATGACAATCATGCAGGTGCTGCACCTGACGGGTCCGATGTTGGTAGTGAAGCAGGTAATGAAATTCCTTGAGTAATCCTATGCAGCACTTTCAACCGTTCGTTCTGTATTGTGCTTTCTTTTGCTTTCCTTCCCATTTATTTGCCTCTTTAAGGGGCTTCCTTTTGAAAGAGGTAAATCTGGCCATGATTCATTCCCATTTAGAAAACGATAAATGGAAGTTTATCTGAAAGATTTACAAAAAGGATATAGAAAAATTCTTGTTTTATCTCCCTTTCTGTACATTGTTTTGTTTTTAGACTTCAGGATTTAAAATTATCTGGAACTGAGGTGGGTTAGGCAAGTTAATGTTTAAATCTGTCAGCCTGTTAAGATACTCAAAATGGTCAATGTCTTTCTCTGGTTGCTTGAAAAATTTGTTTGCTTTTGTGGATATAATAAAACTGTTTGATTGGGAGAAAGAATCTGTTGACAGGCAAGTGCACATTGCTCGGTTACTTTCAAAATAGTTATTTTCAGGGTAAATGTAGATTGATACAATCTCTTTCTCTTTCTAAGGTTTTGATTTGATTTAATCCATCTTCCATGAGGTGGACTGATGTAGGGGAAAACACTGTTACTATGTGAAGTCTCTTTAAATAATTCACTTTTCTGTCCCCTACAGGGTGATAGAGTGGGGAGTAAAAAGCTAGGAAAGTCTTTCCCAAACACACGTAATTTGGAAAGTTTCTGCAGGTTTCTTGTCCTTTCAATTCAAGCATGAATTTCTGTACTGTCAGAATTCCTCTTGTTGTCAGGAAATTTCCGTGTATGATGAGTGAAAAGAATAAAAGAATCTCTTTATTCAGCATTGTTTCAAATCTATGGGCTTTTTGCTGCTTCCGAATCACAATATGTGGTTTCTGCAGAAGCCAGTCGTTCAACAATAAATGAACTTTTGTCGAGACTTTCTGTGACCATTAAAGTTGAACCTTTTCACTTTCTGGGTTAAAGGGGGCTGTCCTGTGCTCATGTATGAAATCTGGGGAAAGATCTGGCTATTTTTAGTCTATTTATGTAGCCTTACTTTGCATGATGTAAGAGGCTGTTTCCACGTCTTCAATCTGTGACTATCAGGTCACATGACAACTACTCACAGTTCCCCTCTAGTTCTTTCTTAGTTTGCATTTTCTAAAAGGGTATATATGAAAGATGGACTTTATTTCATCGGTAAAATATTGTGTGCACAGAAAGCAGCCCAAGAACCAGGGTTTCATCTGTTGGTGATGACTGGAGAACTGCGTTTGATGCTGCTGCCAATGGATCTACTGATGGTGGCTCATCAAGGTTTCAGTCCAGCCATAGTCGGAGGAACAGTGACCCATCCCAGAATGGTGATGTGAGCTTCAGATCTAGCTCAAACAGCCGCCGCACGCCGACGCGGTTGCCTCCTGCGCCACCATCATCTGGGTCATCTTATAAATACTAGATGGAAGTTAATGAGATGTTTACGTGATTCTTGCATTCTTGGTGGGTGGTTTTTGCTCCTGCTCCATATAATTGAGAAGATTTCTCCACCTGCTACTGTATTTTTTTGTATGATGGAGATATATTTTCTTGTAGATAGATGTTGGCAGTCATTGCTTATCTTTTCTTTCTTTTTCTATTGTCTTTTAAAGAAGTTTTCTTGCCAGTTTTATTGACAAGCTGCTGGATTTTTAGGTGCATCTGATGTATGATCAGTAAATTGTCGTCTTGTCCTGCTCAGGTTGTTGCCGGTTGCCAGTTACGTATTTGCCTAAACCACATTATAAAAGTCTCTTCCCGGCCCCCGTCCCCGCCCCCTCCCCCCCAAAAAAAATCCCCCTTTTTTGGCTTGTTGAATGCATTTACTTGGAATGCTTATTCTGAGAGGAACTTTGAAGTTTGTAGAAGAAAGCAGCAAAGCGTGGGTGACAGTCCTGTTCGCATTTGACGGTGATGCTGGGAATGGGAAAAGAGTGCGACACCATGCAAGCTCTGAGAATATATCAGTAAAAGAAGCTTGATTCCAGGCCTTTCAGATCATTGTTTTAAGGTCTGCAATGTTGCCACTCCGCTTTGCATTTTGCGGCCTCAAGTGTTCTTGTGCCAGAGTAGCCCCAATTATCTTCATGAAGTCAAGGTGATCAACCCAGGCTTACAGTGTCTTTCTTCATCATGCACAGAAAAACTGGGTGGAGAGTGGCTACATACACTAGGATTTACGAAGACAATCTGTGAGAAAGTGTACCACATGAGCCATTGGAAATTCTCCGAAACTGTGCTATTGTGTACATTGTTTTGCTATGTTCATCGTGGTTGCCTCACCGTGTATAATAAAGCCAAGTCGCCCCCTTGGATCCTCTCTCTTTATGTATCGGCAGGGCATTAAAATCTCCAACGTTGACCAATGCTCCTTACGAGACCAAAAAGGTTACTAGATGACACTCTCAGTTTGGTTCTACCTTATAAACCAGATGGTCGAGGGCTGTCATGCGTCACCTAATACTTTAAGCGGTTGTCTTGTATCTCTGTTGTTTATAGTGCCTTTAGCTGGAGTTCTCCCTCTGATATTCCCATAAATCCCCATGTGAATGAGGAGAAAATAATGGTGGCAACATTGGCAGGTAGAAGAAGTCTGTGGTGGCCAAAAGGTGGTGCGGAAAGGTCTGAACGTTGAATCAGGTTTATTTGCTGTCAGCGCAGAGAGATCGGAGCAACAAGAAAGAACCTTTAATGAATGGCGAAAGGGTAGGGAAAAGATTCGGAGCCACGGAGATGGGAATGCCTTGATTTCTCGAAAGCAGGGGAGGGAAAGGAAGACGAAGGTAGGGAGTAGACCAATCAAGACGCCGAAGTCTAGAAAAACCAACATTGAAGACGGTGATGGTTGTGAAGATTCATCGGCTAACGAATACCATCGTGAGAAGAAGCGGAGAGGAGATGCGGTGCTGAAGGGAAAATCATAGACGTACGGTTCATTAGGCCAAGAGAAGACCCTGTCTGGCCCGAATTATAAATCGGGCTGTAATTTTGACCGTGATTGTTTATAAATATCGTATATCTCAATTATATCCTATTAAAACTCGGCTGGCCCGATCGGACAAGACGATTAGTCTTGTTTTAATCAAATCTAATATATCACGGAATTTTTATCGGCCAAACAAATTCTTTTTTGAATGAAAACTATGATTCATATATCTAATTTTTTTTTTTCATATTTCATAAATTTCGTGATTTATATTTCATGAATTTCGTGGCCTGCAAACTTTGATATTAGACGATGGCAGTAAGAATTGAGGTTCTAGAATTATAAAGAAACGTTTTAGAATTTGAGAACGCCATAATATATTAGCAGATGTAAGATGATAGCCAAATAATTTTAAGATGTCATGTCTTCAGTATCATCTACTGTATGATTGTAATTCCTAGTGTTAATACCCTATTATTAGAAATAGCATATTGGGCAAGCGAATTATACTATGAGTTTTTATTTTTATACATTTAGATGTCCTCTTATTGAGATTTATTAATTTTTTTTACTATGAAATAATGCATACTTTGAATTCCCTTTTTTAATTTAAAAGCTCCTGTAACGTATTTTTGAATTAAGTCACATAAAGCTTATATACCACAAACTTAAAAAAGACTTTACGCTAGATTCAATGGCTCGATTATTGTTGCGGATTCTAGCCTCAATTTCTTGCAAAATGCTTCTAATTTGGCATTAATTTTGGACTTTTGATCTTGCATCGTGGTATGATCGTCAAGTTTGACGGTATGCCAAATTTTATGTAATAATTGTTGAAATTGTAGCTTGGTCCATTGCTTGAGTTCTTTCAAATTCTTGTTCTTTCCTGATTTGATCCCGATCGTGATATTTTTTTCTAGAAGTTGTGGAATTCTACCTGATTGAAAGTAAAAAAATGAGAAAGATAGAAAAAAATAATAAATAAGACAAAAATACCGAATGACAATTTAAAAAAAGAAAAGTTAATGGAACTTGTAATACTTCTTGCTAGTATTGAATTAAAATTAATTAACTATTCAGGTAATAATGTGTTCTTATTATATAGTTTCAGTTCCTGTTACTAATAATTATTTCTTATTGATGCTATTATTCTCTCCGCTTGTTAATTTTAGTCAAATGCTTCGTAATAGTCCCAAGGGTTTGCTCCATAGTTTTGACCTAAAACCTAGAGCTTTTAGGTGAGTAATGACTTAAATTTCTTGTATACATTTTATAAGCTCATTTTTTTTTAAAAAAAATAATAATTATTGTATAATTAAGGTATACATTTTCCTACTATACGAGTTTTTAATTCAATCTTTTTTCCTGTGACCACTCTATTATTGGCATGGTTGACATATGGAGCACTTAAATGCTAGTAAGTTTGTGCATCAATTTAAATAAATTTAGTTCAAGCTGTCAAACAAATTGACATTTACACGTAAATCCACTCCAATTCAATTTAAAGTAAATGATTATTTGATTTTGTTTCATAAATTGTTAAATTTTATATTATAATCTAATTTGAAATTTCTTCCAAAAATATACGAATGGGACCGTCTATGCGCCGAGGAGAGACAACAACGAGCTGAATTGCCGTTCTTAGTTATCCAAATAGTTAAGTGTTGGTTAGCAATGAGTAAATGAATACCATCCACCTGATATACTATCAAAAGAAGAAAAATTAATTATCGAGAAAATTTCAGCATTTTAACTTTTTGATAAAATATTCAAATTTTATCTACTATATACCAAAATTTTTAGTTCTTCTCGCTTTAAATGTACACTTCGTTTTTGTTTACCATGTATCCAACTTTTAACCTTTTTTTCTTTTTTGTATTTTAGTTTAATTTTGTCACGTTTTTATCAAGTGATTTAATTATTACGTTTCATAAAAATAACGTGAGGAGGTCCATCAAGATTATTACTAGTTGCGTCCAAGGATTTGATTGTTGTACGTGCAGAAAAATTAGTCGGTCGGATGCGTAAGGTCTTTGGTCTTCGTACGCCTTTAATCAAAATTCTGTACATTCACAAAATAATAGTCAAAGAATTGGTAGGATTCACTCCCTGGTATATCCTTCGATACTCAAGTCAATAATTCTCTTATATATTAAGAAAGAGAGAGGATGTAAAAAGGTGTATAAAGTTTGAGAAATTGCGCTCTTAAAATGACGTCTTAGATTGAGAGAGTGTATGCGCTCTTGGCGTCTTTATGTACTTTAATTTGTAAGATTTCAAGTTGTTTCTTTTGGATGGAGAAGACGGATATTTATAGGATGTGGGTGGTAGTTAACCGTTAGAAAAATTGACAAACAGTTAACCGCTGTCTTTATTACGATAGCGGTTGTAACTAATGTCCGATGTCGTTAGTTGAAGGATTGCCTTGGGCCGTTAAATTGACCTCGGCCATATTTGTTGAAATGGGTTGTGCAAGCGCTTTGGGCCGTTAAAGTTTGCCTTTTGGTCTAAAATTGTATTGGGTCGACTTCTTTGGACGGATAGATATAATGCTAGCCCCCCATGCTAGGAGGCTTGAAAGACAACTTTTTGGTGCGAAGTTCGAAAGTTTCATTTTGTCTGGGTTTGAAGTTTTATTTAGCGAGTTTCAATTTCTCCTTGGATAAAAATCTTTGAATCTGAAGTCTTCCATTGGATGAGAGTAACTAATCCAACGGTTTAGGTTACCGCCGTTAGTTGTTGCATTAAATGCGTGTCGCTTCGGATGCTGAGTGGCTCGTTGGAAACGCACAGGCCATTATTATTGACATCGGGCGATTTGATGTTTGGCAAAGCAAATGAGCGGCCGACACGTATCAGTGCATGATGAAGCGCATCTTTTGAATTTTGAAATTAAACGGTGCCATTTGAAGCTTTCACCTGCGATTATAAATTGGTGCTCGAAGGTTTAAAAAACACTTTTGATTCCTCTACTCTCATTTTCACATTTGGAAAATTTTCTTGCCTTTTCTTATTGGAGGCTTTCCATTGCGCCAGCAGTTGAGAACATTCAATCGATCCTAACCTCTGCTGATGTTGAATACTTTTGAGCTCGGTACAAAATTTCGAGTTCTATGGTGTATCTCTTGCTTGGAGTGAACGGGTGAGCTTCTTCTTCTCTACAAGGATATATCACCGTATACGAGACTCATCTCAAGGATGGTTTCCATTTTTCCTTGGCTCCAAAGTTTTACAGAATAATGGTGGAGCTTCATGTACCAATTGCTAGACTATAGTCAAACGGCATGAAGTACTTGATTTCTTTATGTATTTTTGCTCAGATTCATGGTATGGTTTTTAATGCCACGGCTGTGAAAGTCTTGTTCCATTTTATGCATGGGCAAGATTGGATCACTGTATCTCCTAGAATGGACTACAGCTTAAGTGTAGGAAATTCGAACTCCACAAAAAGGTGAAAGGACTAATTTTTTTTATTTAGCGGTTCCTTCCACGTGGGAGCTTTATACAGAGTGGTATCAGATTTTTGCTACTATACAGACTAATATATACTATCATGAGAAAGCCGCAATCCAAAAGCTCACAGACTTCATCCGTAAAAAGGCCGGCACTTTTAATGAAAATAAAAAGAACCACTAGTTTTTTCTTGAGTCACTTGCACAAGTTAAGTGGGAGTCCATGGTTGAAGAGTCTCACGGCAAAGACTTTTCTTAGAAGAATGTGTAAAAGAAAGACGAATGAGCTTAGAATAAAGGAGTTATGGGCTAAAAAGCCCAAGGACAAATCTAAAATGCTTGAGAACAAAGAGGCCTCAAAGGGTGTTCAAATAAAAGAATCGTTGGCCACAGCGCCTGGGAATAAAGAAGCCTCAATTGAATCTAGTTCCAAGGATGAGGCCACCATTGATCAGATAATAAAGAGGAAGTGTCTGCCAGTTACATTGGACCAAACTTCTACATCTTTCTTGGCCCAAGTTCCTGAGACCATCGGGCGAATTAGAGAAAGCGAGCATGTGGGGCCTGTTGTTGAGGAAGTGATCAAGGTTGTGCCAATTCCAGCCCCATTTCTTGCTTCATATGGGGTTCTAACTATTTTGTCTACATTGCCCGAGGAGCCCTGCTTGATATCACGACTACCTTTGCTGAGGAAACTTTTTGGATCAACGATATTCAATCTGGTGAGGTTGTCGGAATGCCATTACTTGAGTTCCCAGTGACCAACATGACTGAGGTGGTCACTTTGAAACTCCATACTGATATTACAAAGGAGAGTTCTCTCAAGCCCCTAGAGTCTGAGGTCTATCTTAAAATTGAGACCGAGAGTCGAATAGTCATGGCAGACGTGCAACTCATGGCCGAAGTTGAATCTGAGGCGACCCTCGCACCAGCTGTAGGTACATCTTGTTTTGACCCCGAGGTGCCCATATTTGAGGTGGACGTAGTGCTCGAAGCAGTCGAGAAAGAGGTAGAAGTGGGCGGTTTAGAGTCTCTAAGGGTCGAGGTCCAAGTTGTCTCAGAGACTCATACAGGTGATGCAACTCATGGAAAGATTTCTGTATTTGAGGTAACTATCTAAAACCTTCTTTAACTTTCAGATTATCCTTTTCATATTTGTTAATTTGTATTATTTTTTTTGCAATTCTAAGAAATGATTAATCGTCTCACTGGCGTTGCCAACCAATTTGCTCACAACTACGTGGAGAAAGAGAAGCTTCTGATTGCTGGGGAGCGTATATCTCAACTTGAGCGTGACTTGGCAGACATAAAGCAGAGACATGCCCTCCTCAGAGATAAGAACTTCAAGATTGAAAGTGAGCTTCGTGCTTCAATTCGTCCCAAGGACATTATGAAGATGTTGGAGCGTAGCTATTGGGAAGGTATCAACCTATGTAAACATATTGTACAGATGTTGGCTCCTGACATTCCTCTTTTTACACTTCATCCAAGGAATGCCAGTGCTAGCCACATTTCTGAGGAGTTATACCTTCCCAGGGACGATGTGGACTATTGAAAACCCGTGCGGGAAACTCTTGGGCCTCGTCCTTCCTCATAATGGAACTGACTGTATATATATATGTGATCATTTTTCAATGAATGAAATTTATTTCTTGAATTTGACTATCTCTTTCTCTAGTCAAATATTTTAATTTTGACTCATGGTCGTTGTCCTTAGATGGTCCGAAGGACGTCAGAACAACAATGTGTCTAACTTAAGTTTTTTCAAATCCATATTCGGCTAATGATACTACCATGAAGGTCTTTGAACGCATGCTTCTAAGGAAGCCCCCAAGTTTTTAGTCCTTGGCCTCATTTGAGCCACTTGGTGACATGACCAAGTTTTAATTAATGACTTCATCTGAGTCACTCAGTTACATAACTGAGTTTTGTGAACCGACAAGCATGGTTCTCGTTACAGGTGAGTGGATTTCACCTAACTCAGGGATAGCTTAGGTTATGCAAGTAATGAAAGATAAGCAAGCACATGAATGTATAAAAGAAACTAAAATTTTATTAATAAATTTCATATCGGTACAAGCACTCAGCAAGATGCAAACCTTACCTAGCAATTCATGTAATTATTAAAAATATTTTTTATGGTGAGAGGCATTTCAACTCCGAGGTACTAATTTGTCATCATGGGTTTGTAATTTATATGCCCCATTTTTAAGAATAGCCGAGATTAGGAATGATCCTTCCTAGTTAGGTGAGAGTTTGTTCGATCAGTATTTTTACTAGTGGTTTCAATGCTTTGTAACACTAGATCTCTCCTATCAAACTGTTGTACTTTTACCTTTTTATTGTAATACCTAACAATTATTTGTTGATATGCTGCCGTCCACAACCATACCTCGTCTCGGACTTCTTGAAGTAGATCAAGATTTTCCTGAAATCTTTGTAAGTTATGACGTAAATTAAAAGATTTGACCAAAAAGTTAGGGAGTCCGATCTCTATTGGAATAACAGCCTTGGTCTTGTAGCATAAACTAAAAGGAGTCTCACAGACTGGTTTTCTGGTCGTCGTTCTATATCACCAAAGGACGGATGGAAGCTTATTCACCCAGGAGCCCCCAACATTTTCAAGTGTCGTCTTCTAACCGTACAGTATTGTGTGGTTGGTAACTTTCACTTGTCCGTTACATTGTGGATAAGTGAAGGAAGTGTGAATCGACTTTATCTTTAAATTGACACAGTACTTTCTGAAGCGTTTTTCGGTAAATTAGGTTCCGTTATCAATCACAATAATTTTGGATATACCAAATCTATAAACGATGTTTTGTCGGACAAATTCAAATGCATTTTGTTTGGTTATTCTTTTAAGTGGGACGGTTTCGACCCATTTTGTGAAGTAGTTAATTCTGATAATGATGAATTTTCTCTATCCCGATGCTACTGGAAGTGGTCTGGGGATATCGACCCCCATTGTGCAAACGGCCATGGTCACTACAGAGCTCTCAATTCCATATGCGGTTGATGGGTAACATTCCCATGTATCTGGTAGTTTTCACATTATCAGACGAAGTTTATTGCGTCATATTTCATGGTGGGTCAATAATATCTTTACCTCATGAGTTTGAAAATAAGGTTCTTGCCTCCAATGTGAGGTCCATAGATACCAAGGTGTACTTCTCCTAGGGCATATTCGGCCTCTTTTGGTGTAAGACATTTTAGGTATGGGATCGAGTACCCTCACCGGTATAACTTTCTATCTATAATGGTATACCATCCCACTATTTTTCTTAAATGCTTGACCTCATCTAGACTTTCTGGTAATGTTGCATCGGACGGATATTCACATAGGGAGTCATCCAATTATCAGTACTGGCTACTTGGATGACTTCTTATTGTGGGTCATTGATGCTAGGTACTTTAAGGATTTCACGCAATTCTCGTGTGTACTGCTATGAGTCTTTGGTAGCAGCAACCATTGCTAATCTATTGTTTTTCCATTTTTTTCTCTTAGAATGTGAATCATCTCCATATTATCAAATGTTGAAATTAAGTTTCAGACTTTATAGGGGTATTGGAAAAGTAGTGGGTTAATAGTATCAAAATTTTCTTGGATCTAATTAATAACCAATTTCTAGTCACTATATACTATAAGGTTTGTAGCCGATCACTCCATCGTCAATTTTAACCCGACAAGTAATGCTTTGTACTCGGCCACATTATTTGTCGCTGGAAATTCGAGGGTCATCGAATACTTTATCTCTGACCCATCGGGCATTTTTAGCACCACTCTAACTCCATAACCAACTTACATTAAAGAGCCTTCTATGTGTAAAGTCCACATTTGAGTACTTTGCGGGACCGTCGGTCCTAATAGGGTCAAGGGTTTTTAGAATTGGTGTCGTTGTTTTCACAATGAAATCCACGAGGACTTGACCTTTCAAGGACGGCCTCGGTCGGAATTTTAAGTCGAACTCTCCCAATTCAATGGCTCACTTGACCAATCGTCCTGACACGTCTGGTTTTTACATAATTCCTTTCAACAATTAGTCCGTCTAGACAATAATTTTGGACGTTTGGAAATATGGTTGAAGTTTTCGAGCGGAATATACGAGTGTCAGAATTATCTTCTCAACACGGGAATAATGCGTTTATGTGTCGATCAAGATTTTGCTGACGTAATATATAGGTCATTGTTCGTCAGATATTTGTCGAATCAAGACCGAATTTAAGGCAGTTTCGGATACAATCAGATATAAATATAATTACTCGTTCTATTGTGGAGAATTTAATAGTGGCGGGTATGAGAGGTACTCTTTGAGTTCTAAAAAAGCAGCTTCAAATTTTTTAATCTATTGAAAGTTTGTGGCCTTTGTCCCTCTCAATGTCTTGAAGAATATTAAGTACTTTTTGGCTGATTTAGCAAGAAGTGGGAGAGTGCCGTCAATCTTTCAGTTAGTTTTTGGACTTCTTTCACCGTCCGAAGTGAATTCATGTTCAAGATAGCCTGGATATTCTCAGGATTGGCTTTTATTCCTCGGTGTGAAACAATGAAGTTTAAAAATTTTTTCAAGGTGACTCCAAAAGTTCATTTAGTCAGATTAAGTTTTATCTGATGTGTCCTCAGGACGTCGAATGTTTCGTCCAGATCACAAATATAGTCGCTCGGCTCCTTATTCTTTACAAGCATGTCCTCCACGTACACTTTCATATTTTATCCGATCTGTATCACGAATATTTTATTGACGAGGCATTGATAAGTTGCACTAGTATTTTTAAGACCGAAGGGTATAACTTTATAACAGTATGTTTCTTGGTCGATTATAAAAGTTGTGTGCTTCTTGTCTTCTGGACTCATCCAAATTTAGTTGTAACCTGAGTATGCATTCCTAAAATTGAGTAATCCAAGCCCAGAAGTAGAGTCCACAAGCAAATCAATTCTTGATAGCGGGAAGTTGTCCTTTGGATATGTTTTGTTGACGTCGGTAAAATCAATGCATATTCTCCACTTTCCATTATTTTTCTTTACCATGACTACATTTGATAACTAATATCGGTACTAAACTTCTCCGATGAATCTAACATCTAGGAGTTTCTTTACTTCTTTCTGAATAACAATCAACTTTTCAATAGAGTAATTTCTTCATTTTTGTTGGACAGGTTTGTGATTGGGATCTAGGCCCAACTTATGGACCATTATTTCGGTCGATATCTCTGGCATGTCACTAGTTGTCCAAACAAAGACATTGAAATTTCGTCAAAGGAAATCAATAAGTTGACTTCGGAACTGTTCGGACAAAGAACTCCCAATCTGTATGTAATTTTTAGGATCGTTGGAATTCTGTAGAATTTAAATAGTTGATTCTCTAGACTCGGCTTATAATAACGTGGTCTCATCACAGAAATTAAGGTTTTAGATTGGTTGATTTGTTGGCATCCAAGTGACTTGAGTTAAGTAACACGTTCGTCCGGTCATTTGATTACCAAAGATCTCTCCGATACCTAATGGAGTTGAAAATTTTATCTTCAGATGCGAAATAGAAGTCACGTCCCTGAATGCTGTTATATAGGGTCGTCCGAGAATGACATTGTTGACCGATGGAAGATCTACAACTAAGAAGGAAGCATATTAGTGGCTGTCTTCGGATATGTACCCAGTGTGACTTCTAATTTAATCACTCATTGCATGGGTACGAGTTTATTATCCAGTCAGTATAATGGTCCATTTGAAATCCTCAATTGACTTTTTTTTTTATCCTAATTGAAGCAACAATCCAAGTAAAGTAAATTTTTTAAACTTATATTATCAATAAATATTTGTTTCAAATGGTAGTCTATGCTACCATAAAAAATGAGCGCAATTACAATCAAGGGATCAGAATGTTTGGATGTTACATGAATTAAATCTTCATCACTAAAACTAATAACATCATCCCTATTTTCTATCCTTGGTTTTTTGTGGTTGATGGTCATTCTTAAGCTTTCCGGAATGTCATCCTAAGCGGGTCGCGTAGTGATTATAGTTACGACACTAGTTGCCATTTAGTTCCTTGGCTACTCGCTCCTATCTCCGCCTACTCCTTCAGAAGTCTGTCAGAATCTTTGCAAAAATTGGTTGAGATGTCCATTTTGAATTAACTTTTCAATTTCTTTCTGCAGCGTCCTGCAATCATCGTTGTTGTCTTTCCCGTACCGATGGTAGTTATAATACTTTCACTGGTTACCCCCATTTGGATTCTTTAATGTCTTCGGCCATTTAAAAAATTTTTTATCCTAAATTTATATCAGAATATTAGTACAAGAGTCATTTAGGGGAGTCAGATCTTATTGCTTGAATCCTCTTCTTGGTGCCGACTCAAACTTCTACTACTTTTTTGATCCTCGGGGACCCATATTGTCCCCATTTTTCTTTTTCCCCTCCGCTGTCTTTTGGTGGAATGGTTCTTCGACCGTTTTGTTTCATTTGCTTCATCGACTGTTATATTGGCTCGAGTAATAGCCTCAATTTCTTTGAAAGTTTATGAATTTTTTTAGGCCATGTACCTAAAAAAGTTATCGGGTTCCAACGTAGATACGAAAGCACTATGCTTCACCTCTTCAGTGAGTTTCGAAATTTTTCTGGCCTTAGCCATAAATCTGGCTAATAACTCTTTTATACTCTCATTTGGACATTGCTTAACTCGGGTTAAATGCCATGGTTGTTTCTCCTGTCTCTTCCTAGAAGTGAATTGGGGCAAAAAATTATCGACAAAATCTTAAAAAGTCTTGATGGAATTTGACTGAAACCGATAAAACCATACTTGAGCATCGCCTTTTAAGGTTAGGGGGAAGAAGAGACATATTACTGTCTCATCCAAATCTTAAAAGTTTCGGAGAGTATAGAAGTGATCTAAATGATCCATATGATCAAAACTTCCATCATATGGCTCCAGAGCATGCATCTTGAATTCATGCGAAAGTGAACGCATACAATTTTCCATTATAAATGGAGACTTCCGCAAGTCAATAACTTTTCCTCCATTGTCTTCTCTAAAGACATGGTTCCAAATTCTCTCAACTTTTTCCTCTATTCGGGGAGGAGTTGTCATCCTCTTCTTATTGAGAAAATTCTTCAATTCAGATGGATTTTCGGCAGACTTTGAAACTGAGTGGCTCACAGTCATTGGAGGATGTTCATTATGAGAGGGTTCTCCACGGAACGTGGGCTCTCTCTCGTCCCTAGAATATTTAGGGTTTTGTCTCTTAGGACTATCCTCTTAGACTCAAAAATTTAAATGACCTTTAAGTCTTGCCGAGATTTTTTGTTTGAGGCTATTTTAGTCCCGAGATCGTTCTGGTGGTCAATCTTCTTGGAGGGGTGTTCTCTTCCTTTATTATTCCTTTTGGATGTGGCGGTTTGAGAGGCCGAAGATGAGACTCCTTCTATCCGCTCGTCTAATCGTGTACAAATTGTCTGGACGGTTTTGAAAATGTCGTCCATTGTCATCGCAAGTGCACGTGTACATGGGTCTGGATGGTTGTCTATTCGATCGACAATGGGAAGACAATTACCACATGAAGTGGCCTCCCTGAGTGGTGTACTAACTTGTGCTCTAGTGTTTACTATATTTTTATCAAGATTATAATTTTCAGACTTTTAATTACAATTTTTCACAGACGGCTCCAATATTGCATCCGAGGATTTAATTATTATACGAGTAGAGAAATTGATCCGTCAGATGCTTAAGGTCTTCGGTCGCCATACGTCTTTAATCAAAATCCTAGACAATTACAAAATAATAATCAAAGGACTTGCAGGACTCACTCCCCGGTATCTCTTCTGATACATCCTCCGATACTCAAGTTAGTGTTTCTCTTAAATATTAAGAAAGAGAAATGATGTAAAAAGGTGTATAAAGTTTGAAGAATTGCGCTCTTAAAGTGGCATCTTAAATTGAGACAGAGTGTGCGCTCTTAGTATCTTTATGTACTTTAGTTTGAAAGATTTCAAGTTGTCCCTTTTGGATGGAGATAACGGATATTTATAGAAGATGGGTGTCGATTAACCTTTAGAAAAATTGATAAACGGTTAACCATTATCTTTATCATGACAGCGGTTGTAACTAATGTTTGATATCGTTAGTTGAGGAACCGTCTTGGCCGTTAAACTGGCCTTGGCCATATTTGTTGAAACAGGCTCTGCAAGCGCTTTGGGCCGTTGAATTTTGCCTTTTGATCCAAAATTTTATTGGGCTGACTTTTTTGAGTTGATGGATATAATACCCATCATTAGTTAACAATTTTAAAGATAGTTTAATCAACATAGACAATGCACATCCGACAAGAGCCTTTACACATTTTAATCATTTAAAAACCGATTATTGTATTTAACAGTAAAACTATAGGGTTTTATTATCATTTTATTTTTTAAATTATTCAAATCTGTTTTGGGTGAATCCCATGTGTCTTATATGTGTGAGCTAGATTATCAAAGTGTGAATAATGTGATAAATTTATTTGGACAATGAAACAATATTATCAGATAAGCTAATATTACTAAAAATTAAAATATGATGTTAGAAGCGAACAAGATCCAAGCACAATAGGGACTAAGTATAGCGGGGGGATAAATACTAAAGCTTTGACCAAGCAAAGAAAGGAGTGGGTCACTTAAAAGAATAATTAATTGACCTAACCTTATATTAATTTAACAATTGAGTCAAAAAGATAATATAAAAGATGTCAATAATAAGTCTTAAGCCTATAATCTTAATTGGATATCACGCTTATACTTAGAACTCTTCGCTTTGAGTTACAAAGCTCAATTCTAGAAGATTTAATATTCTTTTATAATGTGAGAAAAAAGTCCACCAACAAAAAAAAAAAAAAAAAAAATTGTGACCTTTAACTTAAGATCCTTAACTTGCAACTTGGACTAGTGGACTCTATTGAGAGTATGTTTTTATGTCAAGGGATTTTAACTATGGACCCATTTGTTTAATATGATCATCTTATACTTTCATAAAAAAAGATTTATAAAATACACGTGAGTTTTACAATAGTTTCATGTACTCCCTCTAGGATGGACTTTTAAGCCATATCCTAGTTAACTTAATGTTCATCGCAAGCCAAATACAACCCATTTAGGAAGATCTTATTACCCTATTCTTTGGGCCTTAGTTTTCTTGGTGATAACGGATGAGTATTGGAGGGTTCTATGGGAAAAAAGTCTTTAATTTTTTAATCTTTTGCTTATTATTTTGATGGGTCTAGTAGACCCTTAGCTGGTCCAGGGCATGACTCAAAGAAAAGTGAGAGTCTAGCAGACACTCGCCCGAGATCAAGACCCGAGGAGCACAACATTCACAGGGGGAGCCCAGATGGTGGCAGCCCATAGCGCAATCCATCCAAAAGAAGGCCTAAGTAGTAGTGTAGATGGTCCGTCGGGTCAACCTGAGACTGTATGGTGGGAAGTGAAAGATTAGGATCGCATGCGATGTTGCACCCATGATTGCCCCTTCTACGTGGTTGCTGACGATTCTGACAGTATAACATGCGCAAGTAAGGAGGGCTAGTCAAGCGTGACCACAAACAGCTACTTTAATAGCCTAGCCAATGCCCATAGGGCCCCCTGCCTGCTTAGTGGTTTGTCTCGAGATGTCACACGCAATCCTTTGGTGTCCTTAAGGAAAGGTCATGATTACCCTCTAATTTCTAGGCACACTCAGAGAGACATCGGGAAGAATAAGTGTCAGCCAAAAAGTCCTAGGAAGGCCTTACTAGTTTTAAGTCTATAAATCTCTCTTTTCCCTTGTGGTGAAAGGGATTCAGAGAATCTAGAAAATTCGAGAAAAAAGAATTTGAATGGACAAGTAACTCCAAAGCATCAATCTGCTTATGCACAAACCACTCAGTCTACGAGTGTATCACCTTTCAAGCCACTCAATTTATGAGTGCACAACCTCTTAAGCCATACAACCTATGAGTGCAACCCCCCGGCGCTTAGTTATCCACAATTCACTCAATCCTTTTCTCTACGTGCATCTATGCACCTCGTATCCTCCAATTTTTCTCATAAGTGTAGGAAGTATACTGATTTGAGTATCAGAGGAAATATTAAAAAGTGAGTTCTATCATCATTTGACCTTTTAGTTGTTTGTTGTGGTGTACAGGATTTAGGTTATTGGGGACGGAGATTGGATCCGATTAAATTTGACCCACTAGGAGCGATCGAATGGCTCCTTAACTCGTACGATAATTTGGATCTAGAGACGAATCATATTATAATATAATCGATAATAGTTTTTTTAATTTGAATTTTTCTCCCTAGTGGGTCGATAGTAATCCGATTCAAATCTTTACCCAGATATGAATTGGAAAAAGTTGATAAATTCGACCTACTAAGAGAGATCAAATGGTTCTCTAACCCGTATGATAATCCAAATCTAGAGATATATCATATTATAGTATAATCGATAATAGTTTTTTTAATTTTAATTTTTCTTCCTAGTGGGTTGATAGTAATCCGGTTCAAATCTTTACTCAGATATGAATTGGAAAAAGTTGATGAACATAACCATTTAAAAAACGTATACTGGCATTCTGTAAACTAGCTCAAGACCAAATAAAAATAAAAATAAAAATAAAATAAAAAGAGCTTCGCCCGGCCGCCTTTCTCCAAACCGGTCGACCCTCGAAGGCCACAACCCGGCGTGAAACCACAAACAGAATCGCCGCCGCTCGTAGTTTTCTCCTCTGGGAGTCAATTGAAACCTCAAAACAACGCGCCATGAAGTCTCTCTGCTAAGCTTTCTCAAATCGGACCTTTACTCCCCCGTTCTCCGTGCTGACAAAAGCTGAGAAAATGGGAATCTTTGAGCCGTTTAGAGCAATAGGGTATATCACTAGCTTAGTTCCTTTCTCTGTGCAGAGGTTGGGTACCGAGACTTTCGTCACCGTCAGCGTCGGCAAAGCTTGGCAAATTTACAACGTAATTATATTCATTCTTTGTTGGACAATTCTATAGAAGCAAACTAAGAGAACAGTTTTGACGTGTTGTTTTGGTTTTGCAGTGTGCTAAGCTCAATTTGGTGCTCGTTGGTAAGTCTTTACAAATTGCAAAGTGGACCAAAAGCGGCGCATCTTATTTTATTTGCTCATTTTTTCGATGTTTACTCTTATTGTTGCTTGATTATCGTCTAGCTATTGAATTTTCTTTTTTTTTAACTATCCCTTAGATATGCTCTTTATCGTCTTAATTAGTTTACATCCTTTGTTTATTATGTGGAGATCATGGTTATTCTACTGATTGACTACCCACCAACCCAGGTCAATGACGTGGTTACAATTCCCACCAACTTGCCCTCGATCAAGTTTCTTGGTCGGTTTTGGAGTAGATCCTTAGTGTTTTTTTTTGCTTAGATGCTCTGGAATATTTGTATTTGTCCTTTTGTCTGGGTCTTGGTAGTCTTCCTTTCCTTTTGACAGGTTCTTCATAGTTCTATTTTTTTTCTCAATTATTCAATTAGTACAGTTGGCGGTTTCTTTCTACAGCTGCTTTACAACTTCTTTGGATGGTGGGAAGCGAAGGGTGGATAAGAGGGATTATGGTCTTTTGTCTTTTGGGGTTCTATGGAATTAAGAGGGAGGGGGAATTGAATATGGAATTGGAGTGGAGGGGAAATTGATGGAGAAGTTCTCCCCTATTGCCGTTTAACATGCTTCTTTTGTGTCAAATATTTGAATGAATGTTCTTTTTTTTTTTCATTTGTACCCCTAATACATAAGTAAGAATCCATACATGGTAAAGGTGAAATGTATCTTCTTTTTCTCCTTTGAACATCGAAATATGGATATAGCCCCTCTCTTTCCTCATGTTCTTTCCCTCTATTCTGTGAAGGGCTTGAGAGCTCAGATACTTGAGCTAATGTTTCTGTTTGATATTTTGTGATGCTACTGGGAAATCATGGTGGAATTTAATGGGAGTTCAGTGGGTGCAATCCAGTTCTGTTAGTGACATTGTAAGTTCTGGACCTGGAAAGGGTTCTTTGGGAAGCAGGAAATAGCAAACTAATCAACTGAATACCTTTGTCAATTTTTTGGTTGGTTTGGGATGAAAGTTATGAAGTTGTTTTTAGGGATGAGGACTCAAGCGTGCTGATTTTTCCAATTTTGTGCTCCTTTTTTTTTTGCCCTTTTGGGTGAACACTGTGCCATCATTCTCTATTATATTTTTCTGATATCATAGATGAGCTGTATTCAGGCAGTTACTCTCTCTTTCTTCTTCAGATCCTTCTATGGTGCCTTCTCGGCACTTTTAATGAATATTCCCATTTTTACTCATCTGAAAACAAAAAGTAGGAGGGCATTTTGTCCTTCTATACTAGACATGTTGCGCAATGCTCTTTTCATTTTGCGGCCGCTTGTCTGGGATAGCTCATGCTGTTTGGCTTTGGTTAGCTGGCTATCTAGATTAATAGGACAGACACTGTCAATGAGATTTATGGAGGCTTGAACTGAAGGTGTCAGAAAGCATTGGTTTTTTTTTTTGGTTAAAATAGTCTCTGAAGGACTCAACAAAGAGCACAGTATTGTAACATTGTAATTTCACTTGGAGTTGTCAAGAATGGAACTGCAGGGAGTCTCTGCTTTTTGGGTGATTGTTATCCTAAAAGGAATTTAGTGTGGCCTTTTAAGTTTCTAACTCTTGATAGAATTAATGGGGTATCACCACTTTGGATAATGATATATCAGTTTTTTGAAGGCTTTTGACCACCAAAAAAATCCTTTATTTCCCTTGGCATGGTCTTGGCCTTTGGTGGTGTGAAGCAGTAAATTGAGTGGATGGAAGGGTGCTTTGTCTCATGGGAAATTGGTTGAACTCCTTGGAATGAGAGATGCCCTGCTCTTCAAGACAGCTATACCAGAAATTTGGCTGCAATCACTATTCGTATCTAGTGCATATCTCAAAAGGATGACTCAGTATGGGTTAATGGATACATGTCTTCCATCTTAAAAGAGGCCTTATTTGAGAAGGTTTTGCCTACACAAATGATTTTCGGTATTGGAGGAAATTACTAGCATTGCAGAACAAGCTGATGAAGAATGGGAATGCTGTTATTATCCAACTACAGGATGATATGTGGCAGGATGTTCTACATCTCGAAGACCTATGAACATATTGGGCCCTGCAAGCAAACAGTTCCTTGATGTTTAGCCTTGGCCAACCTAGACACTCTTATTTATCTTGGCTGGTATCCCTTGGACTTCAACACAAGTAGAACCATTCAATTGCATCTAATAGAACTGCTGTGTTTCTGCCAAAATGGTGGAGGGATCTCATTCTTATATTTTCTTCAGCTTTCCCTACTCAAGAGACCTTTGGTTGTACATTCCTTTATGGCTTGATGACTGTAGAGAGATCTGATATCTTTGCTCTAGAATGTGCTGGGTACAGCAACTGTCTATATGTATTTTTCTTGTGGATAAAGCTAGTTGTATGTGGTTTTTGCACCTTATGAAGTTGCTTCTGAACTCTCCTCCCAAATAAAAAAAAAAGTTGCCTCTTGGCCATTTGCTATTGGCCGTCTCCATATTTCTGGTATAGTAGTCTTTAAGAGCATGGCCTTCCTCATTTTGAGGAAATCAAACATTTTTCCATGAAGTGAAATGCCTTTCCACAAGCATATTTTTTTCCACATGACCATAGATGAAAATATCCGTACCGATTGCAATTATATCATTATTGGTCATATTTGATAACACTTATCTATATCAATATATCGGAAACAAATAATTTTCTGCGAAGTGTAAGAAGACAAACAAACATTCGCTGTCGATGCGGTGACTTATTTTATTTTTTACAGTATCAGAAAATATCAGTATTAAGACGGTTATATATTAATATATATTGGTTGATATATTGGATATGAGCTGATATTTCATTCTATGCACATGACAAGAATTGGTGACATGTCCCATCACAACGATTGAGAACCCTGTTAGTCAAGTCACAATTGCAAGACCAATACATGTGCAGACAAGAGAACTGATCTAGTTGGTCATATGACAAGTACCTTGAAGTCGAAGACCTTGAACCTAATTAAAGGATTGTGCTGGCAGCAAGGGAACACATAATTTATCTAATGGCAGTTGACTCTGCACAACCAAAAAGCATATCAAGCATAGTAGCCTTACTAAGAATGACAAACTTTTAGCTAGATTTGCATGAAGTCCTGAGGATGGTGAGACGTGACTAGCAGCTCTGCAACAAATATAAGGAAAGTACAGAACAACAAGAGAGCATATGTAAAGAAAAGGTCAGTGGTTGAGTACTCCAGCTGGAGGTTGAAATCAATATTCTTAAGCAAAATATTTAGTATCCTTTTCAATTATTCCATAAGAAGAGGAAAGAAGAGTGGGAGGTGAGTGGGATGCTCTTGCTTTAATCCCCTCCTTCCTTCAGAATCAACATATGACTCATTACAGAATACAGAAGACTTTGTTTAACCTATGTGAATCATCAACAAAATTCGCAAAACATATTTAGGGGTCCATATACAAGCATGACTTTGCTTAATAAGCCCCTAATTGTACAGTATCATAAGTCTTTCTATATCCCTTAAGCATACAACATGAGATACGTGCTTTCTACAAATGAAATTGAAATTTCGGAATTATTTTCAGAATAAGATTTTTTAATTCCTGCCTTATGACGGTTCTAGTGGTTGGCTACTTTCCTGGAGCAATGATTCCAGTTACTTTTTGAGTGTTGGTAGATAACATCTGGTTGAGAAGTTTCTAACAGTATCCTCCCTGCATTGTGCTATGTTGAGTGTGCTTGACCTCTGGTGTCCTATGTTCTACATTGGCCTTATCAGTATCCTCAAGATGGTAAGACAATATCTGTTCAATGTACAGCCTTGGTATATATTGTTTCTCATTCATTGATGCTATAATATATCTGACATAAATTTTGAACTCATCATTGAATTGCTGGACTTTTGTACATGAAAATACGTTTGTATAGTTTGAATTTGATTTTGCTTCATTTTGATGCCCAACACTGTAATAAATAAAAGCATCATTTTCGATTGCTACTTCTAGAAAGGAAAGAAATTTGGTCATCATTATTCATATCTCTGATCTCCCTCTGGCCAGCTTCATTAGAACTGCACATATAGTAGTCACTAATACGCTTTGTTAAGTGGTTGATTTCAGGTTTTTCCCTGTCTATAAGATTCTTTTGATTGTTTTGATTGCAATGAAGGTCCTCAACTACCCAAAAAGATTCGCGCTTTTGCTTCCTATCGTGAATACACGTTTGCTGCATATGGGGTCAAAATTGCAGTTTTCAAGCGTGCACATCAGGTTTGTTACTTGAAGGCTTTTTTATAGGTCCTGAATATTCTTAAGAAAATTTGATAAAGTATCAACGACATGTCCCATCTGGGTTGATATCTCATGTTGGTGGGAGTAGAAGCTGTCCAACTTTGGCTATTTGAAGATGTATGGAATCTACTATCTTTGAAAGTCATAGTTAGTTTAAGAAGATCTTGATTGTGTCTTTGTGCCTTTTATGGCATATTTTATTAAGAGGATGAGATTTCCTGTTAGAGCTAACCTTGTATGTTAAAGCGCCTTTTCCAAACATAGGGTTAGTTGCAGTTGGAAATTTTTAGTTCTTGGTTCTGATTATTGCCTGAGATTCCCAACCTTACCTGATGTCAAGAACTTCCTCTTTTGCTTGTTGTCCATGTTTACCATTTCTTCTTATCTATTTTCTAGCTTGGCTGGGCTCTACTTTGTGGTAACTTCGGCAACACCACTTGAATGATTAAGAAAATGATTTTGATGCATGGAAGGGTAAATAGGGAAGGGAAAAAGAAGCGAAAGGGGGAGAGGGGAGAAACAAGGAAGATAATGTAGGAATGGGGGAAGTCGAGATTCAGAGAAATACAATCCTTAATAATTAATCAATTAATTAATGACTCATCAAATAATAAAATTAGCGTTTTTATAAAAAGGCACACTGTTATTAGTTAATTAGAAATCTAATATAATTTTCTAATTAATGATAACTTAAAATATATAAATAATAAAATATAATATAACATTCTTTATTTAACCTAGGGGATGCTAAAATTATAAATTATAAAAAAATTTCCTTAATATGACAAAATATGGAAACAAGTCAAATAAAATGATAAATCAAATCAAAATGAAGCTCCAAGATGCCTTTATCAACTCTCCTGGGATAGTAGAAACTCAACTTCGTTGAATAAGAATCTTAAACTCCTTTTGTCAATCTCCTAACTACAATCTAAGTAGTTCTGCAATCCTCCTTTGATGTCTATTAGACACGTAGTGCTTAGAATTAGATAGCTCCATTAACTCATCTAGGGTGGGAGGAACTTAACTCCAATGATGATCGATTTTGATAACTCTAATAAAACTCCAATAAATTTGAATTTAACTACCAGAGTGTTTATCTAAAAATTCAAGTGCATTGTGAATTCGGTTTTCCAACCTAATGAAAAAGGAAGTGCTGAACCTTTGCATTCCTTTTTTCTTAACATAGTTTGCTCATCTAAAATATAATTAACTTATCTTTGTATGTTGGTAAAGATAGAATTGTTTAGGGGTCGGTGAGGTCTCAATAGTAGGCCAATTTGAGGGCACCATGAGAGTATCATTTGGGGGTTGTAATTGCTTTTGTAAGCAATTTAGTTCTTGACATTGAAAGTAAGGTAAAACCAAAGTGAGAGGGGATATAAGAACATGGCATTTAGTCCAACCTGTTTGTAAAATTTTAAATGGTTAGACACTACGGGCCTGCAATAAAAAAAAATGGGACTAGGTGGGCACCGTTTTTGTCTAATTTGAATAATGACATACTCTTCAACATTGAATTCACCATGTTTTTTATGCATGTTAGCTCAAAATTTATGTGATCTTTTACTAGCTTCCAGTTGTTTATTGATATTGATATGCAAGTTATGAAGAAATTGTGCAAATGATTTGGCCAACATGGGCACACCAGCATGCATAGATCTCTAGATAAGACATAAAGGTTTCCTAGGTATGTAGCTATACATAACCTTAAAAGGACTCCTACCTATAATCTATTCATAGAGCTATTATGCAAGTTGGATCGTAGGAAGTATTGAATCCCGAATCCTGTGGTTTTCTTAAACTAAGCATTTTAATAAGTTGCATGGGTTTCAGTTAACAACCTTAGTTTAACCATCTGATTAGAGGTAGTATGCAGTTGAAAATCTCATATTAGTGTCAAACATGAGCCCTGGGTCCTAGTAAAACGAACATTTTATTAGATACAATAGTTTTAGGAACTCCATGCAACTTAATAATCTTGCCAAATATAGTTTGGCAGCTCGAGAAATATCATTAGTCTTAATACAAGGAATGAAATGGGATATTTTAGAGAAATGATCTACAACATTAAAAAATAGAATCATATTTTTTAGGAGTGCACGGTAGTCATCGCACAAAGCCATATTCACATCCTACCAAGGATAACTAGTGATAGACAAAGTGGTGTAGTGGCTAGTGTTTTTTTCTTGTACTTGGTTAGTTGCCATGTTTCCAAAGTACTAACTATCTTAGCCACATATTCTTCAAATTAGGCAAGTAAAATTGTTGCTCAACTTCTTCTATTGTCTTATCACACATAAAATAGCTAGATTGGCCACTTGCATGAACATCATCACTATGAAATCTTGAATCAATGTTCTAGGGATGTAAAGTTTATTAACTTGAAATAGATACCCATCCTAAATGCTATAACCATTAGTGGTGTTAGTTTGTCCACTTTGCGGAGCTAGAATGATCTTGCTAAAGTCAGAACAAGACTTGTATTTTTCTGTAAGTCTTTTAAATCCAACAACTTTAACTTGAATGACTAATAATAGGGAGACTTGATGGCTAAGGTATCTGTTGCTAGGCTTTCAACTCTTTTCTTATGTTTCTTTACCAAAAAACAAAAAAAAGGGTTTGTAAATATTCAACGAATGACCATGCCTATAATTTGATTTTTTTAGGAAGCTAAGAAAACGAATAATCTTATGATCAGAATAAATGACAAACTTTTGATATAGCAAATAATGGTGCTAGTGTTGTAAGGCTTGCATAACTGTATATAATTTCTTATTATAAGTAGGGTATCATTGTCTTGAAACTAAGGAAAGCAACACTACTTGTATAGAAGGAGCAGTTCTTGAGATTGGCATATAGACTCTCTTTTTTAAAGGTAGTGCAAACTTGTGTAAGATGGTCAACATCTTGCTACTTAGTTATACTATAAATAAAAATGTCATCAAAATAGACCATTAGAAACTATCCCATAAAACATTGTCGGCCTAGATCATGACCCTCATATAGGTGCTGGGGATGTTGAAGAGCCTAAAAAGCATGACCAACCACCCATAAAGACCATCATTTGTCTTGAATGTTGTATTTCACTCATTTTTTTGGTGAATCCTAATTTGTGGTAACCATTGTTAAAAGTAATTTTAGAAATGATTTCAGCACTAACCATTATATCTGACATATCATCAAGCCTAGGAATAGGTAAACACTATTTTTGTGTGATCTTGTTGATGGCTTTACTATCTATATACGTCCTCCAAGATCCATCTTTCTTAGATGTTAAAAGAGCCAGTGTCACACATTGACCGAGGCTCTCACAAACCAATCCCTTATGAAGGATTTCCTCAAGTCGGCTTTGGAGCTCAGCATATTCAATGAGATTCATCCTATAATGAGGCTAATCTGTGAGAGATGCACCCTTGACAAAGTAAATGGCATGCTGAATGTCACGTAAAGGCTATAAATAAGTTTGAAGATTCGCAGGGAAGACAGCATGTAAGTGATTTTGTGGTCTGCACACCTATGTCCAAGTCACTAAACTTTTCTTCTTATTCATCTTCATGCATGACCACAAAAAGCTTCTGCATACGTCTGCCATCTCCTGGATCACCTTCTTAGGAAAGAGAAACATTTATTCCCAATTCTGTTTAATACTGAAAATCACCGCTTGTATTATCTGAACTCTGACTTGATAGCTGGGATATTCTGCAGTCCATGTCTTTATATGTAATATTTTACAATTATAGGTTGCAACTTGCAAGTTTTACTAGTGAGTCTTGAAGCAATCAGGCCAAGGCCAAGGCATCTCGTTTGGGAATTAGCTTTACTGGAAGCCTCAGAGTTCCAGAATTTCATTCTTTGTAGTTGCTGCAGATGGTTCCCACTTTTTCACACTTGGGTTGAAATGGAGATGAGAGGTTTCTGTGTAACTACTTCCAGGCCCTTGACAAATATCCATCACCAGGGCAAATATGGGACATTATAGGGGATCATCCCTTGCTACCACCATTGAGAAAACCATGAAGAGAACATCTATCATTATTGATAACTTGGTTGAAGTTACACAAAGTCATAATCCAAGTTCTCAATTATGCAACATTCAAGCTTGAAACCAAGACATCCAAAGGAGATTTTGGTTATAGTTGCATCAACTTGAAGCTCCATCTGTTGTACAAAATATGGTTTGCAAACAAAAACAACAATCCAAATTTTTTATATCTGTTTTTGATATTATGCTCAGGGTACTCAAAATTTTGGGTGCAGCAGTGACAAATACTGTTCACCAAAATCTGCCCTGCTGGATGGCGTACCACTGCAAGTCAGTTTGAAAACAAAATGCTAAGTGGATTGTGCAACTGGGATCACAGTTCTTGCCGTCTCTGTAACTATGCTGTTATTTGATTAGTTTCTGATAGGTTTTATGTTGTTTATAGATAGCATCAAGCCTTTTTCATTTGTTCACGTAACAATTGAATGAAATAAGATTTATTGCGTCCTCATATCCCTCTCACGTGTCTCTAGTCTCCCTCATATTTCCATTGTCTCCTTGTTCTCCTTTGTTCACTCTAGTTTTCCTTATGTTTTGTCCAATATATTATCCATTCCTCATCACTAATTCCTCTAATTTCTCATCCTAAAATCTTTGTTTCATTCTGTATACTCCAATTTTCATCATTGTAGGGAGCATGTTCTATGAATAACTTCCTTGACACAGGAGAAATGGACCTCCAGCAGTGATGAGAGAAATCATTTCTCAGTCGTGTTTTTGTATATGAACCTAATGCAAGTATACATGCAATCTCTGTATGAAGGGGCGCATTGGCACAATATTAGAGTTATTGACGTAGGATGTGGTGGTTACGAGGTTTAAGTCGCAGAAATAGCCTCTTGCATAGAGAATTTAAAATAGATCCAGTGGTCAGACCCTTTCCTGGACCCTGCTTAAGGCAGGAGTTTTATGTCTTGGGTTGCCCATATAGAAAAAATGGAAATGCTGTTACTAGTCTTTGTGTGCTAGATTTTGCTCATTTATTGTGACTCGGTGCAAATGGCATCCTGATAACCTTTTACCATGTAGAGTTTTGTCTGAAATTTGCCGCCAAATTGTTGGTCTTGGTGTTTTAATTGCCTTCATGATACTGTTGGCAGCTCATATTAAGTACGCTGATGTCTAATTGATTTCTGCAATGACATTATAACAGGTGGCAACTTGGACTGCCCATAATGCAAAGGTCAGTTTGTTGTACCTATTTGGAGATCATATCCTCAGTGTTGATGTCGATGGAAATTTGTTTATATGGGCTTTCAAAGGAATTGAACAAAACCTTGAGCCAGTTGGCTATATTAAGCTAGAAGAAGGATTCATTCCTATGTGTATTACACATCCAGATACCTATCTAAACAAGGTGAATCTTTCATATTTTTTGATGTAATGTTCTTGATTTCATTTTCCTATAAAATTGATGTGAAATATCATAATGTAGGCAGGAGTTCTAAGGAATAATATATTTTATTTACACACACGGTGTAAGAATCTGATTAAAAATTGCTTTGCCAGATTATAATTGGGGGACAGGACGGTTCTTTGCAGCTCTGGAATATTAGTACACAGACAAAGCTTTATGATTTTAAGCATTGGAAATCAGCCATTACTTCTTGTTGTCCTTCACCTGCACTGGATGTTGTTGCAATAGGTTGTGCTGATGGGAATATCCATGTTCATAACATCCGTTATGATGAAGCGATAGTCACCTTGACACATTCTACGCGAGGTGCAGTGACTGCATTATCTTTCAGCACAGGTAGGAACTTGTGGATATTACAGTCTTCCTATATAATATATTACTCCACTCCAGCCTAAATGCCCTCTACTAATAGAAGTTAAGGCTGAATTCTCTCAAGATCTTATATGTCAAAGCAAGAAGTCTTATTGTTTCCAAAAGCTATGAAGCTGAGAATTTACCGAGCTCTTTTATTGAGGGAAACAACTATATTCCTCCTTGTTTGCTACTCCAATCACTAAAAGAAGGAAACTTAGGATTGTTTACTTTTTTGATCTAATTGCACCAAAGAAAGTTATGGTATAGATCTTATGAATATTGGTGGTCTAATATGTAGAAAATGCTGATATATATATCTTAGGTATAGCTGTTCTGAGAAAATGCTTGAAATTACAGCTGTCCACAGCTGTCCTTCATGAAGCTGCTGAGACCAGCCCTACGAGTAATACAATGCTTCAAATATGAAATGTTTGAAGCTTAAAGTTTGCTGGCTATTTTGTTGTTCTCCATGGTGTTATTAAATGTGTTAAAAACCCCATCAAGGCAGTCGGAACGTAGAATGCCTGAGGCATTAGAAGCCCAACGCAAGTCCTGAGACAAGAAATGTGCTGGTTTGATAGAAAAAGGTTACTAGTATGCTAACAGATTGAAGTTTACTTGTGCAGCGTGCAAGTTGATCGCATTGGTGCAGATTCCCATTTTGGGTGTACCTAACTTTCCAGCATGTTCAAAATAAGAGAGTAGCTTTTGTGTGTGGTTATTGCACAAGCACTTACATTTTATGTCATCTTTTCCCCAGTGAGTTGTGGCACCATTTTTCAAGAACGGAAGTTCTATGACAAACCAAAATTTTTACGATGTTAACAGTGTCACACACATGGGTTAAAATATTGACCGATATGTATCTGTGTAGGAAGGTTCTAATGCCATTATTTTTTGATACTGTAAAATCATCATTATCTGTCTTTATATAGGTGGTATATGAGTATATATTGACCAATATGTATATGTATTGGTTGTGTATTACAATATATTAGTCAATATTTTTCCGTATCAATGATGAATCACAAAAATATCGAATGTTATGTCTTCGTAACAGTGACGTATCACAATATATCGAACGATATGTCTCAATATCTGTTATATATTGTAATGAAGTAGTTGATATGTTTTAGCATTGGTGATGGATCGATATGCCTCGTATAGGTGGTATATTGCTATATATTGGCTTATATATCTCTGTATTGTTGATTTGTTGTGGTATATTGACTTATTTTTCCATATCGATGACATATCTCTGTCAATCAGACGATACTTGTAACAACTACTAACGTATTAAAGCCTTGAAATTGGAAAAACATGAATATTAAAGTAAAGTTTCGCTGGTTTGGAAGACACCAACTTCTAATGCACAATTTCAATGAGTTAAGGCTCCAGTCATGTTTCCAAAACTACTTTTCAACACCTAATCTTAGCTCCCTTTGAAAATTTCAATTCTATGGCCTTCGAAACATGAAAAATATGCAATTTATCGGACTGACTATCAAACACTCCCATGTCAAGCTTCCTGGGTTGGAAAAGACTCAGCCCTGTGTTCGTCTCTGTCTCCAAAATAGGGTGTAAGATTTGAAACATTAGAAGTTGTGGATGCACCATGGTTAGCTGGAAGCTCGATCTTGTAAGCATTATCTCCAATGTGTTAGAGAACTTTGAATGGTCTGTCGGCACTATGCATTAGGTTAGCATGTCACCCACCTGAGAAACGGCCCTTTCGGAGATGGATCCACACCAAGTCACCCTTTTTAAAAATTATCGGTTTTTAATGTTTATCGGTTTGCCTCTTGAATTTTTCAGTTTGCTTCAGAATGCAATTTCAAATCTATTATTGCAACTTAATGAACTTCTCTTGTTCTTTTGCATCTCTATTAAATTGTTGAGTAGTGGGGCGTGGCGCCAACTCCAAAGGACTAACTGGATTTTGCCCATAGGCCACTTCGAAAGGAATACGACTAGTAGTCTGGCTAGTAGATCGGTTGTAGGCGAACTTAGCTTGTGTCAACAAAAGATCCCATGGGAAATATTTTTTCCTACAAAACTCCTTAATAAATTGCCCAAACTCTGAATAACAATTTTGGTCTATCCATCAGTTTGGAAGTAGCAAGTCGAACTAAATTGAAGATTAGTTCCAAGCTTTCACCAAAGAGTACACCAAAAATGACTCATGAATTTAGTATCTCGATCAGACGTGATGGTCTTAGGAATATTGTTAAGCTTGACAACTTCTCGTAAGTAAAGATCAGCAATATGTGGGGGATCAAGATTGTTACTGCAAGGGACGAAATGTGCCATTTTTGAATGTCGATCGACAACCACCATGACAGAATCTTTATTCCTTTTTGTTTTGTGTAAGCCCATCATGAAATCTATGCTAATATCTTCCCATGGGAACAAGGGAATTGGAAGTGGCGTGCATAACCCTGTATTTTGGCCAAGACTTTTGGCAACACAATACTTACGACATCACTCAAGTTGCTGCAATGCATTTCTATCCATTCTGGGCCAATGAAATTTTTTTCATAAGAGCAAGAGTGCCGTTGACTTAAAGAATCGCCTACTTGATTTTCCAATCCCGCCTTGTGTCGGAGAATAAACGAAAATGATTGTAAAAATTCACTCCATTTTGCATGTCGGCTATTAAGCTTCTATTGATTGTTTAGATACTATCAAGTTTCATAATCAGATAAAAGAATAAACTCCTTTGGAAGGAGATAATGACTCCAATGATGCAAAGATTGAACAATGGCATAAAAATCCTCATCATAAGTTGAATGCTTCCTTCAAGAATCATTCAACTTTTCATTAAAAAAGGCTATTGGTTTACGTCCTTGGCTAGGAACAACACCAATGCCCACATTAGAAGCATCACAATCAACTTCAAATACTTTGTGAAAATTGGGTAAGGAAAGTATAGGAGCCTTGGTCACCTTCTTTTTCCAGTGTTTGAAACGTTTTGTAGAATCATCCATCCACTTGAATATGCCTCCTTTCAAACAATTGATAAGGGGAGCAACTGTAGGGCTGGATCCTTTGATGAACTGCTGATAGAATGATGCAAGACCAAGAAAGCTTCGAACATCATGGAGCGTTTTGGGTGTGAGCCAACTCGTGATTGCTTCAATCTTGCTTGGAACCATTTTAATGCCCCTTCCAAAAGCAAAATAACCTAAAAGACTACACTTTCAGTTAAGAAATGACATTTTTTTAAATTAACTAACAACTTTTGCTCCCTCAGAACGTTAAACGTTTGTCAAAGATGCTCCAATTGTTGCTCTCGTGTGCTTTCTGTTCACCAAAATATCATCAAACTAGACAACAGTGAAGTGTCCAATAAAGGGTCGAAAAATATGATTCATAAGCCTCATAAAAGTGCTAGGGGCATTTGAAAGCTCTAAAGGCGTCCCCATTCATTCGTAAAGACTATCCCTTGTTTTGAAGGCAGTCTTCCATTCATCTCCTACCTTCATCCAAATTTGGTGATAGCAGCTACATAAATCTATTTTTGAAAAAAAAATTGTAGCATTGTGAAGTTTATTGGGAAGATGATCAAGTCAGGGAGTAGGAAAGCGGTGCTTAATAGCAATCTTGTTTATTGCTCTATTGTTAACGCACATGCGTCACGTTCCATCTTTTTTGGGAACAAGAAGAGCTGGGACAACACATGGACTCCTGCTTTCTTTTTCCAAACCTTTAAGTAAAAGATCTTCCACTTGCCTTTGCAGTTCTTCATTCTCCTTAGGGCTCATCCTATAAGCTGCCTTGTTAGGAATGACCAATCTGGGAACAAGATCAATGCAATGCTGAATATTTCTCATGACAAAAATTCAGCAAGAAGTGGTTATAAAATTGGAGGTGGGTCACTTATTACCTTGTTTTCTTCGAACATCACTAGAGCACACACATCAGTAGCCATTCTAACTCCTTTTGAAGCTCGAATTTAGATAGTAAGTTACTTCTCTATCCTTTGTTAGTCTTGGGGGGCTTCTCTAACAAATTTTTACTCCATCCTTAACAAAAACATGTGTGTTTTAAAAGCTATCATGAATGGTTCTCTTATCAAGTTGCCAAGGTCTACCAAGAAGTAGATGACATGTATCCATGAAAACAATATCACATGATCTCATCACTATAGTTTCTCCCAATTGAAAATTGAACAAGGCATCACTTGTTAGCTCATACCTCTTTACCTTTGCAAAACCAAGTAAGCTTGTATGGTTGATGATACGTTTCTATTTTCAACTTTAGTTTTTCCATCATATTTTCGGCTACCACATTTTCACTTCTTCCTCCATCAATAATCATATCATAGATCTTACCATTGGACGGGCACCTCGTGCGAAAGATGCTGGTGTGAAGCCAATCGTCACTATCGTTTTGATCTACATTTAGGCTTTGTTGAACCATCAGTGATTTTCTAATGCCAGTGTAAGTGATTTGCTTCTCCTTTTCTTTGCATTGTACGTCTTCCTCAACTTTCTCAGTGTTCTCTTCCTCCACAAAAGTTACCATTCTTTGATTCGCACAATTCGAAGCAATATGCTCAATTCCTTGGCATTTGAAACATCTACCAGATTTGGTTGTGGGATGACTTGAACTCGCTTCAGTTTCCTTCTTTGAGAATTTAGGTTCGTAGCCTTGCATGAATTGTGCTTGAATGTTGCATCACCTCCTGGGTTAGAAGATCCCTCACTTCGAACCATTGGCTTCTACCACGCGTCTCCTGAAGTTACTTCTCCACCTTCGGTGCAAGAGTAACAACATTGGGATAAGTCCAATATGGTTGTATCTAGAAAATGTTTTCTTTTACTGTTCACAGTCTGCCAAGATAATGAGTGATAGTTTGCTCCTTTGGTTCAATGATATCACATTTCATCATTAAGTGATCAAAGTCGGCCATATAGTCCTCCACCGAACACCACTTTTGCTTAAAGTTATGGAACTTAGGAAAATATCTTGTCTGTTGTTTTTTGGGAATAATTTCCTTTTAAGTTCTTTTCTCATCTTCTCACAAGTAACAATGCGGCTTCTTCCTTAACGAGCTCGTTGCTTTTTCAAGTTCTCCCACCATAAAGAAGCATACTTCTTTAATTTGATAGCAACAAACTTCAGCTTACGATGGTTAGGGACGTCTTTGTAATCAAAGATTCAATCGACTGAATAAACCCAATCGATGAACTCCTTGGTTTGCATCCTTCCTTCAATCTTTGGAATATAAACTCTCACATAGAGTTGATCACGATGGGCAGCACGGTTAGGGGAGCCCTTGATCAGTGAAAATACTCATTTTGAGAAGCTTCACTTCTAGAATTAGAGAAAGGATTGACATCTTCATTCTCTCCCTTAGATGAGTCGCTTTGGGAATTATGATGAGAGCTATGTTGATCAAAAAGCTCATAACGTTCAAGACTTTCTTGCAATCTTTATATTTGTCTCCTCAAATTGTCTACTTCAATTTCATGAATATCTCTTTTGTGAACTGGAGGAGAATCAACATTTGGTCCTCACCGATGACTCGCCATGATAGCCTAGGTTCTAATACCAACTTGATACCTGGTTTTTGATAGAATAAAAAATAACGATAGATGTTTTGCTGGGATACATATTTCACCATCTAACGGAAGAGTAACCACCAGGGTAAGATACCAATGGGATGCAGGAAATCATCTTCCAAAGGAAGTTGCATGGGATACAGAGTATGAAAGCTCACTAATTAAGGAATCCACCTAGAGATACAAAACTATGGATAAACTAGCACAAGGTTTAATTTTCATTAAAGTTAAAACTTTGAACATGATGTTTACTTCAACAAACTAATTACTTATAACATTAAACTTGGAACACTTTCCAAGTATAGGAAAATGGGGACCATAAAGACTAAGCATGGAAAATAAAAATAATAAAAGTTCAAACTATTGGAAAGGGAAGGGATTAAAGCTGTAAGATTGGAAAAACATGAAAATTAAAGTTAAATATTCGTTGGTTTGGAAGACACCAACTTCCAATGCACAGATTCAATGATTTAATGCTCTAAACATGTTTCGAAGACTAGTTTTCAACACCTAGTCTTAACTTCCTTTGAAAATTTCAATTCTATGGCCTTTGAAACATTGAAAATCTGTGATTCATTGGACTGACTATCAAATACTCATGTGTCACTCTGTCCCAGCTCACTTTCTCTCTTACCTCCCTTCCCCCTCTCCTCTCTCTTGCTCTCCAACCAGTTCCCTTTGGGTCCCTGCCCTCTATCTCCCACTCGTGAGGCCATAAATTCCATTCACTTCCACCAAGGCTGCGAGGCATGCCCTCTGTTCACTGGGGTAGGGAAAGGGATTGGGGAAGGGGGAAGGCTGGGGAAAGGAGGAGCTGCTGGCAGAATAAGGAGGAGGGAGGGGGGAAGGGTTTCATTTTTTTGTTTTTCTTACACAGCCTTTATTAGATTATATTAATGTTCATATGTAATGTTGATTTCCAATTTAATGGTTCTGATTTATTTCTGCTACTAACAATTTTTGGAATGATGTGCATGTGAGATTGTGCATGGAATGTGATGGGCGATTTATCCATTAAACTTAATATCGAAAGGGAATTGCGAAGTGTTGTGGCGTTTCTAACTATGCAATTGGGACACCTTCGGGAGACAAAGCACCCATCAATTTCTATTTTTGTGTCGGCCCGTAAGCATGAATGGATAGATAAGATTTTATGTCATCAAAGCCGTCCCAATGGTGGCTAAAAGGTGTCTCTTTAACACCTCTCTAAAAAAATAAATACATTCTTTAATGAGACCGAGTATATGACATGCCCTTTGCTTGGACATGCTTGAATTGGCTGATCGCAGATAATTGATCATTTGTAGTCATAACTGCTAGTCTAGATAGAGAAGTTCATTTTGTTTTTCATTCGGTCATCAAGAGAACTGCTGATTGTATTTAGAAGCTTAATTTAGGCAGCTAGTTGGTTCTTCCTGTTTTGCACTGTTTTTTTGCCCGTTCCACTTTCCACTTTTTAATAGTTTTGTCTTTACTTATAGAAGAAAATGCTCAATGGGATAAGTGTCTTACAATGTAGGTGTATGCATTTAAAATCCATTGTGCATGTGATCATGTATCAGTATAGTTGAAGCAGTTAGCTGCAATAAACTATATGCTGATCCTTATACCTTCTCTGTGAGCAGATGTCATGGTGTTCTCTTACTTACCTTCCGCTAATTCTGTATTGTAGATGGACAACCTCTTTTAGCATCTGGAGGTTCATCTGGTGTAATTAATATATGGAATCTTGAGAAAAGAAGGCTTCGGTCAGTCATAAGAGAGGCTCATGACAGTTCTGTAATTTCGCTGTACTTCTTTGCAAATGAGCCTGTGCTGATGAGTTCATCTGCAGACAACTCCATAAAGGTATGGCTATCTCCATGACCTTGGAAATTTATTTGTTCAGTTGCTCGTGCAGGAGCATCCAAATGACTGCTCACCTTTTATAATGCATTATTCGTTTGCTTTAAATTTGTTGAAAGAGTCTTTTGCGCATGACAGGATAAAGGATCTATTATGAATGAGTGCTGTTGCTTTGGTATCAGTTTCCTGTTTGATTATTTCTGTAGTGTGCTTCCCATTCCCTTGGCATTTAGGTAACTTGAGTAGCGATTTTCAAGAACGAGCATCTTATCTGATCTTTGGATATCACTCTTGTTTTCTTCATGATCTTAGTGAGGACATCTTATCTCCACCATGTACCTTTCATTCATTCTTATCAACTTTATATCCTCTGGGGTGGAAGAAGCGAGATAGAAGAAGCAACTTAAAATACAGCTTTGATGATGTTAATTTAATATATTTTTCTCATTTATGATTCAGCACTAGCACAAATTTCATTATTGAAAATGTATTTGTTATTTTTGATCTACAAGTCTATAGAGCTGCTTTCGAATGACGCCTACATAGTATTTATACTACTTTTGGACTCTGAATGATGTGTAACCTCATGTACAGACAGTACTGTGACAATGGTAAAACCCTGATAGAAGTTGTCACCTTATTGCACTCTAAGTGCCTGTTTAGGCTGATTTCTAGAACTTCTTCTAGGGTAAGAAGTTGATGCTACATCAACCCTAATTCCAGGGCATCTACCTTTTGACTCTCCGAAAGTACGAAAGAAACATATAATGGCCAAAAGTTGTGGTCCTCTGTGACTTCCTTTGCAAAGTGTTGATCCATTAACTACATGCACACAACCACGCAGACAGACAATTGCAAGTCTGGAGCTAGTGATCCCTGGTAAATAGTGCTTTAGCCTTTGATATCTGTCAATTATTCTTTTGTCAATTTTTGTGCTCAAATGTACGGTCATATCTGATGTAGACTCTATAATATATTGTTCTGCAGTATTTTGTGCATGGTGGATTTATGTTATGCATATGTATTGGTACGTGCATATGGATACTTATATGTATATGTTCATGTGCATCTATACGTGTGCATATTTATGTGTTTGTATATTTGTGTTTTCATATTTATGTTGTATGCACATGGTAGATTTACGTTGTCCTCACGGCTATGTTTACAGGTATGTATGTGTAACACGTGTACTTGTATATACTTGGGGGATTTATGTTGTGCTACTCTTTGACTTCCCTCACTTAATGTTGCTCCATTGATTGTAACTGTATATGCATATACACGCACAAATTAAACATTTGGAGCTGATGAGATATGAGTCAGATCTGCATCTCAGTACTCCTGTTTCCTTCATTTTTTTGATTTGTTTATATATACATGTTATAAGTTTTTGCTTTTTCTCTTGTTGTCAGATGTGGATTTTTGACACAAGTGATGGGGACCCTCGTCTTTTACGCTTCCGAAGTGGTCATAGTGCTCCTCCACTCTGCATAAGGTAGTCAAGCTGTTATGTTTGTTGATCTTGATTATGTTGCAATTTTTCCCAAGCCATTCCCTTGTGTTTGTTCTTGGTGTTATTGACAAGATCCACGTTGTTTTCATTGGGGAGTCCTAGAGCTTATAATTTGCTTTGGAAATTCTAGCATTATTCTAGAACCATATATTTTATGTTGCTATGACTATTTTCTATTGAGTTCCATCTGGGATCCATTTTGTTTTGGGGTTGAGATGCTGAGTAGGTTCTTTGCAATTTTCATCTAGGATTTCCTTCCACTTTAGCCTTTCTTGAATTAAGATTCCCTACACAGGTTTTATGCAAATGGACGGCACATTTTATCTGCTGGCCAGGATCGCGCTTTTCGGCTTTTCTCTGTCATCCAGGTTTTGTGTTTACTGACCTTTTTATTTTATATAAGTACTTGATATAGTTGGAGATTGTTCTTTTATTTGTTTTAAAATTGTACTCCTTTCGCACATTCTTTTGAAATTATAATTATTTCATTCCTTAGTCTTCTCCAGCCACTCAAATTTTGCTCTTGCTTTTGCTGGTTCCTTGATTAAGGAACAAAATTTCCTATTTTCCAGGAAACTGTCTGTTGAGTTTTTTTTTTAAATTGCATGATCAATATTTTTCTCTGCCAGGGATACTAAGTCTGAGAGTCCTCTACATAGAGAATAGCTCTGCTGATTTTTGTTAAGTAATATTACTTTTCATTTGTGTTGACATAGTTGAATGTTGAAATTATAGACCATTGTTTGGTTTGAATTGATAATACCTTGTTCAAGTAGTCTAGCTTTCTTACTGCCTTTCTAAAAAAATGGCCTTACAGCATTTGAATGTGGCCTTATTAGCCCTTCTTTAACAAATCAAGGATGAGTTGATTTGTCATTTTAGGATACCAAAGAGACTTCTCAAATGAAATCATATTAAGCATCACTAGGTGTTTTGTGAACTTCACCAAGAAACCTCGATGTTTTACAAACTTGAAACTGTATGGAGTCTATATAATATAGAAACAAACTTTTGGTTGTTCCGATAATTGGATAGTGTCTGGTTAACGGGTGTCACTATGATACTTGTTAGGTTCAGTATATCATTTTCTTTGGAATACTTCCCTAAACAATTACTCATTTGTTATTAATAGGTTGAGTAAATTCTATTACAAAATCAACTATGTAGAACTGAGGCTAAGTTATAGGCAAATGTATAAAAAAAAAAACTGATGTTTTTTAAATCAGTGGGATGCAAAACATAAAGAAACGAAACTAAAACTACAGAAGTGTTTTAAACAACTCAAATGGTGTATCTTTTGGCTTCATATTCAAAATTTCTTAGATGTTTGCTTTATCTCTTCAACTATTGCTTTGTAGTCTATTGCTTTATTTCTGAATAACCTGCTGTTTTCTTTGGTGCCACACCTCAAAAGTACAGCACCAAACACTTCCCTTTTCTTTGCCTTCTCTCCTGTCCACTTTCTGTAGTTCGCCATGACCTTGTTATCCAGCTCTCTTCCCTCTCTGTTATGCCCTAACCACTAAAAAATTTCTTCCCAAGCCTGCCTGTATAATTGCAGCCAAAGAAAAGATGGGAGTTGGACACTGGGCTAGTTGACAAAAGAAGGATCAATTTTGTGTTGGAACCTACTCAATCTTTCTGTGGAATGGAGCTTTTGATGTAAGCACAGCCAGCCGATGAATCAATGTTAAGGAATTGATGTTCATTGCCAAATAACAGTCGGCTTTTGTTCTCTTGCTCTCTGGTTTTGCAAGATCTTATAGGCAGATCTCATGGAGAAATCTCCAGTGGGCTTGCTCTTCCATTTATCCTCCCTTGGATAGCCAGCGGTGTACTCATCTCGTATCTTCACCAATTTCTTCCGGTGTCACAAGTTATCTTCTTACATTTGTACTCTACTGATAATTGCATCTTAAGTTGACATGGTGGACCATATTACCCACACGCATTCCTTTTTAGAGCTGAATTGCTGATTGCTCATAAGTTCATCATTAAGGTGACTTTATTCTATGCAATAACCTTTTAAGTAGCCTGCAAACAGTGTTTCAAGCTGCTAAATTGAGATTCCTCTGCATGTCACGTTCAGCCTGCGGGAACTTCCTGATGAACCTGTGCATAGCTTTGAGGACCTTCATTGTGAACAACATCATGCTGAACCCGTAGGATTGCATTGGTGACGACACTCTTAATTAGGTGTAGCCCGTAGTATAACCTTCCAGCGAATAAAACATTCTGTTGGACCACGAGAACACTCTTGTAGTAATTGTATCTCGTAAGACTTGCCATCCTGTAGCATTAAACTTTGAAGTGATTTCTGATACCCAAAGGTATTTCATAGGCAGATTAATCTCTTGAAGCCATCAACTTCAGTAATTTGAGCTCTCTGTGAATCTCTAATGCCAGCTAGGAAGATGTGGGATTTGCTCTATGTAATCCCTAAGATGAATTATCACCCAAGAGGGGGTCAATTGGGGTTTTTAAAAAATTAGGAGTTTTTATGCAAAGATTACTTAAGTGCCTTTGATTTTACATGATGGATATGGCTAACTTCAATCAAAATATGCAAGCTTTAGGACAAAAGTTGAGGTCTTTAATGAAAACGTAAAATATTAAAGCTTTTAGACAAAAGTTGAGGTATTTAATGAAAACTTGTAACCTTTGATGCAAGCTTTAAGACCAAATGTGAAATCTTTAATGTAATAACCTTTTGCTGCAAAGCTTTCAACTTTAAGGCACAATAGGCTACTAAACATAAACAATAACATTTCGAGTTGCTAGCTTGTAAATAAATAGAGAGGGAGGAGATAGTGTAACCTGATTTATAGAGGTGTCAAGAGCAAACTGCCCCTCTAATTGAACCCTCATTGATCTCCTTCTAGGATTTTGTGCGAGATACACTATCTTATTCTTTATGCAAGGACTATGCTTTATAAGTTACAGCCTAAGTGCAGGCTCCCCTCACCTGTGGAGCTCCTCAATCCAAGTTTCTTCACATTCAAAGTGATCAGCTGCAACTTACAAGCTTTCTTCATGACCAATGAGAATTCATCTGTGTCTTTCTCGAGTCTCTACACTAGACTGCCTCAAGTCCTCACTAGAAAGAAGCTCACCCTCTTGTTCAAGAGCCCTATAACCCATGGGGAGAGACTGTGATACAAATCAAACCATATCTGAACAAAAACTCTTTCAAAGAAAAAGTTCTCTACAATCAAGGACAGAGTGGATTTTCCACTGAAGAACTGGGGAGAGTAAATCTCTTGCAATGGTAGAGCACCCATGGAAGCTTGAGTGGGCAGGAGGCAAAAGATTATGTGCAAAGAAGGAATGTTTATATTATGTTCAATTTTATTGGTTGTCAAGAACTATTATGGCACTGTCATGGATAAAAATATCAGTTGATATATATTAGTAACGGGCTGTCCGATACCGATATTTCCCGTTATTGCAAAATATTGCGCTATATTTCCCTATCTAATGTTAGCTGATATAACAAATATTTGGTTGTTATATCGACTAATATTTGCCTATCAGTTTACTATTTTTTTAAAAAATTATTCTTCCAATAATCCGATACCAATACATGTTTTTTGATATGTCCGATACTGAGACTGATGCCAATACCAATATTTTTATTTATGGGCACCATACTTGTTAAGTTGTTTGAAACTTTGAATTCCAAAAGTATTTTGCCAACTATTGTGGCGCCAGAATATAAGTTGTGTGCCGCAATGCTCCTTAAATATGACTTTGGCTTGGAAACTTTTTAAAATATTTTAATTTTGACACATACATTCACACATTTATATATTCAAATACAAATTTTACTATTTTGGAGACAAAGGGTCCCTTTTTGGCTTGTGACCCATGAAATTTTTATTGAAAAACTATTGTGGCCCCGTAACAAAAGAGTAGGTCTGGGGCCATAATAGCCTTACTGCTGAGAATAGTTCTTCTGCCATCAACTGTAGCACCACACTTGATGATGTATTGCCGAAATTGTGGCTGGGGGAGTTTATTCACATTATGAATTAAGTCTAGGCTAATCTTGACCAATTCATTCAAGGTCCCTTTGAAGTCTATTTATTCTCATTTAGGTAATATTTTTATGTAAATATAGTTGTATAACAAAAAATAAAAAAATGGAAAAATGAGCATGCGCCACCCAAACTGGTTTGGATGGTGGATGGGCATGGGCATGGGCATGGGCATGGGGTTTCAGTCCTAGTAACCAGACTCGAGACAGATGGCATGGACTTTTCTGTCTTGACCCAGTTTACATCGGATCTAGTTGATGGATGATTCTTAACATTGTATTTGTAATTTTTAACTCTCCTTAGAACTTGAAAAGAGACATCTCATGTTATTTTTCAACAAAAGGAATTGGAGCTTGGAATTTGCAATTTCATTTGTAAATGGAAGTCATAGAAAAAATGGAATTTGGCCTGTAAATCCAATTCCAATTTCAAATTGCATGCCCAATTCCAGCCTCCAAACAATACCTAAAGGATTAGAGGAAGGATGTAAACTATCCTTTGTACCAAATAAAAAGTAGGCTAATGAAACATTCTGAAACTATTTGTCAGCCAGAATTTTCCTTATATTTGAAAGCTCTATTATTGTGTAACTTGCACAGTGTCCAAATAACTACCAGAGAGATGCAGTTCCAGGCAGATTTGTTTGATTTCTCTACACAAGCCCTTCCCAAGCCAATCATTCCCCTGAATTGAATGGAACCAGATTTTTCCACGTTCTTGTGTATGGATTGCTTCAATTCTGTATTTTTTATTCGAAATTCATGCTTGACTTAGGCTTCTAGGGGATATATGGTAGAATGGGCAAGGTAAAAATTTGAGGGGTGATTACATAACAGTTACTCGAATCAAGAATGGGGACACATTCTCAACTCAATTAAGTCAACAAAACAAAATAATTAATAAGAAGAGTATTGATAGGCTAACTGCCTTGGAAAATAAGCAATCTAACCAGTACACTAATTCTACACCTAATAAGACTCCTAACTCAACTAGGAAAGGAAATAACTAACTCAGAGAATTATCTAATGATCAAATACTAGAATAACAATGAATTAAAATGCTATTAGAGTTTTTTCCTGTCCAAGAAGGCTCGTTAGTCATTACTCAAGTGAGATGGGCCTTCTCTCAAAATTAATCCAATCGGCAACTAATGAGACTAGGAGGCACGTATGATTTTGGCTTGTCTGGTTGTCCCCATTAGCTAACTAAGGATAGAGAAAGTTGGATTAGAGAACAGATACTTAAGGATAGGTAAAATACTAGAGTAAAACAAGCAAAGATTCAAATGGGAAATTTCTCCAAAAGAAACAAGTTGCGCTCCGTAAACTGAAATTGGTAGTTGGGAATAGAAAGTAGAGATTGTTTGATTGGTAAATAAGGATTTTATTATTAGGTGCTATTATGACATCGAAGAAAAAATAGCTTAGCTCCTTGACATAGTTTTAGTCCATGGTGTCACGGTGCTGCAATTGTGTTAGCATGATGTCATAAGCAACAGTGATGGTATCATGGTTGTCATGGGTGTATCGTTATGGTTGTACATTTATATATTGGCTGAAATGACATGCTGCAATCAACATTTTGGTTTATTCTAGCAAGAACTTGTAATCAATACAGTCAGTGATGCTTAGAGCAAGATAAGATAAAGAAAAAGAACCTTTAATTTTGGACTAAAAACCTGTGTCTAACTTGAACTGTCATGATGTTAAGAGATGCATTGCTATCTCTGTAGATTAATTTAAAAAGCTGGCACCAATAATTGCTACACTCATCTGGGGTGTGAATTGTCTCCTGTCTCCCTCACCTTGATATCTGGGCATAGACAACCATCGTATGTAAGACAGATTGATTTGTGGCAGCATTTGGAAGCATAATCCATATACTACGTAACATTAGAGAAGGTATTAAATTAATTGCATTTGTATGGACCTTTGAGGCATACCTTGTCCATTGCAATCAATTTGTCAGGTGTACTAAGATGTTCTCATTTTTCTTTTTTCCCCTTCTATTATTATCAGGATCAGCAAAGTAGGGAGCTTTCACAACGACATGTATCTAGACGAGCCAAAAAACTGAGGATGATGGTATGAATGCACTTTTTTGTCCTGCTTTTACTCATGTTCCATGCTTATCTGGGCAAAGCCTTTTCTTCCTTCTTTATAGTGCATGATGTTGAATGACATAAGCAAGGTTATATTTCATCGGTAATGAGAAATGTATTGAAGTCAGAATTAACTTACACAAACTAAGGAAAGCGGTGAAATTCATGTAATCTTTAGGAAAACTGTGAAATTCGGTTGGAAATTACATTATCAAGGATTAGGAGTAAGGACATTTTATCTTTCCTTGTATATCAATGTAATGCAAATTGTATTATCCTTTTGTACCAGTCAAATTGAGTGGAACATGGCTACAAGGCCAGATGTGTTCCATGAGAAGGAATCTTGAGTGTGATACTACATTTTTTTCCAAAAAAAAAAAAGCATACCATAAATTAACATGACTAAATGGGTGTATGGGAGTGGGAAATGCTGAAGAATCTGGAACAAATGTGTCTTTATATGAGGCAAGTTTGAGTTACTACCCATGTAGGAGATGATGGAGAGAACCAAATGAAGATGGTTCTGCCATTTCCCACATGAATTAATCATTTCCTGAAGGAGGGAGTTCTGAAGAGGGTTTTTGCATGAACCTAAGAGGAGTGTGGCAAGATTCAGTTACAGGTCCAAATGAATTGATGAGATGCAAAGGGAAAATTCAGAGGTCGAAGTTAAATTAGAACAGAGAGGAAAAGGAAATGGAGGGGAAAGAAACATATAGGATGCTAAAAGTGCTGTTTTTCAGCCATTGGTTATGGAATATGGATAGAAAGAAGTGAGAGTATCTTCATGGAATAGGAAAAAAATGTGGCAACCAAAATAAGTGAGAGAACACGGATTAGCAATTACAAAATACATCAGCTAATTGGATGAACATGCCTCCTTGGTGCATGTACAACAATTTGGATGAACAGATTTTCTGATGTGCTTTCCAGAAAAAAAAAAAAAAAAAAAAAAGCAACAGATCCTTCCAAAATGTATCCTCCATTGATTTATCTAAATGTATCCTCCATTGATATTATCTTTAGAGAGACACCAGGAGATTCCTCTTCCCTTTCAAATTCTTCCATTGTTGGTACTTGGCAAAAACTTAAAAACAGAAAAATGATAAAAAAGAAAGTTCTGCTTGATAATTACTACGTGCCTCTTTGCATTTCTTAGTAGATATAGTTCTTTGTACAGTTATCTGATCATCTAATTTCTGTTTTTTTATTGTCTATTAAGATATAATCTTATTCATATTTCAGGAAGCAGAGATAAAACTCAAGCCTGTCATTGCATTTGATTGCGGTAATTCTTTTTTGGGTCTGCTCTCCTAGGCTTATTATTTTGGTTAACTGCCTTTGTCAGGATGTAGTGAAAATGCTCATAATCGGTTGCATTGTTTTTTCTTCCTAATTTGACTTGTGTATGTATTTCTGCTTCTAATTATGGACTATAGTTTCTCTTTCCCTGCCCATGATGGGAGAAAGCCTTTGAAGGAGAGAGGTAGAGGAAGTGGATAAGAATTAAAAAAATTGGGGTCACGAATTGGATGATTCAAATGAGATGAGAGGCTGATAAAGTTTGAGATAGCATCATGGAATGAAGGAGATTAGAGACACAAGGGGGAACAGAACTCATGCCAATAATTTGTAATTCTTACTAAAATCTGAAACATGAGGAAAAAAAGAAAAATTCTCAATTTGTGATGGCTTGATGGCTTCATTAGTGAAAGTTCTACAATTTGTAAAAGTTTCTTCATCAGCTTGGTGGCTTTTTCTCTCTCTACCAACATTCTCAATTCATGAAACATGAGGAAAAATAGAAAAATTTTCACTGATTGATGGTCTTTTTCATTTACTTTTGAGGACACCATGGATGAAAAGATCGGTATTGGTCACGGCCATATTGATTACAAACATATCGATAATACATATCGGTATTAAATATATCGGACATAAATTTTTTTTTAAAGCTTATAGGAAAATGTTAGTTGATATATTGCTGATATCGGGAGGTCCCAATGCTAATATATATCTGACGATATTTTCATATGTAGAAGAGACACAGCTCTCTAGTGGATGCGCAATTTTTGTCTCTTTCTTGCTTGATCTTCTCTATTCAAGATAATCTATAGGGTTTTAAAAATGAAGTTGTTGTCCCAGTGGGATCTTAAATGTGTTCACCTTCTTGATAGTGGTTTTTAGAATTGGAGGTGACCAAATGAATCAGCTTGGGATGAATGTCTACCTGTGAAATTCTAAGCTTGCTACTCGTTGAATCTTCTTCCACAAATCCATTCAATATTTGCTAATCTCTAATCTACTTACTTGTCCTGATTCCTGAAGCTGCAGAGTACATGTTGGTGTGTGAGTGGGTAATATAACTCGTAATTAGTGGTCTGCCTTCTAATGTTTGAAATGATGAACTGTGGCTAATGGTTTATTATTGTAGGATATACTTATTTTTGGACTCTGCATTGATTTACTGTTCCCTGAATCCAGTTGGGAATGCAGTCTTGTATTGGTGATTCTACTATGTGGCATGGGTTGGGTTTCTATGATGAAAGTCTTCCTTACAACCCAAAATATATGCCAATAAATAGAAAATTCTTCAGAAGCTTTTTCTTGTCCCTTGATGCCTCCAAATTGGAAATTACTATTTTTTGCCATGCAAATATCTTCAATTTCATTTGCTCATAAGTGACCTAATGTTGTCAAATCTAATTTTAGCTGAAATTAGGGAGCGTGATTGGTGCAATGTGGTAACATGTCACATGGATACGGCTCAAGCATTTGTTTGGAGGCTCCAGAACTTTGTGCTTGGTGAGCATGTATTGAATCCATCAGACGAAAATCAAACTTCCATCAAGGTTAGATTTCATGTTAACAAAATTGTCATTCCCTTTTTGTATTATTGTTTAAAATTTATTTTACACAGGGCCTGTGCAGAAAACCTTGCCTTTGTGCCAATATAGCATAAATTATGGCATGAAAGCAAATTTTCTGTGCAGGCATAAACTATGGAAAACAGAGCAAGAGAGAATGCAGTGATCCAACACTTTGATGCAGATTAGATAAACAAATGTTGCTGATATTACCATGTAATACATCATAGCAATGATGTTTCGTTTTTCAATTTTGAAAAAGTATTCATTGGCAGGTGCTAAGGCAACACCTGACCATAGTAAAATCAAAGCTAGCTGCCTATGATTTCTTCCATCCAGTCGGTACAGAAGAATACTTAGAAAATTCATCAATTCCAAAGACCACTCCTTAATTACACCAGCTCTTCCTGCTGAATCACACCGATCCTGTGCTCATAGTTCTGATCATGTTGAGCTGGTCTGAGTCCTTTGTGCCCTCAACAAACTTCCTGCAGCAGCCAGCAATCATATGTTTCTTTGCTTTTCTTTTTCCATCAGTTAGAAAAACCATTAAATAGATACCAAGATGGCATCACCAATAGTACAATAAGCCAAAAAATAAAAAAGATGTAACAACAAAAGGAAAATCACAACATTTTCTAGGCCTCCATGCCTTATTGGGAGGTTACTTTTTAGCCCATAGGATTGCATACAAGCAAAAGCTGCAGACTAAAACCTCCTTAACAACGAACATATCTTGCTTACCAGAAGGAAAAAAAAAACAATGGACATGACAGAAGTGGATGCTGCACAGACTCCTGTAACACCAGTGCGTATCACACCTGCAGTAATTCAAGGGTAGGTACTATGCAAATTTCCATGATGAAAAAATGAACTTCAGGTGCAGTCCTGGTTTTAGACCAAGCTAAGATGAGTAGCTCAAATGTTCAGCTGCATGAATGTTGCAGACAACTAGGTGGGTTCAGTTGTGGGTGATGAGGGTGGCAGCAGAAGTGCAGATAATGTCCTAGGCCAGGGAATGACTTGGGAACACTTGGGAGGAAGGCCAATTCTGTCTTGAATGAATAGGGATTCATTTTTGGTGCAACAGTGGGTTTAGTGCGGTTACCTTTTTATTGATTGGCTCTTCATAATGAAGCATCTAATTTGTAATAAAACTGCATAGGATCACTCTAAATGATATGTGAAGAAAGAATAGAAATATTTGACAAGATTTTTTTTTTTTTCAAATAATGGACAAAACAGAGACCTTTATTGGGTTGGCAGTGATCAGTAAGGACAATTATTGTCATGTCATCTATATGTGTAAAAAATTTCTGACCATTGGTTTGTCATCCCCAGACCATTGTTTTGTCATCCCCCCTCCTGGCTAAAAGGGAAAAAAAAATAAAGAAAAGATCCTGTCAATCCTCACGATGCTTTTGCCTTTATAAACAATTTTGCAAGAACAAATACCATATTTTGAGCTTTAAAGTATTTGAAATTTTGATTATGTTGGCCCACTATTCTAGAGAGTTATTCAATGCCCCAGAGACTACTTTTGTCTTTTCTCGTACAGCTTGTTGTGTGTGGATGGGCCCACCCTTCTATATCTTCCAAAAGCTAGTTTTTTCAGGCCTAATCACTCAGTGGAAAATCTTGTTGTCAGAGTTCAATATCATTTATTTTAGCTAGAAACTCATGTTAGGACAAGCTATTGTTGATTACCTTGGACATCACCTTTTACCATGTTACATGCCAGCCATGATTGATTTTTTTCTGGATGAATTAAGTTTTGTATACCGATATCAAGTGTAGAGAATTTTCTATTTTTCGGACCATGTATTTTGATGGAGAAAAAAACTATGTTTCAATTGTTGTTTTACTGTGACTTATTGAATGTTTTCTGCAAAACTTTTAGAACTAAAATGAGCACAAAAGAATGATACTAAATGTTTTTACCTTAGAGGGGAGCGAGGTTTTTGATTCAAGATGACTTGTCTGTTGTCAGGCTTGCACAATTAGTGCATGTGGAAATTTTGCTTTCCTGGGCACAGCCGGTGGTTGGATTGAACGATTTAACCTTCAATCAGGGATGAGCCGGGGCAGTTATGTAGATACATCAGAAAAAAGAATCTGTGCCCACGATGGAGAAGTGGTTGGGGTTGCATGTGATTCGACAAATACACTTTTGATCAGTGCAGGTTATCATGGTGATATAAAGGTTCATATTCCTTCCCTAAGATTTGGCTAGTTTCAATTCAGTACTGCTTCATGTCTTGTATAATATGTTCTTTCTCCACCTCAGAAATATTGTTCCTTGTTAGTTATTTTTGAAAAACTATGCTTTGTATCATTAGCTTAGCTTCTATTTGTGCTAAAAAATGCTTACTTTATCATGAATGGGGAATCGTTGAGTTATGGTTTGAATACATACTCTATGAATCTGTGGAAACTCCTGATAGATATTTGGCAGTGTGTATTCCAGTAATTATCTGTGAAAGTTTCAACTTGCGTGCTTGCTGGAATTTGTTCATGCTATTATCATGGCAAAGATCTTTGACTAATTTATTCATGTTTCTGGCTAGGAACTTTGTTAAATTTACAAGAAAGTGTTGCTAATGTATAAATGGGTATCTATCGAAAAAGGTATTAAAACAGAAGTAAATGTTCATGTTGAAGTGAATTAAAGGTGTTAAAATGGAGATATGGTTCACGGTGAAGTGAATAACTGTTTATATTTAATTTCCATTGCATCTAACATTATGGTATTTGATTTTCGTATCCTTTCAAGATATTGCATGGCATGTATAAGGATGATTAATGTGGGACGCTCTGCAGCACAGGAGCAACTTAGAGAAAATCCATGCAGTGGTTTAACATGTGACAAACAAAGAACAAATCAGACTTGCCACCATGCATGTTTGACGTGAAAACCATGTCCAAAAATAAACAAAATCATACCAAACCAGCCAAAGCACTTTACCACCAACTAGTGTTGGTTGTATGGATTCTTTGTCTTCAGTGAATTGTGTTCTCTGAAAGGTCAAAATGTGCAAGACCATACATGATAGATTCTTTTACCTCTGCCTCTTCTATAAGGACTAGTTTCCATCTTTCTCACGCTCACTTCTCTATAACAAATGTATCTATTTTCTCTCAAATACTGTAAAAGGTGTGTTTGGCTGGCTTGCTTTTTGTGACTAAACCTCTTCAAACACCTCTCTCTCATTTTTCATATAGGGGGTGTGCTCTGACATTCTTCTGCATAATATCATTTTGAATCCTATCTGTCTTCTATAACCAGACAACCATCTCTGCATCTTCGTCTTTGCGCCTTCCATTTTTCCACATCTTGTTATCCTACTGCTAAATACTCCACTCTTTACAGTATTATTGGCCTGGTGGCCACCTTATAGTATTTTCCTTAGATTTGAACAGTATTATGTGACCATGTAATAACCCTGAAGCACTTCTCTATTAATTGGATTGCTCCATCTTTCTGATAAATACATCTCTTTGGTAGGATTTCAATCCATTTCCTCACCTTCCTGCTATCCACTTCTATATTGTTATTACTAAGCTTACACTCCATATGTTCAGTTTTTGTTCTACTTATTCTAAAACATTTAGCTTCCAAGTCCCTTAAAATTTCCAAGCGTGCACTAAAGTATATCATCTTGGTTATTTTTGGTCAATTCATGAATATTCAATGCAAATAGTACTGGCTTAAAGATGAACCCTAGTGTAATCCAATTGTAACTGGAAAATTTTGAGGTCTCCTGTGCATGTGTCCTTAAATAAGTTGTGCTCCATTATGCATATATTTTATAATTTGGATGACGCAATGAACTCATTTTTTTCTCCAAAATTTTACCTAATATTTTACAGACTATATGGTCCTTTTGTCTTCCCTTAAAATGCTCCTTCATGTGCCTTAGCTAGAGTAGGCTTGCCTGGCATGGCCTGCTATCCTATTTGGATTCCATTGTGCTGTTTCTCTCTTAATCAACCTCTTACTAAGGATTTTGGTAAACAATTTAGTCAAACATGAATTGCTTCCCTCCCCACCCCACCCCAAAAAAAAAACGCATTTCGAAACCTCTATTTGGACACCATATGGTCTAGCTCTCTTCCATATCTTCATCATTTTCAATGCATCTTTAAAATTTTCTTATGGTAGACAGGTTATAAAAGCAATGTAGATGTGCCCAATATTCAATTAGCTATTCAAGCACTATGTTTTCTGTACATTAGAATGACAGTGGAAATAGCTAATTCATCTCTCTTTGATATGCTAATCTATAAGAAGTATTTTTTTATTGCACATTTTGTACTCTGCATATAAAAAGATAGTGGAAATAGCTTCTCCATTCCTCTTTAATATCATAATGTACAAGAAATACTTTCTGGTCTTTTGTTCTCCTCAAATAATAAAAAAACGAAATACTGGCACGTGTCTGATAGCTGAAGACATATGTGTCAACATAATCTACGCAAAGATAAATGTGGCTGAGATATAATGATTATGATTTCAGAATAAATTTCTGCTGCCAAACACTCAACTTTTAACTTTTATATAGGGGAAGCTTGATGGTGTTTCATATTTTCAATGTGGAACTTTCGGTTGTAGGTCTCCTTTCATTCATTCTCTTTCACCTCCTTCATCCCTTCTTTTTATTGGTGTGATAAATAAATTGAATGTTCACATTTTTTTTTATCCTAGATTAATTATTGGACTTGTCTTTAAGAATAGTCATAAAATAAACTTAGATTATACTAATTTGACTATAAAATGTAGCACCCAATGGCAGCACAAAATCAGTTATTCGTTATATGGACTTTGGTTTTCTTAATTTTTTTTAACATTTGACATTTTGGGAGGATCACTTACCCTTTCTTCAATTTTGAACTTACCCTATTGAAATTAAAAGGAGATGAGAAGGTTTAAACATGTGATGCTACATATTCATCTTTGGACATATGCAAAACAATGAAGATTCTTTTCAATGAAGATCTTTTGTTTGATATCTAGTCTTCACAAATGTTTCGGTTGCTTTAGGAATGAGCTACTTAGGGGTGTAAATGAGTATAGTAGATCCAAATTTTGCTTTGCTCAAGTTTGGGTCATTAATTTGAGGAGGTTTAAATTAGGCTTGATCTTTGCTAGTTAGCTTCACTTGTCAAGTTCAAACAAGCTTTAACCAAGCTATGGTGAGTCGATAAGTAGCATACTGGAGGGTTCCTTACTCAAGATGAACACATTTATTGGACGAGGTCACCAACAAAAAAAATGGAACTTGACTAATTCAGCTTCTCGAGGAAAGCTTTAATTGAGCATTGTTGTTCACTTGAAGTTGCTTAGTTTATTGCCAGCAGTGAATGGTAGTGAATGTGTGCACTATGGAGGAATCCCCCCCCCTCCCCCATTTGGGGTGGGGGAGTTCTTGAGGGTGGGGAAGGGAAAGGACGATGAAAGGAGAAATCTTTTGTGATTAAGAATTAGGGGCATGTGCAAGTATTTAAGAACCATTGTAAATTCACTTTTGCCTGATCTGGTTTTATATTTGAGAAAGAATGAGTTCTTTAGAAAAAAATACCAAGATGACCTCATTGTCTTTTTCAATTTTTTGTCTGGTGCTTTACATAGGCTAAACCGTTTGTTAAAACAGACTCCCATCTTTGGCATGTTTTGCTGAACTGCAATTTTATTCACCATATATTCCACCTAGTTGTAATTAAAATCTTAGTGCCTCTTTGAGAGTGACAATCAATGGCTACTTGTTGTGGTCTTGTAATTAAAATCTTAGTGCCTCTTTGAGAGTGACAATCAATGGCTACTTGTTGTGGTCTTGAAAGCGACTCTAAATAAAAATACAAGCTTATTTCTGTGCAAGTTGTTATGTAAAAAACTGGGTGGCATGATGTACAAGCCTCCTACATCGCAGGGATCTGGGGATGGTATGATGTATAATGTTATGATTTAATAATGATATAAAGTTTTTCTATCTACATACTTGGTATCCTTCATCATGTTAGATCTTCTGCTGTTCATGGCGTTGGGTGTCTTGTTCACACTGACTGTATTAGAGGGCAGCAAAGGTGGTGGGTGGCTCTATCAGCATTTGAGAAATTTTATTGCTGTTTCCTCCCATTGATGTTATGACTCAGATGGGAACCTGGAAATCTTTAAGTAGCTTTTCCTGTATTTGGCTAGGCTTAAATACTATCTTAATTCTTGTCTTTTCTTCTTTTTGATTTTCAGTTTGTTTTTTGGAAGGAGGGAGGGGGGGGGGGTTGATGAGATCTTGCAACGATCAGCAGATCATAAGCTGGAATGGTATTATGTCTCTTCTGTGCATGTAGTCATTGGTACTCGCCATGACAGGCAGCTATGGGTCACATATAATTGTTTGTTCAACCTGCTGTGTGTTTATTTATAACAGTTGGCAATAGAGGAGCCTTATTTTTTATGTTTCTGATGCATTTTCTTGGCTTCATTTGACTTTCTTGATATAGTGTAGAGCCTAATAGAGACAATGAATCTATGTATCCGACTAAGAGAATTAGTTTGGTTTGTTGGTATACTTATTCCCTAATTAAAGCTTTATGGTTGCAGGTTTGGGATTTCAAGGGACGTGAGGTGAAATCCCGGTGGGAAATAGGCTGCCCTTTGGTTAAGATTGTTTACCACCGTCCTAATGGTAATGTGCATTTGGTTTTTTTTTTTTCTGGCATATTGTGTGCACTCCCCCAAAAAAAAAAGAACTGAAAAGAACAAAAGAAAACACCCAAAAGGGTATCTTTGATTCTTGTGTTGAAGCTTCTTCATTTTGATTTGCAGGTCTGCTGGCTACCGTTTCTGATAACTTAGTAATCCATTTATATGATGTTGTGGCACTTAGAATGGTGCGTAAATTTGAAGGTCACACAGACCGTGTTACTGATATGTGTTTTAGTGAGGATGGCAAATGGCTATTGTCATCCAGCATGGATGGCAGCCTTAGAATTTGGGATGTCATATTGGCAAGGCAAATAGATGCAATTCATGTTAATGTGGCTATCACAGCTCTCTCGTTGTCGCCTAATATGGATATTCTAGCTACTACGCATGTGGATCAAAATGGGGTTTACTTATGGTAAGATTTGAAAGGTGGCTCACCTTTGCTACACCTGTATTTTTTGTGTTTATTGTGTTATATTAGAATCTGTTCATTCAGATCCTGTTTCATGAGTTGTTATGTAATATGTCTTCAACTTTCTCCCTTTAGGAATATGCAGTAACATGTTTGAGGTTGCTACACATTATATAGCACGATATGTAGATGTTACTGAATATTAGTGGCCATTTCTTCTTTTCCTAACCATATATTTTGTCTTTGGGTCATATTACTGTTTGGTTGTTGGCCTGTTAATTTCTTTTATGTTGCTTATTTTTCAGGGTTAATCAAGCAATGTTTTCCGGCACATCTAGTATTGATGCTTATGCAAGTGGAAAGGAGGTTGTGAGCGTAAACTTGCCATCCATCTCCTCCATTGAAGGGTCTCTGGACAATGACGTTGAAAAAACCTCTGATAACTATTTACAACTCAAAGGCACCAGTGGGATCACATTTTGTGAGCAGAAGATCCCGGATCTAGTTACTCTCTCTCTCTTGCCTAAGACTCAATGGCATAGCTTGATTAATTTAGACATCATTAAGGTTCTTTCTCTATCTCCTTTGAATGTCAATCCTTTTTAATGATTGCGGCCGACTTTTAATGCTGTAAATAGCAATTGCTGAAGGCAGTCTCCATCCAATTAAGTCACTTTTAGTTGTAACATTTTTTATTGCTCTGTAGGCTAAAACAACCATATAATTTTAAGTTTGTGAATTCAGAGGCTTTAAGAGTTTAGAACCTTTAAGTAGTTTGATACTGAAAATCTGTTTGATCTTTTTTCTCTTTCATTTTTTTTCTTTTTATAAAATTGTATGCAGTGGACGGTTATCTTATTCCATCTTGAATGAGATGAGTTGGCATTTTGGAGCCCTCTTACCAAATTGTGTTTTGGTGGTGAAAAACAGTCAAACTGATTGTCACTCGCCCTAACCTACCCATACTAGGTTAATTCCCAAAGCTAGTTCTCATCAATGCTATGAAATAGGATGATTTCAGCTTGCCGCAGAGAATTTGATTTTCAATGTTTACCATCTCTATTATGTTCATATATCATTTGCATCCTATGAAAAGAAATATATGATCATCCTGTTAAAATAAATATATGATTTGCAAATTTCAGGTTCGAAACAAACCCATTGAGCTGCCAAAAAAGCCTGAAAAAGCACCATTTTTCCTGCCTTCAATCCCCTCCCTCTCAGGAGATATAATGTTTAGGCCAAGTGAGGTGGCTAATGAAGATAGCAGTCCAGGAGGTGCTGAAGTGGGTAATTTTGGGGGAAAATCCAGCCTTTCTCCGTCCAAGTTTTTGCTGTTACTTCAGTCTTCAGCAGATTTGAGCAACTGTAATCCGTCACATTGTGGTTTTCTATTTCTATTCATTAGAAAAATCATGAGCTTTCACTCTTCTCTCTCTCTCTCTCTCTCCCTCTCTCAAATTTTGTATCAGGTATCTTCTGCTGGAAACAAGACCAAGCCTAATTGGTTTTGCACACATTTTTTGCAGTTGCATCATTCACTGAATATATGAAAAGTTTGTCTCCTTCCTCGTTGGATATGGAGCTCCGGATGCTTCAAATTATTGATGATGATGACCTGCAAGGACCCAGCGAAAGGCCCGAGCTGCATTCCATCGAACTGCTTTTAGATTATTTCATTCATGAAGTTTCTTCTAGAAACAATTTTGAGTTTGTACAGGCCGTTCTCAGACTATTTCTGAAGGTGCTGCGACTTTTGCGATGTTGTTGATGAGAACAATCTGTAGCTATATAACTGATTAGCGGTCTACTGCACTAGTACTCGGCACTGTGAGTTAACTGGATGCTATCTAACGTACTCTCTGTGGATTTTATTTTTTGCCCAGATTCATGGAGAAACAATTCGACGGGAGTGGCACTTGCAGGAGAAGGCGAGGAAACTTCTGGAAATTCATGGTGCAGTGTGGCATAGAGTTGACAAATTGTTCCAGAGTTCAAGATGCATGGTGGCATTCCTTAGCAATTCTCAGCTCTGAGTTGTTATTCGATTATTTGTGATTTTTTCCCAGTTTTGAGTTGTTTTAGGAGCCAGCAATCCTGTTTATTATTATTTTAAAAAAATAAAACTCCGAGCATTGGGCAATTTTGAGTGTATTATTGATTGGTCCTTGGGTGACTCAATAGATTGGGAGAAGTTTCTATATCACTGATTTTCAAATTATTTAAAATCTTATGTGCATTAGAAAATAGCGTATACACTATGTTAAAAAGTTATCGGTGTACTTTAGATAATTCAAAACGACTATGCAAAAATACATATTCAGATAGCGTGAGAGAAATTGTCAATAAGGAAATATGTGGCTCTGTCCTGCGTAGGAATGGATGCGTATCTATTAGAATATGTAAGGTAAGATCAACCGGAGCAATAAAAATGGATTCACTGGGATTAAAAGCTAAGGCTTTGTGCAAAAATTACAATCGAAAGACTTGTCACTAGCAGGATCCAAAGAGTCTTAAAAATTAAGCATTAACACTGGACGCATGACAAAGTCGAGAAAAAAATCTTTGGGGACGCAAAAATAATTATTTTGATGTAGCTACATCTTCAGAAATAGTTATTATTAAGAATCAAGCTGCGGACTTGGTCTGAGAATCTTAAGAAAAGGAGTTTGGTTAGTTCTTTGGGCTGATTTCTTATGGAGGGATGTGGGCCAACTTGAAAATTTTGGTGGATTTATTTTGAGGGATGCATCATCTAAAACATGGAATAATATTAATAAATTAATAATTGATAGATTAGGTGGGTTGATTAGAGATGAACTAGGAAGGCTGTAACACGTAGCAAAAATAAGGATCCACCTATCTTGGCAGCTCATCATGCAAGCAAATTAATTGAGAGATTATTATTCAACAGAAAAGTGGAAAAATTTCAGATCATATAATGGCAAACATTTAAACTCAAGGCTCAATATCATCTCGGAAGCTACTAACTTGGAAATTGTAGCAAAAACTAATTGGTAAAATACTCCGAGGCTTGGCTGTAACATACCTGAAATTCAGGTGAATCACTCTATTTTTGACAACAATCAAACTAATTTAGGGCTTATTTGATTACCTAAACCCTAAACCCTAACCTTACACCCTGAACCCTAAGTGCCACTCCCGTCAAATTTAGGCCATATTTGGTAGGATATATTGCCAGTATATTAGAATGGAATTTACTTGACAAATTAGGCTTGTGTTACTTGTTTTTGTGCGGCTGCTTGAGCTGATTTTCGGGAAGCTTTAACCTGTCCTTCAACGCGTAATCGCTCGTCTGGCTAGAAGCATGCGACAGGCAAGCATCGAGAAAATTGGGGACTCCCCTTACACGAAAAAAAGAGGTGAAGATTCAAAAGAGAAGGTCCAGCCAAGTGAGGAAGAGAAGGAAGAAAAGAAAGGAAAGGAGAAAAGGATAAAGAAAAGCTAATGCAACAAATTCTAAACCTTCTTGAATAATTAAACCTATAGTCCTTGTTGATTGTACATTTCTTTGAATTACGAAGTTTTGATCTCATCTTTTGAAAAATAGAACACCATCTTCGGCGAAACAGGATATGGAGGAGAAATCAAATGAGTAAATGATTCATAGTTAATTAATTGTATGATATTTTGATTGACTCATAGTAAAAATTAGTTGTTTTATATATTAGATGAGATAAGTTATCAACTTTGATGAATTGAGAAATGTGGGGATCCAAAACGCGAAGAACAGAGCATGATTGAAAAGTAAGTTAAATTATTAGATTACTGTCTATAATTACACTGTCATGACTCAATTGAAATTTTTCAGTGGGTCAAATAAGTGGCGTATAGATTAACTTTACTCCTTAATTTGAGATATTGTCACTATGTTTTTCATGTTTCTATATTGAGAAAATATGTGATTGATCATTTATATATTATTGAGTATGAACTGTTGTAAATTAATGAAAATTTGACATAGTGTTGCGCATTAGAACAATTCATTTGATTAAGGGGCTTTGTAGGAACCATTCAATTAAGGAAGCAATATGGAAACGTGAGAATAAAGTTTGGAAGAAATATCTTTAGATATTTAAATTTTAAAGATACGCAAATTTTGATGACGAACTTTTTATAAGAATGGGAATGAGTAAATGATTCATAGTTAATTAATTGTATGATATTTTGATTGACTCATAGTAAAAATTAGTTGTTTTATATATTAGATGAGATAAGTTATCAACTTTGATGAATTGAGAAATGTGGGGATCCAAAGCGAAAGAACAGAGCATGATTGAAAAGTAAGTTAAATTATTAGATTACTGTCTATAATTACATAATCATGACTCAATTGAAATTTTCAATGGGTCAAATAAGTGGCGTATAGATTAACTTTACTCCTTAATTTGAGAGATTGTCACTATGTTTTTCATGTTTCTATATTGAGAAAATATGTGATTGATCATTTATATATTATTGAGTATGAACTGTTGTAAATTAATGAAAATTTGACATAGTGTTGCGCATTAGAACAATTCATTTGATTAAGGGGCTTTGTAGGAACCATTCAATTAAGGAAGCAATATGGAAACGTGAGAATAAAGTTTGGAAGAAATATCTTTAGATATTTAAATTTTAAGGTACGCAAATTTTGATGACGAACTTTTTATAAGAATGGGAATGAGTAAATGATTCATAGTTAATTAATTGTATGATATTTTGATTGACTCATAGTAAAAATTAGTTGTTTTATATATTAGATGAGATAAGTTATCAACTTTGATGAATTGAGAAATGTGGGGATCCAAAACGCGAAGAACAGAGCATGATTGAAAAGTAAGTTAAATTATTAGATTACTGTCTATAATTACACTGTCATGACTCAATTGAAATTTTCGATGGGTCAAATAAGTGGCGTATAGATTAACTTTACTCCTTAATTTGAGATATTGTCACTATGTTTTTCATGTTTCTATATTGAGAAAATATGTGATTGATCATTTATATATTATTGAGTATGAACTGTTGTAAATTAATGAAAATTTGACATAGTGTTGCGCATTAGAACAATTCATTTGATTAAGGGGCTTTGTAGGAACCATTCAATTAAGGAAGCAATATGGAAACGTGAGAATAAAGTTTGGAAGAAATATCTTTAGATATTTAAATTTTAAGGTACGTAAATTTTGATGACGAACTTTTTATAAGAATGGGAATGAGTAAATGATTCATAGTTAATTAATTGTATGATATTTTGATTGACTCATAGTAAAAATTAGTTGTTTTATATATTAGATGAGATAAGTTATCAACTTTGATGAATTGAGAAATGTGGGGATCCAAAACGCGAAGAACAGAGCATGATTGAAAAGTAAGTTAAATTATTAGATTACTGTCTATAATTACACTGTCATGACTCAATTGAAATTTTTCAGTGGGTCAAATAAGTGGCGTATAGATTAACTTTACTCCTTAATTTGAGAGATTGTCACTATGTTTTTCATGTTTCTATATTGAGAAAATATGTGATTGATCATTTATATATTATTGAGTATGAACTGTTGTAAATTAATGAAAATTTGACATAGTGTTGCGCATTAGAACAATTCATTTGATTAAGGGGCTTTGTAGGAACCATTCAATTAAGGAAGCAATATGGAAACGTGAGAATAAAGTTTGGAAGAAATATCTTTAGATATTTAAATTTTAAGGTACGTAAATTTTGATGACGAACTTTTTATAAGAATGGGAGAATTGTAATATCCACTTTCCAAACTAATTAATTTGATATTGTCAATTTATTCCTGGGTTTATTTTGGGCACATTAAAAATAATTATATAATATGAATTTAAAAAAAAATTGGAACACAAAAACAATTTTGGCACCTAAAGCATGCCTAATATGCGCTCGTGCGCACTTTTGATAAATTAGGTGCACTCAAGTAGCGCCTCTAGACCACTTGAGCTAAGTTTGGGTAGATTGGAGGATTCTTGATGTGCGCCTGAGACAGTTCTCGTGCACAGTTGACGTTAGACACGGTGCCTGATGCACGCTTGAGGTGGTGTTTGTGTGCCAATTCATTTATATAATGGAGTGCTACACTGTTTTTAGTCGTTTCGCGCTGGAAGGAGGAGAAATGAGAGAGAAAAAGAAGGAAAGGAAGAGAAATGAATAGGAAAAGAGGGATGTTAAAGCTTCTTTTGGTTAGATTTGTTAGATTTAATGTTAAAGGTAAATATCCCTACACCTTATCTTTAATTTATTTCTGAATCTGTTTAGTTTTGCATATTTTTGATGGATTTAATATACATGCATACTATTTTTATCTACCCCGCTTTGATTATTCATCTATGTATGTTGATGCATCATTGGTTTTTGGGTTGTAGTAATAATTAGGGAGCCACTTAATCTTTCGTTGCGAGTCGAATTGGAGTGCGTTCGATCTCCGTTACTGATAACTTGGAACTTGTGTACCATAAATTACAAACGAGATGTTAGAAAATTGACGAGACTTATTCCCCGATTTATTTTTTAACGTTCAAATTAGAAATCTTTTTCAACAAATAAAAAAATATAAGAAAAATATTAGATGATGTAGAATTGCATATAAATGGGGGATGTGAGAGGAGGACTGACTCCTATTAGCGCGTTCGACTAAGGGGCAGCTTGAAAGTGTATTCGACTAAGAGGCAGCTCATTATGGATGCACTTAATGGTGAGTGGCTCACTATGGGTGAACTCGACTGAGAGTGATTCACTATGATTGTACTCGTGGGAGTGGCTCACTCTCGGTGCATTCAACGAGGAGTGGCTCATTCTGAATGCACTCAATAGAGAGTGGCTCACTACGGATGCATTTAATGGAGAGTAGTTTATGAAGGATGTGAGAGAGCTGTGTTAGGAAAGAGGGTAGTTCTTTACATGCTCTTGAGTCTGGTCCATGAGCGCTTTTCCAGTATGAGTCGCTTTCTACTGGGCGTCGCTCACCCTTGAGAGTTGTTCTCAGGAAGGCTTCGTTGCTCTCCCCCTGTTCTCCCGAGAGTTACTCTCTCCTCCCAGGGTCTTCTTTTCGTCCCCATTTCTCTCTCTCTCTCTTTTTTTTTATCCCGCCAAGGGTGAAAGAGTTTATAATACTTCATAGAGGAAACTTTAGCGCCAAAGCGGTTGAAAGGTGTCCCACATGGATTCGCTGGTTGTTGGGACGTTGACGGGAGCTACCATATCAGATGTCACCTTGTTGCAGGGAGGAGGCCGTGAGTGGTCCATTGGCGCAGTCATCAGGTGGTTTTAGGCAGCACTCTGCACATGCGTGTTCTAACCGCTTTGCTAGCTGCTAGTCCAAGGGCCTTCCAAATTGGTTTGTCTAATTGCGCTATCGGTTGGGCTATTGACGCTCGCCTCTTTGAACCCGTCACTCAATGGGCCTCGTTCTGGTTTGTGTTGAGCTGGATGGATTTTCTTGTTGAGGATAGACCCACCGCTTGTTGGGCTCTTTGTCGTACTGACGATTGGGCTTGGATTTGTGCCAACTCAGGATACTACCGGACCCATCACATGTCATTTTTATTGGATATCTTAGGATTTTGTTTTAATTTTATTATTATTTGAAGACTTTTATTTGTTTTGTAAAAATAGGTAAATATTTTAAAATATTATATTTATATATAAAAATATTTGTAAAAAAGAAATCATAATTGTTTACATATAGGCATTGCATGTAGAATCCATGCATGTGGGTCGAGTTTTATTTTGGTATTTGATTTGATATGTGTACTTTTTTCAGTGGTAAAAAACTTTGGTTTGTGATTCCCAATTGTAAATTTTGTACTTTTTTGTCAAATAAGAAAACTTTTGAATATGTAATATAGAGACCATTTTCAATTTATATTTTATAAAGTTATTGTAAGAAATTGAATAAAATTAATACATTTAAACGCACTAATATATTTAAATAGACTTAAGAATTGCGCTTATCATCCACAAGTGGTAAAAGAAAGTGATTTCGTCCCCGTCTATAGTAGAAAATATGTAGACGGTCAGCCTATGAATCTAAATAGTAGTAATATGATCTAGGATTATTAAGAATGTATGTAATCCTTTTTTAGAGTTAATTTTTTGAGTATGTTTTAAATTTTTAATATTTTTATCTGTATTTTACTTAGATACTTAAAACTTAGATTTAAAATTTGCATGTTTCAACTGCTGTTTGGATTTGGATATCAGATTTGGCTAGTTTTGTACTTTTGGATAATTTGGCCTTTGCTTTTGGAACGTGGACTTTGTATAAGAGATCATATTTGGATATTCGTTAATTTGACATGTTTGATATTTGAATTTTTGCTCTTATGGGTTTTGTACATGATTTATTGATATTTGCTATGATTATGGACACATTAGTTATATACATATTATACACTTATATTTATTGAGTATTCGACTCACGTTTTTATTATTTCTCATTCTTTCTAGATTAGAATGTTACGAATATCTTGTAGGAAGTTTAGATGTTATCGTTAGAGGAGGTTTTGTTTATATTTCGTGAGTATTTGTTTTGTAGTTGGGCGATTTTTGTGTTAGATGTATCTTGGTGTCAATTGAATGACAAATATGTTGATATTATTGTATATCATTGTTATAGAGTCAGGGTTTAGATTATTTCTTGTTTGAATATTGTGGCGTTCACTTTATATTGGATCAGTGATATGGTTAATATTTATTAGTTTGTCACCTTTTTATTACAGACTTTGGAGTATGACTATTTATTTAATTGAGTGGATAATTCGAAGCGATCCTATAATTGATGATATTATTGCCTACTATTGATGATACTGTTTGGTATATCGTTACATTCAACCTAGATTTAGATATTGTGTTTGGATGTCTTTATTTTAAAATTTTATTTTTGGGTTTTAAATTTATTATTGATTATTATATTATCTATTTTTGCTCCAAATTGGTGATATAATTGATGGTTGAAACTTATTGGAATCTACTGGATATCCTTTGGGATATTAATATATATTATTGAGTTGATGATGAGGATGTTATTTATTAATATTATTTATTGAGCTTTAATATTTCTATTTTGTTTACTGATGTCATTGATTATTATTGAATTATTAATATCCGTGTTATTATATTATATATTATATCTTATATCTGTACTTGAAACATTTATTAATTTATGAATTTTATCAATTGACTTTTGATATTGTTGATTTTGGTTAAAATTACTTGTTGGCAATGAAAAATTAGATGTACTCCTATACTAAGTGTTGGTGATAAGACGGGGTGTATTCTCATGCTAAGTATCAGTGATAAAACAGGATGTGTGTCCCACGTCGTGTTGGCGATAGAGATGGAATTTTGTTCTTATACCTAGAGTTTGCAATGAGAAGGGACGTGTTTCCATGCTATTTGTTAGAAATGAGACAAGATGTGTTCCCATACTATATATTGGTAATAGAGAGAAGATGCGTTCCTTCACCATGTGTCGGCGACAATTTGAGATGTGTTCTCATACTATATGTTAGTGATGAGATTAGATGTATTCTCATACCATGTGTTGGCAATTTGAGAGAGATAAGATTTGTTCTCGTGTTATGTGTTGGCAAAGAATTGAAAACCTATGTGGTTGAATATTAACTTGCACATATTAGTCAATTCGTCATGACATGAGTATGCAGTTGCTGGTTTATAGTCGTAGAATATGATTTATAAATATTCTTGTAATATTTATCATAGCAATGACCTCTTCTATGATAGGTTTGGTAGAATTTAACTGATTATTGGTATTCAAATTCTGAGAAATCTAAATTGTGTTCATGGTCTTATGGTTTAGTGGTAACCCTCAACAATCAATACTTGTGATGACCTTCGGTTAAGATCAATTGGTAGCATAAAGTTTCGGATATGATAGTCGGTTGTTATGGTACCAATATTGCTTTTAATTTTTATTGATATTATTATTTAAAATAATTATTATTTTTATATTCTTAATTATATTGCTTACTAAACTTTTGTCTCACTGGTACATTTTTTTTTGTCTCCAAATTAGTATAGATTAGTCGAGTTAGTTAGAGATCAGGCACTTATTGTGGAGCATGCAGGTAAAAGATCTTGAAAATCGAGCACTTATATTTTGTTAGTGGAGCGTTATTTATTTTGGGGCTATGACCTTTAGTTTTTGATATATCTGAATTTATAATTATTTTTATCTCATGTGCGAGTAGATGGACTTTTATTACTAGATATTATGATGGAATTGTTGTTGTTATATGCTAATTATGATAGTTATTTATAATTTGAGATTTTCGTATGGTCGATCTAAGTTGGATTTGGGCATCTTAGGCATGAATTGTCACCCTTATAATTTTTATTTTATAGAAATGCTGCACCAAAAAAAATAAAAGAAAATAAAGACCCAATCAAATGCTCAAATCTTTCATTGGACGTCAAGTTACCTCTTGAAATTCTTAAGCGTTACAAATCTCCTAAAATTCCTATAAAATGAAATTTATGTTTGCGTCAATATAACCATTTCCCTTCATTTTAATATGTAAATGTATAGAAAATTGAATGACCTATAAAAAATTAAATGAACTTCAAAGATATTATATTTGGTTATTTAATAGGAAACTATAATAATCAAAGCTATATAATACTATGAAAAATTACAAGTATATTCTATCAAATTATAATTTATATATTTTTTTCCTTCCAAGCATACGTGGAACTCTATAAACCCTGAAGGTGCATAATGCAACTTACGATGCCAATAAATAAAATCACACACGAGCATTATATGTGAGGTGAACTAAGCACAACACCAATAAAAAAATGATCCAAGTTTATTACAATAGAAATTTTCATCACTATTTCAGCATCTATGATGGTAAACTATGTCAAAAGAAGGAAGATTTCAAATGTAAAAATAATCCATCTTGTTAAATCTTAATTTTGTAAGACGACCGGCTGCGATATTACTCTTTTGATATTCAAACTTGATGTGTATATGTTCAATTTTTTATTTTTCATCTTTTTATAATTATTGATAATTTTTTTATTTAAATCGTTCGAATAAAAGTTTATGGAAATAGCTCGAGTTATTGTTTTCAAATTTATTTTGATTTTTGGAATATGTTTCAAATTAATAAGATATATATATATATATTTTACGTAATTATATGAAGGGATTCCTTTTAAAATCTGGATTTTATCAAAAAGAGGGAATATATATATATATATTTTTCCCAAAAAGGACTATATCCGGAACAACCTGTTAAAATTGTACAAGGGATGTGGAACAACTTTAATGGGCGCAGATGCAGAGAACTGTAACCCACACCATCAGGCCCACTCAACAAGATTTGGGTTCTGAAGCCCATGAAATCCGCATCAGAAGTGATTTAAGGATATACTTTTTAATTATTTTAAAGCATTTTAATTATATAATTTTTTATCCATAAATTTATATTAATAAACACATATAGAAATAATGTATATTAAAATAAATAAATGAATAACCATTACTGTTGCGTTCCGGATTTTTGGGTCCGAGCAACACAAATGATGAAGATTGAGTGAGAGGGAAGAGAGATTGAACGCAATATTTTTACGTGGAAACCTTCTCTTGAATGAGAAGGGAAAACCACGAGGCCTGGCCTGGAAGTACTTCACTATGAGTGTTTTCCTTACAAGAGGCTAATACAGTGGCCGAGCGTTTGAATTACAAAGAGATGAAAAGACAGTGGCCGAAGGCGTCTCTTTCTCTCTCCAGTCTTAGCTTTTTTGTTCTCGGAAAAATTAAAAGCTTTCCCACTAGTTTACGGAAAAGATCCTCCTCCCTCCCGATGCCCGGGGGAGAGTATTTATAGGCGAAAATCAATGCCGTGGCCACTTGCTGGTGCCAGTGGCCACCTCTCACGACACGTCCTGCGGTGTCGCGCGTGTACGGGAGGCACGTTTAGCCGTTTTGCAGGGAATGCCGGACGGGCGGTGACAGGCTGCGGTGTCGATCCCAGCGGTGGTAGTGCGTTGCGGGTTTCACGCGTTTGCGTAAGTTTGTTAGCCGAAATGGCAATCTCTCGGACGTCTTGGAGTGTCCTCGCGCTTTTATTGGGTCCACGGACTTCAAAACTCGCCGAGGGTTCTCGGGCTTCAAAGCCCTCGGGCGTTCCTGCACTGCCATTCCGAGATCTTCTCTCGGACTGCTATGATCATTCTCAGGCTCCTTTACACTTAGCTTCCCGAGTCAAGTACTTTTCTACCCGGTGGATCGGGGACCCTGGGTACTGAACCCAACACTAGCCCCCCATGCCCAAGGGTCCGAGATCTTCGGCCAGTTGGGCATGCTCTCTTCGATGCTTCCCGAGATGTCCTTTTCCCCTGTGAATGCTAGCCCGCGATCATGATGATTGTCAGTTGGGCATCTTGCTTGTCCGAGGATACCCTGCTGATGAAGACTTGGATCGAAATTTGCTTGGGCGCTTTTAGGTCCTTGTAACTTCGTTGACTTCCTCTCGGTCCGCGGACTTCATTGTCTCCGAGAACTTTATTCTTGTCAGAAGACTCTCACGCCGCCGTTCTGTGTTTCCTCGGGCATTAAATGCGTGATTGGACAAGCATCAATTACCTTGGAAAGGTAAACGCTCATCATTTCACAAGAGAACGGTAGGGTGACACGTGGCGAGCCATTAATTATCCTGGCGGACGGTCAGACTTCACGTGGCCAACGCGTCACTCCTTTTCCAGATCCAATGTCCGAGTGACACGTGGCAATGTTTCTTTTTCTGACTCGAATGGCCGTCTGACGTGTGGCACGGTAATTATGGCGCCTTTTCAAATTTTTCGGGCTATAAAAGGCGCCCTTCTACATTCAAACAACTCTTCTGCTGTCTTCCTTCTTCGAGCCCCTCTCGCAAAAGAAATTCTCTTCGTCTTCCAGCTTTCTTTTCGTCTCCTAATGAAGTCGACAAAGGCGCCTGGTGTAAGGGATATTGCGTCGGCCTTGACGAATGATAGGCTCGAGGAGCTTCGAGTTTTATTCGGGATCCCACGATGAGATGGCGATGGTGGTGCCGAGACCGGAAGACAGAGCCGCACCCTAGCGGCGGCTTCATCACGGTCCTATGAGGTTCACCTCAAAGTGGGCTTCGATTTCCTCTTGCTACGGAGCTCCACGAGATTATGAGGCATCTGGCGTCCCATTGGCGAGGCTCCGGCCCGACGCCATGAGGTACCTTGTTTCCTTGTGCGTCTTTCTTCGTTGCCAAGAGAAACTCCTAAACGTCACGGTTGTCAAGGTTATGTTCCGTTTCACACATAACCTTGACTAGATCACCATGACTCCTCGGCGGGAGTTTGCGTTGCTTTGGGGGAACCGGACTCCACGAAGCGCCGGAAAGACAAATTTTTCTTTCACGGCGGTTCCCGAGAGATTTGGGCCATCCCAAATAAATGGGGAAGGTGAAGAGCTTGCACCGCAGAGCCCTCCCTCGAGATAGGGAATACGCCAAGGATCCGACGGACCGGTGAAAGCCAATCTCGGGGCTTCCACTGACAAGCGCAACATTTGGTTGCTGCCCGAGAACTTGAAGGAGGCCAAGTGGGTCTCTGAGTCCACTCCCCTTGAAGTCCAAATCCAAGAAGAAGTTGAGAAAGAGGACGGGGACTCTTAGCATTTCAGTCCGCCCGTCCATGCAGAAGCAAAGCGGTCCGTCCGAGATCCAAACGCCCGGACGTTGAGGGCTCAAAGTCCTCTAGCCGTGGTGGAGGCACCTTCTTCGGAGGGCACTATTTCTCGACGCGACGAAGTTTTGGATGGTGACACTATTGCTCCTCGGCAAGAGAAGGAAGTCCTCTCATCCGAGGTCCTCGGGGTCGTGGACTCTCCATGCCTTTATTTTTCCGGTTTCCTGGGGATCTTCACGAGGTTGATGAAGTGACTGAGCTCCCGGAAGTCCAAACGACCGTTGAGGTGACTGAGCTTCCAGAAGTCCAAGCCACTGAGGGTCCTGCCCTCGGAGTTTCTGAACTACCTGGCGAAGCGCCCACCCCCGTGGAGCATCCATCCGAGGCTATTGAGGTCGACGACTCTCAGTGGGACGTTGAAGCCGAGGTCGCTGCTGAGCCCCCAGCCTTCCCAGTCCAAGCTGATGAGGGCGAGCGCCCTGAGGAGGTTCCTGCTGATGGGACCCCGAGTGTGCACGACCTCGGACCTTTGGAGGTGGAGGTGGAGGCACCTATTGTCGAGCCCCCAGCCGTTGCTGCTCCTGTGGATACTCTTACTTCTGAGGCTGGGGTTGAGGCTTCTGTGGTGCCCGGCTTCGACGCTCCAGCTCCGAGAACCAGTGTAGAGGCCTCTTCGAGTGGCGCTCCCTTGCTTAGAGGTATTGCCATTTTCCCTCGAGGTGCTTTGTCCTTCCATTATACTTCCTTGGTTCCGATAATCCTTTTCTTAAGGCGCAGCTCCAAACTATGGCCGAGAGGCTCAGCATCATTTCTGGAGGGGTCGCTCGGACCCTCTCCCAGTTGGAGGAGCCGGAGGCCGCTGAGAGGCCTCTCGGAAGGGCCGAGGCGGAGCTTGCGATGCCAAGAAGGAAATAGCCTCTTTGAAGGATGTTGTAAGGCGTCGGCAAGACAGATCTGCGTCATCAAGAGGAGAGTCTAAGAGTGTCCCTTAGGCCCGGGACCTTACGCCTTTATTGGAGCGCAAATCTTCGGGGCGCATCCGGATGTGTCGCCGAGTACTTCGCCTTATTCGTCTGGGGTTTTCCTCTCTGCGGTACTCCATCCCCTTAATGCCGGTGCTTTGAGAGCCGATGACTTGCTGGGCATTGCGGAGGCCCCTTTCCGAGCGACGCCCGTGCTGGTCCTTCAAGATCCATTATCTCCGGGGCCGTCAGAGCCTCGGATGGGAAGCGTCCTTGGACCTTCCCGAGGCAATTTATTTGTCGGGAACCAGCCCCCAATGCCTTGATGTACTTTTGTTATTATTTTTTTTGTATATGTACTTTGTTCCTTTGTCGAAATGAGAAAGAAGTTGTTGAAGATTGTTGTGCCTTTTTCTTTTCCTTCCTTGTACTTGTTGAATTTTTCGACCTCTAAGGCCGCTCGGTCGATCCCGAGTTTTTGAATACGACCTCTTGGGCCGCTCGGACGGAACCGAGTTTTTGAATACGACCTCTTGGGCCGCTCGGACGGAACCGAGTTTTTGATACGACCTCTTGGGCCGCTCGGACGGAACCGAGTTTTGAATACGACCTCTTGGGCCGCTCGGACGGAACCAAGTTTTTCGAATACGACCTCACAGGCGCTCGGGACGAACCGGTTTTTGAATACGACCTCTTGGGCCACTCGGACGAATCGAAGTTTTTCGGATACGACCTCCTGGGCCGCTCGGACGGAACCGAGTTTTTTGAATACGACCTCTTGGGCCGCTCGGACGGAACCGAGTTTTTTGAATACGACCTCCTGGGCCGCTCGGACGGAACCGAGTTTTTTGAATACGACCTCTGGGCGCTCGGACGGAACAGAGTTTTTGCCTTAGCTTCTCGGCCTCTCTTGATAGTATTTCTTGAGGTGTGTTGCATTCCATGTCAGGGATTAGCCTACCCTCCTGGCCGCGTGGCTTGTATGCCCCATCCCGAAGGATCGCGAGACCGGAAAGGTCCCTCCCATTTGGAGAAAGTTTGTTACGGTAGGCATTCTTCCCGGTCGCCTCAATGCTTCTTAACACCAAATCTCCGACCTCAAACTGCCGTGCCTTTACCTTTTTGTTGTAGTAGCAGGCACTTTGATTGCTGATATGTTGCAATGCTTAGTCGTGCTCGATCGCGGGCCTCCTCGAGTAAGTCAAGGTGCTCACGAGTCTTTGGCCGTTGAGGTGCAGGTTGAAGTGTTCCACTGCGAGACTTGGGAGGCCCACTTCCACCGGTATAACCGCTTCAACCCCATAACAAAGGCTAAAGGTGTCTCCTTCGTGATTCCCTCGGAGTAGTTCGATAGGACCGGAGTATAGGGGAGCTCATCCACCCCGAGCCCCAGAGTCTATCGCCTCGTCTTAAGCCCGTGCGGGATAGTCCGATTTGTGACCTCCACCGGGCCGTTGGCACGAGGGTAGGCGACGGACGTGTGGATCGAGTTGATTACGAGGCAATGTGATGCACTGAGAACCGCTTCCCGGTGAAGCTGCGTCTCGTTATCGGTGATGACGCACTCGGGAGCCCATACCCGCAGGCGATTGATTGCCGTAGAAACTCGGTTGCATTTGCTCCGTTATTCGCGCGAGGGGCGTTGCCTCAACCCACTTTGTAAAGTAGTCGATCCCCACAATGAGGAACTTTTTCGGCCGGCCGAGGGGGGGGTCCGAGGATATCAAGTCCCCATTGTGCAAAGGGCCACGGAGAGGCCGCAACGCCGGAGTCTCCGTGTGTGTGGTCAAGGGTTCAAGTTCCCGTGGACTTGGCGCTTCTCGCACTTTCGCACGAAGTCCACGGCATCATACTTCATGGTAGGCCGTAATACCCTTGCCTCATTATTTTGAACGCCGTTCTTGCCTCCACATGGGATCCGCAGATTCCAAGATGCACCTCCTGGAGGGCGTATTCTGCTTCCACGGGGGTCAGGCATCTTAAGTAAGGGGTTGAAAACCCTCGGCGATATAAACGGCCGTCCACTATGGCATACCAACCCGCGGTCTTTTTGACCTTCTTGGCTTCAACGGGGTCTCGGGCGAAATTCCATCGGCAAGGTATCTTGAGTACGCGGTCATCCAGGTATCACCGTCAGACACTGGCATAACCCTGGTGTCGGGCTCATCTACCGTTGGTCGCTCCAGTGTTTCCCTCATTCCTCGGGCGTATTGCTCTGGGTCCCCACACGCTGCTGCTTTTGCCAAGGAGTCCGCCTTCTCATTATCTTCTCTCAGAATGTGCACGAATTCAATTCGCTCAAAATCTGAGGTCATTCCTTTCACCTTCGTGAGGTACTTGGAAAGTTGAGGGTGGTTCGCTTCAAAGTTCCCGAGGACCTGGTTGATGACTAGCTCGGAATCACCGAAGACCACCAAGTCCCCGGCCGAGCATTCCTTTGCCAATCAAGTCCCGCAATCAAGGCCTCGTACTCGCGACGTTATTGGTCATTTGGGAATCCCAAAGTTACCGAGTACTTAATTTCGGACCCCACGGGAGTTCTTAGTACGACGCCTTGCCCACCAGCCCTCCTTCATGGCGAGCCCGTCCATGAAGCGTCCATCTTGGTGGTGATCCCCTTTCCCCGTTCTGTGCTCTCGGCATCATTGCTATCAAGTCTGTTGCCTCCACGACAAAATCCGCAAGGGCCCTGGCCCTTCATGGCCGGCCTTGGCTTGAACTTCGATGTCGACCCGCCTAGCTCAATGGCCACTTTATTAGTCGCCCGAGACCTCCTAACGGAGAATAGTCCTCGGCGGCCGGTCGATCGGACTACAATTCTATGTGCCCGGAAGTAGGGCCTTAACTTCTGGCGAGTATACCAGTCTGCAAGAGCGACTTTCTCGCATGCGGGTACCGAGTCTCCGAGTGCCAGAGGTCTTGCTAACGTAGTATACCGGGCCGCTTGATTTCCACAGTGTTCTTTCACCAAGACCGAGCTCGGGGGCTTGGCCGGTCACCAAGTACAAATAGAGCTCCTCTCCCGGCTCTCGGAAGCCCGATGGAGGGTTAGCAAGATACGCCTTGAGGCCCCGGTGCCTCCTCACACTCGTTGCTCCAACGAAAGCCTTGGGTCTTCGGCCCTCTGAGTGCCCTGAAGAAGGGCAAATGCCTCTCGGCCGATTTTGCCAAGAAGCGGGATAGGGCGGCCACCCGTCCCGTGAGTCTTTGAACGTCTCTCACAGTCCGCGGGGATTGCATGTTCAAGATCGCTGGATCTTCTCGGGATTCGCCTCAATCCCGTGACTGTGACACTATATAGCCCGGAACTTCCTGACGTTACCCCAAATGTGCATTTCTTGAGGTTGAGCTTCATTCCGTGCGCCCTCAATGCCCGGAAGGTTTCCGCCAAGTCTTCGACGTGGCTTCTACTAACGGTGCTCTTTACGAGTAAGTCGTCCACGTAGACTTCCACGTTCCTGCCGATTTGGTCCTCGAACATCTTATTGACCAGTCGTTGGTACGTTGCCCCCGCGTTCTTGAGTCCGAAGGGCATCACCTTGTAACAATACGTCCCCTGGTCGGTCATAAAGGATGTGTGCTCTTCGTCCTCGGGACACATTTTTATTTGATTGAGCTTTGAGTAAGCATCCATAAAGCTCAGCAGCTCGTGACCGGACGTTGAGTCCACCAACTGGTCGATCCTGGGAAGTGGAAAGCTATCCTTCGGACAGGCCTTGTTGAGGTCTGTGAAGTCGACGCACATCCTCCACTTCCCATTTACTTTTCTTCACCATTACCACGTTGGCTAGCCAATCCGATCTGTCTGTACCTCTCGAATAAATCCCGCGTCCAGGAGCTTTTTTACTTCCTCTCGGACGGCCACCAGCTTTTCCATTGAGTGATTTCTCCGCTTCTGCCTGACAGGCTTGTGGTGAGGATCTACACCAAGCCTGTGCACTATCGTCTCGGGAGAGATGCCTGGCATGTCCGCGGGGGACCAAGCAAACACGTCTGAGTTTTCCTTTAGAAACTTTGTGAGCTGGTCTCGGACGGAATCTTCGAGAGAGCTTCCTATTTGGACACACTTTTCCGGGTCCTCGGGGTCCAACTGAACTCGCTGGGTAGGCTCACCAGGCTGCGCCTGCCGCAGTGTTGCCTCATCTCTGAGGTCGAGGTCTTCCATTGGTCTCGAAGGGAGTCCTGTGTGACTGCGATAGATAGCACATCCTTCCAGTGGCTTGCTCGCCGAGTACTTCCCCTATACCGCATGGGGTTGGGAATTTCATCTTTAAATGCGGGATGGAAGTTACCGCTTCAAAGGCAGCAAGGCAAGGACGCCCGAGAATCGCATTGTAAACGGGACGGGGAGGTCCACCACGAGGAAAGTGAGGACCTTTGAAGCCGTCCTCGGGTATGTTCCCGGTGTGACTTCTAGTTGCACGATGCCTGGGCCCGGACCGGTTCATTATCAAGTCCATAGAGCGGCCCCTCTCGGGGCCTTCATCGATGTCTTTTTATCCAAGCTTGAGTACGCATCAAGATAAAGCAAATTTCGGAACTTCCATTATCGATGAAGACTCGTTTCATACGGTAGTCATTAGCTCCGTGCAAACGAGGGTCATATAACCAGGGGATCACAATGGGGGAAGTTACATGGGTCATATCCTCTTTGCTAAAGCAAATTACATCGTCCCTAATACTCGTCCTCGGCCTTTTGGAAGCCCAGGCTCCAAGTCGCTTTCCCAAATTCTAGGGTTGACACCATGTTCACAACCCCAGCCGCAACTTCGGTTCCTTGGGGTTCCACTTGATTCGATCACTTGCTCCGAGGGTTGTCCGGTCTTTGCAGAAACGGCTTGAGGTGCCCCCTCCGATTAGCTCTTCAATTTCCCTCTGCAAAGACTTGCAGTCCTCAGTTGCATGACCCCCGCAACGGTGGAAGTCGCAGTACTTTGACTGATCCCCTCCCCCTGGATTTTTCAGTGGCTTGGGCCACTTTACAAACTTCTCCGCTTGAATCTGCATTAGCACATTCGTGCGCGTGTCGTTCAAATGGAGTCGGAGTGGATCCCGGCGCGTCTCTACGGACGGCCGGCTCAAACTTCCCCGTGTTTTGTCACAAATGGGGACTACGGAAGTCCCCGCTTTTCTCTTCATCTCTAATGGTCTCGGACGGTAGCTCTCGTCCTTTTCTGGACGCTTTGCTTCATTGGCCTCTTCAGCTGCTATGTAGGCCCTTGCTACGGCCTCGGCCTCCTCGAAGCTGTGAGGGCCCTTATGGATGAGATGCTTAAAGAAAGCACCCCCCCTCCAGGCCAGATAGGAAAGCATTTAGCTTCACTCCGTCCGACTGACTTTGAATCTGCTGGCCTCGGCCACGAATCTTGCCAAGAACTCCCTTAGGCTTTCCCTCGGCACCACCCGCTTCACGCGAGTGAGATGCCGTGGTCATTTCTCCGTTCTTCTACTTGAGGCGAATCGCGACAAAACGCGCCGCCCGACTCGCCAAAAGTGCTAATGGAGCCGCGGGCATCCCGTAAAACCATACTCTCGCGTCCCCCTTCGGCGTGGGGAAGCATTGGCACATGGTGGCCTCGTCTAGTCCCCAGGCTCGGATGCTCCCCGAACAGGTTCGGGTGGTCCATGGGATTAGCACTCCCCATCGTACGCCTCCGGTTGGCATTTTAAACTTTGGGGCGGCGCCCTCGTTCTAACGTCCGTTGTGAGCGGAGACGGGGATACTCGCCCACGCTGCTCTCCCTAGACGCGATTCCGAGACTTTCTCAATCTCTCCTCCACATGGGGTGGAGCAGCCGTCCTCCTTGCGTTGAGGAGGTGCCTCGATTCGTTAAGTGGTGGTTTCTGCGGTCTCTCGGGGGTCCTTCTTGACCCCCCGTGCGTGCGTCGCCTCTCGGGCCCGATTTTCTGATGTCCCCGAGGCCGGGACCAAGACGATCCTCCGGGGCTCGAGGATCCACGCCACTTGAGGCCACCCGGGTTCTTGGTGGCTCTTGCCGGCGGCGCCACAACCGCGCTCGCGCCTCCTTCCTCCGTTTCTGGATGTTTCTGCCTGGGAGCCCCTGGAAGGTGCTCCCCTCGCTCTCTCGTCTTCCCTTGCGCAAAGGGCGAAGACGGCCTTGGATATGTCGTCCATTTTGGTCGCCAAATCCCTTATGACTGGATCCGGATGGTTTTCGATGCCCACACGGGGGTTTGGGGCATCCTCCTGCTGGTGTCGAGTAGTGGCCTGGGGTGGTGCGCTTGCCTGCGCTCTGGTGCTCACCATGTTATGATGCTTGGAAGTAAATGCTGTGACGTGTGGTTAAACGTGATCTAAGAAGGTGAGAAGTTGACTTTTTGTCCTCTTCCCACAGACGGCGCCAATGTTGCGTTACGGATTTTTGGGTCCGAGCAACACAAATGATGAAGATTGAGTGAGAGGGAAGAGAGATTGAACGCTTGATATTTTTGCGTGGAAACCTTCTCTTGAATGAGAAGGGAAAACCACGAGGCCTGGCCTGGAAGTACTTCACTATGAGTGTTTTCCTTACAAGAGGCTAATACAGTGGCCGAGCGTTTGAATTACAAAGAGATGAAGACAGTGGCCGAGCGTTCTCTTTCTTTCTCAGAGAGTCTTAGCTTTTTTTGTTCTCAGGAAAATTCGTCAGAGCTTTCCCACTAGTTTACGGAAAAGATCCTCCCCCCTCCCTGATGCCCAGGGAGAGTATTTATAGGCGAAAATAATGCCGTTGGCCACTGGGTGCCAGGCTGGCCACCTCTCACCTGACACGTCCTGCCCGCAGTCGGGGTGGGTGTCGATGTACAGGGAGGCACGTTTAGCCGTTTTTGCCGGAATGCCAGACGACGGTGGTGATGCGGTGTCGGTCTGGCGATGGTAGTGCGTTCTGCGGTTTCACGCGTTTTGCGGTTTGTTACCGTGGTGGCAATCTCGGACGTCTTGAGTGTCCTCGCGCTTTTATTGGGTCCACGGACTTCAAAACTCGGCGAGGGTTCTCGGGCTTCAAAGCCCTCTAAGTGTTCTGCACCGCCATTCCGAGATCTTCTCTGGGATCACATGATCATTCTCAGGCTCCTTTACACTTAGCTTCCCGAGTCAAGTACTTTTCTACCCGGTGGATCGGGGACCCTGGGTACTGAACCCAACAATTACATTATATAAATATTTTTTAAAAATTAAATAAAATAAGTTCACAGATATTTCTCATATACAATATACACCACAGTCCGGCAAACAAAAAGATCCGACCCGTAAACTTGAAAGCTTGGGTATATGAGCTGGCTGCTTGTCCGGTTATAAAACCCTACCTTTAACTGACTTGTCGTCCTGAGTGCTGCCTTCTTCCTCTTGTTGTCGGGAGAACGTCTTGGACTAAACGGTACTCTCAGCCCTACTTTTTCGACTCAATTTCCGATCGGTGACAATTTTCCTCCTCCTCCTAATTTTAGTTTCTCTTGAAAGGATCTTGATGTATTTTGGTTTAATTTTTCAGATCTGCGATCTTATCGAAGCAATCGTTCTTCCGATAAAACGCCATGGCTCTGGTTATTACGCATTCTTTATGCTTCTATATCTCTTTTTTGGCGCAATAGTTGCTTGTGCTGCCATGTTGTAGTATTGTTAATGTTTTGTGGCTTCTTAATTTCTTTTCCCTCTCCAAATTAGGGGATCAAATATTCATTCTTTTCGAGTTATATTTTAGGAATACCCCTTTCTAACAGGACTATTGTGGAACAAGATAGATTAACTATGCCCTTGGTTCATTTTCATTTTATGAATATTTGATCTGGTATCAGCTGTTTCATTGCTCATCATTTCAAAATGTAGACTTTCCCGGACAACCTCTAACCGGTTGTCGATATGATCTTATTACTTCTGTTAACTTCCCTTACACCTGGGCGTTTTTATTTCTTTCATTTGTTAGCCGATTTCATAAAAAAAATGGGGCTGTTTTGATCGACGGTGACTTATTTTCATTTTCATTTTACTAATGTTTTGTCAGACCAGATACTGAGATTTTCCTCTCCTCCTATTTTATTAATGTAAACCTTGCTATGTTTTTGGTTGGGTAAGTTTGGGTTCCTGCAGTCCTTTTGTATGCATGCTATAGAATCTCAATATACTTATTAATCCTGATTCTTTTGCCCTATATTACGGGTTTCATGGTTTAAATAATGTTAAAGAAAGTTTACAGGTGAGTAAATTGGGCGCTTCTGGAAGGAGGAAGAAAAAATCTTGCCTCGATTCAGTTTCAGATTGGAATTATTTTTGTTTTTTGAAACTTTAGGTAGATAAATGGGGAACGCTGAAGGGCTGATAGTGATGTAAAATATTGATTTTGCTTGTTATTGTATTGATGAAGTTCAAATATATAGGGAATGAGGTTAGGTGGAAGTCTAGTTGAGATTGATTAGGATTGGATACATTGATGTTATTTTAGTGACAGGTCATGTTTCTTTTATTCCTGGTCTGGTCTGCTACTGTGGATTACTCGACGAAACTTTCCTCCCGTGATGTGAGTTGACTGATCAGGAATTCATAACTACATGATGCTTACCACAATATGATGAGCTCTATTTGGAGAGTTTGATACATCCCATCTTCAGTAGTTATTTGGTTTATGTTCATTTAATGGTGACCTTATGAAAGGTGTGATATTAGCTAGGTATGATGGATATCTCTATCATTAATTTTGTATTGTTTTGTTGTAGCACAGTCGTTATGGGACCTGCTAGTATTACAATCTGCATCCATGCTGTAACAGAGCACTTGTATGTGTAATATTATATATACAAGTAACTGTTTTAAGTGCCGAAGAGCAGCAAAAGAGATCCTTATGAATTAAAATTATAATTCAAGCAAAATCATGGAAGTCTCTACTTGTAACAAGATTCAAACATTTGTATTTTGAGTTGCAGTATTGTAATTAGAGCTATTGCCTGTTTGAATGTCCTTTCCGAAGCAATTTATCAGGATCTGTTCCACCTTTAAAATGATGGTCTCTTTCAAGAATTTATTCCAACGGGCTTGTCTTGTAGGTCTTGCATGCTACAAAAAAAAACAAGAATGCTTTTAAGATCCTTATCGCAGCTGAGTACACGGGTGTAAAAGTTGAACTGACAGAGAATTTTGAGATGGGTGTCACTAATAAGACTTCGGAGTTTATTAAGATGAATCCTATTGGGAAGGTGTGTTTTCCATGTGAGGATTTGCCTATTGGATTATGCATGTTATGATGCAATTTTATAAATGATAAAACTTAATTATTCCAGGTACCTGTTTTGGAAACACCTGAAGGGCCCATTTTTGAGAGCAATGCCATAGCACGCTATGGTAACATTTTCTGGGGTTATTATTTTTGAAAAATAGATGGGAAATTAGTTACAGGATTTGCTGTTTCATAAATTCATTGGCTTTGGTGAATATGTACTTCATAATTTGGCTGTTGCAGTTACTCGTCTCAAGGCAGATAATCCTCTCTATGGGTCTTCTCTGATTGACTATGTAAGACTATTTCTTAGATTTGAGAATGCATATAAGTTATTAAATTAGCAAATTTCTGGGTTTTCCTTTTGTATTCTGCTCCCCCCCTCCCCCCTCCCCCCTCTTTTCCCTCTGAGGGAAAAATGAAAATTAGAGCAATGAACATAGGGAAAAGAAAAGCTGGGGAAATGGTGAAGGAGAAGCAGCATTCTGTTGGGTTATATAATTTGTTGTTGCCTATGCATGCTTTCCAGGGACACATTGAGCAGTGGATTGATTTTGCATCATTGGAGATTGATGTTCATATTGAGTCTTGGCTCAGACCAAGAATAGGGCGTGCAGTGTACCTTCCACCGGTTAGTATATAGATGCTCATTTTGGTGTAATGCATCCCACTGAAGCTTTATTTGGTTCAATGATGGAACGCTGCATTGGACTGTTGTGGTGTTCCCACCGCTGAAATTTTATTTGGTAAAGATTATTTTTGGATTTCTATGCCTAATTTGGTCCTAAATGCTTGGCAACAATCAATTCGTGCATATTTTTAAACTTACTATCTATTTTTTAGTGTCGTAGTTTAATTGAGGTGTCAATTGTCATGTACATATGTGATATTTTGTAGCAATAGGTAGGAAAATATATAATGAAATTGAGTTGACAAGCACAGTCAAGGAGAAACGATAGTGACATGAGTCATGACCCGACATAGATATGGTGACATAAAATTTTTCTAACCAATGACAATCGTTTCCTATTAATATGAGAATATTTTAAATGCTCTCATAGAAGGTAAATTAGTAAAAACAACATTATTTAATATGAAATAAACTTTTGAAACTCCAACCCATGCAATTGAAATATTCATTCTCTCTCTCTCTCTCTCTCTCTCTATATATATATATATATATATATTTCTTGGTTTGGGAAAGTAGCCAGTAGCAACTCAAAACACTGTTAATGTCTCTCATTCCCTAGTTTCTAATTGGAAGAACATTAGACCATCACCAACATATATATATATATATATATATATATATATATATATATATATTTCTTGTTTTGGGAAAGTAGCCAGTAGCAACTCAAAACACTGTTAATGTCTCTCATTCCCCAGTTTCTAATCGGAAGAACATTAGACCATCACCAACTCTCTTTCTGTTTTTTTATATAACTAATAGGTGTAAATAACTAGTCTCCAAGCTGGGACTTTAATTTGTATTTTTTTTTGCTAAAGTACAAAATTAAAGGTCATTAAAAAAACCCTTTTGATTTAGAAACTTAAAAAAGAGCGCAAATAAGTTCTCAATTATCTGCTTGTCCCTGTGTCATAATGAAAAGTTTTTTTGAACATGTCTAAGCGTGTCCACAGTATGTTGGTGTCAAATGTGAGTCCAACACTGATATGCTATTCCACAGGAAGTGTCCTTGTTTCGTAGGTCTAGAGAGAGTACTAGAAATGAATAGATGTCATTTACTGTTCAATATTCACACAAAACAGGATTAATAATTAGGAAACATGGATTGCCCTTTATATGATGTGTTCACTTGAACAGAAACATGGATGGTTCACACAGAATTGCTTGTAGTTTCTTGTTGCTAACTTTGGAGCAAACAAAGGACCCTTGAAACAACTGCCTTAACTACAACCCAATTCTAGACGATCAAAATGTTTACCATTAATTTTTATATGGAATATAGCACAAGCGACAGAGAAGGGGGGGGGGAGTGGAGATGGACATTTGATAATCCTTATTGTGATATGGAGTAAGAGAGTGGAAGGGAAGGGAAAAATTGAGTTGGGAGGACAAGAATTACTGTTTTTATTTGCATTCTATGTTGAGTTATTTACATGAGTTTATGGTGTCTATTCTTTAATTGTTTTAAACTCCTCTTGTCCCTTTATGACTATAGGCATATAATAAATACATGCCCCCTCTTTTTTGCTGACTTGTGTTTGAGCCCCTCGGAGAAATGTATATTAATTTTAAGTTTTGAATTTACAATGTTTTTTTACTGAACACTTCAATTACTGGATAATAAGGACCACATTTACAGGAACCATTGGGATGTTTTTTTACAGTTTTTTCCCAAACTCTAGGAATCATTGGGATGTTGAGTTTGCAAGCAACTGCTTTTCTTCCATTCAAAATTTTTTTGAAACATTAAATTTTATTCTCCCATGTAATAAGAGCATTTTTTTTTTTTTTGCACTTTTCAGTCTAGCGTGCACTTCTATATTGTGTACAAAAGCACTCTCTTGGCTTATTGGTTCTTCTTACTTGGACTTGTGGTATATTTGTTAAATTTTTGGCATTTTTTTCTTTTTCAATTCAATGTTGCAAATTTGATGTTGCATAATTATCAATTTTTATTGCTCCATTACTCTCCAGTCACTGCTCATCATTGTTGTTAAAGGTCTCCATTAGTCACTGATCACAGTTGTTAAAAATGTGCTTCATATGGCACGAGCCTGGGGCTCAAATCTTGGTGCCTCTTATATATCTAGGTGATGATCATTCCAAGAGGCGCGTGTTTAAGCTTAAAGGCGAATGCTCCATTTAGGGTCAGAGCAAATGCTTGAGGGCTTTCTTTATTTTTTTTTTTAATTCAAAAATTCTTTCTTTCAAATTAGCAATTAGAATTAGTTGTTATTTTTAATGCAGACTTGATATTTGAGGAAATGGTGTTAATTAAAGTAATGAGTGGTTGTTTAGAAGAATGAATGGAGATTATGATGAGGATAATGAATATGTATTTCAAGATAATTCTTTGATAATTCGATTTTGTTACTAAAGCTGTTAGATTAGATGAGGTTACACGTCATACTAGATTGAGAAATAGTGTGAATTATTATTAAGAGGGAAAGCTTCTTCCTGGTCTACGAGTACCTCTAGCATCTGAGTTTGTAGATGAGGAAGCTGCTAGCCTAGATGAGACATACAGATGAAGAAGCCATTAAGATGTACAAGTTTAATGAAGCATATGAAGATGAGCTTCTGTTGACAAAGATTCAACTTAACATGCAAGATGAGTATCGATAAAAGATTAAATCCAACTGTTGGTTTTGTTAAATTCAAATCAAAAGTTAGCTTTCAAAATTTAGTTGAAGTTTATCAGTTTTACATATTTAGGTGGATCCCTCCTTTCTGTACTTATATTCCTTTCCCATAATTTTTGAAATGCTTTGTGCAGTGCTGAAATGCACTTTTGACTCATATGCAGTGTATGTCTTAGCCTTTCTTTTTCGGGTTTGAGAGTGGGTCTTAAATTTACTCTACTTTCTCTACTGTGTTGAAAGTATCCTTTCTTCATAATTTGTTTTGCTTATTGGGGGCGGTTTATTGGAACTATTACATTCAAGTTCATATGAGAAATCTTCATTTTACTTGGTGTAATTTTGGAGGCTAGGCTACTCACGATTGCATCTGCCTCAAGGCATTTAAATAGTGTTGTTTGATGCTAAGCCATGTTCTGGTTTTCTAACTTTGCATGCAGGCTGAGGAAGCTGCAATAACTGCTCTCAAGAGAGGTTTGGGTGCCTTGAACACACATCTCGCTTCAAACACCTTTCTTGTTGGGCATTGTGTGACATTAGCTGACATAATTTTGACATGTAACCTATATTTGGGTTTCACTCAGCTCATGACGAAAAGCTTCACTTCTGAGTTTCCTCATGTTGAAAGATATTTTTGGACCATTGTTAATCAGCCAAATTTCCACAAGGTGCTGGGTGAGGTAAAGCAGACTCAGTTCGTCCCACCTATTCAGTCTGTCAAGAAGCCTGCCCAACCTAAAGAATCTGCAAAACCGAAGGCATCGAATGAACCAAAGAAAGTTGCCAAAGAAGTGGTTGAGAAAGAGGTGGTTATCCCCAAGGAAGAAGCAGGGGAGGAAGAGGAAGCACCTAAACCCAAACCGAAGAATCCTCTGGATCTGTTGCCCCCTAGTAAGATGGTCCTTGATGAATGGAAGAGGCTGTACTCCAACACCAAGACTAACTTCCGTGATGTGGCGATTAAAGGTATACCATTTTGCTAATCCACTGTCATGCAGAGTGCAAATGCTAACTTGCTCGTACCCTAGCTTTTATCTTATTTTCATGATGAATATCCCGGTCGTTTATGAGCTTATCATGCTTGTACCTCCAAGGTGCTGTCTTCCTGCACTTCACCGCTGACTCCTAACATTTGGATCTCATTTTCGAATGATTGAGAGTATCCTAAGTGTCCCCTTGCTGTTTCACATCCTAGCCAGCAAACCACCACAAAAGACATCATTTTGTGGTTGAAATCTTAGTTATCTGGACTGGCCATCTAGCTTCTTATCGACCTGGACCAAAGCTTTAACCAGTGGGGGAGTAAATAGAACTTCTAAGTTGGTAATGAATGAATCTATGCATTTTTGCTGGCCTAATAACAATCATGAATAATAATTGTTTAGTATTCAATTACTTCATATTATCATAAATAATAATTTTTTTTAAATTCAATTACTTAATATTCAACATAAAAACATGGTCATGAATTAATGTATGATATCCTTGAAATTTGAACATTCCATTCACCAAAACGAAGTTCTGGAATCCGCAAACAATTACATTTATAATCTAGAGTCTTCGACACATTACTATTCATGCTGACCAATTCTCTTAAATCTTGCTTGTAAAACACTAGGATACCAAACTCTTAACGAACTATAATCTGTTATAGAATGCTTGAATTTTCTGGTTTGTCAAGAGGTTTTGAGTTGGCACAAAAAATAATAATAGAAGAAAAGAAGATGAAAGTGCGTTTGTGGTGTATATATCTTATTCCATTGCACTGTATCTTGCTATCGTCACAGGTTTTTCACCAGATGAGACTCAGCTGTAGTACTGATTACCCCCTGGTTATGTTTTTGTGTGTGTGTGTGTGTGTGTGTGTGAGAGAGAGAGAGAGAGAGAGAGAGAGAGAGAGCTGAGCTAATTTTTCCCCTTTGAATTAGGGGTTTTCTTTTGGGTGGGCTGTTGGACATTTTTTTTGGGTTTTTGCTTTCTGCCCGTAAAAGGTTGCATACATGGTTGTCATGTAGGCACGTTGTCAGTCAGTTAAAAGAACTCAATGGTGCTAGGAAATATGCAACCTCAGGAGAATTGTTGTGGCAATACCAGAGTTCAGAGTAGCCAGCAATGTTATTTTCTGTTTCATTTATAGTGCAAAAGTGCTGTTGTCTTGGAGTATCTCCCTTACATGTTTGCGAGGGAATGCAATTGGTTGTTTAAAAGGCTTTGATTAGCCTAAAGACTGTCTTTGGCACGAGCTGGTTGAGTTGAGCTGGTGCTTTTCCTTCCTTTTTACAGGATTCTGGGACATGTATGATGCAGAGGGATACTCGCTGTGGTTCTGTGATTACAAATACAACGATGAGAACACTGTGTCCTTTGTCACCCTGAACAAGGTCAGTGGATTCCTTCAGAGGATGGATCTAGCTCGCAAGTATGCTTTTGGGAAGATGTTGGTTATTGGATCTGAACCCCCATTCAAGGTGAAGGGTTTGTGGCTTTTCCGTGGGCCTGATATACCAAAATTTGTACTCGATGAGGTCTATGACATGGAACTATATGACTGGAAGAAGGTTGACATCTCTGATGGAGAACAGAAGGAGCGTGTTAACCAGATGATCGAGGACCATGAGCCTTTTGAAGGAGAGTCTCTTCTGGACGCAAAGTGCTTCAAGTGAGAGGCTCTGTTGCTTTTATTATCATTTTTTATTTATCTGGTCTTTTTTTTTTTTTTTTAATTTTAAGGCAGAGGAGTTTGCATCTCAGTTTTGGACTTTGTCCCCCCGTGTTTTCATGATTTAAGGCTCTAGAACATTTCCCTTACTATGTTACTTAAGAATTGTGTTCTGTGAATTAGTCCTTGAGCAACAAATACGGCCAGTCTCCTCGCTCATTTGATAATGCAGCCCGTGATTTTTATTGGCTTGTAGGCGAAATTTAGTCTATGGACGTGGATAATTGAAATTAAGTGCATTAAGTAACGATTACAACCAAGTACTTCCGTTTCAATTTCAGTCCTTTTTCTTCTTAATCTCAATGCCAGCAACTTCTTTTGGAAAAGATCTAGTAGCAGAATCCATCAGCTTCGGAATTTGCTATGTGAAGATGCTACAATGATTATTTGTTGTGGTTAGGGGTTGTTTGATTCTTCATTCTTCTTCTCAATCTCAATGCCTCGAAAGTTGGATTGAAGATCCCGATCTCGTGACTTGCGATAGGGCCCATATGCAAGTTCAGCGTCAGTTGACTGTAGATTAACTACGGCCTTCGGCTAAATGCTTAAGCTTGGGAGATTCATTTTTCTATTTTTCAGGACTCTTTTTGTCTTTGGTGGGCTCTAAGAAACAAGTTTTGCGAGAGGCCTTAATCGTGATACCCATGGAAAAATTATGGAAAAAGGGATTTCCCAACTCCCCTCAGCAGTTGCTCTATAACTAGTGAGCCAAATGTCTCCGGTGGACTATTTCGACCCACGTCCTCCAAGGTTGACCCACACGGGTACCTAGATGGTAGATTTGTATGGCTCTACCCTCATACAATATTGTGAAATGAATACCGTATTTTGTGAAATGAATACAATATTAAGGTGAATATTCTACGACTCTGCAAGTTTGTAGAGAAGCTTTTCTTGTAACCATCTAGAATAGATATTCTAGGAGAGAATTTGAGGATGGGGAAAATAGTTGAGTATTCTAGAAGCGATATTGTCAAGAAATATACTATGAGAATTCTAGAAGCTAAATCCCAATATTTTTTTCTGAAATGATCCCCTCTAATTATTTTGAAGGTGGATGGGAAGAGCCCCACTATAAATTGGGGAGGAGATTTCACTTGTAATCAGTAAGCAAAAAGCTCTCATGCAATGCAACTTCTTTACGTTGTTTAGCATTATTCTCTTTGCGACGTTGTGTTTGTCCATTCATAATCTTATTTCGCCTTCGGGTCACTTACCCTGTGATTAAGTGTGAGTGATCAGCTGACTTAATAAATTTAAAGGTGGTGATAGTACTAAATATTGTACAAATAAACTAATTAAAAATGTCATTCCGTGACACAGAGCTATAGATGCTGGTGAATCTCCCACACCTACCTATTGTCAATGCCGGTGGAATCTGAGAATCGCTTTGATCTTGGATGTATGTTAAAAATTGTATGGGCGTACAGTATCATCAGCCATAAGATACCCACTCAGAGGAATGGATGGCTCAGATGTTAATTTTTTAGGGTATGGAATCCCCAACCATATTGCTCAAACCAAAGAATCGATAGACCCCCTTCCAGTTTTCCCATGATAACCATCTTTACTTTTACAAGTTGCCCACCAGAAGAGTATATATATGGTAGGAATACCGTGAATGCTTAAATAGATCATACTGAAATACATAGTTATTTTATTTTGATTAATTATTAAGATGTGTGATATTTATATATTTTTGATAATTAATTGATATTTCATAATCTTTATACTTTTAATTTGGAAGCAGCTTTGCTTTTTTTTTTTTTTTTTTTTGTATGTGTGTCAGTGTTGGAGGTTGGTGTTTGTGGTTTAAATCAGATTGCCTCACCTTGTGAGGTTTTCTTTTATTATATTGGCTAAATGCATTTTAAATTACAAAGATGAAATTGGGCAATCACATTTCTAAAAACAAGGAAGATAATATTATAACATATTTATATGGACTATATTGTAAATAATTATGGCGTGATATGTGAAATTGCTTTGCTATCATTCCTTTGTTGCTATCTCTCTTTTTAATTGATAATGGTTGATAAAGAAATATCAATTTACTTATAAAAAACTAATGTAAGGTATTATGACTTCTATCAAAATATCAACTATTTTGAAATTGATTGAAATATGAAGAAGAGAAATAATTGAAGTATTCATGGCCTCTCTAATCTAATAATAGTTAATCTCAATGTACTTAATAGGCTAACGATATATGGGATTAGTCAAAATTTGAATGGTACTAGCATTATCACTATAAAGTGGAGTGTAATCAGACTAATAGAAGCCAATCTCTCTGAGAAGGATACAAAGCCAAACGATCTTAGAATAAATTGCAAACATTGCACAATATTTGGATTTTGTGGAAAATATAGCAACACAATTATCTCTATTTTACTTATCCATGAAATTCACAAGCTGCTAAGGAATATATGCCCACAACTGATCAATAGTCAAGTATAAGGATATTAGGATAAATTAGTGTCACTGCAAGTAATAAGATGAAAAAAAGACTAAATTGAAAAAAATAATTCACGATTAGATGATTCATGAAAAAAATTGAATAATCAAACAAACTTTGACTAAGTGTTATTGGCATGAAGTATTCATAAACTAACTTGTTGTATATGAAAGGAGATGCCAGCTTAAGTAATAATTTAATAGTTCTAATTGTCAATGAACTATCGAAATACATTTAGATTGGAGAGAATTTTACTCTTCTGATGATGATACTTCACGTTTACATCTAAGGGAGTATTGATTGAAGATGCATATTGGAGACTAACCAAAGTGACTAAATCCTATGTGTACTTATGTTGATTCATGATGATACAGAAAGAATCAGTATAGACTTTCAATCCTAAGAAGTATGCAAGATGATTAAGATCCCTCATATAAAATGAAAGGCTAAAGGTGTTGATATAGACAAGTAATATCTCTTCTAATAAAACCAATACCATCAACCTAAATGACAGTAAGAATAATACTAACAGATATATTACGAAGAAATATAAGTGAGTTATAGCAGCCTAACTTAAATGAAAATTTGAGTAGTGTGGATTAGAATTTGTCAAACTATGATTTGGGAGTTTATTTCAATCCTCATAGAAATTACTTTAATTTGCATACATCTGAAGAGAAGGTGGACATCAAACCAGGTGACAGATTATATAATTTTATTCTTTGAGATCGCCATAAAAAATTATGTTTTTAATATTCATTGGACAAAGTAGTCACCCTAGTGAAGTGACAAGGAAAATAATTATTCTTATTGTAGTCTTTTTTTTATAATGGGAGCAAAAGTCTCATAATAATTCACCCCATATTTCTGTCAGTTATTCAAAGTAACCAATCGTGCTATATAACAATTCAAAGTATCGTCAGAATATAGTTTTGTTAAATAAATTCATTTGTACTCAAATGGCTTAACACAGTTGGAATAAAAAATAACATCACATGTATAATTTGACTAAAACTTCTAAGATTCTTCTTATATTACCTCACCCAAACATTCATACTTAACAACCTTGGAATAACGTGAGAGTACATGGATAGAGGTCAACGTAGTATAAAGCGAGGAAGCAAAAAAAGCTATACAAAGTAGGAGGTCGAGAAACTCTAGTAGATCGTCATGGATTACTATAAGAATACATATGGTCCAAAGGGTGGAACATAACAAACCAGCTTAGGTGGAGGATCAAATTGAGGAAGTGGTAAAGTTGTACGCCGTCATTGATTAATTTGGTTAGATTTGAACAGTTTAGGAGAAGGAGACTCATAGTTGAACTGGGCAAGAGGTGGCATCATAGACAGTGACTTAATTTGAGTTGAGAAGAAGGATTAATTTAAAAAAATTGAAGTGCTGTGACATACGAAATTTTTTAGTGGAGGGATCTTAACAAACATAGCCCTCATGTGAGATACTATACCCCAGGATTGCACATTTGAATAATTGAACAAAAAGTATCTGCTGTTTATGGGATAATAGATAAACAACACAAGCATAACTACATATAAGCAAATCAAGATAGTTGGAATGCTAATGATGGAAGTGATAAGAGTATAAAAATTCAATGTATATAGGATTATCGATTGATTAAATAAAATTCAGTATATACTGTTCAGTTTAGAATTTGAATGAAATAGAAGGCTTAAACAATGACATTCGAACAATATATAAAAGGTGATAATTTTTCCGTTTAGCAAGCCATTTTTGTAAGTTGTGTATGGACAAGAATGTAATGTAATAATTTCTTTCTATTGAATAAAATTATGAAAATCATGAGAGATATATTTTATGTCAAAATTCTACATTAATATTTTGATACTCAATAGAAATCGACTTTCTATGTATGTTAAAAACTTTTAGATGATAAAAAATATATCAGATTTAGACCAAAAAAAAAAAAATACAAGATACTTACTATAATTATGAGTGAATATCACAAAATATTTATAATTTGTATGAGTTAGAATGAGAATAATACCATATGTTGATTATTCAGTTTTCAAAAAAAAAAAAAAAAGAAAGATAATGGTCTGCGTTTGATAACTATTTTGTCCAGCTTCTCTGTGGTAACCACCCACCAGTTAATTTGATGAAAATCATCTATATATATTGGGGGTGATTTTGATTTTATTCCTAAATTTAATTATCTGAGAATGCAGAAATACAAACAACCCGCAGTGAATTCAATGACGACAGGTTAGTTCGATCCTTAATTTCAATTCTGCATTTGGCCTTTATATAACATAATTTTTAAAATGGAAGATCAATTCATATCTAACACCATATACATTATTATGGATCAATTTAAAATAGTATTTAGTATGGCGACTATAAGGAAAAAGTAGAAGAGACAAACCCTTTCTAAATTTGGATGCAGAGCAACCAAAAAATTTGGTGAGAAAATTATCTTGAATACCCAACACACCAAAATTCACTAAATAGGAGAGAACAATAAAACTAGGATAACTCAATCTTTTGTGCCATACTTATTTATAGTAGAAGTGTAAGCTAATAAAATGGATTGTGGACTATATTATAGAGAAAATAATTATCTAATTTTATGCCATTTTATAAGTATTTTTATTATCATCAGACCTACATAAGATTACTATCATGATAAAAATATTACAATTTTTATCATTTATATGTCCTATTGAAATAAAATAACTAGAAATCTCGAGACATATAAATATATATGTAACTAAAGAATTAGTATCGTCAATCATACGAATAGATAACATTAGTATCACCACACTTATATAATGTTCCATATTTTCTTTGAACAAATTATGTAATATATTATGAGAAATATAAATTTATACATGAATTTGGGTGACTAATTAGTATATCTTACAAATATTTTTTAAACCTATTTAGGATACAAATATTTTATGTAGAAATATTTTACAAATTATTTTGTGATAATTTAGTATTTTAAAACAATATCTTGAATTCTAAGAAAAGCAATTATTAGGGTTAAAATAAAATACCAATTGATCAAATAAATTGATACTTTTAATATATATCAATTGGGTATAATTATGAGACAATTATAAGTTAATATTAAGGCTTAATTGTCCTCTAATTAGGATTAATTAAGTTAAATGGAATTCCGGAGGAGGTACAAACCCCACATCCTCCGAATTGAAGCCTAATTTGAATTTAATTGAGCAATTAACTTAATGCTAAGCTAATATTCGACCTTAAGAATAAATTTACGAATAGAAATTCGGATCAAAGTCGGCTAAATCTCGGCTAAAAATTGGGTCTCTCATGGGTTAGAAATGGGCGCTGAAAATCAGGGGAGGCGTCGCAAATTGTTCAAAATTGGAAAATAAAACACTTAATTCGACCAATAAAAGGCTCCAAACACAACAATGATGACATTATTTAGTTGCCTATAAATTTTAGAGGCCGAAAACGTAATGTTTATCTCGAATTTGGAGAGGGAAATCCAATAAGGAAGGAAACCCTAGAGAATAAAGAGGAACAGATTAATACGTGTTAATTGGAAAGTAACTCATTGATATCAGTGTTATTCCACAACCTAATACCTGTCTTTGACCTTCAATGATCGTTATGTTGTTCATGCGGTCGAATTTGAGAGAAATTCAAATATGGGGCAAAAACAGGGGTTCTAGAAAATCCGAGATATTGGAGGTCTATTTCTAATGTTTGATTCATTATTTCAGCTCTAATGGTTTTATAGTGATGATATATGATGATATTGATAATCTTTATGTGTCAAATATTAACGAACAACTCAAATTTGGAAGAAAAATGAACGCAGGACCACCATGGCAAAAAATAGGGGCGACAATGTGGTGAGAAGAACATGGGCTTTGAATTGAATTTGAGCGACGTTTGAACGTCGGAACTGAGAAGAAGGCAGGCCAACATTGAAATCGGGAAGAAAGTAGTTCACTCGAGCATGGCCTCTAGCAAGCGTCACGCAATAACATCTACTGCAGTGTCGTTTGATCACCCTCTCTAGCGAACGTCGCATGGCCGCCTCAAAATCAATTTCCTCGATCGCGTGACCCCACCGTTGTAAAGCGCGTGCGCCGCTTCATGAGTAGGACCATGGCCTTGTGTTGCGCTTGTTACGAGTGAATATTTCTTTCATGTGTGATCCGTGGTTTTGATACATTTTATTTAGATGCAATGTTATGGACAATGCGATTCTAGTTTTATGTAGGGATGTCAGTTGAGCGTATGGAAAATTGTTTAGTGAATTTCAGTTAGTCGAGATATTGTGGCCGGTTGAATATAAGTTACTTAAAAATTTATATTTTATCTTTCTTAATATTTGATGTCTGACATTATTTTTGTTTCATTTATTGTTTTCACTTCTCATATATTTATCCCTTGGATAAACTGAAAAGATTGTGATAAGATACTAATATATTTAGATACATATATTCCAAAAAATATTATTATAGTATGTATTTATTTGATACTAATTCTATGTATAGTGGATATGAGTCTTGTTTTATGAAAGAAATCTAATAATTATGTGACTATCGTAGTGAAATATTGTGGAATATTAGCGAGCAACGTTGGGTTTGGACACGTGTTATGCCACTTGTATTAGAGATTATCTAAGAGGGGAGATGTCTTTGATGGGCAAACTTTATTGCATGTCAAATGGAAAATATTGGATGCCTTGCATGACTTACCTAGCTGATAGAATAGTAAATATTTAGACCTTTGGTTTATAGTGATAAAATATTATTCAAAGAGTTTAATGGTCAAATAGACTTCAAAGTGTCATGGTTCGATGGAATCTATATGTTTAATGATCTGTTGAGATCAAATTGTTCAAGAGTTTTATGTTGTTATGCCGAGCTAATTTGTATTGGAAACTGTTTACTTAAACTATATATTCTCATTTTACCTTGTGGCTTTTAAAAGAAGTTCTTATGTTCATTATTATTACTGTTGCTTTTTATTTTGGATATAGATTGTTTGCTAAACCTTTGGCTTATTTATCACACTTCTTTATCTTCCAAATTAGTGTAGGAACTCATGAGGCTTATTGGAAGATCAAAGAAACGAGTGGACAACAGAGGTAGAGCACTTTGGAGAGTACATATACTGAGTTTAAATTAAGTTCTTGTTATAGCAGTTAGAAAAAGGTTTAAAGTCAATGTATTTGATGGACTACATCCCACATTATGGTTGGTTATCTTCATTATAGCAATTTATTATTTTAAGCTGATAACTATTCATATGATAAAATTATCTTATTATTCATTTGGAAGTCCATATTGTCATCCAAATCACCTAGTATTGTTTTATCATAAATTGAGCAGTTCATGACAGTTATGTTATCAGAGAGAATGGTTCAATGTGGACATTTGATGACTTGGAGGGATTAATGATATTTTGAGAATGTTAGACGATTTATTAAGTGTTAAGTGCTTAGGACAATTTGGTTACTCTGGGTCTAGGTTGTTTGCTATGAGTGGAACTTAGAATTAGTTTATTGTTGTAAAGTCCCTTCATTTAATTGGAATGCCGGGATATAGTATTAATGTTAGAGGATTGGCCATAGCACCTAATGGCTTAGGAGCGATGGATCTAGTCGGAGTGTGATGCGAGTCCCACATCAGAAAATTTGAGACAGAACCTTTAACTTATAAATTTAGATGACTCTTCCCATCATAGAGCGTCCTTTTAGGGTGGACACTTCCCTTAAACTTATACTCGCATCAATGGTGCTTTTATTGAGACCGGCCCTGACTCGAATAGGACTACTTACGGCGAGTTCTGATAAAAAAAGGCTATCTGTTAAGGGACTGACCTACTACTGGTGCGCTGAAGTGGAATAAAACGTCGTAGAGTAAAATTCAACCTATAAGACAGTACCAAAGACCAAAAGTTGAGGACAAGCATATATCCCACTGGTGGAGCGTTAGTCTGAATAAAGGACTCAAACAGCCAAAATTTCCATGTGGGTAAATTAAAGACCCTACAGACATGATAGGCCGACTGCTAGCGCTTTGTGCCAAATTCAGCCTGTCATGTCTGACAAATCGAAAATACATGGGCATTGATTGTCTATGTTCATGGGTCTTGCTAGACCATCGACAATTGAATACTTGCCTTCTAAGGCTCGGGTACGAGGTGGAGTAAAACGTCGTAGAGTATTAGACCACCGAAAATACTGGTGCACCGAGATGGAATGAAACGTCGCAGAGTAAAATTCAGCTTATAAGGCAGTACCAAAAATCAAAAGTTGAGGACAAGCATATATCCCACCGGTGGAACGTTAGTCTGAATAAAGGACTCAAACAGCCAGAATTTCCATGCGGGAAAATTAGAGACCCTGTAGACATGATAGGCCGACTGCTAGTGCTTTATGCCAAATTCAGCCTGTCATGTTTGACAAATCGAAAATACATGGGTATTGATTGTCCATGTTCGTGGGTCTTGCTAGACCACCGACAGTTGGGTACTTGCCTTCTAAGACTCGAGTACAAGGCAGAGTGAAACGTTGCAGAGTGAAATTCAGCCTATAAGGCAATACCACAGATCAAAAGCTGAGGACAAGCATATATCCCACCGGTGGAGCTTTAGTCAGAATAAAGGACTCGAACAGCTAGAATTTCCATGTGGAAAAATTAGAGACCCTGCAGACATAATAGGCTAACTGCTAGCACTTTGTGCCAAATTCAGCCTGTTGTGTTTGACAAATTGAAAATACATGGGCACTGATTGTCTATGTCCATGGGTCTTGCTAGACCACCGACAATTGGATACTTGCCTTCTAAGGCTCAGGTACGAGACCAATCAAATGGGCCCAGTGTGGCACAATAGCTCCCTTTGCTATTGCTTATAAATACCCTTTAACTATCAGCCAAAGTATCTGAAACCCTTCATCTCCAAGTGCACTCACTGCAGAGGAATTTCCACTCTAGTATTAAGCCATCCTCAGTGGCTCGAAAGGACAGCTTGATCCTCTTTGAACACTAAAAGACTTGCCTTGAGGAGCCCTTTGGGCAATGATCTTTATCCAAGGTGACACTCAGACCCCCATTGCATGCACCAAGTCTGCCTTGGTTACACAGCTAAGAGGAATCAAGCTTCTCACTGCCATCATCTCTCCACCAAGCTCCCTCGGACAACTTGGTCTCTTTGCCAATGCCACCATTAGCAGATTCCTTGTCAGGGTTGAAAGAGTAGATAACTTTATGTTCCACTTTTCGGAAATAACCAGATACTCATCGAGGCATTAAAGGGATTTCTCCAATAACACAACCTAGGACCCTTTATGTTTCTATTTGTAATGTGCAAGATACTGGCTATTCGGATCATCACTATTTCGGGTCAAACCTTTGTTTAAGTATCCATCAGGTTCTGAATGAAAAATCTACTGAAACCCCTCTCCTCCCCCCAACCCCCACCAGGTTCAACTTGACATCATTTGCCTCAAAAATTAAGTCCCCTGTGCCCAGCAGCCTGAGACGAAAAAGAAAGGTCCTCATGTTAATGCTCACTAATTCAGCACCATGCTACGCATGAGCAAAAGTCATCAACAAGACAGTCCTGGAATTTGTCAAGTCTCATTGTTTCGTTCAAGTAACTCAGCACTGTTTTGTTTGAGAAATTGGAGGTCCTTCATTTGCAGCTTTATGGCTTCCTTGGACAGGGGCTTTGCTGGAAACTTCTCTGGTGAGCCTTCAGCCACTTTTACTGCTTTCTCTTTGACCATCTCTTCTATTTCTGCACGTTTGACAGTGGGGAAGACGGCACAAAGAATGATTCCTATTAATCTCTCATCTTCTTCTTCCATTGGTTCATTGCCAAAACAACAAACATAAATAGCTTCAAGAGCTTTTGCAACTCGAATTTCCATGGGGATTGTTGGGGCTGCAGCCTTTACCCTGGCTCGCTTCTGCAATCCCACAAATTAAGAGTATTATGAGCAAGAACAGACTCTTCACAAAAATCCACTATTCAAGTCACTATTAGAATGTATGGGTTTCTTTTTTTCCCCAAGCATACCATAAAACTAGAGCTACTTTACATAATCACCATAATTAGTCACTATTTAATTTTCAATTTAAAGACTATATTGTGAACAAGAACAGACTCTTAACAAAAATCCACTATTGGAATGTAAGGGTTTCTTTTTTTCCCCCAAGCATGACCACTATAAAACTAGAGCTACTTTACATAATCACCATAACTTGTTACTATTTAATTTTCAATTTAAACACTAGATATTTTTTTTCTTTTTCTGAATATCACATCCCATGATCATTTTCAGTTGGAACACTACTAAAATGCTCAATTTGCTCATCATACTAACTACCACATGTTTTGATATTGGTAGAGGAAGAGTGGTGGTATTTTTGTCTTTACTCACCAAAATTTGACTAAATATGTGATAGAAGGTGATATGGTGAGAACAAAGATAATTTTAGTGGTGGTTAAATGAAAAACAAGAATATCAGTGGTTATGTAAAAAAAATTGCTAATTTCACAGTAACTATTTATTTAAAAAGAACTTACTCTGATTAGGTTGTTTTCACTTAACCAGCCACATTTCCATGTTTTTAACATGATCAGTATTTTTATTTCTTCACTTACCACCTGCAAGTTCTATTAACTTCCGTTACAGTTTTTGGCAATTTTTGTTACTTGTTTTCTTCAAATAACAAAAATATCTTTGTATGGTTTCACATGCTGAAAAACATATATTAAACTTGCTGGAAAAAATTTACAACTTTCACTGTAAATTGAGTAAAGGTGACAAATCAAAAGGCAAAGAACATGTAGGCGGCAACTCAAAAGAAATAAGACTGTGGTTATGTGAAAAATATGGAACATTTATGTGATTAAGAGGATAAAAATACTCTTTTTGATCAACATAATTATACTGGTCTAAGCATTAGTACTAATAAGTATTTGCGAAGCCATTAATCTACTTTCCCCTACTTCTGACAATGGCTTACACTCATCTTTCTTTTGTTCAGAAGACTATTGGAGGACAATCAAGGTAAGCAAGGGCCAAAAAGGGCTTGGGAATTAGGATATCTTCTATTATAGGACAGCACATAGGAAATACGGACACTTCCTCAGGGCATCATATCAGTCTGAGTGACATATTCAACAACCAGTATGCACCAGACACATTAAGAATTCGTTTTTTTTTCCCTCAACACAGGGTACATGCTGAAGACATATTTCAACGCATCAATTTTCAAAATATTAATAGACTTAGGTTTGTGGTAATTAGCTAAAATATCCAAAACATAGTTTCTTGTTGAAGAGAACAAGCTATTTTAACCAATTACTTAAAGAAAAATAGAGAGTGAGCTTATAGTGATCTAGTGTTCTGGGTGAAAACGTGTGTTCAGAGCCAAGTGTTCTGTGATAGGCATTGTGCAGCAAATTCAAGAACAGGAATGCAACAGGAAAATAGAGGATTGATGACCTACAACTTAGTCAAAGTGTATGTCATGGTGAAATGTCTCTCCCAACACCCTCCCCACCGACAAAGGTATTAAATGAGGGCATGTGATGCTGAGTAAAATTAGTGCTGCCCATTGATGTCATGACCACAGACAGCCATAGAAGTCTGCTCATGGTGACGGTTGATTAAGATGAGTCAAGGAAGTCCTAACGGATGGACTGAAAGCTGTATTTATGGTATGAGGTGTTCAATCTGTTTTCAACTACCGTAGGTTTCATTTGGTTTATCCGTAGGTTCCAACTCCTTTAATCTTCTACTCCTTGGATGAACTCTATTATCAAAGAAAATCGAATGTCTTCTTACTATGACCTTTTGGTTCCAAATGGCTCCTTATGATATCCCACAAATTTGCCCTTATCAAACCTTGCTTCCAACTGATCTGTTTTCAACTTCTTTATGAAAGTCAGGCTTGGCTTAGTTCCATACCACTTTAGGAATAGACTTAGATGAAACCATATTTAATATGTACAGCGTCCACAAAGGTCACAAGTGAATATCCCAAGAAAGAGTTTGGATTTTCTGTATAACTCTCTATGGATCCCACCATGTCCTGAATGCACAATTTCTTCCTTCATAAATTTTAGTTAAAATGTGTTCCTGGTGGAGTCCATTGTGAGGCTATGTCTTGTTCTTTGAGGTAATCAAGCTAGGAAGTAATCTAAAAACCTTAATGGCCTTTCATGCTTATGCCAACCTCACTTCTGAACCCCTGAACTTTTCAAAGACTTTCATATTGGTGTTTCTTAAGACACAGACCTAACCATGACAAACCATTAGTTAAGGTAATAAATACACACGCCCCATACATTTTCCTTTTTTAGTTGATGTGTTTCATAATCATGTCATCATGACAGATGAGGAACTGCTTAAGCTAGCTGCGTTTTCCCCAGGACATTTGAGCCACCAACTTCAACCATGTTGGCCCATTTAATTAACATTGCCATCAGAATTGATGGTGTATGATTGAAATCATTATTTCTTATGCAATTTAATCACACTCACACACACCCTCAGTTTTTTCTAGTTCTTCATCCTGGCATTTGAATCAAAACTCTACAAATATTTGAACAAATACAGCTACCAAGAAAGAATTTTTCAGAATAGAACTAACCTCTCTTGCTTCATTCATCATGGCAATAAAGTTCTGTTCTTCAAATTCGATGTCATTAGAGATCCGAAGCCTTGCTACTCCCTCCAGAATTTCTTCAGATTTGAGCAGACCTGCACCAACAGCTGCTACCCAACAGCACAGTAGGACATACAAAGAGTTCCCCACCTGCTCATAACAAACCCCAATTAAACTCCAGCACCACAAAACCATTTGAGTTTGGTGAAATGAATTTTTAGTTCGGTGAAAAAAGACTACAAAAGCATCTATCCAAAAATGGATGAAGTGCTGTTTTAGTTTGATGTCTTTTCTTTTCTTTTTTCTTTTTTTTATAATGTTTTATTAGTCAACTCCATCAAAATAAAAAATTTGCAATTTTCCAACTTCATTGAACCTATCATCAAAACAATCACACTTAAATCATGTTTCACAAGAGAAGGGCCTAATACTTGCATACAGTTGGCTAACTACTTTCTTCCACCCGGGATATGCACTCAGATATGCTTAAGTGGCGAAAGCACAAAGGGAATATCAGCAATTCAACATCCACCAAAGCTTTTATTTGCTCAAACAACTTTTTGTTTTTTTGTTTTCACAATTAAAAATTATTCAAATCAAAAGGTAGGGCTCAATAAAGTTGAACTTAGAAACTAGATTGTAGTTGTAAGCAATATGTGTCAAACGCATACAGAGAAAGAACCAAGGGAAACCTGCAGAAAACAACTTTTTTTCAAAACTCACAACCAATTAGCAATCTAAGTAAGTGTGCAGCGTCTAGCCCAAAACCAAATATCATTCAATGTCAGACAAAATTCAGCAGCCTTAAGTTGGGAACATCATCAACAACATCAAGTAAAAGCATTTAGAGCAACCTCAACATCAAAATTAAAACAACTCCAAGGAGAGCCTACTAAAAATATATAAACCAAGATCAAAGAACATAAACAACTTTAATCTAATTGAACTCTAAAAGAATTCAATAACAAATTTTTTATGGTAGTTTTTAAAAATATTTGTCATTTGGGTGTTTGTTCAAAACATATTACGAGAAGGGATGCTTTTTCACAGGTAGGAGAGAGGGGAGAAAGAGTAGGGAGGGTGACATCAATTCGGAGAGAGAAAGAATGGAGAGAGAAGCGCAATTTGCATGGAGAGAAATCGTTGGGAGGAGGCATGATTTGAGGAGAGATATATCACGGGGGGCAATTTCCAGGAGGGGAGATTTGGGAGATAATGGGATCATACATTTCACAAGGAGAAGTAGGACCGTATTTCTCGTAAGGAGGCTATCAGATTAAAATCCAATAGTCAAGATTTAAAAATACACAAAACTGAAGATAGTTATGTTTTAAATGTTTTCATAATATTATCTATTGAATATTAAATTCAAAATAAAAATAAGTATTTAGAGGATATTATTTAATCTTTAAATTTCAGCCATTAGATTTTTTAATCCAAAACAACTCAAATTGGAGAAGTAGGATCCTACTTCTCCTTAAGAGAATCCGAATTACGAGACTTGGAGAAGTAGTGTATCTATTTTAATATTAGATTAATTACGGGATGATTTAGGAGGAAGACGGGAGAATTTAGGATGAGAAAATTAAAAATAATAATAATTAATTAATATTTATAATAAAATACATTCAAGATATATTATATTACTATTTTATGTTCATCCTCCATCTCAATTTCTCTCTATAAAAATCACAAATTCGTCCTCTTACTCCTACTGATTTAAGTTTTAAATTTAAATAAAATTGGTTTTTAAGATTGTTATTACTTTTAAAACAGTTTCTAAAATTTATTAATTAAATATTTTCTTAAAAAGGTTCATAAAGGCTGATTGAGATTCTCTTTATTTGTCAGGTGTACTTTTAACAAGTTTTCATTTTTCATAATTTAAAATAAAAATTTAAATAATTAAAACTTTTAGTAAAATACATCTAAAAAATGATTTGGGATCTGGGTGCATAAAGGCTGAGATGGAGGGTGAGCCTGAAACAATAAACCAATATTTTAACTTGAGAGTTGTTACTCATACTCATCCCGTATAGTCTTTGTACAAAAATAATGTGGCATTATCATATTAGGCCGCTATTGTTCTAATTTGCAAAAAATAGCTCTTTTTTCTCTTTCCCCTAACATTTTAATAAAATAATTATAAAGTGATAATACCAGTATTATTTTTTCTTCTATTTTTCTTTAAATTTATTTATTAAAATTTTATTTTAAACTACAAAAATAACTAAATATTTAATTCCTTCCCCATCCTACTTTCACCTCCCAGCCTCACTACTCTCACCTCCCAGAAATCTCCCCTCCAAGAAATCCCCCACCGCAATTGTTTATATCTCCTCATGGAGGCCCACCTCCATGATTTCTCTCTCATCAAATAGTGCCTCCTCCCCACGATTTCTCCCTCCAAACTCCGGCACCCTCCCCACGATTTCTCCCCTCTCTCCCACCTATCAAAAACATCTCCTACTTAGTTTGTAACACAAACACCCCATCCTTAAACAGTTGTTTAAAAGAATACCATTGAAAAAGTCCCCCTTTCATCAAGTTTGCATCTAGATGGGTACATTTTGAGCATCTGGAATTAAAAAAAAAATCATTAGGATTTTAAAATCTGACAACTGCAACTTCTTTCGGTAACAATTACAGTCTGGTGGATTTAGTAAAGATTTCCAAATTCCATTTTTACTATTCTCTCATTCATATCTATTCTCTCCACTCGCTTCTCATTACCCACTCGTGGCATCTTTTGTCTTTCTCATCTCTCCAAATTTAACCACTCTTTGCACAAATTAATCCGACTGAAAGGGGCAATTAAATCAATCTTATGTATAAACCAAAATTTGATTGCAGATTGAGAGATGAAGATGGAGTAATTGCTAAAACTGGTCAGGTAAAAGACAATCAACTGCAGCAGAGTTGGAGAGAATGCTCATCAGTGGTGTTGAATTGCTAGGGTGATGAATTGATGGGCTCACAGGGATGGTGACAACGATCATGGCATTATAAGCCCTCAAGGAGGAAGTAACAACGGACTGATGGCTGATGGAATGTGGGTGCACAAGGATCATCACAACAATCATTGATTAGCTGAGCATCTGGCTATTAATTTTCTTATTGTCTTCTCTGGATTGCAAGGATCTGGAATTGATGCGATTACAGACAAGATTGAGAACCCATTCCCTATTGACTAACAAATTGTACAACTAATTTCAGCTAAAGTCATGGGTGTCAGTGATGGTGTCATTGAAGGTGGTGGTTGTTGGAAAGTGTGGTACTTATCATTGAGCACCACTGATATCACATAGTGATGATGGTTAGGCCCAGCACGCAGGTATTGGTGATGCTCCAGTGTCAATGGCAGCACCATGGATAAGGTGGCTGTCGAGTGAGCAAAAATAAGATAAGAGTCAAAAGATAGAAAATAGGGAGGTGGTGATGCAACAAAGCTTATCTGGAGTTGCTAAAATAACATGCAAGATGTTTGGAACATGTGCTAATTGGAAATAATCACACATGACAATGACAGGTTTAAAAGAATTCGATGTACTAATAAATGATTATACAGTTAGCCCACAGGTTTAAATGGATTCAATGCATGTCAGTAATCCCTACATAGTGCAACTTCTTCCCTGATGGTTCCCTTGTTCTCTACAAGTGGTATTAGAGCGGTCCACACCGGTACAAAAATTAACCTGCAATTCAAATTATTCAACTTGGAGACCAAAGATAGAGAATATTCTTTATAGAAAGGATTTATATGACTGTACTAAATTGGATGATGCCAAATCACAGGATAAGTCTGAAGTAAGCTTGAAAAGGTTAACAAAGAAAAGCTATAGGAACTATTAGGCAGCATATGGATATTACTGTGTTTCCCCTGGTAGCCAAAAGCATGGATGCAAAAGTACTTTGTGTAAAAAAGGACTCCATGAGAGGAAAACTGCATAAGATAAAGCTTTTGCAAACAGAAAGCTTGTAAATCTAAATTTTGGAGAAGGATGACATGTGGCTTTGCACTTGAGTGATGTATAAGACTTGTTGAATTAGTTAGGATCTATGAAAATAAAGCTAGATGAGAGTGGCAAGCACTACTTCTTTCGAGCTCTTTGCCATATTGTTCAGAGACTTCTATAGTGTCACTTAGTACTCAGCCCCAATGCCACTATAATGATATGTTCAACAAGGAAACTAGAAGTCATGATATGGGCACAATGATTCACAAGATCATCAAAATGGATTTGGGAAGAAGATTAAAGGTCCTAAAGGATGCAGAAAATCCATAGGCAGATCACAGTCCAGAGGTAGATTTAAATGCTATCAATGTTGCAGGGAGGGAGGCTTGGAACAGAGAACTGCAAGATAAGAAGGGTCAAAAAAATGCAAATGATCAAGACACTACAGCTATTGTTTCTTACAAAGAAGTGGCACTACTCTTAATTGCAGAGGATACACGTAATATTACAGATATGGAGTGGGTTATTGGCTCAAGATATTCTTCTATGCTATCTGTCCGAAGGAATTGAATTTGCTAGAGTGAAGATAGTAATAACAGTTACACAGATATAGACAGATGTTGTATGCAGATGTTGTTTATTAAGGATTTGTGAGACGCGCCAGATTTGCACCTGTCTCCAATTTGAACACATGACATGGACCTAGATTGTTACCAGAGTTATTTTGGTGAGGGTAAACTGAAGTTCAACAAGGGATCAATTGTTGTTGCTAGAAGCAAGATCCATTGTACACTGCACAAGACTCAGGTAAAGTCGTGCAAACATGAGTTTAAAACAGTTGAGAATGAAGCTCTGGAAAACTTATGGCACAAATGGAAGGCACACATAAGTGAGAAACTACTGCAGATTTTGACGAAAAAACCCCTCACTGCCGGTATTATCTTAAATCCTTGCAACTATTGTTTATTTGACAAACACCTAGAGTTACTTTCAGCAAATCTTCTAAAAGAAAAAGAATGTGTTGGATTTGGTTTATTCTATTGTATGTAGTTGCACTGGTGTAGAGTAGATAAGTGGTGGCAGATATTTTATGACTCTTGTTGATGATGCTTTGCGAATAGTATGGGTTTTTGTAAATACAAAAATGGCATGCCATTTAGAAATATTATGATGTATCATATCATGATAAAGAGAGAAACAGGGAAGCCTTTTACTTGTCTACGTGCTAACAAGGGGGTGAAAATATATACAGTGAGAAGTCAGTGCTTGGTACCCCCACATCATAATAGTGTAGCGGAAAGAAGAATCCTAATCATTGTAGTGAAAGCCAGCTCTATATCAAGAAAGGCTATATTGCCTAACCTATTTTTGGGTTGAAATTGATCCCATTACTTCCCACCTAATCATCCGTTCCTTCAGATTTTGTTGCTCTTGAGAAGGTATGAACTGGATGGGATGTTTCTTACTCTCAATTGAAGGTATTTGATTGCAAAGCATTCGTACATATGCCTCAATAACAGAGTAAAAACTTGAAGATAGGGTTCTTCCATGTATCTTGCTCAGTTATGGAAATGCGTAATTTGGTTATTTATATGGGATCCAATAAAGAAAAAAAACTATCAGAAGTAGAGATGTGCTGTTTCATAAGCATGAGTTATGACAGAATTTACAGCATCAGAGAAGCCTAATGTTATTGACAGTAACCCTACTCTTACATTTGACAGCTGCGTTAAGTCTTTTTAAGCTGATTAAGAATTTGAATAGGTTTCAGCCACTCAAGTTTGTGCAATGTTGTAAGTTGGTTAGTTTAGCCTATAATTAACTTAAGCAAGTGGGAACTAATTAAAGAATGACACTAGAGCTGGTTGGGACCAAAAACAGCTCAATTTTAAGCTGTCCGATTAAGGCATGAGGTGGGAAATATGAACTAGGGATTAACAAGAAGATGCCACCTTGTCGCATGAGGAGTAAATTCTGAACATTAGTCTTTTATGTTAGCATAATGATGCATGAACTACTTGCTACTACAATAAGGAGACCAGAACAAAAATAAGAGAGAAAGGGAAAAACCAAAAAGTAAAAGGGCAAAAAAAAAGTTCGTAAAACAAGTAGAGTTGAACCAATAACAAAATAAAAGAAAGATAAACATATGCTAATTAAATTGTAAGAAAACGTCTATGATTTCTTCTCCTTTTACTTGTTTCATACCTAAACTTGTCATCTTAGTATATTTTTCTTATTGAAACTTTCTGGCATAGACATGTATGCTTTAACTTTAATTTGAAAGCATAAGTCACATAGCTGATTTTTGTCACTCTTCATGGGGTATTAAAGATTACTTCTATCTTCCTAACTATGTCCTCTTTCATAAGAACAGAAAAGTAATAACCTACTATAGGCTACGGGAAATGCCAGAGTTGGATAAAAAATTGATGCATATGCTTATTTGTGGCACGTAAAATAATTGGTCCCATTCATTATAACGATTGAGAATTGGCCTCGTTTTGACAAGGGTGGAATCATCTCCACCACCACCAAATGCAATAATCGAGAATTGACTCAAACGATGGAGTATAAACATCAGCAATCAAAATGGCCATATAAGACTCGTATTGAACTAAATATGAATGATGCTACTTGGTACTAAATGTCTTAAACAACAGCTGTAAATTGATATTGTTAATATCTATAATCAATGTTATTGGGCATCTGATACGGTCTCCATGATGGTGACGGGTAATCGCCGGCGACGATGAGGAATTTGCAGCGGAAGGGGAGATCTGCAGAGGAGGGAGAAGGGAGCGTGCGCGAGGGAAGGAGGGAAAAAGGGAAAATAGGGAGAGGGGAGGAGAGAAACCGAGGAAGACAGAAGGGAGGGGGAGAGAGAGAGAGTTGGGCAAATATTATCTCCTTCCTTTCTTCAGCCGTAGCCACATGAGTATAAGTAACAACAGAAAGTGCAGTAATCAAAATAGAAAGCATACCGAAACAAAGAAACAGCCCACGTGTATAGGTAAGTGGGAAATGAAAAATCAGAACAGCATATCAGTTAAGCAGGTAACTAGTCCACGTCATTTTCAGTAGCTCTAAATCAAATCGGGTGGCTCAAGGGTTACTACCGTTACCATACGCTTTCTCTCAAATGGGGATGCTCTCAGGGCTACTGTTACAAGTCTTCTATGGTCTGGTTGGTAGTTGGACTGCCTACATTATCAGTGTTCTTTACATCGAATATTGTAACAGAAGAGAAAGAGAAGGTGCCGGCTTCAAGAAACATGTCATTCAATGGTTTGAGGTGTTGGATGGTCTGTTGGGGCCATACTGGAAAGGGGTTGGATTGGCCTCCAATTGCATTTTGCTTCTCTTTGGAACGGTCATACAGCTTATAGCCTGCGCAAGCAACATATACTCCATAAATGACCGGTTAGATAAGAGAACATGGGCTCACAATTTTGGGGCATGCTGTGCCACAATAGTCTTCATACCCTCATTTCACAACTACAGGATTGGGTCCTTCCTTGGCCTTGGAATGACCACCTACACAGCTTTGTACTTGACTATCGCGGCATTCGTTCATGGGCAGGTGCAAGGTGTGACCCACTCGGGTCCTACAAAGATGGTACCCTATTTGACAGGAGCCACCAATATCCTCTACACTTTTGGTGGGCATGCCGTGACCATGGCATTCATGCATGCTATGTGGAAACCACAGAAATTCAAATACATTTATCTACTTGCAACCCTTCTCTTGATCAACCTTGAGGACAAGGTTGTTTGATGGGTACGGTAATGTTACGTACGTGTTGTTACCGACTTAATCAATCGGGAAGTTACGGCGTCGACGGAGTCACAAATTACAATGAGGAGCTCCCGGACTACCCAGCCACCCTTGAAACTGCGGGATTATACCCGGGATTGCACAACTGGACCAAACATCATAAACAGAGCCTCCATCACCAACTGCCAGTGTCGTTCTCCCAGTTCCATCTTTCACAAGTCTCGTAACCAGGGCCTTCGGCTGAAGAGATGAGCAACAGTAGACAATTGATGCACAGCCCATTGTAAGTTCCAGGAGCGGACTTTTTGTATCATCCTCTAGAGCATAAACAGTATCAGACACTGGAAAATAAACAGTATCACCGTCAAAGGAACCACAAGTGATATTAGGCATCAAACTGTCGATATTAGCAAGACTAGTTGATTGGTTCTCAATATGCACGAAGCCATTTTCAGACTTGGTTTCCACTTCCATCTCTGATTGTGTGATTGCATCATCAAATGCAGCTGCTTTCCCAGACTCCATCTGGATCGCCTTTGAACTCTTCCCCTTAGTCACATTGGCCAGTTCAGCCACTTCCATCCTCTGAGAAGGGTGAAGGTCCTCAGAGATCCCATTACTGGTATCATTTGCCCTGTCAGAAGGAAAATCACCCAAGCCTCTCAACCTGAGACAGCCCTCAGTATCACCTTTGGCTTCATCAACACAAGCATTTTGGCCACATTCGGCTCTATTGGCTTTACAAGGAACATGGGATTGTCGACATGAAAATTCACCATTATCGTGGTTTCCATCAAGTGAAAGTTTGCTGTTTTTCATGCATCGTGAGGGAATGTGATTGGCTAAATCATGCACATCACAAGCAGCATCAAGTTTAAGCTTCTTTCCATACAGGCCACCGTTATCCATATTGCTTGGGGAGCCTTGAGCATGATTTCCAGTAATCTCAACTGTCTTTGTTGAATTTTCCTGCAACATTTTGCATTTTATTTTTGGAGAAGTTATGCTTCCTCTTGCAGGTGTGGCTTTACCATAAATAGTAATCTCATCAAGACCACTAATTTCCTTCAAGGCTGCAGCAAGAGGGTGGGTACCTTGTAGAATTGCATCTTTCAACTGTTCTAAAGAACATCTAGGCAAGCAAGCTTCGTGGTTAGCTTCATCAATCTTTCACCTCCGTGAGCCTCTAAATGCACACATTCAGACTTCTGGGTCACTTCAAGCTCAGCAGACGACTCTAAGTCAACTTGAGTCTTACTTTCAAGTGGCCCCAAATCTCTAGTCTTGGCATCATGTGGTTTCAGTTCCTGCCCGTTGCCATCAAAGGATGGCAGTTTCTTGCTCTCAATGTTAGACACCTGCAATTTTGTGCATTTGCACCCCATAGGCTGAGGTTTGTCGGCATCCTCAGTTAGCTGCAGGTCCATAACCTCACCATCTGAAGGCTGCAGTTCTCTTTCCTCGCCCTTCAATGACTGAAATACAGCATCCTCACCATCCAATGGCTGCAGAGCCTCAGAAACCCCCTCAAAGGCTTGAGGTTGGGACTTATCATCAAGAAGGTGTGCTTCATCGTAGTCACAATTTGGTGGCTGCCATTCTCTGGCCTGAAGTTTAACTCTCTGATGTTTAAAATCATGCTCAAGCTGCTGCAGTTCCTTAGGCCAAACATCAAATGTCTGAGGTTCTGGATCCAAGAAAACAGTTCTATTTTTCTCCTCAACCGCATCAGTTCTTTCAACATCATCGTTTTTTTCAGCCTCAGAACTGTGGGGTGTAACATCATTATCCAACGAAGAAGTCTGAGGTACTCTGGTAAGGCTACCATTGCTTTCCCCATTCTCAACATCCAATTCCCCATTTTCTACCTCGGCTTCTTGTTCAGCATATTCCGCATTCTTCATCAGTTCCTCAAGGGCCACAGCCTCAAGGAAGACAGCCTGGTTGGACCGGTGGCCTAGGGAATTTGCAATGTCTCTCACACGTTTTGGGTTTACACGATTTGGAACAGCAACTAGGCTTTTAGCATCAACAAAAACACTCCCGCCTGTTGTAAGGGGATGCCTCTTAAGTTGGTCTAGAATTGTATGCTTGAATTTCCATTCATTATCGGGGAGGTTCTTGGCAATCAATTCTGGAGAGGGTGGCCGCTGGGATGTGGTGGTAGGTTGCTCTTCAAATTGAAAATCAGGAAACGCATGTGGATGGGGTTTCTCAATTCGAGGCAGAGTCGGCAAAGGCTCAGTGACGGAGGTTCGAAGTAGTTTAGTGGTGGAAAACACAACCGATGGTGAGTTTGAAGATAAAGAGGAATTAGCGAAGGTGGAAGCTGAAAACAGTGATGAAGTTGAAGACGACGAGGAATTTGTAGTTGACAATGGAAGTAGGTTGAGGCGGTTGGGGCAGGGTGACCTAATTTGTTCGGAGATTCGAGTAGAAACGGCTATTCGAGGAACGGATGGTGGTACGGAACCGGTGCTGGAAGGAATTGTGGGAAGAGGAACGTGACGATGGGAAGCCATCGTAGAGGAAGCTACAGGAAGTGAGAGATTTACTGACCGTCTAGTGTCTTGCTCGAAGCTCTGAAGTGAGTTGCTGAGTTCCGCAATGGACGAGCTGAGCTCGGTGCAGGACGACCAGATCTGTACGGTTTGTGAAACCGCAGTGGACATAGAGGCGCCAAATCGGTCAGTAGCTCGTCAGAGGTCCTTCATGGCGCTGGCCAGTTCGGCAATGGTCGCTTCTAGGGCGTCGAGTGCTCGTTCGTCGTGCTCCTCCGCTTTGGTCTCAATGAAAGCACCAAATAATACGGTCTTCATGGTGGTGACGGGTAATCGCCGGCGACGATGAGGAATTTGCAGCGGAAGGGGAGATCTGCAGAGGAGGGAGAAGGGAGCGTGCGCGAGGGAAGGAGGGAAAAAGGGAAAATAGGGAGAGGGGAAGAGAGAAACCGAGGAAGACAGAAGGGAGGGAGAGAGAGAGAGAGTTGGGCAAATATTATCTCCTTCCTTTCTTCAGCCGTAGCCACATGAGTATAAGTAACAACAGAAAGTGCAGTAATCAAAACAGAAAGCAAACCGAAACAAAGAAACAGCCCACGTGTATAGGTAAGTGGGAAATGAAAAATCAGAACAGCATATCAGTTAAGCAGGTAACTAGTCCACGTCATTTTCAGTAACTCTAAATCAAGCCCGGGTATAATCCCGCAGTTTCAGGGGTGGCTAGGTAGTCCGGGAGCTCCTCATTGTAATTTGTGACTCCGTCGATGCCGTAACTTCCCGATTGATCAAGTCAGTAACAACACGTACGTAACAGCATCACAACTACCAAAAGAGTTATTGAGCACCATCATCTACCATTTTATGATTAGCTTTCCATTCTCTAATTCATTGTCACCAATACAGCTTCCCAGTAGTAAGTTGCATCTGTTTCTACTTGGTTCTCATCATTGCCTAAATTGTTAATAGTTTTAAATGCCAATTTTAATATCCCTCAATTGGCCTCTAATTATTGTGTTGTTAGCTCACTCCTTGAATCATTTCCTATTTCAGAGTGATAATCCTTGAACTTTGCTAGCTTGCGGTAGAGAACTGGAGCAGAGAAGAAAATTTTTGGAAGCCTTTTTCAGTAAAAGGACAGTGGTGTAGAATTGTATCTAGCTAAGGTAAATGATGTAATGAATTCTAGTGCTTTGTCTGGGGATGTAAACTATAAAGTTTCACTTTTACTAGATTTTATTTGGCACATTAGAATTACAGTTTACTTCTTTATCATCCAAGCATTTCATCAATATATTTGGCTTTTGTGTCGTAGCTCAAGCTTTGTGAAATTTCTTGTTGTCTAATTACTAAGTTATTAGCTCACCCGTTTAATCATTTCCTACTTCACAGGGGCAAGCCTTGATCTTTGCTAGCATGTGGGAGAGAGGTGGAGCAGAGAAGAAATTTTTTGAAAGTCTTTTTCAGTAAAAGGACAGGGTTGTACAATTGTGGCTAGCTAAGGTAAATGTTGTATTAAATTCAGATGTTTTGTCTGAGGATGTATACTGTAAAGTTCCAATTTTACTAGATTTTATTTGGTACATTAGAGTCACAGTTTACTTTATCATCCAAGCATTTGAAAGATTTATTTGGTTTTCGTGTCATAGCTCTAGCATTGAGAAATATCTTGTATTGGGATGGTTGCATAAAGAACATAGGATTCATAAGGAGCATTCTTTGGTAGTGACATGCAAATATAGGTGATGTTCTATCCACCAAGTATCCCAATATTGAGTATGTTACTCTTACAGGAAGGGAGGCGGAAAGCTTCCAAGAAGATCATAATCACAACGAAAGAGTTTAATAGATGACAACAATGCAGGAAGAGCTAAGTTTGTTGGGGGAACTATTTTTATTGTTGAACTTCCTAAGGGCAAAAAAATCCATAGAGAATAAATGGGACTCAAGTTGTAAATCGATAGGGAAAAGCTAGTGGCTTGTTTCATAGTCTAAGTCTTCAGTTAGAGAAAGGAATTGATTTGTTTATTTCCCAAACTGTGAAGTTAACTTCCATTTGAGTTGGTTTGAATTGGCCTAGTTCGGAGCTTCAGATTGAGCAGTTAGATGTGAATACTGCTTTCCAAAAGGGTGATTTGGATGGTCAGCTAGAGGGGTTTGAGGTAACAGGAAAAAACATACATGATTTACTAGTTGAAGAAGAATACGGATGGTTTGAAATCTACTCCTCTGGAACATTACAAGAATATCAACCCCTTCATGGTGGGTCCTGGCCATACAAGAACAAATGACAGTCATTGTGTAGTTAGAAAGTTCCCTTATGGAAAGTTCTGCTATTTTTCTAGTATATGTGGGTGATAAGCCAATAGTAGGACACAATGCTACATTGATTAGTAATATGTAACATGATTTGTTTAAATCTTTTGCTATGAAAGATCTTGGCATGCACAACCAATATCGATTACACAATGTACTCATGACAAAGAGCTAGGAAGTTGTGTTGTCACAAGAGAAGCATATTACAGTGGGTTTTGGAGAAATCTGATATGCACCATGCTAAATCAGGTACCACAATTTGTTAGTATCTTTAAACTAAGCAACAAGTCTGTCCATCCACACCGGAAGAAAACTAAGATATTGCATCTATACCTTATTCCTCTACAATTGGGATTTTGATGTATTTGATTGGTCGCACTAGGCCACACATTGCTAATGCAGTTGGTTTGGTCAGCAGGTTTCTTTATAATCCTGTTATCAGAGATAAAAATATCTGGCAACTCATATTGATTTCAACCCTTCTGACACCAATATTTTTCAATCTGAGAAAAAATCATGACGCCTCCATATTAGCACATTTCAATTAATCTGTTGATATTTGAAAATATCAGCCGATAAATCTGCCACTTTTTAGCATACCAATTACCCCACCTTTAAGCCCCACTATCCAAAGTCCCCCAAGCCTTTTCTCTCTCCTCTCCTCACCTCTTCTCTTCTTTTGTCTTCATTCCTCTCTTTTGAAAGCCAAATTTCACTAATTTTTCCTGGGAATGATGGTTGAACTGGTGGATCTAGTCCTTGGGTCCTAGAAATGGTTAAACTAGGATTACCATCAATTCCTTCATGTGCTTTACTTAGTGTGACAAGAGGGTCCCTCCGAATCCCCAGTGTTGATAACCGCTAAAGGACTTCACACATCACTTTCTGCAACTTATTATGGGTCTACCTCAACTTTTTAATTTCTTCACTTAGGCCCTCCTCTATAAAAGGAGATCTAACCATGGGGAAAGAGGGTCCTAGAGGGAAAAGGATGAGGAGAGAAAGCGCCCCAACAACGGACTCAGAAAGAGAAAGAGGGTGGATTTTTAGTACTCTCACAGTCTAACTCCACACCGTCCGAGCCTCAACAACCAATCGCCAAGGATGTTTCTGTAGGAAATCCGTCCAAACAACACCACCAACAGGTCCAAAGTATTGGTTGGCAAGATGATCCACTAGGAGAACATTGAGTTCCTCTCAGATAACCAACCTGCCACCATACTAATCCTAGATCCAAAACCAGTGTAGGCCTAGAGGGCCATGGGACAGAGTTGGACCATAAGGTAAAACCCATCAAACTTCCCAACACAAAGACTAATGGCTTGGATAAGCTTGTGCCTTTACACTCAACATACCGTGTCTAGTAAATTTTTCCTCCTTATCTTTTCGGTATATCAAAGCATTATATTTATTATGTCTATTATTTAAAACATTTTATTAACTTAAGCATTTTTTCCAGTACGTATCAAAAACATTTCTCCAAGAAATGAGTTTGAAGCAAAATGACCATCTGGCTTATTGCAATTGTCAGAATGCTTTGGAAGTAAGAAAGAATACCACATAATTGTCAGACAGATCATATTGAAGAGAGAAGCCACTGGCTTTGCTTGGCTGTTGATAAGCGAATGATATAGATGAAAAATATCTATGTTAATAGTACCATGATCAAGGTTGCGACTCAAGAAAAGTGTGAGCTATGCATTGGGTTGGCTGGCATGAACTCTAGGTAAACTACTGTCTACTGCATAATGATTCTTCTTCCACATTGTCTGGAGGGGAAGAATTGTCATAATATTTAGACAAGCCCAACACAAAATTAAAAATGTAATAAGTGGGGTACTATTAATTTGTGATGTGCGGTTCTGAAAAAGAAAAATGAGAAATTCAATTTTCTTTTGCCGTCAACACAACAAGGGAGCAACGTTTTGGGAACTTTTCACTAGATGGTAGAATCATAAAAAACTACAATATTCAAAGTCGTAAATCTACCAAACTGTTGGGTTTTGCATAAACACGAAAATTTCATATGATTCCCAATTTGGTAGTGCGATTGCTTTTTAAACTTTATTATATTTGCTCCTATAACTGTATACTCAAGTTAATCAAAAACTTGAGTGACACTGTATTTGCTCACTGGATATCGTGAATTATTTTTTGCAGTTCGCCCCATGGTTTTTTCATATACACTAGGGGGTTTTCACATAAATCAGGTATTCTTATTGTGCTTTCTGATCTAATTTATTTTAATGCTTGATTAATGGCATCCATGTCAATTGTCCGGTCTAGAGTCAATATTAGAACCTCAATTTGTCACTTGCAAATTTTAGTATGCGCTAGTTTTTTTCCCCCGCCTAAGAGTTCGTATCAAAGCGGCCCCCATATCCTGACACAAGAAAGCAAAACTGATAGCCAGAGTTTCAACGCCCAAAATCTGGGCTAAATTAACCTATGAAGTTAGCGAACACCATTTTACAGTGACCGAACGCGGAAGTTCAAAACCTAGCAATTGAAAGTGCCGCATTTCGTCAAATTTTCGTCTCTAATTACTACATTCAGACACACGTTAAAGACAGAAGACAAATATATGGAAATTACTATGTTTTACCTGTCCACGGCGATCTTGAAATTCATAGAAAGCCCTAGAATCCATGATTGTGCACTTTTTACCCACCCTCCTCCTAAACTCGGCAAAATCAATGATATCCCCACCGACGCCGCCTTCATCACTCATAATCCGAGCAATGAGGCCAATAACAGGCAGGGAGCCGATGACTTTGTTGGTAAAACCGGAGAGCGAATTTGTGTTGTCAATATAAGACTTAATGGAGAAGACCCCATGAAATCTAAATCGGCTGCTCGGTCTCAAGGATACGTGAATGATTTGGGGGAAGGTCAGTGAAGCATTTGAAGATGGGCTGTTGATGGTTGTATAGAATTTTTTTGCAGAGAACCGAGTAGGGAGGTTCGTGTGAAGAGAAAATGGTGGAGTGGGTGTGGCAGCAACCATGGCTTTTGAGAGGTTGAAGTTAATTTCATTTCTTATCAGATAAACATATATTAAATTTATAATATATTGATATCCCTTTTTTTATATATAATTGATATATCGGTGTTAGATAATATAAATAAACTTTAAAAGTTTTTACAATTTTTGATTTTTCGTCATTGCATGCATATAATCACATTAGTCAAATTGTGATCAAGTTAGTTTGAAAATTATCTATCATAAAATTTATTTAAAACAAAAAATTAAGGAACAAATTTTAAAAATATAATTCAATTATAATTTTATGCATGGGAGGAGCAAATCTTCTACCAAAAGCTCAGTCTGAATTTAGTTGAGATGACAATCTTTTGATTGAAAGTTTTTATTTTTAAAATTTTTTATAGTTTTCGAAAACAATTTATTTATATTAAAAAATATATATATATTTTAATAACTTAATATTTATAATACCTTAATAATTATTAGTTAATTCTTCTAAAAAGCTCGTAATAAAATGTCTTAGCTTAGGTATTTGTGCACCTCGAACCCAACTTCAAGAAAACGCCGACCCAAAAAGCTACTTAGGTAAACATGCGTATGGGGATGGCAATGATAACTGACCTCGGCTCCAAACTATGACCACCCCAGGTAGGGATATAGTTATAATATGAAGAAGACCAAGTCAAATATTATGTAATACATCAGCATATGACTACAGGTATGAACCATTGGTCCCTTGAAGGCAATGGGAGGATTCAGAGTTTATATATCTGGCATGTTAAAAAGATAGCTAATGCACTCGAAAAAATATATTGGCAAAAATAGATGGTAATAAGATGCTACAACGTAAGTTGGCATAGTGCGGCTGTGTGTTGCCATGGTGTGAGTGCACGACTGTGTGCTGCTTGGGTGCGTGTGTGTGTGTAGCTGTGTGTATGAAGGAGGCACAGGGGCACTGAAGGTGTGTGTGTAGATATATATATGGTAGGTGTGTATATGTGGGCGTGTGTGTATATATATATTGTAGTTGTTAATTGATGGAGGAGGAAGTCATCAGTAATTATTATGTCGATTAAATTTTTATGGAATTAATCAAGATAGTTAAATAAGATGAGAATCGTTGGTTAATTCGATAATAACAAAATTGATGATATCTTGTAACCTCAGAAATAATATGGAGACCCCGAATGAGTTAGAAATGATTTAATAAAATATTAAGGCATTCGATTGAATATTCAAACTATCATTGGTACTGTTACTTTTCTTCCGATAATGACATTATTTGCGTCATTTTTGAATGCTATGTGTATATGGTACTTATCAGCACCGAATGACAATTCTTTCATTAAAATTGTAAAGCTTTCTTTTACGTTATGTTTGATTGCGTGAATATTTCGATTATCAGCTTCCTACGGTTAAGGTTAAAGAGAGCGTATACTGAAGTATCTAATCGAATAGGAGGCTACGACACCTTAGCGTAGTCTACACTTATCCGATATTGATTTCTATATCATGGTGATAATGAAATATATTGTTTATTGTGAAGAGATGCTTATAACCATGTGATCATCGTCGGAGATGATATCAGGGATATTATTTGGCGAGAGGTATCACGGATGGTATCGACATACTACGGGTACAGCTTCTGGGAGGATTGTAGGGGTAGTGGGATACCATGGATAATTTCGTTGCACTTACCGAGCCATTGGGGGCGTAAATACGTGATCTTTGGTTCACGGTAGTGAATAATGTCTAAGGAGATTCATTATGACGTTCGTTATTGTTTATACCTTATGAGTATGGGATTCGGTTGAATCCATGTATTATATTCGGTAGAATCAATGGGTCAGATTTTACTACATCCAGATTCAGTGGAATCCATATTATTTCTTTATATTCGGGTTTCAGGTCGTTCACGCTAATATTTGGACCAAGAGATCCCTTTTATTTCTTATGGTATCGGATTTTAAGGGATCTTGTCTCTTATTGGTAAAATGATTGGATCTTTGTTACATTGGTATTTGGAGTGATCTGCATTTCTTATACCTCTGAATTGTAGATACAATGAAATATATATTTTGGATATATTGATCTGTTAGATATTATATTATTATTCGTAATTCTTGTTATACTTTGTATATATTGTATATCTGTGATCGTTATTGTCATTTCCTAGTTATTTTAGATTCGTATCATTTGTTGGGTATTTGACTCACTCTTACTATTTTTCTTTCCTCTAGAGTAGTGGGGTAGACCCTGATAACTCTAGAGTCGAATAAAGAGTTGTGGCGAGAGAGATAGAAGCTCGTGAGGAAAAGCTATAAAGTCAATTTCATTGATTGATTTTTATTTGGATATATTATTGATATTGTATTCTCAAGATAATAATTTTGTATATATTTTATTTTCTCAAAGGAATTTATTATGAAGAATATAATTATTTATTGAATTTCATGATGTATTTATAAGGATTATTGAAATTTTGAGTTTTCTCATGGTCTGTCTAAATTGGGTCAAATGATTCGGGTTCGAGTCGTTACACACTGACCTTGAACCCTATAGACTTAGTGAGGCAAACCTGACCTATCAAAAAGTAGAGGCCACAAATGTGAGACGCCAGCTCGAGCGGCCATTCCCTTGTTCATGGGTTGTCCTCGACCTCAACGATTCTTTTGAGTAAGACGCACCAATCAGCAAGCCGATCCCGCTGCAACGCCTCTCGTCAACCTGTTACATGGCAGCAGATCCTGTAAAAGTTATGACAACACTTGCAATAGGGGCTTGACGTGCTCGGCCCACCACCCATTGTATTGCAAAAAACATCATCCATCCAAGTGCTGCACTGGTCTGGGTCACTTAACGTAGTATCAGCCAACAATGAAACCCGAACCACTGGCCAACAGGCTACTTAGCATGGCAGTAGCACACTATCCAACCAATTTATAGCAAAGGACCAAATCTCATAGAGCATAGGGGCCATAGGCCAGGTCACCTACCAAAGTGCCCTAACGACCCTCCGAAGCGGTGCACGCCCGCCGTGCACTTGGGGCGGTGAGCCGATCACAAGAACACCACTTACGTGGTAACGATTCCACATTGAATTTAGGTAAGTCTTACAGACACCATACCGCTTACTTGAATTATGTTTCCGTTAATAGAATAGTAATATTATCTGCTCATACGAGTGATTACATAACACTGTATAAAATCATACAACCTAGGCTGCCTCTAAATCGAGTGGGTTTTCACCAATTCGTACTTAAATCTTGGTCATTCAAGCGGCCCGTAAGAACCTTAACATCCAAGTGGCCCACTTGTGGTCTAATTCCAAACATTAGGGGGCTTTGCAGCATGCGTGCGGCGACCTCTTCCCAAAGGAGAGAGCACCATCAGTCAATGACGGTCGGCAGACTAAAACCAGACGCATGAAAACTACGATGTCCTCAAATGGGACCGAGTATTGACAGTACATGTCGGCGACAGCCTAGGCCAGCAAAAACTCGATAACGATAGCCTCAAAGCTTAGCCGGCAATCGCATCTTCTTAACGCCATGACCTCCTTTTGATAGGGGCGAGCGCAACCAATTAGGCGTGTTTATCAAAGCCAAGAGGCTTAGACGACAACTGTGTCTCCTTAAGGCCACGACTTCCCTTCACGGGAACGATCGAAATCCAACGCAAGGAATCCCCAACAACCCTAACACTCTACTAGAAAGCAAAGAGGCATCCTCGAAGAGGGAGTCACTGAGATCGGGATCCCAAGCTTGGCCGTAGTCACGGTATTGACCCATTTGCTTGACTCAAGAGTCAAAGGATCCCCAATTCCAGCAACTGAGCTTTTTGGGAGCTTCTCACTCCCAAGCCATTGGCTGACTCGCTAACAACAATGTATAACAAGAAGAATCCTTCCAGGGAACGCAAGGTGCATCCTATTGGCACAGCTCGAATGATCAGCTCCCTTAGGGCAAGTCGCCCCTTGACCTCTCAAAGTGTGTCCTTATAGTAATGAGATCTGATCTCGAACCTGAGATCATCCCTCTACGTGCTCCTGGATCTCGCCTGAGACTCGAATGGCTCACGGTTAGAACTGGCGAAGGTTTCCCTTCTATCTCCGAAAAATTGACCAAGTCATGTCTATTCGATCCCGAGCACCTCATTTTAGAGGCACCGATAAGAAGATCCAAGGTGGGCAAGGTGATCTAATCCTAAGCCTAAAATCTTTCCTCCGAGAGCATACTTTCTCTAGAAGACGGAGCCAAATCAATTCGCTCGTTGCATTTATTATTGGGATTACGGCCACCTCTTGAGGAGACAACATGGCCAGTCTCATCCCATTATGAACATGCCGAACGCCGAAAATTCCGACCATTGGTTGGGGGCTAGTGATAGGTTCTACATCCATGGGCCCAAGGGGCTAGGCCCCACAACAGGCTCGCAATCCAACATAGTTTTTTTCAAAATGAAGAGTCCCACACTACTCCAGTGAAAATAGTACATTCGCAAGTCAAGATATAAATTCAGTCACCCTCAAATTTGGAAGGGTAAGCTCAAAGAAACTCAAAAGGTTCGATAAGGCTCAACATGACTCAGAGAAGGGCGTAACCGTTGCTAGGAAATCTTTAATGATAGTAGACTAGCGTCTAGGAGACCCTTAGCTCTTCTCCCATCCAGGAGTCTCCTTGGTCTTCCGCCCGTCTGGAGGTCCCTTGGCCAGTCTCCAGTCCTGAAGGCCTTTAGCCCTTCTTTCATTTAGAGGCCATCGGCCCTCCGCCGTCAGGAGGCCCTCAACCCTCCTTCCGTTCGAAGGCCATTAGCCCTTCGCCAGCCAGGAGTCCATCAACCCTCCTCTAGTCCTAGAGGTCGTCAACCCTCCTCTCGTACGGAGGCCATCAACCCTCCGCCAGCCACCGCCAGGAGGCCTCCAAGAGTCCTTGAGGCCATCGGCCCTTTTCCTGTCCAAAGGTCATCAATCATTCGCCAGCTAGGAGGCCTTCAACCCTCTACCCGTCCGGTGGCTTTCAGCCCTCCTCCAATCCCAGAGGCCGTCAGCCCTCTTCTAGTCCTGGAGACTCTCAATCCTCCACCCGCCAAGAGGCCTTCAACCCTCCTCCCGTCCGGAGGCCCTCGGTCCCCCGTTCTAGAGTCATAAACCTTTCATCCTAAAATCAGGAGCTCACTGTCCAAGTGTTAACCCTCTACTCAGGTAATGAGGATGTTGACCCACCAGTGTAACTTAATCCTTCTTCTCTAGGACGCCCTCCGCAAGCGCACCTCTAAGCCACCCTTCGCGGATGCACCATTAAGCCGCCCTTCGGTTGGCGCAATCAAACGTTCCATCCATTGCTATGTACATATATGCATTCATCGCATCCTCTCAGTATTTTTCTATTCTCCAAGAAAGATTTTTGATTTAAGCGTCGGAGAATATATGGTGGGAGTAATTTTTTCCGTCATCTAACCTCCTGTTGGTAGTTTATGATGTGTAGGTTTCTGGTTAATAGTGATGGAGACCAAACCTGCTCTAATTTGACCCGCAATAGAAGAATGAAAAGCTCCTTAATTTATACCATAACCCGAGATCCAAGAATGCATCGGGTATTTTTCAGCACATGGGCCACAAGGGATATTAATTTCAAAGGCCCCTATCTCCTGATGAGCTAACCAAAGTGCTTGAGTCTCTAAAATCATCCAACGACAATATAAGAATCGTATGGTGAAATTTAAGAGTTTAGCATTCTCTTTACTGTTTGTAATTTCCTCAAAAATATACAGTGTAAGGTTCAAATTTAAATTTTATTATAATTATAATTAATTAGGGTGAGATAACTAAAATTGAGGTAAAAAAAATCTGGGTCAAAAATTAAAATTAGACCGGATTATATCAAATTAATTGATTGGCACTCAATGCGCACCAATGTGTGGGATGGGTAGAGGGGTCACACCTAATGGACACTTGATTAGAGCTCGAATGCGCTTTTCAGTATAGTCAAGCTCGACGCACGCTCAAGCGCACTGAAACAGAATGCTCGCGCATGTTGTACACCCGAGACGGCTATCGTGTGCCATCCTATTTAGTTGTGAGGCCTTACACATGTCTAATACACGTTCGAGCGTCACTCTATTATAAATATCATATCTAGTTGAATTTCAATTATTTTATACAGAGATTTGAGAGAAAATGAGAAGGAGAAGAGAGATAGAGATAGAAAGTTAGAGAAGGCCAATTTAAGTGATTTCAAGGAAGATTTTGGTAAAATTTAAGTTAAGTATATTGCAAGTGTTCCTTCCTTTATTACTATTATTTTCTTATTTCTTAAATATTTATTATTTTAAATACTCATATATGATAGACTTTCATAGCAAATTGTTTAATTTTATATGCATAAAATCCTACTTCCATTTTTTATGATTTTTATAAAAAATCATGTCCATAGTTCATGTTTTTCCTATAATTTTCTTGCATATATGTGTTGAATTCATGGTTTAATGACTCTATATGATATTTCATATATCTTACTACAATAAGTTCTGGAGCTTTAAATATATACCTGCATGTTCTAAAAAGTCAGTAATATACCCTACATGCATGTTATCTGAAATGAAAATGTTAAAATATTATTAATGTTACTGATTTTTCTACAACTATATTTAAAAATCTCATAATATGACATCACATATTTTAAATTAAGTATATCCAAATTTTTGTAATAAATTATAGCATTTAATGATAAAGAATTAAGGAATTTTGAATGAGAAACTCTACAAAAATTAAGAATATTTTCTCCGAATTGAGAAAATATAAGAATCATAAAAAATTGTGTAAAATTTTTATATATTTAAATATCAGACCATTATTATAAGTTTAATGAATGGTATATTATAACATGCTTTAATATCATCAACGAGTGAAAGTGACGTTCGGCACCATTTATAGAGTTATATCTATGAAACTCACTTACAGATCTTGAATAGTAACGTATGACTTTTAGTTATGTAAAAACAAATATAAGTCGGATTTTTCGTTAGTCAATAAAGCCCTATTAGTCATTGGTATCTAGAAAATTCATATTTGAGAATGGATTATATGGTATGAATTTAAATAAGAATATAAAAGGAAATTTTGATAAGTTATGCATATCTGTCATGAAAATTCATAGCACTACACTGAAATTTAATCCATATGGTATGGATTATATTGTAGTTTGTATGATATTGATAGATTGAGATTTTATTATGAATATTTAGATGCTCTGATTTCATTTGGATTAGACATGACTCCTTACGTAAGGTCCGATATCATAATTTGATCGATGTTGAAGTTACATGATAACGTGATATTTCAGGTCCTATATAAATTATATTTTATTTTGATTGATTGAGACATTAACGTGAGGATTACGTCTACGGTTAATAAGATTACTAATTAGATAACTATTAATGTCGATAATTATAAATAATGAGATTGGATTTTGGGATACGACATACTGACTTAGGTATTAAATCGTTTATCCAAAAGAAAAACTAAAGCCCTTTGACTTTGTTGTTTATAAAGCATATGATCAAGGTCGCTACATTTGAGTTTGGATTCAACTCTGCGTGATCGTTATCCCAGATTATGGGATTCTTAATCTAACCAAAGGTGGCCTAGGTCTTTGTGTCTAGAGTCACCACTGAGGAGGAGGGCTACTAAAGTGAATCACCAGGCTCTAGCACATGAGCACATTACTGAAGAGCAATAGGGTGATAGTGTCAAGCTTGTCAAAGAACTTCGAAGGAGCATTCATCCCAGTGAGATCATTCATTCTCCTTCTAGAAGTTCAATTTAATGAGGGAATTGATTTTGTAGGAATCTAGTCTCCCTAATGGATCTTAATTTTCCTTTGGAAATGCCTGGGCTATTGCTAGGGGTCCAAGATTTTGGAGATCGTAGCACCCAAAGCTTCAGGAGTAGGAACATTGCAGACAAAAAGCCCTTAGAGCTCCCTTCCTCAGGTTGCAATATTAATGAACAAATTAGACCATGTACGTTGTAGTAGATCTATAAATGTAAAGGTTCTTTAATTATGCTCTTAATCTGACAGAAAACTTTGCTATTATTTGCATGTCTGGATGGCTAGCTTGGCAACTAAACTTTTAATATCGAGGCCCATATATAGAAAATTTGAGAAATATTCTATATCCACAGGCAAGATTTATCCTTGCCAACAATATAAATATGCTCTGTATAAAAAAACAATTTCTGCACAACCGTTTGAGATCATGTATCCTTAGAAAATATTCTGAGCTGGCACCATTCTAGATTTCCTGACGGATGGCCTACAGTCCACGTTCTCCACAAGGTCGGTCAACGGGTGTTGACCGACCTCTCCACATGACCGGTCAGTATTGTTCGTCTTGATTCTCTCAACAATGCTGGGCATCTCATACCTTTAACCGGTCAACTTATTGACCGGTATTGTTGCCCGTTAAAAAGTTTTCAGTCAACTATGTTGACCAGAATTCTATTTGCATATAAAGTCCATTGCTACGTCCAAACCCTCCGATCACAAGAACTTTCACACGGGAGTGACTCCCAACAAACTTTTCCTTACGACCGTAAGGAAGTTAAGTCCATCAGCCCGGCCAGCTTACAGCAAGCTTCATTTTTATCCTTTGGTAAAATCTTAATCATCATATCAGCCCCATTTTCTTCAATACCGACCTTCTCCAGTGACAGCAGACCAGTTTCAAGCACATCTCTCACCCAATGGTATCGAATTTCAATGTGCTTCGATCTAGAGTGGAATGAAGAGTTCTTGTAGAGATGTATGGCACTCTGACTGTCACAGAATACCTTATACTTTTCCTATTTAAGGCTCAATTCTTAAATGAACTTCCTCATCCAAAGCATCTCTTTACAAGTTTCTTCACCTGCAATATACTCGGCTTCAATAGTTGACAAGGCTATACATTTCTGTAGCTTGGATTGCCAAAAAATTGCACCTCCTATAAATTTCACCATATACCCTGAGGTAGACTTATGGGAGTCAATGTCTCTGGCCATATTAGCGTCAGAGTAACCCACTAATTGAGACTTGTCACTTTCAAGATATAGGTACTTCTTAGAAGTTCATCGGATATATCTCATGATCCACTTGACCATGGACCAATGTTCCTTACCTGGGTTTGACAAAAATCGGCCGACTATGCCAACATCATATGCTATGTCCGGCCTGGTGCATACCAAGGCATACATCAGGTTTTCCATGGCTGAGAAATAGGAAACACCTCTCATGTATGTTTTCTCTTTGTCCAAGGATGGACACTGACAAGTGCTCAACCTGTGAAGGTTTGCCAATTGTGTGCTCACAGGCTTTGACTTGTTCATATTAAATCGTTGGAGCACTTTTTCAATGTAACTTTCTTAAGACAGCCACAATTTTATTACCTTTCGATCATGGATAATTCTGACACTAAGAATTTGCCCCGCTGATCCAAGGTCCTTCATAGTAAACGACTACCCAAGTTGCTCCTTTAACTCCTTTATCCGAGCACTGTTACATCCAACAATCAGCATGTCATCCACATATAAGAGAATGATAATAAAACCATCTTCTGAAACCCTCTATGTAAACACACAATGATCACAAATAGTCCGCCAATACCCTTGACTAGTCATAATCGACTTGAATTTCTTGTACCACTTTCTAGGAGCTTGCTTCATATCGTACAAACTCTTTCTCAGACGACAGACAAATTACTCCTTTCCCTTAACCTTAAACCCTTCCGACTGTTCCATGTAAATTTCCTCTACAAGTTCACTATGGAGGAAAGCCGTTCGGACATCCATTTACTCCACCTCAAGGTTCTGAGCAGCAACCAAACCTATTACAACCCGTATGGAGGACATTTTCACTATTGAAGCAAAAATCTCATTAAAGTCGACTCCTTTTTGTTGACTGAAACCTTTCACCACTAGCCGTGCCTTGTACTTCGACTTCATGGTATTCTCATCCATTTTTAACTGGAAGATCCACTTGTTCTTTAGAGCCCTCTTCCCTTTAGGAAGTTTGGATAAATCAAAGGTGTGATTCTCATGAAGAGAACTCATTTCATCATTTATAGCTTCCAACCAATTCTCCTTATTCTCGTCCTCCATAACCTCTTCATAGGTTTTGGATTCTCCAGTATCAGTTAGCATAACATATTCATTGGGTGACAGACGAACGGACGGCCGTTTGTTTCGTGAGGATCGTCTGACAGGAAGATCCTCGACCGGTTTAGGGATTACTTCATCCTAGTCTTCATCAGGTGTCATAATTGCCTCTCAATTATACTCAACCGTCTTAGGACCATTGTCCTCATTTTCCAGAGATACCGGACGGACAATTTCGATACTTATTTTATCCGTCTGCTCTACATCACACTTAGCATTCTGACGAATATCTTTGATCGTTTCATTTTCAACAAAGGTTGTGTCCCTTGACCGAACAAGTCTTCTTCCAGCTGGATCATAAAATTTGTAACCTAGCTCATCTTCCCTATAGCCCAGAAAAATGCACTATATCATCTTTGGCTCCAACTTTATCCTTTCATCTCTTGGGATATGAACGAATACTTTACATCCAAACACCCATAGATAATCATAAGATGGCTCATTGTTCGATCATATCTTCTTCGATACTTCACCCTTCAAGGGTTTACTGGGTGACCTATTTATGATGTAGGCCGCCGTCTTCAATATTTCGGCCTAGAAGTATCCAGGAAGCTTAGCTTCGGAAAGCATGCAATGTACTCTTTCTAGAAGTGTGCGGTTCATCCACTCAACCACTCTGTTTAACTGTGACGACTTTTGCGGTGTTTTCTGATACTTAATACCATATGATTGGAAATTGGCATCAAAGGGTCCTATGAACTCGCCGCCGTTGTTACTTCGGACGGCTTTCAATTTCTTCCTCGTCTGACGCTCAATGAGTGCATGAAACTACTCAAATATACCAAGGACTTAGTCTTTTTCAGCGCCTTCACTGTCCCCTCTCTTGTTAGAATATTCTTCACCCTCTCTTACCAGAGGATGAAATTACCCTACTCGTTGAACTGTTCTACGCTGAACGACAGATTCTTTGACGATGACGACGTCATTTAAACATAGTTCTGAACCTTTCTCGGATACCACTTGTTGGGGTAGATAGTGTCCAACTACTACCACAAATAAATACAGCAAAGTAATGAGGAAGAAGAGAATGAATACACATGAAATTTTATGTAAAAAACTCTTATCAATTAAGGAAAAAATTACGAGACAATCAATCCACGAAATTAATTCCACAATGTAAGGTGGGAATAATTTTTTTCCAATTACACGGTCAATAGAAAAAAGAAAATCGAAGAACAGAGTACAGTCAACACAATAGGTTTTGCTCACAATTGCTCTCACTTTTTTTTCACCGTTTTTCTCCCTTCTTTTGTTTTTTTTTTTACACGTGGCATCTCACTCGCCTGTCTCTGTATAAAATAGCAAGTCCATCTACTTGCTTTTAATATCGAGGCCCATTTATAGCAAATTTGAGGAATATTCTATATCTACCAACAAGATCTGCCATTACTAATAATATGAATATACTCTATACAAAAACAACGACTCTTGCACAATCGTCTGAGATCACGTATCCTCAGAAAATATTTTGAGCTGGTACCATTCTGGATTTTCTGGCGGACGGCCCACATTCCACCGTCCAAGTTCTCCACAAGGTCGGTCAACGCACGTTGACCGTCCTCTCCATATGACCGGTCAGTGTTGCCCGTCTTGATTCTCTCAACAATGCAGAGCATCTTATACCTTCAACCGGTCAACTTGTTAACCGATATTATTACCCGTTAAAAAGATTTCAATCAACTATGTTGATCGAAATTTCATTTGCATATAAAGTCCACATGCTCCGTCCAAACCCTCCGATCACAAGGACTTTCACACGGAAGTGACTCTCAACACATAGCCTATGGGAGCACTACCCATTTGAATTTCTGCTACTTTTGTTGGCATTGGACTTTTGTGTCTCAACCCCAAGCCTTAAAGTATTATGGTGCATTGCCATCCTAAGTGCTGCGTGGCCTCCTTGGATTTACATATTAAGTGATCACCTATTTAGGTTAGTACTTTAGCAAATAGTGTGTAAACTAATTGTCTAACTCATAGTCAATCTTGATCTAAGCGTTGCAACAGCTAATGCAAACATACAAGCATATGAAATTAAATTAAAATTAAAAAAAAATTATTTTATTTAATGAATTTGTAAGTACACACGACAATGTATAAGCATTCCAGGATATGACATACCTCTATACTTTTAGGTTGAACTATTATTGATAGTTTTTTTGAGGTAAAAAGTATACTATATTTGTAGAACTAGTTTTCTTGCTTGGGATTGAAGTTTACACACCCTCTTTTAAAGTACTATAGACATTAAGAATAGTCTCTCCATGTAGATGATAACTTATTTATAGGGTTATTTTTTTTTCGGTGGCCTTGTACTCCTTAATACTAGGTTGTCAACCTTGAATGCTCTTCCCTTCACCTTTCAATTGTAGTATCTCGCCAACCTTTGCTAGTATGTTGCAGTATTGATCAATGCCATGCCTCTAGCCTCTTCTAAGTTGTCTTGATTCTACCCCGTGGGCTAGAAATTCTACCCTTGATCGAAGTTGGTCACTTGATAGCTTAAAAATCGTCTCTATTACAATCACCACTTTTGCACCAAAGCATAGATTGTAGAGTGTTTCCTAAGTAGTTTCACTAGGTGTTGTCCATTATCTTGAAAGAACATATGGGAGTTCTTTGACCCTAGGCCCCTCTAACTTTGTCTAACTTGTTCTTTAATCGATTGATAAATATATGGTTGATTCTTCTATTTGCCTATTTGACTATGGACACAAGACGGATGTGAAGAATAAGAGGATTCCAAGGCATTGACAATATTTAATTAACCTTTTATTAAAAGAATTGAGTACCATTATAAGTCATTGAAAAAGCATGTTTTGTGCTAACGTGTTTCGACCCCGTTTAAAGATATAGCGGAAGCAACAATAAATAATAAATTAAATATCCGATACACGTAAGAGATATTTAACTCTAGATGTAAACGGATCTAATAAGCATGCACAACATTAACAACAATGAGCAATAATAATAAAGACTCAATTTTTGGTGATGAAGTGAAAACTCGATACCCACGGTATCGAGAAAAACACTCCGGGCTTCAACGGCCAGGGAAGCAATGCACTATGAAAATCAACTTACAGCCCGGGTGGTAACGACGCGCTAACCTAGCCGACTTACTCCGGACACGTGATCCCTACCAAGGAACTCCTTGGATTTGCCCGTGGCAACGGAACCGGAAACCTTCCGGTCTTCAAGCCACTCTTCCCTCTCGTGCCACTTGAATTGCCAATCACGAACGAGTCTCCTTCACGAACCAACGTCTCCGACGATGGTAGAAGGCAATGTTTCAAAGGTGAAAGAAAGTTGGTGAGAAAACTTCTATAGCATGTAGATCAATCTTGTAGAATAGAGTTTTCTCCAGAGAAGCAAGATTAATGGAGCATCAAAGGCTTTCTTCTCAAATGGGGGCTCAAAATAATCTGTCCAGGGAGCTTATGGCGTCCTTGGGGTTTCAAAATCATAAGGCAATATTTATAGAGGAGCCAAAAAAACGCGTTCAAAAATCTGCCCGTTGGATCGGCGCTCGAGCTGTTTTATCGGCTCAAGCGGATATCGAGCATGAAGCGAGCGGCCCCCATTCTGGTTTATACGCTCAAGCAGCTAGTGGGCTCCAGGCGAGCGGGCGGACTTTGGACGGGCTCAAGCGTGTGGAGGGCGGACCTTGGACGGGCTCAAGCATGTGGAGGGCGGACCGAACGGACTTTAACCCGACAACCCACAACCCGACATCAATATAATAATACATATGGTCACGAAATATGCCAATAAGACAAAAGTCTCTAACAGTCATAATGACTTCTGGACTTTCAAGCCTACTGATGATGTTATGACACATGAACTCCATAGCATTTTACTCCTTCATCTTGGCCAATGGATATACTTTCATCCATTTGATAAAGTACTTGATATCAATGATGATGACATTTTATCGCCCTAATGCCATAGGAATCTATTTCAGTATTTTCGGCCTCCATTATTCAAAGGGCCAAAAACACTGCTATAATTTTAGAAGTTGTTGCACTTATTCACATACTCATTGGCATCTTGCTTTATTAGTTGCTAGAAGTACCCTTACCTCATAATTTTAGAAGTCAAGTTCTTTTCTCCTAAATGTGCCTCACAAATATCAAGGTATACTTCTCACAGTTCATAATCAGCTTCTACCAAGGTCAAACATTGCATGTATGGGGCAGAGTAAATTTCATAGTATAATAATCTATCTATGATCATACTCCAGCCAATTGTTTTTACCACCCTCTTGTCTTCTAGTCGATCATCTGATAATGTACTGCACTTCAAGTTGTCAGACCACCAATCTCAAATGCTTAATTTATTTTAATTTAATCCAACTATTATCTTAATTTAATTCAAATCTAAATACTCAAAAAAATTACAGATACAATTTTAAAATCCTAAACAAACATTAGAGGTAAACTATAAGTCAAATATTAACAAATGACCCAAAATAAATTAATCAACCAAATTACATGTTCCAAAATGCCACATTCGAAAGTGATTCTGAATACTGACTATACCATAATGTCAAAATATGTGTAAAGAGATATGTCTACACCAAAAATTAGAGTAAACAAATAACTACATCTTAGATTTGATGCTAGACCGCCCAAAATCTAACTACATCACCAATAAAAATATCATAATAACTAAATTAATACATAACCATTTAATTAAAATAAAAATTAATATTCTAATACTACTATTTTGAGACAAAATACAATATCTAAATTTTTTAATTTCTAATTCTATTTTCTTAAACAGTCTTTCTACCAACTTTCTCTACTTGTAAGTGTGCCACAAGCCCCACAAATCTGAAGAAATTAGTAAGAATAAAAATAGGAGTGAGCTAATTATTTAATAAGATATATAAATTTTTATAATTAAATATATAATATATCTCAAAATATGTTAGAAGAGATATGATCAAAATTCAGATGTCAGGTCACAAAATTTTTATAACATTTATACATAAATTTTAAATTGATAATCTAACTTCTTACTCTAAAAAAATTACTATGAAAACATACTCAAATTATGTTAATTCTTATGGACCATGATTTAGTAGGGTCTCACTGATAAAGAAGTGAATAATTAAAACTCAAATTATATATATATTTTTACACAATCAAAGACCCTATACTACTATTATCGATTACTATTACCTTAAAAATTCTAATTCTGCCGAACGAACTCTATGGTATTCTATTTAGTGATTTGTGAGGGTCGAGGGCCTCTGGACAGAAGGAGATCTGAGAGCCCCCTGGCGGTAGAGGTCCGATAGCCTCCAAACAAGAGGACTAAAAGCCTCAAGAATTGGATATGGCCGAGGAGCCCCGGATGGGCGGAGAGCCGAGGGGCCTCCTGGATGATAGGAGAGTCGAGGGTCTCCTGGCCGCCAGTTTACTCTCATTGGAGATCGGCTAGCAACGGCTATGCCATTCTCCGAGCCATATGGAGCCTTATGGAACTTCTTCGAGCTTCTCCCACTTGTCCTTCAATACTTGAGGATGCTTACTTTTATAGTAAAATTTACAGATGTATTATTTCTCAAAAAGTAATGTGAGACTTTTGATTTGAAAGGAATATGTTGGATTATAGGCTTGCTGCGGGGCCTGACCTATTGGCCCATGGTTATTGGAACCATCAATATTAAAAAAGGAAAATGAAAAGAAAAAGGGGGAAAAAGCGACAAAAAAATACAAAGAAAAAAAAGAAATAAAAAATTAAAAAAAATAATAATTATCACTGCCACCCCTCCTCTATAACTAGAGAGGGGGAGGTGGGTGATATGCATTGGAGAAAGAGGAAGAGGTTGCTAGATCAAGGAGTCTGTCAAAAGGTAGAGAGGGAGGCATTTGGCAAAGGGAGAAGAAAGAAAGTGAGAGGGGGGAAGCGTCTGGCAGAGGGAGAAGAAAGGAGAGGAAAGAGAAAAGAGGTAAAGAAAGACAGGCAAAAAAAGTGAAAGAAAAGAAAGAAAGAAAAATAAAGAGAGAGGGTAGTGCAAGAGAAAAACAAGGGAGGAGAGAAATAAAAACATAGGGGGATCACATTTTTTTATGAATTTCATGGCGTTTGACTTTATCATTAGTCAAGTTCATTATTATTTGCTCTCCTGAAGGTTTGTCTTAGGTCTTTCAGAAACTTATTGATGTATCCTTTCCAGATGAGAACCTCAATCTCTTTCTATAGAGTCCGACAGTCTCTAATATCGTGACCCGAAGATCGATGGTAAAAGTAGTACTTAAACTGATCTCCTTCTTCTGGGTTCTTAGGCTACTTAGATCATTTTAAGAATTTCTCATCCTGAATCTGTATGAAGATATTTGTCCGGATGTCGTTTAACAAAGTCAAGTTCAGTAGCTTGAACTTTCTTCGGACACTCGACTCTATTCTTGGTTGCTTCATGAGATCTAGGGTTTTGGAGTTGTCTCTGTTTCTCTTTTTTCCGCTCATCGATCCTAGATGGTGATCCGTGCACTCTAGCCTCTTCGCTTCATTGGCTTCCTCAATGGCGATGTATGCATGGCTGATGGTCTCTACCTCAAAGAAGGTTCTGGGCTCTTATTAGACTAGGTACTTGAAAAAATACCCGATTGCATAGTTGCCATAAAGGAGTTCAACTTCACCTCGTCAATTAGCTTAGATATCCTTCAAACCTCTGCGTTGAATCTGTTCAGGAAACGCTTTAGACTTTTATTTGGCCTCTATTAGGTGCAGATAAGGTGCTATGACTACTTCTTCTCCTTCCAATTGAAGGCAAATTATGACAGAAAATTATCGACCAGCTCTTAGAATGCTCCGATTGAATTTGGCTACAATTAATAAAACCAAATTTGAGTATCCCCCTTTAGGGTTAATGGGAAGTGGAAACACATGGTCGCGTCGTTGAAACCCTACAATCCCAATAGAGTGCGGAAGTGATTCAAATGGTCAATCGGATCAGAACTTCCGCTGTAGAGCTCCAGGTTCGGCATCTTAAATTTGTAAGGGAGTTACTGCATACAAATCTCCCTCGTGAATGGCGACTTGTTCAGGTCAGCCAAATTTTTGTCGGTGCTTCCTATGAACAATGCTACTCAATCTTTCGAATCCTCTTCTCCACTTGGGAGATGGATGCAATCCTTTTGGTATTGAAGAAGGATCTCAACTCTGAGTGGTTCGGAAAGACGCATTGGATCAACCAATTACAGGCCGTCCTTGTCCGGGTACTGCATAAAGCCTTTTCTTGGGTTGAAAGCCTTCGATCATGTCTTGAGCAATGTGAATTTGGCCACTCTGGGCTTTTATCCCGTGCTCCAGGACTTACTCAGCCCTCTAGTCATATCTAGGGCCTGTTGCTCATGGCTTCTTGGGTCTTAAGGCCATCAGGCCGCTAGAACGTCACCTTGGCAAGCTGTTTCTTCCTCCAGCTTCTCCTTTTGGATGTCGAAGTATGAGAGTTGGAGGAAAGAGCTCCCAATAGTTGCCCCTCCAAATGGGTACATATGGTATGGAGTAGTTTCGATAACGTGTCCACCCGGACAGCCATCATCTCCACGTTTTTGGCCAAACAATCGTCCCCATGACTACCTATGATAGGATCATCGCCATGGGAGACGGCTCTCTTATTGATGCACTTGCTTAAGCTCTGGTGTTTACCATATTTGCTTTCTTTGATTATGCGGTTAAACCTTTTATTGTTCCCACAGAAACTGCCAATGAGGCGTATCTGGATCCAAATTATCAAACAAATTAAGGAGTTATCTTATTCGAGAGTTTAACTGAAAACGGGTTCAGTATTTATTACTCTAAATATAGATCCTACACACCACAACTAACAAAGAAGAGGTACAAGGAATATGGGATTCATTTTTCAATATATTCTTCAACGCTCAAATCAGTAATTTTTTCAATTGGCTAAGAAATATATGAGGAAAAGAATGTAAGAATGCCAATAGATTGGGAATTGAGTGTTTAATGGAGGATTAGGCTCCGATAGGTGCATTAGAAGGAGTGAGTGGCTATGATAATATTGCACTCGTAAAGGAAAGTGGTTTTACGAGAGTTACACTCAAATGTAATGGTAGCTTTTTCTGTCTAAGCAATCGTCTGTATCTTCTCTGGATTTCGGTCACCCTTTTCTTAGTGGAGGAAAGGGGGTGTATTTTATAGTGTGGGTACCGATTTGGTTGTCCCTTGGCATTACACCACTACTGTTATGAAGAACATTACTTATATAACCGTTGCCTATACTTAATATCTCAATAATCATAATGGGTGTTGCTCGTGTAACTGCCGTTTATATTTATCTGTTGGGTTGTCACGATTTTCAACCGTTAAATTTGGTGAAATAATTACCGGTAGCAATCCACTGATTATCCATAAGTACCCATTTATTACTGAACGGTTTCGAGTCAAACCTTTGAATAAACCGTCACACTTTCTGGATCTTGGGTTCAGAGGGTCTTCTGCTAACCTTCACTATCTGGACCATTTTTCCTTCTGCGGATTAAGTTCTAAGCCGACCCGTAGACTGCCGTACCCATTCCTATCACTACCAACCTTCTCAACTAGCAATGTTAGATTTTATATTGCTGGAAATAGATAGTATCAATGAGATTTTATGCAAAACTTGAAGAATGTTTAATTACCTAAATCTTGACCCGTATTGAAAATAATATTATGAAATTTTACAGCAGCATTGTAATATATATATATATATATATGATCAAGAGGTGTCGAGAATTTTATGGCATTGATTTGCTTTGTGGGCATAAACTACTCCCTATGTCAACCGTTAGGTCAAGACATTCGCAATTTTCCTATTGTTTGCCGAAAAATCTAAGTTCACGCAATCTGTCTATTTGATAAGTCTATTTGTTTTAAATTCTGATTTTCAAGAAGCTCTAAAAAAGTGTTGTGAAAATTCTGGGATTAATCAGGTTAGGGAAAGCAGACAAGCCTAAAATAGAGGAGAATTAGACCTCATAAAGTAGAAAAAGAAGAATAGAAGAGAGGGGGACGCATAGACTTGAGATAGATAGAAGAGAATTAGGCTTTAGGAAGTGGAAAATCAAGAAGAATAGAGGAGAGGGGGACAAGCAGACCCGAGGGAGGAAAATCACAAGTCATTTTGTCATTCAGTATTCATTTCAAATTCATTACACACATTTTCCATAAATTGGCTGCCTATTTATAGTTGTAAGTTAATACAAGATACTCCCTAACAAAGCAACACAAGTAGTAGATACAGAGGTGCGCTCTAGGTCAGTCACATGATGGCTACAGTTACAGGGGCCAGCTGTAGGTCAGCTGTGAGACATCCGCAGGTACAACAGTAGGATGAAGGTGAGCAGTGAAACCACCATAAGTATCATGATAGCAGTAGAGCTCAGTGGCTCTTCCATGTCGATCTCAGTAGACCTAGTTGTTTCATGACAGGAGTTGAAATCAATTATTTCCTTGAGAGAAAATGTCCATAATTTATATTGTATTTATTCTTATGGACTGATTCTTATCTTCTAAGACTCATCCCAATTCTAATTTGAACTATTTCTCGGATGATCAGCATGTATATTATCCTTTTAAGAGGGAACTCAAAAATTGGCTGTCCTTTGTTTTGGATCGAATTAGGACAATTCACATTATTTCTACCCAAGGAAATGTTGTGGTTTCCTATTCTTTCATGATTGACAAAGTATCTATTCTCTTCTGGGAAAGTATGACGACACTCTAGGGCGAAGGAACCCTTGTTTGGAGAGACTCTCCTTTGTTATTTAAACTCCCAATTTCCTCCTCTCCTTTGACACGGCCGTTCTACGAATACTAGAGTCAGCACATAATATTTTAGAGCTGATCATTCATGAAAAAGTAGAGGAGAGACTCTTGAGTTTTCGTGCATTATTTAAATATTGGAGGACGCACTTGGGCATTCAACATATATTGGAAGATGTCAGAAGAAAGAAAAACAAAAGGAGAAGGAGAGAGAAGGCTTGGTGCAGAAGTAATACGAATTCGAGTGGAGTTAAGTTGATAAATTTGTCGAGTAACTATTAGAGACCGAGATCGAAGGAAAAAGAGTACAAGGTGTACGTGCATCAGATAGCCAACTGGGATTGATGTTACATAAATTTGATGTCAAAAACTGTCCATTTGCTGAGGTCTTTTTGGATTAGATTGGGGATTAACTTAATGAAACACAGATATTTGCGTTATCTGTCGTTGGACTCATCGGGTATATTCATAATGATATGACTTTGGTGCTTTTTTTTTTTTTTTTTTTTTCAAATGAAAAATAGAGTTTTGGGGGATGAGTTGAGAGAAGGCGAAAATGCTGAGTGGGAAGTTTAAAGGAAGCTTTAGAAATGCAAAGGTCATTATCGGAATCAAAACTAGGACCTGCTGGGGTAAATAACGAGGGATTTGGGAGGGCTTCCTCGCCAAGTAAGGGAGAGCTCCTTCAATACAGTATCCAATCTTTGGATTTAAGTATAAGAGTAAATATTTCATAAAAATTAAAAAAAAACATGATAATGATTTTATTTTTTATTATTTTTTCACAGTATCAATATATTGATACTTTAACATTTAATAATTTTTTTTTTTTTTATAAAAAGGCCCTCTTTTACGTTATTTTTAATGAAATAAAATAAGGGTCATTAAAATCTAACGATCCATTGCCACGTAGAGGGGGCTCTTCTGATTCAATCGAGATGATGATGGGGGTGAGGTGAGAGGCTGAATGCCAATAAAACAAATATCAATTTAAATACCTTGAATTAGTAGCCTAAAAAGATATGTTGAATTATTTACTTACCTGGTCAATGTAGATTAAAAGAGAGAGAGAGAGAGAGAGAAGGTATTGTAGGTGTATCTGCTGATTAGATCATAGACACAGGACGCTTAAATTGAAAAGAAAATGATACATGATTACAGAGGAAGCTTCAACAACTTTCACCTCACACTTCCACGAAGGAATTAAGTAGGGCACTAGCAGCACCATTCAATCCAGTAAACCGACCACAACGCCATTTACGATGAACAAGATCTTCAATACAATACGGATTACAAACACGAGCACAGGGTACAAATTACATACATCCACACACTGGATGCGGGGATGAGAAAAGAAAAGCAGGCATTCTGCTCCATTATTTGAAGTGGAAAGTAGGATAATTATGCATGGAAAATCCAGCAATATGATTATTCTTCCTGGTTGACCAGGCAGTGATTAAGCTTAGCAGTCAACGGTATTGGGGAGCTAATTCTCCCTCCTTAACAATGTAATGCTGTGGAGGAAAGTCTTCTCCCTTGAAGTACCTATCTAGCATGTCCTTCACCCCTGCAGCATACCTCAACTGCACCATGTCCACTAGTTAACGAATAATCCATACCATACAAAAACAAACACGACCTTAACAACCAATCCAATATTCAAACACAATGTGTACGACTTCTTTAATTAGGCATTGTTTAGTTAGAAAAACAGTTTTCTATTTTTTTATTTTTTTCAGTTTGCTTTTCCATTCCACTTTTTCCATATCCTTAGAAAATATGTTAATTTGTTTCTTTTAGAAGCACGAAAATGTCAGCAAGAAACATTTATAAGTAGTATTTATCAAATTATCAATCATTGACATATGATTACAATTGTTACTCAAACAAATCTTCTTGATAAATTTGTTTACTGTATTTATTTATAATAAACTAACTCACAGAAACCCAAATTATGGTAGTTTTGTTCATAGGTACTAAAAGTCACAAAAAAAAAAACTACCATAATTATCCAAATAACAGCATATTGCATACTGAATGTGATTCATAATAATACTTTTTCTATTAAGATATTTGGAATACCTGTCCATCGATGGTGGTGCCAGAAATGTGAGGAGTCATAGCATGGTTTGGCATGTAGCGCCACGGATGATCCTTCGGACACGGCTGTGGATTCCAAACATCACCACTATAACCTACAACACCCAAACCACTCTGTTGAAAGGGAGCGACTACAAAAGAGAAAAGGAAAAAAGAAAACTTCCATTTTGTCATAAGCTACACAACGGGTTAGAATGTCATGGCCCAAGATTCTGAAGTAGGATGAGATTCTGTCTAGTTCTGATTTAATAAATAACAAATAAAGGGATATATTTACTTGTTCAGGGACATTCTAACATATACCTGCAATGTGTCCACTTGAGCAACCATCAACAACAGCTTGGGTATCCATGATCGCTCCTCGAGCATTGTTGACAATTAGCACTCCCTTCTTCATCTTTGCTATCAGTTCCTTGTTAAACAATCCTCTGAATCATGTAACAAAATTATGCTTAATTTTGATGAACAAGTTCCATAATCTTAGACATCTGGAAAAGATTGTACACGAGCCCTCAAAATGAAGGGGACCTAAGTAACTTACCAAGGAAAATACAATATATTGTTCTCCAGTTATTATTTGCTATACTACTTTTCAATCTAACATGGTGTAAAGTTATTCAGAAAATTTTAGTAGAGAAAATAGAGAGGCATGAAACCAGAGTTTAGCCATATCAATAGAATAACTAATCTAATCACAGGACACAGTAGAGGAGCAGTCGTAAAACATTAGCTTGAAGCAGATTAGAAATATTGTACTGAGGATTACTTGGTTTTCTCTGTCAAAGGCATGTTTATGACGACTATATCACATTTGGGAAGCATCTTATCCAGATCCTCCTCATATTTAGCCCCTATCTGACTCTCCAATTCTGGATCCATCTTGATCCGATCATGGTAGAGAAGATGACAATTGAATGGCTTCAGTCTTTGAAGCAAGAGCTTGCCGATCCGTCCAGCACCAACAGTTCCAACAGTCTTTCCTTCCAAATCATATGCTCTGTAAGCAATCGCCGCAACATTCCAATCCCCATGAATAACTTGTTGGTATCCAGGTACAAAGTTCCTAACAAGAATGAGAATTCTCATCAGCTCATCTTCTGCAACAGAAACCACATTGCTTCCTGTGACCTCTGCAACCGTTAATCCTGCTGCAGCTGCAGCCTTTAGGTCAACATGGTCAGAGCCAATCCCAGCTGTGAGAAGCAACTGCAAATTTTTTGCCCTCTTGATCCTGTCAGCCGTAACATAGGCTGGATGGAAAGGTGTCGTAATAAGTACATGGAGATCGGGAATATGTTTCTCAAGCTCTGTGATCAAAGATAGATCAGGAGACAGATCAGAATACAATCAATTATAGACCACACAATAGCAACACAAGAAAGCAGGGGATGAACATTATTAGACTTCACCACAGTCCATTTTTCAAAACTGTCAAATGGAGGAAAAAGGGGAAGGTGTAGGTCAAGTACATCTTAGGCAAGCTTTCAGTTTTCAGACATGCCGAAAAGAGGAACAGAATATTCAATGGCTGAGTAGTGTGATGAAATTATAGAAATGACTATAAATTTAGTGGAAAGCCTGAAGTCTTCTCAGCCGAGCATGATGATTATTGAGATCTCATGGAGTTGATGTGGCTGAGAGAAAGAACTTTCAGAAAGGACTCTAAAGCAAGTTATTGCAGACTGATAAAAGCTTGATCCATTGATACTTGTGCCACAGCAGTTGGTGAATCTAGGCTATCTAGCTACTTTCATGAGTATCCCTCCAAGTTCCAGAAGGGAAATGTGACGTAACAGCTTGTCATTGACAAATAATGAGAGATCAACACACTCACTGTCATTTCATATCAATGTAGACTAAACCTCTTTGCTATTTTCTTCTTGTTTACTTTTTCATCTAGTCTTCCCCTCCTCCCCCAATCCTGTTTCCTGCTTCCATTCCTCTCTATCTTCTAGTATGGTTCATGTTGGATCTCCTTCTGGTGCATTATGCAAGGAGATTATAAAGGGAGCGCACATGTAGTGGAAAGAAATCATCTTGCATGTTTTCAACATAACTGGTTTCAAATTTATAAATATTTGACATGTAGTGAAAGCAACCACAAAATGCGCAAAACTATTCACTGATTGGTGCAGTTTGGAAAGTAAATGCATACAGAAATCTAGGAAAAAGGATATACAGAAACCTAAAGCACATAGAGCCGATGTGTATGTAATAAGCAGGAAGTTATTGATGCTTTACTGTAATAATATGCTAAAATTATACACTGAAAGAATCCTTGGGCTTTCCCATATCAATAGGCAGATCATTTTCCAGAGAGGAGCCAACTATCAAATTGATGATGGCTTGTTAAGGAAAAGTGAAATGGAGGAGAAGCAAATGAATTGGAGGACTTCAGTCCTCTCAATATGTGCATCCGGTGTGCATGTATGTTTATTTAAAGGAGAAAAGTAAGAAGCGAGGTGAAGTTTTCACCCCATCCACACCAACTAACCTGATATTGTCTCCCTCCCCCAAATTGCAGGAGAATGGTAGGGAATGGGAACTTTTTAATTGGAAAATGAATGCCATGCTAACAATATAAAAAGAAAAAATGGGGACCTAATGCACAAAGCTCGCATGTGGTGGGGGTAGGATGGCTTTTCGGGAGGTATTCTAGTACCACCTCTGACTTACCCCTCCGTTGCAAAGGGGCTGTTTGTATGGTTTAAATACCTAACATCTAAGTCACAATAAAGCAACCTTACAGTTGCACCAAAACTCATCTTTTACATCCTGCTAACTATATCCTTACAAAGAAGAAAAACACATTATAGGCTCATTCTCCAAAATAATTCATGTAGCATACATTGATATTGCTCTTAGCTTCCCCAATTAAAACTCATCAACAAAGTGAAGGTCTTTTCCATTCCCCTTCATCCTCTTCCACTCCCATCCTCTCAAATAAAAAACCCTAAGAGGACAGAAGTTTGAGATGAAGAAGGGGACACAAGTTCATCAACAGGGAGAAAGGGGGAGGACGTTGTTAAAAAAGCACTGCCTTCTCAAGCTTGAGAGAGAACTTTAACCACAAATGGAACTCCAATTGTCTCACTAAACTATTTGATAGATTGGTGATTTTCAACCTCAGTGTGAGTAATAGATATCTAAAATTCCATAGTTTGGAGGATATCCAGAGTGAGAATACTAACCGCAATTTGGTCCTTCTTTGTCATCAGTAACAATGTACTGGTGGCCCTTCGACTCCAACCACTCCCGTATTCCCAAGGCCCCTTCCAAGCAACCCACGAAGTTTGGATTCAGTGCTGCATATTCTTTTGCTTTGTAAAAGACACCTACAATCTTTTTTGGCCCTGGAGAAGCCTGCTTGTGTAAAAGAAGCACCCAACCATAAGAGCAAATACTATACAAGATATACTGCACTCGATTACTCAATCTATGATTCTACAAAGATAAGAACACACCTTGTTGTTTCATGTCAAACTTTATGTTACACAAACAATTGCTGTTTTTGTAAATGATGTTTGGTCTCGTAGTAAAACTAATAATGCCAAGGGTATGAGGTCAGTGGTATAGGCCCACAAAAGGCAGCATCACTTACCCAGTATGTGAGAAAAAACTCCATTTGCTTTTTTGTAGAGCACAAGATGTTTTAAATTTTCAATTATGTATAAATTGTAACATTCCACATCAGAATCGTGCTTGGACATGTGGCAATTCTATGTGGCATGCATGTGACACCTATGTGCTATTTGGAAGTTATTTTCGATGGCTTCATTAACTAACTTAACTTTTAACAGTCATTTCAACCAACCTTCATATTGAATAAACTAGATATGTTTTTCATGTGATATATTAGTCTATAAATAGAAATGTTCTATCAGTTTTAAATGAGAACTTAAAAGGATGAATTACAACATAAACTAGATACACTAAGAAATTATTCTCAAGAAAATAATTTTATGATACCAGATAATTCTAAGTTTATTAGAATTTTTGGTTTGATTTTGTCAATATAAAATACAGTCAAAGAAGGCTTAATTATATCATCAAGACATTTTTTGATTCAATGGATGTGTTTCTCAAAGGCTTTATATTCCCAACAATCTTAAGACATTATTTGAAGTCTCAATATGTATAAAATAAATCAAATATGTATTGGTCTTTTAATTTCTTACAGTGGCATCAAAGAAACAGTGTGCTTGGATATTCATCACATTTGGTAAGTAGTTAAATCTTTCATATAATATGTGGTTTATTTGTTTTTGAATAATGAAAAAAAAATTACTACACTCCAAGTAACCAGGCCAATGGCCAATGGAAACTATTTTTGACGCAATGCGTGCATCTTGCATGCATTGTTTTGTGTCCACTGCACATCTATCATGCATCGTTGTGTGTCCACTGCACCAAGCAGTTGGAAAGCAGGCACCCAAGGGCAAGGTATCCACTACTGGCTGCCAGCGGATGTGGCTGCATATGGTGGCAAAGCAGGTTAAAAAAGGGCAGAATAGAATATGTGCCAACCAATTGGTCGTGCAGTGGCCTAGTGGAGGCACCAGTCACAGGTCCTCCCGCAGCGGTTGCAGCACTTGGGCCCTTGAAGTCCATCAAACTCATTTTTATTACCTCAAAAATCATTCCAGGACGTTCAAATGAAAGCACTCAGAGTTAAAAAGCTCTTATGAATATGTTTCTCCTTGTTATCCTATAAATCACATTCAAGATGGCAATATAAATTAAGATGGAAAACTTTTCCAAAATAAAAAAATAAAAAAATAAAAATAATAATCTAATGTTTTCCATGAAAACAAATCTAATAATATAATGAATTATTTGTTTAAAAATTAGTGTGTTTCTAATTATAGCCAATTAAACACCAATTTATTGACTTAATTTGCTTAGACTTGACCGATCAATTTTGGGAGCTTAGGATTAGGTTTGAAATCAACTCTTTAACTTCATGAGTTAAATTTGAACAAAATAAGCTTAAACTTCTCATCAGGTTATCACAAATAGAGTCTGAGCTGTCGGTTTATTGGAAATGCATATGCTAGTAATTATTTCCTCTTTAAAGCTTGCTCCTCACCTAATGAGCTTAAAAAACCGGTTTGGAACTTGTTAAACTTTTTAAGGAACTTGAGCAAAGCTTAAATCAATAATTTTAAACAGAGCTAGAAGAAACTTGGTTTGGTAAATAACCTCACCATAGGTCGATTAATTCGGGGCACTGCTAACAATTGTTCCATCATATGGGAAGATCTGCATATTTGTAATGTTTTCTATAAAAACTATAAAAACCAAATAAGTTTTGGAAAAAAAAAAAAAAACTAAAGCAGAAAAAATAAGAAGCAAGTTTCTAAAATAAACAGGCCTTAAATATTTTAGGGATGGGTCACTCCATTGTGAAATTCACTTAAATAATGGGTCACCCCATTATAAATGCTGATTTTCAACTCTGGCGCAAGCAGAAAATTTTGTGTGAGGTTCACTTAAGGATTTGTTCAAAAGAAAGCCGTAGTCAATGGCACAGCTACACAACACCTAATACAAGCCTAATGGATGCATGCGCATGGGTAGATAGAATATTGTGCTTGATACACGTATGAAAGGCACATGTGCATAGGCGGACACAATGACAGCGCCCAATGAGCGAATATGAAACAAGATAGTTTCTAGGAAATTTTTTCTCCGACCGTATAAACAGTTAGAACTCCGGATATAACTTTTAAGTTTTTTGCTTTGTTTCAGGGCAATTTATGTTAGTCATTTCAAAATACACTTAGAATGCCAAACCAAGAGAGAGAGAAAATAGATGGACGAGATTTTATCAATTGTTGAGCCCCTAATCCTATTCCGTTCTTCATCATCTATGGTATATTGTTCTATTCATTGCATAAAATATTTTTAATAGCAATTTCATTCAATTTACTCTCTTGTTGTTCATTGCTTAGCGTGCCTACATTTTGTGATGAATCTAAAATATTTACTGTAAGTTTGTTGTAATTGACTCGTATATTGTGAAGATATTTCAGAGGCTAAACCTTGCGGTTTTTCTCTTCATTCTCAAAGGAGCTTTCCACGAAAAAGTTTGTATGCTTGTTGTATTGTATGATTTTAACTTGTAATTGTGTTACAATCTTACTTCCTCACGAATTCAAACAAAAAGTTTGATTATTGATCCTTGTAAAAAATTGTTCTCAACTTTGTATGACAAATTTTCGATGAACTAATCTCAACAAGTGATATCAAAACGTTCCAATTGCTTATGTATGTATTTGTTTTAAATTGATGAAGATGAAAATAAAATGATTTGCTTGGATGGTTTAAACATTGACATTTAGATAGCAAAATGAAATATTTGCTATTTGTGAAAGCAATGCATCTTCAATATTTACTACTCAAGGCCTAAATCTAAATCTAAAGAGGAATGGGCATTTGAGTACAAAAAAGATTAAATGCTTGAGGATACATGAAGCAATTTTTTCATGATAACATGTATAATCACATTTATTATGAAAAACATGCACAAATCTTATGGGACAAGCTCAAGTATTATATGCTTTGAAGATGGGTAATAACAACTTGTATTCTTTAATGAAATTTATGTAATTTAAGTACAGAGAAAGAAGCTCTATTGTTGACCATTAAATGAGGTCCAAGGCAAGATTGATCAAATATCTGGTAATGGCATAAATATTGATGCTAAGGTGCTTGACTTATAGTTGTTAACTGCACTATTTGATTCTAAGAAGGTCCTTCAAATCTTTATTACTAACTCATCTCTAAATGGTACTATAACACTGGAGGTAGTTAAGGGTGTCAATCCAAACAGAGAAATGACGACAAGATTTCAAATTTCTTCATTTGCCCAACCCGAAGCATTAGTTTTTGAAAATCAAGGAATGCGTAAAGGAAAGGTCTCTAAGAACAGAGACAAGAGCAAACACAAGTTGAAGTAATAGAACCTCAAGGGTCCTCATTATGGAAAGAAGCATCACATTAAAAAACAATGCTACAAGTGAAAATACAAAAACAGAGATGTATGAAAAGAAAGAAGAAAATGCTTGTGATGATGAGCAGGCATCGGTTGTTACCAAATCTGATCTTATTGTTATTTGTGAAGAAGATGTGATCAACATTGCCAACCACGAGACAAATTGAATGATAGATAGTGGTGTGTCACTCCATGATACGTTGAGGGAATTATTCACATTTTCTACGCTAGATGACCTCGGGGTATGAAAGATAGGCAATGATGGCTTGTCACGTATTGTAGTTTGTGTGAATTATGTTTGATGATCGGCACTGGCACAAGGTTGATCTGGAGGGAAGTTCGACATTTTCCGAATATACGATTAAATCTTATTTCAGCCAAAAAGCTTGATGATACGAGCATTTGAAAAACTTTCCAAGAGGGCTCTAGGAAGATCACAAGAGGTGCTCTAGTGGTGGTTCAAGGGAAAAAGTTTTCTAGCTTATATATGTTACAAGCATCAGTCTCCAACTGTAATGCAAATATGATCAATGAAAGTGAGTCTATGGAACGATGACATAAGTGGCTTAGTCACATGAGTGAAAACAGGTTCAATTATCTTGCCAAGAAGAGTATTCTTTCAGGAGTGAAGGAAGCACAGTTGACAACATGTCCTCATTGTATGGTCAAAAAGCAACAGTGAGTTTTCTTTCAAGGAAATTCATCCTCAAAGAAGTTGAATATTCTAAAACTTGTGCACACAAATATATGCAGTCCCTTAAAGGTAAAAACTCTTTTTGAAACACTTTATTTCATTACATTCATTAATGATTGTTCAAACAAATTGTGGATATATCCTTTAAAGTCAAAGAATTAGGATCTTAATGTCTTCAAGCAATTCCATGCCTTAGTTGAAAAGCAAACGGGAACGAAGTTGAAGTATATCCATAGCGACAATGGAGAAGAATGCATTGTGCCATTTGATGCATGTTGTTGTTCTCAAGACATTTAAAACCAAAAGACTCAACCAAAGACTCCATAATTGAATAACGTGAATGAAAGGATGAATCAAATGTTAATTAAGAGAATCCGATGTATGGTTTTGAAGGCAAAGCTTTTGGTTCCTTCTAGTAGAAAGCCTTGAATGTTATGACTCATTTAATCAACCGCTCACCTAACATTCCACTGAATGGTGAAGTTCTCGACAAGGTGTGGTTTGGCAAGCAAGTTTCTCATAATCACATGCACGTATTTGGCTACAAGTCATTTGTCCATGTTCCTAAAGATGAAAGGTCAAAGCTTGACATGAAGACATGACTGTATATTTGTTTTAGTTAAGAAGAAGATGAGTTTGGCTACCGGTTTCATAATATGGTGGAAAAAAAGCTTGTTAGATTAAGAGATATTGTGTTTGTTGAGAATGAGACCATTAATGCCATTAACAAAGCTAAGAAGGTAGTTCTTCGTAGCAACGACTGCCTATATGACATGGATCTAACACCATTGACATTGTCGCCAATTCATATTGAGGATGATGTTACAAATGATCAAGGAGGTGATAGAAACCATGATACTCTTACCTTTAATGGGGTAGATGATCATGATGATGCTTACGATGATGTTCAGTATGAAATTCCAAAACCTACATCGACTATTCCACTTAAACAAACTATGAGAGATCAACGTCTTTCCACAAACTTATCGAGTGATGAATATATATTACTTACCAATGACAGAGAGCTTGAATGCTTTGAAAAAGTAATGGAAAACAATCACATGAAATAGCGGATGAATGTCATGCAAGAGCAGATGAAGTCTTTGTATAAAAATCATACATTTGATGTTGTAAAATTGCTAAAGAGAAAGAGTCACTCAAAAACAAATGGGCGTTTGGATTAAAATTCGTGAAGAACAATCCACAACCAAGATACATGGCACGATTGGTTGTGAAGGAGTTAAACCAATGGAAAGGCATCGATTTTAAGGAAATCTTTTCTTTTGTGGTAAAGATGTCTTCCATTTGAGTCGTTCTTGGTTAGACGCATGTTTAGACCTTGAAGTGGAGGAACTAGATGTGCATATGGCATTCCGCCACGATGATTTTGAAGAGAAAATATACATGGAGAAACTAGAGATATTGGAGGTCACAATGAGAAGCAAGTGATGTGCCACTTCAGGAAGATCCTTTATGGGCTAAAGTAAGTGCCTAGACAATGTACAAGAAGTTTGAGTCTCTTATGTTACAATAAGGCTATTGGAAGACTACTTTAGGCCGTAGCATGTTTATACAAAGGTTCTAGAAGGGGCCTTTGTTATCCTCTTGCACAATATTAATGATATGCTCATTACATGATGAAATACCTCCCAGATTGATGAGTTGAAGAAGCAATTAAGTCTTTTGTCATAAAAGACTTGGAATTGATAAAACAAATTCTTGGCATAAGAATTTTTTGTGACCAGAAGGAGAATGTATAGATATGTTAAGAGGGCTACATTGAAAAGGTGCTTCAAAGATTCAGCAAGAAGAAGTATGAAACAATTCATTTTCCACTCACTAATCATTTTCAATTAAGCACCCAGTGAAGTCCTTATATGAAGAAAGAAAAGGCCAACATGAAATGAGTTCCTTATGCGACGGCGGTGTACAAAGTCAGATATTGCTCATGCGCTTAGAGCCATTAGCCGATTCCTGTCCGATCTCGGAAGGTTCATAGTGAGGTGGATTCTCAGGTATCTCTAGGGGTACTTCTCGAATATGTTTGCGCTATGGCAATAACAAAGCTGTTTTGGTCAGGTTTACTGACACCAACATAGCTAATAATAATGATTCTCAAAAGTCAACTTCTAGATATTTGATCAAGTTTCTATGAGGAGTTGTGTCTTGGAATCAAAGCCCCAAATGTGTGTTGCACTTTCTACAACTAAAGTCGAATTCATTTTGGATGATGGAAGCTACTAAGGACATATACTGGATGAAAAAGTTCATGCAAGAAATCAACTTCAAGCAAAACCGATACTTATTACTTTGTACTAATCAAAGTGTCATTTGTCTTTGCAAAAACTCATCATTTTGTTATAGAACAAAACACATTAAAGTGACATTTCATTAGCTAAAGAATGCTTTTGTTGACGCTTTATATAGTCAATACCGATGAAAATGGTTTAGTTATGATGATTAAAGTGGTGCAAAGAGAAAATTTTGAAACGTGTCGAGATATTGTTTGGATAGTACTATTAATCCGAATAAAAATCCGGGATATTACAGTGCTAGCCCCAAAAGCTCATGAGAAAAAGTTTGTTGGAATGAGACACTCCCTTGTTATTTTCACACCTATCATACTTGTTGATCTTTGACTCCAATGAAAATAAGAAATTCCTGCAAGGTTTGCTTAAGGAATTGTTTGAGAAAAGGTCTTTTTCAGTGGTGTCGGTGGATGCTTGATGAACACATGTGCAAGAGTGGACAAAATGTATACATTTGATGTGCACATGAATGGCGCATATGCACATGTGGAATAATGACTACACCTAATGCACACATGAAAGGCAAATGTACACCAAGATAGTTTCTAGGAATTTTTTTTCATGCTGTTTGAACAGTAGTTTTGCAATTCAAAAGCTAGACACAATTTTTCAGTGATTTTCTTTGTTTTGGGGCAGTTTATGGAGTCATTTCTAAAACTTTGAGCACCAAATTAGAATAGAAAGAGAAAAGAGAAGGAAGAGATTTTGCCAATGGTAAGGTTTCTACTGGTGTTCCGATCTTTATCATCTAGGGTATATTGTTCTAATCCTTGTATAGAACTTATTTCCAGTGATTTCACGCCATTTACTCTCTTATTGATCATTACTCAATTTGCATTATTTTGTGGTGAATCCGAAGATATTTTTTGTGGCTTTGTTGTAACCAAACTGACATATAGTAAGTCTTGTGGTTTTTCTCTTCATTTTCAAATAAAATTTCAATGTAAAAGTCAACATGTTTGTTATATTGCATAATTTTTACTTGAGAATGTGTATTATCAACATGTCTCCTCATGAATTCAAGCAAAAGGTTCAGCAATTGATCATTGTAGAGATTTATTCTCGAATTTATGTGACAAAGTTTGGGTAGACCGATCTTAACAAATGTTGTCACATTGAGTCAATCAGCTCAAAGGATCACAAGCTACTTAAGTTCAGTTCTCCGGAAACTCGAGAAAGCTTCCCCTGCAATTAAATCTCAGAAGCTACGTCATGGAAAACCTTCTTACTCAGCATGAATATTTCTTGCATGTCTACACTGTAACAGATAAAAGATAATTTTGCCTTTCAAATTTTGTAGAGATCCAGCAGAAGAAGAATCTAAATTAGCCAACCTCAATTCCTTAACCTGAGGTCAGTGTGGCTTTAGACAAGTCAGTCAAAGACAAGGCTTCGAGTCCACGAGGTCCTCAGTTCAATTTCCCCAACCCAGACATGCCAGCCAAAAAAACCTTTTAAAAACATTATCTAATAGAGACTATCACCCTTGTGAATTGCTCATGCCGTTATGAAAGGACTTGGATGTTTGCGACAATAAGTGAAACTAATCCAAGCAATTTTTTTCTTACCCATCTAGTAGGAATTTCTTTTTCGGGGAAGGGGGAGTTGGGGGATGTTTATCTTGTTCACTTTCTAAAGACAATCGCCCCATATACTTTTGTCGCTCCACAACATCCAGCAATTCATCCATACAATAACTTTAGAACGTAGCCTTCTGCACTAGATTTCCCGATGAGAGTCATGCAACAGCTTACTACTCCATAGCATATGGACTATCTTCATGGCTTGAATCTGACCTTAAGGTCACAGCCAATAGATTAGAACACTGCGAAGGGTCGCCTCCTATCATTCCGTAATCGAAAAAACGAAGAAAATTGGCATGAATTTTCAAACTCTAACCATCCTTAAATTATAAAGAAACGGAACGGATTGAAACTCAACAATTCCCAATTTTATTTGAACAGAAAACTACTCATAAAACATTTTCTTCAAACTCTTAGGTCACTAGTTCATAGAGAAAGGAGATGAAGCTCACGAACTTCGACTGATGCAAAACTGATGCTGCCAAACATTTACATGTAGTTAATCGAACAAGAACAGCTGTTCGATTGTAACCCAAACAAATGGTACGAAAATAAAATAAATGATTCAGTTAATTAAGCAGTGAAATACTTACATGAAGGCATCTAGTTAGAACCGGGGAATTTGCTGAAGTAGTCAGAGCATTAAACGCAGAAGCAGCGACACGCTTCATCGCCATTTCTCTCGTTGCCTTTCTGCTGCACAATTTGCAGTGACTCTTTTAAGTGATCAAGTGGGTGACTTGATACTGATTAGAGACGATAGGATTTATAGGAAAAATTATATAATAACTAATTAATAATAATCAAGTATATTCAATAATTTTTGGTTTCGACTTTTAATCAAAAAATAAAATAAAAAAGTATACAATATATAACAGTCAATTCATAATATTTGTATGATGACTATAGATTTTAATTTTGATCAATGTAATATATTTTTTTTAAAAAAAATATATATATTTTTGATGATTTAAATATTACATGGTAGCATAATATTCTAAATCATGTTCTATATTTATTTATTATTTTTTTTTCACATACTGATATAATAATATCACTACATTATATGGGTTTTATCAATTTATGGGCACGTAACTTCATGGGCCCTCTTTTCCGCCTTTTGAGGGTGAGCTATGTATGTCAGCCAGCTTGAAAGCATTATTCACCCAATAAACTTAGGCGTAGAACAATTTACCCTTTAATAATTGAATAGGCGACATAGATGCTAGACCTATTCGTATACAAGTGCGTTGCTGCAACTGCTATTTCCTAGTAAAAAATATTTTTAAATATATATATTCACAGAGTTATTGTTATAAAAAAATAATCCGAATTTGTTTAAAATTTCTTGAACTGTTATTTTTTCAATCATATTGCCAACTTTTATTTTAATAATAAATTAAAATTGTACAATTTTTTAGGTTAAATTAATCATTTCATCATTACAAGAATTTTTTTTTTTTTTTTTTTGGACAATATTGAAATGTGAAAATTTTGGTCAATTTTCTACCTACACTATTAATGTCACAATAAATATTAAGAGCAAAAATTATATCAAAAGTAAAAAAAATAAGAATATCACCGTAGAGTTTCTATAGATAATGCTAAAATGACATGCTTTTATCTTTTTTAATGATATAGGATCGCATTAATTTATTAACATTATCAAATATACAGTACAGTTTATAAATATTTTGAAATGAACAAATAATGTCCATGATTAATTTTTGTGTTTTCATTGATTACCAGCTCCTCCGTCGTCTAGAATTATGCAAAATTGTTGGCAAATCAAAATTTTCTTCTTCTGCTGTGACCATCTCCGCAATCAAAATTGATATGGCTGTCCCCTGCCTGTGCATCGGACCTAAACTGGGAAGCTGGGGGCACGTGGCTCAAGCGAAGTACTCCCCTCGCAAAAAGGATGAATAAAAGATACTTAAAAAATACATAAAATACTTTTATCTTCAAATTTCAAAAAAAAAAAAGTCATTTTTTGAATTTTGTACTTAACAAATATTTTAATAGCACTGTTATTAAATCTTACCAAACATATTTATAAAAGCATTAGCATATGCATTTATTTTAAATACTTTATAATATTATAATATTTTTATAATTATGTGTTAGTAATTATGATAAATAAGTTAAGATTCAATCCGTATTAATCCATTTGATTCAGACTTTATGAGTGTCAAGATAAGATAGGTTAAAGGACAAAGATTGGTGTGAGCCTATAGTAAGGTCCGAGGTTTAAAAAACCTAACATCCAAAGTGCTGTAATTTAGGGGTAAAATAACATAGAGGATGGAACATAGGAATAAAACGAAGGTGATACAAAATACTAGTTGGAAAGAGAATTTTTGAAGAGGTTTAAAAATTAATGAACTAATTTAAGAGGATAATATCAACCTAGATAAATAGTCCAAAAGAAAGATCGATATTGAAAATAACCAAAGCAATCGAAAGGCAGCTTAGTGCTTTAGCAACACCTAGTGGAAGAGCTTCACTAGGTCCTGCAGTCCAAGTAGAGAAAGTGACCATTGCACGTGCTAGGTGAGTCGATCTATAACTCAAACCTCTAATTAAAAAAAAAAAAAAAGGTTCATTTGAAGAAGGACTAAAATGATTCTTTCCGAAGTGGGAACCCAGGTGAATGAAACAAGGGAGCAAGAGTCTAGTCAAGACTCGACTCAAAGAAAGCAATCCAGAATTCTAAGAAGAGCAAGGAGCATGCCAAAACCCCTGGGAGTTAGCAAAGAGTCAAATCATGGCATAACAACTCTAAGAGAATTCCAAAGGGTAAATCGTACAAGGCCACATTTTGAAGGATGGAAAGAATTCTAGAAAGGGGACCATTACATGCTAAGGAAATATTTTCTAGCAACCACCCTCAAAAGATGGCTGGCCTTTGGTTGAAACCAAAAGGCAAAAATCTACTATAGCATCACGTCGGATAAAAAATTATTCTCAATTTATTACTGGATATTTTTTATTATTGTATTGAGATTCATCACAATTGAATAAAAGTAGGATAATTTTGAATGCTAATCTATGCACTATACTTTAATGAGAATTATCAGATCCCTCAATAGGAATTATACAGCTATAAAAATCTATATCTCTATTTTAATATCACTTATTCTAGTAAATTCTTTCTATCTATAGATTATTTTTATTTTTAATTTTTATTATGATGGGTAAAAAATAGATTATTATATATTTGAGTAAACCGCATATTGGAGTATCTAGAAAGGTTTGATCACAATATCATTAATTCTAGTAAACACTTTCCATCTAAGGTCATTTTTATCTCTTGTTTTTATTATAATAGATAGAAAATACATTATTACATATTTAAGTCAAACCCATATTCTAGCGCTTAGAAAGATCCGATCAAAATATCGCTAATTCTAGTAAACACATTCTATCTATTGGTCATTTTTATCTCTTATTTTTGTTATGATAGGTAAGAAATAGATTATTACATATTAGAGTTAGCCCCATATTCTAGTACTTATAAAGGTCCAGTCAAATATTTTCTAGGTATGAATCACATGTATATTTGTAATAATATGATTATATTTGATTTATTCTTTATATGTGAAATGAATTTAAGATCAAAATTGAAAGTAAATGAAAATTAATAATTTTCAAAAGATGTTCAAAATTATGTTTGATATTTTTCCATTAAAATAAAAAATCTAAAATCTTTATTAGAGGTCGACAAATTGGATAGAACTTAAATTTGTCTTAAGCTTTGTAACACCGAGTAAAGATGTCGTTGACCATTTTTTCTCCAAATTTGAGAAATTACTATAGTATGAAATTTCAAAAATATTAATATTACTGAACTTAATTCTTTTAATTAACTTTCAGGACAACTTATATTTAAAATTAAGTTTAAAACTTTCTTAAAACCAATTTATTATAAGTTATGATTTGGTTAGAATTTCTCAACTTATTTGGGAAATGACTAGCTTCAAGAACTTTACTTACTCAAAATGCCATACCTTCTTACATATGCCAATAAAATATTTTTTCTTTGGGTGCTCCACACAACATCTATTTATATAAATCCTGATGCATGCCGTAAATGCATATTCTGATTCCAAAAATTTTGAAATAATCTCTTAGATCTTTGAATCTTGATTATGCACGCCTCAAACCAAATCAAATTTTAAAGGTTCACATTAAACTCTTTAAATTATCCTCTAATATTTAAATTAGTAATAAAAATAGTCATTTGATAATATCTAAGGTAAAAGATTGAATAAAGAAAGCATTATTAGTGAGGAGATTATTTAGATGACAAGTTCCTAATCTTTTATTTATATGTGGACTTTGAGTGCCTCAAGGTTCATCCATTTTAACTCTAAGTAATTTTGGATGCTCTTCTCAAGCCAAATGGGCTTTATATTTGTTGCGTTCTAGTTCCACGGGACTTGCTATGGCCGAGAGATGCTGGGGCGCGTTGGGGACGTCCTAGCCGGATCTCTCAGGAAGGATCGCTGATCAGGGGTGTTGGATCCAAGGGGTCCAACACGGCCGGGAGATGGACAGGCGCGTCCCGACCGGTCCGTGGAGTCAGGCAACATAAGTGAATAATGTGTTGGACACGAGATGAGGATTGAAACCGGATATTTTACGTGGAAAACCTCCTCTTGAATGGGGAGGAAAAACCATGAGGCTCAGGGCCTGTAAAGAGCTTCACTATATGGGTTGGAGATTTTACAGAGTACAGTTGTGAGGGTTAATCCCTTCCCTATCTCACGTTTTGTGTTTCTCTCCTAAGGAAGCTATGCTTACTGGGAGCTTTTTTACTCTTCTTTGAGAAGTTGAGCGTGGAGAGGGAGAGCGCCTGGTTGAAGCTTTAGGGCTCAGGGTTGTTGAGTCTGGAAAGCTCTCTTTTGGAAAGGGGGTCTTGCTGTGTATTATAGTGGAAGCCGAGCCGTTGGGGAGTGGACACGTGGCGTCCATCCGGCGGTTGAGGAGCTGGTCCACTGGCCTCCATTAATGCGGCTGACGTGTGGAGAGTGGCATGCGGACGGCGCCGTTGCAGCCTTTGAATGTGTCAGGTGTACAGGATCTGGATATCTGCCTTGATTTGACTAAGCGTGCCCTATTGATACTGGCCGGTGCGCGTGGCGCGAGGCTCTTGGAAGCCGTGGAAATAAGCCACCGGCATCCCACCATGAACGGGCGGTTCTCGTCTGGTTAGAGGTCCCCTTGTAAGCTCGCGGGCTTGTGAGGAGAGAACAGCTCTTGTGGGATCCTCTGGGAAAAGTTTGAGAGATTCTTTCTGGCCGCTCGGGCAGTGCGAAACCTCTTGGGCTCTCGGCCCTTGGGCTTCCTTACTTGGGTCATCTGGTCTCTTCTACTTGTGGGAATGTTTCTGGGCTTCTTCAATTGGGTCGCGCTTTTATGGGCATTTGTACTGGGGCCCGACAATATTTATAAGACTCATCGATTTATCTATCTATCAGATGTTGAATTTTTTACGTGGAATAACTGATCCCTTCTTTATGAAGAGTTATTATCAATTTATTCATATTGTTGTTTTCTTCCAGCGAGGATAGTTATAATATTTACTGTATTAAAAAATATTTCTCCTTTAAATAGTTATATGGTGTATTTTTATTACTAATATATTTATGATTATAGGTTTAAGAAATTATTTGTGACATTATAGATAATGTGTCTTTTCGTTGAATATAAAACGTGGGGCTAGTGAATAAGTTCAATAAATACACAAATTCTCATCTTTTAATCCGTCTTTGCTAAGAGCACTATTTGGACTGCTCGGCCGTCCGTCATTTGAGAATTCACCCTCAGTGAGATAATCTTTTTTGCCTAGGCACGTAGACCTAACTTTTGGATTCAAATTTTGTTCTAATCTAGTTTAATTTACACTCTTAATTTTTATATTAATGTCAATTTATTCCATATAAAATAAAATTATTGAAGTTTAATGGGGAAATCTATCATAGTTGACCTTTATGTTCAAATTTAGGATTGGTATTTTTCCTTTTGAATTCAACTTTAATAAGGTCTAGAGGAGAAATGCATTTAAAAGTAAAAAAAGAAAAATGACTAAAAGTTGATTGAAAGATTTGTTCCCATAGGAATATGAATAAATTGTTACCATGTGATAGCATAAAAAATTGTTGCCAAATGCGGTATTATTTATTTATTTCGTTTTGGTGAAAAATAAATAAATATTGCCTTTAATCAAATATATCATGAATGTAATATGTTCAACTAATTAGAATAATATAGTAGACTACATTTCAAACTAATAATTTTATTTGATTGACTGAAATAATAAATTACGTATAATTTTCACATTGTTGGGAGATAGTGACACCTTACACTATTATCGTCTTGCATTAGTAACTAATCCTAAATATTTGAAGAGTCAAACTCTTAAACTTTAAGAACCGACAACACTTCAAATCCATCTAGGAAGGCTATAGTAAAATGCTCCATAATTTAGGATACTTTAATTGTTATGTGTTTATTAATATTATTTTTTACTAGTCCTTCGTACATAAATTATAATTTTCACACACTACGAACCTTATCTTGGGATGAAATATGAGCTCATCTAGACTTACTAAATTTAAGATTTGAAGTAATACCAAATGTTAAATTGATATTTCATCATTTTGGAGTGTTAAAATATGGGCTTATGACACATCACCTTTAATGTTTTGAAATTTATATTTTTGCTAATTTTTTATTAAGGATCTATTTAGTTATAAAAAAATCTAACTGAAAAAATAATCAAATGTTGAAATAGAATAACATAAAAAAAATTAATATTAATTTTTCTGGATGTGTATATATGAATTCCGTAAAAATAGAAGGTTAAAAAATTTTTTAATCGATGTTTGCAAGTCCAACAAGGATTCTCACATAAAAATTAATCAAATGAGTCTTAGGTTTGAGATATTTTTTATGAGTTTCATATTGATAGATTACTACACTTTGATATTACAATTATGTATTTAAGATCAGATATATCAACGTAATCACCGGGTGTACAAAAATATGTGGATATATAATACTTATGTGCATAGGATTATAAGTAGGAAAGCTGAAATATAAATCAACAAAAGATTGTATTTTTATTAAATTAAAAAAAATTATAAATAAATATGTAAATATTTTTGCCTTGTACTTAAGTTGATTTGAGGAAAAAAATGATTAAATAATTAAATTTATACGGTAGCAAAAACAAAAAATGTTATACAAATTGATGGTTATTCTATTACTAGTTATATGGTCATAATATGTTAGTAAATGTCATGTATAAGCCATTAGAAATTCTTCATTAATCACTATGTGTATTTAATGGAAAGGAGATTTGACGGTGTTCAGTTTATTTATGCTGGAAAAAACTAAGTTACTCAGTTATATGATACTTCAAAATTTTCGTAGTGCTCTGTGATTTTTTCTTACCAATTGGGCCTCTCTTTGTAATTGATTGTGAAGTCGCTGGGAATGTGAGGTAACCCACGGATGGAACCATGTGAGGCTAAAAAATACTTCCGAAGACGGGGACAGCCAAGCTGCCCCAACCAGTGTCTCAATCGAGGGGCGGCCAGTCGTACCTCTTCCCATTATTGGAGGGAGGGAGCCAAAATGCAGTTCGCTCGCCCGAGCAAATGACGCATGAATAATAGTAATTATTATAATGACACCTGGGCCCCCGTGACGGTGAAATAAGATGGCCGCCTGTCGGCCGGCTCCTTTCATAGGACTTTTCCGTGCTTTTTTTTCTCAGGCATTTCCTCCTATTTTTAAGGTACGCGCTGGTAAAACCTAAGAAGCGAATCGTTCTAAAATTTCTTCAGCTTTAGAAGAATATAATCAAATAAATTCTGCACAAATATTTTTTTAAAAAATTTCTGCTTATATTTTAAAATTATAAAAATTAATAAATTTAAATATAATTATTGGGCCAATATAAGACCCATAAAACACTACTAAAAAGAAACGCCAAACGGCAGGCTAGGGTAGAGAGGCGCAGCCCTGCCGGCCAAGACTCACCGCCTGAGTCCTGTCTCCGTCATGAAGGAAGGCTTCGAGGACAACGCTAAGAATATCCGAAAGACACGTGACATACAAAAAGCGATCGGTAACCAAAACTCGCCAGTCCCGACCGCTTAAGAGGCCAAGAAAGCTCCCGGACTTTTCCAGAAGATTCTCCAAGAACGGCCGCCTCTTATAAGTTCGCGAGCTCACAAGGTGCCTTAATTAGGAACGAGGACTGCTCATCCAAGGCTGGGAATACCAGCTAGACAACTTCGTCGATTCCTAACAAACCTGCAACCACTGCCAATCGCCGCCTCAACAGCAAGACGCCTAACAACCAAGATCGGTCACTCGGACTTACACGTATACAGCCTACTAAAAGAAAGCTTAGCCGCATGCCTTACCGCGCATGTCAGCAGCATTAAAGGAGTTAGTGGACCAGTTCTTCAATCGCCCGATGGACGCCACGTGTCTCCTCCCCAACGGCCTGGTTTTCCCTATAAATACCTAGCAAAGTCCCTTTCTAAAGGGACCGAACACTCTACTCTCTCCCCGAGACTATCTCCACAAAGAAAAGTACAAGGCTCCCAGCGAGGCATAGTTTCTAAGGGAGAGACATAAAACAAGAGACAGAGAATGGATTAACCATCACAACTGTACTTTGTAAAGACTTTAACCCAAATAGTGAAGTACTTTCAAGGCCATGAGTATCGTGGTTTTTTCTTCCCATTCAAGAGGAGGTTTTCCACGTAAAAGATCCGGTCTCAATCTTCCTCTCGTATCCAACACCTCAAACACTTGTGTTGCATGGAAACCACGGATCCGACTGGACCTCGCTAACCTCTGCATCTCTCGGACCCCGTGAAACCAGAACGCAACAATAATATTGAGTCTAGGGTGTTTATACAAATATTGTAAAGCATAGTATTTATATGGTTTCTGTTGTTAATTTAGACCGTATGTTATTTTATATTTTTCATTTTGTGTATATAAATTTTTAGAGATTTGGTGTGATGTTTATATTTTACGAAGATTCTCTTTTTGAGGTTTGTGATTTTTTAAGTTATTATTTAAAAATAATTTTTAAATAGGGATATTTTCAAACTTATTATTATTTAGGGGCTTTTTTTTTTTTTTTTTTGACATGCAACAGAGGAAAAGAGAGAGATCTTCTTGTTGGATATGACCCAAATAAAGATGATCCAACTTGATTTAGACTCGAGTTAATCATCCAAGTATGAAACGTATTTGAGAGACAACCTCGATGAAGGTCCAACACGGTGGCCGAGTTGTCAAGTGATTAAAAGTTTAAAAGATTGAGGTACTCTCAACAGTGTATGTAACGTTTTAAAACAAGTCACATTCTATGTAGAAATTTTTATAAAACTAAAATTAAAAAAAAATCGATATAAAGGAAGAACAAAATATTGAATAATTTGATGATAAAGAAGAATCGTCCACTCCACCCACAACATAAAGTTGAAATAAAGTCTTGTCTTCTGAGTAAGTGCAAATAAATGTATATCATAGGCTACAAGGAAATACAAGACGATCAAAATATAGCACATAATTTGTTTAGTAATTTTTTAATATTGAGTTTTCTTTTTTGTTAATATCAAATAGTATATATTTTTTTAATTTATATGTAATTGATGGGTCCGATGCCTGATGGGCTAACCCGGAGTTCAACTTGTAGAGTCCGACTTTTCGACTGGAAACAGACGAATAGAGTTGCGGGCAATACCATGCTCGTGGTTGCCTTTCCTTCATAGCCGTTGACAATCTCGATAGCACAGCAGATAGAAATTTGCCATAATGCGACTATAATAATTGTCCTGACAGCCTAATAAATATTTACAAAATATTTATCGGAATACCGTATCACTTTCGGTTGACAAGTGTAGCTCTGCAATGTTTTCGAAAAATGAGACAGGCTACCATATGCACCATATACATGATCGCTGAGATATCTCGATGGATTTGTCAGGGTAACTGATATCACCCGTAAGGCCTAAGGAAGGCCGAACTGACTTCAATTTTATAAATACCTTTTCATTCTTGTGGAAAAGGGGACGGAACAATCTTACCTTTGAGCACCCCTAAAGGATAAAAAAGATCTCTCTCTCTTTCAAGCCACTCAATTCATGAGCACACCTCTCTCAAAATCGCTCCCCAATCGAGCACACTCACTAGAACACAATCTTCTATTATAAAGCTACTCTCCAACGGGGTGAATAGAGTTGTGTGCAATACCACTCTCGTGGTCGCCCTTCTTGCATAACCGTCGACAACCTGGATAGCATAGTAGGCAGAAACATGCAATAATGCGGCCATAACAATTGTTTTGATTGCCCAACAAATATCTACAGAATATTCACTTGTATGGCGAATCACTTTTGGATGGTAAGTGTAGGTCTGCAATGTTTCCGAAAAATGCGACGAATTACCACATGTGCCCTACACACGATCGCTAAGATAGCTCAGAAGACCTGTCAGAGCAACTGATATCACCTGTAAAACCTGATGAAGGCTACACTAACTCTAATTCTATAAATACCTTTTCACTTCTGTTGGAAAAGGAGACAGAACAATCTTACACTTGAGCACCCCTAAACGATCAAAAAGATCTCTCTCTCTTTTAAGCCACTTAGCTCACGAGAACACCTCTCTCAAAATCTCTCATCAACCGAGTGTACCCACCGGAATTCAATCCCCCATCAGAAAACCGTTCCCCTGCCGAGTGCATTCTCCAAAGCCCAATCCTCCATCATAAGGCCGCTCCCCAGCGGAGTATATTCGCTGAAGTCTAGTCTTTTACCAATACTTAATTCGCTGAAATACGCATCTACGTATTATTTACTTATCATTCTATCTTTTCATTAAATTAAGAAAGATTTCTAATTTGAATATCGAAGGATATATTGGAGAACTAGTCATGCTATCTTCTGAACTTTTATTTGTGAATTATGGTATGTACGATCTATGTTTGGAGTAATAAAGATCGGATTCACTTCAATTCAATTTATTGGGATGATTGAATGGTTCTCTAATTCGTTTGATAATTCGAATTCAGAGATACATCAATAATTAATACATTTTAAATTTCAAAGCTAGCAGTGAAATTTGTACATAATTCCGCGGCACCCTTGCATTTATTTCCTTACATAGTCTTGGAAATGCCATACGGAAATTGATTTAATTGTGTCGAACAACTGCATGGAACTGAGATGATTCAGCTCACATTAGGTCTACGCAATTGCCTCAAATGTAGCCATTAGAACTTTTTGGCAAACTAAATAGGCCATTTGCAATTGAAAGACGGATGATTAAGTTCATCTATTTGATACTGGCTTCTTTAACCGTGCTCCAGCCACTATCACTATGGCTCTATGCGTTCCAGCAAGCTTGGAGGACACCAAGAATTTTGTAATTCTATACAGGAGATAACAAGGCCCTCAGTTTTAACTCCTCGTTTGGTTTGTAGGAATAAAATTTTTATTTTCATCTTATTCTTTTAAGAATATTTATTTTATTATTTGGTTACATTTTGACAATGAATAAATATTTTTAAAAAAATTGTTATTCTCGGATCTTAAAAAATAACTATTACCACCTCCCAATAGGTATTAGTTATTCCCAGGTAGTTGCGAATAATGAAAATCGTATAAATTTTTTTATATTTTTAAAATATCAATATATATATATTATTTGATATATAATTATTTAATAATTATATTTAATAAATATTTAATATAGACATGTAATATTATTATATATGCGTAATATTTAATAAATATTTAATACGTAATATTATATATTATATAATAATATATAATATTATATAAAATATTATATCAAATATAATATTCAATAATATGTAATATTATATCAAATATTTGATAAATATTTGATATATATACGTAATTATATATATGTTGATGCGTCTCTGGATCCGAACTTCTAACAGATTCAGATGATCCTCTTGTCGCGGCTTCGGCTCCGTTCCTTGAGTTGGATCCTGCACACCACTAAACAGAACAGGAGGTCAGCGTGTTCGGCGAAAAATTGTCCCACCGAAAACACTCCGATACTCAAGTCAGTAAAACAGTTTTCGAAAGAAAGAAACTGAAGTTGAGAGAAAGAGAGGTATAGAAAGAGTGTTTGATCCAGATGTAAGAGAGACGTGAGATCTTCTTGGATCTGGAAGGTGGGAGACAGTAAACGGCCGTGAGAGCTCGCTTGTTGCCTTAGGGTTTTTGGAGAATGTTGGTGGTAGAGAAGGCAGACCTCTGAGAGAACTCGTTCGTATTGCAGAGAGCGTATGCAGTTGAAAGTGTTGAAGGAGGTGTGTGCGATTGGAAGCGTTGAAGAAGGCGTGTCCTGGATGGTGAATCCAGGGTTTCTTTTATGGTGGAGAGGGCGATCCTCCTTCTTTGGAAGGAGGGATTGCTTCCGTGATCTGTTGGCTGGCTTTCCTTTGGGAGCCGGCGCCAGTTGCCAAATCATGCAAGATTGTTTCCTTCTGAGGCGGCCAACGGCTTTCCAAACCGGGTGCTTTCTTTCTGTGCATGTTACCGTTGGAAAGCCTGGGCTGGCAAAGATTTGGAGAAAATCTGGCGCCTTCCTTATATGGGAGGCGCCAATATTGTCAATGCCCTTTTTGGTGCCAGCTGAGATCATGGAAAATCCCTGCAAAGCTGTTGTTGGCCTTTTGATGATTCGTGGGCCTAAACGGACTAGGCCCGTTACTATTGAAAGGCTTCTTGGGGCCCAACGTGTAAAACGTGAACGGTCAATGTTCGAGTTGACCGGCTACGTGCGTGTTGGCCGCCCTCGTGGAGGATGTCCGTTATTAGCCACTTGATGGGCCATGGGCCTGAGTGAGCCAGGCTCATTACTGTAAAAAAGCCTCTTTGGGCCCAATGCGCATAATGAGGACGGTCAACGTCTGAGTTGATCGTCTCCTTGGGAGTTGGCCGTCCGGACGGTCAACGCCAACGTTAACTGTCCTGGGCTTTTCAGCTTTTGGGCCTGTTCTTCAACTGGACCGTTAAAGTGTTGACCGTCGTTTTGGGCCTCCATTGACTTTTGGGGCTAGCCCAATAATGGTATACCCATCACTAGCCCCCCATGCTGGTGGCCAGAGGTCTGGGCTCCAGTATGTTCATGATAGGATGCCTTTCCTTACTTTAAGGATCTCGTGGAACTTCGTGAAAAGGCATGAAGGAGAGTTTGACTAGAATCGTTGACCGTCCTGGTCAATTTCGGAGCATCAGAATCGTTGACCGTCCTGATCAATTTCGGAGTGCTAGAATTGTTGACCGTCCTGGTCAATTTCGAGCATCAGAATCGTTAACCGTCCTGATCAATTTCGGAGTGCTAGAATTGTTGACCGTCCTGGTCAATTTCGGAGTGCTAGAATTATTGACCGTCTTGGCCAATTCTGGAAGTGTCTTGTGTGGCCATTAGCCGGTTTACCTGGCAGAGTGCGACACGTGTCTCTCTTTGGTTGGACGGACATCCTCGCTATTAATGCACCGGAGATCCGCCTTTTATAGGGCCAAGTAGGGAGGCGACACGTGGTGATCCTGACGGCGTCTTTAATTTATAGAATTATCCTTATAATGATATTTAAAATTTTTATCTCAAAATCTATTAGTCCTGATGCGTCATGAATCCAAATTTCAAATAGATTTGGGTCAAATTATCCATTTAATTTCGACTTTCGTTCTTTGAGATTTGAGTTCTACATACCATAACTTCAAATAAGAGGTAAGGTGACGGTGAAATTTGATTCAATCGAAAATACTCATACGTTCAAGTTAGTAAGCAGCTTACTGCAAATAGAAGGTGGATGCAAAAGATACACAAATGAATGTTGGGAGTGTGTTATGGATGTGGGACTTTGTTTTTGTTACTCATGAGAAGCAATTTCTCTAAGATTTGAGTTCTTAGGAAACTAATAGCAGAGAGAGAGTGTCAGGATGCTCAAGAGAATTAGAGAGTTTCTGAGAGCTTGAGTATACTTGAGGGCGTTTAGTGAGCGACCGAGAGCGTGCATTTAGAGGGAGTTTCCATGGCCTTTTATAGCTATGGAGCCTTGGCTGCCTTTCTTATGAAGCGAGGCGGGATGCTCGCATTCTGCGGGGATCGTTACATTTCTGGCATAAGCGTGATCGTCATCTCTGACTGTAACGATCAAAGAAGTTGATCTCCTTCATTCTGCGCATGGTAACTGCTAGGGTTTTTTACAGATTACGCGTGGATTTTGGCGCCTTCCTCCTGAGATGTGCATTGATTCTGGAGGTGACTGTTGTAATATTCTAAATATTTTTTTTAGAATAAAATTAATAAATTAGTTTTAATAATTATTTTTAATTATTGTTAGGATTAAAATATGACATGTAAGCCTAATAAATTAGATGGATTAATAAATTGAGTCTGAATATTTAGACCGTTAATTAAAATTTAGTTTAAATAGTGAATTAATTATTCATTAACGAATTATATATATATATATGAATAAATAAAATATTAAAAATTTAGGTTAATGTCTTAAATAGAAGTAATTAGATAACTAACTAAATAATAATTATTTTAAAGACAGATAAATAAATATACATAAATAAATATATTAGAAAAATATATTAATAAATATTAATAATGATAATAATAATAATAATAAATAACGATAATAATAATAAGGATAATAAATATATTAATAAATAATAATAATGATAAAATAATAATAATAATAATAATAATAGTAATAATAATAATAATAATAATGATAAAATAATAATAATAAAATAATAATAATAATAATAATAATAATAATAATGTAATAATAATAATAATAATAGTAGTTATAATAATAATAATAATAATAATGATAAAATAATAATAATAATAATAATAATAATAATAATAATAATAATAATAATAATAATAATAATAATAATAATAATAATAATAATTAGGAAAAGGGAAAACGAAGAAGGAAAGAAAAAGGGGAAGGAGAGAAAAGAAAAGAAAGAAGAAAGAAAAAGGAAAGGAGGGGAAGAGAAGAGAAAGGTAGGAGCGAAGAGGAAGGAAGGGAGAAGAGAGAAGAACGGCGCGGCAAGGAGGAAGGAAATCGGGCCACAAATGGAAACTCGGCAAAAAACCTTAACCGATTCCTTCATTATTTAAGGAGACGTTGGTGTGGGAAGAAGGGGGAGCCGTCGCCGTGAAACCCTAGCTGTCGTCGTTGTTCTTCGCCGTTGCCGCTGCTCATTGCCGTCGCATTTGTTCCTCGCCGTCTCCATTGCTCCTGCCATCGTCGACCAGTGCGGAAGAAGAGTCGCCGTCGCCGTGATTATCGTCACCGCCGTTTGCCGTTGCCATTGTGTCGAAGCCGAAGACGAAGACGAAGACGAAGCCAAAGCCGAAATTGAAGCCGAAGCCAAACCAGTGCTAACCTAGCTGTGGTTTGCAGTAATCAGGCAAGTGAATTTTCTCTACTGTCATTTCTCCTCTGATTTGCAAGTGATTTCCCTCTCTGTGTCATTTCTCTTCTTGCTCTGCAATTATATGTTCCTTATGACCACTCTACTCCTTCTCTTCTCCAATTTTCACCGATACTGTTGGAATTCGGGTTATGTGGGGGATTTCTGTAAAAATCGTGGTAAAAGAGAAATTGAGGAAAAACAGAGCTTCATGCTCTGGCTGATGGCGTCGTGAGGGATTTGGAAATTGATGATTAAATATTTTTATTGTTGGGTGTGTATGTATACGGTGGGAATGTGCATATATATGTGTATATCTGTAAGTGTATGAGTGACGTATTTGAGGGTACGTGTTCGGCAGTAGATGCATACGGTTGTGGGTATGGTATACCAATGTGCGCGTAGCTGTGGGAGAGGCCCTGTGTATATTTACGGTAGATGCGTGGGGGTGAGTATATGGCCGCGTCAGTATACGGTGTATGTGGACCGTATTTGGGTGTGCCGTATGTGGTGATATACTGCTGTGCGTGTGTGTGTTGCTGTGTGTGGTGAGTAATCAGTGTGTGGGCGTGTGTGCTGTATGGGTGCTGTGTGCATGCTTTGGTGGGTGAGGAGGCAGCAGATGTTGCTGTGTGCGTGTGTGTTGTGTGTGTTTGGGCTGGGCCCAGGTTGTGTGTGTATGTTGGGCTGTGGGCCTGGGTGTGTGTGTGTGTGTTTTAGTGGCCAGGTATTGGGCTGGGCTGTGTGTGTGTGTTTTGGTGGCCCAGGTGTTGGGCTGGGCTGTGTGTGTATGTAGTAGGTCAGGTAATTGGGCTGTGGGCTGGGTTCGAAGGTAGCGGTGTACTGGGTCGTGGCTGGTCTTCAATTAACAGGTAACCAAAGCTAGGCCGTGGGCTTGGCAGTTAGTGTGGATATATATGTTTATATATGTGTGTGGAGTGTGGTATATGTGTGGGTATAAGTATGGATTTATGTGTATATATATAGGTATATGTATGTATGTATATATATATATATATATATATATATATATATATATATATATGTAGTGATGTAATTGGATATATATATATATATATATATGTTAATGTGTGGCCATATGTGTATGTATGAGAATAAAGATGGTAAAGAGTATAGAGGACATTTATAGTTGGTGTATGTTGCGTGTATAATGATGTATTGGCTTGTGTTCGGAGTGATACTAATTGTACGAAGAAATAAATATTGCCAATTAATTTGTTGGAATCTTATAAAATTAATTGGGGATGAGATTTGAAATAAAAATATGGTTGGCCTTAGTCGTAGGCATCACTTCGAAATAAAATGGAAAAATAGTGAAGTAATTGAGCCGATCATATCTCGATCCATTTATTCTCTTTGAACGTCCTGAGATATATTCCTTTGTGTTGGATTTGATTGCGTGAGTACGGTCTGTGTCAGCACTGAACGACGTTCCTATTATTGATGTTGCAAAACTTTCTTTGCGTTATACTCGATTGTGTACGTATTTGGATTATTGGTTTCCTACGGTCAAGGTAAAGGAAAGCGTATGAAAACTCTAAGGTATCTAGTCGAATGGGAGGCTACGACACCTTAGCGTGGTCTACACTTATCCGATATTGATTTTCGTATCATGGTGATAATGAGGTATGTGTATCGTGGAGGGGTGCTTATAGCCATGTGACAATCGTAGGAGATGATATCAGGGATATCATTTGGCGAGGGGTATCACAGATGGTATCGGCATGCTACGGGTACAGCCTCTGGAAGGACTGTAGGGGTAGTTGGATACCACGGATAACCTCGTTGCACTTACCCAGCCATTGGGGGTGTAAATCCGCGGCCTTTGGTTCACGGTGGCAGAATAAGATCTAAGGAGCTTCTTACTATCTCGTACAGTGGTGACCTTAAAATTGAGTTGATAATCAAATTTTTGATATTTCGTACAGTGAGTCAAGAGGGATGCTTATAACCTAGTGACCATCGTAGATGATGATATTTGGGATATCATTGGTGAGGGGTATCGGAGGTGGTATCGGGAGGCTACGGGTACAGCCTCTGGGAGGACTATAGGGGTAGTTGGATATCATGGATAACCTCGTTGCACTTACCCGGTCGTCGGAGGCATAAATACGCGACCTTTGGGTCACTATGGTAGAATAAGGTCCAAGGAGATTCATTGTGATGTTTCATCGTTGTTTATATCTCGTGAGTTTGGGATTTGGTTGAATCCACGAATTATATTTTGTAGAATCCATGGATCGGATTTTACGTTATTCGGATTTGGTGGAATCCATGTTGTTTATCGATATTGATGTTCAGGTCGTTCACGGTAGAGTTCAAAAGCCGGAGTTTTTTTTCAAAAGGCGGAGTTCTTTTCTTAAAAAGGCGGAGTTCACAAGTCAGAACTCTTTTTCAACGAAAGCCGTAGTTTAGAAGCCAGAGTTCTAATTCCTTTAAAAACCGAAGCTCAAATCGCCGGAGTTCTTTAAAATCCGAAGTTCTAAAAATCGGAGTTCATTTTCATTTAAAGTCCGAAGCTCTAAAAGCTGGAGTTCTTTAAAATCCGGATCTCTAAAAGCCAGAGTTCTTAATTATTCAAAATCCGAAGCTCTTTTTCTTAAATGTTAGAAGTCTTTTATTTAAACATGCAATTATCAGAGTTCATATAGGTCGACAATTAATCATATACTTCAAACAGAATAAAATCTAACACCATGAATATCAGGATTTCTTTTAAATATGCGATTAAGAACGATAAATCACAAAAATAGAACAAACATCATACATACATAATTTCATAAGAATATCATATATATACTCACGTAGCAAACATGCATAATCATGAACTTTAAAAACAGGGGGTGAGTACTTTTGTCTGGATTTCTTCTACTTTATCTTGAACTTTTGGCCTTCCATTACTAGAAAACTCTATTGCGTGCCTCTTTCTCACTCTTCTAGTTCTTATTTATGGGCCTTGGGTCTGGCGACCGTCATTAATAATTGGCAGTAAGGGGGAATGTTTCTTATTTATGGCTCTATATTTTCCAAGGAGTTTCCTTATTAATTTCTAGTTAATTAGATCATTTATGGTTTTACATTCCCAAGGAGTTCATTAATTCCTTGTTAACTAAGCTTAACAGGATTTAAATTTCTCATTTAACAGGATTTAGATTTCTCATTTAAACACATTCTGGTCAACTATCAGGTGTTGACCGGATTACTCCTTCACGACTTCCGGTCAACACTTGTTGACCAGATCACTTAACTGGTTTCACACTTTCCTTCAATATCATCATCAACTTTGGCTTTCTTCCTCTTGAACCACAATTCTACTCCGGCCTCACTAACACAAAGTCACTCCGGCCTTACATCACACAATGCACTCTGGCCTTTAAATTTATAGAACAAATTCCGATTTTCAAAACATGCCCAAGGCCGGTTTAGATTTTCTTTCTTAAAGTGGCTGGTCTTGATTCTCAAGGATTGGAGCCGGACTTGTTTTGCACTAAGGGATAGCCGAACTTCTTTGACACTAAGGGAAAGCCGAACTTGTTTTCATCACGCAAGGGCCGAACTTGATTTCATCTTAAGGCCGATTTACTTTTCTTAGTATATTTTTTGGTCAACTGGCGTTGACCGGATTATATTGACTCAATAACTGAAACTTTCTACGTTTTAGAATCTGGGTCGTTACACAGTGTGTCGGCAGGATATTGTCCCACCGAAAATACTCCGATACTCAAGTCAGTAAAAGCCTTCTAAGCATGGAAGGTAAACTGAAAAACGAAAGAGAGAGAGTAGGATGACCGGGAGTGTTGGCTCGTCGAGAATGTGAGTTCTCGCTTCCTACTTACAGAGAGCGTGAGGAAGCGACGTCCCGAAAGCATGGAAGTTTTAGGAAACGATTCTCAAAAAGCCAAAAAGGTCTCCTGGAATCTGAAGGCTTTTGGTGGGATCGAAGGACGAACGCTTGGGTAGGGAGAAAGAGAAGATGAGCCTCTGTTCAAGCTCTGCAAGCATTCATGGGTGAGACTGTAGGAAATCTTTTTAGAAGCTTGTTCTCAGTATTCTCAGGAAGACAAGTTAGAGAGTGAGTAAGAAAGCTTCTATTTCTGAGTGAGCTTTCGTATTCGTTTGTGAGCCTGTGTGTCTGAGAATGCATTCTGTGTTCCAGAACGAAGACCTCAAGCTTATATGGTTAGCAGGAGAGCCACATTCTCTAGGCAAGGTGGCGTGTTCCTCCCGGACTAGCAATGGCGGCCTTTTTAGAGTTGGTGGGCTTGACAGTCATGATTTGATGGATCCTTTTTCTACTGAACAGTGTAACAGATATTCAAATTGTCTCAACTCTTGTGATAGTTTTGTTGGCGCTGAGTTCATTGCCGCCTTTTTGGAGAAAATCAGCTTTTAGGAAAGCAGGTGATCATGAAAGGATCGTTGTTTTCCGTGCACGTGCTCGCCTATCAATTTGGGCCTGGGCCGTAGCAGGTTTAATGTTTTTTTGGGCCTGCTACTACAGTACATCCGGTCAACGCTCAAATTGACCGTCTATTCGCGAGTTGGCCCCCTGCTGATGTCCCGATGGTCAACGCTGGCGTTGATCATCTTGGGCCTTTCAGGATTTGGGCCTTCGCCTCCTGTTGGGCTATTATTTGAGTTGACCATCCAGCAGACCATTTGGGCCTTCTTTGACCGTGGGCCAGCCCATGTTATGGTATACCGATCACTAGCCCCCATGCCGGTGGCCAGAATTCTTGCCTCTGGTATGTTTATGATGGGATGCCCCTGACTACCCTTCGTCGTTTGAGGATCCTAGAGGACTCTATGAAAGACGAAGAGGGAAGTTAATCGGAGCTGTTGACCGTCTTTGGTCAGTTCCGTAGAAGAAAGTTGATCGGAGCTGTTGACCGTCTTTGGTCAGTTTTAGAGAAGAAAGTTGACTGGAGCTATTGACTGTCTTTGGTCAGTTCCGGAGAAGAAAGTTGACCGGAGCTGTTGACCGTCTTTCGCCAGAATCCGGAACACTTTCTGCGAGCCCTGATTGACGTGTGGCCGTTAGCCGGCTTGTCAGGCCAAAATTAGACACACGTCTTCTTTTGGTTGGGCGGATATCCAGGCCATTAATGAGTCAGAGATTTGCCTTTTTAAGGGCCAATTGGGGAGGCGACAGATGGCAGGATTGATGGCGTCCTTTCTGAGGCGGTTCAAGGCATTTCATACTTCGCCGTTTAAGTTTCCCTCCTTGTTTTGAAGATTCTCTCACGCCTCCTTACTTCGTCTTCTTCGTCTTTGACTTTCTTTCGTTCCTCAAAGAAACCCTAGTGTTTCTGTCAGCCATGGCTTCAGTCGCCAACATCGCCTCTGTCCTTCGAGAGGGTGACGTGAAAGCATTGTGCGTTGAGTTCAATATCCCTAAAGGTGCTACGTCGAGGGTCCCGGGTAAGGATGACAGGGCCTTTCCTCCCCAGCAGGGCACGTAACGATATACGAGGCCCACCTGAGGTGCGGCCTTCGTCTTCCTCTACCGGATGACTTGCGGTCGATCCTGCAAGCCCTACGAGTCCCAGTTGTCCAGCTTCATACCAACGTCGTTCGGTACATCTGCACCCTCTGTATTTTTCTTCGCAAGCACTCTAGGAGGTTGACGATGCTGATGGTGAAGGGGCTCTTTAAAATAAATCAGGGAGGCGAATGGATTTCCCTTGTCCCCCGTCCTGGCCTTAAAATAAATACGGCCATTTATTATTCGCTTAAGAATTGGAAGAACCGGTTCTTTTTTGTGAGCGTGGCAGAGTCTTGGCCCCTTGCGAGGGATTGGAGCCAGGTGCCGGATGTGTACATCGGGATGCCGTCTGTGGCGAAGACGGCGTCCTTGGAGTGGTTGACCAAAATTGGTCAAGGACCACCTCCCGGATTTTAAACGGGACTGTTTGCTCTCTAGGGTAGAGACCAAGAAGGTGAACTGTGGACCGCCTTCTCCGGTTCAAAAGCTCAGGCCGCAGGCGATGATGGTGCGGCCGGAGGACTCCAAGGGCCAGCTTATCTGTCCCCGCCCCACATATGAAGGCTTTATCGGTCCGCGGCCTAAGAGGATGGTGTTGGAGACGCCTTCCTCGTCGTCATCGGTCCCCGATTACGTCGCCGTCGGGATCTGCAGCCGCCCCGACAACACCACGGTAATGGAAAGATCCTTGAAAGACTTGTCAGTGGCCATGGGAGAAAGTATTATCTTAGCGCAGCCCGCGCCGCAGGTGGCTCCTCGAGCGGTGCAAACAGAGTCCTTTATGGAGCCTGCCTGTGAGCTTGTGGTGGAGGCACAGGAGCCATCTGTTGGCTCTCCAGTCACGCAGGCGCTTGCTGTGGAGCCAATGGTGGATCTTGATTCTCCGGTAGCTGCTGCAGAGGCTGTAGTCTGGGAGCCTGCGGTTGCTACGGATGATACTGATGATGGGCTTCTGGACGAGATTCTGGAGGAGGCTACTGCCAGTTCAGCTTGAGAGGACATCGCTCCTGGCCCACCGCCGCCTAGGCCAGGTCTAGAGGCTAGGCCTGAGAGGCCCGTGAGGAGAGTTTGGGAGGTATAATTCTTGGTGATGGCTTCTGCATGCTTTTCTCATTTCCCTGATTTCTAACTTGTTTTTTGCTTCTCTTTTGTGCCGAAGTCGAAGGTGGTCATTGCTATCATCAAGGTGATGGACCAGCGAGACCGGGTGATCTCCGATAGAGAGGCGGAGATCGCCTAGTTAGATGCTAGGTTGGTTGCTTTAGGGGGAAGCACCGTGAGGAGACTGCTGCCCTCGAGATTGTTCTGGCTGGTGTTGAAGCGGAGAATGTGAACTTAAAGGCTGAGGTTGCAAACTTAAAGGCTGAGGTTGCCCGTTTGAAGGAAGAGAGCGATCAAGCCAAAGCGCGCGTTGATCAAATTCCTGGGCAAGTGACAACCTGGGAGAAAGACTTGAGTCTCCGCATCTGCCCCCACGAGGTCGAGAATATGATGTACGCACGGCTGTTGGAAGGGGTCAACGTCAGTCGGCGCATTGTGCGGTTGGCCGATCCCGACTTCCCTGTTGACCTCATCAATCTATCCAACAGAGCGGCAAAACGTAGAGACAGCCAAATAGGGGAGCCTCGTGACAGTTAGAGGCCTCCGCCGCCCCCGTAGCTCTTATGTTGTTTATTTTTGGGACCTCCCTTATATTTATGCACATTTGATGTATCTTGTAACACATTTGGAAGCAATAAAATGAAAATTTTCAATTTTGTGTCCATTCATCTTTACTACCTTCGTATTTGTATGTTTGTTGCACCGGACGGCCAACTTAATTGGCCGGCTGCCATTGTCGTATTGTCAAAGGAGGGAGGTGCTTAGGCTTTGTAGGCGGTTGTGTTAACTAGCCTTGTAGCAGTGACTTATGAATAAAGCTTGGTGGCGCTGCCCAAGTGCTGACTTGGGCAGCCAGCATTGGAGAAGGATTTTTCTCCCTTCGACTATCGTTGACTGATCATGCTATCTCCTCTTAGAGGAGGTCGTTGCGGGCGCTGCGTAAGCCCTCTAAGATTTTGACCGTTATCAGGCCATTTGGATGACCAAGGTTTAGATCCGGCCGCACACGGGCCGCCTAGATGACCAGGGTTTAATACAACCGCCAACGGGCCGCTCGGATGATCGAGTTTCACATTAGACCACTTACGGGCCACTTGGATGACCAGGGTTTAAATACGACCGCTAATGGGCCGCTCGGATGATCAAGGTTCATGTTCGACTACTTACGGGCCGCCTGGATGACCAGGATTTATTAACGAGAGGGTGAGGACCCTCCCGACTTAGGGGCAGTCTAGGTTGGGCAAACTGCAAAGCAAACACACATATATATATATATATATGCATGCACACAGGAAGGGAAGGCAACATGCTAAGTAAACACTTATTTTGACAAATTAAAACAAGCAAGCAAATGCGCACACACACAATAATGCAAATACGCACCTGTGCCTTTCACAGGAAGTAGCGTCGGAGGTGGATTGCGTTCCATGTTCGCGAAACCAGCTTCCCGTCCTGGCTCTGGAGTTTGTAGGCTTCGTTTCGCAAGACGGTTCCCAATTAGGGGAGATCTTATTCCGGCCGGCCAGCTTGTCTGTGGATTTGACGCCTCGTAGGACCAGGTCTCCAACATCGAATGTCGTGCCTTAACCTTTTTGTTGTAGTATCGGGCAATTTGATGTTGGTAGGCTGCTGTCTGTACTGTGGCGGCGTCGCGGGATTCCTCTAACAAGTCTAGGTGCCCCTGATCTTTTGGGAGTTAGCCTGTGAGTCGAGGAATTTCACCCTAAGACTTGGGAGCTCGATTTCGACCGGGATTACCGCTTCAGTCCCATAATAGAGGTTGAAGGGCGTCTCGCACGTTGGTTCCTCTAGGGTTGTCCGTTAAGACTAGAGAACAGAGGGGAGCTCGTGTACCTAGGAGCCCATTGCATCATCCAGCTTAGTTTTTAACTCGTGGAGTAGCGTTCGGTTCGTGACCTCCACCTGTCCATTCGCTTGGGAGTATGCCACCGAAGTGTGGACCAACATGAACCCAAGGCTGGTGCAATATTTGGTGAAGCGTTTTTTCGAGAATTGGGTCATGTTGTTGGTCTCAACAACCTCAGGGATGCCGAATCTACAAATGATGTTCTGGTGAAGGAATTCCAGGGCATCGTGCTCCGTAATCTTTGCCAGTGGGATGGCCTCGACCCACTTGGTGAAGTAGTCGATGCCCACGATGACAAACTTTCTTTACCCCGTGGCAATGGAAAATGGGTCGAAAATATCGAGCCCCCATTGCGCGAATGGCCAAGGGGCCTGAAAGGTTTTCAGGTCTGCGGATGGCTGGCGGTGAAGGTTACTGTGAAGCTGGCAACTTTCATATTTCTTCACAAACTCAAGCGCGCCCTTTTTCATCGAGGGCCAGTAGTAGCCCTGGCGCATGATCTTGAAGGCTAAGTTTTTTTACCAATGTGCAATCCGCAGATCCTGAGGTGGATTTCGCCTAAAGCATAATCAGCCTCTTCAGGAGTTAGGCACCGGAGGTACGGGGTTGAGTAGCCACGGCGATATAGCCGTCTGTCAACCACTGCATACTAGCCGGTCGTCTTCCTGATTCACTTGGCCTTCTCTACATCCTCTGGCCACGATCCGTCAGCCAGATAACTAAGGTAAGGCGTTATCCAGTTTTCCGCTTCAGAAATTTACATTGTCTCCTGTTTCTCTATGCTGGGAGCGTTCAGGATTTTCCTCATGTCCCTCGAGTACTGTTCCGAATTTTCGACTGTAATGGCTCTAGCCAGCTGGTCCGCCTTCCTGTTTTCAATTCTGGGAACATGAACAAGGGTTAGTTTGTCAAAACCCTGGGCGGCCTCCCTGGCCTTTGCCAAGCACTTGGCCAGGTGAGGGTTGTTCACCTCAAAGTCTCTGTTAACCCAGTTAACGATTAGTTCGAAGTCGCTGTAGACTGCCAATCTCTTGGCAGAGCATTCCTTGGATAACCGTAATCCAGCTAACAGGGCCTCGTACTCGACAACGTTGTTGGTTACCGGGAAATTGAGCCTGAGGGAGTATTTCACCTCAAACCCATCGGGGGTCGTAAGGACCACTCCAGCGCCACTGCTAGTGTCCGTAGATGATCCGTCCACATGGAGTATCTATTTCAAAATTTCGTCAGGCAGTTTCACGCTTTCTGTGGTTGCTCATTGAGAACTGGGGTCACAGTTTCAACAATGAAGTATGCGAGAGCCGGCACCTTTACAGCAGGTCTGGGCCGAAATTCGATGTCAAACTCGCCCAACTCGATAGCCTATTTTACCAACCGTCTAGAAACGTCGGGTTTCTAGAGTATATCTTTCAGAGGCTGGTCCGTAAGGACCACTACACGGTGCGCCTGAAAGTAGAGCCTTAACTTTCGCACAGAGAATATGAGCGCCAAGGCCGATTTTTCTGCATGCGAGTAGCAGATCTCTGGGCCGGTCAACGTTTTACTCACGTAGTAGATCGGTCGTTCAGTGTCAGAGTCTTGGCACACGAGGACAGAGCTGAGGACCGCCTCTGACACTGCCAGGTAAAGGTATAGCTCTTCTCCACCATTGGGGGACACTAGCAACGGCGGGTTGGCCAGATACCGCTTCAGTTCATCGAAAGCTGTTTGCCAGTCTACCGTCCTTTGAAACCCATTGGATTTTGTTCCTCTAAGGGCCTTGAAGAAGGACTGGTAGTTGTCACCAGACTTCGAGAGGAAGCGGGACAGTGCTGCAGCCGTCCAGTCAATCGCTAGATGTCCTTTACGCTCCGTGGCGAGGGCATATCTGCGAGAACCTTGATCTTATCTGGGTTTGCCTCGATCCCCCAATGGGAGACGATGAAACCTAAGAATTTGCCGGAGGCTACTCGATGACACACTTAGCCAGGTTCAGCTTCATGTGATACTTACGGAGCACCTCAAACGACTCTGTCAGGTCACAAATGTGGTCGCCGGTGACCTTGCTCTTAACGAGCATATCATCAACGTAGACCTCCATGTTGCGACCAATCTGTTTTTCGAACATTTTGTTGACTAGTCGTTGGTAGGTTGCTCCAACGTTTTTCAGTCAGAAAGGCATCACTTTGTAGCAGTAGGTCCCCCGATCAGTCATAAACGAGGTGTGCTCCTTGTCCTCCGGGCTCATCCGGATCTAATTGTAATCTAAATAGGTGTCCATAAAACTTAGCAGCTCATGTTCGGCTGTTGGGTCAACTAGCAGGTCGATCCTGGGTAAGGAAAAGCTGTCCTTTAGGAAGGCTTTGTTAACGTCGCTAAAATCGACGCATATCCGCCACTTCCCGTTGCTTTTCTTCACCAGGACGACATTAGAAAGCCAGTCCGGATAGTGGACTTCTCTAATGAAATCTGCATCCAGCAGCTTCTTCACCTCCTCTCGGATGGCGATCAGCTTTTCAACGGAGTGGTTTCTCCGCTTTTGCCTAACGGGCTTTCGGCCAAGATCAAGTCTCAACTTGTGGACCATCACCTCTGCCGGAATCCCAGGCATGTTTGCTGGAGTCCATGTGAAGAGGTCCGTGTTCCGTTGTAAGAACGCGATCAACTCATTGTGCAGTGTTCCGGTGAGTGAGCCGCCGATCTGTATACAATTTTTTTGCTCCTCCGAGTCCAGTGGGACTAGATCTATGGTTTCATCGGATTGCACTTGCTGAAGGGTTGTCTCATCTCAATGGTCGAGTTTTCCAACTGTTCTAGTGCTGCCGCTAGGGGAGACCTGAGACATGTAACAGGTTTGTCCAATAACCCGGTCACCCAACACCTCTCCCACACCGTAAGGAGTTGGGAACTTCATCTTGAGGTGTGAAATTAAGGTGACCGCCCCGAACGTTGTCAAGCAAGGTCTGCCCAGTATGGCGATATACATAGAGGGTAGGTCGACCACCAGGAAGGTGAGTGTTCGGCTTGCTGTTTTTAGATACGTACCTAAGGTGACCTCCAACTGGATGGTCCCTTGGACAGGCACAGGCTCATTGTCAAGGCCTTACAATAGGCCTTCGGCAGGTTTTAGTTCGTTCTTTTTTAAGCCTAGTTTGAAGAATGTATCCAAATAAAACAAATCCTTTGAACTTCCATTATCGATGAATACTCGCTTCAACTGGTAGTCGACACTACCATCCGAAACGAGCGCGGATACAACGAAGGGATCAGCATTGGAGGATGTTACATAAGTTAAATCATTATCATTGAAGCTAATGGTGTTGTCCACCGTTTGTTGCTTCTTCCTCCTAATCTGCTATTCCTCGTCGTCGGCTGGGTTTTTGGCAGGTCGAGTTGTGATCATATTAATCACCCCTGTTGTAACCCGATTTTTTGGAGGAGACTGCTCCTGCCCTTCTCCGCCAGCTGCTTCAGAGCTTTGCCTGGGGCCCCTGATGAATTTGGTGAGGTGGTCTCTGCGGATCAGCTCCTTAATCCCCCTCTGCAGCGTCTTGTAGTCCTCAGTAGAATGCCCAGCAGAGCGGTGGAAGTTGCAGTACTTTGACTGGTTGCCTGAGTCCTTCTTCAGCGGTTTCGGCCACTTCAGAAACTTTTCTTTGCGGATCTGCATGAGGACATTTGAGCACGTGTTCGTCAGAGGCGTAAAGCTGGTGGGCCCAATCATGTACTAGTTCCGATGGGAGTGATCACTGTCGCCGTACTTTCTTTTTCCCTCTCCACGGAATGGTCGAGGCTGATTTGCCCGCTCTGGGCATTTCGCCTCGTTGGCCTCCTCTGCTGTAGCGTAGGCCCGGGTGATGGACTTTGCCTCCCGAAAGGTTTGTGGATTCTTGTGGGCCAGGTACTTGAAGAAGTCCCCGTAGGTCAACACGGAGATGAAACTGCCCAGTTTCATCTTCGCCGTGATCCGGGGAATCCGCCTGGCCTCTGCCACAAAGCGGTTCAGGAATCGCCATGGGTTCTCTCCCGGCTTCTACTTGATGTGGGAGATGTGCCACAACTGCTTCTCTTCCCGTTGGCTCGAGGCGTACTGAGCCAGGAAGAGATCCGTGAGCTCCCGAAAGCTGCCGATGGTGGCTGAAGGGAGGTGATGAAACCAAATGCGGGCATCTCCCTTCAGTGTGAGCAGGAAGCAATGGCACATTGCTGAGTCTTCCAACCCTTGTAGACTCAGATGGGTGCGGAAGTAATCCAGATGGTCAACTGGATCACTGCTCCCATCGTATGAGTCAAGGGAAGGCATCTTAAACTTGGTGGGCAGCAGAAGGTTCAGGATCTCCGCTGTGAAAGGAGATCTATTTAGGTCGATAGCGTGCTCCTCGTCCTGGAACACACTGTTCCAAATTTTATCCACTCGCGGATCTGCGTGAGCGGCGTTGGCAGATCTTTTAGAGTTGATGTAAGCCCTCAATTCCGTTTTATCTTTGGAGGACCCAGTAGCCGGCTGGCTACTACCTCCAGTGGACCTGGTAGTCCTGAAGGCTCGCTCTTGGACTGTGTTCCTGTCTTCTGCCCGAGAGTATTGGAAAATTTTTCTCTCCGGACTTTCCCGAGGAGTTGTGCTCCCAGAGTGTTCCTCAAGCATATTATGGCCTGGAGCGCGCGAGGAGGCTTGGATTAGATTATTTGTGGGTCTCTCGGGCCTTCTGGCCGGTTTCTTTTTCCTTTGGCCACCTTTTTTGGTGGCCGGTGTAGGGACGACTGCTGGAGGAGCCGCCTGCTGTCGCTGCTCCTGTTGAGAGTAGAGTATTTAGAGCAGACGATTGTTGATCTGCATCTACTCCATCAGTTTCTGAAAGTAGGGCGCCGGCACTCCACCTGTTGCCCCATTGACCATGGTACCAGCAGCGTGGTCCTGATCGAGAGAAGTGACGTCTCTAGTGGGATCGCTAGCTTGGGATCATGTTCACCATTGCGGATGAATCAGGTGGTGAAAAGAAAGCGCTGTGCAGAGTTGTGGTTGGCTTTTGTAAGTTTTTCCCACGGACGGCGCCAATGATGCGTATCTGGATCCGACTTGAACAAGGTTCGGATTCGTCTTGATAGCTTAATCGGCTCCATTCACTGAGTCTGAATCCAGTACACCACTAAAGTGAACAAGAGGTCAGTATGTCGGCGGATGTTGTCCCACCGAAAACACTTCGACGCTCAAGTCAGTAAAAGCCTTCTAAGTAAGGAAGGTAAACTGAAAAATGAAAGAGAGAGAGTATGATGGTCAGGAGTGTTGGCTCGTCGAGAATGTGAGTTCTCGCTTCCTGGCTCCAGAGAGCGTGAGGAAGCGACGTCTTGAATCACAAAAGTCATTTATTTTTCTTTGAGTGGGTGTGCTAGAGAAAGGTTTGTGAAGAAGTAGGATCTCTGTCTTCTCGTCTTCTCATTCTCATCATCGAAATGGATCTTCTATTTGTAGAATACGTGATTGGAGGATGAAGTTCACAAGAGGATAGAGATTTGGTTTCTCTAAAAGCAAACTGTAGAGCTTGGAATTGAAAACTCAAAGCCCTGACAAGACAATAGGTTTCATCAGAGAATGATTCATCAGAAAAGGAGTCGGAACTAGAAGACGTCTTAACACGAATCTTTGGGCAAGTGGACACAGCAGACCAAGTCCCCAAAGAGGTTGCCGAGCTCAAGCTCCCCCATAGCAGGAAGACGAAGGCCCGTCATTCGCCGACAAAAGATCTTCTGAAAAAGTGATGCATAGTGTGGAAGTTTTAGAAAACGATTTTCAGAAAGCCGAAAAGGCCTATTGGAATCTGGAGGCCTTTGGTGAGATCGGAGGACGAACGCTTAGGTAGAGAGAAAGAGAAGACGAGCCTCTGTTCAAGCTCTGTAAGCGTTCGTGGGTGAGACTGTAGGAAGTCTTTTTGGAAGCTTGTTCTCATGAAGACAAGTTAGAGAGTGAGTAAGAGAGCTTCTATTTCTGAGTGAGCTTTCGTGTTTGTTTGTGAGCCTGTGTGTCTGAGAATGCATTCTGTCTTCCAGAACGAAGACCTCAAGCTTATATGGTTAGTAGGAGAGCCACCTTCTCTGGGCAAGGTAGTGTGTTCCTCTAGGACTTGTAATGGTGGCCTTCTCAGGGTTGGTGGCCTTGATAGTCATGATTTGATGGATCCTTTTTCTACTGAATGGTGTAACGGATATTCAAATTGTCTCAACTCTTGTGACCGTTTTGTTGGCGCTTAGTTTATTGTCGCCTTTTTGGAGAAGATCATCTTTTAGGAAAGCTGGTGATCATGAAAGGATCGTTACTTTTCGTGCACATGCTCGCCTGCCAATTTGGGCTTTGGCTGTAGCAAGTTTAAAGCCTTTTTGGGCTTGCTGCTACAGTACATCCGGTCAATGCTCGAGTTGACCGTCTGTACGTGAGTTGGCTGCCTGTTGATATCTCGACGGTCAACGCTGGCGTTGACTGTCTTGGGCCTTTCAGGATTTGGGTCTTCGCCTCCCGTTGGACCGTTGTTTGAGTTGACCGTCCAGCAGGCCATTTGGGCCTTCTTTGACCGTGGGCGCGCCCATATTATGGTATACCTATCAAATTTAGATTGTGTGGAAGTATACATAATCATTTCCTCGTTTGGTCGTTCTATTAGCTGGTTAGGCCTATTAGACGTGATACCTAAAGATAAATAAATTTCTACATGTTTTAAAGACTAATGGAATCAGAAATAAAATAAGAAAAATTAATTGTATTACGGAAATGTTATTCGATCATGTTTTATACTTATATACGCATGATGATCCTATTCCGTCCTTTGATTTTATTTTAAAGTATAACTATGTATATCATTATTGATATTTATACCTTGTTGAGCATTCAACTCACTCGCTTACAATTTTCTTATCTTCAGATGAGTATGAACTAATACCTGATGAGGAGTAAAGATCACCGGTTGGTTAGGCTATAGATAACGATCTTTTTAATATATGTGTATGATGGAAGATAGATTGTGATGTATTATTTCTATTTTGATGATAGTTATTTGGTTATATTTTCAATATGTATCATATGGTTATATTTATGTTTTTGCAGGTTATTATGGTTTGTTTTGGAATCTAATGGCACCTCTTAGATCTAGCATCGTATTTTGGCAATATGGCATTGGAGCCATGAATATGACAGCTTATTTTAGATTCTGTGTATGCATACTTTCTATGTATAGTTGATAATATTTTGGGATTGTATTTAGTTTATTAACGGACATTGTATTCAGTTAATCTAGTCCGTCATAGGATCAAGAGCAGATGGATAGGTATTGGCATTTGAATGGGGTGCATCCATTGGGTCAAGATGCTCAAGGGAGAGGCCGTATTGGTGCACCTAACTCTATTCGTAGGCAGTCCTATCAATAAATTTTTCCAAAGGAACACGAGCGAAATTTGAGAATGATACCCTAAGACCTATTATTAGCCTTTCAATGAGACAATTTTAGGGATGGTGTTGTTTTTCTTACTCACAAAGATAAAAATCATATGTGAGTATGGTGAGGGGGGGGATTGATTGTCCTCTTGAGAAGGAAAGCACATAAGAATAGACTTTTATCAAGTGGGAGGAGGCGTAGTGTATTACGGAAAAAATATTAGTAAGTATAATTTGACACACTACAAGGCTCCAATGTGTGAGATACTTAGTTTTGAATTATTTTTAATGCCACATCATGGGACTGCCATGGAGAAAAGAGGTAATCTTGTCATATAAGGGTATGGCATGGAAGGAGTAGGGGTAGTCATGATAGGATACTCGTAGAAGATGAAAAGTGCTTGCTATCACCTCTGGAGTGATTAAATGGATTCTCCATCTCAAGAAATGAGAAAACAAATTTGGGCACCTTGTTAATATCATGAATATTTGAATAAAATTTATGGATTGGGAGGATGGATTGAGAGATGAGATTAGTGAGGACTGATTACTAGTGTCGGTCAATAAAAACTAATGAAATAAATTGATCTAGAGAGGTGAGGTCCATTTATCATTCAAGGGTAAGCTAACAGTAATTCATCTGTTCATAGAAGATATCTTTCGCAGTAGTATTGATGAAGATTCAGATTCCGAGGAAGCCCCACTCCATGGATGTTGACTAGCAACTTTCTTAGAAGGAGCAATCTATAAATAAAACATGGTTAGTTGCTTGTAAAAGGCTCAAATCTGGCACACTATGTAATAAAAATGAAGAATCAATCCCAAACCTTACCACAGTAAGGGTGTAAGGAAGAAGCTCTTAATATTTAAGGAAGAAATGCTCAAATCTAAAAGTTTGGACGGCCAAAACATGGGTGAGCTCCACACCTAACCACCCAAGACAAAATACCTTGAAAAAGTTTATATCTAGATTTGAATCTTACAAATACCAACAAATTCCAACAAGATTTGGACGCAACCATAACAATTCTTACAAGATAAGATGACATGACCTCTACAATGGTGGAGCCTAGCTATCACCATGGACAAAGACTCAAAAGCTTGAAGGAGAAGATAGAATGTGAGAAAATTCCTTAGATTCTTCTTTAATTAAAAAAAATAAGTAGATCTGGTAGATTGGAGGTAGAGAGAAAGTATGAAGAGAGAGGTTAGAGGAAATGTGAAGAGAGTGAAAAGCTTATGGACAGCTCATGAATAGTATGAAAGGATGAGAGGGAATTGTAGATTGGTGCATGAGTGCGTATTACTCGTGCTTCAAGTGCTCCAGAAAAATGAAGTTACACATGAGAGGTGCACATTAGGTGCGGTCAGCTCTAGTTAACATATGCTTGAGTGTGAGAGGGGCGCTAATCAGGTGTAAGTGCACAGTGCATTAGGCGGGCCAGTGGCACTAGATCATGACAGAAGGGTGCATGTGTGAAAGACTTGTCACAAACTCGAATCAGAGTAGACCTAATTAATAATAAATAAATCCCAAAATAATATAACAAAATCTCAACTTGGGTGTGACAAATAGATAAACTATATAATTTCATCATCCTAATAATAACAAATAACAGAACCCAAAACTCATTATAGGACATCATCAGATACTCATTCAGATAATAATAAATATGACATACTTCAAATAGTCATAAGGGAGGGCAAACCAAATACATACATATCCATTTTACACATTGGCCCAACTGTTTTATATATATCTAAAGGCCTGCAACCAGTTGAACTCAAGTCCAAAATACAGCCCATACAATCAGTCCAAAAATAAAACTAAACTCACTAAAATAAATAAAGTTGCATCAGATCACATCCAATTTCCTGCACAGTTTCCAAGCCCACTAATATGAAGGGATAAGAAACAAATATGTAAGTTTAAAACTCAATAAATATCAATATCGTAGATAATAAATAGAAAAGTCTGAAATCAAAGGGAGAGTCTACAAATAAATTCAAAATGGATAAAGATACAAGTTTGAAAATTCAATATTAGAAGTTTGAAGGTAATATCGTATTCAAATCATAATCCATAGCAAACATAGTTCCATCATGACATAGTTGAATAGAAGTGATTCGAAACGAAATCAGATAATCTAAATCATGTCATAATCCATACAAAAATATAGGTTGAATTAAATAGAGTCCGGATGAAACTTATACAAAAAAAAAAAAAAAACAGTCCAAAACAAAATCATATAAGAATCACAGAGTTTCAAAATAAAATCATATATTAGATGTACAAGACTAACCAAATCCTATATGTGGACAAACCTACGAATTTTAAATTGAAGTCTGAATATTAATCATTATAGAAATATCAAGCATTCATAAAATCAGAAAATCAAAAATCAAGATATCAATTTGAGGAAGGGTTACACATATTCTCGATAATTTTAAATTAGAGTCATTTACTATTTAGACCTGCAAGTAGGGTCATCTATACACTTTGTCTCCCATAAATAAAGAACGTACTCATTACATTTTATCATTCGCGCCTTTGGATATAATTCTCAAATTTAGTATATATATTGTAACGTCTGAACATATATTAGTTTGTCATTCAATTTACTTGCAATGGTTCTCATTAAATTAAGTCGGGATGGGCCAATTATAAATAGAACCTTTTTTTTGCTGGCAAAAAAAGGGATTCATAGATATTTTTTTGTTGGGAAATGAGCTATCCCCATTAGGAACAGAGCTTTTCCCATCGAGAGAGGAACATATACAATATCAGATATCAGATAATAGAGGCAGTGACTTCGTCCCTAAGCAGTAATACAAGAATACCAACATATGGCTAATGTAGATTCATACATTTTTTTTTCATATAAATATACTGATATAGAAATATATAGTTTTAAATATTTATCTATCTTTTTCATAAAATAACATACCCTTAAATACTTACAATACCAAAATAAAATATTCAAATAATTGGTAAAAATATCATACATGCATGAAGAAAACAAGATGGCTAAATAAAACTAGCTTGCATCTACATTAAACTTTCAAAATATAAACAAACATTATCAAATATCAAAACAGGCCAAGGATAGGATTTAAAAATATTTACCACAATTTTATACTAAGTAAATTTGGCAAAAGGATATTCCGAATGTCCACCGCTCTTCTTCCTCTCTTCTCTTCCTTCTCCCCTCTCTCCTCTCTTCCTTCTCTTACACAAAATGGCCAACGGTGCTTGCCGTAGTGCTTATATATGCAAATCAGCATTTGAATACCACCTCTCAAAAAGTAGTTCTTGAGTGCAGCCCTCGAGCGCAACTTGAGTGTAAGCCCACGATAATCCGCACTTCAGCCGCTAACTAGTTGATCTAAATTTCTTCAAAATATCACAATATATCATTAATTCAAATGCAACCAAATACCTAAAATAATAAATAACTCTGAAGTAAATCAAATGAAAAATTGGGCATTACAAGAATAGAGTGGTTCATGTACAATTTTTTTATTTTTTTAATATAAAGGAGTGCATTAATTTGATTGTCGAAAATAGACACTAATATCCTTTCTAAGAGACTTGAACCTGGGACTCTCTAAGGGCTTGGTGAAAATATCAACTAATTGGTATTCGATTGAAATATATTCTAGAGTAATGACATGAGTTTCAATAAGTTCACAAATAAAATGATATCTAATATCAATATATTTGATTCCTGAGTGTTGAATAGAATTTTTAGAGGTATTGATGCACTAGTGTTGTCACATTAGATGATTGTAGTATCTTTGGTAATACCATAATCATGCAACAATTGTTTCACCTATGAAAGTTGAGTGCAATTGTCATTTGCAGCAATGCATACTGTTTTGGTAGTAGATAATGAGATTGAATTTTACTTTTTACTCATCTGGGTTACTCAATTATATCCTACATAAAAACATTTTTCAGTGGTACTTTTTGGTTCATTGATATTTTCAACCTAGTTATCATCTGATTATCTTACTAGGTTAAAATTAGAGTTACGAGAATAGATAATCTTGTGAGCAGAAGTGTCATTTATGTAGCATATAATTCGTTTGACAGAACTTAAATGGAACTTTTTATAATTCGATTGATACAGAGTACACATACCCACACTGAACGCTATATCAAGTCTACTAACAATTAAATAGAGAAGACTATTTATCATACTTTTACAAAGAGTATGATCTATACTCTTATAGACAATATGCTGATCTAATTTGGTCAAAATATTCATGAATGTTCGAGTATGTGTTTTGTTATCTAACCTAAACTGTTTAACAAGATCCTTATCATATTTTGTTTGGGAGGTAAAGATATCATAGTGAAGTTGTTTAATATGAAGGCTGAAAAAAATATAATTAAATGTATGTGAAAAATTAGCATCAGAAGCAAATATGGATGTGCGAGGCCCGATGTCTGAGTGGCGCCTGAGGTGTGCCCAGGACACATTTTCTAGAATGGGCACGCCCGAGGTGCTCCCGATGAGCGCTCAAGGTGCAGATTCCAGGGGCACTGATGCCCGATCAACGCTCAACTACCTTTGAGTGCCAGTTTTGGTATAAATACATGCGATGTGATTTTTTTGAGGAGAAATAGAGAAAGGAGAGAGAGAACATGGAGGAGAAGAGAGAGAAGGAGGAGACCAAGCTTTCGAGTTTGTTTTCGACTTAGAGTTAGTTGAAGAAGTTGTGAATCGGACTGAGACAAGTGCACTCATATGCTTTTCTTTCTCTTATTACACCTTTTGTTCCGTTTCTTTCAGATATTTTTATTCCGTTACCCATCCAAGCTTATATTTTGTAAAATTCATATCTTGAGAATGCTTATTTTTCTATTTAGTATCCGATTTGGTGATTTTATGCAGTATTGAGTTCATGAAAACCCTAACCCCACCCCCCGTCATTTTTACCTGTTTATTTTGGGATTTTTGTATGATCTGACTTTAGAAAATTGGAACCCTAATTTATAAACGTGATTATTTGGTATTTGTTCACATGCATTTTTGTATATGTTATTTTGTATGTCTGAAAATTATGTTGGATACTTTTGTAAAGGAGTTTATTATCCGAAAGTTATAAAATTTTATTTGGCTCAACGTGGTAAGTGTTTTCTAATTTTTTTTTTTTAAATTTCATGTTAATTTGTGCATGTATTTGAAGTCATTATAAGACTTAAGTTTCCAAGTAAATGACAATATATATATGTATCTAAGAAATATGAGAATTATACAAATTATAAGAAGGAAACTCTACAATTTGTTATGTTTAATGATTCGCTCTCCAGAAAGTGAGAATTTTGTATAAGAATATGGTGGATATTTTCTTAAGAATAAGAATATACTTATTCTTAATAAGTATAAGAATTGGACCAAAGATTTATATATCATAGGGTGATATTCCTTGGTATGCTTTAGAATGTTATAGTAGTAAACCGAAGAATGCTCTTTGGTCATGAGAAATGCTATGGTGGCATATGTTTTTTAGCCTCATATATCGGGTGAAAGATATACCGTCCTCCACGGAACGTTAAAGTTGAAGTTCGTGGGTAGTGCCTTAGAATGCGTGAATGCATACGCATTTTTTTCCTCGTTTGGTTACTCCATTAACTGATTTGGTCTACTAGCCATAATTCTTAAATAAAGAAAGAATTTCTACATGTTTTAGAATTTAAAAAAGTCAGATATAAAATGTTAAAAGATAAATGTGTTCCGAAAAATATATTTGATCATGCTTCATTGTTTATATATTTATATTATGCTACTATTCCCTTCCGTTACTTTATTTTGAATATAATATTTATTATCTTTGATTATATTGTACCTTATTTAGTATTTGGCTCACTTTTTATTATTTTTTTTATCTTCAGATGAGTATAAACTTATATCCGATGAGGCGGAGTAAAGATTAGCAGTTGGCTAGGCTGAGGACTTAGAAGATGATTTTGTAGACATAGATTTTGTAGTTTTGTACATTTGTGTAAGAGGATTTTTGTATATTTTGGATGGATTTGTATCGATGTATTTGTTATATTGATGATGTACAGATTTAGTTAGTTTTCGCTGTGTTTTGATGATTGCATATGTTTTTGCTGGTTATTACAGTTTAATTTAAATACCTAGTGGCATTTCTATGTGTCAACGTTATATCCAGAGATACGATATTAAAGCCACGTCTTCTTTTTGTAGATTTTGGATCCTTGTGTAATTGTTATGGATATATGTATATATCGTACATATTATATTTAGTCTGACAGATATTTTGTAGACAAGAACTTTTCAAATTTCAGTAAAATCCCAGGCTAAGACAAATATATTTAGTAAATTCAAAAGTATAAGAGTCCACAATAAAATTACATATATATCATTCATGTAAACTTGAAATACAGTCCTATATTTGCCAGTAATTTTGATATATAAAATTTAATTGATACTATTCCCACTGAAACTGTGGTCGGACGCATTGGAATTATTTTTTTGAATAATTAATTTAATTAATCGATATACAACTTGCGAAGTTCAAATTCCGAACGCAACTCTAACATTCTGCTGCGTCAAACACTGTGCCTCCCTCTTCTCCCCGACTCTGCCCTCTCAAAAATGACTTCCACTCCTCCATTTCGTAACAATCCCACTTCCTCCCTTGCTCAGTCGTCCGTTCCTGCGCGAGACTCAACTGAGACATCATCTTCCATCTCTTCGGATCACACTTCCCATGCCTTCTGTCAAGAAATAAGCGGAAACCACCTCTCCATCACCCCATGTCCACCCGCCAACCCGCTGTCTGTCTCACCCTCCGGATCTCCCTATGCATCGTCCATCTCTTCCGATCATACTTTCCACGGATTCTCTCCCAGAGAAGACGAAGGGTTTCACGAAATTAATCCCCACGAAATACAATCCTCGCCGCCTCAGTTACCGGCAGTGGTCAATCGGTTGATCCGGGAAGAGCCGACGACTGTGACCAAGATGGAATCTGACGCCACAACTGGATTCGCAGATGAAGGTGGCAGCACTGGCGGCGGCGGCGGCGGCGGCGGAGTGGCGCAGACGGGGAGGCAGCCATTGTCGATGCTGAGGAGCGTGAAGAGAGAGAATACGGTAAAGCGGGCGGCTCTGGGGTTGAGGATTTGCGAGTTTGTGACTTGCTTGATTTCTTTCTCTGTTATGGCTTCTGATAAAAATCGTGGTTGGGCTCTTGACTCCTTCAACCGCTACATGGAGTTTAGGTCAATCACACCTTCCTTGTTCTCCCTTTCCCTCTACTATTCCTATTGAAATTTCCTTATATTCTATTTTGATTTGCAGAATAGTAAAATTTTGTTTCAAGGTTTTTGAATGTCTTGCAACTTTTATCTGACCCATTTTCTACTGTGTATTTGTTGGAATCAAGAAACTCTCTTTTTTTTCTTCTTTTTTTTCTTTGGTTTAATTGAAACCTGTCGTCAACAATCGTCAAAAACCTCGTGAAGAACAATTATAAACTGCATGGAACCCTTGGTGATATTGACGACTATTGTTACTGTATCACTTTTCGGGGAACTTGTGTTGCTTAGCCATGATTTTGAGCTCTTATTATTTTGAAAATCAAGTTTTTGAATTTTTAGCTGTGGTTTTTGGGTGGCAGGTACTCTTTGTCAGTGTGTGTTTTAGGCTTTGCATATTCAGTACTGCAGGGATTTGATATAGCTCATCAAATGACCGCTGAAATGAAAAATTACGGACACCAATTCCGTTATTACATTGATTTCACGGCAGATCAGGCAAGTATTTTCTTCTTGATGATGATGGAAAACTGGTACTTGTTTCTGTAACTGTAATCGTCCCAAGCCACACGAGATTAGTGATTACAAAACAGGGCCACTAAATTCTGGTTGCAGATTGTAGTGGCATGATAATAAATTCTATGGCCATAGGATAGGACCATCTTTTTAGTCTTGTGGGTCATTACCTCTCAATAATTGAATAGACACTGCAAATGTGTCTTTTTCTGAGGGAGGCTATTTTGGTTCAACGCTCTTGCTGTTGACAATGTTTTAAGAGTTATACTAGCATGATAGTTGCAGTTGGCTACAAGAAGTTTGGGGCTTCTTAGTTGCTGGCCTAGATTTGGGCATCCTGAGAAATAAGAAAAAATTGGTTTTTTTTGCTTTCTTTCTTGGTGGGTTTTATTTCCCCTTGAAATCAAGTTGGGCCAAAGCTTACAAAAATTGTGAATGGAACTGAACTAAAAACCAAGCAAAAGGAAGTTTGTGCTTGATAATGTGGGTATATTAAATATAGATTGAGTTGGTCACAGGTCACTTCTTTGCCAGTCATGTCGTCCTATGAATTTTTGTGGATTAAAGGGCCCACACCTTTGAATATTTGTAACAATTGCTGCTGTTGTGGAAAATGGTTTCATGGTGCGGAGTGAAACTGGCGCATAGGGTTTGGATTTATGTTGCCTTAGAGAAAGGGTAGGCAAGTGGTCACCATCAGGAAGAATTTTGTTGTGGGGAAGCCTCATCTAAGCTAGAAAAGGTAGAGCAAATCCACTTGGAATTGCTTCTATTTAGCACTTCTTGATGTACTAATATATTGGACTTTATTTTGCCATCTTTTTTCTGCTTTACTTCTTTGTGTCACATCGTAGCCTAGAAAAGAAGCTACTACTTTAAAGTTGAGAATATGAATGACTTGTTGTAGTTCGGTGTTGGGATGCCCAAACTTTAAAGGTGATCACTCAATAAACAACTAAATAATAGGTAAACCTTTCTAGCTAGTATGAAAACTGTGGAATTATTGTTGATACATGTCTGATTGTGGAAATACTTATTGTACTCCTAAATTAGCTATACCCCTAGATCATTAAAATTATTGGTGGAGGATTTATTTATAAATGTTAAGAGTAGCTTTAGTTGTGAGTCCGTTTTTAAGCCAAGATCCAAATATAGCTCAGATGAGTCTTTTTTAAGTCAAGATCCAAATAGCCCCGTTAGTGTGAATCCTATTGGTGGCGGTTGACGATTTCAGCTCTGGTTGGTTAACTTGGTCAATTAATTCTCCCCTTTCTCATCCCAGCAAAAAAAAGAGTAGTCTCTTTGATACCCTTTTTAAAGTAAAAGATGTTTTCCTTCCAATATATACCCCAAGGGCCACAAGAGCAAACAGTATTTTTCTTTGCTAATTGTGATGGTATTATGAATTTTATTACAACTCAAAACTATGTTTACTTGTATTATTCGGGACTGTCTTAATTGAGGCAAACTAGGATCTGAAGTTCCCTAAACTCAAACTGACCCAACTCAGACCAAACCCGACCAAGATTGGCTGTTCCATCCAATGCAACGTCCAAGCCCAAACTCAAACATTCAGACTCATTTGACGTTTCTACATAGAAGTAAACAGAAATTGAAGACCTGATCCCCTGATTGGCATCTGTGTTTGTATGCAAGTCATTGGATGTTTGCATACTTGATTTGCAATCTTATAATTACTAATTATATTGCTGAAACCCAAATGTGGGGCTTTGTGAGGTTTTAAAAAGCTTTACGAAATACCTAGAAAGATATTTAGCATTCAAAGTTGAAGTTTAGCGGATGGAAAAGGGCAATGGCTACAAGTACTGTCCTTCCAAGAGTCCAAAATCCAAAAAAACTCCCTCGCGAAGATTCTCACAAATGACCTCTATATTCCTGCTTTCCTTAAGCTGTCTTTGTTTCACTCCTGCTTTCCTTTTTCTGGCAAGGATTATCCCTTAGCCCCATGAAGAATACCTTAAGCTCTCTTTGTTTCACCGTTATTCCCTAGTGATGTAAAATTTATGTTCATAAGTTTACCTATCTTGTTTCATTTTTAGATCATTTTGTTGTTCATCTCATTCTTCAAATGGCACTTAATGGAAATTAATTTGGTTATGAAATTGGATCTATGGAAGTGTTTGATTTGTGATGTTGAAATAATTTATAAATGACATTTGGTTGCTAAATTGTTACTGGATTTGTTTTCAAAACATAATATTCTGCAAAACTAGCACTTCTATGCATATCATGTGGTCCAAGCAAGTTGATGCTATGTGAGACATTCTTTTAGGTAGTCAATGGTATAATTAAGATCTTCAAAGTAAATTTAGAAGTCAAAATCAGTATTACATTAAAATTCATATTTTAATTACTTGGGAAATGCTTTCATTACAAGTGGGAAGCATGAATTTCTGGACATTGTAACTGAATATAGAAATAGGGTAACAAATTTGAGAAATGCAATAAAAATAAATAGAGAGGAAGAGACGCATGGAAAGGAGTCAATCCATTAATTTCTCCTTGGTTCTTCCTTTCAATGATTTTTTACTTGATTAATGATGGTGACCCTGGAGGAACAACAAGTGTCAGATTTTGATTGTATTTCTTTATTAACTAGTGAATTTGTTTTTTTTTTATATATATATATATATATTGTTCATTTTCTTTGATGTTTCTATTTTTGCCACGTTGGGTATGAAAAGGACTAGGGAGTCCTTAATCCCAACACGTTTTTACCCTTTAAAATTGTAGAATTTAAATATGTATTATATTTGATCTAGATGTATATGAATATCTAACGGATAGAAATTGTAAATGCAGTAAGTAAAAACAAGCAAGTCCGGATATTTGGTGACAAAGAAAAATTTTGATAACCATGGTTATTGAATAAAAACCTTTTGGATTTCTACAACCAGTGAAAGTAATATATTAAAAAAATTAACTTACAGATCGAGTGGTATAAACATACTAAACTTTAGTCGACTTATTCCTAACTTGTAATCCCTACCAATGAACTAATTGGATTTGCCTTCAACAACGGAACCATATTTTGGATCTTGTTTCATGAGCCATAGAATTTCCTCACACAATTGGATCCCAGTTTTCATGCTACTTATGTCTCAAATGGTGGTTAATAAGCAGGAAGAGGTGTGTTAGAATATTTTAGTGAAAGTGTAATGAGAATGCCTTGATATCAATGCTCAATAATGAATGAAAGGTCTTCTCACAAGGAGCCTTTCTTAAGCATTACGAGATAATTTTTTGGAGCGGCCGCCGTTTCAAAAAGTTTTTCCATTCCATTAAGTTGAGAAAGGGAGGTATTTATAGAAATCGTTAAAAATTAGGTCAAAATGATATAGCAAATAACAGGTTTATGCCCTAGTGCTCAAGCGCTACTCGGGCACGCATTAGGTGTAGAGTGTAATCCAAGGGGCCCGCGCCCCAGCGTCCATGCGCTGATCGGGCACTTATCAGGTGTGGGTAGTTTGTGTAAAGGGCACTTGTGCACGGCTTGGGTGCATATATACATGCTGGACAAAGGATGCTTGTGCGCGGCTCGGGCGCACACTGAATGTGCACATTTTGGACAAAGTGCACTCATGTGCATCTTGGGTGCACATCAAGCGCTGACAAACTGTGTAAGGTGCGCTCGAGCGCTGATCTAGTGCAGGTCAAGCGTGGATATTTGGAGCTGCACATTTGTGAATATCGGGTGTGAATTAGGCGTGGATCTTTATGACGCTTGATAATATTCAAACAACCAACCAGATTCAGTCATAGAATATACCAACTCATAATATTCATAACAATCTTCCATTTTGGCAATTTTGTGACAAAATTCCTCTTTAAATATACAGCTAAAGACTCATGAATCACGGGTTCAGACACTAACGAAATAGAACTTGTGTACATAAAAATCTATTCCTAACAAGGCAAACGACATAATAACCGTAAATGGTAGAAGACATGAGAGTCTACTGTTTCTGTTCAACTACGGTTAGTATGAAAGTATATAGAACAAATGCAAGTAAAGCACATAAGGAAATCAAGAAAAAATGACACACATCCAGATGAAATTGGCATACAATAAAGCAACTGACCAAAAGAATGATATATTAGGAATGAATGTCATAATAAAAGCTACACTATACATCAGGAATGCACTCTAATGACATGTTTGGTTGGTGGGAATAGAAATTCTATTTTCACATTGTTACCAATAGAATGTTTATTCATACGTTTGGTTTCTTTTTACATGAAATAATTATTCTCGAAAGAATGCATATTTCTCCAACTCAAGGAATACAAAATACTGAGTTTTCTCAGGTATTTTTTATTCATTGTATGTAAGAAATAATTATTTTATGCAATTATTACCGTTTTGTTCTTTATCCCGTTATCCTTTGTTCGAAACCCTGGCTGCTTTCTCATTCGTCTTTTGTCTTTCGGTCGTTCGTCGCTCTTTTCTTTTCAGATTTGACACCATCCAAATTCGAGACCGCCAACCTCATGCAAAAATTCCTCCCGTACTATGGCGAGTTCGAATGTAGAGACGGGTGTGACCTGAACTGCAATCTTAACTCCTCTGACTAGCTTCGAATGTATGAGTTCAATGTCTGTTGTTGCACCCGCAGCTGTAGCCACGATTGGACTGCCTGCCTGTTCGCCCTCTTTAGCGGGAAAGCCCGTCAGTGGGACCCACGAAAATACCACTATTACGGCACTGTATTCCCGGAGTACCGCCGAGGTACTGTACGAAGGCGTGTAAAGATGAGAAAAACTATAAGCAGAAAGTCTGTTTTTTTTTTTTTTTCACACTCTTTTTGTGAGTTGAGGATTTTGCCTTCACAGCAAGAAGGTTCCGGAATCTGTGGGGAGAGGAATGAGTACCAGAATTTTGCTATGTGTAATATTAGCAGCTATTGATGTAGGCATTATTTATACTTTCCGGCCTTTAGAATCTTTTTTCCTTGAATAATGGTAAAAAAGTCATTAGTATAAATTTTCATTCTATGTATCATACTATTATTACATACCAAATATTAAATAACTAATTCTTAGCTTATTCATAGTTATTCCAATTGAGTAACCAAATATGAAAATAAAGTATTAATTTTATTTCTATTTTATTTTATTTTCTGAAAATAATTATTATATTTCTACCGTATTCCATTCCAATAACTAAATATATCGTAAATGATAACCTTCTCTTAAATGAGAAGCTCCCCTTAGCTCTAGTTGATTATGTGTTGTTGTCCTACGTCTATGCTGTGTTACTTTCTCTTTTTGTCACGAAATACCAAAGGGAGGGTATCACTCAGAATTAGTATGATCACTCTCATGTTGGAAGCCAATTCCACAGACAATCGGGCGAATTCCTCCCGTATATAAGTCTCTTGGGCATCCAGCTGGGAGTCAATGCGCCAAAATCCATCGAGATTGTGAGATTCCTAATGTTCCTGAGAAGTGGAAAGCTGAGAGAGCTGATCACACATCCAAGATAGCTGTTCCATGATGGGTACAAATCTTGTGATGAATTTGATGAGGACTGAGTTGATAATAATAATGAGAATGAGAATAATATGGTAGATTTTGATGATTATTATACTGCATCTTAGGATTGTACATAAGCTAGAAGATACATGTTGCAGATTGATATTTTTGTTGACTGCATTATGTGTAATTATGTAATATTCATTCATATTTGCATATTTATAATAGCTTTTAGTTGTTTTAGCCTTGATTAATATTTTTTTACACGGTTTGTGGATATATGTTTATATTTCAATTAATGACTCGTCTTGGGTAAGCTCCTTGCACAGTGCCTATCGTCTTTAGCTTTTGACAACATTGATGTGTTGACACTGTGTGGACACAAATGCAGGATGATGAGATTGGCAGGAGATTTTCTTTGGCACCATGGGTGTGAACTGCATCTTAGGCGAGAACATCATGTATTATAGATGGAAGTAAGATATAAGTGCTTTGATGGTTCCAAAATGAAAGTTAAGGGTGTCCAATGTTTAGGAGGAAACAGAATGTCAAGCTTTCCACCACTACATGAGTTGTCATTTTACTAGAAAACATATATAAGTCTGCTACCCATTGATGTGGTTGGTCTTTCGGGCATGCTGAGTAGATACTCCAAGGTATTCATGAGGTTGAAGATCAAGCAAATACTACCCAGTGAGGGACGTCTAGGTTGCTAAGTTTGCAATGGTTACTACACTCAATGCATGTGGTATGTGCCCTTCACAATGTACACGAGGGGATATTCCTCATGTACAATGCAACAGCAGTGCTCAAAAATTGATTTGTATTCGAATCATAGGAGTTAGCAATTGTCAATATGCTAAAATTGCCTTAAGCTAGCAAAGTGATGGTGACACAGTAAAGATGAAACATAGTGACATCTTGAATCATGCCCTTCAGATCAAGGTGGTTGTGTATGTTACTTGTCAAAACATGTGTGTTGTGACATGTTATTAGTCTAGGCTGACTGAGATGCATTATATAGGATATTGCCTTAACAAGTCAGGAGTACAGCTCTTGACAATGGGCTAGAGAGCCCGTTTCAGGGATAATATGTCGGGGACAGAAGTGGGATGCATATGCAGGCTAATAAGTCTCCAGTGTTGCATAGAAGCAAGGGTGCTCCATTTTGTCATGGTGTGAGACAATGCCTGAACTGTTTTGAATTAATTGACAGTGGTGATGCCTTAGAGACCATGAAAATATAGTTGTGTGCAAATGCAGAGTTAGCACTTGACCTATTTGTGGGGCGAGCATGGGCTTGGTGGTGAATCTAATGCTTAAAAGCAATCAATTTAATGTTTGATGCTGCTAGAAAGGTGCAGGGCCTTGAGTTAAGGTGGACAAACATGCAACTCATTAAGAGGGGTTTGTTTGACAACCCCTATGTGTCTAAGTATTATAGATAAGGCATTTCAACCCTTGATTTGAGCGAGGCTGGCCTGAACTTATAGTGGTCTTAACGTCGCATGGTTAATTTTTGATAGGTAAGAATTGGACCTTGACAAACTTTATGGTGCATGTTGAAGCGCAGGGCTCAACATGCAGCAATGTTAGAACTGAGTCTCAGTTGATCTTAATTGTGCTTAGGAATTTTTGTGGAGATGGAATGCCATGTGGTTTGCTTTTATACTATGGCTGCCATAGGATTTTGATGTTTGGGTGACGATGGAATGCAATTTGTGAGATTTGATGAGCAGAATTATAGGTGGAAACAAACTATAGTTACTGGCCATTACTTGACCGGAGCATGGTTAATGGAGAATTTTTGTTGAGGAGTCGGATGAAGTTGATCAGCTTTGTTGTGTTGGATGTACTACATTGACTTGGTCATGGAATATGCTTGTTGTTCAAGTTGTCTATGATGAATGATGGCATGATGCTGTGAATTATGGAACTTTACGTCTAAGTCTTGTTCTGTTTTAGTTCATGATTGGGACATTTCAACGTAGCGGATTGGATGGTTACAAGTACCATAGCTTTAGGGGATGGCCATGTCAAGCCTGCTAGTGGGCATTGCTGTATTACTAGATACATCTATTGGAACAGGGTGCTTCATAAATCCTCTGGGGACGGTCATTCCGAGAGATGTCGTGTGAAAACTCTTTTTGAGGGTCTCCTTAGAGACGCTGTATGGAGAAGGTTTTTCCTTAGTGAAGGCATGGGTTTAAAGCTCGTTGAGACAATTACTTTGTCAATCCATGACCCACAATACTAGCGGATCAACATGAGGTCAAGAGTGCTTTGAATTATTTTATTCTTAGCGAAAGTGTAGTGGCAGGGTTGGGATATAAGTTAAAGTAGTGAAACCCACACGTGGAGCAAGTTAGCCTGGCTGAGTTGTTGATGACAACCAATTGAGCAAAGACTGAAAGCATAATTGTGGGTGCAAGCCAATGGGTCGCATTGAAAATGCATCCCAATGGGAATCATCATGTTCAGATGGAACTGTGGAAGAGAAATCCTTTTGAGCAAGGAACATGTCAAAATGGATCATGGTGTGGACCTTCAATGGGAGGCATTTATTAAGTGAACACATCCATGGAGGAGGAATACTAAAGGAACCAATGTGAATGAGATTTAGAGGCACTATTGACCTTTGGGAAGTTGTTGTTCGCACAGAGGCAGTTTGAAGCATCCATGCCTTAGGGAAGTCACACTTTTGTGATGGGTAAGCATTGCCTGTAGGGAATTATTCGTAATGCATAATTTCATTTTCATGGAGTTCAAGACCTCAAGTGTTAGGCCTACACGAAGTTCCATTTAGGATGCATTAATTCTGTTTATGATTCATTTTTAGGGAGTTAATCGAGAACCATGGAAAACAGAGAAATCCTTGAGTAGGGGCTGTTGTAGGGAAATCTTTTCGAGATAGGCAACAAGTTCAAATGTCTTTACAGTATGCAAAAATGTTGTGAACATTGTATGGTCAAATTGCTCAGGTTTATACGAAGTTGATTTTTTTTTTTTCTTTTTTTTGGATCATTGTGTCTGTGGTGAGCCGCACAATTGTGAATTCTGTAATATTCATTGAGTTATGTGTCATAGACCCATTAACAAACAATCTCTTTGTGCTTGCTGGGAAAGAGGAAACTTCTGGATCACCTTTTACAGTCAGGTATTGAGGATCGTTGGGTGTCCATGTAGCTTGGTGGAGGCAGCTTTGATGCGGCATTGTCATCAGTGAGAATGTCATGGGTGTGTTGACACAAGCATTAATATTGGTGTGTCTGTTGATACATTGTAGATGAGTTCACCTGGGTCGCCATGAAATTTTTCCGTGCATTGAAGGGTGTGAATCTTGTTGTTGACTAGAATATTTAGTATAGATGAAGTTGGATGCAAGTGTTTTGATGGTTGATGGAAATAAGATTTTATGAAAGTGTATGGTTTTTGGATGTTTACTCTTGAAAATACCATAAAGGCTTAGAAACTTCCATATTGGAAAGCAGGGTATCAAGCTTTCTATCATTTTGTGGTTGTCATAGTGCATGTGGCAATAGACAACACTTAAACGAGCTATGTAGCTGTAGGATTCATATTTAGGGCATGTTTGTGGACTATTTAAGGTCTTCAAGAGATCAGGGGCCGTGTGGGCGCTTGCCGATGAGTATTGGAGGGCTCGATATTGCAGTAAGTGTTGAGTTGGGGCTACCTTGATGGCACATAGGGATAATCTTAATGGTTAGAGGCATGCGGGATTCTTTGGTTTTGTGATTGTGATGCGATAAGCACAGAGTAATGCAGCAACACACAACATAAGATCGAGGCTTGGTATATTTTATTTTACAATACATGTGGGTTATGAGAATGGTTTTAGGCCTTGGTAATTAAGGTGTTATGCAGCCAGTTGTCCTGACAAGTATTAGGAGCAATATATGGCACAGGGCTAGAGGGCACCAGTCTTAGGGGAATGATGTCTCATTGAGGTGCAAGATAGTGTCCTGATGTTTGGTTGACTCATGAGGCTAAGTTTGCAAGAGAGCAATCATTTGTTCCATGGTGAGCCTAATGGTGGGAATCGGTATGTTGCCAGTTACTTGATAGAGAGATATAGGGATGTTGATTAAGTGGACAATGTGGGCCTTGTTATGAGGGGTTCGATTGGCAGGCATCGTTTGGCGAAGTCTTAGATACAAGACATTTGAATCCTCGATATGTCTAACACTAGCCTTAATGAGAGAAATCTTGCTGTTGCACTTTGATTTTCTTCTTTTTGCTAGATTTGGACTGTAATGTAAGCAATTGTATGAAGCATGGAGTCATTCACATTTGCATTGCTAGGTGTCTGTCAGAGGACTACCTAGAATCCTCATTGTATGAAGCATGTCATTTGTGTGATTCTTATAGTCCAAATCTACCTGATCACATGTTGCCTTATTCAATACATTAAAAAAAAAAAAATTGTACGATTATTACTTAAATATTCATTATATGAAGCATCGGACTTGTGCTCCATAGTCTAGGATTCCTATTGACCAAGGATGCCTCATATATATGAAGCCTCAGTCACAGATTTATCTCTTAGCTCAAAGTTGAACTTACGAAATTAATTATTGAAGAATACCGAGAAATCTGAAGTGTAACACATGGACCTTTTACATTTTTTGTCAAGCAAATGTGGTCTTTTGAGCTCAACGTGTATTATTTGTTGAGATGACAGGTACTTGCATACCTTCTATTATCGGCATCATCATCAGCTGCAACGAGAGTAAGCGACTGGATATCCAACTGGGGTGAGGACAAGTTCCCAGCAATGGCCAGTGCATCTGTGGTAATGTCCTTCCTGGCATTCGTTGCCTTTTCTTTCAGCTCTCTCATCTCCGGCTACATGCTTTGTACTCGCAAATAAGCATAATCAAGATCTGTTGCAGCCTCTTTCCCCCATCATACTGTATGTATTGTCAAAAAGTATAGAGAAATCCATATAGTTTTGTAAATACGTTGTGGTAACCGTTCCATCAAGCTGGTTATGAACCTACCTACCTCAGATTTTCACAGGCATTAATAGAGAAAGCCATGAAGCTTGGTGTCTCCATCCTGATTGTGTGCAGGTTGTACTAGGCCTCCGAAGTGAGAGAAGCATATTAGATATGATCTCCGGTGCTATTTAGGTTCCAAAGCAATTGTTGCACTCCTCCAGCAGAAAGCTGCTTGTGACAAGGCACAATTACCGGGAAAATGTGATCCGGGAGGGCCAAGGTTAGGGACACTGCAAGGAAAGAGAGAGGGGGTGAGCGAGGTACGGTGGTGCTTTGCCATGTTTAGGATCTCCAGTTATTCTCAAACCTGATGAGAGGTAATCAGAAAGGCCCCGGAGGCATCCAAAGAAATAAAAACCGATCAAATCCATGACAATTTTAGGGTTATCAAATTATATTAGCCACCAAGATTGTCTAAAAAGAGCAAGAACCATTACCGTAGCTTCTATTGATTGCGAATTTGCCTTTCAATATTTTTTTTAAAAAAAATATTAAGGAAAAAGGTTAGAGGGCAAGTCTAATTATATTCGAACATGCCTATTCATTGAACAGGCTACACAGATCGACTTAATTCATTCCGTATAATGCAGAGGCGTTCACTTTAAATTTCATGTGATCACAGTAAACTAGCGATTGTTAGATTTGTTCAGCCATCTTTTTCTCTTGTTTATTGTCCTTTCAGATTTGCAGTTCTCGATTCTCTTTCTTTGCCCCATCAGCAGAATCTGTTCTATTAAATTTCAAGTCTAACAATAACCCAATTTGCTAGCATACCTATTTTCAAGACAAAAAAGGTTAGCAGAGACACCGACTTGAGGAAACTTGACATCTGGCTGAAACTGAAACACACCTTATGATTACTCCTGCCGCTATCGGGCTGTTCTACACTCCTTGAAGTTCTACTAAGTGGATTTTGTTTTTTGAATTTATTTTTGTCATTTATTTGATTTAATGTATAACTCACAATGGTGTATAATCCTAAGAATCTGTGTAGGGCAATTAGACTTTATTGATTAATAATTTTTAAATTTTTATACTCAATCTAAGTTAGAAGGAAATCTATTTGAAAACTATCACTTTACAATCTGAGTGAAAAAGAAATCTGTTTGCCTACTATCACTTTTTACATTTATGTAGTGTTTAATTTTTTTTAAAGCAAATATTAAGCATTACAGGGTTGTAATTGGAATCAAACTCAAAAATCTTATTCCTAGAATCATTTTTCTCTCCAAAATTAAAATTCTCGTACTAAATCTCCCACACAAAGCACTCATTATCATTTCTATGTGATTGTCTAAATCTCCTTATATAAAAACATTCCCCATCTCTACTGATCTTATCATCATACTATCCAAATCTTTTTAGAATTTGCTTTTAATATTTTTTGTAATTTTGTTGTGGAGAATCAAAACTAACAATGTTTATTGTTTCTAACCATAAGATCATTTTAATATTTAATCTTCTATCTTTTATGTTATCGATGTCTGCTAAATTATTATTTAAATATTATCTACTATAATACCTACCTCATATTCATTTTATCATTTCCTACGCAACGTAATTTATAACTTGTCTTTTTAATTTTTTTCAAATTTGTCTCTATCTATCTATCTAGTTTTTCATAGACAATTATATTAATTATTCTTCTAACATAATATCTAATATGTTGATGTTCTTACCATGATAGTTAATATATTCCATTTTGGCCAATGTGATTTTACTTTCTTGACTCATTTCCTAACTTGTCCATTCTTCCATAGGTCACATTTAAATCAGGTAGGGGCACCAATATATTGTAGAAAGGCGATGACCTAAAATAGATTTATCCATGTAGTATATGACAAATGGTTGAACCAGACTGTCAACTATACAAGGCAGCTGTCCTCCAATAATAGAGTCGGTAGAAAATATAAATAATATATATATTTGTATAAGTATATACATAATAAAACTAAAATTATGAAAATGGGGAGTAAAAATTTATACACATAATAAAATAAACAAATAGATATATAAGAAAGAAGGGGGAGACAGCGAAGTTACCCTTGTGAGGGCCGTGGAGCCGAGGATTCGGGGGGCGTCCAACGCCTCCCAGCGCTGGATGGGATCCAGCGCCTCGTTCGGGCCGTTGGATTGAAAATATAAATTTTAATATTTTTTATTTTTAAAATTTATAATATTTTTTTTTAAAAAAAAGGGGCCGTCGGATTTTAAATCCAACGGCCCCGTGGGCGTTGGAGGGGGCTCCGTGCTGGACGCCCCCCTCGTTCCGTGGAGCCGATTGCTACGGTTGAGAGAGAGAGAGAGAGTGAGAGAGAAATTACCGTCATAAAAAACAATCGATCAGCTGAATATTCTAGAAGTTTTTTCAATGCCACACTCAGAAAACGATACAATACAAGGTGTCGGTAATGATCAACAATGAATTTTATATTTTTATTTAACTTTTATTATTTTTTAAATAATTTTTTTATAAATTATATATTTTAATTATATAAATTTTATTTTTTAAATAAAATTTTTTAAAATAAAGTTTGTAAATTGACTGTATAAAATTATCATTTTTGTCAATATATACTGCCGATTGAAAGAATACGAAGAAGAAGAATATAATTAAATTTTTAAATTGTTAATATATATATATATATATAAGAAAAAAAATATATATATCTTTTAAAAAAAAAAAAAAAAAAAAAAGGAGGAGGGCGTGCGCCTGCGAAGCAGTGGAGGCGGCGAAGGAGCAGAAAAATGGCAGAAGAAAAAAAAAAGAGAGAAAAGAGAAAATATTACCACCCTTCTCTATAAATAGGCATTCGGAGAGCTGGAGGAGGGGAGCCGGAAGTGAGAGTTGCAGAGAGGGAGGAGGGATTTGGGTACGGGAGGTGCGAAGCAGTGGGATTTTGGGGGTGAGCAACGGCTCTGCCTCAGCTGGGGGTGTGAAGCTGGAAGGAGGGATCTGCGCTGGAGGTGTGAAGCAGAGAGGGAAGACGAAGGAGGAGCAGAGTGGGGGTTTTGAAGGGAAAAAAAAAAACGAAGGGATTTGACGTGCGAAGCTGGAAGGTGTGGAGCGCAGGAGAGAAAGAGAGAGTGAGAGGGAGAAGAGAGAGTGAGAGCTGGAGAGAGAGGGGAACACAGTGAGCAGCGCAGGAAGACGAACAGGAGAGAGAGATGGGATTAGTTTGGTTTGAAGAATTTTTTTTTACAAAATTAATGTTTAAGTTTTGTGAGTCTGATTTAAATTTATTCTCTTGTATTGATGAATCTCAATTTAACATGAAAATTAATTTTAAATTAATTCAACTTCGCCGATTTGTCCTGTTTATTTTATTTTATTGATTGGTTTAGTTTCAGATTAATATCAAAATATCATAATTTTATATTATATTATATTATAAAAATTAAAATATTATGACTCATCATCGTAATCATCTAACATTTAATATCTAACAAATTTATTTTTTTGTTATTTAATTTTTTTACATTTTATTTATTTTCTGAGAGCATTGGATAGTTTTGTTATCATCACTCTTGCAATTCTATAGTTATGTTATTTAATTATTGTATTTTATTTATTGTCTTTTTTTTTTTAATTTTGAGCCTTCAATAGCTATACTATCGTCGCTCTATTATTCTTATATTTCTACACTTTAATTTTTTGCATTTTAACTTCTATTATTATAGGACGGCATAGCCGCCAAAAGTATTTTAATTTTCAACAATTTTTAGTTTCATTGTTTAATATTTCGTTAAATTTAGGGCATTACCACAGCTGTTACAGCCACTTTGATTATTACCAAATTTTATATTTTAATTTTTCTTTAATATTTAAAAATATGCATATATAAAATAGTTATGAAATTAGTTTTACGTAAAAAATTAATTCTTTGTAGATATAATATCCGACTTATTGAGAAAACTATATCGAACCTCATATACAATTACGAGGTTAAAAAAGAACCATACCTATCGAGGTTCGGCTAGGTAAAATAGTCATAACCAAAGAACCTTATGATATACTAGACTTTAATGATGTCTGGCCAACGATGTTGCACGGTCCGGAAATATTCCGAATATGAAAGTTAAAGAAAAAGATGGTTCTATTTGCAAGGAGAAACACAAAAAATAAGAAAACCATAAAATCGTCCCAACTATGTAGTGAAACCAAACCAAATGGTTAATTTCATCATTTCCCATAATTAGGGTGCATAATGGAATACTAAAAAATTGTGTTCTTCGTTGTGACGGACGTGACGTTGGGTGTCGCAATCGTCCCAACAGTCTAGCTTCTGTAACAGCAATCTCCTTCACACAACCAAAATCGGCACTAGACAATGACGGGGAAGGGGAGTTAGGAAAATAGGGAGACAGAGGAGTCAGAGAAGAATTGAGGGAGAGCAGGAAGAAGAAGCAATCGATATAAGTAGAGAAGATTCCAGAATAAGGGAAAAGTGGTAGGTATCTTCTGTCCTCATTATACCAATGTCAATAAATGTATACGGGAAACGGGTAATGGGTAAAACGGGAAACGGGCAAACTTGTAACAGAATCGAATATGCTTACGGCAGTAAACAAAAGGCAAATGAGGGGAAGTAATAATGCTAACTGCTTCCACGTGCACTAATTTATGCAGGTATATAGAGTATGTGCAAGTGTGTAATATCTAATAGAAAATCTCAGAGAAAGTTATGAAATCATCCGAGCGGCTAGATTGTTCGGATACTTTTTCTCTATCTCGACTGATCAGCAGGCGTGGAAATATTGTCGGCAATGAGAGCTGTAACACTGGGGTAATGATGCGAGTATAAGCCAGAGGGAGTACCCATCCCAAAAGACCGGTCTAGTAGGAGGGAGAGTCCATTAACTTATAAGTTGGAGGTTTTCCCTCAAGCTTTCCAATATGGGACTCGCATCATTCATCTCTCCTTCAACAGCCGCGACCTCGGCGGCTGCACTCTGCGACATTTCACTCGGCGGCTTTCACTCTGCGACGTTTCACTCGGCGGCTTTTACTTTGCGACGCTTTACTCCGCCCCGGCGCACCGGCAACAAGTTAGCCCCTCCGCAGGTAGTCCTTTCCGGTCAGAACCCTCCGCAGGTAGCCCTCTCCGAGCCGGGACTGATCTTAATGAAAGCACCATTTGATGCGAGTATAAGCTAGAGGGAGAACCCATTCCAAAAGACCAGTCTAGTAGGAGGGAGAGCCTCCTAACTTATAAGTTGGAGGTTTTGCCTCAAGTTTTCCAATATGGGACTCGGATCAGGCAATGTGTGGGCTGGCGCTTTGATTGCACACTGCGATTATACTTCAAATATTGGTACCAAACTCTAGGTTGTACACTTCGGTTGAATGGTTTGCATTCTTATGCCTTCATTTGCTCTTTGATTTCTCGAGCATTCACTTATTCCCTTCCATGGCTTCCCGATGTTCTTCTAACACCTCAAGCCATAAAGCGAGTGACATCAGATCTATCATTTTGAATAAGAATGCCCAACATTTCTTCTAACTATGTCATATACCCACATGCTACTACCTTTTTCCGACTTCTCAGACGGATATAGTATCGGAGCAGAAGTGGAACCACGTGGTTGTTTCCGAAGTTCACCTGAAAAATGGCCTAACGTTTCCTCTCGCGGATGAGTTTGCCGATATACTCCACTCTTTTGGGATACACTTTGTCTTCATCCGAATAAAGTTAGGCATATTATTGCTTCGTCTGAATTTTTTCATTAGCATTAGCATCGCCTTACCCCTGCCATTATAGAGTTTGGGAAGGGGGGTTGGTTTAGATTCTCACAGGAAGGCAATTGGATTGAGATCGGGGGCGCTGCGATGCAACACAGTATAATGCGTATACGACCCCATACATGCGCCGAAGGATCCCCACTCTTGTTTTATTATATATATATTTCTGCTAGAATTAACAAGATGCGTTAGATCCAGCTTCAATAGATGTCATACGATATTGTAGATCATTGAACGTTGTATGGCATTGTAGCGTCGCTCGTTTAAATTGGATTTGTGTTAGCAAGAGAAAGGGGATTGCCATTTGAGGCAATAATTCAAATTCTGTAAGGAACTTGAGGCACTGGTTCTTTTTCGTTTGAGTTCAGGAGGGATGAGATTTGCTAAATACTTGGAGTCCTCTGAACACATCATTTAGGTGTCCTCTTTCTTTTGATTACAAATTTAATATCCCAATATTTTATGTTAGACATTTTAATCTGAAATTTATTAATTATAGGGATAAATTATGTAAATAAGTCTTTTAAATCAGACATAACACAGTAGATGATGCGTTCGAATGCTCTAGGTTACAGTGCGAATTAAGAAACTTTTGGATTCCTTGTGTCGGGTTGAACACGAATAAGTCCGGTCTTCGCATCTCTTAATCTGAACCATGCGCACCACAAACAACTAACGAGAGGTCAGATAATTGGTGGAATTCGCTCTACGATTTATTCTTCGACGATCAAGTTAGAAATCTTTCCAAGAAAATAGAAAAATGCAAAAAGATTGAGGTATGTGAAATGCAAGATGCGATGGTGTTCATATGCAAAGGGTGCAAGTTAGAATTAGAGGAGGTTTGGGCTCCTGCTGTACACTCAGAGAGTGGTTTACTATGGTCGCTGGTTGGGAGCGACGTTTCTTTCGAGGAAGGAGAGTTGGGTTCCTATAATATCCCGGATTTTTATTTAAATTATTTTAATGTTAATTATAATTTTAGGTAATTTGAATTTAATAAAAATTAATTAAATATTATAAAATTTTGAAAGATATTTTGATCAGTAGGGCTAGCGCTTGAAGTGCGCCTGTACTATCATCCGAATTGTAAAATAAAGAAAAATAATGTATATATATATATATATATAATCAAGGAATCGGGGGAGACAGAAAGGAAAGAAGAAGAAGAGAGAGAAGGCAACTAGCATGGGGATGCTGGCGATGCCATCACAGGAAGTGCCAGCACCGAAAATGGAAGCCAGCAAAGTCCTTTCCATAATGTTACCCTTTATTTTGTTTGCCGGTGTGAGGAGAGAATGGAATCGCAAACTAAAGCTAAACAGGCGCTGTTGTCGTCGCCGTTACTAGAGAAAATCAATGAAATTGAGGTAAGTAAATTTTTTAATTCTTTTTATAGATGTTAATTTTGGGGTTATATGTATCGATTTTAGAAGAAATCGGTTGAATAGGAAGAAAATGGGTAAAAGAGGTGGAGAAAGGAGGCTGTTAACAGCTACATGTGCTGCCGTTCGCTACTGTGGTCACTGCCGTCGCTTGTGTCAGAGCTGCTGCTGGCGAAGGAGGAGAATGCGAAGAGAGAGACAGAGATGGGATGTGGCAGGAGAGAGAAAGGGAGCACATCGGCAGAGAGAGGACTTGATTTGGGTATCTCGGAGTATCCTTTTGGCAAATCAGCTTGGAATAAAATCGAGGCAAATATTTGTAATCTGTTTTCTTGGTCTAATTTAATATTTGATATATTTTGGATATTGTTTGAAATTTTTACTAACATATATGTGTTTTTATATACCGATTTGTTTATTCTTGAACATGTATGTATGGCTTATTAGCTGATTTAGGGGTTTTTGATTCGAATTTTATGATTTTGGAGGGTTAAATATTTTTTAAAAGATTAAATAATTTATCAGACACTATATATATTTATATCAATATGTGTATACGAAAATATGTATGAAACTTACAGAGGCAATGTATTTTCACATACATGTGCCCAGTTGTGGTCATTATATTTGGATTTGGATATCAGATATTCTACTTAACTTCCGACAGGGAGATATTTGTTATATAGAAATCCCTTTTCGCTGGCAAGAAAAACTTGTAATATTGATCCTTTTCATTTGAATGATTTGATTTGACTTTATCATATATTCGGATATCTTAATATATCTGATAAACTTGAGGATTACACCTAAAATCGTGGGTGATAAAATATAATGAGCAACTTTACTCATGAAAAATAGAGTATATAGGTGGCCAAGCATACTGACTTAATTTGCATTTGATATTGCCTAAAGTTATCGGGAGTATGTGTAATCCTTACTCAAATTAGTCTTTAAATAATCGAAAGTCAAATTGGATACAGGATTTGTATCTATGTATTAATTTATATTAGATTTTAATTTAAGATTCATCGATTTTATCTATAGATGGGCCTTAGTATGTCTCATATAAGTGATTTTGACTATATGTTTTGATCCAAAATTTTGAACTATTTATTGCGACGCTACTTCAGTTTCTATGCACGCAATTAAATCATTCAATTATCGAATTCTGCCTCAAATTACGAGCTGATCAAGCATTGGATTTAAACTTGGAATTGGTTATTTACCTATTGGAATCAGTCTTAATCACTTCTATTTTATTTATATATATATATATATATATCCGTCTCGATAGAGACTGTTTTCTGATTTGGATATTTATTTTGGATTTAAATAATTTGAGTATGAGATTGCCATTGAATTTTGAATCTTAGATTTCTATTGAATTTATTATATCGACGATTTAAATTTGTTCTGTCATTTGATTGGATATTCATCTATTTGATATTTTCTCTGATTTATTGGACTCGTTTTATTTAAATACAATATTTGATAAGTATTAGGCTCATATTTTTTGTTTTATCCCTTTAGACTAAAAGATTGAGCCATATTGCAGGAGCAGGATTGCATTTTGGCGCGGCATCGTATTTTTCGGTGAATTTTATTTTTATTTAAATAAATAGTATCAGTCATATTTGATTTATGGATAGATTCTGTTGAACTGTCTTTCGAAGTTGGAGTCGGCCACGAGTGAGCCTTTGGATTGTGTAATGAGATTTCTTCTGTGGATTTATTTATGTGAATGTGTTGCTGTTATTGTTTAATTTTTTTATGATTGTTGGGCGCAGGTCATGATTATTTTATTCGGATAATTATCTAATGAGATCTTGCGCAGTTTATTTTTGGGTCCTATTTTTGTATTGGTTTATCACATTGGATTTTGAAACTTAATATTATTTATTAAATTTATTTAAAAATTTAAAGTTTTAGGAATTGTAACTAATTAATTAAATTGACTTACTTGGTTCGGGTTCGTAACAATTCCTTTCCTGTCTTTGTGAGTTCAGACTTGAGTGGGCATTTGAAGTTGAGCTTGTATGGTCTCCTCTTTCTCCGATAATGGAGAAGGGTATTTATAGTGCTTCGTGGCAAAGGCTTTGGCCACTGGAGTTGGCGACAGGTGTCCCACCTGGATTCGCCGCTTGTTGGGGACTGACGATAGCCACCGGTGTTAGGTGTCATCTTTTGGTGGTGATGGGATCATTGTCGGGCATGACCGAAACGAGCCTGGCTACTTTTTGCTTGGATTTGTTTAGCTGCTGCCAGTCAGTGGGCGTAGCGGCTTGCCAGAGTTAAGCTCGTTCGCCATTGGCTGGCATTTTCTGAGGCCTCTGTTTCGCATTGCCAATTTACCATCGTCAAGGTGAGAGGTGCATACGAACAGTGATTGAGCACGTGATAGGTGTTGTCGGATGGGCTTGAGCACGTCCCATTCTGCCCAAGGTCCACCTTGCAACATTGGGCCTTGTACGTGACTCTTTGGGCCACATTGTTTAACTGGACGCCTCTGTCGGTTGAACCTTCTTCTCGACCGGGCATATTTATATTGGATTCATCAAGAGTCTAAGCTAATTTTTAGAGGACCCAGACGTATCACTAAAATGTAATTTTTTAATAATTAAATTAATAAATTTGATTCAAATCGACTATTTTAATATTTAATTATTAATTAGAAACTATCTATTTATATATATATAATATTTTTGATAGTGCTCAAATAAATTATTTAAATTAATAAATGTCACCGTAGTGGGCTCATATTCATGCTGAACCTATCAAGAAGTGTCTAAGCTGATTTTTAGTGGACCAAGATGTATCACTAAAATGTAATTTTTTTAATAAGTAAATTAATAAATTTGATTCAAATAGACTATTTTAACATTTAATTATCGATTAGAAACTATCTACTTATATATATATATATTATCTACTTATATTTTTGATAGTGTTCAAATATATTATTTAAATTAATAAATGTCATCGTAATAGTAGTGCCTATATTCATATTGAACCAATCAAGAAGAGTCTAAGATGATTTTTAGAGGACCAAGACATATCACTAAAATGTAATTTTTTAATAAGTAAATTAATAAATTTGATTCAAATTGACTATTTTAATATTTAATTATCGATTAAAAACTATCTAATTTTATATATATTATCAAATTATATTTTTTATAGTGTTCGAATATACTGATGTGTCATGGGTCTCTTGTTGTCGTACGGATTAGGGAGCCTTCAAATTCCTCGTTGTCCAGAGGGGATCACGAGCGAGACCGGTCTCCGTTACTGTTAACCTGAAATATACACAATACAAACTACAAATAAGAGGTCAGAGGTCGACGGGATTTCTCCTCTCGAAAATATTCTGACGCTCAAATCAGTAACATCTCGTAATGAACAAAAAGGGCGCACGTTTAGCGGTGCATGAAAATTGGCTGAGTGTGTGGTGAGAGTGTGTGAATGTAAGAGTATGAGACTTGATAAGTGGTTTGTGGGAGGTTTGACTTTCTAAATGCACCGTGATGTGTGGCTCACTTTGGTAACCTGTGAAAGGCTGTGAAGTATTAGCACTGGACATAAGTCTAAGAGCAGGAAATCGATGAGTGTTTGTTTCAATGCCCAGACTCAGATTAAGAATTTAGGATCAGATCCCCTTTCCTATAGAAGGAGAGGGAATTTATAGGCTCTAGGGAGTGAAGCTTTGGGTGCAAGAATCTTTCCTACAAGGATTCATCGATCGTTGACAGCTAGTGGCAGTCGGTAGTGTCAGTTGTCGCCTTATGACAGTGAGGAGACCATCGTACATCGCTGGTCACGTTTGATCTGCTCCTTGTGTGAGGATTCGCTGCCCAGTTGTCCGAAGTAGCGTGAGCCGCGGCTGTTAGAGTTGACCTTCCTCTCATTAGCTCGCTTCTACTACCCTGCATCTGTCGCCTGCAGCCATATTAATGAGCTGTAGGAGGTGCTAATTAGCTGCAGGTATTGGGTCGCCACGTAGGCTATTTGAGTTCTGGGCCGTGTTGATTGTTTGTGCCACTCCTATTTGGATTGGGCCTTGTGACTTTTGGGTCTCTCCAATACTGGACCCAACATTAGCCCCCATGCCTGGGCTGACTTGTAGTCGAGGCCTTGCATGTCCATGAGGGTCTAGCTGGTCACCACGCATCCATCCTCGAGATGCACTAAACTTTGTCTTCATTTGGTGTCATGCTTCCCTAGACGACCTCGTGGGCTTTTTAGACGCCGTAGAGATTTATTGCTCTGAATGGAAGGATTCGCACGCCAGAATCTACGTCAGCATTGAAGACTTTCCTGTTTTGTGATAGACGGCCATTGGGAGGGGTGCCTCACTGAGTGTGGACAGGGCGCCGGCTCCTCCATAAATAGGGGAGTTCACCGATTGGAAAGATCCATGCCTTTGTTGATTCTCGGAGGAATGATGTGAAGCCCATGGCTTGTCCCACTCCTAGCGGGAATCCGCGAATGAATCGGATGGACTTGTTGAAGATCCAGAACTTCTGCCGAAGACTATCTTTATGCCCCGATCCCGGGCGCTTCCTTGTACTAACAAGGGTGGCTTGGCCACTCTACCGTCGTTATATGCTTCCTTCGTGGTCGTCATGACCTCCAGTGTGCGGGAGGGTCCTTGTGGAGCTATCACTGGGCAGTTTGTCCTCGAGATAGTGCGTCACTGGTGACCCCGACCGCACCTAGCAGATCATATGTGTCACCTGGAGAGGTGGTAGAAGGTGGAGTCTCTATAAGGGGAGCGTGTGCTAGTCGTGTCCATACTCGGACTGCCGTCATGGGTGCTTGTTCTACTGTTGCGGTTAAATCAGGATGAACCTCTAGGGTCTGGCCAGCATCGACGGCTCGGATGCTTGGGCGAATCAGAATCCTGGCGACGGAGCTAGAGAGATTTGACGTAGATCTTGTCCTCTGATAAGGCTTCAAGCATGGGGGGCTGTTACTTCGGGTTTTATGCTCCGTGTTGTATCTTTCTCTTTTTTGTACTTTCGGTGTCGCATGTTTTGTACTTTGTAAAGAAAGCTTTGATTAATAAAAGCAGTAGCCTTTACATTTATTCTTCTGTCTTGTCGTATGCAACTTCTTCCCTTTGTTGCTGTTCGGGTTGCACTTTAGGGTCGATCGGATCCCCTTGCCGTCATACATGCCAATCCATGCACTTTAGCATTTCCAGTTTCCTGCAGTCTGTTCCGCTGATGTCGTCCCTCGAATCCCCATGCAAATTGTCGACAGGAGGACGTGGCGAGAAAAGATCGCTTGCGACTGTCGCTCTGGGAGATCAAACGCCGTTGGCAAACGTCACATCCACCGGATTATGTAACGCATTAATTGTGTAGGAGATCTTAGGGTATCGTGTCATAATGACTTGCTTTGAAAAGGCGCGATGCTTTAGGAATCCGCCATGTGGGAGAAGCTCGTTGGCTATCTCCCACTATGCTTCTTCTTTGGGGAAATGCCGTTTCACTGGGGGGTTCTGGCTATTTAAAATCCAGAGTTTCCTCCAAGGCCTTCACGTCCTTTAGTGACTTCGAGAGCGTGGAACATGCATTATCGTTGCCTTTTTTGACATTAATGGATGGATCATCTTCCTCACTAGAATCTGAGGTCATCCCCGGTGAGTCCGTGTGGGACACATATGCCTCAAGGATCTGGCATGATGCTGCACCCGGCGCTACAGTGACAGAAGGCTGTCGCTCAGAGGCCTCTGTCGTAGAACCGATGAGATTCCATAGGGTGCCACGGTGTTTCAAGATGGATGAGGCGTCCACCTCCTCTCGACGTTGAAGGCCCATGAGGATGGATCCTGCGCTCCACCGAGTCGCCAGGGCGGTTGAATACTTTGAGGCCAGGGTGGTAGATTGCGTTAGAGAGATTAAGTAGACAAGGGCTTGCACCGCACACTTTGAGAATGCATGGGTGAAGTCAGAGGCGAGGGCGTTGAGGTTTGCTGGCGCCAATATGCAGGCTCGGGAGTGCATTTCAGCTCTTTAGAAGGAGTTCAAGCGATTTTGGGCATACTCTAGAGAGGAACGCATGCAGTTGGAGGCCGAGTTGAGGTCAAGGTTCAGGCCGGAGAAAGTGGCTCCTGCACTGAAAAGGAGGTTTCAGGACAGTATCCGTCTCAGCGGAAGGATAGTCAGGCTGGATGAGCTAAACTTCCACATTGACATCCTGGACTCTCGAAACTCCAGTGCCCAGACTCATGCGGACCTGACAGAGTACACAACTTTGGATCTTTCGCGGCCTAGTGAGGGCAACTAGTTATAATCCGCAGCCGTTGGCTACCTCCTACTGTAAAAAAAGAGTTTATTAGTGAATTGCATAATAAAATTTTTTATTTAATCATGCGGTTTATTTACTTCTATCTGTTAATATTGAATGGTTAATTTTTCCTTTTGGATGCGAGCCCTGGAAGCCTTGCCGCCGCCAATCCTGAAGGTCAGAATTAGCATTTAATACTCATGTGACAACCGGGATTTGGCAGGCGGCTGAGGCGATAGTGACCTGTAATCTTGCAGGGGCCACGATTGGTTCCTGTTTGGAACTCGTGGCGCTTCTGCTAAATGGACGCGTGTCTTGGCCTTCAAGCGAAATGCCGATTGAACTTCCCGCCCAATGGCACCCTATTGCCTATTTTAGGGGTGCTCTTGACGGATTCCATTCTTCACTTCTCCTTGCACTGAGAATCTTTAATATTTTCATGAGAGAAAAAGATGGCGAAGAAGAGTTCTCCTTCCTCTTCCCGTGTCTCTCGAACAGTTCGCCATGGGGCTAGCAATACTGGGTCCGTCTTGATAGTGAGTGCGATCGCCGCACTAATAGTGGACTACGGGAGCCACAGGGACATGGCCTACTGCACTCTTGGCTTAGCTGGTGGGGCCAACGCCCCTATAAAGGGTTTTATTTCTGTCTACGAGCGCCATCTGAAGGGATGGCTCCGCTACCCCGTGCCATGCGACTTGTATGCACTTATCGAGGCATTGGGTGTCCCTATCGCTAGGCTCCACCCCAATGTCGTACACTATTTGGTCTCTTTGTGTGTCTTCGCCCGCCTTCATTCTGGAGTGTTTAATGCGAATGCGGTGAAGGTAATCTTCCGCTTTACAGAGTCAGAAGATTGGATCTCGATCTCTCCCGGAACAGGCTTCTACTTTCAGGGGACCAACCCAGACTTGATGAAAAATTGGAAGAACTACTTCTTCTTCCAGGAACCCTCGGATTTGGAGCTCTCCCGCGAGTGGGGTCCAACCCCGAGGTTCTTTTGTGGGGACGTGGCCATCAAGGAGGCCAGTGCGGCGGCAAAGCTGGTCACTGTTATCAACTCGGAGAAGATGTTTTCCATCCAGGGCTATTATTTGACCTCCCATGCCTTAGCCGCTGCCAAGTGGGGTCCAAAGTCTAGCTGGGCAGTCGCGGGCCCCAAGAAGAAGAAGTCTGGGGCCATTATGCTCCAGGAGTCGTCAGGGGAAAACGTTGAGGAGAGATATTCACTGCTGGAGACGTATTCAGATAAAGAGGTGGAAGCGCCACTGAAGAGGCTAAGGGAGGCTCGAGGCACTTCCACCCGGAGATCACAAAGGCTAGTTGTGGGACCAACTGCACGTGCCGTGAGCTTTGCTCCAGAGCAGGTGCCAGATACTGTGCCATAAGAGGGAGCGGTGGAGCACTTGCCGATTCCTGCTGTGGTGTTGGCCAAGTACGGCGTTCCCGTGTAGAGCTTCATTCCGGAGGAGAGTCTCCTGTGGGTCCCTTCGTTGACTTGGAGCCGCAGGAGGCGGCTGCTCAGGGCGTGTCGATCGTGGAGATCGGTGCGTCAGATCTCGAGGAGTTTGAGGAGGCTGTCACTTTGGAGCTTGTGCCAGGTCTAATAGAGAGTCCAGAGCGTATCAGATTGCTTGCTAGGTTGCTCTCGGAGGTGTGCGTCCAGGAGAGTGTTGCCATGGAGGAGGAAGTCAAAGCCGGACGGGTTGCCAGTTTGGTGCTGACCTGACCTGAGGAATTAATGCAGTAGGGACGGCTCAGGAGTCAGAGCCCCCAAACATTCCCCCATCACCCGTGGCTCCAGACGTTGCCAGCTCCGCGGAGGTTGCGACCGAGTACATAGAGCCCCAGAGCTTGCTTGCGTCGAGAGGTGGAGCTTGTTGTCCAGATGCATCCCTCACTCAGGTATGATCGTCCTGAATCAGGCGTTCCTCTATTAACTGGAGTTTTGAGGATTTCTGATCTTCCGCTTTCCTTCATAGGTCCTTGAGGAAGCCAACTCTTTTGATGCGGTGATTGCTCAACTACGCGACTACTTTCACCTTGTCAGGGAAGAGTCCGAGGAGGAGACAGCCCAGCACGCAAGAGTTGAAATCGCTGCACTCAAGGAGGAAAACGAGCAGTTGAACGAGGAGAACGGGCAGCTGAGGGAAGAGAATAGGCGGCTGACATAGGAAGGCATGAGACTAAGGCAGGAGGTTGAGCAACTGAGGGGATTGGCTACCACTCTAGAGGATGACGTCTCCTGCCTTTCCACAGACCCCAAGCGGCGGCGCACTCCGGAGGAGGTAGGCTTTGCTCTTGATGCCAGGTTGTAGGATGGCATCCGCCTATGCCGCCGGATTGCCTAAATTGCTCTTCTAGGTGCTCCCGTGGGCATCTTTCATCGATAGAACATCGAGATTTTTGACAGCTCTCGCCTAGGAAACTTCTTTGAGGTGGTGAGCCCATCGGGCTCGTAGGGACAGCATTGCCTTTGTATAGCTTCTTTTCCTTTTTTGTTATTGAAAAACACCTTGTATATGTATAATGAATGTAAGATAGCTATCTTTCTTGCATTTGGTGTCTCTGAATGCATGATATATTTTTTTGAAATTGTAACTCCTGTTTTAACGGCTAAACTTGTAAAGCTATTGTTGCCAAGACTCCGATCTGGTGCCTTCTTGCGCTATACTCATCCTTCGTCAGATGATGTCGTTGCATTTTGTGCTTTTAGTGGAAAACTCGGTCCAGCAAAATAGACATCGTTGCAAGCTCGGTGGAGCCACACCAAGGGCCAGCTAGGTTTTCAAGCCACAACAGCCGGACTCTAGGTCTTCAGCCTCTTTGCACACGATGTTTATATTAGGTGCTCAGCCTCGCTTAAGGCGTCGTCGCTCTCGTGTGCACGGTTTGAGCCCACGACCATCGTAGACATAGGGTGCTCTCTTCTCTAGGAGAATATCGCTACACGTTTGCAATTCTTGCCCCCTAAGGTTTTGGTGGCCGCATGTTAGGGACTTCAAAAGCCCCCAAGCCTAATATTTTGACCACATGGATCGCCTGGTATGGAACTGAGGTTTGAAGGGCTACTTAGGGCCTTTCAATGCGGAGTCAAGATTCGGAGATGACTGCTTTCAGGCCGCTTGGCATGGTGCCAAGTTTGTATTAAAATAGTCGAGATTTAGATATGGCCGCTTTTGGGCTACTTGGCACGGAGCCAAGGTTTTGTTTTACAGACGGATGAAGAACCTCCCGACTAAGGGGCAGTCTAGGTCGTTTCACTTTTTGAAAGGCCATGCATACAAATACCCGTATGAATGAATACACAAGATTGTACAAAATAATCCATTTTATTAAATGAGGACACAATACATGTACAAGCATTCCTCATGGTGTGCGTGTATGTCTTACCTGGGCTCGACACTGTCCTACTAATAATGTTTTCTGAGGTTGGCAGCATTACTGGTTCGCGGGACCAACTTAGTGTCCTAGGTGCGTAGCTTGTATGCTCCATTCTGGAGAATGGTTGAGATGAGTAGCGGGCCCTCCCAACCTGGGGAGAGTTTGTTCCTACATGCAGCTTTTGTCGCAGCCTCTACACTCTGGAGGACCAGGTCTCCAACCTCGAAAGGGCGTGCCTCCACACGTTTGTTGTAGTACCATGTGACACATTGCTGGTAGGCTGCATTCCTTAGGTGGGCCGCGTCACAGACTTTTGGGAGTAGTTCTAGGCATTTCCTGAGCCTTTGAGAGTTCGTGGCCGGATTGAAATATTCGACCCGCAGGCAAAGAAGTCTCACTTTGACGGGGACGATCGCTTCAACCTTGTATTAGAGACTAAAGGACGTGTCCCTCGTCAGTTTCCTCGGGGTCATTCGATATGACCAGACCATGGAAGGCAAGTCGTAGACCCAATAGCCCCCTGCGTCTTCCAATTTGGTCTTTAGTCCATGCAATAGTGTGCAGTTGATGACTACGACTTGTCCATTTTCCTGAGGGTACACTACGGACGTATGGATCAGCTTAATGCGTAGGTTACACAGTACTTAATAAATTGTTTGCCAATGAATTGGATTCTATTATCAGTTACTATAACCTTGTGAATCCCAAAACGACAAATGATGTTCTAGCGAAGGAATTCTGTTGCGTTCTGCACTGTGATTCGTGCCAGAGAACTGCTTCTTTTCATTTGGTGAAGTAGTCAATGCCGACAATAAAGAACTTCCTTTGTCCGAAAACCAAGGGCATGGGTCTAATGAAATTGAGCCCTCATTGCGCAAACGACCATGGGGGTTGATGGCTATACAGTTCGGTGTGAGGCAGATGAGCCATGGTCCCATGAACCTAGCAGCTTTCACATGATTTTGAATGCGAGGTTTTTTCTTCCAATGTGCGAGCCACTTACAGTAAGGTAGATTTCGCTCAACGTGTACTCGACTTCCTCATGAGTTAGGCATTTTAGGTAGGGGTGGAATAACCCTGCCAGTATAGCCTACCATTGAGGATTGCGTTCCAGCCGGCTGTTTTCTTGACTCAATTGGCCTCGTTGGTGTTCATGGGCAACGTTCTGTCCGTCAGTTACCTATGGTATGGGATCATCCAATTGTCGCCTTCGTTAACCTGTAGCACTCTTTGGTCCAAACCGTCCACACTTGGTGCGGCCAGGACTTCTTGCAGTCTCCTGGCATACTGCTCCAGGGATCTAGTGGCTGCATCCCTTGCCAACTGATCGACTTTTCAATTTTCAACTTTGGAGATGTGTTTGATCTTAAAATGTTTGAACCCATGATTTGGAATTTTGCTCTCGCCAGGTACTTTACGAGCTGAAAGTTTGATATCTCGAAGGCTCCTTGGATTTGATTGACCACTAACTTCGAGTCGCTGCGTACTACCAGTGACTTGCCGGAGCACTCCTTTGCCAGATGAAGTCCCACAAGGAGGGCTTCGTACTCTACTACGTTATTGGTGGCAAAGAAAATCAGCGTAATAGAGTATTTGATCTCTATCCTATTTTGAGTTCTAAGCACGACTCTAACTCCGTTGCCTGTCTGGGTGGATGATCCATCGACATTCAGGATCCATGAGGAAACATCCGGTGCATCCGAGATCTTTAGGCTGTGTGGGACGTCTAGAGCTGGGGTCCTTGCCTCGACGATGAAGTCTACTAGAGTCAGGCCCTTAAGGGCCGGCCGTGGCCGAAATTCCACGTCGAACTCTCGTAGCTCTATAACCCAGTTGATTAGCCGCCTAGAGGTCTCCGGCTTCTGGAGGATTGACTTCAGGGATTGATATGTCAGAATGACGATCCAGCGCGCTTGGAAGTAGGCCCTCAACCTTCATGCTAAATAGATGAGGGTTAGCGCAATTCTCTCCGTCTATGGGTATCGAGTCTCCACGTCCGTCAATACCCTACTCACGTAGTACACTGGTCACCGCGTATCTTCGTGCTCTCTGACGAGTACTGAGTTGAGTGTCGTGTCTGACGTGGCCAGGTAGAGGTACATGTACTCACCCGCAAATGGTGAGCTCTGGAGAGGTGGGCTGACGAGGTACGCCTTTAGCTTTTTGAATGCTTCCTCACACTCATCCCTCCACCAGAATTTGACGCTTTCGTCTCTCTAATAGCCTTGAGAAAAGGCAAGTACTTCTCTGCAGACTTAGCTAGGAACCCTGATAGAGCTCCCAGTCGTCCCGTGAGCTTCTAAACTTCCTTCAGAGTTCATGGAGGGCTCATGTCCAGGATGGCTTTGATTTTCTTCGGGTTCGCTTTTATGCTGCGTTGGGACACTATAAAGCCTAAGAACTTTTTGGAGGTTACCCCGAATGCACATTTGGCCGGGTTGAGCTTCATCTTGTGAGCTCGGAGTACCTGAAAGGTCTCCTCTATATTGTGAACGTGGTTGTCGGCTTCTATGCTCTTGACGAACATGTCGACAATGTATACCTCCAAGTTCCTTTCGATCTGGGATTCAAACATTTTGTTCACAAGACGCTGGTAGGTTGCCCCAATGTTCTTGAGGTTGAAGGGCATGACCTCGTAACAGTATGTTCTTTGGTCGGTCATGAAAGAGGTGTATTCCTCATCGTCTGGATCCATGTTGATCTGGTTATCGCCTGAGTAGGTATCCATGAAGCTCAAGAGCTCGTGCCTAGACGTGGAATCCACCAATTGATTGATCCAAGGGAACGGAAAGTTATCCTTAGGGCAGTCTTTATTCACGTCGGTGAAGTTTACGCACATCTGCCATTTGTCGTTATTTTTTTTCATGAGCACAACGTTGGATAGTTTGTTTGATACTTGAACCTCCCTTATGAATCTGGTATCTAGCAATCTCTTCATTTCCTCCTTTATAACTACTAGTTTCTTGACGGAGTGGTTCTTGCCTTCTACATGATGGGTTTGTGATCGAAATCGAGGCCCAACTTGTAGATCATTATTTCGACCGGTATCCCAGACATGTTGGCAGGGACCTATGCAAACACGTCGGAGTTCTTCTGGAGAAAGCTAATAAGATGATTGCGATTTGCCACAGTGAGAGAGCCACCGATATGCACGCACTTCTTTGGCTCGATAGGGTCTAGAGGGACCAGTTCGACTGCTTTCCCTGATGGGCTTGCTGCAGCGTGGCTTCGTCGCTGAGATCCAAGTCTCTATCCCAGTGGTCTGGTATTGCTTGGGCAACTTTGGACAAGTAGCACGTCCGCCCCATTGGTTGATCGCCGAGCACATCTCCTACGTTCTACGAGGTGAGAAACTTCACGTTTAGATGAGGGATCTAAATGACAGCCCCGAAGGACGTAAGGAATGGTCTACTCAGGATGACGTTATTGAGGGACGACAGATCGACGACAAGGAATGTTAGCTCTTGCGTTATGGTGCACGGGTGAGTTCCCATCGTAATCTCTATTTGGATTTCTCTCTGCACAGGTATGAGTTCATTGTCTTGGCCGTACAGAGGACCATCAACTGCTTTCATCTATCTTTGCCTCAATCCAAGCTTAAAGAAACCGTCAAGATAAAGCAAATTCTAAGAGTTTCTATTATCAATAAAGACTCGTTTCAATTGATAATCGACCGTACCATCTGAAACAAGAGTGGATATAATAAGGGGATTAGAATGGGGGTGGGTTACATGAGCCATATCGTCACCGCTAAAGCTAATGACATTACTCCTATTCCATACCCTGGCTCTCTTACTGTTGGAAGTTTGCTCGGGTTGAGCCTACCTATTGCTCTTGGTTGACCGACTTGAGATCATCTGATTGTGACGGCGGCTGTATGATTCTTCGAAGGCTCGCTCGTCTCGCCTTCAAAGGCTATAGGGCCCAGTCCCAAACCCTTCACGAACCGTTTGAGGTGTCCGCGACGGATCAGGTCTTCTGTTTCCTACTGCAAGATTCAGCAGTTCTCCGTGAAATGTCTCAGACAACGATGGTATTGGCAGTATTTTGTATGGTCTCCACCGCTCGGGCCCTTCAGCGCTTTCAGTCACTTGAAGAACTTCTCATCCTAAATCTGCTTCAGGATGTTCGTGCGGGTATCGTTCAGGGGAGTTAGGGACGTTAGCCTGTACTTCTTCCTGGATCTCGGCGAGGGCCGTGGCCGCTTGCGGCTCTCCTGAAGCGGGCTGCTGTCGCCATTCCTCTTCTTCATAACGGTTGGCTTAGGTCCTTCCAGGGGCAGTCCATGTGTTCGGGATACTTTATCTCGTTGACCTCTTCTGCTGAGATATAAGTTCAGGCATTGGCCTCAGCTTTCCAAAAGGATTGAGGGTGCTGGTGTGACAAGTGCTTGAAGAAGTCCCTTGCTGCCAATATAGCAACGAAGGCATTGAGCTTCAGCTCATCGAAGAGTTGGGAGATCTGGCGTGCCTCAATAATGAAGCAATTGAGGAATCGCTTTTGGCTTTCGTTCTTCCTTTAGCAGAGGTGAACCAGGTGCCATGGTTGCTTCTCCTCCCTCCGGCTGGAGACGAACTGGCTCAATAAGCAGTCTGCAAGTTCGTCGAAAGAGCGGATGGAGTTTGGCGGGAGGCTATGAAACCAAAGCAACATGTCCCCTTTCTGGGTGATAGGGAAGCACTGGCACATTATGGCTTCACTCTCTTCCTGGAGCGACGAGTGAGTGTGGAAATAGTTGAGGTGGTCCATTAGATCCTTACTCCCATCGTACCCGTCTAGCATTGGTATTTTGAACTTGCAGGGAAGCGGCAGGGTCCGGAGGTCCTTGGCGAAGTGTGATCTTCACAGGTAAGCGGAAGATCATACGGGCTTCTCCTTGAACAGGTGGTCCCAGATCACCTTCACCTTTTCCTCTATCGGCGGGTCAGACTCACTCCTCCGCGTGTTGATGACGTCGTGGAGCTCCGTGTGACCCTACTTGTTCTGTTGAACTTGCCGGTTGCAATGGCTTCCCGCGTGGGGTGGCCGCGCGCTGCATGAGTCTGTGGTTGTCTGCCTCCTTTGGCTGCGAGAGTTACAGGGGTTGCAGCACTCTGAGCTCTCCTCAGAGTTGCGTATAGTCCGATGATGCTATACGGATGACAGTATATAATTATGTACGTATAGGTGCGTGTGTATGGTGTGTGTATATATATATATATATATGTCTGTGTACGTAGCTATGTGCAGGTGTGCACTATGAGCGGTGTGTGTGTGTACTGCCGTGTGGTAGTGTGTGTGTGTTGGCAGATTATATATCTATGCATGTGAGTTTGGCATGTTTATAATAATAATAGTCGGTTAAGTGATTATTTCTGTATCTTTTGATGAATTCCGATAAATTATTTTTTTTGTTAACTTTGTTGGCGTGCGTATATTTTATTGGCACTCTATAACTATTTGAGGTGAGAGTATGAAAATATTAAGGTATCAAGTCGAATAGGAGGCTACAGAATCTTAGTGTAGCCTACACTTTTCCGATATTGAATTCATATTTCGAAGGTTGAGATCATTTGGACGGACGCTTATAATCATGTGAAACAAGTGCGTGAGATATCAGTGGATATCGAATCGAGGTGGTGCTGAGTCTGACTTGTTGATGATATAAATATTCTATTTCCAAAGGGACGTGGATCAGAGGATCACATAATATATATAGGTTATCCGATAGTGTAACGAGAATGTTGTTTGTGTGTGTGGATTGGATATGGTACTTGTACACTATGACTGGCAAGTATCATGAGACCATAGGGTCGCTTGTCAAACTTACGAGCACCGGAACCTCAGCAGTTACCCAGCCATGGGGCAAGTGTGTGGATTGAGAGTTCACAGTGATATATAAGGTCCGATGAAACTTTCGTGATATCTCGTATAATTGAGACCTTATTTTTGTAGGGTTCAATGGAACCTATGCTGTGATTGATACTTAGATTCGGTGGAATCCAATTTGTATCTATACTGATTTGTTGTCATGTGGCCTTTGAGTCGTGAATACGACAGGTTGTTGAATTTCGGATAATTGTCGAGTTATCTTATGTAGTTATTATGTTATTAATATCCGAGACGTATTATTGCATTCTGTTATTGTATAGATTTATTTATTTGCTGGGCCTTAGGCTCACAATTGCATTTTGTTAGCCCTAGAGTGGAGGTTATGATAGGTTAGAAGAAATCAAGTTGTTGCTGAGGAACTTCAGGATAGAAAAGATCTTGGGGTTAGAAGCTCGTGACAAGAAGCTCGAGAATTAGTTCAATTAGTCGAAGTTTTGTTTAATTGTGTTATTGGGATTGTGTTCGCAGGATCATAATTTTATAAACATTTATTATCTTTAGAAAATTTATTATGAGAATTATGATTATTATATTTTATTTAGTAATGCACTTATGAGGTTATTTATAATTTTGGGTTTCCATGTGGCTGTTTCAGGTCGGGTCAGGTGACTCGGGCTCGGGGCATCATAATTTGTTCTCTTGTGATGTGTATCAATGAAATAAAACAAATAGAAGTCCTTATCAGTGTTTACTAAGATCTTTACCCCTTATGTGTATATTCTTGGAGCAATGTTACTACATACTTTATTGAGGGGTTAGCTAATCAGGATGTAAAGACAGTTTTAGTTGGGATTGATAGGATGACAAAGTATGTTGCACATAATTAGAAAGAGGGGAAGAGGAGAAAAAGGTTGAAAGAGAACAAGATAGAAACTTACTCTTGGGAAAAAGGGGGGATGGTATTTGTATATTAGATAGAAAGGCTAAAAAGGAAAGAAACACAAAAAACAGCGAACACCAAAACAAGAAAATATCAGTTGGACATTGAATCAAATATGTAGCTCACAATATACACTTGTGTTGTCATAGTTGGGGTTAGAATTTGGCAAAAGATTGTTAGAAAATAGCAAACCAATGTACACAACTTTGTTTTAAAAATACATATACAATTTTAGTTCTTGTTCCTAGAATGAATGTAGATTAACCAATCAGCTTTGTTGTAGTAGACCTCCCCCATACGTTTTAACGAGAACTATTGTAGGAAATTAACGAAAACTAATATATTCAAACGTCCTAATATATAACTAAAATTGAGGTTGTACCCAGAACCCTAGATGACAAAATATAGTGAGTAACCTTACCTATAGGAAATATAGTACATAGATGGCCTAGCTTGTTGGCCTAAACTGCAGTTGATGTGGCTTAAAGCTACCGGGAGTATGTGTAGCCCTTCTTCAAGTTGGTCATTTATATCTTTAGTTATCTGATTTCATACATATTTTGTATTTCTGCATGTATTTATATATACTATGATTTGAGATGCGTGGATTGGCCTGTGGATTGAACGATAGGAATGTCTCGTACATATAGATATGCGTAAAACCCGAAACATTTTTTTGATTATATGATTTGGTTCCGGTGTTCTTTGATTTTAGTACATGATATTATGATTTTTGAATCCGGATGATGACATGTGTCCTACGCGGATGTGGTGATGGCTACGATTATGTGATGTGACCTTGGATCGTATGATATGATATCGTCTATGAGATTTAACCAAATCGTTATTTGTTATGATTATATTCTAAATGAACTATTTGATACAGATGATGATTTAGTACGAAACATCTCCTTAGTTTTCAGAGATTTCACAGATCTTGCGCTTTGTTTTTAGACGGTTGTGATACATTATCCCTTCCCTCTAATTTATATGTGCCGTTTTATATGTAATGATGATATTTGCTGAGCTCTAAGTTTACGTTTTCATAATTTATTCATTCAAACCAGTAGCTTGGATACGCTTGCAAGAGTTCGAACATGATCTATTGTGACATATCTCTATCATTAAGTAGAGATATTTATGTTGGCTGTACTTTAGATCTTGGGATGCATTTGGCTTTTATGTATGGCCAGTTGTAGGCCGTGGACCCTATATTGAGAAATTATAGGATGATTATATTATATTGATGAGTTGATTTTGTATTGGATACCTCTCTTGTGATGTATAGACAATAGTCTTATGTTATGATGTCCGAATTTATATTCAATATGGTCTTGTGCGGGTTTTGATGCATTGGATTTTGTGTATGTATGAATTGTCACACTCGGGTCGAGTTTGTTATTGTTGATGTTATTTATTGAATTTTATATTATTATGGATTAATATTATTGACCTGCATTTGTTGTCTCGGGGATGTGACATAGGCTTTGTTAGAAGACCTTGCATAGTCATGTGGTCGACAAAGGTGTAAAAGTGCTGCTACAAAAGATCAATGAAGAAGTCATCAGACTGAGTAAACATAATGAATTAGTTCATTTAGGGTGTCAAGGGTGCTTCTAAAGTACATGCAACTATGGCAACCCACTAGCAACCAATAGAACTTGAGTAAATCCTAAAAGGAGCTTATTGAGTTTGATCATAACCAATAGAACCATGTTTGGGCTTCACTTCAAAGCCATAGGGAACCCACTAGCAAATTGATATATCTCTAAAGCCCAAGAACTTGAGCAAAGTGTTGAAATGGTCAAGGCATTTCATTGGGTTGGAACTCCCATCAAAAGGCTATAGGTTGGTCTTCTTGAACTTTTTGGGAAATACCCTTCCCAGAATCTCGACAATGAATGATGTCTGGCCTATATATATAGCCGTGTATGTTGTGGCTTCTCGAAACATTGCATTTTAATCTTTAAATTGCAAGTCTTTGGGCATTGAGGATAGTTCTCATCTCAATGATTGGTTGACTTTTGGAGTATCGACACTGATAAATTAGGTCGAGGGACACTTTACATGACCTCACTTCTCAAGGAGACATGATCTCCGATATCTGTCAAGATATCGCATTATGATTGTGGTTGGATAATTTTTGGGGTATCAACACTGATGAATGAGGTCAATGGACACTTCTGCATGACCCATCTTCTCAAGAAGATGTGATCTCTAATATCTGTTAGGATATTATATTATGATACTTAAACTGTAAGAGTTTTGATGAAGGATGTGAAAGATGATGTCTATAAGAGCTTACTTTTGAGGAGAGACAACAATGATATCCCATTTCAAGATTTTTAAAAGTAATTGTGAGTTAAGTAAAAACGCTCCACTTTTTTTTTTTTTTTAGGGAAGAGTGTTGCACTTATAAAGGCGTTAAACCTTGACTTAGCCTCTTGAGGGAACATGTTATGCCTTGCTATTGGATTAAGAGTCATGATAATGGGTATAATTGCTCCTCCATTTCTGCATTGTGGTCAGCAGCATGTCTCCCTAATTGCTTCTTTTTGATCAGTGACACATCTCCCTGATTGTATTGTTGCCCTCTAACTGCTTCTTTCTTGATAACTGTCACAATGTTTATATGGCTGGGCCGGCTCAACAGGTGATTAAACACCATGCTTTGATTTGAGGGTCTATTAACATGACACAGCTTATAGAATCTTATGTAGCCTTTTGCTGGATCCCTGGGGTCAACCTTATTAGACCAAACCATGAATTTGTTTTTATTCCTATGGCCATGTATTTATTAATTTTAATTAGATCACATGAAATTACTAAATTAATTCGGCTATCTTTTCTTGATATCATTTTTTTTAGTAAAATTTGATTGTTCATCTTTTATTCTAGCTAATTTATAAATAAATATATATTATATTTATATCCTAATTTAGTATATAAATATTGTAAACACAAGACTTAATTTCACTCACTCCCCCCCCCTAACTTTTTGATCTCATTATGTTTTACAATTTTCATTAATCATGCATATTGTCAAATATTATAACGCTTATTTTCAGCTTTATTGTCTTTAAGATATCTTAGTCCCATCACATATTGTCATTAGCACTAACTCTCTTCTTTACATTATTTTTATTTAAATATTGTACTAGAAGAATTGCTACTTTTTCTCTTGGGGAGAAATTTTACGTGGATAGTGAGTGCGGATGGTTATGCGACAGGGAGACACAACATTCAACTATGCTTTTGGAGGAAAAGTCAGTCCTTATGCCTCCGTTGTGGAATTCTTCAATCTTCACCTCTCATCCCAACCAAATCCAACCATTCCCTATCTTTTCTATTTTTTTCTGTACTTCCTTTACAAAATAAAATGTGACCAAATAAGTCGCCTTTGAATATTCCAGTAGCTGATTGGTTGATCTAGGTTCATTGTAGGAACAAGAACTAAAATTGTGTACGTTTTTGATAACAAAGTTATATACGTTAGTTTCGTAATTTCTAACAATCTTTTGTCAAATTTTGACCACAATTAGGACAACGCAAGTGCATATTGCAAGCCATGTGTTTGATTCATGTTTTCTTGTTTTTGCGGTCATTGTTTTTGTGGTGTTGATTTAAGTTTTGGGTATTCTTTTGGTGGTTCTGAGTAGATTTCAGCAGAAGCCCTATTATTTTGGGGGGACTCGGCTGTGTTTCTTTCCTTTTAGCCTTTCTATTTTATATATGGATACCGTCCCCCCTTTTTCCAACAGCTAGTTGCTATCTTGTTCTCTTTCAACCCCTTTCTCCTCTTCCCCTTTTTCTAATTATACGCAGCTTTTGCACACCTATATATTGGTGGTTCAAATTAGTCAATCTAGTGCCTTGTTATATACTGATAAACAATTGAAACTTCGTTATATGCCCCTGTCCTATTTTAAATTTTTTGATTTTCTATCCATATTTGAAAACATTTCCGTTTTAGGTTTTCCTTATTATCATGCACGAGAATGATGTTTAGAGTTGGTCTGGTTTTAATTAGCCAGAATTGATAAATAGCCCAGCAATTTATTTGGCAGCATTTTCTGTGGCTTATGTTTGTTGTCAACTAATTGGTAAGCTATTACAGTGAACTGTTTGTAATCAAATGTTCAAGATCCGCATACGAATTGGAAAATTTTTCATCTGATTGGATTTCTTGTGATCTAACTCCTGGATGCTAACTATGCTTAATTGCCTAGGAGGAAAACTAAGATGGCCATTAGTGTAGCGAGCGGAAGCAGAAACCTGTTTTTAGCAGAAGCAATCTATAAAGAGCCAGGTTTCAATCAGAGTTCTTGGGTTTCTGGAGTAACGTTTAATAGATGCATACAAAAGGATATCTCATGGTACTATTTATATATCTGTGCTGTTACTCTCATAATTTTCATCTATGTGAGAAATTGATTTTCTGTTGGATTACATGCTTCTTTTTTTAATTAACATCATTCATTTTCTTTTCTTTTTGGTAACAAAATCATTCATTTTTCACTTCTAGAAGTTTAAACATGTTTCTTGTTATGGAATCTTATTCCTATTATAACCAAAATTATGACCTAGGGGTTAATAAAGTTTTGCCGAATCAGATTGTCACAAAAGCTTCATTTACTGCATATTCTACCTCTTGGAATTTTGTTGAATGGGTTGCTTCATTTCTTCCAATCATTTTGATTACACATCTTCTATTGGTACACCTGTAACAAGTTCTACTAGTGAGAGTAGAATTTTTGTCATTCAAATGTTAGAGATTCCTTTTCTTGTAGCTTCTATGCTATGAGCAATTTATGGCACATATTCTTTAGATTTATCTAAAACAGTTACACGTTTTCAGGTCCCTTTGGGTATCCAAACTATTGCATGTTCAGGCCAACTTTCAATGTCCTCCAGTTAGTAGGCAGCAGAAACCTTTCAGGGGAATAATAGCATTATGCTTGAGAAACAATGCTACAAAGTACTTTGATTTTGCAGTTATTGGTAGTGGAGTTGCTGGCCTACGTTATGCTCTGGAAGTTGCAAAGCATGGAACTGTTGCAGTGATAACGAAAGCTGAGCCTCATGAGAGCAATACAAACTATGCTCAAGGTGGTGTTAGTGCTGTGTTATGTCCCTCAGATTCTGTGGAATCTCACATGCAGGACACCATCATTGCTGGGGCTTATCTGTGTGATGAAGAGATAGTAAGGGTAAGCTTCATAGTATTTTCCCTACTATATATGGGATGTGATGTTTTCTAAATATTGACCAACTTGCTTTGTGTGGTACTGTTTGCAGTGTTTGGACTCTGTTCATGGGGCATGAATCATTGACTTTAAGCATGAGAATGGCTTACCATTATTGGCTAATAAAACTCTCTAATTAATGAATAAAAGATAAATGCCTACCATCTAATTCCTTGTAGAGGCAGAGTAAGACTTCTAAGCTAGGAGAAATGAATATACTCACTAGTAGATCTGTCCGTTGTTAAGCACTGAAACATGAATATATGTTTTAAATGGTGAGATCTTGTTTAAAAGGTAATTGCATGGTTGTATTTTATTTATTTTCAAGGAGTTATTGATATTTCAGGGAATGAATTTGTATACAATTTTAGAGGTTTTTGAGCCATAATTTGTTTGAGTACCTCCGTTTCTTTACTTAAGTTTAATCTCCATTATTTATTAATCCATCCAGGTGGTGTGCACTGAGGGGCCTGACAGAATTAGAGAATTGATTGCAATGGGTGCCTCTTTTGACCATGGTGAGGATGGGAACTTGCACCTTACTAGAGAAGGTGGACATTCCCATGACAGAATTGTTCATGCTGCAGACATGACCGGGAGGGAGATAGAGAGGGCATTATTACAGGCAGTTGTCAAAGATCCCAATATCTTTATGTTTGAACATCACGTTGCATTGGATTTGCTGACCTCCCAGGTTCTCTTTTAGATGTTCTGTTTTTATTCCAATTATTTACGCATTAATTTTGTTGAGATTTTGACAAATGATGGGTGTATGTTGTGTGTATAGTTTAATATTCTTTCCTTTTGGGCAAGGGATGTTATGCTTGGGTAAGTAGATTGTCTGACTGTGGGGTTGATTAGTATTTGAGTCTGATTTAAGTGTCCTGTGGGTGGTGAATCGAGAAAATGGTTGCAAAGTTTTCACTAGCTTTGAAATATACACATTGTTTATCCGACAATAGAGGATTTATTTAAGCAGGCTGGTTGCAGGATGGTTCTGACACAGTTTGCCATGGAGTTGACACTTTGAATACTGAAACACAGGAGGTAACATGGCTGTATCAATTCACTAATTTTTGTCTCCCTTAGATCCTTTGACTTTATGTGGAGCATTATTTGCTCAGCTTTCCAATTCGTCACCTATATTCTATTGATATACCAGGTGGTACGGTTTATTTCAAAGGTGACTTTACTTGCATCTGGTGGTGCTGGCCATATTTATCCAATGACGACAAATCCGCTGGTAATAAAATAATGTTTCAATTTTGTTCTATTGATTATTCTCCTCACCTTTCTTCACTAGAAATATGATTCAACAAATCAGAAATCTGTCACCTTTGGTAGTCTTGATGTCGGATTAATGTAGAATACCCAAAATAATTGGTATGAACTTTAGTTTGAGTTTGCTGATAAAAAGGAATAATTGTTTGATTGCAAGTGACTGCACCAACTACGGGTTAGCATTTGAACTAGTTCCTTGGGTTTGTTCTCAGAAGATATGTGATGCCACATTGCTCATTAATGTATTTAATTGTGCATAGGTAGCCACAGGAGATGGAGTGGCAATGGCCCATCGAGCTCAAGCTGTAATCTCAAATATGGAGTAAGTATACACTTTGTTGTTGTGCCGCTAAATGCAGAGAATGATCTCTATATGTTTCATTGAAAACTTTGCATAGAAAATTTCACAAGCTGAACTTATAACAATGCCTAATTGTTGAAAGATTCTAGTTTAATGATTAATTCCTAAAATTAGCACATTGCTTCTTGGGGTGTAGTCACTACAACCTAAAGGTAGCTAATGTTGTGAGCTGAGTGGAGAGTGAAAAATAGGAGATGAGAGTGACAATTGGGATGAGAAATCAGAAGAGATGAATGGAGATGACAAGAACAGATCAAGATGAGGAAGGATGCAAAAATTCAGTATTCAATTGATATCCTCTGTACAGCCGACACATATTACACTTACACCTGTAGTAGTTACAATTAATCAACCAATTTTAACTACTACTACTTTCTTTTTTTTCTTGATCCTGTGAAGTGTTTGTTATTACTGTTGTTTCTGTTTGCTGCTGTGGCTTCTGTTTCAATCTGTCATAGCCTGCTGCTGCTGCTACATGACAATACCCACTCGGTGAGATCATTCTGGTCCTCAAGGATGAAAAATGGAAATTGAGCTACAATATAATCTGCCTCCTCCCAGGTGGCTTCTCCTGATTTAAGTTGGTCTTGTGAATGAGTAATTGTTTGATTGATTTGCCATTTCTTGGAATGATTGTAAGGTCTGTGTTTGAATTTTATTTTAATCATGATTAATTAAGTTTAAATAATTAAAATTGAGGTCAATGGAGGAAGAAATTGTGTCAAAAATTAAAGTTAGATCAGGTCACATCGAGTTGATGAATGCCTGACTAGCACCTAATGTGTGTCCATACGTGTTCTGGACAGTGGTGATATTTGTGTTGAAAATTTAGAGCTATTATCTATTTAAAGAGAAATTTTTGGTGTATTCAGACCACAAGAGTTTAAAATATTTATTCTCTTAAAAAGAACTAAATATGAGATAGAAGAGATAGATAGATTTCCTAAAAGATTATGATTGTGAGATTCAGTACCAACTGGGAAAGGTCAATGCAGTAGCGGATGCTTTGAGTCGTCGAAAGACGAATGTTGTGGCCCGTTTAAGGATCACGGAGATGGAGATGTTGGAATGTATGAAGCAATGTGATATTAAAAGGCACTCCAAGGTACTTGAATGATATTGTCTTATTTTTAAGTGTAATTGGAGATTTTGAAAAGAATTAAAGGAGCTCAAATGGATGATCCGTTCTTGGTAGATATTGTTGGAGATTTGAGTAGGGACTCTAGAGCGGACTTTAGTATTCGGACATATGGCGTCTTGAGGTTTTAGGAATGGATATGCGTGCCGGATTTTGGAGAATTGAAAGAAAAAATCATGAATGAAGCTCATCAATTAAAATAAACTATCCACCTAAGAATTAATAAAATATATTAAGATTTGAAGAAAATATTTTAGTAGCAGAACATGAAAAGAGAAATGGCGGCTTATGTGAAAAAATGTTTGATATGCCAATAATTGAAGGCCGAATATAAGAAGCCACTTGGCCTACTACAACCTATGCTAACCCCTAGCTGGAAGTGGAAAGACATAATAATGGACTTTGTGATAGGATTGCCAAGGACATCAAGGAATCAGGACGTTGTTTGGGTGATTGTAGATCGACTCAATAAGTCAGCTCATTTCATAGCTGTTCGGATGACGTTCTCTAGAGATCGATTGACAAGATTGTACATTAATGAGGTGGTCAGATTGCATGTTGTGCCAACTTCCATTGTATCAAATTGAGACTTGAGGTTTGTCTCAAAATTTTAGAAAAGTTTGCATTGAGAATTGGGGAACAATCTAAAATTCAGCACAGCCTATCATTCTCAAACAGATAGACATTCATAGTGAATGATTCAGATTTTGGAAAACATGTTAAGGATTTCGATTTTGAAATAAAAGACAATTGGGGCAACTATTTGTTATTAACCAGATTTGCATACAATAATAGCTACCAAGCAAGTATCGATATGACCCTATTTGAAGCCTTGTATGGAAGGAAATATTGTTCTCTAATTCATTGGAAGGAGACCGGAGATAAGAGACTTTTGGGATTGGAAGTTATCTAATAGATACCTGACAGGTTCATTTCATTCATGAACGATTGAAGGTTTCCCAAAGTCGATTGAAAAGTTTCGTTGATTGGAGGACAGTGGAATTGAGTTTCAATGTTGGGGACCACGTATTGTTGAAAATATCTCCGTCAAATGGAATTTTGAGATTTGAGATTAAAGGAAAATTGCAACTGAGGTTTATAGGACCATTTGAATTTTTTGAGAAAATATGTGAAATAGCCTACAATTGGCTCTACCCCCGAATCTAGGAAAGGTTCACAATGTGTTCCATGTGTTGATGCTTCGAAAGTGTGTACATGACCCAACGCATATTATTGAATACAAATCGTTAAGGATAAATGAAGTCTCGACATACAATGAGAAATTGGTTCAAATTTTAGGAAGAAGAGATGAAGTGCTTTGGACGAAGGCAATTTCGTTGGTCAATGTTTTATGGAGGAACCATTCATATGAAAAAGTCACATGAGAAAGAGAAGATGAGATTTAGGAGAAGTACCAGCATTTGTTTCTTTAATGAGGTATGTTAAATTTCGAGGATCAAATTTTTATAAGAAGGGAAGACTTGTAAGGTTCGAGTTCGAATTTTATTTTAATTATAATTATTTAAGTTGAGATAATTAAAGTTGAAGTTAAATGAAGAAGAAATTGAATCAAAAGTTAAAGTTGGATTGTGTCATATCGAGTTGATGGATGTTTGATTGGCGCCCGACGCGCTCCAATGTATATTCGAGGCGGAGGGATCGCGCTTGACTAGCGTCTGATCGAAGTTCGAGTGTGCTTTCTAGGTTAGCTGCGCTTGATACACGCTCGAAGGACGCTCGAGTACATTGAGGCAGAATGTTAGCATCTGATGTGCACATGTACGCCACTGAGTTTGGTTGTGGCGCCTGACGCACACTCGAGTGCCAATCTTTTATAAATATTATGTTTGGCTGAATTTCGATCATTTTCTGCAAAGATTTGAGAGAGGAGAGAGGAGGAGGAGAGAGAAAAAGAGAGAGGAAGTTAGAGAAGGCAAATTAAAGTGATTTTAAGTAAGATTTTGGTGAGATTTAAGCTAAAACATGTACATTTCAAACCTTCCTTTCGTAGCTAAATTATTTATGTTTCACATGCATGTAATATTCTCCTCATTCTTATTTAAAAATGTATGAAATTTTTGTTTAAGCCCATGTATATTATAGTATTCAACTATTTTCTGCAATTATCTCTCATGCATGTCTTATATTTCTAATACAATACTCTTTCATGTTTGTTTTTCGTTTACAAAGTTCCTACATGTTCAAATTTGTTAAAATTATACTTTGCATATTCAAAAAATTTATTAAAATTTTCCTGTATATTTGCTAATAGAGATGAAATTGCTGAAATTTCTTAATGTTGCTGATTTTTCTATAAAAAAATTATACTAACATCCCATATGTTGTAATTTTCACAAAGTAGCTTTTATATACTTTAAAAATTTGCATGTTTAAGTTCTCGTACAGTTTTTATACGATGTATGATAAGAAATTGATAAAATTTTGAAGGAAAAACTCTACAATATGATAAAAATTAAGAATATTTTTTTCAGAATGAGAAAATACAAGAATTATGATGAATTATATAGAGTTTTCATATGTCTAACGATTGAACCATTGTAATAAGTTCAACGGGTGGTATATTATGCATGGCTTAGTATATTATAGTAGTAATTGAGGTTTGAACCTATAATTCGTGGGTGAAAGTAGCGTTCAGCCTCGTCTATAGAATTATATGTACGATGACCTACCTACAAGTTTTGAATAGTAGTATAAGGTCTTTGGTTGTGTAAAAACAAATATAACTCGGGTTTTATTTATCCCTTCCTTTAGTCAGTAAGGCCCTACTAGCCCGTGGTCCCTGAAAAAATTTCATAATTGAGCATGAATTTACATGGCATATTTTGATTATGCATTGAAGAGATAAATTTAAAAACCATGTATAATTGTTATGGAAGTTTAAGGCATTGCATCTAAAATTGGTCTATTGTTCCACCCAATATATTTTAATGCAAACTATATGTTAAATTATACAAATTATATGCCTTGTTGAGCTTTCAACTCATTCATATTTCTGTTTTTTTTTACAAACCCTTTTAAATTAGAGGTTTGGACACTCGCAGGTAGGGATATTGAAGGAGCTGATTTGAGGAGAAAATTAGTTTAGGATTTCATAAGAATTTGATGTTGTATTTAGTTTCTGGATAATAGTTTAATATTTACGTTATTCGGACAATGGTTTATAAATAATGGGATGAATGTTGGTTTATCCAGTGTCATGTGGATGTAGTTTACTCTGATTTTTATTTGGATTAGATTTGATTCTTTACGTAATGTCTGATGTCATGATTTGGTCGGTGCTGAAGTGACATGATGATGTGGCATTTTGGGTCCTGTGTTTAGATCATATTATTTTATTTTGGTTGGTCAATGTATTAACGTGAGGTTCATGTCCAAGGATTATAGAGTTTATTATTTGTCCATGAATGATTTTGTTATTTAATAGTATCGGGACTGGTGTTTGGGATGTGGCAATGGTGCTCTGATGGAATATGGTGTGACAAGAAATCATGAACTCTGAATCTAACGAGAGAGTTGGTAAGGAGAATTGGCATTTGTATTGTGGCCAATGCATTTCTTGAGAAAAGAAACATGGAATACAAGGTGGAAGTTACAGGTTGCTGGAAGCTGGAGTTAATATGCTGCTTGGCTAATCTTTGCTTCAATGAGGAAAGGACCATAATATATGGAAGATAGCTTGAGGTCCTTCCTCAAGGCCAAGGGGGTCTGTATGTGGAGCTGTAATCTACTGTAAACAAAGTATCCCATTGGAAATCATCTATCTGATATATGTTGTTTTACATAATGCTTAAAAATTAGTTTGTATAATGCTTCATTCTATTTTGTGCTGCTGCCAATTACTCCTCCAAGAAATTGCTGATAGAAACTGTAGCTGTAAAATTGTATATACTGCAGCTACTGTGGAGGAGTCCACATCATTTAATTGCAACTAAGAGAGATGGTGCCTTTCAATGCCTAAAATTGAGTCATCTTGATGGTGCTGTGAAGTGTGGTGTTATAGCACCATTTGGCTAGTGAAAGCCAATGAAACCATTGTGTTAGTTGCATGCTGTCATACTACATAGGTCATTTTTGAGGCATTGGTTCTGTCTTTCCGATTGACCATCACTTGTGGATGATAAGCTGAACAGATGAAGGTTAGTCCCTAATCCTTTGAATAGCTCTTTCCAGGATAGATTAGTGAAAGCTTTATCACAATTGATGACTATATGCGATCAAACTCCATGTAGCTTGAAAATATTTTCAAGGAAGAGGGCTGTCACTTTAGAGATTTTTTTTTTTTTTGGGGGGGGGGGAGGGGTGTAAGAAGTGAGCGTACTTTGTCATCTTATCAATCCCAACTAAAATTGTCTTTAAATCCTGATCAGGCAACCTCTTGATAAAGTATGTAGTAATATTGCTCCAAGAATATACAGATAAGGGGTAAGGATCTTAGTAAACACTGATATGGACTTCTATTTGTTTTATTTATTTGACACACATCATAAGAGAACAAATTGCTATATTAATTTGTACGGTCCAGGCCAATCAGAAGAATGATAAACTTTATCGACTGTTCCCACAATTTCTGAGTGACCACCAATTTGGAAAGGCATGAGGACTCTGATATAATTTCTCTTGAAAATCAGATGTAGAGCCAACATATGAGCAATTCCTGTGTTTAATGAGGCCATTGCCATAAGAAAATGGTGTCTTGCTTGGGGATGGATTGCTAATGCTAGAATAAGTTTTGAAGCAAGAATATCTGATTCATAAATGGCAATCAAGTCTTTGATCCAAACTGGAACGATTGTTATTGAATAGTGTTTTGCATCCTCCACCTTCTGGAAAGGGCATTAGCAGCCATATTATCCTTTTCTTTTTGGTATTGTATGCTAGCATTAAATGCCCAGAAGCTTAGCTAAGCTTTTCTACTACAGAATGGTTGTATTCTTTTGTTCCAACAAGTGTTTTAAGCTTTCATGACCAGTCTTGATAATAAACTGATGGTCTTGGAGATATCTCCATTTGGTGACCACCACATGGATTGTTAGTATTTTTTTCTCATATATGGAATGTCTTTTGCTCTCAGCCCAAATGCTTGACTGAGGAAGGCAATTAACTGGCCTTGTTGCATCAACACCACCCCCATTCCGTTGTCTGAAGCATCAGCCTCAAGTATAAATGGCTGCCAGAAATCAGTTAGGGCCAATACTAGTGCTGACTGCATTACTGTTTTGAGGTGTTGGAGGGCTTGTTTCTCATTGGCATTTGCTGTAAACAAGTCTTTGTTAAATAGTTCAGTGAGAAATTGGAACTGGATCTATAATGTTGCACAATTGGAATTTTTTTTCTTTTGTGTAATTGTCTGTAAGCCTAAAAATTCCTCTAAAAGCCTCTCGAAAAGTAGGTTTAGTCCATTGAAGCATTGCAGAGATTTTTGTAGGGTCTGTTGCTACCTTTTTGTCTGAGATGAGATGACCAAGGTCTTTAAGTTGAGTTTGACAAAGAACACTTGGATTGTTTGGCAAATAACTAGTGTAATCAATATATGAGAAAGACTGAATGCAGATGAGAATAGTGTTGCTTGATAAAGGCGTTGTGTACCAAGATGTCATAAAAACAAACTACAACAAAATTTTTTTGATGTGATCTAAAAATGTGGTTCATGAGTGCTTGAATGGTGGCAGGGGCATTGGTGAGGCCAATGGACATGACCTTGAATTTGTAATGACCTTGGTGAGTTTTGGAGGTTGTTTAATGGATGATGTCATTGTCATGCAATTGGATTTAGTGGTACCTTGATCGAAGATAGTGTTTAGAAGATAGTGCTCCATGGAGTTCATCCAAATGAACAATAATAATGAGAATTGAAATTTTTTTATGGTGGTGCTGTCCAATTGTCTTTAATCAATGCAAAATTGCCAAGTTCCATCTTGTTCCTTGACTAGGAGAATAGGAGATGAAAAGGGACTTGTGCTGGATATGATGATGGAGGCGTGAGACATTTCTAGTATAAGTTTTTCAAACTTATCTTTCTGATTGTGTGTATGGATAGAATCTCAAATTGACAGGTTGGGAATTAGGCTGGAGATCAATGTGGTTGTCAAAGAGTCTATTGGGTGGAAGTTGAGTAGGTTCAACAAAAATGCCTTGAAATTCCAAAGTTAAATGTAAAGTTGGAAACTGAGTTACCTGCCTACCTGGTTTGACAAAGAAGTGATAGTTAATAATTGGGTTATTACTCCAACTTTTTGTTGCAGCCATTTCTATTGCTTTTGGGTTGAAATTGGACTATGGTATGCTGATTCTGTTGTGCTAGAATGTTGCACTTGATACCCCTCTTTCAAAAAATAAATTTGGAGATGGAGGAAATAAATAATATATGGTTGTGGTTCTCCATCCTATCCACTCATAGAAGAATATCACATTTGTCTAAGTTGAGAAATCTTATATTAGCCATAAAGGGGAGTCCTTGTATAGTCTAATTGAAATTGCAACACATGGACTTCCCCAGCATCTTGCTGCCAATAGCCAGTGTTGTAAGGGGGAAAGTGTCTTGTATTGTGCATTTTGTTGGCCAAGCATTTTGAAGATCCAAGAAACTGTGGGTATTCTCACAATCAATCTAGATTGAAATGGATTGGTTCAAGATTTTTGCTTTTATCCAAGTAGGATTGTTGCAAGGATTGCAAGATAAGGCATTCACAGAGTTTTCTCATGCTTCTTCTGGCTTGATTTCTTGTTCAGAATCCAAGAATGGAGGATCTTGATCATCTTCATCATCAGTAGCGGCAAAAGTATTGACTCGCTTCTCCTTGCACTTGTGGCCTAATGTAAAAATTGTTCAGAACATTTTAATAGAGGCCTAAGCCCTTTTTATGGTGAATGTAAGAGGGTTTTGTGCAAAAAACATGATGTCAAGTAGTGGGCATTGAGACATAAGGCTTGTGTGACGGGATTGTTTTCTTGATGGTAGTAGAAGGAAAATTTGTTGAATAGCTTGGGATGTAGAAGTTGAATAGTGAAATCTAGTTTTTTTAAGTGATGGCCTCCAAGGTATGTTCCTATAATATGGATAATTCAAAGGCTTGAGGTAAGGAAGAAGGGTCACGCCCTTCTTCAAGGCAACTTAGAAAACATGAGATAAATAGGATTCAAATAGGTTTAGTCAAGTTGCATCATAAAGCTCTTGAGTGTTCAAACTGCTCTTGATATTCTGATACAGAATTCCTCTGTGCAAGATTTATCTTAGAATCTGTTTTATGCCCCTGAAAACATCCCAAGAGACATGATTATATCGTATAATATAGCAACGGAACCATACGTCTGCCTTTCCTTCCAAATATATTGGGGGTTATGTCTTTCTTTTCATGTTCTTGGATGTCAAAATGGTAAAATAATTTTTGCTCTTTGTGATCCAACTTCAGGTTCTCTCTAGAAAATGAAGGAAAGTCTGGTTTGGGAAAATGGTGAACACGGTACCCACGAGGGGTGTTGATTTCTTGGATTCAAGGAGTTTGGATAATCTGCTGTCTGTTATCCACAATGGAGGTCCTTGATGAGCCTTGATGCTTGAAGAAGGATGTTCTTATGAAAATTTTGATTGATTATAACATCAAGGTGCCTGTGTAGAACTGTTTTGTTGGCCAATGCTTCTGTTTGAAATTTGAAGAATTCATTTCGAATTTCATGCTGCATTTATTGATGGATTCTGTCTGGAGCATATGCCTGACATTGCAGCCGCTATTCGTCAAGTTTTCTATTGATCATGGTGAAAGAATTGGCTACTTGTGTGGTAGGTTTTTTTTTCTGAAAATTTGAGAAGACTAGAAGCATTACAAAGGATGGAATATTCTCTAATAGCAGTTGTAATGATGTCTCTACAGTCATATAGATATGATGCTGTGAGTCTAGTGAAGAGAGGAAAAAAGGAGATTAGAGCAACAGAATTCGGATGCAAAATCAGAAAGAATGATTGGAGATGAAAACAACAGATCAAGATGAGAAAAATGGAACAGTTTAATATTCAGTTCACATTCTCTGTATATCCGATTTGCATAACACTTAGAGCTATAGTAATTATAAGTGATCAACTGGCTCTTAGCGGCGAACTATTTTTTCATTTTCTTTGATCATGTGAAATGTGTGTGGGTGTGTGTGTTTTTAATTTTTGTTGTTTCGATCTGCGGTGTCTCAGTTACTGTTGTGGTTTTTGTTGCTCATTTGCCAGTGGCCTACTACTGCTGTGGCTACATGACATGGCCATAGTGTCTAATACAAGGCAAAAGATAAATTCTACTAAGGACTAAATCTAATGAAGTCATCTCTCCCAATTTCCTCTGCAGTGACGCCCATACTTTATAATTCTTCAGGGTGCTTTCTCCACTATTGGTTGGAGAGATTGCATGATTTCATGTTAATATATTCCTGGTTGGCTTATTTTTATCTTGGAGGCACTAACAAACATGGCTCTTGAGTTTCAACATTTGTTTTGGAAATTTCATTGGCCAGTTGGCTGTTCATACGTGTGACTTATATCTTGTAAAGTACTACTTTTTTTGGAGGCACATTTTGAATAATCATATGGTCTCGCAGGTTTGTGCAATTCCATCCAACAGCCTTGGCAGATGAAGGTCTTCCCAGGAGACCGACAAAGACTCGAGAGAATGCATTTCTTATATCTGAAGCTGTCAGGGGTGATGGAGGGATCCTTTACAATTTAGGCATGAAAAGATTCATGCCTTTCTATGATGATAGGGCAGAGCTTGCTTCTAGGGATGTGGTAGCAAGAAGTATTGATGACCAGCTGAAGAAGCGCAATGAGAAGTATGTGCTTCTAGACATAAGCCACAAGCCCAGAGAAAAAATTCTCTCCCATTTCCCAAGCATAGCATCCGAGTGCCTCAAGTATGGGCTCAACATAACCAAGCAACCAATTCCAGTGGTCCCTGCTGCTCATTATATGTGTGGGGGCATTCGTGCAGGGCTCGAAGGGGAAACAAATGTGAAAGGCCTCTATGTGGCAGGCGAGGTTGCCTGCACAGGGCTGCATGGGGCAAACCGATTGGCTAGCAACTCGCTGCTCGAGGCCCTAGTTTTTGCAAGGAGAGCTGTTCAGCCCTCAATAGATCACAGGAATAGTTGTTCAAGCCTTGATTGTAATGCTTCAAATCAGTGGCCACGACTAGCTGTCTCTACACCACTTGGCAGGGAGGTGATAGACAAAATCATGAGGATGACTGGGGAAATAAGGAAAGAATTGCAAACAGTGATGTGGAATTATGTGGGTATTGTCAGGTCGACAACAACGCTCACAACCGCAGAGCAACGGATTGCAGTTTTGGAGGCAAAATGGGAGGAATACTTGTTTCATCACGGGTGGAAGCCCACAATGGTGGGACGTGGGGTTTGTGAAATGAGGAACCTGTTTTGTTGTGCCAAGCTTGTAGTAAGCAGTGCACTTTCAAGAACCGAAAGCCGTGGGCTCCATTATACCATCGATTTTCCACATCTAGAGGAAAGCAAGAGGCTCCCGACCATTATTTTTCCTTGCTCAACTGTTAATAGCACGTGGAGTTCAAGACAGCTACACAGGCAGGCCACGTATTAAGGCGGAAAACTGTATTCTGATTCTACACGGACAGCTACACATCTAGATGGGCCTGTATTCTGATTCTTTGTCATAGCTTGTTCCGTAGGATAACACACTTTCATGAATTGAAAATAAACAACATTCGGTCATCCAATTGTATTGCTAGGCATTGAAGCAAACTCAGCGGAAAACTGTGCCGTTTGTTTCGCCTCTTCCTATCATTGTTTCCTTTGTTTTCCGTTGAATGTTTACTTCCCTAGAATTTTTGCATTATGTTTATATCACATGATTAACAAATGTGATAAATTTATAAATCCAAAAATAAATATGCGATGAACGAATTTCATTCAAAAACAAATTGTAGAATCGACTGTTTTGAAGCAAATGACTAAATAATTAAAACAACATGAGAATAAAATAAATATGTATTATTTTTATTAGTAAAATAAAAATAAACATTATATTAGTTATTTTATTTATTGAACAGATATGAGATTTTGATAAGATCACAATTATTGCGAATGCTCTACGATCGTAGCCGACGATTCTGACGGTGCGCGGCGGCGGTAGGCAGAGCAGCCATGGGTGACAGGTGTAAAAGACATCTTTTAACAGTTGATTATAAATAATAAAAATTAAATCCCCCTTACTATTTAGTGGTTGACACTTATCTGGAAACTAGAATGAAAAAATAATAATTTTCGTTTGAAAAATTCTATAAAATAATGTAATAACTATTATATTTGAAAATATAATATTTTCATTTGGGGATTCTATCTCTCTAAAAAAAAAAGATTAATTTAATCCTTTCTAACTATAGTCATTTGATATTTGATCAAATAAGTATATAATTTTGTTTACAAAATTTTACATAATATATATTTTTTAAAAAAAGATCTCAACTGCAGCATGCTATTGAACTGTTACAGTTAGAAGAGTTTGAATATAACCCTTGTCTCATTCTAAATTATGTGATTTTATCTCCATATTTGAAAACATTATTTTTTCTGATTTTTCTTATTATCATGCACGATAATGATGTTTAGAGTTGGTATGGTTTTAATGAGTTGGGATTATTAAATAGCCGTAGTAATTTATAAGGTAGCATTTTCTATGACTTACGTTTGTTGTCAACTAATTGGTAAGCTATTACAGAGAAAAGTTAGTAAGCTGATATTCAAGATCTACATATGGATTGAAAATTTTTTTATCTTACTGGGTTTCTTATGGTCTAGCTTTTGGATGCTACTATTCTTAATTGCCTATGAGTAAAACTAAATTGACGGAAACAGCTTTTTTTCAGAGAAGCAATTTATTATGTTTACTACTCTGACCGCGACCCGATTTCCTTGCCGTGGCTCAAACTCGTCTTCCTTCAGCCTTCTAAGGGCCTACCCTGGGTCCCACAGGAACCTGGAAAGGTGTCTTTTTCGGACATGAGTCTCTATTTCCTTCTGCAAGGTCCGACAGTCTTTCATACTGTAATCCAGAAATCGATGGTAGAAGTAATATTTTATCGAATCTCCCCCCTCCAGGTCCTTGGGTTATCTTGGCCACTTTAGAAACTTCTCCTCCCAGATCTGTATGAGATTATTAATCCAAGAGTCGTTCAACAGGGTCAAGTTCAAAGACCTGAACTCCCTTCGAGCTCCCAACTCCACCCTGGGTTACTTCCGAGCACCCGAGAGTTGGCACTACCCTTGTTTCTCTTTCTTTTACTCAGAGGCCTCAGGGAAAGGTTGTCGACACACTCTGGTCACTTCACTTGGTTAGCCTACTTAGCGGTTATATAGGCATGAGCAATGGTTTTTGGCCTCCTAGAAGGTCTGAGGTCGTTGGTTGACCAAGTACTTAAAAAAACCACCCGGCTCTAAAGTCACTATGAAGGCATTCAGTTTTATTTCTTCTATGAGTCGGGAGATCTTTTAGGGTTCAATGGTGAATCAGGCGATGAAGTCCTTCAGGCCTTCGTCTCACCCTTGCCGAACGAGGATAAGGTGCTAGGACTACTTCTTCTCCCTCCTACTAGACACGAATGACGACAGAAAATAGTAAGTTAGCTCTTGGAACAACTGGATCAAACTAGGCTACAGGTAATAGAACTAGATCCAGACATTCCCCTTAAGGGTCAGAGGAAAGCACAGACACATAGTAACATTGTCTAAGCCCTGGAATCCTAACAAAGTATGAAAGTGGTCCAGGTGATCCATTGAGTCTGAGCTTTTGTCATAGGGCTATAAGGCTGGTATTTTGAACTTTCGAGAGAGTGGTTGTGTGCGAATCTCCCTCATAAATGGTGACCTTCTTTGGTCAACGGTGCATCTTTCGGCGTCTCCCTAAACACGTGCTTCTCAATTTTCCTCATCCTTTCCATCCTGGTGGAGGACACAATTCTTTGGTGTTAAGGAAGGTTCTCAACTCCGAGTGATTTAGAGACATGTGCTGGCCAGGACATCCATCGGTTGGCATTGAGCATGTGTTGTAGGATACTTCTCAGGTTGGGGGTCTCCTGTCGTTAGGGGAATAGCGTAGATTCCGCTGTTACGGGTTGTACTCCCACGTTCTGTGACTTAAGCGACCCTCCAAAAGCGTTGAGGTCCTGTCACTAGTGGCCGCTTGGGCCTCGAGGTGTGAGGTCCAAATTTTTATTTTGATTATTTTAATATTAATTATAATTTTGGATTAATGGAGGATATTATATATATATATATATATATGTATATAATAATAATAATATAATAATAATAATAATAAAATAAAAAGAAAAAGAGGAAACCATGGGCCGAAACCCACGGTTGGTTTTTGGAAAGCGGAGTGGGGGAAATTAATTAAAAGGAGGGTTGTCTGGCGTGGCAAAAGAAAGCAGGAGGAAAAGAAAGAAAAGAAAGAAAGGATGAAAAGAGGAGGAGAGAGAGAGAGCAGAAAAGAAAAGGAGAGGGGAGGGTTTCGGTGCCGAGAAGAAGAAGAGGAGGGAAGGAGGAAGAAGGGAGAAGGCTATCCGGTGCAAGTCAAGGCGGCGATGCGAAGGGAAAGCCGCAGCAGTTGCGATACGAGGAGAAGCTGCGGCATGATGGGCTCGTGCAGAAGAGACAGAAGGGCAGCGCCGCGGGTTTCGGGTTGATCGGAGAGCAGATCGGTGCGGTGGTGGCACACCGGCGTGGTAGCGGTGCGACGATGGTGAGTGCAGCAGAGGGTGTCCAGTGAGGCGTTGGAGCGATGGCCGTGTATGAAGCGAGGAGAGAGAAAGCTCTCCCGGGAAGGAGCGACGGCCACGAGGGGAGGTTGAGGCGGTAGCGGCTTGCTGGGGGAGCAGCAACGGCTCATGAGGTAAGCGGCAGCGGCTGCATGCGAGGCAACCAAGCGCGGAGGAGAGAGAAAGGAATCTGGTAGAGAGGGAAAGGCTCGGTAGGAGATAGAAATGTACCGTTAGGGTATTTAGGAGCATCTTTCTTCCGATCTGGGGAGCAAAAAGGTTAAGGCAAGTATCCGTAAGCCAATTCTTGGTCTAACTCGTGTCCGATAATATTTTTTTATATTTCGGAGATTTTATTTACATTCATGTAATTTTTATATATCCTCTCTATTTATTATTTACATGCATGTAAATTTTATTGGTTGTTCGGTGAGCTTTTCATGGTTATTTATAATGTTGGAGGAGTTTTCAGACACCCGAACAGTATATATATATATCTTTGTGTATCTGTATATTGTGAAACCATGAATCAAACATTACACTAATCATGCAAGTTGCCGGGGGCGGGCTCACTACAGGACCATAGTAGTTTGAGACCCGAGGGGTCGTTTATGTGATCCGAGGCACGAGACATTTGGTACCGCTCCCGACAGGGAGGCTTAGTCCCGACGAAATGTATATGATGTGGCCACTTCCGTCGAAAGGAAGGTTGAGACGTTTTGTAGCTGACCTACACCACTATATATTTAATTGTGAACCATCGTAAGGAATTGACAGAACTAATATATTCGGACATCTTAATATATAATTAAAATTTGAGATTGCACCCAAAACCGCTAGTAGTAAAACATAGTGAGCAAGTTCCTAATCTATGGAAAACATAGTACATGGATAGCTTTGAGCTGCTGGCTTAAATCGCAGTTGATATAGCCATGGTTATCGGACGAGGATAACCCTTCCTTAAGTTGGTATTATTGATCATTGGTTCTCCGATTTTGTGCATGCTTTGTATTTCTACATTTATTTGGGTGAATGATGATTTTGAGATACACTGATTGGCCCAGAATTGGGCGATAGGAATGCCTCGTACGCATAAATATATGATAAACCCAGAATGTGTTTTGATTTATGTTTTAGTTTTAACGGTCTTCTCTCAATTTCTGTATTATGATATTTGGATCCGGACAATGGTATGTGTCCCATATGGATGTAGTGACGGTTACGACCTATATGACCTCGGATCATATGATATGATATCGTCTCTGAGATTTGACTGGATCGTAATTTATATGATTGTGTCCCGAAGAGACGATTTAATACATACGATGATTTAGTACGAGACTATTCCTTGATTTTTCAAGGATTTTATGGACATTGTGTTTTATTTTACGTGTTTTATCCCTTGTGATTTATATGTACTGCTTTACGTATATATATGATGTTTGCTAGGCCCTAGACCCATGTTTTCATATTTTGTCTTTTCAAACTAGTGGCTTGGCTAGGCTTTACAAGAGTTTGGACGAGATCTAAAGCAGCATAGTATCTGGTGAGCATAGATATTTATATTAGTCAGGCTTTTGGATTTTTGGGGGTTGTATTTGGATTGTATGTCGGCCGATTTGTGTGCCATTGGATCTTATAGTAAAGATTATGGTTTTGTCGTTTTATGAAAATAAGTTGTTATTTTATTAGTTATCCCCTTATTGACGTATTATTAGTAGGTCATGTTTTATCTTTTTGGTTCTTTACCTGATGAGGTCCTGTGAGGACTATATATTACTTGGGTCCGTTTATGTATGGATTTTCATACTCTGGTTGGATTTGGCCGTAATTATTGATTTATTTAATTTTATTATTTGACCTGCGTATTATGTGTTTGGGTCATGACAGCGATGGTATCAGAGAAAAATGTTAATAAGGGGAGTCATTTTGTGTCCCATTTACTTGTTTTGGGTCAATTGGGAATATAGTTGATTAAAATCTTGTATTTCATAGGTGATTGAGATGGCAAAAAAAGGCCTTCTAGGAGCAGGAGGTCAGTTTCTAGCCAAGAAGATAGTCAAAGCAGGACTTGGGAATTTACTAGAGGAAGAAGATCAATCTCTAGTTGCGAGGAGTATTTAGCGATGATGGGCCGCATGGGGAATATTATGAATCGAATGATTCAGCGGCAAGATAGTGACCTAGAGGCCATGAGAAGACTGGCTTACCAAGGTCAAGAAGCTCAGGAAGCAATGAGGAGGATAGCCGAGTAAGGCCATGGCAAGACTCCATTTGATTGATTAAAAAATAAGCATGTCCCAGAGTTCTTCGGAGAGTTTGACCCTGTTAGGTCAGAGAATTGGCTGATGAGGATGGAAAGTGTGTTCGAGGCAATTGATTGTCCTGACGATGACAAAGTCAAGTTTGCTGCTTATAAGCTCGAAGGTGAGGCTAGTAGATGGTGGGTGTCTCAATGCCATGCCTTGGGGTTCAATAATGAGGAGATCTCTTGGGATGTATTCCGCAAGGTATTCATGGACAAGTTCTTTCCATCCAGCATCCGAGAAATTAAGATGGAGGAGTTTGGCCGGTTGAGGCAAGAGAACCGGTCGGCGATCGAGTATGATACTCAATTCACGGAGTTGTCCTGGTTTGTTCCGCATGTGACGGGAGGTGAATTTTTGAAGGCTCAGACGTTCCAGGTAGGGTTAAAATATTCGATTCAGAAGCAGTTGGTCCCGTTTTGGTTGAAGACGTATGCCGAGGTTTTGAATCGGGCTCTATTGATAGAGTAGGAAGAGCTCAAGGCGCAGTATTTTGCAAAGAAATCTTAGCATAAGGGCCGAAGTTCTCAAAGAGGAGGCTCGTCGTCAAAATCTAAGGGCAAGGATAAAGGAAAGGCGTCTGGAGAGATGTCTTCTCCTCCCAATTTCCGCTTCACAAAGTCTTCCTGTGAGAAGTGCGAAAAGAATCATGCTGGTCGAGTTTGTCACTGGCAGAGTAGAGCATGCTTCAAGTGTGGCCAGGAGAGCCATCACGCAAAGGATTGCCTGCAATCTCAGAGGCGGGAGAGTTTAGATCGATGGCTGTCAGATTCTGGAAAAGCTTATGTAGCGATGGCCCGTGAAACTAGGGCGAACCCGTCTGTGATGAAAGGTAACCTGCAAATTTTTAAGTCCATGGCTCATATTTTGATTGACCACAGGGCTACGCATTCTTTTGTGACTCATAAGTTTGAATGTCATATATGTGTTCCTCCCTAATTCTTGGAGAATGTTTTGTTGATATCAACCTCGGTGGGTAAGTCGTTGCTGACCGAGATTATTTATCTCCAATATCCTGTGTGAGTTTGTGGATATCAGTTGTTGGCAGATTTAATTTTATTGGATATGTCGGATTTCGATGTTATCTTTGGAATGGATTGGTTAGCATGCTACCATGCTATAGTGGATCATTTCCACAAATTCTTATTGTTTCGCAGCCACTATCCCTCTCTCGAAACCCTACACATCTCTCTCTTGCAGCCATTCTCTCTGTCCTTCGAAACCCTTTGTCCTTCTTCGAAATCGTTCTCTGCTACTTTCACACTTTGTTCGAAATCGGAAGCATCTGTTTGAACATCTGATACTTTCTTCTCGCATCTGTTTGAGTATTTGTTTGAGCATTGAAAGCATCTGTTTGAGCATCTGTTCGAAATCGAGGTACTGAAACTTTTGAAACCCTACACTTCACTTTGAGCCGTGTTCTGTTCGAAATCGGTTGTGGTCGATTGAATCATTTGTTATTCAGACGTGTTTGATTGAATCGGTTATGGCTATTGACGTGTTTGATTGAATCAATGAAGCGTGTATAAAGGGAAAATGGGAACTTGCAGTAGTAACAAAATGTTCATCCCTACTCCCTGATATTTTTCCTTTCTATTACACTTCGGTTCTTTTTCTTCCCCCAACAATTATTTATCTTTTGTTAAATGAAGTGTGATTGAATCAATGAATTCTATTCTTGGTGATGGAAATCAGATTCTTCATTTATCTTGGTGGTCTTTGTTAGAAGGGAATCCTCAATATTCTTCACTATAAATGCGGTGAAGGTGGGACTGATAGGCAATTTGTAGTGTTTCTCTATCTTTTGTTTGCTGAAGCTCTTGTAATGCGGTAAAGGTGCTGATTCTACTTGTTTTTTTTTTTTTTTAAAAAAATTTGCTCCTTCATTATAAGTCTGGCGTCAGGGCATAATGCAATTTAGATAAAACTAAGGGTGGGTGTGGAAACTTTGTAGAGAGACATTGCCTAAGTAGACTCAATTTTTTTCTAATGAAGACTTTGCCACATGGAAATAATTTGAGTGGTGGTTCAACTTCAAAAATCAAGCAGGCTTTGTGATGTCTGTATATATTTCATTTTCGTTTGATTCTCTCATTTCTTCGGCCATTGTGAAAACTTTGAGCAATGCAAAGGAGGTTTTTCTTGAAAACATGCAGCTATCATTTTCGTTTGATTATTGCCCTCAAGATGTGAGATCATCCATGCAGCTATTATTTCTTCTTGAATGTTGCTTTAAATGGTGATGCTGCTGAAGATTGGGAGCTCAAATCATTCAGAGAATTTTTATTCCTTATATTTATATATATTGTGATTTGTTATTGCAATTCATAGATTAATTACACTCCTTTTTTTACAACGAGAAGAAAAAGAAGATAGCAGTTGTTATAGTGTAATGTTTGAAATTTCTTGTATTTTTTGGTGGTGATTATGTGTCTTAGGTGCAATTTTAATTATTGGACAGCTTAAACATATAATTATGAGATCTTATAATCTTGACTTTTATAAAAAAAGAGAATATATCAACAAAATCATACATGGTAGTGATATCACTTGTATTAACATATTGAGAATGAGTAAACCTGTGTTTCTCAAATCGTGTGAGATGTTAACAAATAGTAGGGGATTTCGTCAATCAAAACACATGCTAGTCGATGAGCAAGTGGCAATGTTCTTACACATTCTCGCACATCATGTGAAAAATAGAAAACGGGGATGTCCAAGTGAACTGTTGAGCAAAGTGTACCGCATGTATCAACTCCAACTGAACCAAGGACGTCTAAGAAAAGGAAACGGAAGGCTACTACAGAAGTGATAAAACTACCTGATTGTATTATCCATGCAACTGATACATTGAGCACAAATATTAACAAGCTCGGTGAAATGTTGAGCAAAAGCTTAGAAGCTCACACGTAGGAGCAAAAGACGGCGCAATTATATACTATGTTGGCTGAAATTTATTCATTATCGATGAGTGAAAGGAATGCAACGTATATGAAATGCATACGTGATCTGACACTTATAGTGGGCTTGCTTAGTGTTCCATCGGAATAAAGATTGAAATTTATCAAACAATTTGTACCTTTTCTTTTTCTACAACTCCTGGGTTGTAATGAATGGTTCGGATGTTTTAAATATTTGATTTTGTTTAATGTGCTGCATGAGATACAAAGCTGATGCAGGTTTAATATGTAGGTTTCGAGTTTATCATAAGTTTAAATTTTAAATTATTTACATATCGTGCTGATATAGCTGATAATTGTATGTAGTTTTTGCATAATAATACTTTTAATTATACAAAAATTTTAATTGTATAGGAATGCAGTTTTGTTAAGTTTTTATTGTATGTATTTTAATTAGAGCATAATGATAGTTTTTTTAAATTTATGTATTGTACAAAAATTTTACTTTTATAATAAAATAAAGAATACATAATACGTAATTTTTGCATGATGATTATTTTTATTTTGCAAGTCATATCTTGCAAGTATTTTATTTTTTTATTATAAATAAAAAATACGTAATTATATTTATAATAAAATACATAATTATATCAAATTATGTATGCACACATAATTATATATATATAATTATATATTCAATTATATGTATTACATCATATATTTATTAAATATTGATGGGTACATTGAAATATGGGCTGGCCCACGATCAACGGAGGCCCAAAAGGTAAGCCAAACGGTCAATGTCAAAAAAGGCCCAACAGGGCCCAAAGTCCCAAAGTGTGAAAGGCCCAAGACAGTCAACGTCATCGTTGACTGTCTGGACTCCGGAAGACGGGTAACGCATACAGACGGTCAACTCGAGCGTTGACCGAAATTACTGTAGCAACAGACAAAAAATAAAAAGGCTTTTACGGGCCAGGCCCACTCAAGCCCACGATCCATCAGATGGCCGGCGACGACTTTCCTAACAATTCCCACGATCTCTGCTGATCCCCAAAAAGGATATTGACAAAATTGGCGCCTTTCTCGTAAGGAAGATGCTATATTTTTCCAATCTCTTGCCAAATGGGATGTTCCAACGAAAAAAAACGCAGAAGGAAGGTGAGCGATTTGGAAAGTCACTGACCACCATGGAAGGAAACTACTTCATCCTTTTGGCAACGGGCATCAATTCTGAACGGCGGGCCAACCAAAGAATCAGGCAAGGATCACTCCTTCCAAAGAAGGGAGATCGCCTGCTCAACCATAAGTAAGCCTTGGAACTCTCGTTCCAGGCATGCTTTCTGTTATCAACACTTTCTACTACAAACACTTTCAGTTACCTGCGCTCTCAGTAATTGACGCTCTCAATCATTGACGCTTTCTGCTACGCAAATATTTACTCAGGCAACCCAAAAAGCCTAAGGCATACAAGCGCACCTTTCGCGGCTGTTTACTGCCTCCCCACCTTCCAGATTTAAGAAGACATTCCCGTTTCCCTTTCATCTGGAAATACACACTCTCTCTTTCTCTCTTTCTCAATTTTCGCCTCAAAACCTTCTTACCTTTCGGGCGTCAATTTGCATCGACTGAGCCACGCGTTGAAAGATTTTCGGTGGGATAACTTTCCGCCGACACGCCTCCTCCCGTTTCTTTTTAGTGGTGTGCGGATCCAACCTCGCGAATCAGTCTTGGAATCGGACAGCGGATCATCCCGAATCTGTTCGAAATTCAGATCCAGGACGCATCAAATATGTATTTTACATAATTAAATAATATGGCATATTAAATAATAATTCAGAATATATATATATATATATATTATGTATATGGATGTCATATAATATATATAAAAATATGTATATATAATCGTGTGTGTTATTTTATATATATATTCCCACATTTAATAAGGACAAAAGCGTTATTTTGATAAATTTTTACCTTATTCTTTATACAATTTTATAAATCAAATATTAGCATACAAATTTTTAACTAATTTTATTTCAATAATTAAATATAAGACTAACAATTTTTAACTCTATTTTTATCATATTCTATTTTATTTTCTGAAAATAACTATTCTACTTTCACTTTATTTTATTCTAATAACTAAACGTATCATAAGTAAAAAAAGAGGCGCGTTGCAGCTAAACTAATGCTACTTTTGCTGGCTTGATTAACCCCGCCCCGCCCCACCAAAAACTCCCGGCTCAAACCGAAAAAAAGAAAAAAGAAAAGAAAGAAAAAAAAAAAAAGATTGCTGATAGATGGGAAATCTCATCCACATCTCTCGTAGATAGCTGAATCAAATAAATAGATAAGGCCGTCATCTTAGAGTATCAGGAATAGATGGAAGAGGGAAATACGGGTAGTAGTAGTAGAAGAAAGAAGGGAGCACACCTTGTCCTGGTGCATGGGCTGGGTAGCGGAGCGTGGTGCTGGTACAAAGTGCGGTGTCTACTGGAGGCTTCTGGATATAAGGTGACGTGTGTCGACCTCAAGAGCGCCGGAATCGATCCTTCCTTGCCCGATTCCGTTCATTCTTTTCACGATTACAACCAACCCCTTCTGCACTTCTTCTCCCAATTTTCTTCATCCCAAGATTCAAATTCCGATCCATCTTCCACTCACTACGACGGCAAGGTGATATTGGTCGGGCACAGCGCCGGAGGATTGAGCGTCACCGAAGCTACCTACTGGTTCCCCGACAAAATTCACGCCGCTGTGTACGTTGCAGCTACCATGTTACAACATGGGTTTTCAACCCCTCAGGACATGATCGATGTAAGTCTCTCTCTCAAATATTTACTAATTTCATGATCGGCCTACCTGATTACTTCTTCTGCATCATTAATTAATTAGCACTGGTAATGGAAACCCTAGGCAGTGGATGATTGCTTTCCGCCCTTCAGCCTAATTCATAAAGCATCGCAAAATTGAGAACTAGTAGTACCTCTAGTTTCATCTTGGCACCCCGTATTGTGCTCCATCCTCTTTGTCGACTACTTCCGCGATACTGATGCAAATGGTTTTTATTTTTTTATTTTTTGGTCTCAACAAGAGGCAAATATATGTTAGGGATTCGAAACACTATATTACTAGCACAATGAAACAAACTCGAATCTTCTATCAACTTTTAACCACCAATATTTCGTGTGAATACAGTAAACAAAAATACAAAGAATTATACAAATTGAATAATAATATTTAATATAAAAATTATTCTTAATTAAGAAAAAATTATAGGATGATTTCGAATAATTTTAACTACGAATGAGATTACAAATGAACCCTTCTAAGACCTTTGTTGCGTCCCGGATCCGCGGTTGCCGTACGGATTAGAGAGTCTTCGGATTCCCTAGCACGTGGCGGCGTCGGGAGAAGGATCCGGTCTTCGTCTCTATGAACCTGGATCTGCACAACACAAACAATAAGCGAGAGGTTAGATGCCGACGGGGGGTTTTGGTCCCCCATCGGCACTCTGACGCTCAAGTCAGATATCTTCCGGAATAAACGGAGAAATGCATGCGTGAGATGCGAGAATGAGGAGAGTGCGAGAGGGATGTGGTCGGAAGCGTGAGCTCCATGGATGCGCCCGGCAGAGGACGACTTATTTGCATACCCGTCGAGGGTGATTTGTGGTGCGCCCGGCAGAGGGGCGGCTTATAGGTGCGCCCGCGGAGGGCGGCTTTTAGGTGTTCGTGGGCCTCGGGTAATATTTGGGGATATCTCGGGATACGCCGGAACAAGTGCGGGGCCCGTTGGGCCCGTTCGACTACACTGCCCGAGTGGGCCGTTGAGCCCCGTGACCAGGCGGGTCAACAAAAGGGGGGCCGCACGATCCTGCCCGGCACTTTCTGGGCGGATCGTGGAATGGCCGCTCGGGTCTCCTCCGCTGCTGGGTGATGTCCCGAGAAGCTTTGCGCCCGTTCTGCCCGAGGGTTTTGAACGTCATTTAGAGCGCCCGTTCCCACAGACGGCGCTAGAAGGAGAGCTCTGCGATACCAGATTTGGACGAGAACGTCAATAATCTCTGGGAGCTTCCAGTGGGTGACTGGGCGGTCTCATTTGGCCGGATTCTGAAGACGGAAACTGGACGCCATGGCAGGAGCAAGGATTTGCTCCATATTCTGCTGAGAGCCATGAGTTCCCTGTTAAGGAACGCTGTTGGGCTTCGCCACCGTGAGGAGCTCTGTGACGCTGTTTTGGGGACAGATCTGGTTGCTATTTTGGGGGAGCTTCATGCTCTGTTCCTGATGAGAACAGGGGGAAGAAGGACCGCCACTGCTGGGGACGTGGTTTCGTTTCTGCCATGGTTCGGGAGGAATGACTGAGTGCCATTCTCGGAGGAACCCAGGCCCGGCGTTGGCTGTGGCTCAGATTGAGTAGACGAACGCCATGGGAGGGGACTCAAGGATCCTGGTTACAGATTAAGAAGGGGAATTGCAGGATTTGGCCGCCGGGACCGTCCAGTGCTTCGTCTGTGTTGGGAACGGCGGAGTGGTGCCGATTTCCATGGGCAGTGAGCTTTGAGCTCCGATTAGCACCGTTCTGAGAGGAAATCGTGGAGTGTCGTTAGCAGGAAAGCTCTGGGCCTTATTCTTCTGGAATGACGACAGAGAGGGTGCTTTAGGCCGCCCACGGAGAGAGCTCCGTGGTTTGCCTGGCTCATCGCCGGCTGAGTCTCATTGCTCAGTTTTCCCCTTTTACTCCCTTTTCCGGCGAGGTCAGAGAGAGGGAGAGATGATGAGTGGGCTGTCCTGCCTCTGCCCATGGCAGAGGCCAGCCTGGAGATGGATGGAGAAACGTGCCCCTTTTGTCCTTTTATGGGGAGAGGAAGAAATATTTTCCCGCTAAACCGAAAGTATTTTCCGCCTTTTGCCTTGGGCCTTCTTCTGGGCCGTGTTTTATGGGCCTGTATGTTGGGACCCAACAACCTTTAATAACAATATAAGTGAATAACTTATTGACTATAACCATAATATATCTAATAACCCTAGCAATATAATATAATGAGAAAATAATTTATCAATCTGTAATATATCCTACGACCAAGGTTATAATTATATATTTTAGTTTAATAAAGAATGGAACTTGAATTGGTTATTAACTAAATATTGAACAATTTTCATTTCTTATTTTTTTTGTCTTCTCTTTACGTGCGACACTTCTTATTTTTAATGCTCAAAAAATTTAACATAAACCCTTTTCTGGCATTCAAAAGCCAAATGTAAAAGCTACTTTGCACACTTACTAGATACTGGACACTGGCACCTCTCGGGCGCATCAACATTGTCCTAAATGCACGTAAGCACCTTTTAATTGCCAATCTCCAATGCCACTCCAATCTTTCACTCTGGTGAATCTTCACCTAAAAATCAAGTGAACCATCAGATAACAAAATTATTATATATGAGACTTATAAGTGAGTAACCCAAGACTCAATAAATTTTTTTCATGATCTTATGGGGAATCTCTCATCTTTCCAGCAACTATCAACTCTTGCCCTTTGGAAACTGCCCCTCTGTGAGAATCTCAATGTTAATCTTGGTAAGTTTAAACATCACCCACTTCTACTCCATTGATATAATTGGAGTATTATCATTCCCCTTCGACGCTTTCAAATTAGAAGTGTTGCTCTTCATGGCTCTCTTCCTAGATCTCTTCCAACCACCTTGACCAAATCTTCCATTTGTAATCATGGTGTCACCATTGACAACCAAATCCTCCATTAAATACGGACTTGACTGCTTGCTTTTCATTGCCACAATTGGAAGGTTTTGGTAAGTTTTCATTACCTTTTTTCTAAATATTGTAAAAAAGCCTTTATCAAATTTGCTGGTTAATATTAGATTTAATTGGACATTTAGTGCATGCCATACCCCTCACAGCACGAGTTTTGTTCTGTAGCTTGTCTGCAAACTAACATCTTGGATGCCAACTTCCTTGATGACCTATTGTTTCTCATCTTTAATACATTGTAATCTTCGATCGTATAGGAAATAAAGTACTCTCTCGATATTGTATAGAGTGAGGATGCATTATCTATCACGCAATTTGTCTTTTGGCTTGTGCAGCTTTGCGTTTTTGCCCCGTCAATGACTAGAAGATTCTTGTAGGTAGCGATAGAGGTCTGATAATTGCTGTTATGATCTATTTTCATTTGCAGCTCGCTACCTCCCACCTTCTCTTATTTTTGCTTGAAGTAATTCTATTTTATATAGCCTTTTTTGCCATAATAATAGCATTAGATGTTATTGAGTTTGAATTGACTGTTACTTCTCTCCAACTTACGGCCTCTCTTTGTTAATTTTTCATGCCCATTGCTTGTTGAGGCTAAGGCAGTCAATTTTTTCAAAATCTCACCATTTTCCCTTTGCCTAAACTAATTTATAAGTAAAGAAGTAACAACCCTATTGGGACTAAGTGTATCCTTATTGAATAATAAATACATTGGCCAGGAAGCAGAGCATGTTGCTCATACAAAGTGCGGTGTCTACCCGGGGGCTTTTGGATATAAGGTGACATGTGTTGACCGCAAGAGTGCCAAAACTGATCCTCGCTTGATTCTATTCACTCTTTTCACTTTTACAATCAACCCCTTCTGCACTTCTCTTAAGTTTCTTCATCCCATGATTTAAATTCTGATCCATATCCCACTGACTACGACCGGCAAGGTGATACCGGTCAGGCACAGCACCAGAGGATTGAACGTCACCAAAGCTACCTACTGGTTCCCCGGCAAAATTCATGCCGCTGTGTACCTTGCAGCTACCATGTTACAACATGGATTTTCAACCCCTTAGGACTCGATCGATTTCTCTTTCAAATCTTTACTAATTTCATGATCTGCCTACCTGATTACTTCTTTCGCATCTTTAATTAATTAGCACTGATGATGGAAACCCTAGGCAGTGGATGATTGCTTCCCCCACCTTCTTCCTGCATCCTAATTCATAAAGCATTGCAAATAAGGGAACTAGTAGTACCTTTAATTTCATCTTGGCACTCCATATCGTGCTCCATTCTCTTCGTCATCTACTTCTGCAATACTTATACAAATAGATGTACACTACTGGTACAGCGAAATAAACCTGACTTTTTTATCAATTATCAACTATCAATTTCCTATGTGAACATAAAAATACAAATGTAACCAAACACATAAATTATATAATAATATTTAATGTAAAAATTTTTTCTTTGTCAAGAAAAAAACTATGAAACAACCTCTTAATAATATCAACTATGAATATTAGGTTATAAATAACTCAACTGAGAGCTTTTCACAATCCATGTAAATAATTCATTGAATAAAACCCCAATATACATAGTAACCCATAAAAGTAGAATGTAATAAGAAAAAGAGCTACTAATCAATAATATGTTCTATCATAAGGCTAGAATTACATTCCCAAACTTGATTAAAGTTGAAATTCGAATTAGATCTAAATCGGATGTTAAAATTTTTTTTCTTATTATCTTTAATTTCTTCTCTTTCTTTATTCGGTACCTCTTATATTTAATACTCTAAAAATCTAATCTAAAAATTACATTAAGATTTTTATATTCCAAGTTGGTATTCAAATCCGAAATACAAAAACTATTACTAGATACAGGTCCACAAGCCCGCGGTAAAGAAGGCCCAGACCCAGCTGATTTCCAATAAGGGCAAAATTGTAAATTAAAATATAATCTTCAGTTTTTATCGTAGTGACGTGTCCTCTTTATTTGTTAAATTGTTATTAGGTTTATTTTAAGTTAGTTAATTTGTTAACTAATTAGTTTTAAAAATGTTAGAGAGATTCTTTCCTGTGTGAATAAATGTAGGGCTGATTATTGTATCAATTCAATTTAATTAAGAAACTTCAGTAAGAAAGCCGATTTACTGAACGCACTGTTTGTCGGCTTTTCATTATTGTCTCTCTTTCTTTGTTGACTCGTCCCTCGTCTGCTTCTTCTTCTTCTTCGCTAAGCTTCTCCTTTGTCGATTTCTGATCATCCACATGGTATCAGAGCAAGTTCTCTGAAACTTGAGAAGCCCACACCGTCTTTCTTCCTTTTCCAAGAGAAATTCAACAGATTATGGAAGAAAAACCTCAAACCACTTCAAACCAAATCATCAAAACCCTAAACCTAAACGATCCTTTGAACTCTAACTTGTTAGAAAATAGAGATGATCCAGGAAATGCACTAGTTTCTGTCCTTTTTACCGTCGAATATTACTCCACCTGGTTGAGATCCATGAGGAGAGCTTTGAGGGCTAAAAACAAAGTCGGTTTCGTGGATGGAACGATTGTGAAACCACTAGCTATGAAGATCCTTTAATGGAAGCCTGGGGACGTTGCAACGACATGGTGGTATCTTGGATACAAAACGTCATTAGTAAATCCATAAAATCGAGCATTGCCTTTTTTGGATGATGCAGTAGAAATCTTGCAGCGATTCAAGGATCGGTTTACTCGCCAAAATGGTTCTTGTGTATTTTAGCTTAAGAGACATTTTGGCTGGTCTTCTTCAAGAACAGGACTCTATAAGTGTATATCATGATAAGCTCAAAACTTTAAGGGATGAGCCTTTGATTATGAAACAATTTCTAGCTGTGACTGCAGAAAGTTGAAGATTTTGCTGGACAGATATCAGTAAGATTGCGTTATACAATTTTTGATGGGCTTAAGTGAGTCGTATACTAACGTTAGAGACCAAATTATGTCGTTGGATTCTCTTCTTCAGGTTGATAGAGTTTTCTTTATTAAACAACAAGAAGAAAAAATGTCACCTAATGCTATCATCTACACCTACATCTGAAACCATGGCCCTTGTGGCCAAGAAAGGTGTTAACTATTCCAGGATTACTAATTATCAATGAAGGGAAAGGCCATTTTGTACTTACTCTCGTATTTTAGGACATAGTCTTGAATATTGTTTTAAGATAGGAAAGGCAGAACCCGCTTTCTGCACCCATTGCAACTGGTTGGGGCACTTTTCAGCTAATCAATCCAGTGCCTTCATCAAGACTGATTCAGTACGAGAGAGTGATGACAATGTAGCTTTGAAAAAAGCCCAATTTCAACAACTAATGAGCCTACTTCAATTAAAGGATGCTCACACAACATTACATTCTGTCAATCAAGCTTAGTCCAACCTAACTTCCAATAAGATGAACCTCCCAGGATGACTGGACCTTCACTTGTCTTCTTACTTATAATAACAGAACTCCTACAAAAACAACTCCCCGGATAGTGGACGTTGGGGCTATAGATCGTATGATCTGTAATACTTCTTTTTACACGTCTGCTACCAATCATGCCTGATATTTTATTAGATTACCTAATGGAAATGAAGCGCCTGTGATTAACATTGGAACTGGCAGACTCACAGACCAAAGTGTTAAGAAGCTTGCTAATGATTGTTGTCTTGTTTTCTTTTCTAATCATTGTTTCATCCTGGACCTTTCATCTTGGACAACGATTGGAATGGGTGAAGTAAGGAATTGACTGCATTATTTGCAGAATATTAAAGTCTCTATGTTACGTACGCGTTGTTATCGGCTTGATCAATCGGAAAGTTACGGCGTCGACAGAGTCACAAACTACAAGGAGGAGCTCCCGGACTACCCAGCCACCCCTAAAATTGCGGAATTATACCCGGGCTGGATTTAGAGCTACTGAAAATGACATGGACTAGTTACCTGTTTAATTGATATGCTGTTCTGAATTCTCATGTCCCACTTAAGTGTACACGTGGGCTGTTTCTTTGTTTGTTTGGTTGGTTTGTTTTCTGTTTTATCGCACTTGTTGCTACATATACTCATGAGAAGTTTGCGAAGGAATCAATGAATATTTGCTCGACTTTCCTCCGTCTCTCTCTCTCTCTCTCCCCTTCTCTCGCTTTTCTCTCTCTCGATCCCCTCTCCCTTCTTCCCCTAACTTTCTCCCTCTTTCACGGCAAACTCGACCGTTTCTCTCGTCCCCTCCTCTGCTGATCTCCCCTTTTGTCGCATCTTCATCATCGTTACCGGCGATTAGTCGTCACCGTCCATGGAGACCGTAACATTTGGTGCTTTCATTGAGAGAAAAGCGGAGGAGAAAGAAGAACGCGCACTTGAAGCACACGAAGCGGCCGTCGCCGACCTAGCCAGCACGATGAAGGACCTCCGACGAGCTACCGACCGATTCGGTGCCCGCATGTCCACCGCGGTTTCAAAAACCGAACAGTTCCGGTCGTCCTGCACCGCACTCAGCTCGTCCATAATGGAACTCCGCAAATCACTCTACAGCATCGAGCAAACCACTAACCGGTTAGTAAACTCTTCGATTCCTGTAGCTTCACCTACAATGGCTTCCCATTGTCACGTTCCTCTTCCCGCAATTCCTTCCTTCACTAGCTCCAGACCACCTCAACTCCCTATTTCTGCTCCCACTGCCACAGAACAAATTCGGCTCTGCCGCACTACCTACGTCGACCGACTACCCTCACCGACTGTACATCCCTCTGGATCTTTGACCTCATCATCTATCACGGCTTCCACCCCTGACCATTCTCTACCGACCACCATGACCAGACCTTCCCCCATCAAGGCAACATGCCAGCGAACTTTCACTGAAATTTCTTCCTCTGTGTCTCACATCGAGAAACAATTTGTTGAACCACCGTGGCGTTCATACGTTGCTTCATTCTCCTCACCTTCTGTGCTTCCTTCTACTCCTTCCCCACCAGTTCTACCAGTCACTCCAATCGTTTCGTATCGCCACTCTTCCCAACCGGCAATTTTGCCCACCGTGTGTGCCGTACAATCACACTTACCTCAACTCACCATTTGTGCTTCCACTTTTGCAAATCTTCCTCAAGCTGCCATTACTTCGAGCAATGCGTCAGTACAATCCCTTGCTGCTCGACCTGCTTCCGCCGTTTCTGCCACCACACAGGCTCGGCAAGGTCACATGGACCTTTTTCCTCCCTTGAACCAAATCCACCTACAACATCCTCGAGCAGGTCCAACTGAATTGTCACCTACAATCGGTAACATCTCTAACGATTCCACTACTGAACCAATTCAAACCTCCATCACTGAAACTGTTCAACCATTGTCTCAAGGCGACCCAACTCGTCCAGAAACTCCAACCATCAGCGATATTTCCACTAAACCAACTCAAATACGACCATCACTAAACCACATCGAGCACCCAGGACCGTCTGCAAACCTCCCTAGGCTTCACGTTCCGTCATTGATCATGATTTATGTCCATCACATTCCTCTTTCCCTGTTAGTCTTCACAAAATTTGCAAACATAATTGGTTCGTGTAGTCCTAACCTTAATGGGGTGGTCCTCGGGGGTGCGGCGCCACACGCCTACAATTGTGCATTTGTTGGTGCTAACAGTCCTACTGTTGACTTCATTCTGGATGTTGGAGTTAGAGGCTGGAAGGCAAATTGTCATGATACCCTGTCTTCGGATTTTAGAGCCAAGCTTCTGGAGCAAATTGGGAAGACCGGTGTGATCGAACAACATCACCCCGGCTGGCAAGTTCATGTTCGAGATTGGAAAAAAAGACAAGCAAAACCAATCTTCCTGGACTCAAAAATATTTGATGATACTTCTTGGACTTATCTCGTTGTTCTGGCTGCGGTCCTTGACAATAGAAACGCCCAATTCTATGTTGCCCATGGGTGTTTTCACTCCCAACAGTCCCTGTTGGAATCAGGGAGTTCCAACAGCCATTGCTACACACAAATGGCCATGACTCATCCGACAGAGAAATCTGGGACAGCAGGCAGTCACATTCCAAGGCAAGCTTCCACGTGTTTCAATCATTCATTCCTTCCTAGTAATGCCGACATTTTGAGCTAGAATTGCTGCGAGGCATTGCTTGTATTCACAAGAAGAATCCTGGACAGTTTTCTAGATTTTTCAACCAGCGAATTTCAGGCTCATATTGCAATTATTGTTGCCACCGTGAACGAAGCTGGTGGCCTTGATGAGATTACTATTCAGGGTAAAGCCACACCTGCAAGAGGGAGCATGACTTCTCCAAAAATAAAATGCAAAATGTTGCAAGAAAATTCAACACAGACAGTGGAGATTACTAGAAATCATGCCCAAGGCTCCTTGAGCAATATGGAAAACGGTGGCCTGTATGGAAAGAAGCTTAAACTTGATGCTGCTTGTGATGTGCATGATTTAGCCAATCACATTCCCTCCCGATGCATGAAAAACAGCAAACGTTCACTTGATGGAAACCACTATAATGGTGAGATTTCATGTCGACAGTCCCATGTTCCTTATAAAGCCAGTAGAGCCGAGTGTGGCCAAAATGCTTGTGTTGATGAAGCCAAAGGTGATACTGAGGGCTGTCTCAGGATGGAAGTGGCTGAACTGGCCAATGTGACAAAGGGAAAGAGTGCAAAGGCGATCCAGATGGAGTCTGGGAAAGCTGCTGTATTTGATGATGCAATCACATACTTAGAGATGGAAGTGGAAATCAAGTCTGAAAATGGCTTCGTGCATATTGAGAACCAATCAACTAGTCTTGCTAATATTGACAGTTTGATGCCTAAAATCACTTGTGGTTCCTTTGATGGAGATATTGTTTATTTCCCAGGGTCTGATATTGTTTATGCTCTAGAGGATGATACAAAAGGTTCGCTCTTGGAACTTACAATGGGCTATGCATCAGTTGTCTGCTGTTGCTTATCTCTTCAGCCGAAGGTCCTGGTTACAAGGCTTGCGAAAGCTGGAGTTGGAAGAACGACACGGGCAGTGGGTGATGCATGCTCTGTTTGTGATGTTTGGCCGAGTTGTGCACCAAATCAGGCGGCTCAAGGGTTACTGCCATTACCATTCTCTTTCTCTCAAATGGGGATGCTCTCATGGCTGCTTTTTCAAGTCTTTTATGGTCTGGTTGGTAGTTGGACTGCCTACATTATCGTTGTTTATTACAAAGTGCGTATTGTAATGTAAGAGAAAGAGAAGGCGCCACCTTCAAGAATCAGGTCATCCAATGGTTTGAGGTATTGGTACATTACTGTTGGGGCCATACTTGGAAAGGGGTTGGATTGGCCTCCAATTACATTTTGCTTCTCTTTGGAACTGTCATACGGCTTAAGAGAACCTGGGCTCACAATTTTGGGGCATGCTGTGTCACCATAGTCTTCATACCCTCAGTTCACAATTACAAGATTGGGTCCTTCCTTGGCCTTGGAATGACCACCTACACAGCTTTGTACTTGACTATCGTGGCATTCGTTCATGGGCAGGTGCAAGGTGTGACTCATCCTACAAAGATGGTACCCTATTTCAAAGGAGCCACTAATATCCTCCACACTTTTGGTAGCCATGCCATGATCAGGGCATTCATGCATGGTATGTGGAAACCCCAGAAATTCAAATATATTTGTCTACTTGCAACCCTTCACTTGATCAACCTTGAGGACAAGGTTGTTTTGATGGGAACGGCAATGTTACGTACGCGTTGTTATCGGCTTGATCAATCGGAAAGTTACGACGTCGACAGAGTCACAAACTACAAGGAGGAGCTCCCGGACTACCCAGCCACCCCTGAAATTGCGGAGTTATACCCGGGCTGGATTTAGAGCTACTGAAAATAACATGGACTAGTTACCTGTTTAATTGATATGCTGTTCTGAATTCTCATGTCCCACTTAAGTGTACACGTGGGCTGTTTCTTTGTTTGTTTGGTTGGTTTGTTTTCTGTTTCGCTTACTGCACTTGTTGCTACATATACTCATGAGAAGTCTGCAGAAGGAATCAATGAATATTTGCTCGACTTTCCTCTGTCTCTCTCTCTCTCTCTCTCCCTTCTCTGCTTTTCTCTCTCTCGATCCCCTCTCCCTTCTTCCCCTAACTTTCTCCCTCTTTCACGGCAAACTCGACCGTTTCTCTCGTCCCCTCCTCTGCTGATCTCCCCTTCCGTCGCATCTTCATCATCGTTGCCGGCGATTATTCGTCACCGTCCATGGAGACCGTAACACTCTACCATGGCTCTGTCCAATTTGTAAGCTCTAGCAGTTGCAACAATGCCTTCATTATTACTAGCTCTCCCATTTCAAACATTTGGCACTACTGTTTAGGACATATCTCTAATTTTAGATTACAATAGATTGATAACCCACATGTTAAAGACAATATACGATCTATTAATAGTGATCCTTGCTCCATTTGTTCCCTAGCGAAACAACACAAACTCCTCTTTTCCCTTAGTCATTATAAAACAAATGCCATTTTTGATATGATACATTGTGACCTTTAGGGAGCATATTCTGTGGAAGCCTGTGATGGATCAAATCCTTTTTAACTATTGTTGATGACTTCTGTAGAAGCACTGAGCTTTATCTTCTTAAAAATAAATCTAACACTAAATCTTGACTTGGATCATTCTGCAATTTGATTGAAACTCAATTTAGAGTTAAAATAAAAAGATTTAAGAAGTGATAATAGGACCAAACTTAAAATAAAAGAATTCTTTGACAAAAGCGGAATAATCCACCAAAGGAGTTGTGTGGAAACCCCAAAAGAAAATAGCATTGTTGAACAAAAATATCATCACCTCCTAATTGTGGCAAGGGCAATAACCTGTTCAGATTCTTCTAAATCAGGATGAAATTCTAGAAAATGGGGAAACAAGACCTCCAGAGGGTCAACAAATCATCATTCTAAAGTCACCAGAACATGCCCAGTCTCAGCTTGTTGATTCCCAACTAATTTGTCCAGATTAAGCTCAAAATGACACTATCCTTTGCAGATCTACCAAAAAAATTAAAAAATAAAAATAAAAGAAAAAGAAAAGGTCCTCAATGTCTGCAAAACTTCCACTGTCAACAGCTCACTTCACTCCAAACACTGATCAGTTAGACAAGGATGAGAGCCTTATTCTAGGTAAACATTTCCTTTGGCATCAACTCTCTCATGTCGTAAATTATCACCAGTTTTTCAAGCTTCTTGTAATGCACAGTTCCCACTTAATTTATTTTGATATTATTGGCTTATTTTGGATATATTGGAAATAATTATGCAATGAAAATTTGAAAGTACAATTTGGAGAATTGAAGGAGGCCTGGCGCCTGAAACGCACTCATGCGCATTCTAAGCAAATTGGGTGCACCCGATGAGCACCTTTGGAGCGCCTGAGCACGATTCAGGCAGATTGTAGGGCGTTTGTTGTGCGCCTTTTTGGCGTTTGTGCGCATAATTGGCAAATTGCTTAGGCCTGATGCGACGCTTGTGCATGACTGGTGTTTGATGTGTTGCCTGATGCGTACCTAATTGACGCTCATATGCCAATTCGTGTATATAAGCCTGCCTATCTCTGTTTTTGGGCTTTTTCACGAGAAAAGAAGAGGAAGGAGAGAGAAAGAGAAAGGAAGGAAGAGAGAGGAAGAAAATGATGATTTTGAAGTATCATTTGGTCAAATATGTTAAATTAGAGATTATAGGCAAGTATATTTAAGCCTAATTTTTGGTCTATTTTCGTTTTCTTTTAGTTTTGTTTACGTTTGATGGTTTTAATATATATCATGTCATTTTTACTTACCCTATTTTGAATATATGTGCATGCATGTAGTTTTATTAGATGTTTCAAGGTTTGGCTTTGATTTTGCCTAATATTTGAGGATTTGGTTTGTTTTGGACAAATTGATAAATATTTTAAAATATTAGATCTATATATATAATATTTGTGAAGGAAAAATCATGAAATCTTGCATATGCACCTTGTATGTGGTATTTCATGCATATACTTTAGGTTGGGTTCTATTTTGTCATCGCTTCAATATTTGTACTTTTTTATATGGTGAAAAGTTTTGTATTTGTATTTTTTTGGAATAGAAGTTTTATACTTTTTCATCAAAGAGGAAAAATTTTAGACACTTGTTATAGAGTCTCCTCGATTTGGTATTTTATTGAGAACCATTGTAAGTAATTGAATGGAATTAATATATTCGGTGTCTTAATATATTCACACAAACTTAAAGATTGCACCTATCATCCACGAGTTTCAAAATAAAATGGCGTTTGACCCCTTCTATAGAAAAGAATATGTAGACGGTCCATCTATTGGTCCAAATAGTAGTGATTTGGCCTAAGGTTATTGGAAGTACATGTGACCCTTCCTTAAAGTCAATATTTTGATTTTTGGTTCTCCAATTTGTACATGTTTTGAATTTTTAATATTTTTATATACATCTAATTTGATACTTGAGATGTTTGATTATGGGATTTGTAGGTTTTGGCCATCATTTGGGTTTGTGATATCGGACTTTGGTTGGTTTCATATATTTGGACTATTTAACATTTGCTTTTGGATTATACACTTTGTATACGAGACCATGTCTGGACATTTGTTGATTTTCTATATTGTCATGTTTGGATATTTGACTTATATGGAATTTCATACATGTTTTATTGATTATGTTCTTTCACTCTAATTTATAAAAATAGTGGATACAATGGTACTTGTTGAATATTTGGCTCACAATTTTATTGTTTCTAACCCTTCCAAACTAGAGGATTATAGATAGCTTGTAGAGAGATCGGATGAGAATGCCTATAGAGATTTTGTTTATATTTTGTAATTATTATATTTGTAGTTAGGTTGTATTTGTATCAGATTATTTTTGGTATCAAGAGAATGATGAATAGATTGATGTCCGGTGATATGTGAATTCAAGGATGTTTTTTCGGAGGATTTTTCTTGTCTACCTCTTAATTGAGAAATTGAGTTTTCCATTAATGTTGTACCGAGATCTGCACCGATTTCGAGGGCTTCCTATAAAATAGTCCCATCTAAATTGAAAGAACTAAAGCAGCAATTACAAGAATTGTTTGAGATGGGATTTATTCGACTCAGTGTATTACCTTATGGTGCTCTAATACTCTTTGTGAAGAACAAGGACAGATTGAGAAGGCTATGTGTTGATTATCGAGAATTGAATAAGATCACAATCAATAACAAGTACCCACTTTTGAGGATGGGTGATCTTTTTGATCAGCTACAAAAAGCTCAGGTTTTCTCTAAGATTGATTTGCGTTCGGAGTACTATCAGTTGAGGATCAAGTGTAAGGACATACCCAAGATGGCTTTCAAGATGAGGTACGACCACTATAAATTCCTGGTGATACCTTTTGAGTTGACGAATATACTACCAGCTTTTATGGATATTGTGAATTAGGTTTTCCAACCTTATTTGGATCAGTTCGTGATGGTTTTTAAAGATGATATTCTAATCTATTTGAGAAGATTTGAAAAGTACGAGATTCATTTGAGAGTTGTGCTATAGATTTTGAGAGAGAGATGACTTTTTGCTAAATTGAAGAAATATGAGTTTTGGTTAGAAGAAGTATCATTATTGGGACATATAGTTTCCAAGGGAGGTATTTCAGTGGATCGGAGAAAGATTGAAGTTGTGATGAATTGGGAACGGTTGACTAATGTTACGGAAATAAAGAGTTTCATGGGTTTTGCCAATTACTATAGACACTTTGTGGAGAATTTCTCTAAGATTGTTGTACCGCTAATGCGTTTAACTCAGAAGAGAATGATTTTTCTTTGGGATGAGGATTGTGAAAGGAGTTTTAAGAGCTAAAAAATAGATTGACCTCCGCGCCAATATTGTCAATTCCAGATAGATTGAGAGATTTTGTAGTATGTTGTGATGCTTCGAAGAAAGAGTTGGGTTGTGTTTTAATACATGGTCAAGTAGTTGCTTATCATTCGAGGCAGTCGAAGGCTTACAAATAGAATTATCCTACCCATGATTTAGAGTTGGCGACCGTAATTTTCGCTCTGAAATTTTGGAGCAATTATCTGTATGGAGAAAACTTTGTGGTGTGCTTTGATTTAAGAGCTTGAAATGTGCAGCGATGTATGTGGATGGATTTGTTGAAGGATTGTGATTATGAAATCCAATATCAACTAGGGAAGGTAAATGTGGTTACCGATACTTTGAGCAGAAAATATTTAAGTATGATGGCCCATTATGATCAAGGAATGAAAGATGTTGGAAGGAATGATTGGTTACAATATTCGTTTGCACTCCCAAAGGTCCAGAATGATTTTGTTGTACTTCCAAATTCAATCCATGATTATGGAGAAAATCAAGAATTCCTAAATGAATTATCCATATTTGATGGAGATTGTTGGAGATTTGACCAATGAATCATGTGCAAATTTTAATATTCCGACGGATGGAGTTCTTCGATTTTGAGATAGAATTTGCGTGCCAAATATTGAAGAGTTAAAGAAGGAACTCTTGAATGAAGCCCATAGAACAAAATATACCATTTATCTTGGAGTGAAGAAGATGTACGATGATATGAAGAAACTTTTCTATTGGCAAAATATGAGATAAGGGATTATAGCATATGTGGCAAGATATATTGTGTTCAAACAAGTTAAGGCTAAGTATAGGAAACTCTCAAAATTTTTGCACCCTTTGCTGGTTTCTAGCTGAAAATGGGAGCACATTACGATAGATTGTGCTTCGGGTTTACCTAGGATAACAAAGAATTTAGATGCTATTTGGGTGATTATTGATAGGTTGATAAAATTCACTCACTTTTTGGCTATGAAGGATGATGTTTTTCAAGGGATCATTTGGTATGTTTGTACATTAATGAGACTATAAAGGCTATATAGTATTCCAGTTTCGATAGTTTCTAATCATGATCCAAGATTTGTGTTAAAATTTTAGAAAAGCTTGCATAAGAAGCTAAGTACTAATTTAAAATTTAGTACGCCATTTCACCTTAGACAGATGGTTAATTAGAGAGGACTATTTAAATCTTGCAAGATATGTTGAGAGCATATCCTTTAGAGATGAAAGGAAATTAGAATAATTATTTGACATTAGCTAAATTTGTATATAATAACTATTAGTCGAGTATCAAGATGACTCATTTTGATGCATAATACGAATAGAGATATAGGTTTCCTATTAATTGGAAAGAAATTAATGATCGTAAACTTTTGGGCTCTGATATTATTCAAGACACTTCCAATAAGATTAAAATGATTTGAGATCACCTGATAGTTACTCGAAGTCACTAGAAGAGTTATGCTAATCATCAAATATCTGATTTGAAGTTTGATATGAGTGATCAAATGTTTTTGAAAGTGTATTCTAGGAAAGGAATCTCAAGATTCGGGATAAAAAGAAAATTAAAGTTGAGATTCATTAGGCCATTTGAAATTTTGCAGCAAGTTGAAGAAGTGGCATACAAATTGGCTTTACCTCCTAATTTGGTGTATTATCACAATGTTTTTCTCGTTTCTATGTTGAGGAAATATGTATTTGATCTATCGTATATAATCGAATATGAACCGTTGCAAATTGATGAGAATTTGACGTATAGTGAAGTTCCAGTTCAGATTTTGGAAAAAAGAGATCAAGTGTCGCACATCAAGGTAATCCTTGTGGTTAAGGTGTTTTGGAGAAACTACTTAATCGAGGAAGCAACATAGGAACGTGAGGATGAGGTTTGGGAGAAGTATCGCTACCTATTTGAGTCTTAAGATATGTAAATTTCGAGGATACAATTTTTATTAGGAGGGGATAGTTGTAACGTCTGGTTCCCACTTAATTAATTTTGATATTATTAGCTTATTTTTGGTATATTAAAAATAATTGTATAATGAAAATTTGAAGTAAAAATTTGGAGGATGGAAACAGGCCTGGTGCTTGAAACGCGTCCGATGCACACTCATACTCATTTTTGGGTAGATTTGGTGTGCCTCTAGAGTGCTCAAGCGCGATTTAGACAAATTGTAGAGCGTTTGATGTGCGCCTCTACAGTGATCGTGCATAGAATCGGCAAATTACTCGCACCTGAGTTGCGCTTGATGTGGTTTGATGCGGCACCTGACCGGTTTTCGTGCGTCGATTTGTGTGTATAAGCTTACTTGCCATCATTTTTGGGCATTTTTGCAATAAAAGAAGAGGAATGAAAAAGAAAGAGAAGAGAAGGAAGAGAGAAAGAAAACGGTGATTTTGAAGTATCTTTTGGTCAGATTTGTTAGATTAGAGTTTAAAAGCAAGTATATTTAAGTTCAATATTTGGTCTATTTCTGTATCCTTTTAGTTTTGTTCACGTTTGGTAGTTTTATTGTGCATGTATGTCATTTTTACTTACTCCATTTTGAATATATGTGCATGCTTGTAGTTTTACCTAATGTTTCAAGGTTTTGTTTTAATTGTCCAATATTTGAGGATTTGGTCTGTTTTGTACAAATTGGTCAATACTTTACAATATTAGGTTTATATATATATAGTATTTGGTAAAGAAAAATCATGAAAACTTATATATGAGCCTTGCATGTGATATTCCATATATGTTCTTCGGGTTGAGCTATATTTTATTATCGCTTTAATATTTGTACTTTTTCACATGATAGAAAGTTTTGTATTTGTACTTCCCTGAAATGAAAGCTTTGTACTTTTTTGTCAAAGAGGAAAAATTTTATACATTTGTTATAGAGTCCTTGTTTGGTATTTTATTGAATACCATTATAAGGAATTGAATAGAATTAATATATCCGGACATCCTAATATATTCATATAAACTTGAGGATTGCACCTATTTTTCACGAGTGGAAAATAAAGTGGCATTTGACCTTATCTATAGGGAGGAATATGTAGATGACCCACCTATTGGTCTAAATAGTAGTGATTCGGCTTAAGATTATTGAGAGTATGTGTAACCTTTCCTCAAAGTCACTATTTTGGTCTTTGGTTCGGATTTGAGCATGTTTTGGATTTTCAATGTTTTTACTTCTATCCAATTTGATGCTTGAGATGTTTAACTATGGGATTTGTAGGTTTTGGCCACCATTCAGGTTTATGATATCAGACTTTAGTTGATTTTGTACATATGGACTGGTTGACACTTGCTTTTGGTTATGAACTTTGATGAGACTAAAATCTTTTTGTGACTTGGACTAGGCATCATGTCCAAACACTTGTAGTACTGCAACAAGTTATTAAGTTTTCTTAAAAGATTATCTTCTTTCTTGGAAATCAAAGAAATAATCCAAGATACAAGATACAAATAATTAACATTTGTTTTCCATCTTGTGATGCGGTGTGACGAGATACAAGTCCACATGCCCAAGGTTAAGAAGGCTTAGACCCAGCTGATTTCTAAGAAAGGCAAAATTGTAAATTGTAATGTAGAGTATATTATTCAGTTTTTATCTTAGTTTATTTGTTAGGTTGTTATTAGGTTTGTTTTGAGTTTGTTAATTTGTTAACTAATTAGTTTTGAAACTGTTAGAGAGATTCTTTCCCTTATGTAATCTAGGGTTCATTACCGTATCAATTTTTAATTTAATTAAGAAGCTTCAATACTGAAGCTGATTTACTCAGTGCATTGTTGTCAGCTTTTCAATTCTCTCTCTCTCTCTCTACTTGTCCCTCTTCTGCTTTCTTTCTTATTCGTGAAGCTTCACCTTTGCTGACCTCTGAAAATTCACAAAAATCACCTTTGCACACTCACTAGAAACTATGCATGAGGCCATTCAACAGGGAGATGAGGAAGACTTTCTTTAATGTTGTATGAAGTGAGGATCCGTTATCCATCACTTAACTCATCTATTAGCATGTGAAATTTTGCATCTTTGTTGCGTCAATGACTAGAAGATCCCATAGGTAGCGATAAAGGTTCGATTATTGTCACCGTAACTCTTCCTTTTTGCCACTCACTACCTTCCACCTTCACTTACTTCCACTAAAAACAATTCCGCTTCATATGGCCTTTCTTGCTGTTGGAATATGGTCACTCCCTTGTGGGTGATTTCAACAAACTAGTTTGTCATCGGGGACGTTGACCGGTTTGGAAGGCAAAAACGGTCAATGGAGTTTGACCGGCGGACAATCAGCTGAATCCGGTTAACGGGAGATTGACCGTCTAAGGGCTATAGGAGTGTTGCTGGATGGCGGATGGGTGACAAAGATCATCAATGGCAAAGTCAATTTGATGGCGGCAAGAGACGGTCAATGGAGGGTCGACCGATGGTCGTGGATCCTGTTAACTAAGGTCAATTCAAGCTAAAGGCTGGAAAGGAAATCAAGAGAGGATTTTCTGATAGTATTTTCGGAGTAGAAAATACTGGAGCGCTTTTGGATTGCCGGTCAACATGTTGACCTAATAATAAGGAAGAATTTACCAGTTGGTATTATTGGTATGGAATCAGCCAAGGAACGCCGGAAGACTCTTGTGATAGCCAATAGGCACAGGCGGCCAAGGGACTTGATTGCAGCAACGACTGAGGACGTCGTGGACAGCTGGCAACAAGTTGCTGGACGGTAGAGCAGGTGGTAGACCTGCTGCGCATGCGACGTCTGTGAAGGCGCAGTTGCGGCAGAGTGGTGGATAAAGTCGCCGCGTGGTTGCGGAGCGAGTGGCTTTTGACCACACTCAACTCCGCCTATTGTCAAGGTCTCGAAAGGACCACTATATATATATGCATGCTGGGCATGCAGTGGTGAGAGAGAGTGAAAGAAAGCATCCGAGTACGGTAAAGTACAAGGAGGGAAAATCCAAGGGTGAAGGAACTAGAGAGGAGTGCACCACCAGTGAGAAGGAGAAGAAAGAAAAACACAGAGTAAAAGAGTGGAGTGTTTCCTGTTTACTTCGGTGAGGTTTTTTTTCTTTGTTAATTTCGGGTGTGTAGCGGATACTCCATCCGGGAGGTTTGTAACCTATTTTTCACATAGTGGATTTCCTGTCGACTCTGCTCCGGTGGTTTTCCCTTGGTTATAAGGGTTTTCACGTAAAACGGCGTGTGCTTCTTCTTCCTCTTTCCTTTCACTATTTATCATTCTGTCCGGATGACCTTTTTCCGGCCAACAAGTGGTATCAGAGACTGGTTCGTGAATCGTTGGTTGGATGGCGTCGTTGACGAAGAATGGGACGTTCAATGTGGAGCAGTTCAATGAGCAAAATAATTTCATCCTTTGGCAGGAAAGGGTGAGGAATATTTTGACCCGGGAAGAAACGGTAATAGCTCTTCAGGAAAAGGAGAAGCCGGAGAAACTGTCCGAGGACCAGTGGCAGGAAAAGAGAGATCTTGCCAACTCCACTATTAAGTTGTGTTTGGCGGACAACACACTCCAGGAGGTCCTCGGACTATCAGACCCGGCCGAGGTCTGGGAAAAGATTGAGAGTCGGTATAAGTCCAAGTCCTTGACAACCAGGCTGTATATGAAGAAGCAGTTCTATGGCTTACGGTTGTCGGAAGGTGAGTGCTTCGAGAAGCACTTGGACGAGTTCAACCGCCTGGTAACGCAGATGTAGGTCCTTGATGAGAAGATCAAGGAGGAGGACAAAGCGTTGGTGTTGCTGGCATCCTTGCCGGCCTCGTACGATCATATTGTCATGACGTTGCTGTTCGGGAATGACACGCTGAAGCTGGACGAGGTCATAGCTTCCCTGCTTATGAACGAGTCGAGACGGAGGGAAAGCGTTGAGGCCTCAAGCTCTCGGGAAAGTGTTTTGGTGGCGACCAGTAGTCGGGGACGAGGGAGATCTAACCGAGGACCAGGTGGCAGGACGGAGAGGAGCAATAGCTGGAGCAAGCTTGAAGGGAGGAGTTGCTTCTTTTGTGGCAAGAAAGGCCACATAAAGAGGGACTGCTCGCAGCGAAGGCAGGACAAGGAGGGCAGAAGCGATTGTTAGGAGAAAAGGGATCAGGCTGATGATCCAGAGACCTTTGCTTTCTGTGGAGACCTTCTGGTGGTCCATGCAGGGGAAGTACAGAGCCGCTCATGCCAGGAGACGAGTTGGGTGATGGACAGTGGGGTCTCACACCATGCGACACCGAGGAAGTCCCACTTCGTAAGTTATATGCCCGTTGGCCACGGGGTGTTGAAGATGGGTAACGGTGGCTCGTCTAGGGTTGTTGGCATTGGGGATGTTTGCTTGAGGACAAGCAATAGAAATATGCTCATACTAGAGGGCATGCGACATGCCCCAGATATGAGGTTGAATGTGATTTCAACCGGGAAGCTTGATGAGAAAGGTTTCAGGACGGCGTTTGGCGATGGCCAATGGAAGCTCACCAAAGGCGCCTCAGTGATGGCAAGGGGAAGCAGGACATCAGGGACGTATCTGATGAAGGCCTGCACTGCCAAAGGAAATGTCAGGGTGATCAAATGGGGCATTGGTCAAGGTGGCAGGAGAGGACGGCTAAGGTGGAGTGCAAGGAAGAATGACAAGTCCACGGTAAAAGAGTTAAAGGGGAGTGGGATTACTCCAAACTTAGTGGGGCGGATGAAGGTGTCATTCAGGCTTGCGGAGGCCAACGCCGGGATCCCAGTTGAGGGGAAGCTGCCGGAAGGCAGGCGATTAGCCGGTCACTCCCTTGTGGGTGATTTCAACAAACTAGTTTGTCATTGTGGTGCATTAGCCGGTCAACGTACGTTGACCGGATGGTAGGAAAAAACGGTCAATCGAGTTTGACCGGCGGACAACCAACTGAATCCGGTCAACGGGAGGTTAACTGTCTAAGGGCTACAGGAGTGTTGCTGGATGGCGGACGGGTGACAAAGACGGTCAATGGCAGGTTGACCGGATGGCAGCAGGAGACGGTCAATGAAGGGTTGACCGGATGGTTGTGGATCCGGTCAACGGAAGGTTGACCTGCTAAGGCTGGAAAGGAAATCAAGAGAGGATTTCCTGATAGTATTTTTGGAGTAGAAAATACTGGAGCGCCTTTGGATTGCCGGTCAATATGTTGACCAAATAAGAAGGAAGAATTTACCAGTTGGTATTACTGGTATGGAATCAGCCAAGGAACGCCGGAAGACTCTTGTGATAGCCAATGGGCACAGACGGCCAAGGGACTTGACTGCAGCAACGACTGAGGACGTTGTGGACAGCTAGCAACAAGTTGCTGGACGGTAGAGCAGTGGCGCACTGCATAGCGCATGCTGGCGTCTGGCAAAAGTGAGGTTGCGAGTTGGTGGATAAAATCTGTTGGCAAAGTTGAAGAGTGGCGTGGCTTTTGACCACACTCAACCTGCGTATTGGTTGAAGGTCTCCAGGCAGACCACCATATATATATGCATGCTGGGCATGCAGTGGTGAGAGAGAGTGAAAGAAAGCATCCGAGCACGGTAAAGTGCAATGAGGGAAAATCCAAGGGTGAAGGAACAAGAGAGGAGTGCACCACTAGTGAGAAGGAGAAGAAAGAAAAACAAAGAGTAAAAGAGTGGAGTATTTCCCATTTACTCCGGTGAGGTTTTTTGTCTTTGTTAATTTTGGGTGTGTAGTGGATACTCCATCCGGGAGGTTTGTAACCTATTTTTCACATAGTGGATTTGCTGTCGACTTTGTTCCGGTGGTTTTCCCTTGGTTCATAAGGGTTTCCACGTAAAACGGTGTGTGCTTCTTCTTCCTCTTTCCTTTCACTATTTATCATTCTGTCCGGACGACCTCCTTCCGGCCGACACTTGCAACAATAATAACACTTGATATACTTGAGTTTGGATCAGCCGTTGCTCCTCTCTCTGAGTTGTCGCTTCTCTCTGTTGATCTTCCATGCCCGCGACTACTTGTTGTGTCCAAGGCATTAGACTTTTCTGAAATTTTATCATTTTCCAATTGTCTGGACTCATTTATAAGTAAAGAAATAATAACATTATTGAGACTAAGCGTGTTCTTCCCAAACAACAATGCAGTCACTATAAGATCATATGAGGTCGACAATGAAGCCAATGGCAACAACACCTTGTCATTGTCCTTGATGTTTTTATCAAGCACGAACATTTGCATCCCACAAAAAAATCTAAGCTTTGATGCCATTTGTTGGGATTTGAAACACGTAGACTATGGTGCAGTGGAATAAACTTTAAATTTCTTCTCAATCATTAAACACCAATCTCTTGTGTGAGTGTAAGAAACAAAAATGTGACTGAACATACAAGATGCATAACAGTATTTAACATAAAAAATTTTAATCAACTAATAAAAATAATTACTAAACAACCTCTGAACAATATTTACTATGAATATAAGGTTATAAACAATTACCTCTAAGAGTTTTTCACAGCAACCCATATAAATAACAATTGAATATAATCCTGTCACATCTAATAACACATAAGAGTGGAATACAATGAGAAAATAAACTATCAATCGATAATACATCTTACAATCAAGGCTAAAGCAATATATCTAAGCTTAGTGAATGATGGAACTTGAATTGAACCTTAACTGGATAATGAAAATCTTCCCATTCTCTTTTCTCTCTCCTTTTTTTTTTTTTTTTTTGAGGTGCCCATTGTGTTTAATGCTCTAGAAATTTGACCTAAAAATTGCATCAACATTTTTATACTCTTAACTGGTGTTTGAACACCAAAGCCAAGAACAACTCTTGCATTCTTACTAGAAATTGTGCATGAGCGCCCCTTGGTGCCTTTTAGGTATGTCAACACTATTCCAAATGAACATGAGAGCTCTTTTAGGCACCCATTAGGCCCCAATCTCCTAAGCCACTCTAATCCTTCTCTCGGATGAATCTTCACACCAAAACCGAGCTAACCACCAAACGACAAAACCATTGAGTAAGAAATTTACATGGGAGTGACCGAAAATTCAACAAAATCTTCCACGGACACAGCTAGCCAGCCAACCATGTGAGTATGGATAGTTGGTCATGGTTCCCCAGTCCGCTTTGTTGCTATCCAATTTTTTATTGGTTTCTAGATCAGACCAGGGTCTTCCCTGACCTGAAACGGAAACTGTGGGAAGACACTGCAGAAACAGACACGGAGGAACTTAAGGAGATACTAACTCTCCTCACATCCCAACGACATGGAACTGCAATGCCTACGCAAGCCTAGTTCTAAAATTATAAGTTGGATATTTAAATGGATTGGATCTGTTTAGTATATAATTTTATATTAAATTAATTACAGTACAGTCAAATAATTATTTTGAAATAACCTCTTGACACACTCATTTTTCTTCCCACTCCACTTAAATTTGGCATTGTTTGAACAAATATGAAAACTGCCCTTCGGCAGTTCAAGGGGTGCTTCTAACACCCATTTTGAAGTGTGCAGAAGAAAAGGTTGCACATCAGAGAAGAAGTGACGTGAGAGTAGAGAGGAGAAACAGAAGGAAAATATGTGGATTTGATTTTTGTCTCATTCTTCAGAACACAGTATATTTAAATTATAGAAATGAGTTTTTTTTTTCTTCTTTCGGTAATTATACTCACATTTTCAGTGAATCATCATTTACTTGATTCTGATAATTTTGCCATCATTTTGGTCATAAGTAGGTGTGATTTATTTCTTTTTTTGTTGTTTAGCATTTATGATGTATATTGTCTTTTCTTTAGTCACTGAATGTAGGATAATTATGTTTAATAAGGAAAGCTGCAAAATAAAAATTCTAAGAATTTCAAGTTATTATTTTGAATTGCAATTGTCAACAAGTTAGAATGAAGCATAATCTTATCATTAAATTTGACTTATATACGAAATAGGGAGTCCCAGAAATAGTAAGACTGTCAGGATCAGGACCTAATGAGACTTCTGATACAACAGATGATACGGAATTTCAACGGCAAATGAATTATCATATGAGTCCCCATGAGGTACATTCTCTTAAAACTTTTTTATATTTTGATTGTTTATGCTTTAGTTTCTATTGTAATGTGTTCAAGGATGCTACTAGGCTAACAACCGAGTTTTATCAGACCTTTTATCCTCATTTCGACAAAAGAAAGAAAAATAACTTTGCTTCTAAAATATTATATTGTGTTTTTGATGATATTATATTGTTTGTTGATGATATTATCTCTATTTATGTCCTTATAAGCTGGCTTAAATTCATCCTTTCATTTCCACCCTTCCCTCCTCTCTGCCACCTCTCTTTTTTATTGTGTTGATTAGCCTCACCCACCCATGGCGAGTTTCCCTTTGCTGGGTCTGAGGAAATATATGGATGGACAGTTGCTTAGCTATCTTTGATCCCTGAGAGTAACTTTGTGGTCCTCTTCCTGGAACTGGCAACAACAAACTGACCACAGTGATACAGATAATGGTGTCACAGCAATTAACCTACAGCCTGTGGATTGCGGCCTACCCTGTTTGTGGCTTGGGGGTTTATTAGCTTATGAGTTGCGGATGCAGTCATTCCATGGAAAATTGCTTGAACGAAGCTGCTTGGGAAGGAGTGAATTGAGTGGTTTTAACATGAATTAAAGACAATGAAAATTGCGATGCAGCCAAACTGGAAGAGCCAGAAAGGCAAAAGAAAAAAAAAAAAAGAAAAAGACTTTTCCAAAGGTCATTTTCTTGTTAGAGGTCTTGTGTGCGTCTCTTTTTTGCCCCCACGAGTTAAAATTGTCCTGGCTGCGTGTGAAAAGGCTTTATTCTTCAATAATTATGCAACTGTGATAACCGTTGTTCGCTTTTTAATGTGTAGGACGTCACTTTGGCTATGATGCTCCGGCGACCTGGACCAATAAATGCATTGCGTGGTGCCAAATTTTCAGGTGGAAATATGGATGCTGAAAGAGTGCCACGTGTGTACATTAAGACAATGCAGGACCGGATTCTGAAGCCGGAGCAGCAAGAGGCAATGATCAAGAGGTGGCCACCTTCTCATGTCTTCCTTTTGGACAGTGATCACAACCCTTCTTTCTCGGCCCCCTTTCTGCTTTCCGCCTTTTTGATTAATATTGCTGAGTGTTTTATCAAGTAGTAAATCATATATACTGGAGATGGCACTGATATGGATGTAATATATTGTAGAAATATATTATACTAAGATCCGTGATATTGGCATGTTGTTATATTTTTAGTTGTCTAATTAGTTTCTAAATGAACCCAAAAAGTTCAATGTAACATTCAATTCTATCTTATGGGATGGCAAACATTTTCAAAGAAATAAATTCTCCGCTTAATATTTTCTAGTATTTGATGTGTATAACAAATATTTAAACTATTTACAGTTATTGGTTGTGAAAATTCTTTTGTAATGATATTTTTAATATTTTTATTAGCTATCGATTATCAATACGTTGAATGCTCCATTAGGTTGAGGCCAGGGCCATCATTAGTTAGCAATCTGCGCTGGTAGTTGGGGATATTGCCAACTAGTAGCCAAAGGTGGGGGTTGGCGGCCAGCAACAAGCAACGGGAGTCAACAGCGTCTG